>JACSYO010001818.1:445000-1705000 GCA_016806645.1 Ophiodon elongatus
TCAGGTAAAACAGACGGCGTCTTACGGCACACCGAAGTACAGCATGATGCAGCGACATGCACAAACCATAATCCAGTTTCTCCACTGACGCTGAAGTAAAAGACCAAAAGTGCTCCGTCTAATGCAAGCAGATGCCTTTAATGCCACAACATGTCTTCAATGAATATGCAGCATTGCATAAGATTTCCTCCTATAGCCAAGTGGAACTTCCGTCCTCACTGACCTTTAAAGGTAAACACACGGCCATTTGACAGCATTCAACAGCTTTCACTGCAAGAATAAAAAAAGAACACAAAGATATGGTGCATTTACTGCCATTAAGTCTTCTTTATAGGCCGTGGTGGGGATTTTACAGTCCAGTTTTGGAGGTACTTTCGCTGAATATTTTAATATTATACTACTACTACTACTATACTATGCTACTTCCACTATTATTAGTCCAATACATTTACTTTAGCGCTTTAGTACGGCAATATTTTGCAATAAAGAAAGCATATTATAAGCTAATAAAAAACAATACATTTAAAAAAAATGATTAACCCGTTAGTTGGGGCCTCTTGTCACATTTCTATGAGTCGTTAGCAGTTCCAAACATCTCGGAAGGTTTAATTTAAATAACAGTTTGAGGTGCAAAGAGGTGAAATCATTTAATAATTCACAAAAAAGAACAAATTGGAGAACAATGAATACAAATGTGAGCAGCAGAATTAGTTCTTTCTTCTTTCTTCCAACCCCATTAATCATCTCACGACCCCTCAGATTTATCTTGGGAGCCTTTGAAGCAGAGCTGACCCTCCAGGTTAGGTACCACTGGACTACAGGACTGTATAGAAAGTAGTTATGTCACCATGAAACAATTGTAAAAGGTTACGGTATCACTGTGAGCACATATCTATAGAGACACTTATGTGCGTTATAATCTGCGAATGGCATTGTATTATCACAAGCAGTCATAAATACTCATAATGCTTTAAAACAATAGTCATATCACATCTGTTCAAGTATCATCATCATAATTACTTTGCCAGGATCATAGTGTATTATAATTCTTATAATTGCAATATATATATATATATATATTCTTATAATGCATTATAATCTCTATAATAATGCATTATAATGTGATTATAAGTTACTCTATAGTGGTCTTAGGGTGTTTGTCATGAGGTATAGCAGATAAAATACTATAATAAATACAAGTTAGACAAAACAACAAAAGTGACGTCTAGAAAGAAACTTGCGTACTCATGTTATTGTTTGTTATGCATCGTTGTATACGACTACAGGTAAAGTACAAATATTTTCATGTATTATCTGTATTTTGAGTCTTTAAAGTGAGTTTTTAGGGGGAAACATTACATTAATGAAATATTAATGTCCATCATTCAGTTGTTATTCAACAACAAGTTTTGTAAATTTCACTTAAAGCACCCAACGGCCACTTATGTTAACTTATAATCACATTGTAACACATTATTACAATGATTATGACGCATTATTAAAGGAGTATATATTACATCTATATAAATTGTAACACAATAAGAAAAGTAACATAAGAAATATGAAAAACAAGAATATTATGATACTTGACCAAATAAGATTATTGTTATAAAGCATTATGAAACTTTGAGTGCTTATATCTGTAATTATACAGTGCTATAAGGAGATTAATACTTATTGTCAGAATGTTTATTATGAATTTTAGACATGGTCTCCATAGAAAGTGTTGTGACTTTCCATTGAAGCCTGTGTTAACAATCTAATAATGTATGATACCATAACACTGACAGGAGGCATTTTATACTTAAAGCACATTTTTGCTGTTCATACCTCACAACTTTTATTTATAGATTTACAATTTTGAATGCAGGATGACTTGTAATGGTTGATTTTTTTTGCGATGTTGAAATTGCCCGCATTAAAGCACGAATTCCTCGTTGCAATATTAACTTCAACAAATGCAGTATAAACATGATCAATAATTTGTTTACAGTCTCGGTTATTAAAACACATCTTCCACGCAGTGATTACTGTGTGAACAGCATCTGAAACAGTCGCAGTCCAACAAGAAGTGATGAAGATTCCACATCACGACGTGTAGACACTTCTTCTGGCAAACAAAAGGATTTAAGAGATAAACCTTGTGTCAATGTTGAATCAGCACTTTAGCTACAACTGTACAGGAATGTACCCAGAAAAGCTCAATCATTGTCAAATGTTTTGTCATTTCTTCCAAATAGGAAGTTTCAAATAGTTTCAGTCCTCAGTGGCTATTTTAAAACTCAAGGATGAGGACCGATGAGCTGATTCTCCCTTTTGTTCCTCCTGACTTTTACAATGCGCATCAGAAACTGTCCTCAAAACTGAAAGGTCACAGGTTTTCATCGTTGCAGCAGACAATATCCTCGCCACACATCTTCACATCCACACATCCCCACATCCACACATCTCCACATCCCCACATCCACACATCCTCACATCCACACATCCCCACATCCCCAAATCCACACATCCACACATTGCCACATCCACACATCCCCACATCCACACATCCCCACATCCACACATCCCCACATCCACACATCCCCACATCCCGTCAGTGTCCTTGAACAAGACTCCGAGCCGCTGCCTGCTCCCGCACGGCGAGCCACTCTGAATACGAGCGTCAGCTAAATGCCTTAAATGCAAATGCATACCATTTTCCATTCAAATCAGATTCAGCAAAGAAATGATGAAATTGTTCCTTGCAGGGGCAACATTTTTAGAGCCTATTATCATCTTTATTATTATTATCTATTTAGGACGTGAACAAATGCTGCTGAAAATGTTTCTTTTCTGCTCAGAAACATTGGAATTGACGTGATATTCATTGTCCAAAAAAAGAAAAAACAGACAACAATTAACGACTTGTTAATTGGCGAGATCTTAATTCATCCGTCTCAATAAACTGTAATTTGATTTAATTTAGTTTCCGACGCAGATGTTTTACAACTACAACATTTCGGAGAGACGTATAATTGCTGTGTGTTTTGATTTGGAATGAGGCAGATATATCACAAATTCAGAGTGCCTCGTTGAGTGGTTCAGCTTATCAGAGGGACTGCCTGCCTGGTTTATTGCAATGCATTCCCTCACCATCCATCACCTTTTAGCACCACTGATTATCCTGGCAAAAAGATAATTACACAGAACGGCGCTGCACCGCAGAGAGGAACACTAACAGTTATCTGACCACCTGAACAACAACTCTGGGAGGAGAGAGGGAAGCAAGACTTTGTTGCAGGCCTGACCCTCAACATCACCACCAGGTGTGTGTGTGTGTGTGTGTGTGTGTGTGTGTGTGTGTGTGTGTGTGACTGCATGCTGCTGAGATTGGGAAAAAGTGTTTGGGTTAATATGCAGGTGAAAATAAACAGATTTTTGTACATGCTGTAATGTACAGATATACAAATGATCTAAGTGTACGGTTGAATTTGATTTTTTTCGCCACTTGGGGGCAGAAGAACTCCACAACAACCCGAAACAATATGACTGTAACATATTATTGCTTTAAAAACGTTTTCAATTAAATTGTATTAAATTAAAAAGCCCAAAATCACATTTGCCTCAGAGGGCTTTGCAATCTGTACACATACGACATCCTCTGACCCGGGACCCTCACATTGGAACAGGAAAAACATGTTAAATATATCAGCAAATTATGGAGTACTGCAGAGATGACATATTTTTATAGGTCAACCCCAGATGTTAGCATCACACTGGCACGTGATAGGACTTTTACATTGGATTATGGATTATTACAAAAAATAAGCTTTGTGGAAAACAAACATTTACGTTACTTACACGTTTTATTCAGCCTGATAATCTTCCCAAATGAATAACATTTTTGAAAAGATGTTTGCAGCTTAAATGCAATCGCTAGAAGTAAACGCTAACTCATTAGCCACTCGATAACAATAGTGTTTTTAATCACATGTAAAAGCTTCAATATTCATGAGTTGGGTATTAATGACTTATTTTATGTCAGAACAGAACGGGAAAATCTTTTTCAGGAATCTAACCGACATGAATAAAACCTTTTAGACTAAGAGAAGAGGGAAGGGAAAGTGCAACAATGCTGACTTATATCTGGGGACACATTCCTACAGCCCTCACTTACACACCCTGCAACACGGAACAACACAATCCAGTGTTGTGTTCCTGCTCGCCCAATATTCACTCTCATTTTAGCTCTATTTCGGTTTTCGCCCAAAACATATCTGGCTCCTTAGCTGCTAGATGTTCAAATTGCAATTAAAAATCTGCACTAACTCGTTGTTTAAGGAATAGTTTGATGTGCTGGAGCAAGGAGATGGTTAGCTTAGCATAAACAGGGGGAAACCAATAGCCTGGCTCCATCTGAAGGTAAGAACAGTCACCTACCAACACCTCTAAAGCTCACTATTTAACACATTACATCTTGTTAGTTAACTGTTTGTCCTTGCCCAGAAGCCGTCACGTCTTAATTTAGTGGATGACACATGATACAATGTGTTGATTGGTGAGCTTTGGAGGTGTTGGTAGGCAGAATTGTGCGAAGCTAATCTATAAACAGCTGCTGGCTGCAGCTTCAAATTTAATGATCGGACATGATTTCCAATAATGTTGAAATATACAAAGTGTCCAAACTTTTTTTTAGGGGTGAAAACAGCTGCTTGCTGTGGCTGGCAGTGGGGTTTGTAAGTGTAGAGTCCTCTGTCGCTTCTTTATACGAGCAGCTCCTTCCGCTCTGCATAAAGCCCTTGATCTAACGGCAGTATAGAAGATAGTGACGTTTAAACTGCAAATCATGGTGCATCTTAAAAATGTCAGGCACTCAGATCAAATTCACACAAGACATTTAATTTTTTTACCATTTCATGTTATTCAGAGCAAACAGATTCATCACGCTATGCTGCCATAACAACGGAATAAAAGAACCTTTTCTCGTAGCACGACACATCGTGATACAGCAACAGTTAACGACTGTACGGCACTCCGTCTTAAAAATGAACTGTGAATACCCCCGAAACCATCTTCACTTCCCCTTTCATACAGTGACTAGAGTACAGCAGTGTTATGTTTCTTCACTCTGCTGAAACTAAATGGCAGTGTGTGCTAGTTGTGGAGGCTGTTGTGTGGGTTTCGGGTGCGTGCGTGTGTGTGTGTATGTGTGTGTAATTACCGCCTCTCGCTCAGTGGTGGTGGTCTTGTCTCATTACCGACGTGGCGGGGTGTCCGTGCTTTCACTGAACAGCGTGATGTCGCCTGCCTCCCAGCCCCTTGAGCCGAGGACATGGACACATAGGTGTCCAGTCGTCTCTTGCCCCCCCCCCCCCTCTAAGCTCCTGCCACAACTGTACCTGAAAACCTGCTGCTAACTTGCTGCTAATGGGCAGCCCCTATGTGCAAATAAGGCCCTATTTTACCTTGGATACAGAGAGTGATGCATTCACTTGGCCAGCCCTATTATTCCCATCGCCTATAATTCTGTCTCTCGCGCTGAGCATTGTTTTCACCACCCCCCTCTCTCCTCTTACCTTGCTGCGTGTGTGACGTGGTCCTCCTCTCCTCATACGGAGGGAGTTGTTATCTCCAGTAGATAATAATAACACCAATCTAAAGGAGATTTTTTTTTCGTGCCAGATAAAAAAAATAAAAGTAAAACCTCCTCCCAAAAAAACAAGAGTGGCTCCGGTATACGCCTGCCTGCCTGCCAGCTCAGGTTGTGTGGTGTTACAGTCGCGTTAGAGCTGTTTGGAAAGATGTGCTTCAAACTACTGATGCTGCATCAGGGATCTGGAACTGTGCCCTCGGGTGTGTTTCAGAGACCCTGTTCTCACCTCCCGATCACATCTGGCACCTCGAGCCGGGCTACGTAGGTGTCTGTGCTTGCTCAGTGGTAATTGCTAATGGTAATTACCAACCTTTTCCATGAACCAGGAGGCTTATATAAATAAATGACTGGTGAGGTGGCAATTTCCCAGCAGCGTCCCGTATCTCTAACGTCGTCCTTCACCCTAATTCCGCCACTGGGACCTTGGACCTTGGGTTCTCTGGCCCGCAGACTGCACCCATTATCTTCAACGGCTGAGGCTATTAGCCAATGCACTCATGTGCTGTATGTTGGCTCTCTTATAGGTTTGGCCTGGCGAGTCGGTTCTCCTCAGTTCCCCAAGTCTCTCTCTCTCTCCATCATTTACTCCAAAGCCCCATGCGGGCTGATACCTCCTGACCCCTTTTGAAACTCTTTCAGAAGCTATGCCTCTAAAGTTAGTTTTTCTGAGCCTCGATACTACACTCCCATCACCAATGGGTCCATCTGCTGAGATTGAGAACTCCTCTCTGCATGACTGCCCCCCCCCCCCGGCACTCTCACCAAGGCCACCTGCATCGTGCAGACAGAAAATGGCTGAAATGGCTGCAGTGAGATTTGCCTCCAGTGCAATCCCCTCAACATCTAAGTCGGGAGGAGAGTTGACTTCTTAAAACCGGAGGGATTCAGCACCGCTGTGCGGGCAGTGGAGAGAAAGAGACGAAGGGAGAGACACTGTGAGGTGGGAGAAAACAGCCCGCGATAGTGAGTGAACTGAAAGTCTTCCCTAATTAGGCGCTGGGCCTTCATTCAGCACATTTATGGTCTAATAAAGCATGGAGGGTATACGTGGTGCACTGTGATTAAACAGACGTTTGCTTTAATACGTGGTGGCTGGAACAGTACGTGGGGGCTGCTTCTGGAGATGTGCCACGGACATGAACAGGCTCTGCTCATCTTCTGGACTAATTATCCCAATGTTCTCGTCTTCGTGATTTTAGAGCCCAGCAGACAGCAGGACGGGGCCTCAGCAAGCCGAGGCATCCGCAGAAATTGTCAAAATCATTTAATCCATCTCCAGAGCATGCTAATGTAATTGCTTTTTGATTAATTGCGCCGGTGAAAAAAAAAAGAAAAAAAGCTTGCTGTTGTTGTTGTTGTTGTTGTTGTTGTTGTCAGATTATAGTTCAATGAGATTCCTCAAAGTGATTGGTTGTAAACAGATCCCTTCATTTTAGCTCTTAATGAAAAAACTGCTCTTGAGATCTTCATGAAGTGTCAGTTTCAATACTTATGATCTGAGGTTCATCCAAATGTTGTAGCAATGTTTTTGACCTGCTTTTTGACCCATTCATCAAAACTCAAAAATGTCAGTCACTGGAACTTTACTCATCCAAAACTGTGCATTTTAGGTGAAAATCATATAGTTTCTGTTGCATACAATACCAATTTATAACATCTTCACTCGCATTTACATAAATTCAAACATTATAACAAATTATTAACGTTTGTAAGACAACACATAGAAACAGGCCTTTCAAAAAATGTTGACATTTTTCACTGTGGAAAAACCACAAGTGTAAATTATAAAATAAATTGTTATTACATAAATTATTCCTGAATAACTTTTAGCTGCTTTGGTTTAAGGGTCCTGATATTGCAGACCGTTCTCACTGTCAACTTGTCAAATAAGGCAGCTTGGTCAGTGCCCCCCCCCAAACCAAAAGTCATAGTTGACTTATTTTAAGTAACTTGACATTACGTAATATGACTGTCAGGTACGTAATGCAGCCTACTGAATAAAAATACAGGACCTTCACCCAGAAGACCCGTGTTTGTGTCCCGGGTGAAACCAAAAGTCAGCGTTGACTTATCTAAAGTTACGTGATGTGCTACACCATTCATATGCCGCTCATGTCACATAGCCTACTTAACTCTATAAGAAACATGCTTATTTCATGAGAAGCACATTTGTGCTTATCTGCTGTGGCAAGTCAAAATGTCTGCTGTGAAGTAAATGGACCTGTACTTGTATAACACTTTTCTAGTCTTCTGACCACTAAAGCTCTTTAACACTACATGACATCATTCACCCATTCGTACACCGATGGCAGTGGCTAAGGTGCCACCTGTCCGTCAGGAGTAGCTACCATTCATACACCGTAGGTGTCTCGCCCAAGGACACATCGACATGGGCTAGCGGATCCAAGGATTGAACCTCTGATTGAAGGCAGACCCTGCTCACCACTGTGCCACAGTCGCCTTATACGTTAAATATAGATTTAACATAATGGTGGTTTTAAACCACCTGCTGCAAATCATGTACTTTGCATCACGGCTAACCAAACCACCCTGGTGTGCTTCAGAAATCAGGTCTAACCGCCTTCATTTCTGTGCAGATTGTGGATCTATATTCAGAGACTATTGAACTTTGCTTGAGTTGTGTAATCCATCACAGAGCAAATGTAAAAAAAGTTTTGTGCGAGTTTTGTGCGAGTGAATGTGCTTGTGCAATCTTATTTTCAATAGCAATACCCTCAGTGTATGCAGTTTATTTGGAACACCTTCATGAAGGCAGTTTTACAGGATGTTAAAATAAACTTTTAATTGCAATGCATATTTATATTATTTATCAATGAGGATTAGCTAATTATCAGTGACATTGCTAAAAAATAAATATATCAGGACCGTTTTCCAGTGAAATTAACGATTTGTAACATTTTGGGTGCATTCTTTTTCTAAATAATGTGAACCTCGTTACTTTCTTGTTTCTTGTTTGGATTTTGTTGCAGGAATGTGACAGTGTTGCCATATCTCCGCAATTAATTTGACGTGTACAATGTTATCAGAACCAATAGAAATCCGATTTGTAACAAACAGGAATTATCCTTTTTAAGCTCTCCTTCAGGCAAACGGCACATATTATTAATTCCTGATATAAGTGAAACGGCTCTCAAAACGCACCTCACCGCGCTGGCCCAATCTCAGATCTAAACATTGTTTTGGGAAGACTTTCTTGTGTGGTGCAGTGAAAGAGAGGCACTGCAGTGTCTGCGGGTTCTTTTACATTCAAACTCACCGACACTCTTCTGAGGTTTAGAAGTGGAGATGTTGGGGCTGTATCTGCAAGCGTTTATGCAAGCACAGGGAAGAGGGAGAGGCAGGAGGGAGGGACTGCACACGGAGCAACTGTGCCTCTGACAGACAGTGTGGAGGCTAGTCTCCGGTTCTCAAAGGGAGCCTGCCTATCTTTTGTAGAGACAGAGACTGCAGGCTACCACAGTCAGATGCAGAGCTCCACTACTAAAAGAAAGTTAATAGCTTGGCCTCCCTCAGACAAAACGCGCAGAGAGAGAGAGAGAGAGAGAGAGAGAGAGAGAGAGAGAGAGAGAGAGAGAGAGAGAGAGAGAGAGAGAGAGAGAGAGAGAGACCCATTAGCATTCCTGCTTGCAACCTGACACTGACAGCTGACACTGACCCGGTGTCCAAGGTGAGCAGGAGACATGGCACAGGAAGCAGAAAACCCCCCCAGAGGCAAACGCCGTGTGTTTTTTATGCTGTTCTCGGTTTCCTTTGTGGTCGCAGTTGAGTGGATTCTAAATGTCACAGTTCTGCGGCACATGTAGATGACTTTGACCCTGTTACACCCCGGCCATTTGTTTTCTTCGCCACTTAAAGCAATCATTTGTAAAAGAATAGTAAAAAAAAAAAAGAAATGATCCACTCCGTCTTATAGGTCTAAATCACAAAAGGGTTCAGTTGGATCTAACCTGATTGATACCCTGTGAATTTCTCTTATTGAGTTGAGTTGGGCTGCACGGTGGTGTAGTGGCTAGCACTGTCACCTCACAGCAAGAGGGGTCTGGGTTCGTCTCCCGGTCTAGGCGGTCCTTCTGTGTGGAGTTTGCATGTTCTCCCCGTGGCAGCGTGGGTTCCCTCCGGGTTCTCTGACTTCCTCCCACAGTCCAAAGACATGCAGCTCAGGTTAATAGGACTCTAAATTCCCCGTAGGTGTGAATGTGGGCGTGAATGGTTGTCTGCCCTGCGATGAACTGGCGACCTGTCCAGGGTGAACCCTGCCTTCGCCTGATGTCAGCTGGGATCGGCTCCAGCGCCCCGCGACCCTAAAAAGGATAAGCGGTTCGGATAATGGATGGAGTTGGGATGTGAGTTGGTAACCTCTCCACCCACAGAAAGTGGCACAGCTACAAGATGATTGGACTCTGGTCCTTTTGGTGTTGTATATTATAAAGCACAAACAAACCAATGTATGGGTTTGGAAAGTTATTTTTTATTCATTCATATACACCGTACTAAGCCGTCAGGCTGAATTTTCTAGAAGCATGGACATGAAATGTTGTACAAATTAATAAACAAATGGGTTTCATGAGCTGCACATCTGGCGTTTAGATTTGATCTACACTTCAGATGCAGGCATCATGTCTACTTTTGCAATTTCTTCCAATCGAGACGAGATTTGCTGAAATGCATTCAAAGCCTTTGGCAGCTGATGATGGACATCTGGGCCAGAACAGCAGGCAACCCCTACCTAAACAAAAAGCATGCAAATAATTATGTTAGTACACAGATTCATATGCTCCCCACTGCAAACATATTGTCATTATCTCTCCCTCTCCCTGTGCAACTTTCAGATTTGATTTGAATTAGTGACTCCACCAGTCACACAGCGGGGTGAGGGAAAACAGGGAGAGTGGGAAAAGCGACAAGTTTTAATTGCTCTTGTCTTGCAGTGCTGAGCTGAGGTGGTTTCAGGACACAAGGATCCCCTTTGAAATCGGAGGGCGGGAAGGAGGAAGGTGGGCTGGACACCCCAAAATGTTGAGGTCAAAGCCCCAAACTCAGCAGAAACCAGTAACGGTGAATAGTACATCGACTGGTACTTGTATAGTACTTTTCTAGTCTTGTGACCACTCAAAGCACTTTTACGCTACATGTCATTCACCCATTCATACATCGAGGACAGGGGCTGCCATGCAAGGTGCCACCTGCCCATCAGGATCTATCAAAGCACTCACACCAATGGCACAGCATTCAGGAGCAATTTGGTGTCTTGTGTCTTTCCCAAGGACACATCAACATGGACTAGAGGGGCTGGGGGATCAAACCGCCGATCTTCTAATTGAGGGACAACCCGCTCTACCTTCCGAGCCCCAGTCGCCCCAATGGGTTCTTCGGCAAGGCACTGACCCTACTCTGCTATCTAACTCTTATTATAAATGCCACCTTTTTTGTTTCTGGCAGTTATTTCCTCGCTCGCTGTTTCACCGTGACATTATCGCGCCTCGCTTGCAAAAGCAATTAGCAAGACCTGATTGAACTTGTTAATCAAGTGATAGACAGTGTACCAGTGCCCACATTTTTGAGAAATTACGTCAGATATTTCTTTGAACCGTAATCTACATAGGTTTTAAACACATGCGTGTCTGTGCCGCATGGCGTAGTCCAGCATCCTTTCGTAGGCCCACTCGGAGGTTAGCTTGGAACAAACAATGTTTTGTGGTTGAAGTTTTGCATTAGGTTTTGCAATCGTAAACATCTAACATACACACATTTTGTTCAAGAAGAAAATGGCCACCAATCTACGGGTATACATTTATAATTCAGATTCTATTAAAAAAATAAGACTTTCAGGTCCTCAAACACCGGGGCTGTGACGAACACCGACAACACAAATACTTGCCTGCGAATATTTCTCATAAAATTCTTATCTTATCTTTTATCTGTTATTACTGATGATATAATACCAGCGATGTGGATTTGTGGTAGTTGCAGCATTTTTCAAAAAAAGTTTGTAATAGATTTGCGCAGGCGGAGGACCAACTACCAGGATCCTATTGACCCAAAGCAGGTGGTCTGTGAGAGGTAAAGGTTCTTGTATAGACTAAACCACTGTAAGCTATTTTATTGAGTTTCCTTTCAGGGAAATTCTCTGAGCTTTTATTGTGAAAGGTAAGAACATCTGAGTGGATCTGGCCTCCGCCTTTGTCGAGATTGAAAAGTAATATAGTTTGCCGTCTTGGTTTGGACTATGAGGCCTTCGTAAAAGTCAAAGTTGACTCATTTTACAGTCCCATTCCATTTTTCGAAACCTATTCGTGGTCGCAGGAGCCGATCCCAGCTGACAATGGGCGGAGGCAGGGTTCACCCTGGACAATTCGCCAGTTTATCGCAGAGCACATATAGAGACAGACAACCATTCACGCTCACATTCACACCTACGATCTAGAGTCTCCAATGCTAAGCTGCATGTCTTTGGACTGTGGGAGGAAACCGGAGAACCCGGAGGGAACCCACACTGCCACGGGGAGAACGTGCAAAGGACCGACCGGGATCGGGGATCGAACCGTAGGATCAGTTTGGCTCGCCTGAAGCATTAGAATGGTAGTTATTACCACTGATAACGCCCATTCAATCGGACGATGCCATTTTAAATGAGTGCGAAAAGTAGGGGGACAATAGTCAACTTCATTTGTTTTATATAGCCCAAAGTCACGAATCACAAATTTCCAATATCATTCAAAAACGAACAGGTTATGAACTGTTTTAGAAAAGAAATTAAACTACACAACTTCACATCCATACCATGAATTTTAAAGGTAGATAGCGTTTCGTACATTTTCTGGAACAGAACAAGAAGTTATAGAATCACTTGAACCATGTATATTTTCTGTATGAATCAAAAACTAAGTGGGAAGAAATGTGATTATACTTATCATAATGTCTCATTGTTAGACGGTATAGCACAGTGCTGATTCGGTGTATATCCACAAAAACATGTACACTAACTGTCGTGTAGACTTTGGCCTGTAAAAATGCCTTGACACACAGTGAGTTATGAATATGGCACAAAACACAACAAGAGTCACGCCTACAGAATCTCAAACGTCAATAACGGAAAGTTACAGCTACCCACGCTGTTTGATTTCCAGCGGATTTATTCTTTGTTTGCTTCACCACGGAGCAAGTAACAACACAAATCGCAGGTAAAGAGACTCAATGTAGCTAATTACTGGTTGTTGTTTCAGATTATTGTTTTAATGTGCTAATAAAGTAATTCCAATCAGCTTCCCTCAGCGGGTAAGAACACAGCTATGAGAGGTGTCCGTGTTTGTGCGGATGGGTGGGTGGTGGTGGTGCGTCCTATCTGTTCTCACTTCCAGAAAGTTGAACTTTCTGACAACTGTGTGTTGCAAGAAAGCAGAAAGCAGATGTTTTGAGGTCGATCGTAAGTCACAGAGAGAACTCCCCGCAGTAATATTCTCGCTCTCTGGAAAGAAGTCTGCTATGTTGAAATCAAGGTTCTTTCTGCAATTCTGAACAGCAATCAATAGTATTTGAGATGCCGCGTGTGTCAGATATGCAATTAAGTGTGTGTTTTGAGTGACTGTAATTCCTGGTAACGGACAACATCTGAAATTCAGCTCTTTCAGACTCCAGCTCTCGTATTCAGTCGCCTTGATGCGTTTCTTTTTTTTTTCTTTTTATGGCGAAGGTCAAGTTACATAATACCGCATGCATTAAGAAAAAAAAGTTATACAAATTAATTTCTGCTAACTTTGTTTGCAGAAGGTTAACAGCGCAAATTACAAAGTGACTTACATGTATGTTTAAGGCCGCCTTCGCCTTCGACCTTGAGCCAGTCCACCAGGTTGCTTTGGTTTTGAAATGAAAGATACTGCAGCCTTGCACACTGAATGTTTCATGGACAGGTTCTGCTGGGTTACCACTTCCTTCACAACCCTATCAGGACGGAATTAAAATGAAGACCGCTCAGTTTTAGCTTTCCATCTTGGCTATTCTTCGACTCTTCCAATAATTGCCGGTGCCACGTACGTATGGGAGCATCACAGAGCGATGTGTGACGGTGTGAGAGAAGAGTGCACTTTGCCGAAGGACCTCCGCGGCTTTTCCAGCATGTATCCGTGACTACCGTCTCCCATATCTCACCTTTAGAGAAGCACCAGTCTCACTTTATTACCGGGGAATATCAAGAGTTTCAGGTGGTCTGATAATGTGAAATGTACTGACAGGACCGAGCGAAAGTGGTTCTGCGGAAGAATGTGCAGAGCTCCTCATTAGACCACTTAGCACGGCATGCATCGTCTTTGAAACCCTCGCCTCTCATCCGTCCCGATGCATGAAATTTATGTACACAGAACAAGTCCAGCGTTGACCCTGACTCCTAATTTCAAAGTACCATATCGCAGTGTTTCGGGAAATTAGCATAATATTCCGAGACTGCATGTACAGCACGAAGGATTATTTGATAGAACACGCGCAGTATATGATGTCTTGTCTGTTCACATCAGATCACACATTACTCCGGTATACCCTGCAGCCCGTACATTACAATTTTTTACGTGTGTTTTTCCATTTTGATCAAATGCTGTTGTCAGAGGACTGGACAGGTGACCCCCAGGCAACGTGAGTGGAAATCTCCTCAGGGTTTGCGTGATTTTACCTGGCAAGGTGTTGTCTCTCTCCATTAGCCATGCAACCAATCACCAGTAATTCAAACGTATTTCCGCGAGGTCTGTGTATTTCCAGCCCTAAGAGCTTTTGTGATAGAGATGACTATTACCAAGGAAAAGAAGAAAAAAAAAAAAAAAGCATGTTTGTTGTTTCTCTCTTTGATAACCTTAAGTTACGATAAAAATAATGGACCGCCACTCAAGATATTAAGCGTGATCGGGGAGCAGTGTGCGGTTGCGTGGAGAGTGCACAGAATGGTTTGAGTGCTTGGACAAAAGGAGGGGTGATGGACAGGTTTGAGTTGTGGTTTAAGCATATACAAATTGGATTATCCAAGGAATGGAAAAAAAGGCATTTCTTTTTTCTTTTTTTTTTCTTTATTTAAGAGCAAGTTTAAATCTTAATCTGAAAGCATGTTCGAGGGAAGTCATCGCTCATAACCCGTGCCTCTCCTGAATTTATATCTACAAGAAGGCAGAGCTGTTTTTAATTAATCTACCGGGTTTACGGCTCCAGCTGTTTGTTCCGCCGGCGCATGTGAGTTCCCCCTCACGTTATTTATCTCCTCACTAAGTGTGACCTCCCTCTGCTCACCTGTTCCCCTTCATTTCCCTCACCCGACGTCTACAGTTACCGGCTTTGTGATGCGCCTTCGCACATTTCTCTTATACCCAAATTGACAACAGCGAGGCTCTTTTTAACACCATCGGATCATCTTCAGGATTCACGCTGGGAGTGCTACCTCTGAGCGCTTCGAGAGTTTGTACACAACAAAGACCTCATTGTTGGGTTTTGGGGGGTTTGCCACGACAAGAGTGCCCTTTGTTAAATGGACTGTCTCATTGACAGTTCTCCTTATACATCATGACCCAGTGGTTTTAAATGTCCTGCATGTAAATGCAGTTATATCTGAATACATTTGGAAAGTACTCCGCGTTCTCACAGGCGGAGAACACGACAGGCCAACAACAACAGCTCCTCTAATCTCCTTCAAATGCAGCAAATTTGCCTGATTGGCAGGATTTTTTGTTATTTGTCGAGTGATTTCAGCACATCAACACCGAAAGCAGTTGTGACTGTTGACTGGAGTTAATCTCAAACTGCCTGTAAACAAGCACATAATTCATGATAAACTGCAAGCAGCCTGGTGTTAAAAGACTCGCTCGGGATTAAGACCGCAGTCTCTCATGTCGCAAACTTCGACTTTGCCAGCTGAGCTAACGCAAAGAAATGAGAGTGAGACTCGTGAAGTCGTTTGAGCTGTCTCCGGGAATGGCGTATGCATAGAGATGGATTTTAAAACTTTTGGGACAAAGACTATGGGACTGTGGTTCCTTGTCACAACAAAGAAGCTGGAGTTTTGACACACTGTTTTAATTAAGCTCTAAATTTAAGCGCCAAAATCATAATATACCATGTCTGCGTGAAGAATTTATGACTATATATGACAGGTAAGTTAGAAGTCTCTCATCAAACTATGATAGTACTACTAGTGTTTCATATTTATTCTCATTATTATCTACCCACGATCTTCCTCGTTTTGCCAGTGTTTTGGTATATTTTGTAAAAAGAAAAAAAATAATAGGTTTAATGAAAGCTTAAGTAAAGAGATAAAAAATGAAATACACCAAAGTAAGAGTTAAATTTGGAACCACTAATCCAAAGGGAGATTTGTCTCCAAAGCGCAGTGTTTGGGTCCCATTTTATTTCCATTACCACGTCCAAATTGTCTCATCAGAATGTCAGACACAGTGTTGGTTAAGACAATTACAAACAAAACAGGAACATCGTGCATTTGCACATCGCTGATTAAGTTCTTAGGAATATTAAGCATCTGGAGTTAGCAGAACGAGGTAAAAATGAAACAAAGCAGCGGGCGTCTTGAGATGGGCTCGTAATAACCCGTTGATGTTTCAAAAGTGCAACCTTTATGAGCCAAGGTCAGACACCTTTGGATCGAACAGATGGCTTCTGCCACAAACACCCTACATGATGCAGTCTAATTGGCAGTAACATATTATTTATTGGCCATTTACCGAATTGGTCAATTAGGTTAATAGGTGACTTCACTGTTTACTCTGATTTACAAACCTGCAACTCATGAGCACCTGCCTAATTCCAGGTAATAACAATCACCCATCATACGGATGGTTAAAGAGCATATATAAACAATTACCCTAAAACCGCTACGGACTCTTGCATAGTAAAAAAAAAGTCAGTTTAATGTTTCAGCTGCTGTTTTACTTCTCTGTCTGAGACCCCTTCAGGTGACTGGGGTAAAACATTTAAACTAATATCACCATCAAACGTTACCCGGTTGATTACTTAAATTAAGGCAATTCTTTTTTTGTGTTACAAGTTTTCTGAAATTCCATGTTTGGATATGCAAATGATGCATAAAGCTCTGCCTTGTTTCACTTTGTTGTCGTATTGGAGTACAATGTTTTTACAGAGGGAACTGTGATATCTCTTTGTATCAACACATAAATAAATAAAAAATACCGTCAACAGCCATAAAAAAACACATTTGCCATGTTTTTAGGTTAAGGTGTTCTATAAATCTGGCTATGAATGATTTATGAACAAACCTGTAAAAAACCTTCAGAATATAGATGGGTGTAAACACAACTGAAGTGGAGATTTCTGTGAGCCTGAGAAGAAACTCATTCTGAGAAAACAGCCTGTATTGTAAAATAGGCTAAAAAAAACAAAACAACATAAAACTTCCTCAGTTGATTATTTACATGTTTGAATATGCAAATGAGGCATTATATGATGCTAACTTTGTTGAATTTAGGGGGAATCTACAGACGTAAATAGACAAAGTAATAAAGTAAAAAGAACAAATGTTTATTTTGGACGTTTTTTTCCCCCACTGGTCTAAAAGAAGAGATGTTATAGAAGCAAAGTAGACTCTCGCGCCTCCACCCCCCCCAAAACCCCCCCGAAAAATCTGTTTTAGTGTAAATTGGATGTGACACTCGTCACACTATCCCCTTAGAATCTGTCTGACCTATAAGAACCGGACTCACACTCATTTCGACCACTTCCTCAATGTCAAGGTGCAACCGAGGTGCAGTCGGCCTGCTGACAGCTCAAGGCTAGTTATCTTTCAACCTGGATCCATATGGTGCCTCGCTTTCTCTTGACAAGAGCTCTGCCCGTCTTGGTGATGAGCTCCGGATCTCTCGCCGTAACAGGCAGACGGGGGGGCTGCACCTTTGTGGGTTTTTGCGGAGGAGGGGTCTTCGGCGGCGGCGCCGAAGCCCCGGTGTCGTTTCGCAGCACGATTCCCGGCACCTTTAGCTAAATGAACACCCTGAGCTGTCACTATGCTCCTCACGTCCCAGAATCCTCTTCACTTTTGTTTATTTATTCATTATCTCTTATGTTCTTCTAATAAGGTGGGGCCCGTGCGAGACACAGGGAGCGGCGAGGCGTCTGCGGGAGGATCTGAATGGAGGCACTGTGTCGGGTGACAAGAGTGCCAGCATTGAAGGGTAATGGGCCCACCCACAGGCTGACAGATCTATAAGGGTGATTAACGAACACCCTCGGGAGGAATGCAACAGGGGGCGAGGGCGTATGCGTCTGTGCTCGTGGATGCCTTTTAGATACTTTCTTTTTTTTTGGTTTCATTTCACTCAGTATGATAAGCTACGAGTAACTGTACACAGATCCACCGACCCGCTCGTTTCTCCCCCAGATGCACATAAAGAAACACAAACGGCAAATAGGTTCGTCTTTTGCTCACTCATTGCCTCGCTCACCACGGGCTCCCAAGGTAATCTGGATCATTTTGCCCGCAAACATGCACATGTTGAGACGCTGACAGGTTGAGCAGCTTCTATCAATCTAAATAAGATTCAGTGATGTAGCCCATACATTTTCTCTGCCTGAATGTCCTCCCTCTCCTCTCCCCCCGCGAGAGTGAGTGTTCACAAAAAGCGGCGAGTCCTCAGACGGTGGGATAGGCTCGAAACATGGAGGCCTATTTTATCGAGCTATATAAAGGCCAGGTTGATGGGGTTCTAAAAATATGGTGGTCTTAAATTTCTAGACATTCTTGGCTCTAATAAAGGAATGCAGCGGCTCATTGTTCTACTTTTTTTTCCCTATGATGTGTTCTGTATGCCTGTCCTGAATTCCAATGGGGGAACATCTCTCTCTCTCTCTCTCTCTCTCTCTCTCTCTCTCTCTCTCTCTCTCTCTCTCTCTCTCTCTCTCTCTCTCTCTCCTAATCTCTTAACCTCCCTTTTATTGCAACGTTTCCACCAAAGTCCTCAACTGCGCGTCTCCTCCCATTCGTCACATCTTGTTCTGCTGCTCCCAGCAGGCAGCGTGGCGCTTCAGACCTCTGGCTTTCACAATCCGAGCGTAATTTATCTCGCTCGCGATCGGAAGAAATCACGCCGGGGCCGTAACTTTTCCTCTGGCAGAATGTTTATGTGTTTAACGCCAGATTGCCAACTTCGTTCTGTACACACCAGATGCGTAGAACTATAAAGGATGGCGATGATGATGATGATGATGGATGATAATGACGATGTCAAGGCTGGCAGAGGATTCCAGAGCGCAACAAGGATATTGGGGTTAAAGCCCATATGGAAGGGGTTAAATGATTACTCACTTACCCCCACCCACTTTTGGAAAATGACAAACAAGCGTACCCAAGGCAGCAAAGAAACAACCCCCCCCCCCGCGTGATATTAGCAGGGTTTCTTCAGGAAGTCAGGCTGCTTTCATTTAAACTCCCCGTCTTCCTTCAATTTTGACTCTTTCTGTATATATCATCCTCATTCTGTCACATCCATCTGCTGGTCATTAGCTGTATTCTGTCATTGCAGGATTAAGGGGGAAAGCGGAGAGCTTGAGCGGCACCACCAGCCGACACAGTAGCAGTAACTGCACCAGCCGAGGTGCCTTGTTTTCAAAACCGCTGACCTTCATCAGACATATGCTCCTGTGAGTGTGACGCAAAGAGCGCCCCGCCGAAAAGCGTATGCAGATATGTGCCACTTAATGCTCGGCGTCCCAGCCGCCTCTCACGGCCACTGGCTCGTGTCTTCCGCTGGGGGATTGCCATGCGGGTGCTTCGGGGGCGGGCACAAGCGAGTTTGCGTTGCGTTGCGCGGCGTTGCGCGGCGTTGCGCGGCGTTGCTATTCTGCTAATGGTGTGGCTCCTCCTTCTTCATTCTCACAGGGGGTGGGGGGTTGGGTGTCGGCCGTTTGATTGTTTGATCACTTCCTGTACGGCGAACCTGAGCAGGGTTGTTGTGTTTCCATGGCGAAGACTGAGGGTTTAAAAAGTCAGGCGCATTACTGAGGCCCAGAGACGGAGAAAGACAGACACTCAACTTCTCTATTCAGTTAGCTATGGGAGTAAAAAAAAAGGAAATGCAATTTGTACACTGAAAATTGGCCATTGTCTTTCGGAAGATTGTTCTATTCAAATTATGACATTGAAACGACATTGGCCAGAGTCTGCAGGAGGCCCAAGGACACAGAAGAAAAGACATATCTCACATGAATAGGGACTTTTTCATGATTATGGTAAAAAAAAAAAAAAAAAAAGAAACGGAAAAAAGATTCAGCCTGAATCATAATCTGGCAATAAGCATGAGCATGAAATTGAAAATGATTTGAATGTGACTGGAATGAATGGCCCTTACTTTGTGTTTTCATCTTTTAAAACAATACATACCTCTGATCAACTCAAGTCTTGTTTTCATGCTGATAAACAACAGTCTTTCTTTTGGACAATGGGCTCTCTGGGTGGCTCTTGCCAGCCCCTATGTCTGATTGTCTGTTATGATGGCCGCCTTAACGCTCTGTTCCTAAACTGTGCTTTTTTTGTTCTAATATTTGCACATTTCCAATATGTGCTCATTGACATTTGGATTTCCCAAAGAGTGTCGAGGCAGGATGCCAGTACCCTTTTTTTTTTTTCTCCGTTCCCTCTGAGCATGAATTTATAAATTGAAAAACCAGGCAAAAATGACCTTAATCCGCTCTCCGTCATTCTGCAGGAAATGTTCATGCTCTGCAGGGACTGGCTTTACAGCCACCATCTGTTGCATTTTTTCATTAACAAAATCTATTTCTTCATTTAACCATGCATGCTCAGACAATGCTATGGCTCCCATAACACCCCTAAATCCTGGATTGGAAAAGAATGAAAACACCAACTTGCCATAGAGAACATGTTTTCAGATTAGTGCTGTAATTGCAAGTATAATGCAAGTATATTCATCAAGGATTATGGCGATGACATTTTGTATGTATTCAGGTAACAGGGGGACAGCAAATTCATCTAATAGAGCTGAGTCAGAATGGGGCCTGAGCACAACTTGATGTGATGACTATTGCTGACTCTCTTTTCCCAGAGAATCTCATAATGGCCGACACACAGGGGAGTTCATTGTGTCCTGCAAGGACACTTGGAGAAGACACACAGCTGGTGCTGGCGCTTGAGCTTGTGTCTTCTTCGTTATGAGAGAACTTCTCTCGCCATTAAACCAGTTTATGCCTCTGATTTAAAAGGTCCCAACAACACTAAATCTTACTTTTTTCCGTGATAAATGACAGGCGAAGACAAATACCGATAAAGTTTTGTTTTTACTGTGCACGGTTTATGATATTTTAAGTAGCCCGTATTCGTCTTTTTCGCGGCTGTGCCAAATCCTGCTGCTCTCGCGGCGCGACTTCCCAGCCAGCATATATCATGTCACCATTCTCTGATAGGTTTATTGATTTTGCACTCGCCTCAGCACCATCCCTCAAACTTTTCAACACCAGAACTAACTGAGACAGATATTTTCCAACTGCTCAAAATAGATCATTAGCCAATAGGAAAGGATGGACTTTAAGCCCCATACAGATCCATACAAAAGATTAGGAGAGACGGAAAGAGGACGAATCGTGACAATCTGCAGCACAAGTCCATGTAGAAAAAGAGAGCGTTCGCCTTTTGTTCCGCTCTCTGGTGATAAATGCAAGTGAGTAGGAGGGACAACAGCTGGGCAATGAAATGTTTTTATGGTAAATATATGAGAATAATATCTTGTCGGGGGGTGATGATAATATGCAGCTGTGGCAGTATCTTCCGTCCCAGCTTTATACCCTCACAACCACAGGCAGAGAGATGATGGACACCGCAGAACAGAGGACCAATCGTTGCTTTAAATCCTCTCCCTACTGATATGACTATAGGTCTCCATCACTGTGTCAGAGCACATCCATATCACGGGGGACAATCTACCCTCTGGGATGGGCTGTTGTCTCAATGGTTTCTGCCGGCTTCCTCTTTCTTAGGACAAATAGGGTAATAATTCCATCAAGGGGGAGAGGATGAAGCAATAAAACATGCTAGAGAGGGAGAGGAGTTTTAATGTGCTTCGTTGTCTCGGATGCAATTACAGTGCCCACCATGTGATGCTTCATCTTTCAATCTCCATGGATTTTGCTCTCTCTCTCTCTCTCTCTTTTTTCTCTCTCTCTTTTTTCTCTCTCTCTCTAACTCTCTCTCTCTCTCTAACTCTCTCTCTCTCTCTAACTCTCTCTCTCTCTCACACAGGTGTGAGAAAAAAAACAGAAGCATGTAGCATGTGTGCCAAAAAAGAAAAAAAGGGAAGTAAAAACGAGCAGAGGCCAAAGTGTCATGTTCAATTTTAATTTGTTTGTTGTTACAGAACATTGTTGAACAGGTTTGTACTATAAGTAAAAAAAAAAAAGAACACCTTGAGCCAAATAAATTATGATAGCACATTCCCAGATCACTTCCCACAGAGTAATCTATGATGATTTAAAATGAGGCTGCACTCCATGCATACTAATTGCAGACAGCTTGGGATAAACATGTGATTTCAGAATTTCTAATGTAGTTGGTGATTGCCATGACTCTTTTTTTCTGACTCTACTCCGACTTCAGGCAAGGTCTTTTCTGATCAAGTTAATTACTTTGAGGGGAGCAGACAGTGAGGCTAATTAAGAAATATGTCTAACTGAACTATGGTCAATGACAGCCCTACTCCTACCACTGTGTTCTGACCTAGATCACTAATGCCTCCTATTTAGGAAATACCACATGACAAATACCCAATCAAACCTCCAGAAATCGCCCTTCATCAAAGCAGGTTGAACTGTCAACGCGGGCAGGTTTCCTGGGCGGCTTATGCAGTCACCAGTAATCAGAGGAGTCCATGCCAAGTTGTTGATTACCTAAAATTAAGTGTCTTGAGGCCACCGAGACCCAACTGTGTAACCCGTGGCTCAAAATAAAGGCGCAATGAGACACACAGTGGAAATTATAATCAGTGATATTGGTGGACGGCAAGACCTTGGCGAGCTTCTAATCAGTCTCCCATTATTCAAAGGTGTTAGACTTTTCAATTAAAAGAAATCATAATAACTTCTATTAATTCAGTATTAGAAAAAAAAAACTTTTGTAATTAAAAATCTATACAAACTGTGATATCTGGCCATATAAATCTCAAACTATTGTGAGACCTACCCTTAAAGCTAGGGTTGGTAATCTTCTACAAAAACATTTGGTTTATATTTATTGAAATTGTCATTTTATTCTGACAGCAATGCATACAACAAATGCTCTGACGAGAAAGAAAACGGTATCTCCAGCTGTTGCAGGCAAAAAAAAGCCCAGAAAGGCTTCCTGTCTACCTGCACGCACTCGTTGCTCTCCATTGGAGTCTTCAGCTGCTAGCTTGACAGCTCATAATGCTAACTATAATCATTTAAAAAAATGTAGCCTACTCTTGCTAGTTTCTCATTGTCACTAACCTGAGCTTTAACAAACAGAGTTGTAGAACGCTGCAGCTTTACTCAACGGATCTAAGACCGCTTGTATCCATTCAAAGGATCTTGGTTCTGGAACATATCAGATCCATTTAAGATATTGGTATATGGTTCTGGAACTGAATATATTCTGCTCATTCATTCAGTTCAATCCTTTTCAACTTAATTTAATACAATGTGGCTTTATTGGCAAAAAAACCCAATGTTGCCAGAGAATGAAAATAAAAAGTGCACATTAATATTAATATGAATATTTACACAACATAAAAATAACACTAAGATTGATCACATTTAAATACAGGATTACAATTATATGTCCTTAAACAGTGTGTGTGTGTGTGTGTGTGTGCGTGTGTCTGGGTCATTCACTGTCCCTCAGGTTGTGACACGTTGATTCATATTGAGGAGCAAGATCTCTTTTGTCTCCTTCTCATATTAGTATTATATAACTTTGTGAGGTCATTAAACTCTTTCAAATCGGGGATTACAGAGTTGAATTTAAATGTTCCTTATTTGAGTGAATGTTTTACATTTGAGGAGGAAGTGCCTCTCTGTCTCAGCCTCGAGATAGTCATTCTTTTTGGTCCCCATGATTGATTGCGTCTTATTACATTTCTTACCGAGAGTAAGATGTTCCAGAACACATCAGTTCCATTTGACAGACTCTGGGCCTGGAACATGTCTGCCGAACTTCATGGGAGAAAGATCTGTAATTGAATAGAGTATGGCACTCGACCAAACCAGTTTCATTTCTTAGATTCTGGTTCCAGACCGATCAGATAATCAGTTGACCATTTAACAAATTCTGCTTCTGGAACACATCAGTTTTGAAGCTGTGGTTTCCGGAACACATCGGTTCCTTTTTTAGAAGATTCTGGTTCTGGAACACTTGAGGCTCATTTAATGGGTGATGAAAAAGCAGCCAGGCACCGAGTGATTCAGAGAGACCACACAGGGGCTGGTCCAGCACTAAGTGAAAGGAAAGACAGAGGAATTCTGTCAGTGTGTGGGGGAGGGGGAATCCAATCCAGAGGTGGGGTGACTTCAGAGGCCATAAACAGTGTTTTTCATAAAAATATGCCATATAGTCTGAGGTGCCCGTGGCAATAAAGGCAGCTGAATTATTTATGAGCAACATTTTAGAAACAGCGGTGAGAATTTGTGGATAGGGTGATGCATGTCCGGTGGCCTTATTCTGTGGCAGTCCTCTAATGCTTTGATAAATGGCTGTTATCTACACCCTTTGGTGTATGACGGCCATCTGCTATGGACTCCTTAAGGGCCAATTGGAGACGTTCAGAAATCTGGGTCAGCTCAGGTGGCTGCATTAAAGGAAAAGGTTGCTGACCGTGAGAAGTCCGGCAATCTTGGTCTGTGTCACACGGCTGCGCTGACCTCCTTATCAGTGCGGACAGAACTCAGTTTTCAGTTTGTCCTCGGAGGCTCGCCTCAGAGGGATTGGCTCTGAATCAGGATGGACTTACCCACTGCACTGCCATTTCTGCGCACTCATGTCTGCACCACAACCTCTGAAAAAGTCAAGTTTACTTTCATGAGCATGTATCGAGAGTTACTGCTCGCGGGGCAGAGACCTAGTCAGCTGCTTGTGCATGCATATGCATACAGGGAGGCAGGTTGAGCCTAATGAAGTCAACAATGAGAATGCAGCCAGTGAATTATTACATTGTTAACGCTCTCATCCGGGGAGGATTGCGGTTAGATGCTTTAACCTCCCAAACGCAGGATAACCTTCGCATATCGGCCCAAAGATGCAGAATGATTAAGAGTGCAGTGTTGTAAGATTCATGCTTCCCTTGTGTCCACGGTTGTCAGAGTGTATCCAGGTGGGTGGATTGAGTAGTAACCGGAGGCAGAGGAAGCACTAAATGGTTAAGTAGGTTTGTTTGTTCCTTGGGGGTTCAGAGTCTTTTCTAGACTAAAAGTGATGAGACCACCCGAGCAATTAATCATGCTGGTATTGGCGTGGTGGATACTGTATCCACTCAAGGACGGCTTTGAGATGCATTAGGGCCGAGTGCTGCCAATCCCAAGGCACGGTCAGCCCAGGGTGGAGGGGGAAGGGGAAGGGAATGCGCTCATCTCTTGCTAACCCGTGCATTTCCTTTGCCCTATAACTCACCTACTTCTATTTGGGTAAACTGACACAAGCGGGCCCTTTGAACAATTCGTTACTCCAAAAGCTACTGGAGCTGCTTGACTCCGTCAGCCTCCTCTGTCAGAGAACAGGAAGCTGATGTGTGTTCACAGCTTCGCTCTGCCTCGTATCGACTATGCCGCCAGTGCTTTAATCATCCTTTACAATAAATCTCAATCAATTCAGCACTGAGGATGCAGGACACGTGCAGATGGCATGGGCTGATAGTCCTGACACATTGCAACTCAATCAAAGAGTGGCACAATAAAGCAACCCCCCCCCCCCCTACACACACACACATTCACCGACACCCGACGCACCCCCCCTCCCTTTCTCATAGGAAAAAAGGATCTGTGAAGCGGCGCTATGCTAATCTATGCCATCATTGTGCCATGTAGTCACAGCAAGTATCATCCTCCTCCATTTTCCAATGTCAAGCCTTGACAACGATATGAGGACTTATTAGTTTAATAGGCAACATAAACAAATCACAACCACTTAGCGGAGCGATCATTTCAGCAGCACTCGGCGGACATCTTCTGCAAGATTCCGAAATTGAGACTGCGGTCGAGGGGATTGGGTTATGGCGTGAGGCTGGTAAACAGGTGGCTCTGTCGGCGCTATGCCAATACACGCTGCACCAAATGGAATAAAATGGCGAAACAGATGTTCTGCTGTGCCGTGCCTTGATTGGAGTGGTGCTCGCGCTTTTAAAGCCCACTGAAGTATACGCAGGCCCCGGCATGGCTGACGGGGCCTGCCGGAGGACCTGACAGCGGTTGTGAACCTGGTAAGTACTGGCTCTGACTCCTCGCTGGGCATGGTCTGACAAGGGTGTCAAGCACATTGGAGGAGCCTGTGGAGGGGCGGAGGGGCGGAAGAGAGAAAGAGACGGAGGAAGCAGACATCCGGTCGTGTAAGCAACGCAGCTGATCCGAGCCGTGCAGTGAGAGACGATCCAAACGTGAACGGAATGCATCGGTGCTGCAGAACTGCTTATGTCAGGGACTCTGGCCTCTGTTGGGTTTTGCATTACGCTCAAATGTTTCGGTGCCTTTGCCAAAACCACTGACCTCTTCCTCTCCGAGGCAGTCAAGCAGCATTTAATGGCGGTTAGGGAAGTAGTAAATCTGCATCACAGCGAGTCAGTAATAACATTTACAGCCAGAGATGAGTCACTCGCAGACAAGAAGGTTATCGCAGTGCTCCTCCTGCAGCGGCGACAGTTGGGAGGGTGGGGGGGCGTGGGGGGATTGGATGATCAACTAATAATTGCCATTTTGGTTTTGATATGCTTTTAAGAAAGGAGGAGGAGGAAGTTCACAATGAGGAAGAGGGTCTAAAAGCCTGTAATGACAGCGACCCGGCACACAGAGATGGAGCGGGGGCGGATAGTGTGGATAGCTGTGAAATTGATGCGACCTTGAAAAGATCTGGAGACAGGGAGAGTCTGCCTGGTAATTACGGTGAAAACGTGTGTAACTAACTACCATGTTCAGACCGCCAATGAGCACAGGCTCCCTGACCACGCACCATACTCAATTACAGGGAGGAGAGACAAGGAGAGGGCCAGCAGGAGAGAGGAGAGAGGAGAGGGAGGAACCAGGGTCATTTTCCCCTTCGATGACCTTCAGACTAATGCGGCCCAGGAGAGACAGCTATTTTCTGAATCTCACAGGAAGATGTCCCCACGCTCTTAGAGATGTTTTTCTTTTTTTTCTTTTTTCAGCCCACATCTTTGATGCAGGTGGGGAAGGAGTGGAGTGAGTAAGTAAACATGTCTGCAAAGAAGAGTAACCTAATTGGATGAAAATGTGTTCATTATTAAATATGGAACTCTCTCTTCATCTTCATTTAAAGGGCCAGTGTGTAGCATTTAGGGGGGGTTCTAATACCAGAAATGTTGTATTCATTACTATGTTTTAGACTTGTTGTGTTTTCTTTAGCTTAGAATGAGCCCTTCGTGTCTACAGAGGGAGTCGGCCCCTTTCTCGGAGACAGTAGCCCAGAACGGACAAATGAAACACTGACGAGAGAGAGAGAGAGCGAGAGCGAGAGCGCGCGAGAGAGAGAGAGAGAGAATTTCTTGTCCATACCTTCCTTACCTGAAGGCCACCGCTGTTCTCCGTCAAACTGCGGTAACACGAGCCGCAGAGTGCAAAACCGTGGAACCGCCAGACGCCGCCTGACTTCCGTTGCTCCTAAAGCAGTGTAATTATGGTAACGATGGCCTCTGAGCCGGGCGAACGCCATTACCACGGTAGCCAGGCGAGCGGCTCATGTTACCGCAGGCTCGGAAAGGAGGGGTATGAGTCGGTTTCAATTTGCTACCACACTGCTAGATGACACCAAATCCTACACACTGTCCCTTTAATTTATGCCCTTTTCCGTTTGGCCACGCCCAAGTGTGACATCTTTTATTTCTGGCACGCCTTTGCCAGGTTGCACCGGTGTTTCTCCTGATGGGCCTTCACACCGAGACAAACTAATGCGCACTTATTTTGTGCGGCAAATGAAGTGGTTCTAATGTGAATGTAACCTCCATGAGGCAAGTTATTTATTTAAAGTTGCAATGATTGGCATGCCGGGAGAAACTTTGGAAATGTTTGAATATAATTAGAAGGATGATGAAATCATTTTCTAATTGCAGGCTCAAAGCTCATGGCGTGTTAATGAACTTTGCCGCCTAACTTTGAAGCCCCAAACAGATTGTCCATCTGTACGCTGCCATATGCGACTAAAGGCTGCTGCTGCAGAATGAATAAGACCCTGTATCATCACACAGGCTGTTTGTAAGGAGACTGTGTTTGTATATGCACAGCTTTGTTCCAAAATTAGAAATACAGCATCTGAAAGGGGCTGACAGTTCATATTAGCTGATTTATTACACAAAGTAAAGAATGTAAGGAATATTATTAGCCTGAAATAACATTTGACATTTTGGCAGTCTGAAGCCTCTAATTTGTTGAGCTCAAGGTAATGATTTATTTACTTGATGAACATGTAGTCTTTAATGTTCCTTTAGCGACAGAATCCGTCTCCATGCGCCAGTAATTAGTATTATGTTGTGGGTATAAAATCCTTGTCACTTCACAGTCTCTAATATTTGTCATTTGGTAGATGTTCATATTCCAAGTATGCGAATAATATTATGTTTTGCTTGTCAAGCAGATGCAATAGTAAAAATACCGCGGCTGGGTTCAGATTTGTTTTGTTGCAGACTGAAAGGTGAGAAATAAATAGTCACCTTTTATTCTCGCAGCCCTGCAATTTATTTAAAAAACATTTTGCACTTAAATTATTTGATGAACACCAAAGGAATAATTATCCATTTACCTTGTCTCACCACATGACAGCTGCTCTCTTAACTATATGTTATACCAATTCTGTCGATTTAGAGTATTTAGTACAACGGCCTCAATTGATGCAGTTAGTGCTCATCGATTGGCTGTCGCTGTCAGCCATGGGTAGTAAAAGTGCCCAGAAGGAGAGCCATTTGAAAAACGAGCCCAGCCGATGCAAAGATCCATTCACATGTTCAATATTGCTGTTCTCCCAGTCACCATTAACGCCGAACACCTATTCATCTCTGCCATGATTACACGTTACGGATGTGCTTTGTACAACCTTAAACCGCATGCGTGTTCAAATTAAGCTGAAAAGTATGCAGAATATTTCATCACCTTTGCCATCATTTTCGTTTTGAAATCAAGGCACACATATGTAGTTTTGCTAATGAATGCAATTTGACAGGAAGAGATTTTCTGAATCACTGAAAATGTATTCAACCATTCTGCCAGGTGATGTTGCCCAGATAGTCAGAGCGAAACCTGTGTGCTTGTGCAAAAAAAAAAATAGAAAAAGTGTGAGGTTGTTACATGACAGTCGCCTGGATCCAGATCAGAATTACTGCCCATATCTCACCTTTTTATAGGGGTTTAAAGGTGTCTGGTGTCGTGCTCATTGACGGCTGTTGCCCCAGTTGGAAGAGCCAATTTCCAACTGGGGCTTAATCCTTGTACGCAGGATTAAGAATGGGGACTTCGTCTTCATGAGACAGGATATATATGAGTATAAGACATTTTATTATATAAGACATTTTGAGAAAACAGCCTTTAAAGATATGCATTGTGAAATTCCATACATTATATAATACAGTATGAAAGTAAAAAAAAATACAATCCCAGCTGATTACTTACATTAAGACAATTGTTTTTTTTAATTGCAAGTTTTCTAATATTGCATGTTTAAATATGCAAATATTTAAGGTTAAAATATGAATGATATATTATATAAATAATCTATAAAATAAATCTAATGTTAGAATGACTGGGTAGTGCAAATTAAAACTAGTTAACTATATTATTTGTACATTGTGTGGATGTTGTCTGAACACAGACAACATCCTTCTGGGTCCATAATATAAAGAGAGAGTAAGATGGATGGATGGCTCAAACAAAAACAGGACTTTCACCCAGGAGACCGCTGTTCGTGTTCCGTGTCAACGTTAAAACTACGGTAAAATAAGTTTTTACATAACTTACAAAGCCTACATAACATCAATTAATAACAAGCGTGCATCACCTTTAAATGAAACCACAATGTTTTCCCAAGCCTAACCAAGTATACTTTTGTTGCGCAAGTAAACCTAAAAACTAAGTAAACCTACAGTGGAAGTTTACTTTGGAAAGACACCATGTATTGAGTGGAAACTGACGCAAGAGGGGTACCTATGGAGCATCATAGTCTGAAGTGTAGGGGCACTGACCAAGTCGAGATTTTTTTGAAGAGTTGCGAGTGAGAATGTCTCAGTGCAAGACCCAGAAAAATTGCAACAAAAGAATTAACCTAAAAAATATTGACAGCCGTGACGGAAATCTCCGCAACTACACAACTACTTTTATTGGGATTTTCTTTTTCTCTTCCTCATGTACACTCCTCACCACCGGTCTAGCTCCACCACTCACACAGAGACACACACTCACACCTGCACCAAGACAAAGTCACTGGCTGCTCCTGTTTGGAAGTCATCTTGAGGCGAGGTTGGACAGACAACTTGATAACTCGACGGAGCCCTGACCTAGTTGACTCGCGTTACTTTTTCCGGCTGGGGATAGACAGAAGGGGCAAGAAACAAACTTGAGGCCCTGCTCGTGCTTTCTGCCACTTTGAAGGTGCTCTGATGCTACTGAAGTTCCTTTATAGTTCTACTTTGTGTGGAGACATAAAACAAAGTCATACAGCCGCACTCTGTCTGAAGTTATCACTTCCTCACAGTGTTACACAGCCAGTGCACAGGACCGGGCTCGACTACAAAGACCCAACCAGACGCGGGACTTCCTCTGTATCAAGGACGTGTGCTTTATCTTTTGGGGGGAAAAACAGAATGCGTCTTAGCCTTTAATGTAAATGATATTGTCAATGGAAATTATATTAGTCAATAATTGCGACACACTTTCTTTTATTAACAGAGTACTTTGTTCTAGTTCCATGTCAGGAAATGGGTTTTAATGCGTTCAAAGTCCTTTTAGGTTTTGGTGGGTTTTTATTTTGCATCTATGAATGTTGGTTCTGGTGGTTTTTGTAACATAATCATGTCTCCATTTTGGCCAGGGCTCTTTCTCAAATGAGATTTTGCTCTCAAGAGATAACTGTGATTAAATAAAGGTCAAATAAAGAAAAACGGAAAAACAAAAAACTAAATGTTATTAGGAAACAGCCTCGTTTGCTCTGATTTGTGAATGTGTGGCTGTCATTTGTGAATGAGAAAGGCTTTGTGTTCATAAAGGGGTTCATTCCACAATGCTAAACATCAGTGTTAGAATAATGTGTGTACATACACACAGATAGATGTGTATGTACATATAAAGACCTTTCTTTGCTAAAGCACTACTTCTACAGAAAAACAATGCCTCCTCTTGGCCACAGCGGAAAATGTAATTAAAAGCTTGTGTGCTTTTTACATCACTAGATCCCGACTAACCCACATGAGACAAATAAACAGAAAAGTGAGACCATTTTCCTTCAGTAGCTGATGAAGACACAGGAAAAAGAACAGGGGCTCCAAGAAAATATAATTTAAAGCAGACAGCTTGACTATCGTCACAAACTACAGTCCCCTCTTAAGTTGGGAACTATTCATTTAGTCTGTCCCCATCTGTTTTCTATCTCATCTTAAAATTGTCAGTTTCACTTATTGTGCAGCTTCCTTGAAAAATTATATTCCAGTTGAAATTATGCTCATAATGATAACATTCACAGGCTCCCCCTTGTAGATTCAGATCAAAAGCTTTTTTTTGAAATAGCAGATAAAAGAATTGTAGGGGAGGGGGTGTGGGGGGGGGGATGAGGGGGGGATTACATTACAGTGTGCCACTGAGATCGACCCATCCAAGAAATTCAGTAGAAGTGGATTTCAGGCTCTTTTGCGAGGCGCTTCCAGCTGACATCAGAGAAACTGAAGTCTGGGACCATTAAAAACACATCCCAAGTTAAGTTCAAGTATTTCCAGAGAATTTGTTCATAGTCTTCCGGAAGAGTATTTTCCTTCCATTCAGTGAATATCTCCAAACACACACACACACACACACACAAACACAAACACACACACAATAATAAATAAAAAAACAAGAAAATATAATGATATTTTGGTGTTTGTTACTCACATTAACATTGTCTTTTACTGGTGTCCATTTTGCAGGGAACACCCACTCATCTGATTTAATGTTCACCAGCTGGAACCAAAAACATGATTAAAACCTGTCCATTCAATGCACATGCCGTCAGGCTGTAATCAGATCAGATTTTATATGATTGATGTTTGATTTCTGTTACGCATGTTCCAATTACCTACATCGTGCGTATTTCATAGTGTTTACTGAGTTCATTTAAAGGGATAATTCCGATTTATGTCAACAATGACATAATTATTTTTTATTTTTAGCCATCGTTGGTAGTCGCCGTATGATAACTCTGTGCTCGAAGAGGTAAATGCTGGAGATCCAGGAACACAGTGATGTCATTAACATGGAACAATGCAGTCAGACAGCTTTCAAACAAACCCCGAGGTTAGTGAAAATATGATGTTACAACGTACTGGAATCTTTCTTAATTTATAATGTGAGTCAATTAAAGTCACAGAAAAAGGGTCACAGGTTTATGTGCATGAGGCATAGCTGTGATAATTTGATTGGAACACTCAAACATGGGCACGGCTTAGCGGACATGGCACAGAGCTGGGGAGAGATACAACGCTGTGGAGGCCTCCACCCACACCTTCCTTGTTAGAAAATATGACGGAGAAAGGAATAAATTTAAGTTTTTCACCAACTGATATCTCAACACTCACCTATTATGATATTTCTTTCAAAGCCAAAACCTCAGTGTGGCTTTGTATGATAAATAGGGCTGACTCATGGCTCTAAATCACATTCGATTAGATTTATTTACGTACATGCCTGCTGTTAATGATGAGTCTTTCATATAAATACACTTATTGATATATTTGTCAACTGAACAATTACAACACAGGTTTAGAACTTGGAAAGTGTATTTTTCATTCATTCATTCAGTATCTTGAGTTGCCCAACCAACCAACAAACTGTGAAATATGTTTAGATCAGAAAACATGTGATTCAACAATCAATTCATATTTGCCTCCCAAAGCCAATCAGAGCGAACTGGCTTTTTGGGAGGTAGTCTTAAAGAGACAGGCACTAAAATGGAGCGTAGCAGACACAGGGTGAATACGGGTATATTCTGTGTTTTTTTAATGTTAAAACATGTAAACATGTTCTGGTAGAAACCCAAATTATAAGTTGCAACAGGTAGGTGTTACCCCGTGAGTTTTCCCCCCAGCACAGAAGACGCTTCAAAGCTTGGTCTTGTTGGTAACAGGTTTTATTGAGAGCATTACGCGTCGTACCCCGTCCGTCTGACGCTCTGGCAGCTTGTGTACCTGCTCTCCCCCTCTCCCTCAGTCTTTACTGGGGTTTATATATGGGAGACCACACAATCCGCCAACCCAAACCAGCTGAGGCTAATTAAACCTCTTCCGGCCCCGTTCCCTGAACCACTCCCCCACTCTGTCCCCTCTGCAGCTGAGCCCAACCACGCCCCCGCCACCACGTAAGCATCAACCTGACATGGTTTTTCCCCGTTCAGCTGTTCCACATCGGCGTTGTACACGGAAAAAATATAAATTTACCGGGTAATCTGAGAATAAACATAATATTTACAGAAGTACCGTCAGCTGGAGCCTCCAGCAACTAAAAATATAATAATATAATATTGTTAATTTAAAAAGCAGCATTGATTTAAGTTTCAAGTAACCAAGAAGGGACTTTGAAACCTTTGTGCTGAAACTTCTAAAACTTGTGCTACATGTAACGCGGCCATAGGAGCAGCTGAGCAGCCGCATCCTTCACATCAACACGGCAACACGGCAAATCAAACACACATCTTGTGTAGTGCATCATCTGTGGCAAGCAATTTAAAACTGAAAATCAGAGAAGAAGAGATGCATTGAGACGCCCTGGTAGAGACGCACAGGTATACTGTGATGATCTGGAGAGTGAATAACTGTGATTACTCATCGAACCAAAGGACAGGGAATTTTCAATTGATTACCAATTCACCCTAACACACAATTTTGCCCGAATAAAGGCAGAACAATAGAGTAATAATCCCCATAAAAGCCTCAGAGACTCCTTTTTTTGTCATCAAGGATACAATCAAGCATACAAATCTCTGCTGCTTCTCTGGGACAGGGATAATAATGCTGGGGAAAAAAGATGAATAATGAACTCGGTAGAGCCAACGGCCTTTTTAATGCAATCCAGCTACTGTCTCTCACCGCGCTTTTCATCAGGCTTCAATAAAATGATACATGAAAAGTGACACATTATTACTGAAGGCAATCCGAGCTGCTCGGAGACAAAACAATCAAAGAAAGCAATCTGGGAAAAAAATCACAGACAACAATCTCAACAAGTGCCGGGTGAAATTAGAAAAGATTTAATTTTGGCGGCACGGTAACAATCAAGGAGCGCTTCGGGCTTCGGTAACGTTAGAGGGCTAACTTCCCATGATGCAGCGGACACGGTTTGTTTGATTGCAAATGAAAAAAGTCATGTCAGAGGTGTACTTTTGTGTTCAAACAAAGAACACAATCCCATTAGTGGGTAAAGCGTCCATTGTTGCTCTCCGGGCTCACAATCAATAAAGACTCAGTCTAGTTCAAGTTTTTGAGATTAGACCCAGCGTTTCAGTGCGCTGAATGCGTAAGTGTGTTGCTACAGTGCTGCGTTGCTATAACGATGTTACATCGGCCAGGGAAGGCTTTGGGAACCAGCAAAGTAAATTTAAGTGCAAAGGTAGATAACAACCTGTGTCTCAAACAATGCCTCGTTTAGGATTATTGTGCCACGCGAGGTCTGTTATGACAGCAATGATTATGAGTCTTGCTAATGTATGAAACAAATCAAATTGATTTTCTTCTGATTGTCGTATGGACTTCAAAGTGTTTTGGTCTCAGAGGACTGACTGATGCACTTTCTATTTTTTTTGTAACTCAATCAATTAATAGGTACGAGCAAGAATGGCAGAGAGGTGCCGTTTGCTGATAAAATACCATGTCGGAGCTTCTTTAAAGAACTTCTGTGGTCACTTAGTTGGATGTGCTAACATCAGAGGTGCAGGCTGAGTCATATTGACTTCACAGCTAAGTGCTCAAATGAAAAGTAGCCACTTAGGTCCGAGTCTCAGCAGATGAACCTGAACTATGATGGGTTTTCACGCCGTTTGTTGATTTGACATTATATAAGCGTCGGTTTTGTGTTTCGCAGGTCAACAGCTGTCCAGACGTCAAGGGTAGAATAAAGGGGCCCCTTTGGTTGGAACGTGAAAATAAAAGAAACACAGCAGGTATGCAATGTTTGAACACATTGAAAGGACAGTTTGAAGCAGGGAACGGTGCTCAGACATCAGACATTGTCCTTCAGTGAATGAAAAAAGGTTTGCACTTTAGCTCGCGATAACAAAAGCTACAAAACGTGGATGCTAACAAGAGCTAACCAGCACTCGAGCTTACTGTCATCACAAAAATCTTGCAACCATTCTTATGTAGTCTTTTTAATGCCACATAAGGCATTTGGCCTTGAACTCATCTTCTGTACTTATTGCTTCAAAAATCAAGTTTTCTGGCAGTTTTCTTTTAACTCAAGATATCGCAACTGTTTTACATGGATTATTAACTTACTAAAGGTGCATGATCTGAGATCTGCATTTTGATTGCCTCTCAACGGCTCTCAACATTGTGATGGTGAGCCGGCTAGCGATGACAACAAAGACATTCTCTGCTCAGGTAGACATTATTCCACTATATCTTTACACAGCAAATAGATCATTGCTTATATATTAATGATCGGAAGGTTAAATACAGTTCATTTAACTTCATCGGTTGAATTAAAATAAAGTCATAACAATATGTGACAATAAGTGTCAACAAAAAAGATCACTTTTTTACCCAACGTTGCCCAATTAAGATTCTAAGAAACTAGAACTACTCAAACAAGGGGTAAACTCAGTTGGCAATGAGTAAGCTAGTAGAAGAAACATTTTTCACCTAATCAGAAAGCTTGTCTCAATTTCTTTCAAAACATACATTGCCAGATAAAACTCTGAAAGTGGTAGATGCTAAATTAAAAGAAAACGACTCATCTCTGCCTTTTATTGTCAATGCATCTTCCCGCTATTGTCATAATTAAGCATCAGAGTTGTGACGTCATGTTACTGCGGGTCAAAACTTAATAACCTGCTCGACATATGTTTTCTTATGAGAAACTCTCCCGGTCTCATGCAGTTTTTCCTCATACTGTGTAAGAGAAATACATTTCAGGGAGCCTGTTGTGACAATAAACCAGCGAGCTATCTTGTGACAAATGTTACAAGAAAATGATCAAAACAGATAAAACTGCACTGGAAACCAAATGATTTCAGCCGTCACCATTCTGCTGCTACTCACCGTTCACGCCCCCCCCCCAAACCTCTTCCCCCCCATCCCCCGATCCACCTGTATACTGTGATTCTGACGTGTTGTCTCCTCTGGACGTGACTCACCCGCATGTTTAGCCATCCATCTGTCTGAATCTGAACAGAAACACTTTCATTTTACCCACTGCTGCGTTCTGCACTGGTGTCATCACATCCTGGGTGGCTTTCTCATATCATCGAGGCTTTCTTTTTCTTCTTTTTTTTTTTTTTGTAAGTTTGTTGAAAGTGCAAACACAAGGCTCTTGCCCGACCAAAATACATGAATTCACTGATATATCTACACTGAGAGCTCACATCCTTCAGCACTCTAAAATAAACATATTCAGCAAGCTATATAGAGGACAAGTATATAAAGAGAAACTTAAGGGGAAAAAGAGAGTGTCAACTTTTACCACAGTGCATTGCAATGGCATCCTGCAACACACAGCTTTGCTCAATTAAATACACAATATGCCTAAAAGTATGTGGACACCTGAACATAACACTCTTATGGGATGAGTAAAACCATGGGTAATAATCTGCTGCTATAACAGCCTCCGCTCTTCTGGGAAGATTCTGGAACCTGGCTGCGGGGATTGGCTCCCATTCAACCCATGAGCGCATTAATGAGGTCCAACACTGAATCTTTGTCTATTAAGCCTGGCTGGCATTCCAGTTCACCCCAGAGGTGTTGGACGGGGTTGAGGTCAGGGTTCTGTGTGGGCCAGTCAAGTTCTTCCACACCAAACTGGGAAAAGCTCTTCTTTATGGACCTGTCTTTGTTCATGGGTGGTGCCAGGAAGTTGGATCGATGTGTTGCCTCAGTGTACCTGGGTGCAGAACTCTAAATATAATAATCTTCTGAGTTGTTTTGGGCATCAGAGTATTAAGCAATGTGCACATTTCAGACATTTCAGTTTGGTAAAATATGAAAGCAGAGTGGGCGTGAGAAGGCGAGAGCTTTTGTCAGAATTGGACTCTAAAACTATTGTCTAAAATTAATTTTTTTTGCTGTAATATTATGGTTTCCTTTTAATTTAAAAGCCTCAAACCAAAAGTAAGTGGCCAGAGGCATATTTATACTGTCGCTTGTGGATTTTTGCATTATGCTTCAGACAAAGGAGAAAAATATATACAATTGCTGTCTAGAAAGCCTTTAATCTTGACAGCACATCATTACATCTACTCACTGTAACCCTGTAGCAACTCGGCAACATTGCCCCACTAATGCAACCTTTTGCTTTTCTTCCTTGTTGCTTGAAAAAAAAAAAACTTTTAGAATTTTAAAACTCTGGTCACCTCTTGAATCTCTAAGCGATAACGTTTTACATCTGCAATTAAGATAACAAGTAGTTGATAAAAGACATTCATATTTTAAAATGCACGATATAAATGGGATGAACTTCAGAGGCTGAGTAAAAGGCACAAGATTGTGCTTGCCAAGATCCAAATTCAGTACTGTCAAATGGTAATAGTTTACTTGGATTTTCATGTCGTGCCAAACATTTGGCCTCTTTCGCACGAGATTAATAAACAACTTTGTGTACAAAACATAAAAAAAAATACAAGAGTCATTTTCTGGTTTCACACATGTAAAACCAAAAGAAATCCTCAATCATGACTTTAGCTATCTACAACATTGCAGATAACATGTCAAAATATATGATTTAAAATACATGTAATCCAGTTAAAAAAAGGTATTAATTGCTTTTGCAACAGCACTGACTATACTAAGGTTTGCCAAAAAAAGCAACATATTTTTGCCCCTGTTTCCCCCTACATACCAACTAAGCATGCTACACCTTCAGAGGCTAGCATGTTGTAGACCTGTGGGACAGCAGTACCCCCATTCTGCATGAGGAGATGGAGCAGACTCAGCCAGGTATGTGGCAGAGTCGGTTTTTCCACAGAAGACGGGAAATGTGCCAGGTTGTAACAAATCGCTACGATGCCAGGCCAGCGGGAAGACATCCCTGAGACGAGACAAGGTGGGTGTAAATACATCCACTCGGTGGGAGGCTGGATAAGTTCTGCAGTGCCAGGTGATTCTAGAAATGAGTTATGCAAGCGTGTGCTCATGTGTGCATGGGGATGGATGTATGTGTTTGCAAGATGCCTTTAAAATGCTAATATTCAAAGTGGATGACGATTCATCTGTAAAGATCAAACTGATTTATAGCGATTGACAATGGCAAGAAGTGGTAAACTGACAACTGACAGTCCTCAAGCAGTAATGGAGAAAAACACCTCTCAATGCGAGCGCACTGAGAATGAACATCACTCTCAAGAGTATCTTATCCTTGAAACATATGCGGCACACAATTTCATCACAGGCAGTCGAGGAAAAAGCAAAGATCCAAGGACAGCTGCTGCCGTTTAATGACTTTATCTTCATTTGAATGGGTGCCTTTCTCAAAGGAATCGTTCCACATCACTGCTCGAAATCCATTCAGGCAATATGATGGCCACCTGAGAAGCGCATCAAGCGGGATTCTATGGCTGTGAGTTGGTTTTGAGAAACATAATACCTTCCCCCCTTGGTAGAATTTATCTGCTCGGAGATAAGTTTGGCTACGGTGAATCGACGCACCGCAGTCTCCTTTCCTGCTGATGTGTGACAGAAACCTGAGGCAGGGATGAAAGATGGAGCGCCCTGCAGTGTGTACATCAACACCAGAAAACTTAATCAAACTCTGTTTACCATGGAAGACTGACGGAACTAATTGCAGTATCTCAAAGCACTGGACCTGAGTCGTCTGTAAGCATCTTTAAAGGGTGGGTGTTCAATATACCGTATACTCTTACTGCGTATTTGCAAAACAGAATAATCACAGCTGGGCACGGAGCACAGCTGGGCTGTTACTGCTGAAAGGAGCTTTGCTGACCTTAACTGTTTTATGCATACTTATCTAATTTAAGCCTAGTTATCTATGCATTTTTATGAAAAATAAATTAAACCACTACCTGTAATGTAAGAGGCTTCTCATAGCCATTCATCTACAGACTTTGCAACTGTTTTAGCTAACTGTTTTTGTTGGAACCAAAGAGTATTGTGCTGTGAGTCAGGGTTTCTGTACAATAAATAAATTGGTACTGGCACAGGATTCCTAGAAGATTTCCACAACTCCAATGATAAAGTTGTTGAGTCAACTGGAAAGCAGACAGCCGTTTGCGAACACGTTAGTTAGTGTTTTGAGTTGATCTGCCTGAAAGTAGCCAAAAGATCTGTCACGGCAGCTTTATGATTAGTAAGCATACTGTAAATTCCTGAAAAGAGACCATACTTGAACGTGAAACGTCTGTGTAGGAAGTATTAAGTTTGATCAAAGCTACAGTAGCATTACATTAATCAAAGAAATGGCAAAGTGGAGGTAGTTGAAAAATATGTTTAGTTGTAGTTTCGACTTTATAGCGTACAGTATTTGTTCAGAGACAAAACATTGTTTTATGGACTATGGATTTATTTGAAGTACATAACATGATAGTAGGCTACCTAACCCCTTCTAATACTGCACTTGTATGTAACATTTGGTCGGGCAAATGTATCACCTCAACATTTGAGGGGGCGGATTGTTTTGTGTGCACAACAATTAGAAGTGGATAATGTCAACCCAAATGCTCCCTCCGATCGCCGACTGAGCCTCTGGAATCAGATCAGGGCCCACCTGAGTTTCTGTGCAATAAAGCGTGGCCCTCATGGGCAGGAGCTAAAGCTGTGCTCTCCACTCCACGTGCTGTAATGACTTCAACTGAGCAGGTTCTCAACAGATGGTGACATTCAACACCCCCAAAGGTTGTCCCACTGCTTAGGGCCAGGAGTTTGGGATATTGTTTTTCCTACGTAGGGCCAAAACCAGTCAGAAATGGGAAGTGGGACTGAAGAGGTTTATCACCGTGAATCAGAACCAGTTCCAGTTCTCCATCATGCAGACAAATGCTGCCAGTTGGGTGAAAGCTAACACCAAATGAGCCAGATGAGCCAGATGAGCCAGATGAGTGATACAAACTTATTTTCAGTGATTCTTCAAACCCTGTTTTAGAAAATGTTTTAATTTCATTCTATTTTTCTTCTTTATTTTTATACTAGTGCAATGAGCGAATAACCTTCTGCATGATATTTTGCCTCGTTTAACTAAAATATCAGTCTGCTTTGTGCCAGTGCTACCATACCAGTGCTGGCAAGTGAAATGCAAACAGAAACCTATTTGACTTGTTGATCAGGGAAAATATTAAACAACATGGTTTGAGAGAGGGATGAGTGAGGAATTCATCTGCACACACTTCATCATGGAAGACCTTTGGCTGTCTTGTCAGTCGGTGTTCACCTCCCAGGCATGTTGATTCCACCATCTGGCCTCTGTCACTTAAGCCACCTCTGGGCCTAAAGGGATTAAACCACTTCCTTACCTGACACACAGATTGTGCCTCTGCAGTTAAAAAGTCAAATGTTTGCAGTTGCAGTTTTCGCAGAGGACTTTTTCACAAAGGCCATATTTTATTTCACAAAGGCCATATTTTATTTGCACTAATTGAGGGTGTGGATGGGGAACGAGACCCTTTTTTCTACATCGGCAACCTTGTGATTTTTCCCAAAGAGTGGATTGTTCCAACACCTTTATCTTTGTGTCTAGACACATCTTTTGTGCATTCACTTAGGTGAGGATAATGTAGACTGAGCTAAGGTAAATAATGTGGACACTACCGCGAACCAAGCGACTCACAATACAAAAACTCCTGACTTTCAAGCGTGATGAAATCTTTGCAACATCGATGCCCCCAGAGTTCCTGCTGTGTCGAACTGTGCTTGTGACACTTCTGAGCGCGTTAGGAGCAGTATTCTTTGTGTTGGATTCATATTTCATGACAGCATAAACCAAGAGGAGCCATATGGTAATCCAGACTGGACCTGCCTTAAAATCCCCCCCTAGCTAGAGGTGTTGGAGCGACCTAATGAAGCAGCAGACTGTGTGCTGCCTGGGGTCAGAATGGAAAAGGAGTTCAGATGGCTGTGGTCAGTGGCGGCAGCAGCTAAACCCTGACTTGAGCCCCCAAGACACACAGCACACTGGCCAGCCAACCACACAGGACAAGGCCCAATGTTCCCAATAACAGCGCGGCGCCAACAGGGACGGGGTAATCTAGCAGGCTTAGTCATGGCTCTCTGGGATAGGTGTGCGTGAGTACGTCCTCATGTGTGAGAGGGTTTGCGTTTGTACTTTCCTTTTCCCTTTGCAGGTGAAACCCACTTACCACAGATTTTGAAGCCATTTCTGATTCGAACCTGAAAACCCAAAGCCCAACCGATTTGATTCTTCAAGGGGTACACCAGCAATTTATCATTGCACTCTGTAGGAGACAGATTTAAAAAATAAAAAATAAAAGGAGAAAAGCATGCTGAAAATTGAAGAAGCATAGGCCACAATATCCAGAATTTAAAAGGTAGAATATGTAAGATCTGGCAAGAATTTTAATTTCAAACAGGATCCAACATTGACAACAGAAAGTGAAGTTGATGTTTATTTAAAAGGCATCTATGTATTGTGTTGCAGAGATATCTCCTGAAATGAGCATGCTAACCTGCTAGCCCCGGCCTCTGTAGCGTCCAGTTTCCCTGAGGGCTTGTAAATCACGTTGAAGGTACAGGGTCAGTGTACGCTTTGATAATATGTTTATTGGACTCAATCCAAAGTGACAGAAACAAGAGAATGACCAATTCGTTGTACCCGCCGCTGAATGCGCTGCGAGGAGAGCGGACAGTGGCTCTGGGAAACGGGCCTTCAGTTTGTAGTAGCCTGAATTCAACCAGCGCAAACCCCAGCACGCAGGGATGTGATGCTTGGAGAATGGCCCGACTCCCCGCCGGATCAGCAAACTTTGTTTTGCTGCCGTGACACAGGTTAGAACCAGCGCTCCAGCAGCCCGCTGGGACTCCCGGCTCTGGGTTTGCTTTGCTCGAACTCAAGTTGCTACAGCTGCTAACCGAAGGGCGGTCGCACGGAGCCGCTGCACGCTCTCCTCCTGGCGGAGTAGTCTTCTGGTGGCAATGAGGACGAAACGAGTCCTTTTCTCATTTCTGCCACTTTTAATTCAATCCAATAAAAACTATTAAAGCGTATCCTGACCGTAACAGCCCCTGTTTAGTGGCACAGCGCCACATGTGAGGATTATTAGATTGCAGTGTTATTTCTTATTCTCGCCATGCTGTAAATTAATAGTTGGCTTTTATTTTTTTCCCAATGGACGACTGTAAATTTACATTGTATGAACCCAGTAGTCGAGGTGAAATGCTGCCCCCCATGTATTAGGAGCAAAGGTAAAGTAGTACACCTTGCACTTTTTAGTCAAGTTTGTCAAATTTCATGTCCCCAGTTCATAAAGCAGGCTTTCGAGAAAATAACCCCCGATGATGGGAGGATTTCTTTTGCTTGTATTCTTTAGTCACAGAAGACATTTAAAAACTGTGTTCATGGGTTGAGTAGTACTCCCACTGACTAGTCAACTGACCTTTTCTGTGTAAAAATGGCTCTCGTGGCATTATGTTCAGTGACATTTTGAATGACAAATGATAACGTTTTTGTTTTTTCTTTTACATCAATTATTCGTACAACATCTGTGCATGGCAATTACAGTATAAGGTTAGGCAACTACTTGGTCAAGAATATGGAAAGGTTCAGGCAAATAGTCTCCACTCACATGCCCAGATTGTATATACACTAAAAGGGTTATTGGTTGCTGGAATTGTTCTTCTTGTCTATTGGCTGCAAAGGAATAACGCAATTTCATTGTAAGTCATAGAAGGGATTAATTCCACAATCCTTTTTCTTTGTAAAAAAAAAACATTCTAAAGTTCAGCTCGAAGCTTCTTCCTCTGCCATGCCTCAGCAAGCTGCAACAATGTCTCCAACAAAATTACATTCCCATACAACTAAACTGCATTCCTCTCAACGAACAAGAGCAATAATCACAAAAACTCTTTCCATCATATAAATAGGCAAGCAATTGTTGTATTAAGATACACTTCAGAAAATGTAGACCTTTCTTTTTTAGCTTGAGGAAAGGTCGGGGTCATGAGCTGAAAAAGCTGGGGCAGATGTGGCTCAGTGGGTAGAGCGGGTCGTCCTTTAGCCTCGTGGTTAAACTGTCTCATGTCAAAGTGTCCTTGACCAAGACACTGAACCCCAAAGATGCTCCCCGGGTGCTTCGCAGCAGCCCATTGCTCCTCAAATGCTTTGGATGGGTTAAATGTAGAGGTCAAACATCATGTAAATGACAAAATGAAATAAAGTTTAGAGGACAACTTTCATTTCTGGTTTGAGACATGCGCCCTGCTGTCTTTGAACATGCGACACGCATCCTCATGTACTGCTGAATCTCCTCATTGTGTTCTGCATAATCATTCAATAAGAACTAAATTCCAAGGGGAACCGGATTTGGAAATTTTGTACTCAAAACAATCAGCAGTATGCAATGCCTGTAAATGTTCCGCCGCTCTCAAAAGAAATGAGAACGCACTATTATTATTTTTTTTGCATCCTTTGAACACTGGAGAGCAATCACACCTTCACTGAGCCCAACTGAACTCATCTGCTGCCGAGATGTAGTTAGTGACAAGATGGACTCAGGCAAAACTAAAGTTTTCAGTCTGCTGTGTGGCAGGAATTCTAATTAAGGAGGAGAAGCTCAGCAAAACAAGTGACAACACAAGGACTGCAAGGGAAGTAAGAGCGCCTTGCCTTGTAGGTAACAAAGGCTACACACGGCACTGTGTGCGGCCACATCATAATAAAAAAAACAACTCCCACGGTATATAATGGAATATGGTGTTTTTCAGCTTTAAACATTGTGTGACAGGACTTTAAAATGTTGTCTTTTAGTATATATAGTTATTGTTGTTTATATACTTTTTCCCAGCAGTTCTTTGTCACATATTTTATTTAATTGATTTATTAATCCTTTGCCCCAGAATAAAGTGACATAAAAAGCACTTCTGAGTGCAACACAGAACTGCAAAGAAAGTGCAGAAAGGCAAAAAGTGTGACGGTTTTATCTAATTTTTCCATCCTTGAGGGGGCTCAATAAATGAACACAAAAGCACAACCACACAAACAATAATCATAAGACATTGTTTTAGCACTTACAGTAAATGGAAAAGATGTTTTAAGGCCATATTAGAATCATAAACTTGTCTGGGCAGATGTCCAGTGACTGTAGGCCCCTTTTTTTTTGTTTTCTGTCATCTGGCTCAACTCGGCAAATCTGGGGCAAGACTCCGAAACATCGTGCCCGCCTCCTGCCCCGCCCCCTGATCCACGTCCTATTGGTAGATGCCAGGGGAGGAGGGCCGCGAGGAGGGGATGGCGAGACGGGGAAGTAGCCTTGGGCAATGTGGAGACTCAAGTTGGCATCCTGAAGTAACCTTTTAAAATGCAAGCGTGGTACTGAGAAGCCAGACCTCACAGGGACAGGTTTCAGGAGGAGCGCTTATCTATTCAGCAACAACACCTAAGTCTGCCAAAATACTGCACTAAGCGGAGCAGCGGACCAGGGAAAGGTCATACGCAGCCATATGCAAAACCCAGCTGTCTTTCTCCGTGTACACGCGGCTGCACCGTTGTGAAATGCACACTATATTAAACAACTCGGGAGTGAGAGAAATAAAAATGCAATTTCAAGAGACCTATCTGATCGATTTTTCAGTGAAATCGCCCAGATATTGTGAACTGTTATTGCTTTCATATCATTTTGAGGATATATCCATAAACATCCCACGAGCTGATAGTGGTATGCTCAGCAGAAATGTGTGACAAATAAATGAATCGCGCAGTGGGCCAGTGAGGACACTGCCCCAGATATAACCCGAAAGATGGCAACTTCCACAAGGTGCTGAGTAAGGATTCCCCTTCTAAACAAGCCTTAATATTCTTCATCATTTATCTGCTTGATATACAAACACAAGGAAATAAATAAATGTTTTATGCATTCAGTTGCCATGGGCAGCATTCTTTTTGCTGTATTCTTTACTGATAAATATTCCATTACAGAGATAAGGCTGTGGAATTGAGAGCTATGGCACACAAAGCAATATATATATGCAATGCATTTTGTTTTCCTTGGGTTTTTAGACCTCTGAGCTACTGCATATTGCTCTTAGACTACCAAAATAAGAGCGCAGGTGCACACAGCGCCCACTGCACTAAAATAATGGCGCGTATCGCCGTCAGTGCTGGCGAAAAGCAACGCGGCAGCGAGTGGGAAACCGGTTGAGTCTCAGATTTCATGAAACACGCATTTTGATCTTGATGGGAGAAAACGGATCTTGAAAGGGAATGACAGGAGTGATACCGCATATCTGAGAAAGCAGGGCAATACCCAAAAGTCAAACGGATGTTCTACTATCTGCAAAAAGTATTATTCTCAGAAAAGGGTAAACTCTGATGTTCAGGCTCCAGGCTTTGCACCTTGCACTGTAATAGAATAAATGCCCATATCTATGGACTGTAAAAAATGAGATTGGAACTGTGCAACTGTAATCTAAAGCGGAGGGAGGCTTTCAGTGTAATCAATCTCCAAAAAGGCTTTTAATGGAATCAATGGGGAGAAAGGGGATTGATTTCTGCACAGTATACAGCCATTTTTAGATATTCACTCTATGAAAACTCTCCTCGGTGGACTGAAAACTTCCATCCGGCGATATAGGTTAATTGCATATTGAGCAAAGCAGCCCATTTTGTTAAGTGACACACTTGTTCTCGGTGACCATTAAGTTGGAAAACGCTATATAGCAGTGAGGAAATATAACGCTGAGCTCTGATCTCAATCCTGAAAAAAAAATAATATGACCTCAATTGTATTCTTACCTCACAAGCCCATTCTCCAGTGAGATATTGGCCTCTGTTCCCTTTCAAAATAAGGTCCCTCTCTGCTGGCAACTAAAACTGCTATTGACATTCACAGGAGGAAAGCTGGTCAGTGCCAGGCAAATATTGACCAGTTAAGTGATGTTATGGAATTACATTTTGTGTAATACTTCCAGTTGAAGGACACACTTTTTTTGGTCTGGGGTGTTTTGTATGGTTTGGGTCCCTTAGTTCCAGTTGAGGGAAACGTTAACGCTACACGATACAATAATACTTTAGACGATAATGTGCTGATAAGTTAGTGTTTGTACTTGTTTCTACGTGACAGTGCCTCCGTGTGCTCAGCCAGGTCCATAAAGATGTGGTTTTATACCATAATGGTGCTTGGTCAGACCACGTTCTAACACACTGGGTAGCACAGCGCGACAAACTATGTAGCTCCACGACGGTCGCAGTAATCACGCGGTTACCGCTGTTAATTCAAACAAAAAACACCCATGCGTAGGTTTAGGCAACAAAACCACTTAGTTGGGTTGAGCAAAAACATCACGGTTGGGCTTTAAATAAGTTTGTATGCTAAGTGAAGTGTGAACAATGTAACATAGCAATAGATTTAGGAAAGATTTGTCGTTTGGGTTGAAATCACCACAGAAGTTACTGAAGTACGGAAGTTACTGATGTACGGAAGTTACTGATGTACGGAAGTTACTGATGTACGGAAGTTACGTGACTTCAACATCAACATTGACGTCTCGTTTCACTCGGGGAACAAACTGCGGTCTCCTGGCTGAAAGATACTTTCTTGAAGGATCCAACCACCTTCCCCTCTTGCCCACGGTCTATATACGTCCTTGCATTATTTTTTGTAGGTATCCCTACGAATGCTGGATGAGACCAACCGGACTGTGAGGATGGAAAACACGTCACGAAAATCACTAACTTCGCCGTAACAACACTTTTGAACTGGTTGAACATCCTGTTGATGCTGCTGATAGCCAATGACCTTAACCCCGTCCAACAGCCTTGGGGGGAACTCGAACGCCGACTACGAGCCAGACCTCATGAGCCGACATCAGCGTTGGACCTCGCCGATGCCCTTGTGGCTGATTGGGAGCAAACCCCCGCAGCCAGGGTCCAAAGTCTGAAACCAGAAGATTGGAGGCGGTTCTAACGTGTAACGTAACTGCACACGGGCGATGTTTATGTCGTGTATTAATATATATCAATGCATCTAAGGTACAATTGTTTTCAAAAACTGCAGTAAATAGGAAATTGTTGGGCCGAACATCAACACACACACACACACCCAGTAGCCTGTCAGAGCTAAAAGACTCGTCTGCTGTTGGCATAGAAACAGTGCATGGACAGTTGAGGTTAAAGGGTAATACCACTCAATCTCAGCTTTGAAAGAAAACGTTCCCAAGCTCTTAAAGTAGTTATGTCTTTACTAGTGCACACACGCCCTCTCTTCCCTCCACACAGACAAGACATCAGGATCCTGACCTGGGATTTGTCAAAAACGCCCCGCTATCTATAGACACGTGTACGTGCTCGACATAGGGTCCATAATGAAGTGTAATTGATTCGTCTATTTCAGGTCAGTGTTGTGCAAACGTAAGAGCGTCTATGTTTTCCCCGTTTGTAATCAGATTTTGATTTGATCATGTGATAAAACTTGTCGATTTTTAGATTCAGATAGTGGAGATGCACATTTTACATTTGCATCCTCATCGATTTTCCCATGAAATGAAAAGAGTTACATGAGCAGCATCGCCCTGGGCCCAGCCCGTTAGCTCAAGGCTATAGGCTGCTATAAAAAGCAACGCTAATTGTATTTGTTGCCGTGTTTCTCTGCAAACAATCGTGATGATTCATGATTGTGTTCTACATCTCGGTTCATTATGTAGTGATCAGGAATAAGTCAGAGATTGGGTTTTCTTTTTGCGAAGCTGACATAATAAAGTGTGAGAAAAGCGTAAACAGCAATTTTCGTACCTCATCAAACATAATTACAGGGCCACAGTTGCTGTAGGTGCGCCGGGCGACTTTGCAGCGAAACGTGGTAAACAGTGGAGAATGCGAGCTTTAATGCCCGCAAATCATGTGACACAATGTCAGTAAAACGCAAACAGCAGGCAAATGTTTGCCGACCCAGCCGGTCTGTGATCCCTTCTCCACCAAAGGACAGCAAAGGGACCGGAGAAATGATCCGACACTGCTGAGTCCATCTTTCTGTGGACAGAGTGTTCAGTGCTCTTTAGGAGACAGTTCATATTTCACTCGTGTGTGTGTGTGTGTGTGTGTGGGGGGGGGGAGAGAGTGACCAAACCCGGGCAACTGAATTTCATTTCGCGGGGAAAAAAAAAATGGTGTGAAACCGAAGAGTAAAAGTAATCCCATCTGAAGTCGTAAAATAAACAACGCGCGTATCGTTGTGTGGCATGTTCACACCGCTGTCACGTCGGATCTCTCACGGCGGATCTCTCACGGCGGCGGCGGCGTTTTGTTCTTCTTCTTTTTTTTTTTTTTTCTTTCTTTCTTTCTCTTTGCCCCGCCCCCCTCCACACCTCCTTCGTTCCCTGTCACTTAACGGTGTAGGTGTTTGACAGAAGCCATGCCAAGCTGAGCGTCTAACGGAGCTGACAGACTGTTGACGTCTTCACTCTGGCTGCGCCCCGGATTAAACGCTCTTGACAGGGACTTCTGTTTTATTTCTCGGCTGAGATTTGATGAATTATGAAACAGACATAGTTGCGTGTCAGCTCCCGTGTCCGCATGACACGCGGCGGTCATGTCAGGCCCCCGTCCTTTGTTGGCTGTAACGTATTCTCTTTGTGTCATCCATCGTGCTTGTCCTTGTCCACTGACAAGCCGCGACATCACAAGGGAGGAGTGTCCGGGGACCAAAGGCTTTGAAGAAGATACCCTGAAACAATGTTTCTTATTCATAACCACAGGACAATGTTTGTTCGTATTAATAAAACCACAAAAGTAATGTGCTTCACATAGATGCCTCTGGGTTGTTTGCTTTGGTTGGTGTGCGTGCGTGTGTTTTTTTCTTTGTTACGTTTTCTCTGTGCAGTTTGTTCACTCCTTTAGTCAAGAATTCCCTTGCAGTGATGTCCATATGGCGGAATGATATTAAAAAATTTTCAGGGCTTGTATATAAAGTGGATCCTTCAAGCTCACCAAACACATTCTCTACCTGCTGAGCACAGACTCCTCAACACTTTGATCATCAGAAGCCCCCCCACACACACACCACCCTCTAAACACCCCCCCCTCTCGCTGCACCGCACACAAACATACACACACACACACACACACACACACACACTCTCAAACACACACTCTCAAACACACACAGTATCTATGGGCTGTTGTGGAAGCGGGCTTCGGGAAAAAATATCCCAAAAGCTTTTGTGTTCAACCATAACACCTTGAACGGCTCAGCTTAAGGCCCGGGAACACACGCGGTGCTTTTCTTTAAACGCAGCAGCACACTTTTCCCCCATGCATTATTAATGCTCAGGACACGACAAGCTCCTCCAAACTGCAGCATGGGGCTAATGTTCATAATGAACCTTTTTTTTTTTTCGGCGCCTCAGCGATGTTAAAAACGACCGTCGGAGCCGAGCGCCGTCCAGACAGATCTCTGGGACCGGGTGATGAGACCTCTCCGCGCTCCCTTCTCCAGAGCACAGCGTCACGGAGCTCCGCCCTCTCTTTCAAAGAAGGGCCTCTCTGAATTCTTTCTGCAATAGCAAGCAGAAGCAACTTTCACTGACTCTCACTTTTTTTGTGTTATTGCCTGTTAACTAACTACAAGTAGGGAAACTTACTTACCGCTCAGAGTTTATCTTTCCACGAGTGATGTTAAGCTCGTTGTGCCGTTTCAGGTTCTGTTCACTTCGAGCGTCTCGGAGGAGAAAACCAGCGGGTCAGTGACGCATATTTGGTCGTATTTTTATGCTCGGGTGTAAAAACACCCCTTAACTCGGAAAATGACTCATAAATCTGACAATATTTAAGAGGTCTCCAGAGGTGTCCTCACCTGTTACGAGTTGCCGGGAGAGTGCTGTCAGGCTGAGAAATGTGGGCACATTCCGCGGGAGAAGAGATGTTTTGGGAACGCTCAAAAAAAAAAAGAAGAAAAATCAGCTCATTAAAAAAAATGGCACATTGACAGAAATTGAACATATTTTTTTTTTTTGTAACTGACCTTGCGTGAGATGTAATTATTGCATCAACCAGAGGCCGTGTTGTCGATGGGATCCCACCAGCCGCCACAGCCAGGGCCCTCGCTCGGACCGACCTTGGTTTTACTCACAGATACACCACCCGGAACGTTCCGTGACTGCGTCTTGCAGACAGCAACATGAACACCTGTGTGACTCACACGCCGACTCACATGGCGAAAACATCACCGGCGTCGCTATCTCGGCGGGTAATGATGAGAACACAGTGTTTCGCCAGAAAACCGAAGATCCGCGCAACCGTAACTTTGGTAACAGGAATGCAGCTCCTGAGACGGCTGGGATTTTGCAGCCATCGTAACCAACGCGTTTGATGCTTCAACAATTTTAAATCATGGTGATTTATTTGAACCACCACAAAAACAAAAAAAAAAGCGATGCTCGTTATCATAGGTAATGTAAAGCGATGTGATTGGATAGGGCTTGTGGCACCAATGATGTAATACTTTACTGTAAATGTAATAAAACACAATCATGCTATAAACTGACCACTAATGTAATATATAATACTGTTAGTGTTATGTTAGTCTGAAAACAATAACACTGATTTCCTGTATGCAAATGTAAACTCAAGGCTTTTTGTAGAATTTAGAATTTACAACGGACAGCAAGTGGTACTTTGTGTTTGGTTTGTCCTTTCAGGGCTACTGTAGAAACATGGCAGGACAACACAGCAGGCTCTGGACGAATGCTATGTAGACATGAAGGGCTTAATCTAAGAGTACAAAAACTAAATTCTTAGTTTCAGGTTATTATATAATTACATATTATATCCTACACACTGGTCCCTTAAGTACATTTAAAAAAAAAAAACTAAATAAAGAAAGACCAGCCTAAATATGTAATGAATTCCAAATAATAGAATAAGGTTTTAAATTATCGGTAAACATGTTATTGAAATATCAGTCAGGACATTTTATTATATTATTGGTCGAGTTATGACATTTTTAAGGGAATTGTTTCATTATTCCAGCTGCAGGGCTGACAAGCATAATTTCATGAATCATGTGTATTCATTTGTTTATTTGTTATTTTAAACCTGGTTGGTAGCTTGAAACCAACTATGTGAATGGTTCATTTAAATATCATCTCTGATTTATTAATTTTGGCATTACATTTTTCACATACAACCGAGTTAACTTTGTTATTTTCTTACACACATGAGGCCTACACATCAAAAAAAGTTTTCTTAATAAATGATGCATAGTTAGTATTTCTGCATTTATAATCCATGTCTCCGAAATTGCAATATGTTATAATACATATTTCCTTGCAGCTGAGAGTGTTGTTAAAAAAAAACCAGCGACGTCACACTCTCCCAGGAGCCTCCTTGCTACAAATAGTAGGAGGAAACGTCATACTCCAGTCCTACACCAGGCTGAGTGTTTTTAGTCCTCTAACGATTTCTAGAAAGGGAATCTGAGACGCTCGATAAATCTGGGCCCAAATGTTCCTGTTACCAGCGATGCTTACAGCTGCATTTTAAGCTGTACAATAATAGCATCCTATCTGATCACTGCCTCAGGTGTCTAAGCTGAGGGTCTCTCTTTGTCAGCGATACAGCCCACTGTCCACTCCTCCATGTCAAGTAGAAAGTCAGACAAAACAGATTGGTATCATGTGACTTAGCGGCGTCCTTATCGTGATCCCCGTGTTGTTGTTCCGCTAATGCCTCGCCGTTTCTCCGCGCCGGGTCTCTCGCCCGCGCTGTTTTTCCGCGCCGCTAATGTGTGTTCTTGGGGGTTTGGTTTTACACAGATTTGGCGTCCTAACTGTGCCATTTCTCCCCTCCTAATCTCAGAAACATGACTGCTATCTGATCCAAACCAAAAGCCACTTAGACAGACTTACACAGGGTCTGCTTTGGTTGGCAGACGACAGACGGCTGAGGCTTTTTTTTTTCTCTCGCTCTCTCTCTCTCACACTCTCTCTCTCTCTCTCCGTAGTTAACTTGGATGAGAATAAGATCTGAGTAATTTGAACGCTCGGCTGCAGTGGTCAAAGAAAATGGGCCTTAATTACAAAGCTACACAGTATCTGGAATAATGGGAACATGAAATAGAAAGCTGGGTTTGCTCATCTAACATCTTTGCAATACATTGAAACACAAAAGGGAAATTTGTATTGATCAAAGTGACTGAAAAACCCTTAAAATTGTCAAATAATTGCCATGGATGACTTATCTACTATCTTCTCGCATTGGAAAAATGAGTTTATTGTTCGCACACAATACAGGCAACAACTTCTGGTGGCATATTTTTCGGTAGTTTTCTCAGCAGGCTCTCATCAATGGTTCACAAAAAGAGGCTGAACCTTTTTCACAAGCGTACCTTCTAATGAAAATGAAATGTAGTGTAGTTTTTTGTGATGTCCATATGTCACAGAAGCGATAAGCCAAACACAAAAGAAATGGAGTGGAGGGACGACAATAACACAGGATTGTGAGGTGGTGTGGAGTGAATGGAGCGTGGGAGGATCCCGCCTGTCTGTCCGTGGTAAACACCCGGCTGCTCATGGCAGAATAGGGAAGCAGATGGGTCACAGAGAGAAACATATCAGTGTGTGGAGTGACATCCGGAGATCATTACGTCCAATCAGAGCGGCGCAGGAAGTGCGGACGGATTGAGATTGATGGCACCAGACGGCTGCCTTACAGCTTTGAATAAATGAGGAGAAGAAAACGGGGCAACAGAACAACAAAACCACAGTGTCCTCTCCATTTCTCACCCATAGAGAGAAAAATGCCCTCTCTGTTCCTCCTTTTCAAAGTGCGGCATTGTGCGCGAGCGTGTGTGTGTGTGTGTGTGTGTGTGTGTGTGTCGGCGCACGAGCTATGTGTGCACGTGCATTACAGTTTGTGTAATGCGTAGTCGTTTGCAGGGATGCGAGGGGGAGACAGCAGGGGGAGGGAAAGTGAATGAGTTCCTATTTCCTCAGTGTTCTTGAGTTTATGTTGCGGACATACAGCCGGCGTCCACACTGCGGTGCGATGCAGATACAAACTGCTCAGAGGGGTCCTATTCCAAACGGATTCCATGTCGACTGAACTCATTGACGAAGAACTTTTGACTGAACACAGTGAAGGAAAAGGGCACAACAAGCATAGCAGCTGAGGGCCGAGATGTTTTGCATTAATACGACTGCTATCTGGAATGCACCGTACTCAGTGTAATGGCTGCCAATGGAATCCTCTGGCAGCAGATCAGCAAGTCAATTCCGATCGATACGTTTTTATTGGCCACAGAGCAGATCGGTGGACACGAATCAAGCACAAAGCAATCATTATCAACAAGTAAAGAAGAAAAAAAACACATCTCACATCCAGCTACTTTGACGAAGAGGCTAACAAAGGCAAGATTTATAGAGGTGAACAATGGTTCAGGGTTCACCGTTTATCTAAATACTGCTACCTTCTAACAAGTCGCGAGCACAGTGTGTGTTTTCCTACTTGCTTTCAAATAAGTTGCATGCTTTATTTATAGGACTAATCCTCAGAGGGCAGCAGGGCTCTGTTCTGAAGCTCTTAATTACTTTACATCCTGACGACGATGCCCGACTGACGCATCGATTAGAGAGACCTGAAAATAGCAAATCTTGTCTTCTTTAATACATTTGACGAGTTTGTGTGATCGTGATATCGTGAGCTGGGTGTTGCCACTGACTTCTGTTCCCTTGCCTGTGCAGCATGTGAGTAGCCCGATGTGCTTTACGGGTGATTTGTATGCTTAGGACGACTGCGATGACGAAAGGTCTCATTTTTAGACGGCACTATTAGGCACACTCTCCAATCACCGCACGCAGCGAGTAAACAGCGGAGCATTCTGATTTGTTCATTTCGGTGACCCACTGAGCGGTGCCTGTGTAAACCTTAAATGAATCTGAGCCCCGGTGTACAAAACTACTATAACTGCCCCGACCAGACATTCTAATAACAGATCTGATCAACGGGGGACATGCACATCCAAACCTATCAGGCCTTCTCCGGCTCTCGAGAGCCGACCAGCAGCTTGTGTTGGAGAGTAGATGTCTATCTATAATCAATACACCACAATCTGGCCTTATCTCCCCCTCTGATATGCTGCACAGCCACTTTTCCACACCCTCCAATGTCCTCCGGCGTCGCATCCCAGAACGCTGACAGCAATTATGGATTGCCACCTTTTTCCAATAAGCCAAGAGTCAGTATCGCCGAGCGACAGTCAAAGATTCCAAATTTGGTGAAATAACTTTTTGAGAAAAAAGAAAAGAGAAAACATGAGATGAAGTGAAGTCTATTATTTGCCCCCACATATCACTACAGGACTTCTGGCAGCCTTCTCCTGCTGCATTCACCCTCCGTCAACCATTAATTTAACTAAGAATGATGCCCACATTATGTTGTCGCCCCCGTACTCCGGCTGTGGCTTTGTCCCAGTAGAGTCACTCTCCACAACAGGCTGGTGACCTCAGATCGAGCGCTGCCCAAGGCATCCAAAGAAAAAGATGCCTCCTCCTGTCTGAGGGCGCCCCCCCACCCCTCACTACCTCTAGTCCACTTTAGGGACGTCATTGCTCCCTTCCTCTATGCCCTGGGGCCTACAGGGGCCAGTGATTTACAGATCGCCATATGGCCAGACCTTAAAGGAACATCTGACAGATAGGATGTTTTTCTTTTATGTGTGCATGCGGACTATATTATATTCATACTGTACTGACCCCACGCCATTCTGCATATGGTACCTGAGGCGTAATCTGTCAGTGTTTGACACGGCAAGGCCATTTTTCTTATGCAAATTCTTGTTTACATGCCCTTTTGTTTCTGACGTGGTTTAGGGTTTTATCCCTAGGATTTGGGTTATGTTGCGAGGTCTGCACGGCTGCGAGTATTGACAGAGGGGTGGCGGCACAAAGGGAGTGATGGCATGGCTCGGAGACGGAAAGAAAGGAAGAAAGGCAGGGGAGAGGGGATACGGAGCAGTGCGGAGTGGAGGATAGAAGCAGCCCTGCTGGAGGCTCGCCACAGGCTACGTCTGACATCCCTCTCTCTGATGGACTGATGAGATTACCCTGACATTTTTTCCCTTCTAATTTAAATTGCATTACCACGAGGATCTTATGTTAGCCAGATCTCCATATTATTCTCAAGGGATTTGGGTTCCATTTTGCTCTCCGCTCCATTCTTTTTTTCACTCACACTCAGAGGGAGGAAATCTTCTTTACGGCCTTGCATGTATTATCCGTTGGCAGGACTACACGGATCCCATTTCAGAGAGGCTGCCGCATATTCAGCGCCATAAGTCATGTTAATGCAGTTCCCCCGGTTCAGGCCCCTCCCACAGTAAACTAGAATGATGCAGGTCGCCGTGGTTGCAACTGAACTATGACATTTAGTTAGTCAACTATCCTTGCACTGTGGACTGTTAACAGAATGAACTAACCGAGCAATTCAGCCTTAGGGTCATTGATAATTAAAGATAACCCATTTAAAAAGCAAATCCAAACATAGACCATGAACTATACAGATTGGGGTCATGAAAGCATGTTCTTTGATGCCACTAATTTACATTCAACCTTTGCATTCCACCAGCGGTTTCACCTTGACATTTAAGGTTAACTGACAAATTAGGGCGCATTTATATATTATTTATTTTAGGGGTGGGGGGGATGTGTGCACTTGGCGTCTGTGTTCACGACCAGAGTCGGCTGCTTTTTCTTTTGCTGTGCCGCATAGCGTAATGGTCTCAATTAGTCTAAAAGTCACAGTGGGTAATAATTCACCTCTCTCAGGCTTCATTTCCTCAGATTCAAGTCAAGCATAGCACAGGAAATGACACTTCAGGAGCTTTTAAAAAATGATGAGGACAAGCGAAGCGATCAGGGCGGTAAATCAGGTGAGTGACTCGCGGATGGCGACGGCATGAGGTGGCGTCGGAGCCTGTCAGTCGCCGTGGTGACATGTTCATCAAGGTGCAGGTGACATCGCTCAATCACTGTATCCGTCACTAGAGAGACTGGTCAGTGGCATCAAACACAGATCTCATTATTGGAGTGCGTCCTGCTGAAATCAATCACTGACAGTTTGGCTCATTTGAAAAATGAATGTAATTTGTTTCGCTGGAACGTCTGCATTCATATATTTCCAGTGGTTTAATCTTACACTATACTTTAGGAGACACCCAATGCAGGCTTTTGAAACCTGATAGTGACTTGAAAATGTTTGTATTTTGAAGGTCATAAGTGCCAATATCAATCATTATATGAAATGATATACCTGCACACATAAAAGATAAATAAAAAAGATTCTCTCTTGCTATGTGAACTGAGAAGCATTTAGACCACAGTGGGAAACTCAGATCCTCCACTGCAACACAGATAGATGTCATTTTTTTTTCCGGTAGATCAATCTACTCCACCTGGGACTAGTTAGCACAGCATTTCTCAACCTTTTCTGTCCCGTGATCCAATTTCCAGGTCCCAAAATTCACACGACCTCAATAACGGTTGTCAAGGTGTCATGTGAATTTGAATATGGCACACTTTCAAGAGTTTAGAGGGAGCTGAGAATGTATTACATTAAAATGCTGATTGATTTAATTTGACAAAGGTAATTGATTAAATCCTTTCCTATTTTAAATGTTATAATCAAAATAATGAGTGTTGTTTTGTCTGCTTTGGATTACGTTTTCTTTACTTTAAATGTTGCTTTGTCTGCTTTTCATATTGTTTTGTCTGTTTCAAATTATGTTTCTTCTGCATCATATCAATATAACCTGTTGAAAAATAGCCTTTTGTCTAAATGTGTCACAATTACATAAAATTGATGTGATTTAATTTGTGTTGTTCCTAATAAACAAATGAATAAACTAGACTTTCTATGATTTGCATAAAACGTTTTGGAGCAAATATTCTGTCCTTTCCTATCTGCTTAGTAAAATATGTCTTTAAATCTCTGACAGCAACAAAAGCATATTCAGTGACCCCGTTTGACCACCAGGTTGTGGAACTCTTCAGTACTGCCTTTAAGTTTGGGTTTTACTAAGTGTAGCTGTCGTCGGGAAGAAACCTTAAACTTATACATTTACATCAGTGCATTCTGAATTCAGCGCTGTATTATGTTCAATGTTGGTGTCCTTTGTCTAATATATTCTTAATTACACCTTTGAAAATAATGCTAAATGATATGGCTCACGTCACATTCCACCATGCAGGCTAGACAGAATAGAGCAGGGCAGCAGGTATCATTTGCACCTTGTAAAAAGTTCCTGGGAAGCACCCTGGGGACAGGAGATCAGTGGTGACCTTGAGTCCACGGGTGGATAAAGATCTTTTCCATATTCATTCCAATCCGGAAACCATGACTTACCAATCATTAAAAAGCTTATAGATTTGGCATCCCTGGGCCATCTCCATTTATCATGCAGCCAGTGATAATGGCTACTCCGCTTACATGACACTCTCACACTCGTTTTCATTCAGAATGGAGTGAATTAAATTACCAAAGTGCAACTTACAATTATCACCTTTCATGAAGGGGCTAATTGTTCCCCGTGTTTTCTCGTTTTTTTTTGGATGAAATGGGAGTGATTGGACTGCTCTCACAAATAATGAAAATGATCTAAAGTGACTGAAACACAACACCACATATTTAGTTTCTAATAACACGAGAACACTTGTGATTTTGCTAATTTGTAGTCTGGATGATTTAAAGGTCAGTGATTGAAGAGTTTTAATGCGAGGATCCGACGCATATTTTATATGAAATGAGATTTCTGCTGGTGTCCAATGTGAATTGTATCACTGGCTGGGAAATATAATATTTAGCTTGGCTGTAGCATTCTACTGCCACAATCCTCAGTATGTCGAACGGCAAATATAGCAATATAATCTGAATCTGGGTTTTGTATGAGTCTCAAACTTTCAAAGACACAGAAAAGATTAATTTCTCGTCCGTCCAGACTTTCCAGGAACCCTGAAACCCTTTGAACGAGTTCAATACAGTCAAGTTGTCAGTTTTGGAGACGAGAGCAGATTGAGGGTAAAGAGCCTCGGGGGTAATGGGATGAAGTCTGTTGCCACATTGTTGCAACATGCGTGGGATTCCCATGGGAGGGCTGGAAATGGAGTCAGGACACCGCTCCTTCCTGACATCTCAGGCCCACGTGCCACCGCCTTCACATCTCTCCCTCTGTGTTTGATGTCCAAATTGAGCTCCGCTTCATCGAATTCATCGCTGCCTCCCCTCTGTGCCCCTCCCCCCACCGCCTCTCCCATGGCTCTCAGAGGAGCGGTTGAAACTACATTTAAACTAATAAATTGGGTTTCTGAAACACAGGCCTGTATGGGGCTTGTGTTAAATATGGGACATTATCCAAGCATATTGTCCTGTATTTCCAAGATGATGATCTGCAACATGAAATCCATAGAACCATGCACATTTTAATTTAATTTAATTCATAGGCAGTTATATTAAAAAGGACAGTATCTCAGTGTTAATCTTAATATTACAGATGGACTAAGATGAAGCTTAAAGCAGCTGTTAACCTGAAATAATTTCATTTAAATGGGCTTTAGTTTAAGTGAAATGCTTTTGTGTTTGAACATCATCTAACATCTTTTGCACAGTCTACTTGTTTTGATTTTTGTTGTTGTATTTCTCTGCATAAATCGTCAAATGGTCAGAATCAAAACTGCCGCGAGTAGGTGAAGAAAGAGAAGAAATCTGTGGAAACTCAAAGCAACACGAGGATGACAGGCCTCTCAACCCTGCTGGCCTCCCGCTGGCTAAGTAGTCACAGTTTTTGCCTCAAAATTCGCTTCATTGGTCAGATGAGTTTCCACACATTTCACTTTGAAATGAGAAACAGCGGAGCGATGGAGCTACCGCTGTTTCTGACATATCATCCATGCTCATCTGTGGCCACCTTTTTTATTACCTCAAAGCAACTATGAATACATAAAAGTCATCTGCCGCTGCTTTAAATGTCCTGACTGATAATTAATGGCACCGGAGTTCTTTCAAAAACCAATATTGGTCAAACTGGAGTCGGAGCAGGACTTCACGTCCGCTGCTTCTCTCTGCTCGGCTCACTTAACCCTCCTCGCTGACCCTCTTTGTGAGTGCTGGTCCAGAGCTCACTGCGGTGTGTTTTGGTGTGGCTGTCGCTCCGCTGTGGCACACTCTGGGTAGGAACAGGAAGGAGCTGCGAGGATCGGGGGTGGTGCTGGTGAGACTGTTGGGGTTACGGGGGTGGTCGGAACAGATTGGTTGATATCACACTCTCACCTCCGGGGGATAAAGGACCGGGAGGCGTTTTGGGGTTTTGGACGTGTGTGGATTTGTGTGTGTGTGTGTGTGTGTGTGTGTGTGTGTGTGTGTGTGTGTGTGTGTGTGACAGCAGGGGAGGGTGGGTGAGTAAGGGATTGTGGGGGAATACAAAATCCTCAGATTGCTGAGTTTGGACGCTATGACCCCACACTGACCCCCATTTCCTGTCTCAATTGCCTCAGCGTGAGCCGGGCTCCATTTCACAGCACCGCTGTTTCTCCTCTTGTCCACAATCAGGGGGACTCATGCGGGCGTCCATACCACGGACGGCTCTATCATCATGAGTAAATAATGACAAAGGGTCATTGTGTGATCATGCGTTAGAATGTCTGATCCCAGCCTTGTGAACTCTAATGGGATTGACTCCCATTTTAATGAGTATCACTGTTACAATCAAGCCTCCACAAAGACACAAGATTCAATTGGCCAACCGTAAATTAAAAGTAAGTTCGGAGGCAATGAAAGTGAACATTTAATCAACATTAAAATACAAATATGACTGTCAGCAGTCTGCTAAAGTGCAATTGTCCATTACTTTGTCTTCGGGTTCATTGAGCTACACGTTTGACATATGGATGATATCTCAGCGTAATGAGTGGATGGCTTGTAAGCATCATTGTGCATTTATTCATGCTCGCATATCTGCCTTTGTGCATATTTGTGTGTATGTGTCTACGTTCTTGTGTGCATGGTCATGATATAAAGGTATTAAAGCATTAAGAAAAGCGTCTCTCTCTCCCTTTTGTGTTAATGTAGCCATTTACCAAATCATGGTTGACATCTGTGAGGAAATCGCCATCTTAAAGGGAATGTTTCCACTTCAAAGCCCCGCGTTCACATCTATCATCACACACGACCTGAAGGCACCAGCTGTTTGTATATTCCTCAGTTTCTGTTGTTTTTACTTTCTTGTGACAAATGAATCACACCAACATTAAAGGGTTTTTGGTATAGATAACACAAATAATGGTCACTTTTTGGTCAGACATTAAAGGAGCCAATTAGGAAAGGCTTACGCTCCATGTGAGCCAAATGCTTATGGGTCATGGTTTTTGATCCCACCGATACACATTTTTTTAAAGAATGGGTATTCATTATAACAGCTTTTGGGCTTTCATAATGAATATTTGAATACAAAAATGTTGTAAAATTTGGATTCCAACAGCTACTTAATTATTTTTACCAATTTTTTTAATATTGGTGCCCAATCAGCAGGTTTTAGGTCTCTTTGTTTTCACTCTCCTCTTCACTTCTATAAGTAGTAGTTCTATTTCTGAGCATAATTGGGTACAATGTTTATTTTTTTGGTTAAGTCTATGTATTTAAGGGGTTACAAAACAAAAACAATGACCCTAATGATGTGTTCATACTGAACACAAAGCACAGTTTAGAATTGCTTTGCTAATGCTAGACGCGTTGGAGAAAAGGATGGATTACTTCCATGTAAATACTATGTTAAATCAACCATGACTAAAATAACCACTATTTCTGCTTTATACGTGAAATAATACCAAACGCCGTCATTGCATCTGAAGGTGCTCGGAGACTTCCACAGAGCTGGTGTTACTGTATCTGGAGGATAATGTCAGTGTTGATAGGCTGTTGCAACATGACGGAAACCAAATTTCTCGCTTGAGTTGAAATATTTAAACTCAAAGAAATACACAATTGGCACACAATTGGCACACATTTGCGTCTATTTGCGTCTTTGCATCAGCTTTGTATGTAATCGCGATGTACGGAAACACTATAAAAAATAAACTCTTGAGAAATTTCAGTCAGGAAGACCGAACTTTTTTGCATACTAGGCCTGTAACTCTTTTCTCAAACATCCAGCCATTCATCCATCTCACGCATGCTCACACATACATTTCCCTACTGCCATCTCCTTGGGCTGTCAATCGTGATATCAGCTTCTCTCATCAGCTAGTGACAACTATCCATTTTATCACATGGGTCGTTAAAGACCAGGTAGTGAAGTGAGCCATTAGTCAGTCAAGTTAACATCAACCACAATCTTTTTAAAACACTAACTATATAGCTTTGTTGCCTAAACCTAACTTCCTGTGAAGACGGAAGTTTATTTTAAAAAGACACCATGCATGAACGAGCGTATGGTGACACGCCGCCCCGGACACGTCCAAAGGGCCACTGACCAAGTGTTGGTAGTGAGAATGTGTCGTTTCAAAAAAGAAATTCCGTCATTAGTATGTACATTGTGTTTTTACCTGGGCCCTTCCACCTCCCCATCACCTCCCAGTCTTCATCAGCTTCATCATTTCATCAAACTAACCAGCCTACCATTCTAAGCAGAATCATCAGCCACCACCACCATCAATGTCTGGACTCAATCTGGGGGATTTATAGTGCTACTCAGGGCAGACGCCCCTCCATTGCAAATCTCCCCATAGAGTCTGAAGCCTGTCAAGACTTTATTATCACACATCATCTGTTATAATAAGTAAGTATCTTTACTTCAGTCACTTGTCTCTCCTGATTGAGATACAGTCATAACACACCTGCGTTTGTCATTTACATTTTTGGCAAGGACACAAGGGATTTTGGGTTCTGCAGTGAAATTGGCGCTGTAATTTAATGTTGAACACTTGAAATCCAAGTAGACATGGCGCCCGGATTAGGAGCGTCTTCCAGTGCCAGACACTGTGGAGTCGTTGCACCTGGCAAAGTAATCCTTTACTCATTAGTACTGACCAACAATGTTGTCAACTCTGCAGGGGTTAATTTGTGTTATGAGGCGGGGGAATCTATTGGTAGTGCATTTTGAAGAAGGATGCAGTTTAGAAAAACAACAAGAAATTGTTGATGTTGTGCTATTGTTACTGTGAAACACCTCATGTGAACATAATCAAACCAGAGTGCGCGCCGCGCTGCATGACCGTTAGTGATAGTGAATAGCATTCAGTCCGGGGAAATTACAGCAGGCCTTGATCATGGACTGTTTCGGGCTACTCTTCCTTCCGGGCCATTTTGCTATTTCACTCCAACCTGGTTCGTCACCAACACCAACGCGCGGCCTTATAATGACCCCGCGCCACTCATAACTCAAAAGAAAAGCCTAAAAATACAATTAAGCAGGCATACGGAGAGGGGCACATCGGCAAATTGCACCACCTATTATGTCGCGGCAGTTACCTGCGCAATCATGCTCCCCTAAATTCCATTATGAACAGCGATGAGATCTTATGATGGTGGAAAACATAGTCATTTTCTTGTGCTCTCTCAATCAGTCACAGAGTAGGTTGGAATCAAACATGTAAAGACAGTAGCCTTCTTTCTATTCCAGTTGCACTCCACAGTCCCTCTAAATCACCCCTAATGGGCTGGTGGAGGGAGCACACTCTGTATCACTGTATCAATCATTCACTCTGTTTTCCTCCTCCTGGAACCATCCACAGGATCACTTTGGTGCTTTAATGAGCCATTACAATTCCTATCAGACAATCTCCGTGCCATGAGTGTGCGTGCACGTGCACACGCGCTTGTTTGTTTGTTTGCAACGCGAGTGCGTGCGTGCATGCTCTAACCGTTGTGGACTTACACTCATGCTGATATTAGATTGCCTCCGCGGAGTTTTCGGAGATAGCAGCGGTCTCTCGTCTATCCATTTCTCACCCACTTTCTCTGCTGTGTTCGCTCCCATCGAGAGGCTGTGTATGTGTGGTGGACAGTGGGCACGGGTTATAATTGCATTGCGTTGCCATCCCACTCGGTCTCTACACCCATCTGTCTCTTTAATATCCAGCTAAGCACTCTTGACCTTGAAGCATCCGTGACAGCACAGAGCCACATCCACACCAACATATCCATGGCCGACATATCCCAGAGACCGGCGGAATGATAGAGAGGGGGATGATAGGAAGACAAGAAAAAAAGAAATGGGAGGTGGAAAAACAAGGTGCAAAATGTTGTCTCTGCGACAAAGGTGAACAAGAGAACATGATGGATCGGTCGAGCCTGTGCAAGACGTACAGAGGAAAGCACAGCGGATCGGAAGAAGGAATGCCTTCAAGGTCACCGGTGAATTCATTCAATTTAGAGCTGATTTGATTTCGCAAAGGTCGCCTTCATGGACTTCTCAAGAAAACTTTATTTCAACAGAAAACATGCAAGATTTGCAGGAAGTCGAGGAACCACGAGATATGTTATTTGCCTCCTGGCATTCCCTTTATGCTCCTCAGAAGGATGGTTCATTCTGGAAGCAGTGCCTTTGGGCTGTCATAATGAATATTTGAGCTAACTCTTTTTTTTTACTTTATAATACCAGAGCAAGTGCCTTAAAGGTATGGCTTGCAATTAGATCTTCAATCTAACCTAAACTTATTTGATTAGACATTTGAATACGGTTAATAATGTTTTACCTTCATCCGGGGGAAAGTTTGCAGTGCATCTTGATGGCTTTTCTAGGAAAACTTTGCTGAGCATACTTTATCCCACAATACACCATTCATACAACTGCTCTCTGTTGCCCTGCCAAAAACTGCCATAACCAGCTTTGAAAGGGCAATGTGTAATGTCCTGTTACATGTTCTAAGGACATGTGGGGGCGGAATTCTTTGAATGTTTTAAACTAAACCTTTGGCCATAGGTTACACATTTCCCCTTTAAGTAGAGGCTTTATGGGGCAGACAAAGAACAGACAAAGCATATGACTTTGACACAGGAGACTATTGGTTCATTGTATCCTCATAAACGGTTCCAACGAAAAGTTATATTTTTTGTGCGTTTTCCTACAAAAGCCTGCAACACGTGTCAATTTCTAATCGTTACATGCAGACGGTCTTTTCAAAATAAACGTCCATCTTCACAGGATACTCTGTTTTTAGGGAACAAAACTACCTAGTTATGTTTAGGAATGGATCGTCGTTTGGGATAAAATAACGGAAGGGCCGATACGGAAATACGCAAGTTACGTGGAAAAATCAACACTGACTTGTTGTTTCACATGGGGAACGAACAGCTGTCTCCTGGCTGGAGGATTGCTATTTGTTGGTGATATAGCAGTTTTTATACGTGGATAACATACAAAAACATTTTGTGGGATACTTACGAATTACGGCACATTACTTTTGTAGGTATTGCTACGATTGCAGGATGAGACCAGCTTTATTGGTTACTGGTCAGCCGCACTTTGTGTTTAGTAAAAAATTGCAAATGTCATCATGCTAGCACACTTGGTAGTTTGGCTTTCTTGAGGAAATTGTACTTTTTGGATTCTTGTTATTCTGGGTTTGAACTGTCATGGTTGAATGCACTTATTGTAAGTCGCTTTGGATAAAAGCGTCTGCTAAATGAAATGTAATGTAATGTAATGTAAAACAGTGTAAATCAGCATGTCTGCATTATCATTGTGAGTATGTTAGCATGCTGACGCACCACTGTCCATAAATACAGCCTCCGGAGACACTAGCATGGCTGTAGACTCAGTCTTTTCCTCAGTCTTATTTAACGATGTCTTCAGTCTTTCCTTTCCAAGTGCTGCTGGTAGCCTCTGTAATCAAACTTCAGAGGTGGCAGATCAGAGAATGGCCATATATATCATTTTTGTTACGGTCATTTGAAAAGGCACTGACAGTCCTGCTGACCAGAAAATCTTTTAAAAAAAGCTTTTTTGTCTTTTAGGTTGGAGGACTTTGACCAGGCAACCTTCCTCCTCCTATAATTACCTATATGCCACCTTTGCTAGCTCTTCTATTATCAAAATAACAGGAAGAACATACTGGTTCAATAGGTCTTATCAACTCAATGTCAAACATTGAGGATAAAGATAATTCTGGGCCAATCTGGCATTTCAGGTGTACTATAGTAAGATGACTTATTAAGAAAATGTTAACTCCCTGCAGCATGGTTATCTTTATTGAGAAACAAAGGATTAGTAACATGATTGATGGGCCTTGTCTCCTAGGGATTATGCTGCAGAGCACCACTAATTGCTCTCTCTTGCTCCCTCCCCCTCTATTTATCTCCCTCTTTCTGTCTCATTCCATCCACATCCGCGCCCGTGGCCAATGCAATACACTTTTAGCTATCAATTTTGCCATCGGAGCTCGCGGTGCGAAGGGTTGCGGGTGTCACAGGCCGGCTCCAGGCTCCTTCAGTAAGCACTAAAAAGACCAAACTGTCCTTAAAGTTGAAGCCAAGGGACTTCATTTTGCATTCAGGCTCAAGTGGTTTGTTGAACACATGCCAGGCCTGAGCCAGGAGGGAGTCCGAACCCTGTATGGGTGTGGTAACGCACCGTGTAATGGACTACTGTACAACTGGAAATAATGTGCTGAGTCATTTAGGAAAGCTATTAAGCCGCCTGGGTGACTTTGAAATTCACTAAGCCTGTTCACCCTCTACATTTATTCAGGAATAGGGCAGCTTCAGCCCCCAGCTCACTCTACCCCCCCTTCCTCCTCTCCTCTTTTCTCCTCTTTGACATCTTTCTAACTAAATGCTGAGAAGAAACTTAATTACAAATAACTGGGGGAGAGAGAGCTTATCATTAGGAAGCATGGAAAACAGTATGGCTTCTGCCAGTGAAGCCCTGTGAAATACAGTACAGCTGCGTATTTCCCCACACTTAATTGAACATGTGTTACATTAACCTTGAAAGCATTGTGGTATATTTATTTTCAATTAATCTTCTAAAGGAGAAGACGCACAAATTAAAGTGGGATGCAGACACAATGTTGCTGTCACTGAATATTTCTTCATCAACAATAGGCAACTCTGTTTCTTCACTAAGCATCCTAATAGGTTACTGACCGCTCAGATCACTGCGGGCCCGGGAGACAGCAGAACACTGCATGGCAGTTTCACAGGCCACCGTAGCACACTAAAATGATTGAAATAATACCACACCTTCCTCCCAGCCATGTGTGTCCTTGTCAGTTATCATTAAACCATCCCTTATCATAGACTTTAGAGGATTGATGCAGAGGGAGCCGCCGGGTGCAAGAACACATACGGTATGCGCTGTGGACTACACCTCATGTAGCAACTGTGCGAAAATAAAGTCGGTATCAAATAGCATTTTTCATGACCTGCCCGAACGTCTTTTATAAATGATGTCCAACCTCAGGCAAAGCTATAAGGGAGCTTCAAGAAGGCCTGTTAAAGTATAATTCCTCCCATTTAATTCTTTGAAAGAAGTGATGTTGAACGGAACATTTTGCATCACTTGTTTTTGCACAACAAAACTCGATGCGAGCACTTGACAATTCGATCCCTCAGAATCCACCAGCTTTTGGTTTGTCTGCTTACCAAAGGGACTGACAGAGGCCGTGAAATGTAAATGTCTCGTGGAGGCTTCCCAGGTTGTGATGTTGTTCAATAATGGATGCAGTGCTTTACATTCTCCTCTTTTGGAATCAGTTCAGATAGAAAAGCACCCTGTCAGAATTTACTGAGAGGTTCAGAGGAGAAATATTCACAAAGCCTAGCACACAAAGGTGATATGAAAAAGGGGGGAGGAAGGGGAGTCAGAAATCAGGAGTGATTCAACACAAAAGTGCATGTGTGAACATATCATCAAAAAGAGGGGTGTGTTTGTGTGTGTGTGCACACTTTTGAGTGAATTGATAGCCGTGGGTATCTTAGGTTTGCCTGAGTAAAGGCTCTAAAAAAGCTTGCCGGTGAATATTTTTTCTTTGCCCTTGCTCCTTTTGCTCACCCATCTTCTCATATCTATCTATCTATCTATCTATCTATCTATCTATCTATCTATCTATCTATCTATCTATCTATCTATCTATCTATCTATCTATCTATCTATCTATCCATCCATCCATATATTCTATAGTAAAGCCAGTTGTAATACAAACTACTTTGAGTCAGGGTAAGTTGAAAAACAAGTTGATTCAAGTGGAATGTAGAACAATGCAGATATGATTGTGGGGAGTGTGACATAATGACTGATGGCATCTTAAAAAATACAATTCCAACATCAATTTATTATCAACTTTTAAATCTTTGTGATGAATGTCCTGTTCTTGTAGTATAATGAATACCTGCAGCCTCTAGGGATCCTTTTAATAATTAGTCAAGTGAAGTCATGTCTCTAAAGGGAAAATAAAAATCATCATTTCGCTGTCAAACGTAACAGAGGTTTTTGGCTATTCGAGCATTCGCTTTCTCGGGGCCATGAGCCAAAAATGGTCCTAGGCCACTGACAGAGACCACCATCATTTATGTATCCATCATTGCTTCCATCCATCAGTACTCTTTAGTCAGTTAAATCATACTGAGTAGAGAATGACTCACAGCGGCAGGGGTTATCTGCAGCTTGAGCTAATTTCAGGGGCGGACTCATGATGCCTTAAAAAAATTAAATGACATAAAAACGTGGCCAAAACTTCTTTTATTGTTTTTTTTTAGCAAAGTTTAGTGTTTGCCATTAGATAATAATGACAATTCAGACAATGCATTAAATGATGAATGCAATCAGCGGCATCACCAACTCTTTTCTGGACAAAGAACTGTTTAAACTCGTCACACTCCCACAAATTGCACTCTTTACACAGACATTAGGTACATAAATCCACAGCTGTGCCTCCCTTCGGACACATTATACAATTCTAATTGAAAAATATCATCAACAGAACTTCACATTTTTGAGTTATGACCATTTAGGTAAAGGGAATAACTCTCAGACTCCAGTTCACTCATAGCGACATCTGACATTCTTTGTTCGGCATAATTTATTCAGAACACATCATTCAGATTTTCTGCGAGGGGACAATGACGAAAAATGAGTTGGCGGTTTAGTCTAGACATTGGGTCTGTTGAAGGACACACTTTTGTTGGCTGCATTCTGCCATGGAAGTTGGCCCAGAATTGTAATATGTGTTGCTACTCGCTCTGTTATTACTACCCTCTGTTTGGTACCACCACATGGCCATCTGAAGTAAGCTGTTAGCGTCTGAGCTGTTGGGAAGACTTTAAATCTGGGAATTTTAGCTGCTGTTGATCTGGTGGTTTCGGAGATCCATGGACCGGTTGCAAAAAAATATAATTTTAATATTTCCCTTAATGTCCAAGTTAAGTTTTCCTTGAAGTAAGTTGAAGTTGAACAAAGTTGAAGTTGGTTGAAAAAAACACCTCTTTAGTTACCTCTTCTTAAAGTTTCCTTAAAACGTTTAATCAAGTGTTTAAGGTTGTCTAATGGAAATCCCTTATAGTTTGTTAAACTGTTGCACAAAAGATCTTAGCAACCAAAGTAACCAAACAAAAACTTTATCGCTCTGACTCCATCTCAACCGCCACATGACCGAATTTATGGCAATAAATGAAGAAAATGAACCTGTGAAGAGTGTTCCGTAACCAGGAGAACCCATGAGCAATCGATTTTACACTTAGCCTATAGATTTGACCGGTAGTCAATTCATGATTCGTCAGACTGTCTAGAGTTTGATCACTCTACTTTCCACTCTCTTCCAGCCCATTTGCAATTAATGATTGTTCTACGGTCAGTAATTGGCGAGGTATTGCTTGTATTCATTTTTGTTGCAATTTCCTCCCTCATTTGTTGTTTTTTTCTGATTAAATATCCTTTTTAGTGTGTGCTTTCATTTATTGTATTCCTCCAGAAGTTTAATATTTTTCCTCCTTTGACCAATTGTGTTTTTTGTCTTCTTTCCTTCAGCCATTTTTTTCCCCATGGAAACTGTACAATTGTACCATTGTAAAATGTCTTTCAATGCCATAACATTTTTCCTCAACCCAGAAATTCTTTAAAAGGCATTCTCCGCTGCAACCTTAAGTAACTACCTCGGTCAGGTAAGGATAAATAAAAATAAGTGTGATACTTTGGGAGAAAGCATGAGGTGTTTTGTGCTGGAGAAAGATAAGAAAAAAGTGGAAAAGGTAAAAGAGGAGGAACAAGAAACTTTCAACAGTCAAAGATGAACAAATAATTGGGAGTAAACCTGTCTAGAAACATTTGGAGTCTGGTCCTTTTAAGTGTTGGTGTTGATGTTGTTGGGGAGTAACGGCAAAGTCGTTTCTCACAACAGGACAGCTGCACAAAAAAAAAACTGCAAAGACATATATGCACCAGGTGAGCCCTTCCTGCTCTTTATTTGTCCCCTGAGGGGTCATGGCTTAGTCTTTCAAGGATGGACAAGCTAAATGGTACTTTACTGTACCGTAACCCCGTCTCCGGGGACCAAGGACGTTGTCCATTTGAGACTTTCCCCACATCGATGGGTTCTATTTTTCATCTCTCAATTACCCGTGACTTCGCTGAGAAATACAAGGCGCCCCACTGTGACATATGGCATCCCTCCTTCCTCCAGCCCCCCATCACTGAGCTCAACAGGGCAACCGCGCTGCCCTGTGATGGGTTCCAGAGCGGGAATAAAGACTCACCGTGAGCAACCCTTGTCTAACCGGTGGGAGACAGCTGGATTAGAAGCAGTGGCACCCCTAGAACATCCCAATTAAAATCAAAGCAATCACCATCGCAGTGAAGTCATTAGATTGAGAGCCTGTTTGAGGCTAAACGCTGTAATAACGCGGGAGCTGCAGGATTTCAAAAGCCTGTCAGACACAGATTTCATACATTGGAAAAGTTGATGAATAGAGCCTTGTGAGAGGCAACTCTTGAGCGCTGCACTATTACCGAAAGCTTTGCTGGGGATTAGAGGGAAGACAGAGGCTTTCATTCCATCAGTAAGTCAACGTATGAATAATTTACTCAGTGGGTATCTCGGCGAGCTCTCCCTGTAAGCCCTGGTAATGTTTTATTTGTATGTTTTCTGTCAAAAGTAATCTCGCATCCGGACTCGTGAAAACAGTTTTCCGAGATCCTCCGAGCGTAGCGGGCCCCATGCAGCTCACATAATACCTGTTTGATGTGACGTTTGTTGTCAGTGATAATTAGCTCGTCACCAGACCGTGTCCCTTCCCTGTCCTGTCCCATGATTAAGGGAGCGCTGATAAGAAGAGAAAGCACAAGGCGCTTTTTTTTTCTCTCCCTTTCTTTTCTTTCTCTTTATCTCCCCCGTCTCCTTGTGTCGTAGTTTTATTTGAACAATAATTAATTATGGTTTATTACAACTTGGATCTTATTTTCAAAGTTTGGCCGTGGTTTTATGGGACATGATAAAATCAGACTGTGCCGGGGTGATCGGGAACACATTGCTTCATCAGGGCTCAAAAGGGGCAAGAAACCTGATCTTTGAGACGATCTGTAAACGGGACTTGTCTGATTCATTTGGATGCCAATGTTGAAAAAAATTAAATAATAATAAGAAAACTGGTTCAAAGTTGAACCAGTAAGTCAGTGAACTGTGAAAGATGTCCACAGCAGACGGTTTGTGTGATGATTTAGCTTTTCGGTTCTGTGTTCTCTTCCCAAATGAGTCATGTCTCCTGCCTTGTTTCATATCTGCATATATCTATCTGAGATATCAGCAATTACCAGTGATCACAATGTTATCAAAACCGGAAAGAAATGCTGTCCAAAACCTACAAAAATCAGATCCAAGTTATAATAAACCAGAATTAACTATCCATTAAAATAACATTTTTCACAGCCAAAAAAAAATCATTTCCCCCCCATTCTCTCTAACGCTGCATTCTATTCAAAGTTCCCAACTGGTAGATTGCCAATACAACCTCTGAGTGCTCCAATGGTTCAGCACGAGGGGAGAAAAAAAATCATAACAGGGAATGAAAAAACACGTTCCCGGCACGGCATTTTTATTTATGTTTCGTCTAGAGCTCCCTCTTTGCCGCTTTAGTTAATTTGTGCTCTAAAAAACTGTGGATCATGCACCCTGCCCATTGAGGTTTAATTCAACCAATGAAATTATTTCCGCCTCCCTTGCATCTCTGCCTCTCCGTAATACTAAAATGCCAATCAGCCTTTCCTCTCGCTCTCTGACTCCCCTCCTGTTCTTCTCTCTCCCACACACACACACACACACACACACACACACACACACACAGCAGCTTGCACAGAAAATCCACTGTATGCTTTCTTTATCGGATTCACGTGGGCATCTCAGCACAGACTAAAGGCGCATGCACACACACACACACACACACACACACGCACACAGATGTGTGATGGACACACACATGCACACAAACAGAGAGACTGACAGAGAGAGAGAGAGAGAGAGAGAGAGAGAGACCCCAAACACCAAAACGGTATTAATCCCCTGAAGAGGTCTCTAAAAGGGTTTCTTAAAGCTGATTTCCACCACACAGAAGCTTTCCAGGTCACCAGTGTTTGTGGTGAGAATGGTGCTGAAGCATTCAAGCCTTACGCCCTCACCTTTCCACCCCGCTACTTCCTATTTCTTTCCCTCTCTCACGCAGTCTTTTCTTCCGCTCCCTTTTTTTTCCCCATCTGCTGCATTCGTCCCTGACTGCGTCCGCACTAAGCCGGCTGAATGTGAAAATGCGTGGAAACGACTTGCAGTCAGATTTCCTCAGGTCGCGTTGGTGGAGGAATCACGCGACGACATGAATGTGAATACAGGTCAGTACCGACAGCGGTGCCCGTCGATCGGCTATACAGACGATTACAATGACACGTGGCCTTCCTGAATAATATTCATCATCATAAAACGCTCTATTCAGTCTGAACACCTGTGGACAGATGGTCAACACGGAAAAAAAAAACCTTTAGAAAAAACACTTTCTATCATCACAATGTCTATAATGCAGTTCAAAACAGACTTATAATAAATTGTAATCTGCTTATAGCACTGGATAATTATAGTTATAAGCTGTTAAGTACTAATTATTATATGTATACCAATAATCATATCATGGGATAATGAGATTATAGTTTTAATTCTCATAGTTATAATAATTTCTAACCTTTGTGTCATGCATAATAAACATTTAATATATAATACATTATAATTTGATTAGTTAAAACATTCATTTTACAATGTTGTGTGTTGTTCTTCAATGAATGTCAAGATATCTTATTATATATATATTATATATATATTATTATATTTTTCCACTTTACTCAATGCACCCAATGACCACTTAGAGTACCTTATTACCACATTATAGCGCATTATAACGGTTATTATGATGCATTATGAAATTATTATAATTTATAATGTATGATGATGCTTGCAAAAGTCAGTGGTTGACCAGCAATTATGAATAATTATGATACATAAAGCATGATACATTAGTTAATAGTGTTTATAACTATAATAATACTATGTTATAAGCAGATAATAAAAGAGTATATGTATGTTCATAAGGCGTTATAAAGACGGGTGTCATAGAAAGTGTTACCAAATTCAGGTTTGAAATCTCTCTCTCTCTCTCTCTCTCTCTCTCTCTCTCTCTCTCTCTCTCTCTCTCTCTCTCTCTCTCTCTCTTGTTCTCTCTCCCACTCTCACTCATCCCGTCCTCTCTCCGTCAGAGCCGATAAGTTTTGCATTTGAATCACACTTGTTATTTAACATAAATCGAAGCAACTTTAATCAACAGCAAAATAAATGCGCGATGCCGCTCCATATGTAATTAGTTGGAGGTCTTTAGCTTATCTGTTTTTATAAGACCTCCAGGCTCAGTAATGGGATAATTAAAATCGATACAGTGGCATCATTGCATGCGACTTCCTCTAAGATCTGATTTTGTAGAGTCTGATAACACACAGCACAGAGGTAAACACGGGGGGGCGGGGAGGTGGGGGGGGGACAAGACACAAGGACTTTTGTCCTCGTGTTCTCTTTTTCTTACAATCATCTTGACAACAATAATGATTTTTTTTTTTATATCACTGTGTTGAAAATGACCAAAGCTACGATGCTTTTGACCAAATGAGTTAGTGAGAACCTGACCACATCATACAATCCCAGGAGACACTCGGCCTGGCAGGCTTTCTTCACACAGTGTCGCATAAAAACCATCTAAGAAAAATAAGCCTCGGTATCGGCCTTGACAATCATGTGTTTTTGAGTTCATCCAATGGATTTTGAATGTGTGTCTGATACCGAAAGAGACCCATTTTTTATCTAAATCCCAGCAGAAGCATGACATTTGCTGATATTCAAATACATAAATCAGCATGTGTTTCACAAGGTTGGTGTAGACTGAGTTTTTCCACCAGGATGTGCACTGGTGGGGTAATGGACGTATCCGGCAGTGTTACGACTTCATTTCCTCCGCCCGTGATCCATGACAGCGACGTTCTCTCTCTCTGCCCCGTTTTATGCTCACCCCGTCATTCGTTTTTACACCATCAATTACATCCCACTTCTCTTTCTCTCAGTGTCTCCTCGCCCCTTCTGATTCATGGAGTGGGTTGGTGTTCTGACAGACCAAACCCTCTGGAGGTGCTCCGCGCCATCTCCTCTCCTCTCGCAGCTCCCCCCCCCCACCTCCTCCCCCACCCCCCATTATCACGAGCCAAACCCAGCAGAAGGGCTGCAGGACTCATCGCTTTTATAGCTCGCACATGCTGTACAATCGGGTGTGAGAGGTGCCTTCCAGGTTGAGGGATCAAGGTTGCAGTGCTGTACATCTGCCTCCTATTCTCTGCCCGCGATTACATTATGAATACGGCCGAGTGAGAACCACCACAACACAGAGAGACAACACACAACGCACAACGCACAACACGGTGAGACAGAGGAACATTTCCAGGCCCTGTTTTCAGATGATGGCGTCTCATTTGCTCAAGAGGTACAGGCTCAAGGACTTTTCTTATAATCATTAACCATTATGATTTTTTGTTCACAACTGTTACCTAAGAGCATTATGCGCCTACGAGCGTTCATCATGATGGGATCAATAAGGTCCATTTGGTAAGGCTGCCTTCTTTTCCCTGCTTTTCAGGTTGAAAACGCGGGACCCTTTTAAGCAGGCGCAGACAAGAGGCTGAGACGGGATGAATAGAAAACATAATGTGAGGAAACAAATGAGGCAATTTCAAAAGGGAGTTCAGCTTTGCAAAAGAACATGAGAGTGTAGATATTGTGACCGCAAACTGTACCACTGTTTACCTCTGAAAAGACACTGAAACATTGAGTTTGCTTCTGCCTTTTTGAGTTAATTCCCAGATGCGATGCTTGTTTTGAAGCCTCGTGTTTCTCTCACCCGCTGTAATCATTCATAGCAACTCCTAGTTGATTATATATGTACTTATATGTAGATATCTTTACTATTTTTCATCAGCAATGCCTTTATTGTTTTATATTACTCTGAATAATTCAAAAATAAGAAGCGAAACAAGTTTTACAAGCGATGTGAAGGGTTTTAAGCCCCATTAAACTATATTGTTTTTACATATTGTTAAAATGAAGCACTATAATGTAAAGTTTTCAAACATTTAACTCAAAGAAACTGTTACATCTTATAACAGGATTATAACCTTTTAGTTTTGTTCTTACCTTCTTAGTGTAGTACAACACAGTAAATATTCAAAGAACTTTTTATGTTTACAATAAAATATATACCTCAGCAGTAGCCTTACAGTAATAGATGTATGGATACTTCAGACTGTCATTTCATCAACCAGTCTCTCCAATATTCCTCAAAAAAAAGACTTGTTTTATAACAACAGTGAGTGTCTGTTAAAAGAACAGTACGAGCAAACATAAATGAGCAAACAGACCGTGGACAAATCGAGGAAATCGACGGGGCTCGGTGGCGATTTGCTGGCTACTTAATACATCGTGACAGCTGAACAAAACCAGGAAGAATTACCGCATATGACGAGAATGAGACATCAGGGGATCTGAAGACAAACACTGTCATTACAACACGCAAACAAAACAATACTCCAGGCGCCGCGGCAGAATCTCAGCCGACGTCTCCCATTTGGTATTCATTAATGGCCGCTTGTAAACTCAAACCAAATTGGACACAACAATGAGTTGACAATGAAATGTTATTTTTTTATTTTTTTTGGGGATAATATTCATCCAGCTCCACTAATGTCCAGTTGCAACAGAGTATGCGCTCATTATAAGTGGCAGAGGCCTCGTTCAGACTGTCATTTCTCCGGGCTGCAGAAAGACGTCAGAGATGGACAACAATTAGATAAAAGAACCATTTGCAGGTTTGGGTTTAACAAGACATGAGCCGCGCTGATGTCAGCAAAGTGAAGGGCCGGCCGTAGTAACCTCAGTGTTGGTATTGCTAGATGGGGGGTGGGGAGCTCATCTTCTATCATAAGTCTGTAGGTAAACCTTCACTAAGTCTCCTGTGTGACCTGTCAGCAGACAAGTGGATTTGAAAACAGATAATATTAGAATGTAAAATTATACAGTTTTCCAGAAGTGCCAGGTGACCCTTTGACTGAAATCAACTGAGGCAGAAACCCCTACATTCTTTTTTATCTGTGACTGTGTGTGTGTGCATTTCCACGTATTCATATTTTTTTTATGAATCTGTGTGTGCGTGTGTGTGTGTGTGTGTGTGTGTGTGTGTGTGTGTGTGTGTGTGTGTGTGTGTGTGTGTGTGTGTGTGTGTGGAGATGTGTGAGGAATTGATCTTGAATGTCACTGCATGCCTTTGAGGGAAAGTATTGTTTTTCTGATTAAAATGATGTGCCTTTAAGAGTGGCAGGGAGATTATTTTGTTTGCTTCATCCAGACAACACTCACTATAAAGTGCTGTGTTGTTGTTTTTTTTAAAGGAGAGTTATCAGTCAGATCATGGCCACCTTCTATTTAATAGAATATTCACCTCAAACAGAAATTGGTAACCAAGTCAGATCACTCAATGAACACTGAACACTCTCGGGTGTCTCTCCCTGACGTCGTTGTGGTGTGTAATACCCCTCGGGAGAAGACAGAATGCTTTGTTATAGTCACGGATGTGGGCCAATGGATGCAAAACCCATTTAGTTCCTGCTAACAGACACACACATACATATATTTTCCACACATACGGACCCTGTGCAGTGTGCACACCCACAGACAGCCTCGGGGCGTCTGGTCCATTAGGGTGCTTAAGCCCTGTGTGTACAAACTGACATACTGTGCACCAGCATGTGGGTGTGTTCTCCGTTTGACTTTAAGACCTTTTAGAGCGAGTAGATTTAATCCCCCCCTCATAAAACTTTGAAGTTTTGTGGTTTGCACGTAAAAATTCTATATATCCTTCTTCTCTGGCTTTTTTTTTTTTGTGTGTGTTTTGGGACTCGAGTGCAACATTTGTCATAACTGCACACTGTCCATAAAAAAGATGGAGGACAGTCGTATTATACAGTGGAGAGAGTCAGGGAGCAGTTGGATCACATAATTATTTGGATTGTTGCTCCAATTTAAGCAAAGCCTGAGAGAAAGGAAAGATGGCTGCATGGGGGCTCAGAATAATTTATGAGTGCAATGTATTCACAAAGCCAGAAACTAAACACTAAATAAAATCTGAGTGACATGTTCATTTCACAATAACCTGTGTATTTATCCAAGTATTGGCAACAGCAGCTGCATTGCTTTTGGGCTTTTGAGCTTTCTCATACATTACTGATCTGACAAAGCTATTGTATTTTGCATATTTTACAATGTAAATAACACAATAGTTGTTTGAAATACGTCATTTAACAAGCTTTGTAGTCTTTCTGCAGTTGCCAAGACACAAAAAGTGGTACTTGTTGCAGAATTATATTGAAAGCACTAAGTCACGTAGCCCTAATCTATTGAGCAGGTCTGCTAAACCATAAGCACATGGTCTGCTTTACACTAAGTTTGAAATTCTAAAACACACTTTTTTGCAAATAACTACACACGGTTCTCTACACTAAACACATCATTCAAAACAAACACTGTCATTGAAATATCACACTTAATTATCAACCACCTAGAATGCACCTGGAAAACAGCTGTTACTAGTTGGATCACTCAGAAATCAAAGCTTGAACACCATCAATATGATTCAGGTTTGCTCTTTGGTGTGCACAACAATGGAGGCCAATTTTGGCCAATTGTGGTGGGAGGAAGAAGTGTGCAATGCAATATTGGTTGCTTAGTTGGCCTGAGGTTCTCTCAAACTACAGATGTATGGCACATGGTGGAAACTCACCACTGTATATCTTAACCTCTGGTAAATCACTTTAACCTGCCCTACAGGTGAATGTGCTGTCTTCCACTCATACATAAACACCATGGGAATAAAGTCCAACACCTGCACAATACATGCATCTTCCAGGGGTTATAGCCTGAAGGTAGGAACGTATAAATAATGATTCAAAATACTTTTACAGAGCGGCAGAAGTAGCGAGGTAGGAATTGGGGAAGGGACCATTGGCCCCCTCCATCTTACCCCCCTGGCACGATTTGGCGTCGTGCTGTTGTGATACCATTGCAGGATGGTATCTGGTGTGTATTTGTTTTAGGTTTTCGTGTGTAGAATTTTAACAAACAGGGCCCTTGTTCCAGAAGTTGTCTTTTAGCAATTGCGAAAATCTGTAACCTGCTATTGTTATGTGAGCTCGGTATCCTCTTACCCAATGTTGGATTACAGGATGCATCACTTTATTTGGTAGCTTATGGTGGTTTGTAAGTAATTCAGCATGCAATAATATTGCCTTTTTTTCCTGTTGTGTTCCACAACAATGTAAAAGCATATCCTTAATATGATGTGGTGTAAAACGGGGAGAAAGACAGCTTCTGGCGGATAGGAGAGGAGTTGGAGTTTGTAAAAAAAATGTATGGCCTGAATCACCAAAATTATGAATTTACACATTGGAAATAGTCAACTGCATTTCCCCTGATATGACATTTTTTTAAAACAAAAAGTTTATTCAGATAAATAACGGTGTCATTTTTCACTTCTGTCCAACAGTGAATTATTATCAAACATAATGCCTTCCATAGACATGTCAGAGTATTTGTGATGCGAAATCCAGTGTGCAGTTATACTGGATGATTAAGTGGTGCTTTAGACAATAAAGTCATATTTCTCATACACAATTCCCACATACCTGTCCAACTCTAATTTCCTCCATTCCATGTTAAGCACTGCCTGTAATGGATGTACTATTAGTGGTACATGGTCTAATTTAAGGTAAATTATTAAATTAAGGTAGGCTAATCTGCAGCTTCCTTGTGCTTGATATTAAAGTGTTAATGACTTTGATGTGTCTATGAAAACCAGCTACTTGTAACATGATATTATACAATGTTAAACTGGAATAGTTCAAGAAAAGAATACTAAAAGTCCTATCGTAACCATCAGAATAAACGGTGCACTTGCTCGGACTAAGTTAAAGTACGTAGCACTTGTGAGGATGTTTAAAGGTGAGATGAATCATGTTAAATTACTGCACAGTTGACATGAAGGTGTAACAGTTTGAAAGGCTCCCGCTAATTGTGTTTCAAGTATTTATATTGCTAATCTATTGCTACGTTGTCATCATAATCAGAGTGGGAGTTCATTTCAGCTAATGGGCCCTATTTTCCCGGCGCGGACGAGGCAATCAGAATACAAGATGCACCTCAATCCTTGTGTGGCATCCTCACCTGACACAGCTGCTAATGATCGCTGCACTGTTATATTTGTGACAGCTGGCATCTAAACTGGGATAAATCCATAAAAACAGGTTGCTGGGATGATAGATGTTTCTGTCAATGTTTACTGTGTCCTCTGATGTGCCATCAAATGCGCTGGCAGATGCTAGAGCAGACTGCAAAGCGAGTCCTGTCACAGCAACAGCACTGTTGAACTAGCAGTGCCTCAAAAGGGCAATACGCTTCAAGATAGATGTATGTGAGTTCAGTGACACAACCTTATGTTGGGAGGATATGCATCTTAAATATTTTACAATTTAAATAAGCTTTCAAAAAACAAAAGGGTCAAGGTTCATTAATAACGGATCCCTGAGAAACTAGTCTCCCTGGTTGTTGTGTTTTTATGGAAGAAATATGACATTGATACGAAATATGAAAGGAATACACTGAATTTGCACTGGTAAGAGTCCAGCGTGCAGTTATTTCATGTTATACATATTAAAGGTGGGTGAACAGAGTTAAAACGTGTTGTTGTTGTTGCGCAGTCAAATGAAAGTGTCACAACTCCCACTGAGGGTTCACAAGTGGAGCACTTAAATGCTGCCTTAACCACTGTACACTGGTGTTAAGTGGATGTTCAGTTTCACATAATAAATTGTCCACATGGGAGCACTTAAAAAACGGACAACATTGTATTCGCATTGTTACATTTCTCTTTTTTGAGTGTTTACGACAATGTGGTGATTGACAACCAGGAAATGTTCCTTAATTTAGAGAAGTGCCATAACTGTGATGCCCTGTAATCTCTTTGCGAGTGGAAAAATGAATAAAACTCAATCAAATAAAAGTACTGCTCGGAGTAATGGTTGATGATAGATGAAATGGGGTTTTTTTTCCTGGTATGTCAAAGCCCATTGTGAGGCAGAAAATGGTTTCTTTTACGACCGCCAAAATTAAGATGAAGGGAAAAAATTAGAAAGGCCCAAAAAACACAAATGGTGAATAGAAATCCACATGGCACGACACCCCGACCAAATACACTGTGTGAAGCCGACGGCCATGCAAAACTTTAGCAGACCTTGGGAATAGTGTTGATTCAAAACACAAGACTGTCGTTTTACCAGAAAATAATGTGTGAGGACAACAGGTTTATTGCCTGTCTGTTTCAGTTTGAGTACCTCCGTGACTCAAAAGGAAATTGGAACAATACTGAAGAAAACAAGCATCGATCTTCCAATAAATATCATCCCTGAGTCATGCTGGAGAGCAACAGATATTAATTGCTAGTCTGCTAGACATAAAAACAAGGAAGAAACCAATTGGACATGGAGGGATACAGGGAATGAGCGATTTCAGATATACATCTGGTGTATATCCAGCATATAGATGAAAAAAAGTTGTTGAGCAGATTTCTCCCATCCAGGTAGGTCAGAGATTGAGACTGACCAGAGAGTTGTTTGTGTCCCAGTGGGCTGGGAAAACCTCCCAGTAACAGACCATCTCACAGCTGCAGACGCCTCAGGCAAACCTTTCCTCCTCACCCCCGGACCTCCTCACTTCAAAACTAGGGCAAAACTTTCTCCACAGCCACAGATCTATCAGATATGACAGAGTGAGGACAACATTGAGTTTCCTTATCTCGTCTCTTTACAACACTCAAAGAATATTGGTGCGACTTTACAACAGGCTTGCACTCGGCTAGTACTGCCAGTATGGAGCAAACCCAAACGGAATTAGCAACAGCTGTTAGGACGTGGTGCTTTGTGTCTCGTGGCGAGGTTATCATCTTTTCATACACTCCCAGTGTTCATTTGAAGAATAGCAAGCGAGGAGTCGACAGGCAGTCGGTGGCAGCATGAAACAGAAGACGAACGGCGTTTTGGAGAAATTGTGAGTCACCGCCACCACGAGAGGTCCTTGAGCATGCAGCCATAAGTGGGCACCCGACACACAATGCCAGATTAGCCGTGGACAGACACAGACGTGCACAGTCACTCATTTCATTCACTCAGGGACGCACGCATGATCCTCCTGGTGGAGATAATGAATGGTCTTGAATGATTAGTCTTTCCCCTTGATGCGCCTCACTTCTCATGTTGTTCGGCACTTTCAAACTCTCACATTGATTCATGAATATGGAACTCGGCTCTCAGTGCAAGTTGTTAGTTTGAATTTCTTCTATAAACAACAGATTTAGTTGCTTTTTATCATGGGTTATTATGGCTAATTTGACACAGGCTATTAATGTGAAATCGTAATCAGCAAAACAGATATTTAAAGGATAAGGATTGTGATTTTCTCTATTTTTCTTATTTTCAAAGAAGGGATCAAAGAAGAAGCCAATGCCTAAAATAAAGCTCAGCTACACAGCTTTTGTTGTTGCTATTAAAAACACACCAATGAGCCTCATCTTTGCATCGGGTAACATGTTCCTTCATTACCACGAACACACATGGTGTAGTTTGTTGCGAGTCAATTCCACATACACCCTCCTGCTGCCAGAATACTCACAAGCACACTAAATGTGTATTAATCCATGGCTGAAAATAGTCCTCAATTAATTAACTATTTACTCTTGAGTGAGCAACATTGGCAAAAAACTATATTGTCTAGCTGTTTAAGGGGATCACTTAGTCCTTTGTTAAAAACAAATTTAATTTAATTAAAATATTTTTTCAATATATATTTAGATATTAATGTGGAACCAAAAAGGCTTCGGGCTGCCACAGAACGGGTAGGGAAGTCGGAACCTTTTTTGAAATGGACAAATATATTCATGGTTTTATTTCATTTTCATTAGTTTATTAGCACTTATAAAAATGTTCAATGTCACGAGAGTTGCCCTTTTTTGCTAAACGTTTCAAGCACAAGTCTAAAAAGAATCTATAGGGGAATAAACTATTTCAGCCATTTGTGGCCTTGCATGTGCATACACATATATTGCATTTTGTTCATTTAGCATTTTCTCAATACTTTAAAGCGCTACAGAGAAATAGTAAATAGCACTGCACCAGGAAAACATAACTGATGCTGCTGAAAATCCATTTCATAGACACATAAACAATTCAATCACATGTAAATTTTTCTGCAAAAATGCAAGACTTCAAGAACCGATATTGCTCGTGGCTCTAACTGTGGGAGGTAGTAGGGAGGCAAAGAGCCTTGTGTCAGGAACATCCAGAGGTCCAGAGCTAGATGGATGGAGAGAGCGCGCTTTGAGAGATAAGTTCTGAGATTTAGTCAGGAGTGGAGGCAAGCAGCGCTGAGGAGCATGACTTTGTTGGTGGGTCTGAGAAATGCTGGAAGCCAGTGGAGGTGCATTGGAGTGATTGTGGTGAATAAAGAAAAAAAAAAGTTACTTAGACACATAACAGCTACATCTTACAAAAGGTCATCATAGCAGGCATTCATAAATGATTTCAAGGTAGTATCTTTTGTGTATATATATAGACTTAAGTGCGTGGAGTACTATGACGATGGGAAGTGAATGTGCAGCCAGGCTTTGAAACATGGAACAATTATGTGATTGCACAGGGGTCAAATATATGAGATAGGTCCAGAGCATTATGTATTGTAGACGTTATCTCGAGCTTTTACTTTTGCCTAACGATAAACAATATAGTTTTTCTCCATTGTGAAAGGGTTATGTAGGTAATGCCATTTTGCCTGCCTTCCTAACAGCCAGAGACAAGACAGGAACTTAAATGTGCTCTATTTATCAGTTGTATAACGCTGATGTATGGAACCGCTCCATAGAGAATGAATGAGTGTGCGACGGTGCCCAGCATGTTTCTCAGTTTAAGTATTGAAATTAAGTTGAATTAACATACCAGCCCTGTCTCCAATTACGTTTATATAATAATAATTTGTTATTCCAGTTATGTTTTCATTAGAAATCTAATTGCTGCTTGGATGATGTTCACAGGCAACATCATTGCAAGTCAAGGAGGCGCCTCGTTTTTGTAGTGCAGTAAAAGCACGACATTGACGTCAGAGACTGAGATTTGGAGCATGATTATGTGGTTAGGTTGGTTAAGGTCAAGGAAAGATTTTATGCAAATGTGATTTCTAGACAAGGTTGAGATAAAAGTCTGGTTCGGGTTCCAAATTTTAAATAAGATATGGATTCCAATGTATAAACTGTATACCTAACACCTCTACCTGAAGTCAAGATTTAGAAACTTGACCTTTTTATGTAATTTCCGAAATCTTGTTTTTACTATAATTTATTATCTGTTCCTACTGATGATTGCTTATCATTGAATACATTTGGTGACTTGTGTGTTATTTATTGTTTAAATATTGTTAAATATTGGAGTATAATGGATTTAAATTATTGTAATATCTTTCTGTAATATAGATCTTATTACCACTTAGTATCATACTTTAAAATATTACCCTATGATGTCAACTTCTTATAAGTGGTCTGTAAAATAATGTTTGCATTGCAATCTTTCAAAATATAAATATTGTAAATATGTAAATACCTTGGCCACATGCTGTGTATATACCGTCTGGAAGATGTATGAAGCTGGATTTATCTTCAAATATCATACACGTGCATATTCCCACAGAAAATGAATATGGTATGCTACACAACAACATCCATGTTTATGTTCTTTGAATCTGGATAAATTATGGTAAAAAGAATTCATTCCATTCACTGAGCACAAACAAACCTGGAAGCTACCCAGTACAGCAAATTACCCCGGACAATACTATCAGTTGAATATTATAGTTAAGGATATACAGGCTTTCTAATCATTATCCTCATGAACTTCAAGATATATATTCAATGCAGTATACCCAGAAGACCATGCTGTTGTTTTGATGTAAAACACTGGCTCATAAACAAGCGAGTGATCTGTACTTTGATATGAAATGCAAATGTGAATCTCTGGCAACAGGGACTTGAACTGCTCCATCATGAGACTAAGAAGAGGATCTCTGGTTTTCTTAGCCCAAAGAATCAGAGGATAGACAGATGGCGTGGGAAGTATTGAGATCAGCAAGCCCCTCTGTGCATTGAAAGGGTAAACAAAGCTTTCCAAATACTAGATGTCAAAATCCAATCATCTCTCTCCTGTAACGCCAATTAGGTATTACAGTATGTTGTTGGATTGTTCTTTTTTTATGTAGGATATGCTTATTACCATTTAACTGAATGCATCTCTGTTGCATGAGCTAGTTCATGTGTATGTTTTAATTTACTTTCAGTTTCATGCATGTATAAACTTATACATCAAAAAGAGTATATGTTTCTTATATTTAGCATCTGTTGAGTTGTAACCGAAATACAGTAAACAACACAGCAGGTATCAAAGGTTTCCAACTGTGCATATTGATGAGGTACGGAGGATATTTATATCAAGACCATGAGGAATGAGGAGCACCAAGAATAGACAAAAACATATCAGGCATTTGTTGTTTGTCTTTAATTCATTTAGAACTACGAAGCCTATACAGTAGTTCACTGAGAAGCAATGAGTAAAATAAATAATGTAGATAATTATTCAGACTTTTTTCAGGTCAGACATTTTTTATTAAACCATACAAATGAAAGCTGGTTTGCTTGGGGGTTGGCCAGAGGAGGCGAATGCCAAAGTTGCTCTGTAGGGGGTAGACTGTATGAACCTATTATAGATCATCCCTAGATAGTCTGTTAGGCTAAATATTTGATTGTACTGACAACTATCAGCATGATGTACATTTAAAAGATAAATCATTGATAAATAATTTGAATTGCCTGTACTTCTGAAAACAAGCCATGAACAATAATTGTCACTGAGTTTGTCCATCTTCAGAGATTTACATTTTGAACGGGCAAATTGTTTCAGAATTTCCACCTACATCTGCCAGTAGATCAATACTCTTGATCTATCACAGTAGGCCTATTATTTTCCAGCAGACACAGCAATCTTTGTAAACAACATAACAGTATTTCAAACAATTTATCGGTGAAATCAGTGGATTTCAATGGATTCACAAATCTTCACCATCGACAAAACTGTCTTGACAGTGCCGACCTTTGAGGGAATAGAGAGCTGGGGAGTTAAAAAACGGAGGAAGCTATTGTAGCTTATTAGCTGTGTTGCTCCAGAGGCTACTTTTATGTTACCTCCTCACTCTGAGTATAAACTGCTCCATAAAACAGAAACTGTTTGCAGACAGTTATGAGAACTGAGTTGATGATATAAACGTGTCCCTTGAAAGAACTGTGTGAGCCCACTGTGCCATTAGCAATTATGCTAACGAGCTTGCAAACTGACAATTAATGCTAGTCAAGAGACATTTAGCATGCAAGCTAGCTCACACAGCTTTTTTTTTTCTTTCTCCCTCCTCATCAATAACTTTTTATTGAAAGAAATGATGTGCAAAACTAAGGAAAAAAAGGCTAGAGGGGAGTCAACAGCCCAGTACAGAGAAAATAAAAGAAGCTTGTGGGAGCTATTCTCACAGGACATAGTTCCCAGCTTTCTAGCATGTTAACCCCCAACCTACTAGCCACAGTAACTCAACAAGTAGCCGTGCTGCTACTACTGCTACATACTCTGCTCGCTAGTTAGCAAACTAACAGTATATTCTAATGTATTCTGTTATTGCTGCCTGTCAACTTAAAGCTTTTTATGCTTTTGGAGACTAGGGCAGCATTGGCAGAAATTTGGAATCAGTTCTAGAACTACTTACTTTTACAATATCTAAGACATCTGCAGAGCCAGCCCTAGACATAAGATGTAGAGGCAAATGCTGGAGGCAACATTCATCCACAGGGTTAAATTTTTACAGCCGGGTGCGCCCTGCCAACTGCATGGTTAATTGGGCGCGTGCCAAATGCACTTCTGATAATTTTGTGACAAGACCTCACGACATGACGTTATTAGACGTCCTACACCCCAATGTTTAACCAGAGTTTTCACCTATGCTACACAGGCCTTATTTTCTGAGTTGCCCGCAGCATCACCATCTGCATAGCTTACTTTCAAAGACATAAAGCTGTTTGTGCAGTTTTGTGTACACAATGATTGGTGGTGGTGGAATTGGCGGCAAATCAAGAGAACCAGCTAGAATCTTGCCTAGGGCACCGAATTGGTCAGGGCCTGCTCTGTGTATCTGCACCACAACAATATTTTTTTCAGACATCTTTATTTTTCTCGTCTAGTTGCTATATGTTTCGACATTATTTGTGTCAAGCCATGTCTCCAATGAACCTCACTGAAAGTGCCAGAAATGGAAGTTGATATATGATGCAACTTCCAGCGATTGTTGAGACTGGCACAATAATGGTTAATGTGCCATTGGCAGACATGGGGATTAATGAAATAGTACCTGGCATTAGAGCACATCTTTCGTTGCAGGGAGCTTGTTCCACAGTGGCACAGCAATCAGGGCTGATTTGTGTGATTGAGAGCTAGCAGTAAATGTTGATGGCTCATTTGCTCGTTGATGGATAATTGGAGCTATTAACAACATGACACTGGTCTCACCTTTATTATAAGATTCTTCTTCACAGTGTTAATGGTTTCCTCTTGGCCGTGTCCTTGCATTCATTATTAGAATTTCTAGCTTGTTGTGTCGCTTGATGGCGATACCTGATGGTATAGTACTCTGGTGGTTCCATACATCTTCTTAAGCAGTCGCAGCATTCTGTATTATTATTGCGTTCAACAAGAAACAAGAATACTTTGTGGTAAAAAAAAGAAATACAAAATCTTGACTTAACTAAATGTATTCCTCTATGTTCATCTATTTTTGTCTTTTGCAGAGGGAACATTTTTACAGCAGCACCAACACTTCAAAATGGAAATTACTGGGGACAGAAAGTGAGGCAGAGATGAAGCAAATATAAGCACATAATGCCTCTACGCTTCCTCTAGTCCCTGCAGGCAGCAGAATGAATTAATACAATATACCTTATTGTGCTTTGAAGCTTAAACTTTATATTTCCACCTTCAAATGTGCGTCCTCTTCCCATGGGACACATGGTCACGTAAACCTCACGGTGTTACATAAATATGTTTTATAATGAATATTCTAATGTTCTTGGCTTTGTTTTATATTCAACGGGGGGTCAGTTTTACCCATTTTTCAAAGAGAAGGAATTTAGTTAATTAGCTCTGGCCCTTTTGTTACGCACTCATTAAAATTAATTCAAACTTTATTTTATTTGCATAACTCGTTAGGATTATACAAACACATATACAAAGAATCAAATTCATATTGCGGTTGATTAATAAGAGTCTCTGGGCAGGAAACAAATGAAAGGCTTCTGCGCTTTATTTGAAGATGATGTGTGGGAAATTATTTGCTTTTTGGGCTCAGATCCAAGTCTTTGTCACAGGGGAGATAAATGTGCTAAGTCGCTGTGCTTGTTGACAAAGATGGGCTGTGTCAAAATTTTGTTTGATATACGGCAGTGACAGAACTCCAAAGTTAATCAGGGGCATCTTGAATAATTGGGCTTTCTGAATATGCTGAGTCAGTGTAAAGGTGCAGTCTCACTTGTAACAAAGAAGAAAAAAAAGGATCAAAAAAAGATTCCTTTAGGGGCTCTTCTTACTTCTTACTGATGGTGCAGAAAAAAACCTCAGGCGGTACTGCTGTTCAAAGAACATACTTGATAAAGTTTCTAATAATATATAACATATTTAATTGACAAATGCACAGTTTTTCATCAGTAGATCACCGGCTTAAATTTAGATTCTGACCTGACTAATGCACCACATTCTGGACTTAATTTACAGTTCAGTACCAAGTGTCCGTCAGAAGAATGCCCTTCCTGTCACAATCAGATTCCTGTGCAGGACTTTGGATGTACTTAAAGGTCTTGTGTGTAGGATTTGGCGGCATCTAGCCGTGAGGTTTCAGATTGCAACCAACTGAAACTTCTCCCGTATGCCAAGCAGGTAGGAGAACTGCGGTGGCTGACGCATATGGCCCCATATAAGAGCCAGTGTTTGGTTTGTCCGTTCTGGGCTTCTGTAGTAACATGGTGGCCGGCTCCATGAAGAGGACCTGCTCTGCATGTACATATAACCGGATCCTTCTAAGGTAATGAAAAGACAACGATTCATATTTTCAGTTGATTGTACACTCAATAATATTTTATTGCATTGCTACCAATAGATCCCTCTAAATACTACACATTGGACCTTTAAGAGGCTACATGAGCTGAGAGTTAAGGTGTCCTTTCAAACAATCTCATGAATTTTAAGGGCACACTTACAAACCGCATAAGAGAGCTATTGAAACGTTGATGTAATTAATTTCCACTTTACTGTTTGGCCTTCTCTGTAAATTACTAGTCCTATTGCTGAATATAGTAATTAATGTTTTAGACAGAAAACATTTGTTTTTAACTATTAATGACATGCTTGAAGTGTATTTTATCCCATTTTAAAAATTGTAAAATGCCATCCATAATAAATGTTTACAATGATGTCCATTTTGTAATTATTATCTGCCAAAAGCAGCTCAGTGCATGACAGCTTGTATTTATCTTGGTAAGATGTTTTGATTGGAAGTCCTGACACTCAATGTAAAGCTAACATTTGAAGTTGTTTGCCTGTGGATTTTTTTTTCCCCCATGTGCATCCTAATATTGCTTCATGATGGAATCTGCACAGATGCCCGGCTGCGGCAGAACTTCCTCATAAAATACAATCGTATTTGTATCATTAAGCTGAGGGAAATAAATGGCCTTGCTTTTCTGAGGTCAAATTATCCTCAGGAGCCACTGTTTATCATATCTATCCTTCCTCGCTCTGTCACGAAATGAGAAATACCTCTCCCAAAAGTGTTGCATTACAAATATCATTGTGAGCTAATGTCCTCGCAGACTGGTCGGTGATATATTTGTCGGCTGGCTGACTCCAGACAGAGCTCCCGTATAGAAAATGTAGGCCATGTCACAGAGGTTGGTGACTCCCCCCCCCAACCCCCTCTTTTTCTAATGACTTTTTAAGTCACATTGAACGCCATGAAATTACAGTTTTATTTCCATTCCATTGTGAAAATTAACTGAAAAAAGAAATTAGACAGTGGGCATTGCTTGTTTTTTTTTTTTTTTTAAATAACCTCCCTGGAGGTATGACTTCCTTTTCTTTGAATGTGTTAAACTATCAAAATCAATCAGTGCTGTGATATTTTACACCGATATGGAAATCAAGGTTAATGAAATACATTTTCAAATACTGATAATACCATTTCTTTTATACATTTCATAGACAATCGTTCAGATTTAGATCAATGATCAGAATCAAAGAGGCAATTACATTTATGAAACACTCGTTCCAATCAATGTCTGTGGCTGATTCATTACAAATTGAAAGAGTGTTGTTTATCTACTTGTCTGTGGTGACATGTGCAATATAATTGCGAGCCACTTCATGGGAGCTCTCCAAATCTTCCCAGACAGATGACATTTTTGTTGCTTCTATTGGTCTGTGCCAATTCCTTTCATTCTCTATTGCTTGACAGTTTATTGATGTTTTGCAACAGCTGTTATGACACGTATTAATTCTGTGCTTGAAAGAATACCAGCCTGCCCAGAGAAAAAACATTTTGCTTTGGAAATAATAAAAAGATGTGGCGCAACAGGGCTCAATTCAGATCCTGACATTACCTTAACTCAAAGGATATCTGAAGGGCACGACTATCATATCAGGGCTTTGTCACATGGCATCTCTACTTAATTATTTATATTGAAACCACTGAGTTGTTTGGCTCGGTGCTGGTGGAAAACTGTTTAATAAATACAGTGCTGTTGTTTTATTTGAGTTTTCTTTCAGGGGGCTATGGGAGATCATGACACAAATATTGTTTGTGTTTCCGAGGCCAGCAGAAAACTCCCTGGAGTTAATTTACCTCGGTGTAGCAGCCAACCCCTACTGCGGTGACTCACCTTTACCACCATACAGATTAGGTTCAGAGAGAGACTTGGCAAAAAAAGTACTCTCCTTGTGAGTTTAACCCATTGGTGAAAGAAGACAATTTATGAGGCGGACTTAGAGTTCAGCACAGTAGGAACGCTGCTAGCTGGGTGAAAACACATTAATCTTGGACTGGGATTCGTGAACACCAAGTGTTGGCAAAGGAACGGTAACATGAGCCAAGCACATATCACAATTTTGGCTGGTAGCTGTTATTATATTGAATTGGTATTTAAATAGCAGCTGTTTGGAAATGGTTCTGATCGCTGTCATCAGGTGACAATTACTGACCTGGGAATTCAGTGCATGCACTGAATCCAGGGCATCAGTGTAATTCTTTACCACACAAATTGTGTTAATCCAACTGTTTTCTTGCCTTTTTTTAGATTTTCACATCATATTGAAGCTTCCCAGTGGTGTTCCTTATGTATTCAAATCAGAATATATCAATTTTGGTTGGAGAAAGTATGTTTTAGCCTCAAAATGCGATTTTCCAAAGCACTTCTATGACACATATATATATATATATATATATATAAATAAATAAATATAATTAATGGTCGATCATTAAACAAAATCCATGACTTTGGATAAGGATATATCTATATATCTATATAAGGATATATGTACATATCCCTATCCACAATAACTAAGATGGATACAAGAAGTGAGCTTCTCCCACTCATCTCCGCTTGAGGCTAGTGGCTCCGGGCTACATTAGCCATTACTACCATAGCATATCCCAATCTGTACAGATGACTAAATAGTGGAGTTGCATTGTGGGTTATGTAGGCACCAGGTTTTCACAGGAAAGACGAATGTGTAGAACTGAAAAGACCATCTCTGCTTCTGCTGGATACATTTTGATGCATAACCCCCCCCCCCAAAAAAAAAAGTCCAACAATATTCGACAGGTGCTATGCAAAATTACGGGTGTACTCTTATAGTCGTGGCAGATCAGAAACATATTAATATTTTTTGTAACACTGTATTTGCTGTTTAGATTGGAGGGCAGTTTTCCGAATCACATCCGTGTTTATGCACTTTGAAAAGTGGAAGTCTGGCCGGTTCCTGGTGCTTTCGTTCAGTCAGGTGTTATCAGAGTGTACGAAAACTGTCTATACGTTGACGTTTAGCTTAGTTAACAAGAAATATGCTTTGAGCCAATGCCCTCTATACTTGCGTAAACCGCAACAAACAAATTGATGACTGTGGGCTGACACCAATGCAGGGCTTTCACTTTAATGCCTTGAGAGAGATTTACAACATATTACAGAAATAGAATAAGTGTGAAATGTCTCCTGGAAAGAAAAACAAAACTCTTCAGATGTACAGATGTTATCGCAAAGACTTTACTGTATAGACAGGGTATTATATCTCATACCCAGTTTCCACCCTGAAAAAAAACAAACAGGATATTTGTATTCTAAGTGCTTGTAACTGAACCCTCTCCCTCCATTACCCACTGTGGGTCGCTCCCACATGGGTCATTTATCACACAAAACCCAATAGTGTCCCCACTTTAAATTAGACCACTTTGACTAATGGCAGAGGGAAATGTAACATTCTGCCTATTGATATACAGAAAGGAGAAATGCATGTAATGATCCAGAAATTCCCATTTCTGAGAGAACACCCAGAAATATCCCAAAATGTCCCCCCCAAAGTTCAATTTGAAACTTTATGCACAGTTTGTGCCACATAAGCCATGCTAAATGTCCTGTCAAATGGAAGTTGACTTTTCATGCAATGAAGGGGAATAGCCATTTGGAACAAAGACCCGTTATTGGAGGTAATATTAAAAGCAATCCATTCTAATCTGTGTGATAACAGGTCTGTGGCCTTTTTCAAAGCCTACTGCATGAGAGCCAATAAAAAAGGAAGCACTTGGATATATTGCAGAATCAATATCATATTTAAAGTGCTCATACAAATTTTGTGTCTAGTATTGTTTTATATTAACAGCCAGGAGCTAGCAGATAAAGTTTTATCACCCATGGCTTATACGATTATTTCTACCAGCAATGAAAATCTGGCAGCGTTTAGCTTACTCCATACAGGAATAACAGAAATGTAAGTATGGAGACAAAGCACATTATTCAGTCCTAAACTTTAATACAGGGTGGGTGCAAATATAGACTAAACAAAAAGGCAGCAGCAAAAAAAAAAAGGCAGCAGCAAAAAAAAAAAAAAAGCAAATTGGTTTTGTAGCAAGTGTTCATTAACAGCAGAACATCACAAGAGATATGCTGTGAGGAAAAAAAAGGGGGTGAGCTCCGTCTTGAGGAACACAAGGACATCCGGAGCGTGGCAGCTAACCGACAGTTGATTCTCACCTTGCACCACCTGGTGAGATTCGGATAGATTTTGAGCAGTTTAGCTGCTTCGGGGCGATAATGCCTCTGTGAAATGAAACCACCTTCGTCTTGTTTTTTTAACCTCACATTCCATTTCATTTCCTAAATGATATTTCTCTTCGACGTTTTCATGTTTGTTTTTTTTGTTTTTTCCACAAATGATATTTTCTCCTTTTTGTCATGAATTGATGCAGAGAAGAAGCCTCTGTCAGCTTCCCTCTCTCACAACCCAGTACACTTATTTAACCTTGGTCCTCTTTGATCATGTTCTTTTCACAGGAGGAGGCCTCGGTGGCTTCTCTGACCGCGCTGCACAGCGGACTAATGATTAGAACTTCTTTAAATAACGTTAGAAATCCCCTTGCTTATTATTTCTGCCTCTGTTCTCCAGTTCTATAATGACAAATCTTAGACCTTCAGAGTGTACACAATTATTATTCCTTTTTTCTCCCTCTACCCATGGAGACGTTTCCTGGCTTGTTTGATGAGTGAATCCTCTGTGGTCTTTTTTCCATTGTACCTCTAAAATAAAGCGCAATTTAAATTAGGTTCTGCTTAGTCTCTCATGTCTTGCACAGTATATTTTCCCCTCCCACTTCAAGGAGGTACAGTTTCTAGTTCAGAGAATGTACTCGGCTGCTACCTACTGTTTGTTTTCTCTTTTCTAATCTTCTAGCTTAACTCTAATCTTAGCCCTTTCAACCCTTTGAGCTTTGCTAACTTTTCTTCATGGCTAGTATTTATTTTATTTTTTTTCTCCAGCAGTAACTCAGAGACAGTGTTGATAGGGGTCATTCACACATGGTTGCTCGGCAGGGCTTAACTCTTGGCCTCAGAAATGTGCAACCGCAAATCCATCCACATTTGTTCCTGCAATCCAACGGAGAAAAGACAAACACATCAAATTTTAATGTGAGAAATCTTTGTCTCCGGGTTTTTCATGTGTTCTTCACATATCGAGAACCGCTCTGATCTTCTTGACTCCTGCTTGGTGTAGCCTGCTAACGCAACATGAGCGCTGAGTAACGATATGGCAGAGCGTCTCCTCACTTTCTCGGAGTCAATGAGCACCAGCGGTTAGCCTACAAGAACAGCGCCGCTCCGCCACTGTAACTCGAATTGCGATTGTTTTTGCCATATTCATTTTATGAGACTAATAACTGCAAACTAATATTACTGCTGGCAAAAAAACTCTACTAATTAAATACACGCGTTACATTATAACCATGGCGGTTATGTCAAAATCTGTGACTAATACGGCTATTTTGGAAATGACCTCCACTCCTGACGATTCTGACTGTGAGTAACCCTGAACTGGGAGTCTTATTCAGGGGCAGATTTAGTGGTTTGAGGGTCCCAGCAAACATGGTCTTGCTTTACTTTTCACCCGCCATCTCACTGGGATTGTTGATATTAGTAATGGTAGTGTTTTTTCATAAGCAAAAGTATTAGCAATTAAAAGTAAAACTGAATATCCCACAGTAAAAGTCCTGTATTCAAATGTTTACTTCCAGTGAACAATGAGGAGAAGCGTTATCAGCACAACGTAAATGCATTTACTCTTTTTAAGCTGCAGCTTTCAATTCCAATATAATGCTGATTTTTACATATTTTTTGGAGAGCAAAATCTGCTGAATAACAATGTTTAATTATTACTGAATTATAATGTTTCAGATTTTAATTGTAAGATTTCGTGAATCAAATTTGTATCTGGAACATAACCAGTAACATGCTGTGTTAAGAAGTCGTAGTACTACGATGTTTTCCTCTGAAGTACAGTGTAAGTACACACCGCACAACAGTGAATGGCCTTTTGTAAGTTGGGGTATAATGAAATAGAACAGTAAAATAATTAAATACTTTTCATATCTAAACATCATAATGGATCAATAGCTGTTTGGGGGCCTTTAAGTTGGGCCCTCAGGCCCAGGTAGTCCCCCCCTGGTGTTTTGTCCCCTGAACCAGACGGTGTTTCTTACCGCGAGTAGCCGCGACTTGGATGTGTGACGCAGCTCCGTCATAGCAGTCGTATTGCTCATGACTTAAGGAAGCAAGGTGTCGAGTGTGAAGTTGTTAGTAAGAGTGTTTCTCCAGAGAGCTGCAAACAGCAACACCACAGGCCAACATTCAGCCTGTTCTGAACACGCTAGTTCAGTAGTCCCCGAAACACAACGTTAACGGTATTGAAATGTCCTTACTGTGGATGTTTTGCACCCGAACATCTCAAAAATACAAGGCACACAAGCTTCCAGAGCTACGTATTGGTAAAGTGGATGCTTCACAGGGGTAATTGGGAACTGAGATAATAGTGGTGATGTCAAAACTAGGCATCAAAAGTTCCAACACCCACAACTTCAAAGAGAACAACTTCTAAAAAGTTCATTTGATAAGTGTTTTTGATGGATCGGCACATCACTTTTATTTCAGCAACAGACATATAAAAAAAAGGTGTTCAGTTTAGCATGTGACATAGACAGCTATTTTCTCTACTCCCAAAGCACACATTTAAAACTTCATGCTGTTCAGTCCATCAAGATTTTTCATTTTTTTCCTTCTTTCAGCTCTGTGAAGTTTTTGGGTCTTCTTTCAAGTGAGGGAGTTGTATTTTGGGAAGTTTTAGTTTGTGTGTGTGTGCGTGTGTGTTTTGTCCATGGATCTATAAGCATGTCCCATATCTTCTTTTCACAGACAAGGTCTCTGTGGAAGACAGATCTCCTCCTCCCTGCTGTGCCTCCCCAAACTGTCGTCTCGTCTTTCCAATTTTCCTCCCTAAAGGCCAACAAGAACCCATTTCACACATCTGTGAGAGACCCCAGCTTCCTTTTTTTTACCCCCCTGTCTTGCCTTCCATACTCTTAATTTACACTGCCCATCTTTAACACCTCCCTTGCATGTTTTTTTATCTATCAAAAGCAGAATCACTCCGGTATATATGTCGCCACATTACATGAAGCATTTCCTCATCTTCGTTTATAACATGCACAGGTTTGAATATCCTTTTCTCCTTATCACACCTCCAGTTGGTGTAAAGAAGTCACCCGGCTAGTTTCCGCATGACGCCGTATTTTTCAGCTCCTGCACTTGAAAGTATGAAAGTGCATCGCTGTGTTCAAAAAAAGTAATGGTGTCAGAAAGGTTTCCTCCAGTGGGCTGAATTGCAAATAGAGCAAATCCTCGCACTTATAGGCACTGCCAACAGTTTTCCGAAGAGTTTTCTAAACGATGTTACATGTTAAAAGACCAACACGAGTGCACACTCTGCCAGATGCGAGTGCAGCGCCGGGAAAAGAAGATATAGAAAAAGAAAAAGAAAAAAAAAAGTGTGAGGTTAAATCCATTACCCTACGCTCAATGAGTCAGTTGCCGTGTGTGTGTGTGTGCTCTAACTGCCCAGTCGAAATGGGTGAAAAAACACGTCACGGGTCACTTGGCAGGGGTACGTTAATCATACGTGACTGCCCAGGTAGCATGATGGGAAACAAATTGAGTGTCATTGCTCACTGGAGGACCCGGCGCAAGACGAGCACCGGTCTGGCCTCGGTCCTCGCGCGCCTTACATCCCGGCTGCAGAGGCAAGTGGTACATGACAGACTGTACACAGGGAAGTGGACGTTGATAAATGGCTGGGGAAATGTTCCCCTTGCAAAAATGCAGAGGACATCATTATCTGGAAGCCGGTGACATTGCGGCAGATACGGAGACTGTAGAGCGCGAGTCAAAACACAACTTAATTTCCTGTTAATTACTGGAACTGCACACGGGCTAAAGCGCCACATCAATGTCAATATATTTAATAAATACCCCTAAAATGATCACTACACCACCATTTAGTCATGAATTGCTGTTGTTGAAATTATAATTTATTTTGTGTCAGTCTCAGACATACAACTAGCTGGTCAGAGAGTTTTAAGCTAATCAATTCAGCTTGAGGAAAGAAACCAGTACAATAGAATAATAGAATACAAAGATAAGTGTATAGAATGGCACAGAATAATGAAAAATTGAAATGGGGAGGATGCGAACATGTTCATCTTTCTAATACATTAAGTTGACCGTAACGACATGAAGCTCTCATTGGTTTGTATCCGTTGCAGGTTTTAGCTTCAGCTATGAAAACGCACCGTATCAGGCGCTGCTCGGGAGATGTAGATAATCTCCCTGGATGAATATAAAGAGGTTATTCTGATCCACACATCTGGAACAACAAAGGCCCTGGATCAGTTTCCTCAACCATTTGTCGAGAGTGGCAAATTGGGGGTAAATTAACCTTGACTATTGAGGCTGTTAAATTAACTGCATTTCAAATCCATACAATCCTTTAACTAATAAGGTAAGGCACTTAGCTTGCGAGATCATGTAAATTATCTTTATTAATTTATAAAGGAGGGAAGTAATTACCTCTTTGGCTCCTAAAACAGATTTCTTTTGAGGATCAGGGATCGTTACTTGGCAAGTAAGTTGCCGCTTAAGTGAGAGTGGGATCTGCTACCAGGAAAAAATAAAAATAAAGAAACTGCTAGCAGTAGTCAAATATGAAAAGGCACTCAGCTTGTTGTAACTTCATGGTGTTGTGAGGTCCTCAAAGCTGTTGCAAGGTAAATTACTCTGTGCAGTTAGGATGTAAAACACAGAGTCACTTTCATGGCTCACTATGTGGAACAAGTGAACAGTTTGCTTCATCAGCAGAAAAGTTCCAGCTGGTATAACTTTGCTGAGTCAGTATGTGTGAAAGTATACGGTGCAGTATGGCGCAGGTAATATCAGGTGAATTATAGGAAGGGCTACAAGCCTTTAATGCAAAATCTATGATATGAATGTCCTTTAGCACATGACTAACAACTACAACTAACTTATTAAAGGGAACATGTAACAGAAAACATGTGATTCAACAAACTATTCTGATTGGCTCCCCTTCTTATGTCTAATGCAGGCTCATTAGAATGCCCCCCCCCCCAATTTATCTATATCTACCCATAGCTTGAGAACTACCTGTGCAAAGGTGGACCATGCATTTTTGATCTGCAAGCCAATCAGAGCAGACTGTTCTTTTTTTGGTAGGAGGGCTTAAACAGAGCGTTTCACATAAAGGGTAAATACAAGTATATTCAGACAGACAGTATGAGAAAAAGTTATGTGTATTTTAAACGTTAAAGCATTTAAACATATTCTCAAAGAAACCCCAAATTTAAGTAGGAAACAAAAAAATGAGCATGGTATGTCTCCTTTAATGTTTCAAGATTTGGTTGCATCAGTATTTTAACTATTAACCAGGTCTGTATTTTAAACTTAGATGTGTTTGCAAACACACAAAATGCTGATATTATAGTAATTACTAAAACTTTTCAATTATATATGAGAATTTAGCACAGATTTGCAGTGGACGGTCCAACAAAAATTAAGCACTTTTCAAAACAGCGACAAAACACATTTGCAGAATATTCGCACAGGAAAAGCACTGTGTTTCAATGAAATAATTTACACAACATTTAAATAGATTTTAATGCAGCATTAACCTGACAGGAGCCAACATGAATGAGTAATGAGGAACAAGAGGGAAAGGCAGCAGTATTGAGTGAACTCGATCCATAAAACATATTGTGTTCTCTCTACCAAACATGGTGCCAGAAACACAAACCCCACATTCAACAAAAACTGTTTGGATCAACGGAGCCAATATTTTGTCTGTATCACAGATAGATACGATGAAGTATTATGTCTATAATGTGTTGAGTTTGGCCATTTTTCTACAGGTTCAGTAACTTATTATATTGAAGACATGGGTGCTGGAATGTCCCCTAACCATTTAATGTGGAACATTACAAAAAAATTACTTTACATGCTTCCACTGACAAACAGAAAATACAAAATTTCCACATCATACACTGTAGATGGCGAAAGCTATTGATTTAGAGATTTCTGTCCTGTTGTTTATCTTTTTTTTTCCATGCTTACAACTATGGCCTTTTCCAAGTCAATCCTGGAAAACTTTTTAATTCCATTAAGTGTATCTCTCAGCGAAAGGGCTTTGGCAATCAATACTGAACCAGACCGTGAAAGTGACCAGACTTGTTCGAATAAATATGATCTTACTGGCGATACTTTTAATTCATTCTCTGGAAGGTCCCCTATGTTTTCAAAAGCCTCACTGCATGTTGGCCAGAGGAAGCTGCCTGTCAATGTCTGACTATGGCGGCAGATTCAGACTTGGAGGCATTGTAGCGTGATCCATAGCGTGACTGGGGTCAACCTGAGCCAGACAGGTGTCAGGGGGACCAACAGGTCCCATGTGGGTATGGGTTCACCACTAATGCCCCTAGGGCTCCTTTGTGAGAAGCGACAGGAGGGGGAGAGGCTGGCTGAATACTGATCATGTCAGCTTCCATGTGCAGAGACTGTGTCGCAAGCAGCAGGTGGTCAGGAAAAAAAAGAGAGCATGCAATTTATTTATGTATTACTCCGAGAGCCGGAAAACCTATCACACTATTTATGTGCACTACTTGCATCATTTTAAACAAAGATTAAGTACATCAAATGGTGAATTTCTGAAACCTGAGAGACTCTTTTTAATTAGAGCAGGCATGTAGAGAGAATATAATTTGGGTGCTTATCAGCCCAATGCAGCTGGATACAGCAAATTTATCACAGCTGCTCACATCTCCTTGATAAGGTGTTCCTCCTCGGCCTGGTGTATATTCAAATAAGACACTGAGAGAATCCCAGTAAGCTGTCTGACAGATTGTTGTTGCCTCCAGAGTGAAACAAGCAACTTGTGAGTCATTCTTCACAACCCTTCGCACTCTCAAGAATACTCCTTTATTCTCTACCTTCCGGTGTCAAGAACTTGTTTAGTCCCTTCAAAAAGTTCAGGTTCATGTTCGAGATGATTTTTGATGATTTGTGCCCATGTCAATGAACAACCGCCGTGGCACTGAGAGAGAAAGCTGTCTAACTGGAGGGTCATGAGTTGGATCTCTGTGACAGCCAATGTGTCATTTGGTGTTAAAGTGTCCTCGAGCAACACAGAGAACCCACAGGCACCACTACTAGGGTGAAGGTGGGAGTGATTTCAAGGAGGCTTAGGCTGAGCGGATAGGATTTTTAGTTCCACAGACTTCCTCCAAAGGAAAAACTGCTCCAGAGGCAGAAATGTTCTTTCTGGTTAAATCAACCCACTATGAGTAGAGGCTGTTGTGTGCTGCGTGTTTAAGTAACATTTGAGAAAGGGCACGACAATAGAGAAGGTAGAATGTATCATCTATTTAACATATTCTCAGTTCAGCACTGGCGTTGCTGAGTGAAGGATGAAATCTGAAAGGCGTCGTGGCATGATTCCTGTTTCAGGGGCAGCCAAACAACCCATTCAGACTCCCAACCACTCAAATACTGTCACTTGATGAGTGCCCCCTCAGCATCTGATGCCAAAGCAGTGAGGCACCCCGAAGCGTCTGTATGGGGCTTTCAACTCACTCCACTGAAAACCCATCGGCATTATTATCAGACAGTGAGTGTAAAGACTAAAAGGTGGAACGGGGGGCGGGTGGTCAAACAAGTCAAACAAACACTTGACTTTCACCCAGGAGACAGCTGTTCATGTCCCGTGTGAAAACCAAGTCCACCTTGATTTATGTTACCTTACTTTTGGTACATAACTTCTGTACTTTACTAATGGCAGTTATGTAAAAAACACATGTATAATTAATTAACAGACATACTTATTTTAACCCAAACCACAATGTTTCTCAAGGCTACCCAATATTTATTTTTATTTTACGTCAGTAAACCTACGTTGGAAGTTTATTTTGAAAAGACACTATGAGTCCTGAAAGTCAGTCTATACAAAATGGAAGATTTGAGTTATAATTCTAGGTTTTGCATATGTTTTCTTTTCCAAAGATTCAAAACTGTGTGTTTGTGTTACTGCTGTGTTTCATGCCCTATCTGACGACATCTCACATTATATGAGGCTCCATTGGTTTGAGTTAGACAACTCAATTACTATCTTTGACCTGGTGATTGTGTGTAGGTTTACGTTGCACTCAAGTAATGTTGAAAGTAGATAATGATAAATAGTGTATGATTCCTTTTAGAAAAATTCAATTTATTATATTATTGTTGAAATTTGATTTTATTTATTCAGTGTTTTGTTGCCAGTAGTTTGTTAAAACGCTGTAGTTCTTTTTTTTACCAAGTTAGAGATTGTATTGCTGTCATAAATATTGCTGACTCTCTATTATCACTAGGAATTTATCTCACATAGTCTTAAACATTGATTCAGCTCAATTTGAAACTAATCAAATGTGGTGTCCAATGCAATGTCTGTTTGTTTTTGTGTGCTACCTGTACATTTTGAGTTCTGTGACAAAAATGTTGGATGGCAATGAAAAGCTTGATGGAAGTCACAATATCGTTTGAAAAATGCTGGATATTTGAAAATGTTCAAGTGCAGTACTATGATATTATTGCTATTTCACATTCCATTACAATTTCACATTATGCTTGCTTGTTATTTATTAACTCTTGGGTACAGCAGTGCTACTAGCAGCTTGAGCCGAGCTCCACTGTTATCCCTGAGGCAAGTGTGAAATAACTCTGGAATATCCACTCAGAGAGGAAGGTGAGGGAAATGAAAAAAGATGGCACCTACAACTCTTTTACAGCTCTTTGGCATTGAGTTGGATTTGGACTTCAAGAAGGATGAGGTTGAAAAGAGAGCTGGTTTGAATTTTGCTGGGCATAATCTCTGAATTAAAAGCTTTTTGCAACGAATTGAAGTCACTGCCCATGAGTATGTGTTGGGAGTACTGACTGTGGAACCCCACAGCTTAAATATTTGTTTACATTGGCCCACAAACACACAGACTTATAATTAACTATAATTACCGTTCATAATCTTAATAGTACGTCTACTTTATCAAAACTGACCAGTTGTACCAGTGAGTTGTGGCTACTTATTTCTGGTCTATTTTAGATTATGTGGCAGAAGTTTGCAAGAAAAACGTCATAACTAAATGTCAAAATGTGTCATTTCTCAGTGCCTTTTGAAACGACCCATTTGGCAGATCTAAAAACAACTCATGTTTTCTGAGCTGCAGCATACGCCACCCTCTATCCTTGGACCCTCATGCCACATGCTTCGCACAGCCAACAATCCTCTATCACTTTCTCCTCCAGACATCTTGCAGCAGTATAAAGCTGTCATGCTACTGCTGCCTTTTTGCGACTGACAGATTACAGTCATTATTTGCACCACTGCAAGAAAGGCACTTGTTACGGAAAGATGTCTGGGAAACAATCCAGACTACAGTCATTTTAAAGGTCCATTACTGATTGTTTTCTATGGTATTCTCGTAAATTATTGTCTGCGCTGTGGTTCCCAATACCTTGTTATTGCACTTAATTTTACTTCACACTCAAAAGCATGTTTGAGCACTTAAACACCCACTTCTTTCCTTTCTCTGGCGATGACGGTCATATTGTTCCACCAGCACTCATATAAAAAAAGGAATTACATTGCATCTGTCTGAAATTACCGACAGCCCAATTAAATTAGATGCAACAAGCTAAATCTCATTCTGTAAAAAATCAGCATGTAGTGTTTCACATTAACAGATTACACGTCCTCATGTTTACGTCGAATGTATGTTTGTTTACAGGTGCCATGTATAAGATATGGCAAGCATTTAAGTTTAAGACATAAAATAAATATAAATGAGCAAACATTATCAACAGAACGTGAAGAGGTTACAGTATTGACGTTATGTCGAAGACGTCTATGATGTGGAGATATCTCCTGTACGTAGCATGCTAGCTGACACTTGTACCTCGAGAGGCGATGGTGTGAAGGTTAAATATAAAAAGCTCCTAAAGTCAACTGTTTTATGCCATCATTTTATAACTATTTCATAATTACCGTGTGTACAAATTATGCCAAAGCAGTTAGTTATGAAAAAGTACTGTTACGTGTATTGCGCAATAGCGGGAGGTCCTGGAAGCGGAACTAAGCAAGGTGGCAGCATGATGACGTACTGAAACTGCGAGGACTCTGAAAGGACTTAAGGACGGGACTATACAACGTGACGGGAAGACGGAACATCGTAGCCGATTCTGTCTCACGAGACAATTAGTTTTATTATTTTTCATATGGTGTGTTTAATGTGTAATTTCTTTCATTCAAAGTAAATACTTTTGACTTAAACTTCGAATTACTTTTCGGCTTTATTTTGTGGTCGGATTCCTCATTGGGGCTCGGCCTTTAGTCGTGTGTCCTGAGAGTACTTTCTTCGGAGTGAAGAAAGTCTGCACTCTCAACAATAGCGAGTCACTGTAGCGTCCAGTCACCTGGGTGCTAGTCATCCATTGAGTTTCGCCTCTTCTGCTGTGCTGCGAAAGACGTGTGACACATTTGCCCGGGCATGTCTCTGGATTACCACGGCACACGTGTTAATAATTCCATCATCCGGACTGACGGGCATCTGACCTTCCCGGGTTACGTTGCCGCCATCTGGAGCGGGAGCTATCACTGGGACTGGAACGCTACCACTGGCCAACCGGAGGACTGAGGTGAGAGTCTCTGCAGGGCGGGTGCACGCTAGTCAAGATGGTTCTTGTTTTGACAACACAGCAGTATTGACTTTGTGAGTGAATTACGATGACCTCCGTCGTGGAGATGTCAGCCACACCAGCAGTGAGAGTTAAATCCTCCTCTCTTCATTCCACACGAGTTTAAAAAGTCAAGTCCCTGAATCACAAAAACACAGAAGTCCACTGAGATGAGGAACTCGGGAGGATTTCTTCAAAGACTTAATACGTGCAGTGTAAGTCTGGTGATTGTCCAACAGCTTTTCTTTATCCTAGACGTTTGAAAGGTCTTGTTTGCGATTGGATCGTCTCCATCTGTGTGTGTGGGGGTATATTTATGTCACCCTCTGAAGACAATTTACTCTGACACATTAATGTGCCATTAAATATTCTGCAGGCTGAGAGAGAAAAAAAAGTAAAACACGAGCTGTGTGTAACACATAGCGCTATGTTTATTATTAGTGTTTGTTTTGCATGGATTCCCGAGACCTGTTGCTGACTCGGAGCCTGGGGGAAGCTCCGGCGCCGCAACATTTCTGTGATTTTACACTTCACTTGGCTGTACAGCTAACAGCGAAGATAAAACAACACATCCATCTGAGGCCTGGGAGTCTGTTTCCTACCTATCACTTCTCCCTCAAAGGACAACAAACCCGTGAGGGGAACGCCTAGATAATTACGATATATAAATTGTGCTGGCGAGAGAACAAAAAAAGAATACGACAGAGAACGGTGTGTTTTTTAGGCCAGATATCAGTAAATCATGTGGGACTGAACAGAAATGAAGATTAATGGATGATTAATGTCCGTCCGCGGTGAGGGATCTGACTGTTTGGTGAGGCATGTAAGATGGGTTAAAGGATGAAGGAGAGGACCAGGTGGCACTTGGGCACCGAGGCCCCTAACAGCCCTCGTTCTCTGGCCGCGGCGGAGCGGCAGCTGAAGATCTATTCTGATTAGCAGGCGGAGAGGACACTCGGCACGTGATGAAGAAAACTTGGAATTTTCTGTTTTTTTTTTAAATGTAGCGTCCCACGTTTAAACTTCACACGGCTGCGGCCCCTTTCTTATCGTCTTAGTGCACGTTGAAGAAGTGGAAACGTTTGTTTTCTTTTGGCCTGCAGTGTAGCAGAAGTTTTGTCTTTGGCTAGTGTACATTCCCTCCAAAAAAAAAAGTGCAACAGAGTAAAACTATTCCTCTGTGGTTTAGACTTCAGAGAACAATGTCCATCGATAACCCTCACGCCGCTACAATGGTTTCCAGACAAGATGAGGAAAAAAAACTCCCGGGGTATTGATTGTTTTCTCTCCATGCTTATCATATTTCATTTTCTCTCGCATTTCCACAGTTAATATTCCTACAACAGAATGACAGATTGTACGGGGGTTTCTTTTCATCTCTCACACGCGGAAGTCAAGCAGAGCAGCGAACAAAAACAAAAAAAGACAGTTCATAATATCAGTCATTGTGAATCACTGTTTCTAAGCATATCTACTGAATCTCAGCCCTAAAATGTGGACGACTCTTCACAGGCAATTTATATTTCTGGAAAGTACTCAGAGCTTCTCCCTTCCACTGAAAATGTCTTTCTTTTGCCAAATAAAGCTCTCACACTGTAACTCCTCGGGCAATTTCTTCTCCCAGTCAGTGTTTTGTGCTGGATGTGCCAACAGCAAATAACATATTGGCAAACACAGTGTCAGCGGCATTAGGGTGGAAGTGCAGCGCAGCCTCGGTAAATGTGTTCACGTTTACTTGATATCAGCCGTAATCATGACTTAGATGAAAGTAGATTGGGCTTTAAGTTATAAAAATGTTTCTTGGAGGCTGAGCTGCTCTGAAGGCAGAACTGATCTCACCGGTTGATTTTAAACACGGAGACAAAGGGGAACAAATAATCTGGGTGAATAGTATTAGACAGGAGTGCAGAGATCATACGTACTGCTGTAATGACTAACCAGCAAACCTAACTATCTATGACACCTGGTTCTAGCCTGATAAACATACTGAGTTTATTCATCCAAACATTATGGGTTTCCTTTGTTTTGTATTGCCCTAACCAATCAGTGGCTTTCAGTGTCCATCCCACCAACAACATGTTGTTTACACTGATCAAAGAAATGTATTTATTCAAAGGCCTTGGGCAGTTGGTTACTCTTTAACCTTAATTGCAGTATTTATGACTTAAAATGCTAATATATATATAGGTATATATAGATCTATATATACCTATATATATCTGCTTCATCATCAGTTTGTGGTTCTGCTAAAACCTGATGGATCCTCAGAAATATGTCACTACCTCTTCAGAAGTCAAAAGTAAAAAAAATAAAAATTCAGTAAAAAAAGTAAAATGTGCATTAGATTGACCTGAATTAGTATACCTTGCTACCAAGAAGGTACCATAAAACGACCCTTTGTTTTATAAATTATATTGTATTTTTCATCTAATTTGAAACAGTTATGTGTAACGTGTTTTGTAGGAATGCCGGCCAGATTAGGTTTTCTTGTTATCATTATGAGGAAAGGTTGCTCATTTATGTATCGCCAAAATGTTGACACAGAACGCTGATCAGTAAAATATTCATAGAAAAGCATTTAATTTGTTTACCAGCAAAATATTTGAGCTTGCAATTTAAAACCTGCTCGAGTGTTGTCATTATTATTTTAGAAAACAAACCAAAAAAAGTTAAGGTGGCAGCAGTAAGAAGAAGCTATGAAGCTTATTACTTGATAAACTACACGGTCTAGCTAATCTAGATGAGCAATATAACACAATACAGCATTTTCACCACAGTTCCATCTTAACAAAACGTCTTTGTTGTGCTCTGTTCAAATGGATGTTTAACTCAACCAGCACTCGCCTGCTTCTGCCTCTCTGCCTCTCCTTTGCTCCTGATAAATGTTGGTAGAACTCGAGCCTGCGAAGTGAAGACCGTGAAGAATGTGATTACTCTGTTGACCCGCCGAACATACAAAGGTGCTCCCAAGTTTTTCAGGCATTCATTTTATTTCCGCGTGTGCTTCTCACAATAATAGGTTGTTTTTGCAGTAAACTTCCCACTCAGTTGATGGTTACAGCCCGGGGTATACATGGCAGGGACACTGCATGCGGTAAGTGAGTGATGGCTGAGTACAAGTCCTTTTTGAAAAAAAAACAAACAAAGTACAGACTGGATAACCTGGCAACCCGGTTTCACGTGCAACGCTGACTGACAACCCACTACTTCAAGCAACATTTAAGCTGCGTTTACTGACTGTGTGTCTGAGGGGGATGCGAGTGAGAAAGATTTGGAAAGAAGTAGAAGAAGAAAAAAGTGGAATAAACTGTGTTTTGAGTGAACGGTACAACATTTATGATGGACATATTATGCTGGATGAAGCCTCTTCAAACTGGAACATGTGAGTTTCAACACAGAGCCTGACAGTAAATGGATAGTAATCATTTCAGCCTGGTTTCCCCTGTTGGCCGCCACATTTTCAGTGTTGAAATTATAATAGCAAAAGGAGTTATTGAACATGGATTACATCCAATAATAGCATATCAGTATTGTAGAGCAACCTACTGTGTACTGTACAGAATCCAACCTAAGAATGATTGAAGAGATAGCACACCAGCAGGCTAATAAAGGAACAGTGGTTACGACGGAATGATGAAACAGTTAACTTGTCAACAATATTTACGACCTCCTCAAAGATAGGCCTTCATACGCTTTGGTAACACTTTATAGCAACCATCATCATAAAATGGTAAAATGCTGAAACCTATTTTATAATTGTTATACATTAACAATGCCTTAATGTTTTACAAATCCTTTGTTAATCATCAACACGTACACATTTAGTAGTGTTTAAAATGTTAGTGTGTGCAACAAGAAACTGTTAAAATAACTTCTCCAAAACGAATATACTAATAAAAAATCGAATACAATTATTAATAATTTGCCAGCTTTTTTAATTATTATTTCATAGATAAAATAAGGTTAATCAATTCACCATTCATGAATAATAATGGTTATTAAAGTGTTACGCACGTTTTACATCATTCTTGCACGACGCTAAAAATGGCTAAATTCGTACAAAACTGACCAATTACACCAGAACGTTACACACATATGTGACTCGTGAGAAACTTCTTCCTAAAGCATGAGCATTAACATGTTGATGTAAGAGCTTCTAGTCCTGCCAGGAAGCTTTCCACAAGATTGTGGAACCTGTGTGCAGGGATTTGATCCCATTCAACCTCAAGAGCATTCGTGAGGTCTGGTGCTGATATGGGCTGAAAACACCTGTTTCCAATTCAATCCAGAGGTGTTGGGTGAAGCTGAGGTCAGTGGTCAGCCCAGTCACGTTCTTCCACACTAGTGTTAATTATGTTAGCAAAAACTATAACACAAGACAAAACGTTGACGAAACGGCAAGGACGTCATTAAACGCTAACCGCGACTATTTCAACATGTATCGTTGACGAAAAAAGACTAAACACTAAAATGTAGTTAAAAAATAAATATTTGACCAAAATCTGTTTTTTTGTTGTTTTAAAAAGAAAATTGCCAATGAAGCAGTTTTTGTACTGCACAAGCTATATTAGGATTAGACCGGCACCATCATCTATAATTTTCAACTCACTTTCAAACAGCACAAACACCCCCTGGATCAGCAAACTCTCCTTTGCTGCTGCTACACAGGTTAGAACCAGCCCACTGCTAGAGCAACGGAAAGCCTGTCTCCATTGCTTCCATTGGAAAAACAACAGATGAAGTGTAACTTACTTACTTAAGTTGAGTTAAACTGAAAGGCCCAATAAATAGAAACGTATGACCGAATAGAAGAATGTGGCGGTGTCACCAGGTGCCAAATCATAAGCAAAAAATAGCGGACACGGCACCGAATAAAACAGAAAAAGGGGAAACGTAACCCGCTGGCGAGATCCGTAACCCTCATTGAGCCAGGGAGGAGGGGCCAACTTTGAATCTTGTTTTTACAAACCTTAACCCACAAATCCTGCTCATGGACCTGGCATTGTGCGCAACAGCTTCATAGTGTTGCAAGAGCAAAGAGTCTTTCCAAAACTGTTGCCAAAAAGTTGAACGTTGTATACTGAAGAATTAGATTACATTTGCTGAGACAGCGTTTGGCTGCACCAACATTAACATGGGGACAAGGACAACTGACAGAAGGCCTAAACATGCCTCCAATCAAATGAAAGTCAAAGGGATTTACAGTTCCAAAACGACAACACGTGGGAATAAAGAGGGCAATACCGCCACCCTATGCACATTTGTCATTTCAGTATCTCTGCCAATTCACTGCCTAATTTCTTTCCCGTCCTATTTCACGTATGTTGTATTCCTACTCTGTAATCTTAACCGAGAAAAAGAAAGTGAAAGCTGCACAGACAAACCATCAGGCCAGATAATTCAGAGGACTGCCCTACAGCAGAGCATAACAGTCGGGGTGCTATCAATTAATGAGATGTCAACAATTGTTTGGTCCTGCATTATTCATCCCCGAGCAGTAATAAATAATGAACCGCGTACATTGAGAAACGCCATAGCTCAGGAGTCCTTTCGCCAACGCTTTTCTGGGGTTTAAACCTCTTGGCGGTGTCATTTCTTTTTGTCCAGTGAGAGTGTGTCGGTTACTCTGGCAACAAGGTCCCCAAACGAAGGGATATTAAGGACTTCAGAGACAAGGCGGGAGAGATGAGGGGCGCGGTGGCAGGATTGTGTTTGCAGAAGATTAAGGCCCTTCAGGACGGAAGGATGATGGATGGACGGGAGTCCTTCATCCATCAGGGCCTGTTTACATCACCTTTAAACAGGCCAACCATGCCAAGTCTCCTTCCCCCTGCCTCCCTTAAAGGGGCCAGCTGCCGGGCTGACCTGAGCTCCATACCGGTTCCAATCATTGCCATGATGGATCACACGGGAGAACCTATATGTAAGTGACAAGAGAGACTTATGGATCCATTTGCCAAAGCCCTTATCCACTTGTCATAGTTTTTGTTTCCTGCTGAATCTGCGTGTTCTCGCCGTATTACAGTGCTGCAGTTGTGACCTGTCATTTGCCTTGACTTGTTATACCACACACTGTACATCATTCACAAATGACGTGAAGCTGTAAACACGTCACAGTGTAATGGCCCATTGTCTCTTTGGTTTGAATAAGGCCCAAATGAGACATAGCTGGCTGCTTCCTTCCGCCTGGGCTCTCTAACCATCATCAACACTGAGACTCTTTTTATCCGATGCTTACTCTTTCATTTCATGGGCCGTCTGTTTGAAACATGAAGCACGTTTTCAAAGACAATGCTCCGCTGTAGGAATTCAAAGTGGACTGCTGAGCAGCTCCCACCAGCTCACAAAGAGCACCCTTATTTTTTGAATCTGAAAGTAATTTTTATTAGAAATCCCAGACGCATAAAAATTCCTTTTGAGGATGGTTTATAGCGTTTCCCCATATTTATAATGATCTTTTCCCCCCTTTTTAAACTCATATTTCAAATGCAGTTTGAAGTACTTTTTTTTTTTGTGGAAATACAGTATTTTATGGTTCTATTCTTATTTGGTGTCTTAAACTTGGACTTGTCAAATCAAATCTAGAATGAATATATCTCCACTAATGTTTTCTGAGTACTAACAATGGGCCTACATGCACAACAATTTATCATATTTAGTTTTTGAGAGCTTCACTGCCTTCATTTATTTCAAATATTTGTCTTGAAGCGTGATGTTTCTCTGAACAGTTACATGAACAGAAACTAAGAAAGTGTCTAATTCTCTCTTGGTTTAAGCCAAGAGCAGAAAGGGGTCATTACAGAAACTCTCTCATCTTCATCTATCTAAGCAAATATGATTTTCAATAACGTCTCCAAGAATTGTTGGCATAAAGATATCAATAGTTTTGTCTCAAGTACTGTATATAATTGGAAATGCTCTGGAGGAAAGTGGCCTGTATTCTTCTGAATATATTATGGATCCTTACTGTTACCTTTCCACTAATTGACATTTAATCAGATAAAAATACTTTCCTTGATCTGCTTCTTGCAGTCATATTCTCATAATCAGTACCACCAGTCTTCTACTGGCCTCAGAACAGCTTCATCGGAGAAGTTGCATTACACAGCACCTTTCACATCTATCAACACACTTTGGACGAGCAATCTTTGATGCAGCACAACAGCTGAAGCCAGGGAGAGCTCTCGGCAATGCAATCACATTTATGGGATTACGAAGCACATTCTTTTATATTCTAGATTTGTATTTCATACAGTAGCTGTTACATGTCAGGAAAAGTCACTAAACATGAGAGCGACATGGGTGAAATGCAGGACTTAATGGGTACCTTTTATGCCGAGGAGTCTGCATGGTGTACAACTTTGCAACTTCTGTAAAATACAGATGATTTTAATCATTTGATATGAAATGTTTGCAGACGTAGCCTGTTTTTCTTGTGATATGGCTCATCAAGTACAAATAGTAAATGAAATGTAGCCTTTCCCGCCATTTAACTACAACTCCTTATTGATCCCCGAGGGGAATTCAATTTGTGGATATATCAACACAATATTGTGTTCTCTTTCTTTCTCGTCCTTTTTCTTGATAGTCTTTTTCAGTCCACTAATTTGAAACTACACATCGTAAACAGATATGATATCAAGATCAGATGTGTCTTATGAAAAAAGAAAAAAACAATGTCTGCCCGAAGCAGTTTCACTACTAAGCACTGTTTTCGGTGAGCAGAGATACAGGTGGGATGCATTCTGGGCCAGCCTCTCAAGGTGTGGCTCCGACAGGGGCACAGCGGTGCATCTAGAATTGTCTGCAGCTGTGGTGCAATACGTTAATGCGTTAATACTTGTATGCACCACCATTAATAAGCCACCACGGCTGGGTTTCATGAAGTAGTGTAAGTAAAGACACAATACCTCATCCAAGACCATTTCCCTGTTCTCACCTTAACTCTCTTTTACTTTTTCTTATGTTCATGAGAATTGTAAATTAGCGTAATCAAAGGTCCATTAACATCATATACAGCTTCGCGTCCGGCCCCCTATGTCTTATATTGGAGTCCTGCTTTCAAAAATCCATAAAGGAAAGTCTGTAAACGGGAAAAAATAACGAGTGCTGTTGATGCCACCTGAGGACAAAATGAAGAAAGTCTCGCCACAGCCAGGCCATCGATTCCTGCGCCGGAAGGGGGCCAGATCATTGAGGTTGTTTTGCAGTTTGAGATGTTATTGTGGTGTTAGACAATGGCGTCAATAGCCAATTTAATATCATGGTAATAGTTAGTCTATATGAATACATTTTGTATTATAATATGCAAATTTCAACAATAACAGCAGACTAATCACACATGACTCCTACGACAAGTCTCGCAAACTGTGTTTTGACCTCAGAGAAAATACAAAATAGGAGAAACTTGGTGAAAGCAGCAAGTTCTCCTACACGACTCGCAGGCCGCCGGAGAACAGATCTGTTAATGCGAGCGGTTCTCGCGTGAAGCCCACTGATCTGTTGTCAAATGGTTCCATGCCCTCTCTAGCTTCTGCTCATTCTATTCATTCCATCAAGCATAATGTGTTGACAATAAACTCCTGTCATGAGGTGGCGATCTACACTCGGAGTCTCCCCTGGAAACGGTCAAGAGGCAATCTTTGTTTCTTGAGGCCAATTCAAAGGTCGTTGCTGCTGGTTTTGACTTTGGCTGAGAGGATATGCAATTTGCTCTGTAGGTCCACCTCTGCTGAACGCAAGAAAGAGAGGTTTTGAGTAGCACCATATTAAAAGCTGTCCTCCGTGCCCATTGAATATTAGAAGGTCAAGGATGGCAATGTCAATTTTAACCTCGACATGGAGAGGAAAAGGAAAGGGGGGGGTGGGGGAGGTATGGGCTGTATGTGCCTCAAGCGTGCATTTGCATGTCATGGGCTATGATTAGGTGCACACAGGAGTTCTTTGGTAAAGAGAGCAGGTGGTTGCATTGACCCAACAAATACTTTTGTGTTGGTGATACGACCCTGAACGCTGGCTGGTGGGGAAGCTCCAGTGGTTATTAACTTGTATTTTAATACGTTGCTATTGTTACAGCATCACCACGGTCAAAACTCCTGCCCGTTCAATATGTTTTATGTGATGGATAAGTGTCGTTCTTCAGGTCTGCACTTAACGAGTAAAAGGGCCTCTGAGAGCTCCGATGTGCCAGACTTTTACAGCGCTGGCACAGTGTTCGGACAAGCAAACGCAACGAGGCTCAAAAGGTGAACACTGGGAGTGTTGTATGGGCCACAAAGACTGTCTGCTTAGCACAAAATATATAGCGACTGTAGGGAAGGAGAGGTGATAAGGCTTGGTGTGGGAGTCATGGTATAGTAAGGGGATTCTAAACCTAAGCTACCAGCGGGTGAAACCTGTGTGAAGGAGGAGAAAACCCACCAGGAGTCACTGAAGAAGAGTTCTACGATCATCCAGTGACTTTGTCCCGTGGAACTATTGATCTGCTACAAGCATCCTTTGAGCATCTGACCATTGGGTTCCATGGAGATGTATTTTATTAAGTTGAAATGCCAATGTCTACAATGCATTATCAACACACTAATATTGTGTTATAATCTTTTATACATATTTAGGATGCGTTGTAACAATAATCACAACACACTTTAAAGCATTTTCTAATGACTTATACGGTCAAATATCATGGGACTTCATAATTGCTGGTCAATCACTGACATTTACATTTGCAAGAATCATAGTGTGTAAAACATTATAGCCTTCATCAAGTGCATTACAATGTATGTTATAATGCTTTAAAATGTTATTATAAATTACTCTTTAGTGGTAATTGTTTCAGGTATGATGTATATTTACATTAGTATATTGTCGAATTGGAGTGCTAAATTTCTATTATGACCGGCTAAACAAAATAAATATTATATTATATTCTTGATTTTTAAAATACATTATCAAAGTGATTATAATGCAATATGAAAATATTATATTGAATATAAACTATGGATATCATAAGGCACTATGATACTGGCCACTAAAATAAATGACAATGATTGACAAGCAATTATGAACTATTATGATATTATAGAATAATAAAATACTTTATCATTTGTTTATGATCATTGTTATAATGCATTTTGCATATTTCTGAGTGCTTATAACTATAATTACACAGTACTTTAAGCATATTATTAAGCAATAAAAGTATATTCATAATGCATTACAGACATGGGCTTCATACATGTAGAAAGTGTTACCAAAAAACATTTATATTTCTCATGACAGCTTTTTGTTGTTGGTTTTGGGAAATTAAATTCCACAAATGTGTCCCCTCTCACAATGGATTTGCAGGTTTTTTCCATCTGCTTTGCAACAATCACAAAAGGAGTGAATATGAAAATGCCCTTCTGTCATTGTTTTGTTCCTAATTGCTTTGGTTCCACAAGTTTGTGCAAATCACATGATGGTTTTGTTGTTCCACTTAGTGAGCATCTTACGACACGTTGAAGCAAATCTGTTCACCAAATCAAATCCATCAAAGAAATAGCTGGACCCATAAGGACACCTGCAGCAAGAACCTTGAGTCGAAGCCACACAAAAGGAATCCGGTGCCGCTGATGACGAGCATAAGAAGGATCCAGATGTGAGTTTGCTGTTGCTGTTTCGTTGCAACATTTAAAGTTTCACATCTCCCTACAAATGGAGTCCCAAGTAAACAGCACGTTGAAGCCTCAAACATTCCAAGTGCCCCAAATGATAAATGGAAAGTCAAGTTGAAGCAGATTTTACTTTGCAGTCCTCAAAGTCAAATTTATGCTTGAGTTCATTAATTCTGAGAGCTTCAGGTATTATTTATTTTTATTGCGTACTGAAGGTGTGTGTGTGTGTGTCTCAGGTGGAAACACTGGGAAAAATTAAATGTAAGCTCATGCTCTGAAATACTTCAAAAGGATAAGGACTCAAAGTTAAGCTAAAACCCTCTCCGTGCATATGTATTCATTGTTGTTGATGTAATATTTTTTTCACATCCGCTTTGATAGAAAAAGCTAAGAAATAATTTTAAATAGATACAACTTTCTAAAATAACAATCTAAATCACAATCAAGTATATCCTTAAAAAAAAAAAAAAAAAAAGGTGCCGGGACATTTGAATGGTAATTGGGTGATAAATAAAGCCAGAGGGGTATCAGCCAAACAGCACCCAACATACTGCTCAACGTTCACCTGAATTCACCTCATCTAAATCCATCACATCAAGGCACTTAGCACAAAACTGAGGTGGATTTATGGCTTACTATTGTTTGTTCTCACTGTCCAGGAGAGATCCTGAAATAAAGCAATACTTGCATCTCTGGGGTGTTGATAACGGGGTGATATGGATCTGCAGTATCACGCTTGCCTCTGGGAAGGATTATGAAGCATCATACTTGCACTAATGACCTCATTTTGAAGCTGTAGCACTGGAGGATTCTCACCATCATTTAAAAGTTAATCTTACTTCTTTTCTCTTTTTTTTGTATTCATTTGCCGGAGTAATAGGAATATTTAAATCCAATTCACACAGGAGGTTCCATATTTAATTTCATAGTTTACTGAAATCTATCAGGCGCAGTCTCTGGGATTTTAAAGGCCTCACAATTCCATTGAACTGTAACATTTGCTGCTCTTCAGGAAAATTAAGCCATATAATACAGAGGGGAGTTGTGGAGAGTGAGAGCAAATGAACACAGGAAAAATGGGTTGAAATATAACGTGACAACAAAAGCATGGTAATCCCTTTCAAGAGGGCAGAAATCGTTTTTAGATTGATAACCATCTGCAGATTAAATTCTAACCATCCCTATGGACTTGAAATACTTCCTGTTACTCTTATATATGAATCAGTATAGTGCAGTTCAAGCAGAAACGGAGTCAGAACTGAGGCTTTGAGGTAATAATAATCATCCCACTTTGAGCAATAACAGTCATTAATGGGGCAATGTAACCGACCGGCCTCCGCATCACAGCGGAGGGGAGACATGCGCTGAGACAGGATTTCCCCCTGTGCCATCAAACCTGAGTCAAGGACACAGTAAGGGCGGAGAAATTTCTCTACCTGCTGACAAAGGGGAAAAGATGATCACTCTAAATGCCCAGCACTAAATCTTTCACACTTGTCAAGTCCACTTTGTTCCTGCTGCCAGAGTTGACCCCTCTCTTTCCATCAGCGGGGACCTGGCCTTGGTCGACAGGGGAACGAGGGGGAGAAGGAAGGCCAAGACTATGGCTAAATTTATAACACACGTTTATGCCTCGTGCCCTCAAATCATCCAAACATATTGTAGTGCTCTGTTAAGGACGCTCAGGCCAGAATTCACAGCATTCGGCGTGATACTGTCCATAAAATGGTAAAACCTCTTCAAGGGCTCCTAGCTGTTCTGTTTGCTAAATCTAACAAGCCGTATAGCGAATAAAGCTTCATCAAACATTATTCCTTAAGGTAAAAATTACATATAGAAGGTACTCAAACAGTGTGATTATTTCAGTTTTCTCTGAAGCTTCAAACCTGCAGATATGTCACAATGCTGATATCTTTTTTTTTTTTCTTTTGACAAGCCCGACCTTTTATCAGCAATACAGATACATGTTTGGGTATGTGAACTTCCATTTTCTGAAATGATGTCCAAACAACTATTATACACATGGGTGGCAATGTGATTGTCACAAGGTTAGATAGCTCATACAAATGAAAAATAAAGTCTCTGAAGCATGTTAGATGCTGTTTTCAGGCGTTGGTAGCAGAAAGGGCAATTTCAATTCAAATTTCTGCCAGAGGGAGACACACAGGAAATGGGAGTAAAGTTGGGGAGGTTAGATGCAAAATTGTAAGTAGGTCAAGACAAAAGTTTCCAGATCCTGATGCAATTGAGGAGGTCTGAGAAGTGTTTGCATGAATCCAATCTATCAATAAGTGCATTCTATAAAGCACCAACTTAAAATAATAATTAAATTGTTGTCTGTTTAAAACCATTCCAGTGATAAAGGAGTACATTATATGCACCAGCACAGCTACCACTTTGAGAATTAATTAATTACAAATAGACCCCAGGTAAGATTTGTTTAATTTGGGGGGATTGACTTTAAAGCCGTGTGAAGCTTTTGCTGTTTACATTTTATGCTTCTTAGGAAAATACCTCCTCCCCCCAAACCACTTCATGGAAGCATGCTAACATATGCCAATCAGCAACAAACACTAAGTACATATGAGGCTGATGGAAAACCAGGATATCTACAAACCTGGAGGATAGACGACACAGCTTTACAGTTCCTTAGTTAAATCGTCTTCTGTCTCGATCGCCAGGTGATGTGGTGGTTCACGGTTACACTGTGGTCTGTAGGCTTTAGCATCTATCTTTTTCCTTTTAACATTTTTGCTGCTATATCAGTTTAACAAATCCTAGATATGTCCTTTAAAAAACAAACTCCTGTCTGCTTTTCTCTGAAATTGCTTAATTGTTTACCAAAGAAATGTGATTACATTTGTGCAGGAGTGTGGTTAGTGACAGTGTGGGCTCCCTGGTATCTCTGACAGCTTGAGGGGGTAGCAGCAGGGGGCAGGGCCTAGCAATAACATTTCAAGAGAAACATATTTTATCCCGGATTATGTTTGTTGTCCCCTGTGAAAATAAAAGTCAACGTTGACTTATTTAAAATTTAATTCTCAACCTAAATAACGTGACAAACCTACTTATTTGAAGCCAAACCGTGATGATTTTAGAAAACCTAAAAAAGTAGTTTTGTAGTGTTTTTGTTTTGTTTTAATTTACAACGTTAACCAGGTGTTTAAAACTGCAATGTTTCCCCCAAAACATACTTAGGAATGAAGTTTAGTTGTATGGAAACGTAATACCTGTTATGTGTTGACTATACCAGATAATACAAACCATACGAAAGACGACAGATAGAAACATGGCTCTACAGCGTCACTAGAGCTTAAACGATCCACAGTGTTGTGTTGTACATGTAAGTTGAGATAGGAGATTACAGGCATGCCAATAAGACATAGTCGAAGCAGACTGGATAATCACTTTTAATCAAAATGCTTTACTTTTACTACAATTTCAGAATGGATCTTCCAGAAGTTGTGGATGTCTTGTCACTAGAAATGTTCTTCCAGTATTTTTTTTTTCTCTCCTCATCATTAAGATGTGAACTCAAAAATCGGGTAAGAGGGAAAATGGCAACTCTCCACTTTGGCAACTTTAATTGCTAGTAGGCTTAAATAAGCTTACTTCAGAGGTACATTTAAAATTCAGGCATATCTGCAGCAGTGACATCCGCCGACAAGCAGATTCATCTTCTTTTTGCTGTATTTGCTGTGACCACATCAGGGCACAGAAAGTGATAAGCAGCATGGTGAAAGAGTAAGAGGGATTTATCTGTAGCAGTGCTGAGTGGGGAGCTGATAAAGGGGTTAACACAGATGACTTGTTTTGACAGTAAACCAGCAAAGGAGGGGGAAATGTGCTAACAGCATTATGCAAAAGAGGGAAATGTAGTTAATCAGGAATCGACAATGTTGACCCACAAAATGCATCATGTAGAACAAGTTTTGTTAAAGTCAGGGTAATATAGTACAGCAAGATAACAAAAAAGAGAAAGTTTTACACCTTTCTAGATAAGTGCCATAATAGTTAATTCACTAGGGGATACGGATAACCTAGCCACAACTCGATATTCCTTTATTTACATTGTACCAAATGGAATTGGAAAAGCCTGCAGCATCAAAATGGGTGCCATCAGAATAAATATCTAACTGTCTGTTGTGAGTAAATAATAGATACAGAGAAAGACACAAACATCCGAGCAATCATAATATACTGTACGTGAGCCATCTTTTTAATCTTGTATCGACTTCTAGTGGTGTCTGTACCAATTTACTGAAGGAAGGAATGTTTTCTCAAGAGTTTGGTACCACTATGTGCTAAGGAAGCCTTAATAGAGGGTTCAGAAGTAATAACTAATGGTGTTAATAATGAGTAATACATAATTTCATCAATTGAAAACCAATAAGCAACAATATCTGGGTTGCCAGGTTGTAATAAAAAAAAAACTACCCTTGGCAGATGTTTGTCCTTTCTATACGCCAATATTACAGTTATACATGTTGGTAACTCATCACTGAATACTCATGGGTTTATCAGTAATGAACTCTGTAATTTTAAATATAAATAAGTCAATAATAAAAGATGTTAATCCATCCAATGAGCAGTTGCAAGTGTTGAGAAGCTGTGGATAAATGGATGTTGGCCCAGGTGCCCAAACCTTTCCCACTACTGTAGGTATGGAAGGCTCTTCCTGTGAATCAAGGGGCTAAAAAGACGGAGTGTCCTGCTGAAGGATAAACACCAGTAGTAAATGTGGGATCGCAGGGCGTAGCAGTGTCAGGGCCAGTGGAAATAAAATAAGATGAAACTTTGTTAATGACCTGAGGTGAAGAAGACAGCCAATGTTAATGTGCTTTCACACATTCGTTGACTGGGAGGGGCTCCAACTTTATCAGCGTGCACCTCCAAAGTTTTGAACAAGCGAAACACATATCTGACACCGATTTGGTTTTATTTTTCCATTTAGTGTTTAGACTCGTTTGGTACATTGTTTTCCTGAACTGTCAGAGCTGGCAAATATAACACTAATTTGGTGAAATTAACAGAAAAACTGCAGATACTGTTGGCTTCATTCATTATTATTATTCATGGTGAAACCATCCTCCAAGCAAAAGTTCAAGAGACATTTACGACTTCAGTCATTCAACTAAAGTAAATTCATTGGCCAACTGGGAAATGCTGCATTGCTGCATTGCTGCGATCAAGATCATTCATACATTCTGTGCTCCGCGGGTAAAACTGTTCTTCATTAAAATCTAAATCACACTGGAAGTAAACAATGAGGAGAGCTTTTTCTTTTCATTTCCTCTCAAATAAACTGTTGTGTTTATTTTGATATCACGCAGCAATAAGGGGTTTAGCACGCTACAAAGTACTGAAGTAATATGCAAAGACATAACCTTGGACGCGCTTCATTACCACTCTCTAAATGGTGTTAGGAAAAGTCTGTGTCCCATTGCTCTCACTGTCACTGAAGAGCATGTCCTGTCCATAACAATAAACTCTGTGTAACACAAAACAGCATTGTCCTTTTCAAAATGCATTGAACCAGCTTTTTTTTCTCCATAGATTTGCTTTCATATGATTACACTCCTCCCTCCTAGGCCTACAGCACACTCAGCATGAATATTAAAAAAGAGACTCTTCCCAGAGACTCCTCACATCCCACAGTGCATATATATAAAGCGAAAGAAAACACACAAGAACAAATTCTTATTAAGCTCTCCACACTTAAAATGTTCCATTGTCGACCAAGCTGAAAACTAAATGAAGAATCTATTTGTCTTTCACTTTGTTTTCGACTGTTTTGTTGCTAATCTAATGGAACCACTTTCTCTGTCTTGTGTGCATTGAAATTCCTGTGTTGTTCCGGTAGCCCGTGGAGCAGGATTGTTGGATCTCGCAGCCTGCCCTCTCATAATGAAAGGTGTGGAGACATCTGTTTCCAGAGGCAGCAATTAAGTTATTGCAAAATATAAACAAAACAACTTATGATGAGATACCACATTCATTGGAAAGCAGACAAAAACTCATATACCTTTGATCACTGGAAACGGATGCAAAATTACCTTTTTCTGCATCTGCAGAAAGTCTGGATTGATATTATGTTCTGTGAAGCTAATTATTTCCGCACAGTAACAGCTTCAATTGCATTACTACACCTGACTCAACTGAACATATAGAAATCACAGGTTGGGGCCAGGCAGCAACCATTTAGTTAAAAGTACACCATAAAGCAGGGCATGCTTTAGGGCGGGGCAACCTTGCGATTGACAGGTTGCTACCACGTTAAATTGTCACATTTTGGTTGCCTTAAAATGTCTCATTCAGCGTTCGGTTGTCCTTAACTTCACCGTCTGGTTTCTCTTCTGGTTAAAAAAAAACAAAACAAGATGGTGACAGCAAAACTGCTGAACTCAAAGCTTCAAAACTGTAGTCCACAAACCAGTTGGGTGACTTCACAGTGACTACGCCCACTTCCTATATACAGTCCATGGTGTGTCCCAAAAGTAAGACCAGAGACGCAGCATGGCACAAACTCTACCTGGGTCAGGCCTCTGGTCTGCACTGAGTTCACATTATGATAAAAACACATTTACTTTTCGCACTATCACTATCACTAAAAACTTTCTACAAATAGTCATTCTTGTAGTTTAAGAATTTTTATTTTAGAGGGCGAGAGAGCCCTTTTAGTGTATGAATAAATACATTACTATATCATAAGCGTTATCATCACCATACCTCAAGGAACACTCACGTATGCTAATATTTATGACAAGAGCAAACCATGTGGGTTTTCATAGTATACATTTTCTTTCTGTAGACTATAAACTATAGAAAATTAGCATTTTGGCTGTAAACACTGCTTGAGTGACACATACTGTGAGACCTCTTACCTTGCACAACAGAAATTAAATTTGAGTTTTGCTTATGTTTTTTTGTATCAGATCCTGCATTTATTCCTTCTTCTGCTGAGCAGATGTGGCTTCTTGAAAAAAAAAAATCATACGAAGAAACAAACTATCACACTGAAGGACACTTGGGCAGGACACGCCAGTGTAGATGGGCATTTTGGCGGCTGCTGGCATTGAACCGGTGACCTTTTTCGTTTTTATATGGTCTCCAAAAGCACTGGGCCAACCTGACAGCCTTGAATGTTCCTTGGCTGGGCACGCACGCCTGGTGACATTCAACCAGTTCCCCAGAGATGCTCGCTTGGCTCTCAGCTCCGCGGTTTACAAGGTCCCACAGTCTCAGGCAGTCCACAAGCAGGTGGGGATAATAATTAAGTGTGATTACTAGACATTAATCCATCCATAGAGTGACAGCCACAGCTGCCACAACTTTACAGCTGCCACACGGCGCTATAGAGGGCTTTCAGGTGACTTCACACAGCCTTTGCAGCTATAATGGACGTCCTGTGAAGAACTCATTCAGCTTGTCTGTATCTCCTCTTCACTCCTTTTTGCTCCTTCGTCTTATCGTATGCATGATGGGGAGGAGCGAGGATGGAAGAATAATCACATATATTTGCCAAAACGGACATTTCTATCATGATCACATGTTGTAATGGACAACACATTTATCTGTAAAAGGTACAGATGACTTCATCCTTTTTTATTCATGTCCTCTATCAACACCGTCTCATCTGATTTAAAGGTTACATGTATTTGGTCATACTGTATATTGCTGACGAGGACAGTATGGCTAGGTTACTTTAAAGTGTCACCACAGTGTGTAGGAAAACTATGTCCTTGTCCACTATATTCTGCTTCAAACCTCATGTGTTGTAGAGAACTAGAGTCACACCTTCATTTTTAAGCTCTCTTTTAGCCCTGGCCTTGGTCAGACTATTTATTTCATGAAAGAGTGCATTTTTGGTGAATGGGTATCAGCTAGTTTACACTACAGTAGGATTTGAGAGTATCAGTGGTGCTTAAGCATTGGCTATTTTGTCAGCATTCAAAAACATACAGTACCCCATGAGTCTTAGACAGAAGTGCTGTCAAAGCCTGCCCACTGCCACGAGGGGCCATAGTGGTCAAAAGTTATTTTCGCCATAATAGTTCCATGAGGACAGAGGCTCAGTAGATGGCCCTCACCCAGTAGCTGCTTGTGTTGTAGTAATATGAAGCCAAGTGGCTGCTGTGGATTCATAACTGACTGTCCATGCCTTGCTTTGGTATTTCCCCTGTAAAACTCTCCTCCTCACCAACAAAGACCTTAATGGCATCATCATATCTCAAAGAGTTCGTAGTACCCCCTTACCTCATTAGAACAACCAGGGTTACTTGTGGCTCCTCGAGTCTTCAAGAGTAGAATGGGAGCCAGAGGCTTCAGTTAATAAGTTCCTCTCCTTTGGAACGAGCTCCCAGTTTGGGTTCAGGAGGCTGACACCATATCCACACTTACTGTAATACTTTGCTCTTGGATAACGCTGAGAGTAAGGGTTGGCTCAGGCTTGCTTTGGACCAGCAGGTCTTCCCTCAGGTTTCCATGTATTGTGTTTACACCTGGATTGTGATTGTGCCTGCTGCCATGGCCCTGCTTGACATCCACTGCTACTATAATTAGTATCACTCATATTTCTATTAGTATGACTTCTACCGTTACTGCTGTTTTTATTATCATTCTGACTATGATAATAATACTGGATAATATTGACTCGACTTGACAATCGAAGGGTACATCCATTTTACAACGTGAAACAAAGACAAACCTCCATCTCTCCTTGGGAATACAAAATATGTTACATTCAATGAATATTTAAATAATTACAGCCATGGCTTGTTCTTGTGGTATCCCTCCATAGGCAAATGTTTGCTTGTTATTATTAAAGTTAATACTAGGCTAAAGCATTGTTTAACTGTTACCTCTGGTTGGATCATATAATTCACCTGCATAAAGTCAGTGTGGGTTGTCGGGTTGTTTCCAAGCGTTTAATCACTGAAATAAATCTTCCTTAATTTAACCTTTGTAAGAATACAACCAAGTTGTGCTCAAAAGAGCTACGATCATTTTTGGGTATAATATTACATGCTTGGTATGACTGGAAACTACAAATTCTGAGCTTTCTAATGCACCTCAACAGCGTCCACTATTAACGGGAAAACAAAGCATTAAAACTTCACATTTTACTGCCACACTGACATGAATCTATGTTCTTGTCAAAGTATTTCAGAAAGAACAATGTTGTTTTCCCCACAAAATGTCAGAATTAGTTATTCATATGTCAGCAACAATTATAAACCACCAGGGAGCCACAGAGATAGGCTGGGAGAGAAGACAGGCACCATTCTTAGGCTCAAACTTTACTTCCAAGTTAAGGTTGAGGAGCTAATCCTCATCCATTGTGAATATGTTTTTTTTAAGAGGGATAGGTTAAAACATGTTTTAATAAAGAGGGATTATAGTGTCAACATGTTGTGAATAAAGAGTACCCTAACCCTTAGGTTACTTTGTTGTTACACACTCTCCAACTACTGCAACCAAATAACTACAGGAATATCTACATGTCATTTTTAATGGCTCTGAAGCCGGAATGTAATTGTCTGTTGGGATGTCACATATCCCTGCAGTTGAGTGCAGCGTTCCACTTACAGCAAAATTTCCAGTGACACTTTAGTGGCTACAGTGCATTTTCATGCTCTACAGAGACCTTCACTGATGACTTTCTCCCAGGCTTTATTAGCTGTGTGCCTTTTCCCTCGAGACAAAACATAGTTTCCGCACCTCAAACAAATGAAGCTGAAGATCTCATCAGCAGTCCCTGCAAGAAATGACACTGCATTATAGATCAAAGTCGCCCTCAAATATATTTATATATTATAGCCCTAAATCCCAACTGCGTATCTGCAATGACTTCACAAGAAAGTCTGTATGCTCAATGAAGGTGATTTGAGGTGGTGTTTACAGATATGTCATTGATAAAACACATGAATAGATGGAACGGGTAATTTCATACAAGGACATGAAATAGCTTTCATGTTTATGTCTAATGGTGTGGCTGTGACAGTTGGACATATGCGCAGTTGTTGAAGTGGCGACTTCTGACTGATTAAGTGGATGATTTCAATGTCGGAAAAAAAACATGCTACTTATGTGCATGTGACACTGCAAAAGGAAATACATTTCTGAGGCCTTTATGTGTGGAGTTTGGATGTAGTTGTTGAGACTATATTGCATCCTTAGGTATGAATGGCTATCTGTCTATTTGTCTATCTATCTATGTGTTATAGCTCTGTGACTGACTAGGGAGCTCAATGCGATCAAGGGAACAAACCGTACCGTTACATTTTTTCTACTACGGTATTTAATTACATGTCAACATATCATGAAGAAAATTTAAAATAAATAAATTAAAAGATTTTCCCACCAATCAAACAATCTATCTACTTGTATAACACCATTTTGAGGAAATAACTCAATGCTGTTTTTTTTATTTTTTGTTTAAAAGTCCTCAAGCAACCCTGTCTCCTACAAAATTACATTCCCAAAAATGACATTGGCTGGATGAAAGCCCTGTTTTCAATCCATCCACCAGCCCGACCTCTTCCATATGAGGACTTCTGCGGACTCATTTCAAACTTAATTAGGTAACGTCAAAAGCAAATGTAATCTACCACAAAATGTGTTTCCCTCAAAATGTAATTCATAATGCAGTTTCATTGTATGGCAACATATTTTTCAGTAGAGTTGGCTGGCTGGAGTCATTTGTATGCAAAACCGTGGAAAATTGTTCATGTACTCTTATGTTTATTTAAAAAAAAAAAAATGATATGTAGACTTTGGAAACGAGACACTCATACTAATCAGAATTCACTTTATATAACATCAAGTCGAAATAACTGGAGTTTTATAGCAAAACTCAGATGGAAAGTGCAGCTTTAAGGAGACACGAGCGATGACCTGGCATGTGGTCTGCACAGCTTGACAACACTAAATTAATCTACACAACATGACCAGCACTCCCAAATTGCTCAAAGGGCTTCTGAGGAACTGGCTAAATCAGTTTTACTGAGAGATGTATGAGAGGCTGCTCACTATTAAATCATCATCAATCTAACCTCACTTAAGGGCTGTTTTGTAACTTATTTATCTATTACATATTCCAAACAGGAACAAAGATTACTAAAAAGGGAATTACCTGGAGTTTTGTTAAAAGTACAACTTGTAGTATCGCTGAAGCAAAAAAATAAAATGCTTTTGGGTAATTAGCTGAATAGGGTCTATCCATATCCATTGGCAGCGCCTGACAGTTGGAGGCTGTTAGGCGTGTGAAAATGAATTTCCTCTCACTATGAAGCTAATTATAGACATAAGAGCTGAGTGGGAGATCCGCGGTTTGGTTGGGCCCACGCTGAGCATTGTGTACATAAGTGATACACCTATCAGGAATTGGTCATCACAGTTCATGGTTCAAAGTTGCAACTCGATTTGCAACTTTATGCATTAAACACAAACAATTGAGGTAGTGTTTTCTTCAGCCAGGCAGGGGGTGATACATGGGGATAGGTTCTCCAACAGGAACAAATGTAACACAATAGGAACAATTTGAAAACAAAACACGATGCTGTGAAGATGAAATATAATAGAGGCTCAGTTATAAAAATAGGCCAAGTTACACAAACATTTAATGAAGCAACATTTTGTTGTTTTTTGTAAATTCAATTCAATTCAATGGAATCACTGAAATCATTGGACTCCACTCCACTGACGAACAAACTGGCACCGTTGACCATAAGCAAGCCATCTTCACAGAGCCGACCTTTGAGGGGATGGAGAGACGATGAGTGCAGTATGAAGGAAGCTTCATCCACTTTCATTTACCTTCCTCTGTTGGGTGAATAAACTGCTCCACAACAGAGGAATGGTTTATCGACAGACATGAGGTACAAATGTGTTGAATGAGTAAGCTGTGTGAACTCTTTTCCTCCTCTCCTTTAATTCCATATTAGATGATGTACAATATCAACTCTTGTGTTCCCAGCAATGCACAATGTGTCATGGGAAAATGATAAAGGTTCTGCACAAGTTAAGACAAAAAAAATGACCTTTCCTTTGGGTCCAATCTATTAAGAGCATGAACAGGGATGAGACCAGATGGCAAAAGGTTACCAACACTTTTCACACTCACTGGCCAAATAGTATACTTAAAAATCCTTTGCTCATGAGATATATTGACTTCTAATAGAAACTGAATTATTCCTAAAAATTGTAGATGAATACAATATTCAGTTATGTCCTTCAAAGCGTGCAATAGTTTCCTTTATTTATTCAAGGATGTGAGTTTTGGTGAATACACCGGGGCCTGAATTGTTCCTTTCTGGAATCTGCTCTTTATTAAAGTTAAAGCTCCCACATTTTAGTCTAAATGCAGCCTGGGTTTTGTGTTGGACTGGCCTTGCAATGAAAGTATGAAGTTGAATTGTAACCCATCACTTCATGAGTTGAAAAGAATACACCATTGTTATTAATGAGTCTTACAAGGGATTGCAATAGCAGAAAAATAATTTCATGGTGGTCCAGAAAATAATGTAACTTAATAAGAACAAGTATAATTGCAATTTTCCTATCTCTGATTAATTCAGTGGTGCTAATTACCTCTTCTTTTTGTCATACTCTAGAGCTGTGATAATTATTTTTACTCTTTTTTTTTAAGAGCCATTTTGTAAGCTTGTGGAAAAAGGAACATGATAAAATATGAAGAAAAGAAAAATGAAAAATACCATGGGGGCCTTTCTTACCAGATATAAGGAAATGTGATGCCTGTGAGGAATTATTTTGCTCATACAATTAAGAGCACATACGCTATTCTGTCATCGGGTTCTTCTTTTTTTCTTTTTCTTTGTTATTTTCATTTCTGAGTCTTATGACTGCCGACAACGCTCTCTTGTAGAGCTAGAAACCACACAAAAACCACAAGCGTAAGAACATGATTTTGGACAGCCTACATTCTTAATGATGAGTGGGAGAATGTATTTTTAATAAATCCAGTAATAGTAAAAGTGTAATCAGTTTGCAACCAGAATCTCCACACCATGAAATCACCCTAATTACTCTTACACCTCTGACAGTGGCTGATCAATTCCATCTTACCAAAGGGGATGACGACAAAGGCTGTGCTTTGTCAATTTCTTTTCTCACTTTTTCTAATGAGTCATGTATAAACACAGACTACAACATGCAACACATTCTTCTATTTTTTGGATATAGCCACAGGACACAAATTGTGAAATTCCTTTCTTTCTCCCTGCTAATATATAAAAAGTAGAGAAAAAAATCAATTATTAACTAAATCCAACTCCAGAGCAATTTTTTACTGCCATTTCACTGTTTTTTTGTTCGCACCCATTTCTATCTAAATGAGTTTTAGTTTTCAGTCTTATCTCAGTCATCACTGTGAACTAAATACTGTGGAATGGGTCATAAATTACACCAAAGTGGTTCACATACAGGTGTGAATCTTCACAAATATAAGCCCAGGGGTAGAATGAAATAAAAAAGAACGGAAAGAAATAAAAAGTATTTAAACTACACAAATCATGAAGCAAAAAAAAATCTTTCGAGCATATATCATGGTTATGTGCTATGCTACAATGTATTGAAGCATGAATATTATGGCATTCTTTGGTTTTCAGTTAAACACAAACCTCTGTCTCATCAATTTAGTGATGCTACTAATATATATATATATATACGTATGTAGTATGGACATATATAGAAATATATAGCTATAAGCTATCCTTGTTAACAACAACTATAGGCACATACATAATATATTTAATTGTAACGGACAGGTAACTCGCTGAAACATTCTTAATTGCTTTTTAAGTACAGCTCTTTAATAAAAGCACATGCTTGTAGTTCTCGTTAAAGTATTTCGAAAGAAAGAAATGTTAAAATAAAAATTAATGAATAATGGATGACAAATTATAAGAACTGCATTAGGTAGAAAAACTGTGCATCAGTGGCCACTCTTACAAAGGTAGGCCTTGGTTCTATCCAATAATAAATAGACTGCCACTCTAATCAAACGAACATCCCACTGCACACTCCTCAGGATGCCCCATTGCATCAGGATATTTCATTTAATTAGGCCAGATCCCTTTCAACTCCGCCGCGACGTCACTGTGCAGAAATGTCTCAGGGACCAGCATGGTCTCGAGGTTTTAGTCATTAAGAAAATCAGGTCAGCCTTTGCATCTGGAGGAAATCCGTGGCAAAATATGTAATTACACACTTGCATACCAACATTGTTTTTAATGAGCTATTTCAAGACAAGAAGCCTCACCTCAGAGCACATGCATACTTTGACAATTACAGTATGTACAGGATATGGAGGAAGAAGAGTTGAGGGTCACATTATTGTTGTGGGGAATGCAGGACAGAATATGTCATTAATGGACAACGTGGCAGTGTTGCATATCCCAGAATAGAGAGCTGAATTATCAACACGAGTTTAGCTGAGCCCAAGATAGAACCTGACGAGGTCTGGTTGTCGAAATTTAGAAAGAAATTTAACAATAGAGGGAATCGCCCGAATCTTTAGCATCCCGATACTAAACAAAAGGCTGCCCCCGGCCCAATTATAGTGACAGTGATGGCTTCTGCCTCATCGGCAAAAGTTGTTGAGATCAGGATGAGATCATGTTGAACTTCCATGCAGGTGACTAGTGTCTAAGTTCTATAGAAGACCTGTGATTAATGTGTATGTTAGCCAAGGGTTTAGTTGCCTAACCATGATCAAACTTAAATATCCTAATAATCTTTTTCTGTCCTCAAACCTACTGTAGTATTCATGTGCACATATTGTAAAAAGAAGGGATTTTCTAAATGACTAATTTCCCTAACATTTATACTTACGTTTAAACTTTGACTAGTAAACTAGTCCACCAGTAAGAAAAGAGAGCCAAGCCACTGTTTGGGAAAGAGGAGGTGGGAGTATACGGAAGTAGGCGCCTGATAAATTCAGATCAGAGCGAAGGAGGAGCAGCGGCTCTACACAGCAACAGTTGAGACAGCGTATCAATATGTAATTTAAATGTGAATATAAATGTGTATATAAATGAAATAGAAATACATTTAACCAACTAGCGAGGGTGGGAACTTTTAATAGACACTTTTCTTGTGGAAAGGACATTTGTTCACATTGGCTTTGGACATAATGGTTGGATGTAATCCAGGTTTTTACCGATTTTTTCAATACCTTGTCTGGCGATAGGGTTGCAATAACCTTATGTATTGGGTTGTTTCCTGCATGTTCAGTTACAAGAGTTCTAACAAATCTTAAATCAATAAATGGCATGTTAACAGGGAGAATGCCAAGACTTAGATTTCCAGGTGTCCTACTGTGGATATTTAGTGTCACCTAAACACTTGTTCTTGCCGAAGTTAAGAGTAAATGCTCCGGAATTTAAACCACTTTGAACACAATTCTTGCGAAAGTGCCGTACCACCAGACTTTGTCCAAGAATTACAGCCCATTATCAACAAGGTCAGTGGCAATACTTGTAATTGTTTTGCTGATTGTTAACAGCGGACAGAAAAGACTGACTCCCCTGCATAAAGTATTTCAGTTAGCTCTTAACTGAGATCAAATGTCCAGTATCATTAGAGGAATCTAGTTTATTACCTGTTATTCTTGTGCATAACACTTCCTTTCCAACACAGCCACAACTGGAACTTTGGTTCTCCAAAGATATGTGTAAACCCACATGCAGCCCGGAAAAGCATGCTCCAGCCTTTACAGTACATGAACCATGGGAAATATGTTGCCTACCATGCTCATCCCACAGTATGTCCTAGGAATATGGGTAATATAATATAAAAACCACACTAAGTAGTTAAAGCCGCGTGTCCCTGACTGACAGAGTTAAAAAAAATGTTTGTGTGTTCCATCTGAAAACGTAGACAGACTCATTATCTTAATTGCAATCTCAGTCTTTAATTAGCTATACACATACTGAGTCATTCAGGTGTGATCAATGCCCTCTTAATCTCCAACCATAAAATGAAAAGAAAATGAAATCAATGTTTTGCTATCTTTAATTGGAACGTAATGTCAAAATTAATAACAATCAAGTCAATTAGCATTCGTAGCTGAATGATATGCACCGATTCCAGTCTTTAATGTGACTCTGATTCCAGGTTAACTGGCTTCATTACAGGAGGATTCAGTGGAGCATCAGAGGAATTAATGGAGTGAGCTGAGCAGACAGAATGGACTGGAAAACTCAAAAAAAAGATTCAGCAGAAGAACAGCCATTTCACCTCAGCGGGATCTCTGATTTAACTGTGTCTGAATAAGATCTCTTTCCCAGAAATAGAAAAACCCACGCCTTTTTGGAGAACCCATCCTGTCAGGGAAATTACTTTCCTATTGGGAGGAGGAAGTATCATTTCAGTGTCTTTCAGACCCCCTCCCCTACTTTCTCTTCTAGTTCATGACAGCCTAATCCACAAACCCTCTACTCAGCCCTGTGAGACAAAGGCCCTTCATGTACAGTATTCCTCCTTTCTTTAGCTATAATTACCGACTTTGAGGCTATAGCAAAATAAATATGTTCCGCTTAAGGGAGGAATGGACCGAGACAAGGTCATTTAAAGATCCTCGCGCGAGAAGACTGTGCCTTTCTGCAGCCCCCTATTAGGAAAAGGATCTTATGGAGTGGAAAATGTTTCAGGCAAAAACATGTTTGTGGTTCTTAGTTTGAGACTGCTCTCATACGGCTTGGAATTGCAGGATCATCAATTAATGATATACCGGGCTGTGGTTTCCCACCCCAGAGCCTAGTTTTGTAATCTGCAGTGAATAAGTGTGTATAGGAAGGCTGCTAATGAGGCCTAATAAAGACATTAGCCATGGGCTGCAGTGGATGGACTGGTGTCCTATTTAAGAGTCAAAGGAGCTACCCTTTGGGAAGAGATGACCCATCCAACATTGCATGGTTGTTTACCTTAACAACCCTATCTCAATATGAGCTCTTAATTATCACAGTGGCTATATCCGATGTTAATTTATCTAACGACACATTTGGCTTACAGCATAGCATAAGTACGGAAAACACCACAAACGTAACTTCAAAATAACGCATCAACACTTTGGGACACGAACACCGGTCTCCTGGTTGAAAGTCGTCCTGTGTTTGTTTGATCCATTCTCCTTCCCTCATGCCCGCCATGAGTTGTCTTTCTCACTTTGTCACAAGCATAAGTAGGTACAGAACGGACAGGAAGGGTGTTGTTATTGCTCGCTAAAGGACTCACAATTTGTCTTGTCATTTGTGTAAACCGGCAGTTTAAACATTTCACGGTTCAACAAAGCCCTCAGCTAACTGGAAATGTCCTCGGTGAGGTATTGCGTTGGAAGAGTGCACAGCCATATCGTGAAACCGCATTACGTCTGACCTGAGGAGAGAAGGTGAGATTATCTCAATGCTATTGTCTTACATTTGGAGTACAGCCGAGAGTTTAATCAAATCGTGAAGCAATCAATGCACCAGCTCCGATGGACTTTTTCCTTGCCCTTGGAACCCAAGGAGTGCTCAGAAACGATACCACCGGCAAAAAAAAAAGAGTCACTTCGGATACATCATCGTGGAGAATGAGATTAACCTCCCATCCTCTACCCACTGGGATATCTAATGTCGCCGGGCTTATCTTCTAAGCATTCAATCAACCTCCAAGTAGCAAGTCTATAAACACCTCCCAGTCCTTTGTTTGTCTTCTCAGCCGCCACGAAACTTGTTTGTGCACTCTGAAACTTTGCATTGTTTCATGTCTGTGTTTCTTTTCTTCTTCCAGAAATCATGAAGTTCACCTGCTGTGCAATGGTGGGTGTTTTCGTGCATGTGTGTGAGAGGAAAAAACAAACAAAGATGCCGCGAGTGAATCAGAATTGGTGACACTCGAGCAGCATGTGCATGCGCTGCACTTTGTTGTTGAAATATTAGGACACAAACCCCTGTGGTCGGACTGGACGCTGTCCCAAATAGACTCATCCATTATTTAGAGGTTTTTCTGTTTTCTCTATTTTGTCTTGCTCGATATCATATAAAGAAATAGAGACATTATGATTTATCTAACAAAATATCTATTAAGATGAACTGATTTGATGAAGGATTCAAATATTTGTTTAAATGACAGCGGAAATGACACACCTGCACTGTAATCTCTCACGCACACATCTTCATATACACAAATACACAAGGGCCAACTCTTGACCTCATGCAATAGAAGAAAAAAATAAATAACCCAAAAATAATTTCTTGTTGGGAAGATTAGAAATACATTATTAAAAGATATGTAGTCCAGATTTTCCTGAAATAGATCTGTGCGGAAACATGGTATTTTCAATTACATCTTCACTATCCTCCATAATCCTGCACATCCCTGGGCCTTGTGTTGCTCTCCCTGCACTCCATGGTATGTACTGGATGTCTGTTGTGCTTTCCTTTTCTGTTTTTTTTTCTTTTTTTTTGTCAATATTCTGAAAACAACAATTGTTTATGAAGTATAAACCAGTTGCATGTCCTTGACCAAGCAGACAAGCCTGTTGTTGTTCCTGCTGTAGGTAAAATCCGCTGGAACAAGTGTATCAAATTGCTTATTGTGGTGGGAGGTTTGCACATTCACAGAAGAGTCCTTCAACCCTAGGATTACGCACAAAGGCCTTAATGTTATAATACAAATTCCTGACAAGAAATTCAGTCCAACGTGCAGAATCTGACGAGTGGCGCCTTATCTACCCGCTCCAGTCTGTTTTTTAATTTCTTATTCAGCATTTGCATTTTACAAGTAGGTTTTGCTGATCTGTGTAACCTTTGGCGTGGGGCTAGATCAGTGGCACTTGAAAATGCACGCTCTGAATGGCTCCGAGCTGAAGTAACCGGGTGTGATAACTTTTGCCTGGCAGATAAACACAGGCAGATTCACTCCTGCTTCCTATTTAGCATTACAATGAACTACGCTCTTGGGTTCCAATGTTCTTTTTTTATGTGCCCTTACTCTCTATGAGGCCTGGTCCCTTTTTCTCCCCACAACACAACACAACACAACACAAATATGCTGCCTGTTTACCATTTGGTTGTTATGCACTCGCTTATAAAAGACACTGAATTGCAGACAAAAGTAAGTAAAAAAAAAAACGTATTAAGGAGAATAATGCACACTTGACTTACTTACAAACATGCAGATTTATGTGGATATGCGACCCTGAATATAAATGAGTTCAATGTTTTTAAATGAAAGAGAACAGTTGGATGACAGGGATAGAATAAATATGAACTTCAAAGATTGAAGAAAAAACAGTTGATCAGGCAGGTAAACTCAGATTTTTACCCTTTTTACAAGTAGAGTGATTTAGTTCCTCAAACTCAGATGGAATCTCCTCTAATGTTTATACCTTATAAAGAGGTTTGGCTCACTGCTACATTTTGTCTTTTGTGGTGATCCTTAGAAATGTGCACTTACAGCACATTTTTACCTCCAGCGAGCCAAATACCGTAGCTGGCCCTACACTTCAAACTATGACGCTCTCAGTAACCCTCTAGTCTCTTTTCAAAATAAATGTCTGTGCTCAGAGGAAACGTACAGTATCCGCCTTATTACAAGCAAAGTGTCTTTTCAAAATAAACTTCCAACGTAGGTTTAAAAAGTTCTTAGGTTTACTTCTTCAACAAAGCAGGCAACAAAAACACTTGGTTCGGCTTTGGAAAATAATTAGTTTGGGCAAAAATAAGTAAACTTGTTAATGGCGTTAGTAAAGTCAGGAAGTTACAGAAAAAAGAAAAAAGGGAAAATAACGAAGAAACAAAGGAACTGTGGTTTTGATGACGAGATGGCATCATGGGTCATCGACTACAGTGACCTATGGTTCCTGTGAACGAGTCCATGGATGGAGTTCGGGGGATATCCGGTTACTGTTACAGGATGGGATCGGAGGTTTACGTTCCACAGTAAAATTCAGTTTAAGTCACACAGTGAACACATTTTCTGTGGAGCACTTACAATACCTACAAAAGCATCAGCATCTGGCATTAAGGCCATGCTCTATTGTGAATCAGCTCTTTCTAACTGTGCCCTTGAGCAACATACTGCACTGAAAATGTCTGTTGAGTATACAAAACATACATTTACATGAATGTGACCCTTTTTTATTTTTTTTGCCAGTTTTGGATTTAACAAGAAAATTAAAGCAGACCTTTGAGGTCAACAATATATGTGAATGCATATTTTAACTTTAAAAGCAATTTTCGCGTTGGCTCTCCGTCGGGTCAGCAGTCCTCCTTTTTTTGCCCTTCCCTGTTGCAAACATTGTTTCCCTAATCTAAAAGGATGAGGATTAAGGGTATTTTGTCAGCATAGCTATCCATGTCTGACTCTCCTAAGGCTGTGAACTGCCATCACAGACAAGTTCATTCTGTTTACCCTTGTCATCCAGAGGAATATTAATCATTCAGTCCGACCAAAGAGCTTTGGCTCTACACATGCAGACAAATCTTAATGGATTGAACTGACAGTCACTGAATGTTTGAGGATCCATTTGTGGACACTGCGAATATGAAGATTACAAGGAAATACAGTTTCCTGACAACTGGATAAGAAGACAATTTCAACTTGTTTCCATCTTACATTGAATAGAGCATAATCTGCTAATATATATTTGAAATATCTGAAAAATATTCAGCCATAAGTGGCCTTTGTAGCTGAATATTTTTCGTTACAGGTTATTATTTGTGGTGATATGAATTCTACTTATTTAAGTATGCAAGATGGTAACGAAGATCCACATGACATTGATGTAAATAGGTACATTTAGCAGGCGACTTAAAGAAGTTCAAGCCATACCAGCAGCTCTGCTGGGCTGGACACAGTGGTGCATTGAGCTAAATGCTAACAACAGCATGCTAGCATGCTCACAATGACAATGCTAATGTTGAAGTTTACTGGGTTGAATGTTAACCATGTAAACCACATTAGTTTAGTGTGTTAGCAAAGCAAAAATAGCTAAGTAGCACACAAAAACGGATAAAAAAATATTTTGACAGTGATCCAGAGTTATTACATTTCATCCTGAAGGGAACATGAATGGTTGCACCAACTTTAATGGCAGTCCATCCAACAGCTATTAATATACGTCACTCAAAGCCACAACTGTCAACCTAAAGGCAATATCAGTAGGGTTCCTCCTCTCAGAACTATGAATGTCTGTACTAAATTCTGTGCCAATCAAGTAGATAATAAGATATCAATTAATTAGTGATAACTGGTGGCGCAATAGGAGTAGATAACCAAAGTATTTAGGATTCATCCTCAGGGCACCATGGGTATCTGTGCCCAAACAATCAATCCAACAGGGATCCCAGGGGCCCAAAGTGTCAGGGGCCCCGTTGGCCTTCATCAACAAAATGTCACTCAAAGAGAAAGAGATGCAAAACAATCACAAAGAGACACAGACTTACTACAAAGACACACAAAACAACTACAAAGAGACTCATAGACACATAATTATTAAGAAGAGGATGCAAAACAACTGCAAAGAGACACAAAATTATTACAAAGAGACTCAAAAGTAATACAAAGAGACACAAAACAGCTACAAAAAGACTCAAAATGACTACAAACGGGAAAAACAGCCACAGACAACACAATATTACTATCAAGAAACACACAACAACAACAAAAGGTGCTAAACAACATTAAAGTGTGTGTTTCTTGTATCGTGGAGGCCTTTTGTTTATATAGCGCAAAGGGACCCATTGCCTCATAATCCACCCATGACAGCAGTTGTTAAGATAACGACCGACGGATCGTAACATCGCCATCCAGAGTGCCACACTGCTAGTGAGGCCAAAAACAGTAGCGTAATACCAATCACTCTAATAAATATAAAACCACAGATAAATATATAACAGGACAGGATCTAAAGCTATGAACTGGTCAATAGAAAGGTCACCTTTAGTTATTAATCTACAGCAAGTGAACAGACCTAAGAGGACCTGGGTCTTGTACGTGTCATCAATAAGTCAGTGATACAGCAGAGAGCCAGGCCTGCTAGTGGTTTGCAGTACAGTCCTGAACGGGTCCTTATGTTTGCCCCTGCAAGCACATTCATCACATCAATGTGGACACTCAGCTGGTATCTGTCATCGTGACAGATTTACTTCCACAAGTGGTCCCACCCTGCAAGGGTTTTTCTGACACCTGCACTCACGCCTGTTGAGTTAAATATAAGCCAATTTGTGTGCAATTTCATTTAATTTTATCCTTAATCAATTCATTGTGTAGTAATTGGTTGCTTTGATAAATAATAGAGGGCCATGCATGCCTGTACATGTCAATCATCCAGGAGTATCATGCTTGTTTTTATGTTTTATGGGCTCATTTGGGATCGTAATTTAAACTACAGAAAATCCATCTTGATTTATATTTCATTGCAATTTCATTAATGCAAACCTCAAACTACTGTGGAGGTCTAAGCAGCTTTTTTAATCTCCCAGGAATCTTTTTTTTTTATTTGGATTCCGGCAGGGATCTGGACTACCTACTTTGAAGATAATGAGAAGAATATTACATTTGATTCTCTATTTAATTGGGAGCCAACGAAACGGAATAAGAGAGCAATGTGTGCTCTGTGGCGAGTTCTCCTCAGTGCTGTAGCTTTTTACTGTTGAACTTACATAAAGTGTGCAAAGACACTGTTGCTAAGGCACGCAAATCAGGCCTCACATCAAGGCAGGGTAATATGAGGGAATGAATACTTTTCCACATGAAAACAAAATTGATTTTGGAAATGTTGCTGAGCTGGAATAAGAGCGATTTATGGCGGTCATGTTGAAACTTGTGACACGAGCATGACCACGAGTGCTCGTGTGTGTTTTGTCCTCAGGACTAACAGACCACAATACCCCTGTCCATGGGCAATAAGCATTCATAGGATGGACAGACGTGAGGATGCACATCGCCAGACCAAGAAGTTCGCCCTGCCTCTGGAGCTGCTGATACAGGTCTACACCGCCATGATCCATCGCATTGTGCTTTGGATGAGCCACCAAACAGGACAAGACCAGACTACACCAAACTGCACTGCAACTTTTATTCTATTTTTCTATTTTTTATGTTTTACTGACTGTTTTTAATGTTTAAATTAATGTTCTTAATTGTTTTTAAATCTTCTTTTCTTTTGCATTATGTTTTCATGCTTTTAATGGTTTTATGTGAAGCACTTTGAATTGCCTTGTTGTTGAAATGTGCTCTACAAATAAACTTGCCTTGCCTTGCCTACACCGGAGGAATCAGGACTGCCAGCCTGCCCTCCATCCAGGACAGTTTCTTCCTGCAGGCTGTCACTCTGATAAAAAAACTTAACTTATCAGTCACACACTGTCAATAACCCTCTGAAAACAAAAGATATACAGTGCTGCAGTTGAAGATTATAATTTTACATTTTTAATACAATTTTTTTTTGATGCACATATCATCTGTCACTGGCAATATAAATCTGTCCATGCAGTAAAACGCACATAATCATCCGGTCTATGCACATCCAATCAGTATATAGACGTTTTATTTCTTATTGTACTGTTGGTCATTGGTGCTTTTTATATATATTTATGTAACATATTATATACCTGTATGTGTCCAGCGCTCCTGTCCTTTTCTCTAGCTGTTATTTCTATTTCTGTAAAAGAACATTGAGGGAGATACAAAAAATAATAGTACTCTGCAAGCAAAGTTGATTCTGATTCTCATTCTGAAGTGCCGTTCTTGGTGCGGAGTATTTGCAGAATATTTTTTGTATTCCTGTAGAGAGAATAAAAACATCGTTTTTTTGTTTTTTTTACGGTTGGGCAATGTGAAATAGAGTATCATCTTCATAAGCATTTTTCTGATCATTTACAAAAGTGCAAACACCACAGCACCGTTTTATCTTCTCTCTTTTCCCATCTGGAAAAAGGTAAATGGCAACACTTAAGCGTTTTAGTGCTTACGGCCATTTATTTTCGATTGATGGCCTTTAACTGCGTAAGAGTGACCCCGGGTGTATTTCTCCTCTAAGCAGAACATCACAATCCAGCCCGCTGTGCCTCACTAGTCACAACGCACTGTACTAAAACGCTGACCTTAAACATGGACAAGATTATGTCTAGACGGTTTTACTTTGTCCCTTAAACAAATACTAATGTTATCGGTGATAAATTGTAGGCGCAGAGTCAGAGGAAGGCATTTTGTTTGTTCAGAAGGTTTGACTTTGGCTGAACTGAATAAATAAAGTGTGTTGGGGTAATTTGTTTTTCGGTGTCCACTGATCTGGAGAAGAAGACACAGCCACAAAAGCAGCAAAGATTAACAGTGCTGTTTCATGGGCAGTTAACCTAAATAGGAAATGAAAAAAATAAAATAAAAATCACATGTCACACTCCGGCGCTCACAGACTACTTACATCCTGGTTTTGGAAGAGTACAAGTTCAGGTTTTAGGCACATGGCGCTTTGACGCAGGTAGAATGCTGATGGTAAATCAGCCGCTTGTTGATTCATGACGTTCGTCAGAGAGCTGCCAAAATCAGAGATACATTCATGAAAGCTTGAAAACTTTATTCATTATGCATTATGGCATTATCCATCGCAGGCTCGCTATGATGGCTGGAAGTAACAACAACTGACAGATGAAATTAGAGTGATGGAAAGGTGTGGGAATTGAAAAGCTGAGAAATACATTGTGAGGTGATCTGATAAAAGAAAAACAAAGCAAAACAGGTCTTTACAACGTGGAAATAACGAAAATAACTTCAGTGGCACAAGAGCCATAAATAAATGAAAGCAGACTTCAAAATTGAATTGATCAAACTACAATTTATCACTGTGTTTTTTCACATGTTCTTTGACGTTGTCTTTTAATTAAAGCATCTTTATTTTGACATATTAGTCCAACCTTTCAAATCACTTGTCAATTTGTCTTCAGGGGAGAAACCCCAGGTGAACAGGCTAAAAATGTAACTAATAGATACATCATAAAACTTGTTCTGAAATGTTATTACTTTTAATATACAAATGAGTCATTGTTTTATTAAATATGTGCTAATTGGAATACATTTCCAGATCAGAAATCTGACCATTGGATGAAGCCAGGTAAGAATTTGTGTTTCATTTTGTTGAGTCAAATGTTTTTACAGTGGGAATTTTGAATACTGTCAACAGCCATAAAAAAAAATCTATTTGCGCCATGTTTTTAAGGGGAAAAAAAAGTTCTATAAATCAGGCTATGAATGATATATGAACAAACCGCTGCGTAAAAACCTTCAGAATATAGATAGGAATGAAAGTGGAAAGTTTGGTGTATGAAGTGGAGATTTCTGGCTCAATATGAGAAAAAGTCTTCACAGATTACATTCATTTTGCAAGACACTACAGGTGACAGGTGAAATAAATCAGTAAGGCAGAGGCATTACCAAAGGCTAATTTTGGTAAATTAAGGAGCCATTTACAGACGCAAATAGACAAAGTATCGTGAAAAACACCTAATTGTGTATTTTGGATATTTTCTTTTCATTAGTCTGACAGAAGACATTTAGTGGAAGCAAAAATATCCCCAAATCTCAAGATTGAGTCATGCATGAAAAACAATGTTTTTTGCCTGTGGTGAAAAATAGAATTGTCAATATTTATCTGCAGAATGAAACAGATAATGTTGCCATTAGATTCTCCCAAATGTGTTTTGAAACTCGAACCAAAAGGCCCAGTTCTGTTACAAACCTACATCTACGTGGCTTTTAAATTCTGATGGAAAAATGTGCTTACATAACTGATGAGAACAAATGCTACTTTGAGCGAAATCTTAACCTTGCTCTAACTCCCCAATCGACTTTGCGTCTCGGCGGTCACAAGATCTCCTCCATAATGCACTGGGGCAGGAAGGGAAGTAGGCGTAGTGTGACCCCGCAATGTGTTAGTCGTTGCCCTCGGGGAATCTGACTGGTTGATTGCACCTGGGAGCAATTGAAGCCAATGAGGTCAACTGTGGCTGAACTATTACCTCCTCAGCTCGGGGTCGATGATGAATGACTCGCTGGTCATGCGTCTTGAAATCTATAAATTTACATAATAACTTTAGTTTTCTTGCTTGTTTGATGTTCGAGCACTGTTACGTGCACTTTGAGGAATGTAGTTTGAGTATTTTGTTCACACGATTAGTGTGAAGACACAGTAAAAAATAAGACATTTCCTCCAAAAGCAGTGGTTTATCTGATATATTGCGTCACCATATTCTGTCCTTAAATGTCCACACAAATATTAAAAAGTTACATGAATTCATGTTCATGTTGACTCTGCTCTGTTTCTATTTAAAGGAACAGCGTGTAGCATTTAGGGGGATTTATTGGCAGAGATGGAATATGATATTAACAAGTATGTTTACTTTATTGCATAAGCAATAGTCCTTGTGTTTTCTGCCTTTTCTATCTACAGACGGAGCGGGGTCCTCTTTACGCAGCCGGCCGTCCGGCATGTTTCTACAGAAGCTTGGAAGATAAACTAAAACTAGCTCTAGATTCGCTGGCATAACATTCACGTTTTTTTATTTCTGTTTTTTTTTGCGTCAGCCACCGTAGTTCTCCTAGCTGCTTGGCACATGGGAGGAGTTTCTGTAGGCTGCAATCTGCAACCTCACTGCTGGATGCTGTTAAATCCCACACGATAGACCTTTAAAGGGGAAGATGAGATTTCATACTTTGCAAAAGGACAGCCCATGTTTCAAACTGGGAGCATAAAAGCTGAAAGATCAAAAGGTGTAGGATTAATTTTTATCTGGAGCTTGACCCATACTATTGCCTAAATGCCAGGGTATTTCCATCTCTTTGATTTAAACCATTATCTTATTAAAATGTATTTAAAATGCCTCTGACAAGACCTCCATCTCTATGGAAGCTGACATGAATAACTGAAGTACTGCCGTAAAGTGTGGAACAGAGAGATATCAAATAAAGAGCTTAAATATAACTATATAATCCACTATATATTCTTACAATTGTACTGTGGGTGGGTCAAGGAAACGTTTTAAAAGCTCACTCATAAAGGTTTCTCTTTTTTATTTCCCAAAAAGAGGAAAAACTAATTTCAGTAGAACATATCATTTGTATTGCAATGATTACAATCCACAGTGGACACTAGAAAAGGAAAAGAGGACAACCTGGGTTGAGAAAATCCCTTTGGATCAGTACTTCCTGTAAGGTGTTATGGTCCTGTATAGACCACTACACACTAATGTTTAACTGCAGTAAAACTATAATTTCCCCTATTACGGATGCCCTGCATTCTGTGGCTGTTACCTCTCTTTATTTGCCTGTTTATTCTCTCCTGCGTTGTACGGAGGGGTCATCAGAGACTTCGCTGTCAGTCTCTTAGCATCAGATCTCTGTCATAACACGTCTCCGGCATTCGACTCAGCAGCAGAATTCACAGATGAAACGCTCCTTTGATCAGCGGGCCCTTTGAGTGCATGCACTCTTTAAACCTCCGCTGCCACTGTGGGCATTCAGGGGGCATCAGCGGCGGATGCCACAACACTACCATTGTGCCGGAGCCTCTCGGCCCGATAAAACTCAACGACAGTTTACAAAAACATGAAGCCGAGCGATCAAACCGCTCCCCTTTAATGCCTCGCTGTGCTTAAATCATCTTAAATAATGTTGGACATGTACAGAATACCGCCTTGTCCGACATCAGTTTTGAAGTGCTGCAGTTCGGTACTTGTAATGCTTTCCCAGCCTATTCCTCGCACTTGCATTTTTCATAGACGGCTCCCCCAAAGGACACACTGTAGCTTTCAATACCCGTCAACATTTTCACAATGCGCAGCTGTTGATATGACTGCCTACACCGTCGCTGAAAACCCTCGTACCTGTGAATACGGCACCAAAGCAAAATGCGGGACAGATATCAAAGCCATTATTGGTAACCAGGATACAAAATTGCTTCTTATATGATGGAAGTTCCATATTTTCAATAAAATAGAATTTTTCTTTTTTTTTTTAATCACACTCGAAAGACATTCTTCTTCTTTTGGTTTGGCTCGTTATAAACTCAGTACCTTGTATGGACATAATGAACAAGTCATTTCAGCTTCATGTGTCGTCTCTCACAAAGAGGTCCCTCACCTCTTAAAGGTCCAATCGCCAATATCTGTTTCGTTCTCTTTGGCGGCACCTATATGTGTTTCTGGATCTCATTTCCCAGAGAGTGGCTCTTGTGATTCTTTTCCGGGAATGTTGCCATAGAAACCCAGTTTGCAATACTGCACATTCAAGGGCTCTCATTAGTTAAAGGAAAACTGATTTAATGTACATTTTTTACGTCTTATTACACATACTCATACATTGTCCATATTTATTACGATTCATTTAATTTTTCCCCCACTTGGGGACAGCATAATAAGTAAAGTTGTGACATGCAGCAACAATAGCATGCACTGTGTGTGTGTTCACCTCATGAATAATGGCCTGTAGACCCCGTCCTTGTAGTCGCTCGGTGCTGGGCAGGTAGAGTCCAACGGGTTTTTAAGGTTTTCTTTAAAAACCAGGTTGATGAGAGTGAATCCAAGTAGTAAAATAAAATAAGCTATAAAAGGCTCCGTTTAGTTGAGAGGAACTGTATAATTCTGTGTGGATTCATCAGTGTGAGCAACCCCTTTCATATTACACATTTGAACCAATGCTAATATTAAAACAAATATTGATTATTATATTAGCAAAGGTTCAAATGATTGTGTAATATGAAAGGGGTTGCTCGTTGTGATGATCCCACATAGAATTATCACTCAAGTCTGCACCCCCCCTCATATTACGATCGTCATTTGAACCGTTGCTAATATAAAAATATTGATTAGAGCAGCTTTAACAAACCTCTGTACAAAGCGTATGGTTTCTATTTAAGTGCTCAATGTTAAACATTAATATTTATCTTCTCATGACAGGATCAAAAAAGTGCTCTCTCGTCATTGCAAAATTTGAATGTACAGCATGTGTCTAAAATGGTCTATGACAAGGGAGATTCATACCAACAGTTGGGAAATAGAAATCTCTGTGAACTCATGGCAAACATTACCTGCACAGCAAAGATTATTAAAAGTCTAATTATGCATATCAAACACCACAGACGGGACAATTAGAACAGGGAGGCTTCAGGCTGCCTGGAACAGATGGTTTACCCACTTAAAGAAACTACAGAGGTATGTATTATTAACACTTAGCTCAGCATTTTTTGTGCCTTTCTATTTCATTTTCACAGGCGAGCCCTACAGATCGTGAAGATTTTTTGGCATAGGACCTTTACTTAACAAATGTTCATTTTATGGAAATGCTTTTGCACATTAAAGCAGTGTTTGGGTAAATTATACAGTTTGCAAACACTGATGTCTTCTATGATGTTTTGGATTTTCTGAGGCATTACACATTTGCTGTAGGCATGGCGAAACCACACAAAAAAAAGAAAACACCACAACATAAAACTGTACATAGCACACTATTTTAAAGTGGCAGTGCACCTTAATAATAGTACAAAATATCGAATACAATGGAAGTTAGAAGCTGAATATCATTTTTAGTGCTGCTTTCACAAAATGTTAAAGATTTCCATGTATTTTTTTACTATGAAGTAGATTTAGGTGACATACAGTGTCAGTATTGTGAAATAATCAAAAATGCTCAATCCACAGAAAAAAGACACACAGCCCTTATTCAGGAACTGACCAATCAGAGCAGACTGGGCTGCTTAAAGAGACAGGCGCTAAAACAGAGCATTTCAGACAGAGGTTGAATAGAGGAATATTCAGACCAACAATATGACAAAAGATAAAATGCTTTTTAAACAATAAAGCACGTAAACATGTTCTAATAGAAACCCAAAATACAGTTATGAACTTGAAAACAATCACGACATATGCCCTTTAACAGCAGTGTGTTTTTTTTAGAACAGTGCCCACATCACTCTGGATAATCCAGTTTCAACTGGTTTCTACCTAATACCTAGACTTTATGAAAAACTGTTGAGAAATAATAACTATAGATAGTCTTTCTTTGTTTGTATTGTGCAAAGTGTATGGTGCACAGCGTGTGTGCGATGCTATGAGCTAGAGCATCATTACAGAAGCACAGTTGGAAAGACAGACCGATGGATAAATAGATGTTCACAGGAGCAGACCAAGAGAAGTCCACAGGTGAGCAGTCGCATGCCTAACACTATCTGACTTGTGTGGGGTTATTGACTCACCTTGCTGCCAGGGTACCACATGTAAATAGTGCAGAAAAAACATTTAGCATTCAAGACCCGTACCCAGGTCCAGCACAAGGACCACTTTCACATTCAGTAGTTTGCTTCGCCTGTGACTACTTAGCACGACATATTCTCAACACTGAGGATAATGACAGCGCGGTGAAATGACAACTGCACACACACATACACATTCTCTCCCTCTCCCTCTCTCTATCTCTCTCTCTCTCACACACACATATAGAGAAGACACAGACCCACAGTGAAACACTGAGATGCACAGAAGGGAGGTGTTTTTTTTACCATAGAGACTAGGGTTCATTGATCTTCCCAGGAGGGGGTTAGTTGAGATCAATCTCCCTGAACAACAGTGACCCCTGGTGGAGGATCAAAGTTCCCGAACAACAAAGAGTTCTTACAGCCACTCCCTCAATTTTTCCTTTTGATAAAAAGAACAACTAATGACAATAATGCATCCCCAAAGTTACTTTTTACGTGCTATCTACTGTATGAACTCTTATATTAAAGTTGTCATTCAAACATCTAAAAGTAGATATTGGGCTCAGAATTAAAGGCTTTTATTGACATGCCAGTAGTTACAAAGTCGAGTGGCATGTATGACAGAAGTTAAATTGTTCTGATTTTGAAACATATCTGCTCAAATGCGTGCAACTGCACACAAAACACTGTAGGATGGCTGAACCGGGCAGAGAGAGAGAGAGAGAGAGAGAGAGAGGAGGCAAAAGCTGTTGTCCTCCCATGCAGTATTGAGTGTGAAAGCCATGATTCTCTTCACCATGAAACACCCACACCATTTCCCATATATCACAGTTAAGTCAAAGCATCGCTGCTCATTCACTTGTGCATCAGAAACACTGCGATGTGCTGCCAGTGTTTCTGACAAGAACAGGTAATAAACCATTTACTGTTCAGATACCTGAGATGAAAGAATCGTGCTTTATATGTGTATTTTCTTTTTCTTTTACAACCAAAGAACTGCACAGCTAACGTTTATGGATGTGAGGTGGCAAGAGGTCCATTAATCAAAAACAGACAGAAAATGAACAACTTCGAAGAACTCACTGGATAATATCTATTTGGATTTTGTCTAAAATAAATGAACCAACTTCTTCTATGCACAAAAACAGTGAGAAACATATTGATATAACCTCTAAGCTTCATATTTTGTCTGACTGTATTTGATTGAATCATGAAAAGAGTCCAACCATATACAAATGAAAATGAAAAATAAGATATTTTGGGCCTTCATATTTTGATTTGTCACTTGTATTAATAGGATCCTGCAGATCGTGGCATACCTACCAATTCTTTGGCCTGTATTTCTTTCATCACATTGCTCTCCCTGTTGTGCAAAGATTTATATGGACCTTAAGACCACATGTATAATACATGAGCTTAGACTTATAAATATATCAAACAATATCAATAAATAAAATGTGACCTGCCATCCTCTGTAATGTGTGAATTTAACTGCTGACTGTGACTTCTTGGTCAGCTTGAGCATAACAAAAATTCATCTTATTGGAATGCACCCGGGGCATGAACCAATGATTGACTGAAATATGGTCACACCAAACTGAGTTGTTATGCCTCTAACCTCGGACAATGCTGTAGTTTGGAATTCTATTTTATGTAGCTTTAAAAAATGGCCATCTTTTTTTTTTTTTTCACTATAAAAAATCCACCTACATGTCCCTTCCATGCAATATCGCCAAAGGATTACTGGCCCAAATTACAAAGTTATTCTAGTTTATTGCAATTTGGATCTCATTTTTGTTGTGTGACAATCAGCTATGATAAAATAAATAAGTTGCAAGTTAACTGCTGAAATTTAGGAACATGGCAACATGGCTAAAACTAGTCAAATAACATGTTTTACAAGTATATACATTTAAATTTAAAAAAGAAAGATCATTTGATCATCTGATATACATTTATTCTTCACATGTTATTTTCAAGTGAAAGAAGTGTTACTTTTGTAGCTAAAGGGCCAGATAGTTCCCTCAGGAGTTGGTGGAGACCAAAAACAGAGTTAAAAGAGAGACAAAATATTGGACTTACATCTGACAGGTGGCCAGAAACACGATTTCATATGAACGATTATGTTGCTCCAGTTGTAAATAATGCAAATGTTTGCAAACACATTTGCTACATCAACTAAAAAGGAAATGATATTTAGCTGTTATGCTCACAACTTGTTTCCCCCAAGTGTCCAAAAAAAACGCAACAACAAAATGGTACATGTATATATTTCTGAAAAATATTAAATACTGAATGAAAAATAAATAAAACATGTCGTCAGTCAACGTTTTGCTGATGAGTTCAGTATCAACATATCTCGACTGGCCTGATAGGTTACTTAAACAGTGTGTCGCATCTAAAATATTAGAATTTTTGTGTTTTCATAACCTTAGAATTACGTTTATATATACATACGGAGCAGGTCCTTTTCCCGCATCAGGCCGCCATGTTTCTACAGTAGCCCAGAACGGACAAACCAAACACTGGATCTAGATGGGGCCCTTTGTGTTTTCATGTCACCTGCCAGTAGTGTTCGTACACACTCGGCATGCATGGGCGAAGCTTCAGTTGGTTGCTATCTGCATCCCTAATGCAAGATGACAAATCCAAACATCCTGCGCCTCGTCAATATGTTGACTGAAGACGTAATCCCCAAAGCGTCACATTTCCTTCAAAAACCCGATTACTGTTGCAAATTAGTAATTGTTCATAAAGAGACATGGTTGAGCATACACAGTGACAGCCTGTTTAAGATGACAGCCCTTTAATGGAGTACCAGGTAAGCCACACTTGTGTGGGAAAGAAAAGCAATGGCAATTACCCAAAGTGTTGTGTTGACTTCCCGGGTGAACTTGTCAGTTTACAACCCATTTGATCATCAAGCTGCTTGTGTTTCTTGCGGCTTTCTCATTGCGATATTGTTATATTCCAAGCTCTCAGCAATTGACTCAATTGTAACCAATGGAAACAATGTCCAAAGCTTCAAAAATGTGACTCACATTATGTTAAACCAGCATTTTCCTTTCAGAGGTCACGACTTCTTTTTAAGTATCTACGTTGAAGGAACCATATGAGTACTTCCCAGTATCAGCAGTACTGCTATCTCACACATCGCAGCGCTACCATACTTGCCTCTTGCTTTACATTTTCAGCGCTTGCAGCATTTTCACACTTTGAGATGCTTGATATCTACTGGCCCATGTATCTATTCCATTTATCTCTTTAGCCTGCCAGCAGTACAGTATCCATCTCCATTACATGGTCACAGATGGATAACAAGGCCGGGCCTGGCACAGCTCACAGAGTGGTGCTGCTCCTCTGAGAATACACCCCTGCCATCATATTCAAATGGACTTTCGACTGGCTGTCCCCTCGCTCGCCGAGGCACACAATAGAAGATAGGGAGAGGTGTGGGGAGGGTGGGGAGGGGAGGCGCTGAGGTGAGACTGAGGTGGGCTGATGAGAAGAAGAGAGTTGCCATTGTCTCTAGGGGGAAACAGAGATTCCAACAGTGAGACGCTCTGCAGACACAAGAATTAGATCATTTAGAAATTCAACCCAGACCTTGCACACCAATTGCTCTTCTCCTTCTGCTGCCCCCTCCTCTCCCCCTTCCCCCTTTCCCGCTCCCCTTCTCGTTTTATGCCCTTATCGAGGCAGGTTGGAGGAAGCTCTGAGACAGGCTGACACGGACACAGACTACCTCTAAAGTCCTTAAAAGGTAATTGAGCCTTCCAGCCCACACCGCTAATTTGTGTGACTCTGCCCACTAGCTAGCAGTGTGACAAAAACAGAGGGAGGGGAGCTGAGGAGTGCTGGGAAGAATGACTCCCTCGGACACAATATGTTAATTGGTTCTCTACAACTGACAGCCATAAGAAAGGTTGAGGCTATATGGAGTAGAATTACCAGAAAGGGCATGGTCAGGAAAATGATAATGGTTAGTCCCTGCAGTGAACAATTGCACTGCAAGAACTACTCTTTCATCCCCATCTGCACAACAATAATCTTCCAGCGATTTTGTGCAACAATAGCAACCATTACGATGAAATATACTGCAGTGATTGCAACAACAAAAAAAGACGAAAAATGTAAATAGCAAAAATGCATTTAATAGTTATGCGTCAGAAACAGTAGGCCCTGCTAGAGGACATTGCTTACAGTGGATTAGGGACGGTGGGTGTTTACGTGTGGAGAAGTATATTGTGGTGGTAATTGAAAGATAACTGCGAGACCTCACAGGAGTCTTCCAGGTATGCACAAGGTACAGGTCCGCCTCTGGCCCTGCTTTAAATTCACCTCAAGGATTTGATTTCTTCAAATGCCAACCCTGTTGGAAAGGAACTATTTGTCCAGGGTCTGAATTATGAGGAAGACCCGCCCATGAATCACCTTCAGTACCTCTGTGGCCTTCAGCCTAGTAATATCCATATCTCTTCACTTTCCTCAAATCAATAATGAGATGACGCCCTTGGAAATGCAGGATAGATGACTCAAATGGGATATTATATTTGTTGAGACCACACAGAACAGAGCCGGTTTCAGCCAGATTAACATGCCGTGGGATTGTTTTTTTAACCTACACTCTATCAAATGGAGGCTAGGATGTAAGCAAGTCTCTCCGAGTCCCCAAAAAGTTTTTGCTATTTAAAAGTATCGTTTAGAAAGCGAAAAAAACCAACAACATCTGGTCCAACTGGCAACACGTTTGTTAATTAAAATGACAAAATATGTAATTTCGAAGACAAACTATATGAGCATTTTTTGAACGTCATCGTCATTGGTTATTGTTTCTCGCTGCCCCTCCAAAATGCATATTACAGAAACAATTCATATGGGCATTTTTGCGAATATAAGGGTAAATGACTCACTGGATGCAAGGAAATATTCATAGTCATTTAAAGGTTTAAGATCAAAAATCATAGTTTTTGTCTATCTGTAATCGCCCTCTGACTGAAACGCTCCATTTTAGTGCCTGTCTCTTTAAATCCCCCTCCTGATACAAGCCCAGCCTGCCCTGATTGGCTCGCGGAAAAAAAATATGGTGCACTTTTGCGAAGGTAGTTGTCAAGTCGTGGGTGGAGACACTCAATTCTAATGAGCCTGCATGAGACATAGGAAAGGGAGCCAAATCGGAATGGCTTGTTGAATCACATGTTTTCTGATCCAAACAGCCCACGAAAAACTGAGTGAGTTTTCTTATTTCACAGTTTGTGGGTTGTTAGGCACTCTAGATACCCAAAGGTATGCACTCAAGCACTGAAAAAGTGAGTTTTTCATGATACGCCCCCCTTAAAGTCAATATAAACCTAGCAAAATCAAAGCTGTTGTAGGACTCCTTCCTTGTTGCCACGGGTGGAGCACTCCACTGCTGAACAGCACTTGAGTGAGCCAAGGAAGAAGTCCCATTTTTTATTTGGCAAGGTTTGTATGAACTGCAAAGGAGACTTCTCTCGAACAGGAATGAATTATGTTTTGGTTACTTTACACCTTTATTTGCTAAGCTTATAGGTTGCTAGATTTCCGAACAGCCAACTTGTCTTTAACGTTCCCTCCATTACACATTTCATTTTCCAGGGAAAATACTATTGACGATCGTAGACAGAATACAAACAGTGATCTGAAAAAGCGGGAATGCCCAAAAAAGTTATGTGATCTCAATTATTTAATTTGCAAAAAAACTAAAATATACAGTCAGATCGTACACTAAACGTCACCAGACTGCTGTTTTCAGTCACCCTATGCAACACGTCTAATCAATCCACTCTTACTTGAACCATCCATCTTATCAAAGCGTCAACGGGTTCACCTGCTCCACCTCTGAATGCGTCATCAATGGCTCAGCCCTGCCTGTCACCATGATAACAAAAGCAATGGTGTTTGGAGGAGCTCGTGTGGATGTGGGTCAGACTCTTTCTTCATAAGCCAGAGCCCAAGGCCTAAACTGAAGATAATAATGTAGCAATGCCAGAATTGGCCGCTAGTAAGAAGAGGCTCCTTCAGGCCCATAGTTAATAGAGAGGAATCTGACTCCCCGCCCCCTCAGCCTCTCTTCCCCCCTCGAGCTCCCACTCTTACACGACCTTCTCTGTCTATCCTCTCCTCACCATCAATTCATCTCCGTCCGTGCAATCTCCAAGCAGGACTCTGTTAAATCAACCAATAGGTGTCAAGGATTCCCACCTTTCCATTTATTTATTTTTAATTCAGTGTAATACATCCGCCTCCATTTGGCACGTGGCAACCTCATATGGGTTGAGTTTCATCAAATTATTTATGCTTTACAGTGGTGATCATAATCGATCATATGAACCTACGCTGGATGAATTAAAACCACAACGTACATCTAATTAAACTGATGCATGAATACACACATATGTGGTGTAAAACCAGGATTTATGATTGACCTTGAAGTATTTCGCCACATATGTAAATTCCAATGACATTGAAGCCTCATACCATCTCAACTATAGCCATGTTTTTCAGATTCACATTTTTGCATTTTTTTACATTATATATATATATATATATATATATATATATATATATATGTATATATATATATATATACATACATACATGTATAAATAAAGGCTAGTTTTGCTACTTCATATTTGTGATTGACAAATCCATCTATCTATATGTCCATCCATGTAATGTTATGACAGCATTAGTGTTTTCGTATACACTTTACCCCATCGGTGTCATTCATTACACACTTTTGTCAGCCAGCGTGACAAAAGCTACAACAGGCATCCGGGGCTGTGCTTCCTGCATCTCTCTGCCTGCCATCGATGATTCACACCCAACCAGGGGGAAAACAGAGGCTTACTAACTAGGTCCTCCAAGGCACCAGATGTCAGTGATTAATCTTGATGAAGTTGGGACTCTATGTCTCCCTAGCTGTCTCTCTCTGTCTCCCAACCTGGTGCTTAATGACCCTTTCCCTCTGTTTTCTCAGCCAATTCTTTACCCTTAAGATCATGTTCAGTATGGCTGGTTCTTCATGCAGATGAGTGGTGGATGAGGCAACGGATTGTCTGCTGCAAAATACAGTAGAAAACTTTTTTTAATGTCACACAGAGAGCTGAGAAACAAACCACAACACAGTTCCAGGGATATGTTCCCCCCTTGTTCTTTCTCCCCTCACAGGGGGCACAGATTTGATATTGTGTAACCGCTGTGGCAAGGATGTATCTACACGCCCACATGGTACAAAACTGCAACTACAGTAAAAGCAACTCCACCACGCACCCCTAGAAGCCTGACTGAGCCAATGTCAGGTCACAGTTTGAAACAGTTTCAGGTTCAGGCAACAAAACTACTTGATTTGGTTTATTAACAAACAGCATGGTTTGGCTTGAAATTACTACAAAATTGAAACGACAAAAAATAAAACACAACAAAACTAATTAGAAAGGTTCAGACACAAAACAGTACTTCACACGAGACACAAACCTGAACTCGTCCCTATGAGGACTTCTGCGGACTCTAATTGGAACGTAAGGTCAAACTCTAAATGGAACGTAAGGTCAAAAGCAAACGTAATCCACAAAAAACTAATGTTTTCCCCTTAATATGTAATTGACAATGCATTTTCATTGTATTGAACGGTGACATAATAGACATGACTGGGAATAGCCATAATTGACGTGAATGGCATTTAGGAATGTGCTTGAGTACAGCCATATCGTTGCTCTGCACTCTGCGAGGGTTTTGGACATCACTGTCAGCTAGTTGTTAGTATGGTAGACATGGCTTGTATCTGAGAATAAATACAGCAATAGGTAATCAGGACTGGACACGGAATACTTCTTCCATTTGTAATCATACACTCCTCAGATTCATTTCCCATGAGGCTACGGTTTTAAAGATGAATTCCACCTCCTAATAACTGCCGGTTTTCCATTAAAGTCACATGTTAGGAAGATAAACCTGCTCACCACACACAGGCAATGTGTTGCTGTTTACCCACCGTGAATGAGACAGATATCTCTAATGCGTAACCCCCCCATCCACCTATCCCCTTACCCACCATGTCGTATCATTTGTATGCCAAGTCGGTGCGTTGCCCCGGGCAAAAGTTGACCCGGCCAATCAAGTTGTGCGAAAATTATACCTGTTGGGTATTGAAAGAGCAGACTTTTACGGTTGATCATTATGGACTGGTGAATAATTGCTCAACTGTTCCTGGAATGACTGATCGTGTCTGCACTGTGCACCTGTCTCGAACCAACCTCCAACAGCATGCGAGACATTTTCCCTGCTGCCTCGAAGAGAGGTTTCTCACATTTACAACCTCATCAACACTTTCTCTGTAATGCTGCTTTGACAACAGCAGTAGCGGCGTATTACCTAACAAACACATGTATGATGCATGTGTTAAACCTGACAGTATTCTTGGCCCGCTAAACTGACATTCATAATTCACGGAAACATTGCATTTCTGACACTCAGCAAAACAGAGAATTTTAATGAATGTCAGAGGCTGAATCTTGAAACAGAGTGTGAACCTTACGGAGGCAAACACTCACGCACTGAATGCGTGTTAGCTTGCTACAATGGAGGGACATGGGGTTAGGGCGTTTGCAACCTTTATTTATGTATACTTTTTTAGGAATCGTGGTTATGTAAACCATCAGTTCTATTTGTTCACAAAAGGCAAAGCTGGAAAAGATCAGGGTGATGAGATTAAAACAGAGAAAAAACAATAAAAACACTGACAGATAAGTAGAAAGCAACCACAAAGCTGGACAGCTATCCATAGTATGCCTGTATATGACAACTTATGTACAGAGAACTCCAAAAAAATATGATTAATCCGTTTTTTATTAGTTTATTAAGGCATAAGGCAAGACGTTAGTGTATATTGCTGAAAAGCAGTTGCAATTATTATTGGAATATATTCCTAAACATACAAATGTTTCCCATGTAGAAGCATGATTTCTTTTTTCCAATATTTGCCCCAGTCTTTGTCTGTATAACATTCCTATAATTACATTTCAAAACCAGGGTAGCAGAAGTCACAGCCTGGATCTTAATAACATCCTTCAGAAATCCATTTCAATTTCTCATTCAGCATGACTGCGACGCATTGATCGATCATGTTGAACTTATATGGTTCCCTGAAATACCAACTGAACAGAGCATGTCCCATAACTATCAGCAACCCAGTGTGCTCTTGAATCAATTGCACTTTTAATAAAGTAGCTTACTGCACATGAGCATTTCCAGAGCAAAAAATATCCGATATTTGTCTTGCCCCACTGAAGTGAAAATATAAGTAGAAAAAAATTATGGGCTCACACCAGACGCAACGGCAAATACGACCATATGCGTAAAGTGTGTGTGTGTGGAGGGAGGTGGGGGGGGGGGGGGCAATGGCACCTTCCCTTTCCCCACCTCCTACTACCTGCTTCTTGCACCTTTGCTCGGACCACACCAATTTTTTTTAACTCCTTCATTTTAATCTCAACTCCTCACCTGTTTTGTGACTGTAATTTGAATGGATGCAACGCTATCGCAGACCGACAGACAGACATATAAACACCTGTCCGTTGTGGGGGTTTTCACATTTTATCCTAAATAATATAATTGTACAACAACAGATAATTTTTTTAGATTCTTTTTCATTTAAGAATGTGCTTGAGAAAAGTTGTTAGGTACAAATACATTTCAAGGCCGGTGATTGGTGTACTTTTGGACGCTTTGGAGTTATTGGAAATTCTCCAAAAAGTGCAATAGTGATAATATTAGTGTAGCCTCATTTTGATCTGCAATTGTGCAAAAATACAGAGTTTAAAAACAATAAATAGACTAAATAAAAAAATGCTGCGGAGCATTTAAATGTTGATTCAGAACTGAAAAAATGATGAATGAAGCTTACAACTATTCTGTACAGCCCGCTTCATATCCTGTTTACTGATTAGGAGTGCAGTTTACTATTTGTTGCCGACTATCCAAAAGGCTGTTATGTTTCAGGCCTGTTGGCTGATCTCACGAGGTGAGGACAACGCTGTCGCGGCTGGTAATCACATAGTAACCGGGACATTCTGTGATGGCAAAAATAATTCGGTTCTTCAGACAGAACTGAACTCGGCTGTGCATGTATATGGCTCGCAATTTGCTTTCTATAGTTTCTGACTTGGAAGTCAAGTGGAGGGCAATTAGGGGACTAATTAAGATTCATTATTGACTGAAGGTAACCACGGCCTGTTGATTTGCCGGTAAGCATGGACAGTAGCGACACAAGTGATCAAGTAAGTTTGCTTGATCAACCCAATTACACTCACACACAGAGGCAGAATGCATTATATGAGAAAACAACATGCTTATATAATCTCATCTGCAAACTATGCACAGACACGAACACACAGAGTGGTAATATTTGGTGTAAAACATCATTGCAGCACCATTTCTTATCATAAACAGAAATGGAAATACTGCAAGTCAACATTTCAGATATTATAAATATTATGCATGGTTTACACAGATTATAGTCTGATTTAATACAAATATATGACAATGGTTTATCTCATTCAGCTACTGAACCAAACTGATGTCCTTTATCCTCATATAGGCAAGCTCTATTTTCAGTTTTAGGACATATGACGTCTGTAAAAATATTGACGACCACATACACATCTGTAATGAGTCTCCACATTAAAAAACAAAAGAAAAAGGAAAATAAATATCTGTTAAAAAATACACTTTGGTTTCAGCAACTTCCACAACTGATGTTATATTCCGGGGTCTGACTAGGACGACTCCTTGTAACACAAAAATGTTAATGTCCAATATGTCCATGCTGCGTGGAAGGGATTAGTTTTCCAAAGTCAGACTGTGAACTGCTCCAGGCATTGTGAGCTTCTAAAAAATTACTGACATTGCAATTTCAGAGTATCAAAACGACATACATGCTTTGGTAATAATTACACCACCACCATCTCCCTCTGAAACGAACCCTAGCTGAAGCAACCCTCCCTCCTACAGTACTAGTTTTCAACAGAAAATATGTTTTGAAGGGAACCGAATGCTGCTTGGATGATGTGTTTTAGCCACATAATGAGGAAACTAATGAAGACAATGAACCCAAGTAGCAACATGTTGATACCGAACATATTTGCTAAATGTTCACTGACACCGCATGTTTTTTTACAATATTTTGTAAATGTATGAGGTGTGCTCATATGTGTTGAAGAGTAACTGAACCCAGGAGTTTTGTCTGAAGTGCCTCTACCCTGGAAATTAAAAAAAGATGATAGTAGCGTCTATCGTCAGCTCATTTTCCATAACCAGTGTAGCATCACAATCACAGCAAAGCTCGAGCCTTTTCTCTCTTTTCTGGGGGCTTGAAATAAGTCATCAGCACATTTCAAAATCTGTTGAATCAGTGTTAATGACTGTGATTACCTGGCTTGTGCTTTCCTCTGCTGTGAGAAGAGTGTGGATGTGTCACAAGGTTGTTCAATTTTACTTATATAGCGGCTGGCTAGTTAGCTAGCTAGCTTGGTAATTCCACTATGCTTTCATACACTCCATAAAGTGTCAAGATTTGAACCTGAATCCATCAACACCTCTAATAAATACACATATACATTGGTTTTCGGCTTGAAAAATGTTTTAGGTTTGGAAAAAATCTTTGCCTCATCTTAAACAAAGGGCTTCTGTTGCCTAAATGTAACCAATCTTCAGCTACTGAAGACAAAGCTGTGTGGTTTGTATGCCCACTCTCATTCTATTTACACATTGTAACCTAATTTCAGAGACAGGGGTCTGAAGTAAAATGCCCAGATTAACATGATCATCGGTGCATGCTTTGGTAATGACAAATCTCCCCTCGTCCTCCTGAGGAACTAATAACAACTGAGGAGGACGTTAAATGCGTTATTCTTCAAAATAATTAGTTTTGTGTTTATTTGCTAAAACATTAAATGATTGTGTCCTTTCTGTCAGCATCTGTTCCAATTTTCAACACTTCACACAAAATTCAAATAATCATTTTTCTATTTCCTGCAACAACAAATCCAGTCAAATTATGACTTGAGGTACACTGCAGAGACATGCGGTTGCAGGTGCCAATGTTTCAATTTGATGACACTGTAGCTGCAATGGGTACTGAAGTGTTCAGGTGGTGTGTGTGCCCTGAAATTATGGTTTCCCACTCATGATTGAAGTTTTGCATGAGTTATGATTGCAGTTTTGTATGACTTGGAGATTGTTGGAAACCCTCACAGTATTGTAAACCTTTCTCATATACAGTTTCAATTCAGGATGCCACATAGCCTCTCCCATGCAGTGGAAAACCCATCATGATTTAAGAAGCACCCTTTCTGTGATGCCATTTATAGTGGAATCTAATAACCCTCTATATTCCCCCCTCTCTCAGTTCATTTTTCTTTTCCTCACCGAGAAGCAGGGGCTTGGACACCAGTTACATTGAAATGCACTAAGTCCTCAGTATAGCAGTGTGTGGGTCTGAATTCTGGTGTCTGATCAGAGTCAGAGTCACCATACTGTCACTGCACTGTTCCTGGCTTTGAGACAGTAACCCAGGGATCATTTTAATAGCAGCTATAATGAATCCCTCTGATCACAGGATGTGAAATCCTCTCTCTCCATCCAGCTCTTGTTCAATCTTTATCCTGTATTTCACCCGTGTCTCTCTGTACAACATCACATTTTTTTTTAAAACTTTGAAATACGTATGTAATGCAGGATGAGACGCGGTGGCACAGGAGTCTGCAGAGCCGAGACAGCTGCTCGCTTCTCACAGCTGTAATTGGTAGACCACTGCAGCACCCATTTGACAGATTGTAGCAGATACTTTCCCCGAGACATTCTGTTGAGATGTACAACTTGGCACTGGCTGGATGTGACGCGAACACATTTTACATCACCAAATATAACATCTCCAAAAAAAGTCTGCAGGTGGCAGTTCCCTCTTACCAAGAGCCTGAATTCTTTATGACAAAGCAGCGCTACTGTAAGGAAGGGAAAAAAAATTTGAGCAGGGAAAAAAGGCAGAAAACTGGCTTCCACAGTGCATAATTTACCCATCTTGGCTTAGCAGCACCAGCAGACTCTGAACCGGACCACATAACCAGTTTCTGAGACCACACGAGTTTTCATCCAGCTTCCACTTAAAGCTTGTTGCAGAAGCTCTTAGCTGGGCTTTTATAAAGAATACCACCTCTGAATAAAAGAGTGATCTGCCATATGTATACTTTCAGAGGTGTTATATTTTTGGACACGTAAAAAACACTTTACTCTTGGAGTGGTACGAACTATTTCTGGTCTCAACACACAGTTCAGGTGCTTCACGTAGTTCAAACTAAGTATTGGACAAAATTGATGTTTCAATTTAATGTCATTGCAATGTCAATTCTTTAAGATAAATATGAATTATTATTCGCCAGCTGATTTATGTGTTGTGCTGTCTGGCGACGCCATCATTACTGCGATGTCATAGTCGGACTGAACAGATTATCTCTGAGAGAAAGCAGAGGTTGGATTCCCATACATGTGTGTTATTCAGGCTCAATAAAAATAGCCTACTGTGAAATTGGTTATGACACAGGCTTTGTTATTTTTCTTTTCTTTGGGAAAAGAAAAAAAAAATGACATCAAGGTATCACTTTTGTCCAACCTCAGCAGGCTGTATGTGAGGAATAGTAATTAAACTCAGCCGGCATTCCGTTCTAGCTTAAATCAACAAACGTGCAAACGATAATTCCTTGCATTGTAGCTAAATTAAATATACCATGAAATAAAAAATGGTAAGCACATTAAACTGGTAGAAAAAGCAGTCAAAAGATCAGCAACATAACACCATTTGAAGTTGTCCCTGGTTGGTTGGTTTGTTGACGACTTTTCAAACTGAACTGAATTATATTTTGAAAGCCTAAGTGTTTTAGATTATAACCTTTATTCCAACAACCATATTTTTAACATGTAACAGATTCCACAGGGTCTCCTGGACATATTCATTGGCAAAGACAATTCAAATGCTAAATTATTTCCATGCATTACTTTGTTACTGCGCAGGTTAAAGAGCAGAATGGCACTGCTGTAATGGTGGCTTGTTTTCTGCCAGCTTCAGTCCCATTACTCTTTAGGGAATAAATAAATTCCACTTTTATTGTAAATATTTATAGTATGCGTACTAATTAGTAGAAGGTGGTAATAATTCAAAGAAGCTGAAAAGGACTGTTCATTTAAAATGCTGATCACCAGAAACAGCAGGCCGAGGTTTCCTCTCCATTACTTAGCAGCATAAAACAGTTGTCATATTCTAATGATGTAATATATATTACAAAAATCAGGCATGTAAAAAAAAGTCCATTCATTAGCATGCATTGTAAAAACTAAAATAAATGCAGCTTTCATCAGATCATCTTTCCACTGCCAAAATTGACCAAACTCTGTGGTAAATGAACTAAACATACACATTCACTGGCTCAAGCTGCTGATGGACATGGGCAAACATCCCATGTGTTGACTTGCCAACAAAGAAGGCATCACATTATGCCACAGCCAACAAATGGGATGACCAGGTCAATGCTTAAACAACGAACCATGTCCAAACAACGCAACAGCTGGTTGGAGAAACACCTGGGCGCATTATTTGATTGTTAAAACCACGGATTATCTAAAAAACTTTAATATTTATTTGCTGTTTTCACATCCCAGAGAAGTTAATTTCCTAAGACGGGAATGCTCCAGAGAAGACACAACAACTAACTGTCTGACTCATCACTCACTGGATTTGGCAGTCAGTGAGGGTTTGATGTTTGAGAAAAAGAAAACCCCGCCAGCATCCATATTTCTCCGCTGGTTTGTCCAAGCTGGACCAGGAAACACACAGAGGTTGTAATTATGATCAACCAGCTGGCACGTCTTTTAATACTGGATGGACTGCAGCATGAGGGCCACAACGCCTCGCGCTACAAGAATGGTATGTTCACTGGAAATCCAGATCATGCTCGTAATGAGCTGTAGTTTGTAATAAATGCATGGCGCCACAAAGCACGGTGATCATTTGAATAATGACGCTAAAATGTAGATGTTTACGCTGCCAGTGTTTACAATGCAACACTTTAATGGGAAAAACGTGAGAAAATAATGGATCAAGAAAGCATCTTAATGGGTTTTTAATGGAGGTCACACAAAGGGCGTTAATTCAGTAAAGCACTGTGTTACTTACCTCATTATTTTAGGGTTGTTTGGTCATGTAAACACCAGACTTGTAAGCCCCTACAACAGGTTTTTATTTACAGCCACTATCTCTTTTTATGCACTTTTCAATCCATTCAGGTCTGTGGAAATCTTATTGGTTACACGGGAGCAACTGAGAAGGGAAACGAGCAACGCAAATACAGCTGACAGAAGGTATGAAATGTTAGACGTTGGTTGTGAAGTAAAATGGAGCAACAACACGGCAATCGTGACAATATTCTCATAACATTGTCTCATGACAATGATTATTATTACTACCCGTTATGTACTATAGTTGTAGTTTTACAGCCCTGTACAGGAGTAATCCTAATAGAAATCCACACTTGTGCATTAATTATGCATCTACTTCATTAAAGCCAAGTAGTTACAAGATCTAAATTAAAAGATGATGTTTTACATCAAGGCCTGGTGCTAAATATATTTATCTATAGCAGGGCCAGGGGACCTTAGGCATGGTAGCTTATCCAATAGCACACCAGCAATAAGTGTGGAAGAGAGTTTTTGGGAAATGTTGAAGAGCCGTCTCATTCGCATTTTAGATTTCTCTTTCACAGACAATGGCCATTGCGCATTTAAAGTAATTTGATTATTTATTTATTTTTCGGTACCTGCTAAGAACCGTCCTACTCGTCCTCTGATTGGCTAGAACTTGTTTCCTTCTTGGCAGAGCTTGTTAAGTTTATTGCTGATGAACAAGACCGGTGGAATTTAAGAAGGGCTAATGGTTTCAACTCAGATGTGGATGTTTCATTAAAGACGGCAGCCTACTATTATAGTGCTCACCCAGTCAAGTTACTGTTTACATGAATTTATGTTTAAGAGTAATCACCTCATCATTTCATCCGAATAGACATTTGTGTGAAATTGTCATGATTAGCACATTCGTTCTTGAGTTATGGCCAAAAATGTGTTTTGTGAGGTCACAGTGACCTTGACTTTTGACCACACAATTCTAATCAGTTCATCCTGTTGGACGTTTGTGTCTAATTTGAACAAATTCCCTCCAGGCGTTCCTGAGATATGGCATTCATGAGAAAGGACCGGACAGACCACTGGAAAATCATAATGCCTCCAGCCAAAGCCGTCGCCAGCTTGGAGGCATGAAAAATGACAACGTCGTATGTATTTAAAATGGTCAGCTGTTTTTATGTTTCACTGACTAATTAAGAACAGAAACTATTGTGAATTTGATGTTAGTACTCAGTAAAACCAAAAGTTGAACTCTCAAAATTGGAAAATAAGGCCCAAACATTGTATCCACCGTTTAACTTGCCTCCCTCGTCATCTTGGCTTTTCAAAGTCACCGAGTTGCTCTGAACCAGCAGCAACTTCAAAAACCTGCCTCTGAAGAGAGTGTAGGATGGGGAAACAGTCACCCGTTCACACTAGCAGACAATAAGATTATCCAAAGGCAATTAAACTTGGGGCCTTGTCTTGAGAAGTCTCCATCCAACCCCATCCCTTTTCATCCTTACCTTTCCTTCCCCTCCTTGGCACCCCATTGTTGTGTGATTAACTCCCGAGCACCAGCGGGGGAGTCTACATTCCCATTAACCAGATCTGTGGCGGGGACAAAACATTTCCTAATCACCAATCACAACTAGGAGCAAGGCACTCAAGTCTTTGCCAGCTCTATAATGTGAGTGATTTGCCGCCAGCTTCTTCAGAGACTGTTCTCTTTCTGTTAAAGCTGCACTCAACACCTCATAAGGAGGTGCTCGAACGTTTTTTTTTAGCGTCTGTTGCCATGGTGCTGCTCTACCCTACAAACCACAGATCTATGCCATGAACATTGGATGTTCACTTTATCTCCAGACTATGATTACTTCTTAGAGGTAGGGGGATGCTAGCAGCAGCCTAGGCACATGGCTATTTCTATTTCAGTGCTAACATGTCAACTTTTTGTTCCTGCACTGTTTCAATTTCAAGTGCTACAAGTTTGCTAGAGCGTAATTTCTTAATTGCTTTATGATTTAATATAATTTACAATACCCAATATAATGCCATGTATTAGAAAAATAAATGATGCATGCTTAATGGCATATTATAGTTATCTGTCATCAAAAGTGACTTACATCACTTTTGCATGTCTATTTCACAGATTTACTAATAATCCGGTACAAAAGATTAAAACCACGATGGAATGAACATACCTCTGGTGAGCTTGACTAATAAATTAGCCAGGCCAATGAATCAGCTAACATAGCATATTGTAGATATACTGTATTGGTATATTCAATAAGTTGGTCAATAACAACAAATGTCCGCATAAAAATTGAATAATTTAATTAAAAACATTGCTGAACTTCCACAGTTTGTCCATCAGAGAGCACTGACAACTTAATTGTTTTTATATATAAAAGTAAGTACATATTTTGGTCACAATGTATGTACTGAGGATGCATGTTCAATGGCCAGGGTGTAGCATTTCAGAGGGATCTCTTAGCATAAATGGAATATAATATTGAAAACTATCATTTAATTATTGTATTATTACTTGAAACTAAGAATCATTGTGTTTTTGTTAGCTTAGTATTTTCCTATCTACTGTACATGGTGGGGTCCTCATCACGGTAGCCCAGAGCAGACAAACCAAACACAGGCTCTAGAGAGAGCCTCTTACCTGAAGGCCATCGTAGCTCTACGACACGCTTGTGAAACGTGAGCAGCAGAGTTAAATCCGTCCTACCGCAAGCCGCAGTTTGACTTCCGTTGCTCCAAAAGTAATGTTATTAAGGTAAGAATGGCATTAGAGCGAGGCAAACGGGCTGGCCCCCACAGCTTCAAAGTGTAAAATGTAATCTCTTTTCCACCCATCGCTGCACCCTCTGTGCAGTGGGCAATCTTATGATCACTACATGTGTATATTCCAATAACTGATGAGCTCAAGCTGCTGTGACTGAACTTATATTATTCTCTGTTCAACGTTTCTACACATTTCAGAATGTATTTGTTAATCCAAAGAACAGGGTAATGAGAGTTTTAAACTGCATCAATTCAGCTCAAGCATTCTTAATTATGATATGTAATGAAAATCATAATTGATGAATTGACTAGTAGCTCTGTAATGAATCACTTTCCATGCACATGCTATGCCAATTTCTTTTTGACTTTGAATAAACCCTAATTATCTACATTAGTAGAAGTCAATGCCTTAATATTTAATAAATCCTGGATAATCCCATAGCAATCAATTTAGATCAAAATCGCTCCCCACCAAAGGTAGAAATGCTCAGCAAACTCATCTACTGTACCCTGTAATGATGCCTATTTATATGCGGGAGCTTTGTCAAACTGCATGATGGGTAATTACTTTATTTACTTCTAATCATGTCAATGAACCATTGTGCAAGGGTTAGATTGGCTGGGCTCATTATTATTATTACTTTTTTTTTTTCCTCTTCAGTATCGCATTAGGAACTTTAGTCTGACAAAGGCTCGGTTTGAAGGGATTGACCACTGCACAATGTGACAGCTCTGCATTAGATGCACATTGTCAGGGGATCCTATAACTGACTGTGACATAATTATTTAAATCACATTCATCCGTGTGTCCTTGCAGACGTCTCTAACTACTTCTGAATGGTAAAGCCACATCAGCATTAAGGTTTTGCTGTCCATTAAAAAGAGGGAACAAATGAATTGTATTTGTGTTTCGCTTCCAACTGCCACAGCAACCCTTTATCAAAAATATTTTGTTCCTCGCCATTCAAGGTTTTTCCTCATCATCAGTATTGATGCAGTTAATGTTTCGTTCAATAACTACTGATCTCTGAAAAGAATAATAATGTATTCTCAGTTGATTGGTTATCGATTGGATAACATCTATAGAAAACATATTTTTGGGGGGTTCATATTGTACTGAATGACATAAAAATAATCTCCATTGAATTCTTCCAATCTCCTCAATAGAAAAAGTGTATTTTGATTACCTTTTGCACTCTGGTTTTGCTGAATATTATACAGGTGGATAGGAACATACTTGTACATGATTGAACATACAATAAAGTGAGCTGATTGTAACACAAATGTCTTTACTGATCTCTGATCCTGCTCATTCTTGCATCAAACTGTACCAACAAATCAATCAAATGATCAAATGATACATCTCTCATACTCTTAACAGCACTTACATTTGTGACATTATTATGAACTTAATTATTGTTCCGCTATCAGTGCTGACACTGCTGCTGAACCCTGCAGCCATTTGTATGCCTGGAGGGGTTTGATAGTAGGGCAATTGAAGATCCTCAGCTGTACAAATGCATGTATTTCTACTTTTTCTTACTATTTTGTGACTGACTTGCTGTCATTCAGGGACAAACGGAAAGAAAGAGCGTTGCTTGCGGTAGCATTTTCATTCAAATGGTAATGTGAGATGTCAAATCCTGCTTAAAAAAGTCTAAATGCCAGCAACACATAAGGGGGCTTTCAGGTGACATACACTTTGTAGTGTCGCCATATTGGAGGTCCTCGTCTGTAAGCCAGCTTTAGCTGTCATGTCAGTGATGAATAACAGTTCTGGCTAACTGCACAGACATGTTTAAATCGTGTGGCTCGGATTCGGTTCTATGTGTGTTTCGATAACGAGATTGGGAGAAAGATTTTGCATATCTCCATTAGCGTAGCAGCCTGATGGCTAGTTAGCTAGCTAGCTAACAAAGCCCAAAGACAGTTTACCTAAATTAACAAGGACAACATTTCCCAAGGTAGTAAAACTTCTTTTTGGAAGGCAAACAGATAATTAATGTATTTTAGAGATATTTCTACTCTTTGGTGAATTTTCACTGGCCTCAGAATTCCAATTCACCTGTCAACGTTTCAAATGCACAATGATTCTCAATGCATCTTGATGTGTCTCAATATATCACATCCTCAATTTTCTTTACTACTGCACATGGCCACCTTTTCATTCATTATATAATAACAGTCGGATAACTCTCTGAACTCCCTTTTTTTTATCAGAAAGTGCTTTCAAAAAATTAGTCTACAAGAGTCTACCGCTCTCAGTGAAACACAGAGACCAGAGGAGAGGAGATCAAGGGGAGACATGTGACAGCAAAACACGGTAAAGACTCTGGGCTAAAAGGAAACCAAAGTCCTGATTGTGTTCACCAACAATACAGAATCATTCACTTACACATCGAGATGCATCTTAGAATTGAGAAATGTCCACACCTCTAGTGCTTTTTATTTAAATATAATTTACACACACTCAATTCTTCAAGGGACCTCCATCGTGGCACCGAGCACTGTTGCTAAGAGATTTGTGAAGCAGATGCAAGCCTTCACTTATTGAAATATGTCCGGCCAATCACATTGCTTGGTTGGAACAGTCTTATATTCCATTTATATATTAAGCAGAACATCGGCCTACTAATCAGCCTGGTAAGCCACAGAGCAACCAGAGAGAGCAATAGAAAGAGGTGTACTAGGTGAAAAATATTCACATGTAATGAAAATGCATGCTCCTTCAGAAAGCGTCACACAGCTGATTAACTCGAGATTACGCTTTTGGAAAGGTGGGAGATTGGCATATATCTGGTACATTGGAACTCTAATGAATGGAATACCAACCTGAAACCAATTAAGCTTCACACTAGTATGACTGTCTTCCCTCTGGGGGTCTTTGTGCAGCAATAAGTTCCTAATTGCTGAGGCCCAAGTCTTTTTATCTCTCTTTTTTTTATCTCTATATTGCAATGCTAATGTTAATTTGCAGGAGGTACGGTTGATTAAAGAGTGACTTTAATCAGGGTTTGGAATCATATGCTCTCCCAACCCTTGGTGATTGCTTAAAAATGTTATTTGAATTTGACAAAAAAACAACAACTTTGCAATTACACAATCCTCTTTTCCCTCGTGATTTCCTGTGAGGAATAGAGGACAACGGTGCCTTCCTTTTAAGGGCAAATGAAAGAAAAATGTTTCCTTTGTGAAATCAGTGTTTAAAAGACAGAGATGATGTATAGCAACTGATATTAAAACCCAGTGGTGTCATTATTTCAGGGTACCAGATAACCAACTGTCTCTGATTCCTGAGCAAGTGGAATCCTTGGCTATCAGATACAATAAAAAAAAAAAAAAATAAGACAGTAGGAAGAGGGAGTTAAGCTCCAGTCTTTGCTTCATGTCATAATCCTTCCGATCTCAAAACCAAAGTGTGATTTCTCCTCACACTCCCAGAATTTCCTCTTAGAAATTACCATTTACCAATTACACGGTGTCAGGAATGATTCATATCTCTTTAATGAGAAATGACAGTAGATAGTGGAGAGCCACCTCGGGTTTGATTTCCTTCTCAGTGGGATGGGATGATCTGTTGACAGAACTACCCAGCAGAGAGAAACGATGGGAGAGGAAGCCGTCAGCACTCTCTCAGTCATGTCCTCACCGATACAATACGGAGCAAGATGGCAGCTAAAGAAGGTGGAGGGAAGCTTTCAATCAATTATGCCCAACCGTGCCTGCGTAGAGCTATTGTAAGGATGGGTACTGCAGAAAAGGAGTTACTTAATTTTGCTATCATTTAATCTGCGTCCAAGCTTAGTGCAGCGTTGCGTGCCCAGTAATGCTGGAAGGATCAGTCTCTACGTCAAGCCCTTGCAAAGGTTTACTGCTTTTATCTCAAGTTCTCTCTGCAGTTTCTTGTGCAGTTTTTCCATTAAAAGTTTCGGATTAGGGGGTTGTTTCTTGGTTAGTGTTTCAAGTGTGGATTCTCTCTGATGCTGGCTAACGTGACTGCAACTGTGTAGGAAAGCGCTGGCGACACCAACGTTCAGAGATTTTGGCAAAAATGTAAAAATAAGACGCTGCCGTTCAGGAAAAAAAAAGCGCTGGTGAAGTTTTTCTTTACCGACGTGTTCATGCAGACCAGCAGCTGCAGTGCATGTTGCATTGATCACATGCGCTCCCATGTGCATAGCGAAAGAATATCCTCACATAGAACTTTGAACGAATGAAGTCAGATTTTATTGCTGTCAGGCAAACTTCAACTTGCTGACTCACACTCACAACTTGCTTTTTAAGAGTCGTCGGGGGGCTAGCATCAGGACTGTCACTTCCCGACAATGACAAACATTTCACTTCAAATCCTATAATTGACAATAGTAAACAATGCTCTCTTGCAGTGCGACTTAATGCTGTTGCATTCACAAGGCTTGTGTTTGATATTCAGTACAGCAGACTTCACTCTCATAGTTCCTGTGTCAAAATACTTCATGAGCGGGGACTTTTTCGGGGGCAAACCAGGAACAACAAAAGTAAGAGTTCCTGCGATTAAAATCCAGGTAAGTACATGCCTGTACTCAGTTTCCTGAGTTCCTGCAAAGGTTCCTGAGGTCAGAAAGGGCCATTTGAGGCCCTAATCAATATGTTAGCAATCAAAAAGCACCTGCAGTGTATGTGCAGCGGGCACGGCATTGAGCTTAACCCTGGTTTATCTGGGTGAATTGACCAACAACACATTCTTGTGTTCAGCAACAGCCAGAGGAAAGAGCTGCGGGGGTTGGGGGGCAAGTATTATGAACACTGACATTCCCTTCATTAAAGTGCTTGATAGCAGTTTGCACTGCTACCCCCCGTGCAACTCCACGTGAACAGCTCATAGGCACGTCGTGTGTGAATTTTCAACCAATTCTCCAGAACCTGACTCCTGCCGTGTGGTCGAGCCTTGACTCCTGATTGCTACAATCAGTTTTTTTTCTGGGGCTAGATGGACACACAGCATGCATGCTCACATAAACTACACTCCCCTGTAGTTGGTCTGTCTAAGGCATATGTATAAAAAAGGCCAGGTAAGTCTTGGAAAATTCCCCACACAATGTCGGCTGAAGGCTAAAGATAAGCAGAAGGGGATGGTGAAATGTTTGAGCATTAATGTAAGCCATTCTCTACAGGCCACGTGGTGCTTCCTATACTGTGGTTGATCTTGTAAAGTAACAATGCAGTATATTATTACCTAGTGACACCAGTGACAGCCATACTCTAATAAAAACAGGTCTACAATTCATGCTTACTGTCATTATTGATTCATCTGCTGATTATTTCTGATTAATAAACCAATCCGTTTGTGTATAAAATGTCAGAATATTATGAATTGTTGATTACATTTTTTTTTATTTGTCAGAGATCAAAGTGATGCCCTCTAATGTCTTGTGCTTTGCAACCAACAGTCCAAAGAGATGTACTTTACAATCATTTAAAGTCCTGGAACCACAGATTTCTTCCAGGCTTCATGCTGGCTTAGCTGTTTTTGAGCTTCAAAATATGTTCATCATAAAATATTAACCGCACTGTCCGCTGAAACAACTGAGAAAGGTTTGCCTCATGTACGGCTCAGATACGGTACGTCACTCCAGTGTAAAGCTGTACTATAAATCTATTTGTTGAAACAAAATGGGGGAACGATGAAAAAGGTGGTCTGTGACAGCATCCGAGATGACAGATTTTCTGGGGATCAGGGTGGATTCACTGGCTGAAAACTGTGTGTGCTGCTAGCCAAGTGTATATCAGCATGGCATCGCTGATTTGTGTCTTGGTGCTGTGAATTCTAGCTGTGGCAGAGAGCTGTCTAGGCATGTTCTCAAATACTGACTACATCAGTGGCATTCGTCACCATGACAACCATGACCCTTTGTTTTTTCGCCTCCATGCATTGGATTGAAGCAGTATGCATTAAGCAGCGGCCGTCTGTCAACATGAACATCTGACGGCACTTGGCGAAGTGATGCCTCTTGGCATTGTTGCGTTGCTGTGGTAACAATTGGACGAGTGGAGGTTCTGTGAAATTGAATAAATTACCAAATTATCTTTTACTTTTGACAGACTTCATGTTTTTAAGGCAATACATGTGTACAGCATATGGAACCAGAACCTATCCTGTGCTTGCAAAGAACACAATGCACAAATAATTACAGGGTCTTAATTACAGTGCTGCAATTATAGGTCAGACTTGTTGATGACTCTTTGAAGGAGAAGTCACATGACGAGGTGCACACTGGAGTAAAGTGTATTATCAGCTCTAAAGAAAACAATAATAACCTTTTTAGTTTCAGGGCCTATCACACTGAAGGCAAATGGCTCAAATTAAGGAATAATTGTCAAATGTCAATCAGTATTTCTCTCGTTTGCAACATTCTTCCCCTGGCACACATTTGTTTGCTCATAATTCCATTTCAGTGCTGAAAATTGACTCTGCACTCTCAAAAGACCTCATTCATTTTTTTTTTGCCTTGGGCCAACTTTTGACTGGTCAGAATTTGATTACTTGTGTTGTGTTCGCTGTCTGCGGTGAAATAGGTAGATTTAAATTAAGACAATATTTGAATAACTGACTTGAATCTATCTTTCCGCAGTATTTTAGCTGTGTCAAATGCCCCTTGTATTAGGTATGAAATTAGCCAACACCTAAGGACCTTATAGTTGAAACATAGCGGTCGATGAATGACAGCTGGAGTCCGTTTGACACAACCAACAAGAGCACAATGCAGTCGTGAATAAAATGTATGTGTCTGGTTCATGGTGGCCCATTCAAAGTGTAATAAACCTTGTGGGCTTCATTCCTACGATGTTTTATTCTGCTGATATGCAAATCATTATAGATGATGACAGTACGAAACAAAAGAAAGTATTTAAATGGATACGCTCAGCTAATTACAAGGATTTTGGTTGTCACTGCCCCACTGGAAATTGTACTGCCTGCTCAAGCATTGACAATATTTCTGTCTGCTATTGGACACACAATGATGTTCGGAGGCAAAGAATATAAATGCTAATTCTAATGGACAGTATGTATCTTGTCAAGGATTAAGATGTGGCCCACTGACTGATTTTGGGTGCCCTGAGGATTTGTATGACAATATAAACTTCATAAAACTCCAAGACGAGAAATAATCCTTGTTCGCTCTACACACTGAAGAGAAGAGGGTGCCAATATTTTTTCACTGCAAACTGAGGCATGCACGTCACTGTAAGCTGGCCGGCTCCCCACATTATAAGAAAAAAAAAGGTTAAGTGCGTTAGCATTTGGGATAAAGCCTTGACAAAGCAACGGTTTGCTGTGTTAGACCTGAGGTTTTAATCCTACAGTTACAGTATAGTAGCTTAAGTGATGATTTTCCACCTTATCTCTATCTGTCCGATTTAGGGATATCGTATAGAAACAGCTGCAGTTGTTGTCGATGTTCTCCGAGTCCCTGGGGCGCAGCTGCAGTTTTTTTTTATTCATTATCTGGATAAGTATAGGCGCCACTCGGCTACACGATGTCTTTGCTTGGCGTCACTAGCTCGCGCGTACTGTATCCAGTCACGGCTCCGCGAGCTTAGCTTTCTCGGCCCATCCGTCTCACACTGGAATTTATTGCTTCAAAAGACTACATTTACCATCAGCACGTATTAGACACCCACATAATGTGGGCCAAAGTTTCCCTTTTAAACACTCACTGAGTTGCAGAACAATTGGGATTTCTTTTTAAAGAAATATCTACTAATGACATAGAGAATCAACATTAATATTACGGAATACTGTTTTCCTCTTGGAGCTTGACCGAAGAAATCATGATTTTGTGCGTTTTATTCAGATTCATTCATGCAGCGTGTGCTTTTGTCAAGGCCACTCTCAGAAAACTCTGGATTGTAGTTCCTAGCTATGACAGCACAGCCTTCCTTCTCTTCAAGACAGTATTTATCCAGTGGGTTTTGTATTTCCAAGGCCACTGTCAAACAAATGGCGCCTTTGCTCTGCTTCCATGTTTTGACAGGCCTCCGCATGTGCTGCAGTCGCTGAAAGACTTTCCACTGTTCATCCCTGAAAAAAATAAAAATAAAGCCAGTGTTTATGAAATTCCTCTTGCGGTAACCTTTGTGGGCAAACCGATGTCCTTGAATGTACTACTCTTGCTGATCCCATTTTGTTCATTTTGAAAGATTACGTTTCCTTTCACATTTTTCCTTCACGTTTCAAATTGCTGGCAGGCTTGTGTTGCAACCCAGTGGGAGATTAATTAATTTCAAGTTCCAGGATTCCTGAGTGTTTGATTTAGGTTTACCTTCTGTTTTCTTTGACTCTCTGGCGACATAGTGGGCTTAAAAGAAAACTCCACTCTCTCCTTTAAAGTTAGGTATCATCATTCTGTGATGCTGACGCTCACTTCTTTGCCGTCGACACTCTACCTTCACCTGCCTCGCTACTTCTACCTAAATTAGCAACTTCCTTCATTCCCCAGGAGGACTTTTTACAACCCCCGGTGAAGGGGTATGAATGTGTTGCGTTCAATAAACGGTGGATGAATGGACACGTAAATAGCTTGAAAGTGTCTTCATTCAACTGAGAGTTATGTATTTAGTTGGAGAGAGCAATAGCAATAGTGATAGAGGGATGTAATGACAAGGTATCTTTCAGCAGGCTTTGAGAGTGAGCCAGCACCAATTATGACTGGGTGTCTTTCCAGCATGATTCTAGTGTGCTGGCCACAAACCAATCCGTGCACAAAATGTAACGCTAATTTATATGACACACACACACGCACACACTTCACACCCACGCACTAGTTGAATTTACTCTGCGAATAACCCCCCAAAAAATTGAAAATCAAATTCCCAGCAAAAGTTTCTTTGCTATGAAACCTTTACTTCTCATTATCAAACCCACATTCCACATGACTTCCATATTTTAATATTACATAAATGTATCTCTAGAAAACCGTCTGTTCATGAATAGTTCATAAAACCTACAGTATTTCATTTGAATTTAATCATGGGAGCGGAATCTGAGTCAGCATGTTATCTAAAGTTAGAATAAGACTGAGCAGAATGCGTTGGGAGATGCATTTCTACTTCAATTAAGCTCCATCTCTTGCAGTAGAGAGGCATCACCTTAAAACGTGGATTTTCAGTCGTCGTTCTTGCTTTCTAATTGTGTTATTCTCATAAACTGTCTGTAAGAAGTGGACGTAGTCATCGTGACGTCACCCCTCGTTTGATAAACTGCAGTTTTGAAGCCTCAAGGTCGCCATTTTTTCCCATTGCCATCTTGTTTTTTGCAACCAGCAGTGACACGAGAGGGTGAAGCAATTAACTTTAACTTTCATGAACTGAAAACACTTACAAGTTGTAAGACGAAAACACGGACAACTCCCAACACCGTGGTAACGACCTGTCAATCACAAGGTAGCCCCGCCCTAAAACATCCCCTGCTTTATGGTCTGTTTGACTCCAAAACGGACCATAATTTACTAAATGAACATCATGCTGTATTGAAGAAGACTTGAAACTAGAGATTGAGACCATAAACTCATGTTTACAATGTTTACTGAGGGAATAAATCAAGAGAGAATCAGACTTATTTTTGTATCCAGAACAATTGCCCTCTGAAAGCCATTTGAAATAATGCAATTTTAAGGCACTTTTCTCTTCTCAGACCCGGAGGTTGCTCTCTGGTTATACTTCTCAGGGTTGTGGAGGCCTGTGGCCGATCCCAGCATGCACTTTGCAGAAGCAGACAAAAACACTTCTGAGAGCATATAACAACAAGAGGTTAAATATCACCAAGCCGTGACTCCTCGAAGCTCTCAGTCATGTTATCATTGTAAAGATGTTCCACAACTTCATACTATATCTACCTTGATTTATTTTTTACTTCATTTTTCTTTTACATATTTCTTATCCAGTCCATATGTTGTAAAACAACCTGCTAGTAACAGCTGTACATAGCAGCTGTAAGTAATTGCCCCTACTAAAGATGTGGTTAAACAGTCCCCAGCATATGCCCAAATAACATATTCATATTGTGTTTATGTTTTCCTTGATTGATTTAAGTATTCTTTTTTTTTCCTTTTACAATAGTTTGATTCTATTTTTGAGCTCACATTATATTAATGTATCAATGAATCTTGGTACTGCTGACATTTATATGATTCCAAACATAATATCAAAAAATGTCCTTCAACAACACGTTTTCATGTATTTTACCTTGTTTTACAATTTAGGAAAAAAAAAGAAAAAAAAAGAAGAAGAGTATTTCAAGGGATCAATCAATTAATGAGCGTTTTGCATGTGAAATCCATTCAACAGTTTCTTCATTCTTGCTTTTCAATCCCCATAGTGCCGCGGTAAAGCTCCGGAGGCATGCACATAGCTGCAAATAACCCTACAAGACATGTGAAAAAAAAATAAAAAAATTGTCATTTCATTATCACGTCCAATCGGTTCTTGCCATACAATGGAGAAAGTCCAGAGTTTGAGAAAAATAAAAAACAATATGCTGCAATTCCAGTCTCATCTCTCTGATAGCCAGTTATTTCTTATTAATAAAAGAAATGCACCATGTGGTATTGATCCCAGGACTAAGGACATCTCATTCTGAAAACGGTGCTGTTAGTTTTTCTGCTGGATGAATAATTGTCATGCTAGACAAAGTGTCAGCAATGTTACATGGAATGACAAGGAGCGAAGAGAAACCGCGCTTGAAGGCTTCATAAGAGCCATGAGGGAAATGTAAAAGAAGAAAAAAAGAAAAGAAAAAAGTATGCCCATGCCACATAACAACCAATATGCCCTTAAAGTCCTTTGCTGTCAGCAAGTACACACAGCTAGTTACAAACACGTAGCCGGGTTGTTTTTCTTTCGATGTATGTCTCAGGTACTGTAATACAAGAGACCAACCGGGATGTATTGAAGCTGACGGCTTGTCTGCCAGCTATTTTCAAACTTATTTCCATGACAAGCATTTATTTCAAATACATCATGTGCCATTTCTTTCTGTTGGCGTCACATGATATGCCTGGGAAAACCATCTCAGTGACAGCATCTATTGACACAAACAAGGTGTCCTGGCAGTGGACATTAATCATACTTTGGATAATCAGTCACCGTATTTTACTTTGGCTCAGAAATAGAAGCTAACATCTCGACATATAATCTGCCATCAGCCGTCAGTCATTGCAGGCTTGAAGAAGACGCAAGAAAATGCAAAATGTAGTCAATGTGGAATCATCATAGCTATGATTAAAACTTGTTTCAGTATGACATAACACAAGTTTAGTCTCCCTTACATCATTAGTGTGTTGAAGTACTGCTGCTGAAGATATCTTTTATGGTGATGCAGAAGTGACGATCAAAGCAATTTGGATTGATCAAGTATTGTTTGAACATCTTGAGCACTTGAATTTTGCATTTTGATGCTGAGCTTGCCATGCAAAATATTAGGATAAAATTGCCTTCATATTAAAGATCAATGGAATCCATTTTGCATTGCTTTGATACTGGAAATATACAGACAGTATCATTACACTTCCAAGACATGAAAGCCGTTGGAAATGGCTTGTTTTAAAATGTTCAATTTTAAATTTGTCCAAATATTTCTGTTATAAATAACGTGTCCATACAACACACTACATGTGGTATTACATTCTCCACCTTTGTATTAATTCATGTCCTAATATGATACAGATACATTCATGAGGAGGGTAGATTAAACCAAATTTAAGAGTTGAATAAGGTATTTGCACTTCTGAGCAAGCTACCGCGCTCCCAAAAGTACAGAGCGCTCACATTATGAGCACAACAAATTGGTATCATATCTTCCACCTGGCAAGACATCTCCACACCTGGACATAGGTGGCCTTTTTGACACTAATAAGAGTCCAAGAGGGAAGGAGAAGGTGAAATCCAGCTGAAAACTAGCCAGTGGCAGACAGCTGAGGCCTATTTGGCTCTGATCTCCTCGCTGACTCACTGAAGAAGTTCACAGATGGCTCACTTAGACGAGGCTCGGGGTGCAAAGTAAACAAACTGCCGCGGATGTCGCTAATCTGACCCCAACGGTGTACAGTAGAAGCCCGTCTGGGGAGAGAATGTGGAACGAGGTTGTGTGATTGCAGAACACGACGGTACATTCGGGGGCCGTGGTTGCAGCGGGGAATGGGCCGTGTCTCGCTGTGTTTTACACTTTAATGAACTCTTCTGATCCTCTCATTTGTTTCCACTAAATTCAATTTGCCATTACTTTATGTTTAGTCAGGTTTGCCATTTTTATCTACTACCCAGTGTATGTAGCAAGAACGGGGAGCTCATTAAAATGCAACATTTCCTTCAAACTATTTGCATCTAATTTTGTACAATTTCGCAAAAATATTCATACAGCACAGCACCCTATGGCTTCCTGTCTCATTTGTATTCTACTGCTGTGCGCTACTAAATAGCCATGGCTTGATAGACTGATTCACAATATAATGTCAATCAAACATTCTGGACACTACCACCAACAGGCACTAAAGGTATTGCCCATGTTTTATTCATACAGCTTTAAAATTTCCATTTTCTTCTGACTTCATGCAAAGTATAGTTGGAAAAAGAAACGTAAATGTATAAATGGTGGCCACAACAAACCAGTTGTAAACTGTATGTGTTTATTCAGTTCTTATCTGTATAATTAGATTCATTAGAATAATTAAACAATCTGTCTACAGAACCTGATGCTTTGAATAGCAAAAGGATGCACCGCTTCCAAGTGTTCAAAAGAATGACCGCTTCCCAGGGCAGTTTCTTTGGTAAATGCTGTGTATTTGCAATGTCATGCTGATCTTTGTGAGTTATGAACAGAAGTAGATGACATTACAAATGCACACTATTATTTAGATAACTAACTAATAGCAAATTAGGTTTAATGATAACCAAGCTGAGGTATTTGATGCACTTTGTTGAGAATATTTTGTTGTTTCTGCTGAGACTCCGTCCATCCACCCTGACTATCGTCCCGTAAGCCTTTTGGTGGTGGAATGGTGCTACTCGTGAGTGGTTTGAAGCCATTTCAACAAACAACCAATGCCTGCTTTTCTAGAGACGTGTCAGTGAGACATACATGTGTATGTTTTCTATTAATGTTTGACAGTATTTTTTGAGAATGTAGTAAAATAGGTCGTAATATGCTCTTTTCACTTACACCCCTTTCAAAGCCAGGGTTCAGAGGCAGATACAGTGTCTGTTTCAGTCACTGTAAACAGACAGCGTGGCAGACGAGAATTTTGAGTTACTTTTGGTCTTTTGGTTTCAGGGAGATCTCCCTCCTCTCCAACACTATTCACTCACACGCGCCAGAAGGCTAAGACACTATCTCTTATTTATGATAGGATTTCATTCTTACTTAATTTCCCCAAAGTAAACATGTCAAAGAGAAAGTAGCACCAGACAGGAGAACATAATTTTAAAATGATATAGCTACAGGCCATAATACACTTTCCACAAATTACCTTCATCATATTTCTTTTTTTTTTTTGCTTAAATTAAATATTTTTAGACATTCTTGATTAGAATTCAGGATTAATATGCTTCTAAAAAAATATTTTTCCTATCATCTGCTTTCAGAGACATTTCGTTTAAATTTTTCAAGGGAAGTGTGCGTGTTCATGTGAATAAATTAAATAAAATAACATGATGGGTAATACCTTAAAAGAAAACCTAAATGCAGCGCCACATGACAACCAAGTTGTATGCACTAAATTAACTCAACGTAAAAGACAACATGGACATTCTGAGGGAAATGTTTTTTAGAATAAAAGGCAGAGCAACAGACACAAAGACAGATTTACTAACAAGTAAGACTATGAGTATGAAAACTAAAGGGGGAAAGTGGATATTTAGTGGCCGTTGAATGCATCCTATTTTATGATAGTTCATCTTACAATATTTTATTTTCCATCACAGACTTAGCATAGTTATATGATAGGCTATAATGAGTTTCAAGAAGCAAATAAACAGATTCCATAGGTACCCTACTGTAGATAATTACACGTTTTGGGAAAATTGGCTTCAACACTACTGTGGCGTTTAGTTTTTCTTATAGTTACACTAATTCCTTTGCTTACGAAAAATACATCTAACAAATACATAAAAAAAAAAAAAGATGTGCAGATGTACGTCCCCTATCAATGCCTGATATAGCTGCAGGTGATACAGATGAGAAAAGATAAAGTTTGTGACTAGCTTGGAGTCTATTCAGATGAAATGTTATGTATATGCGTTCATATTTCCCTATAAATGTGCCTGAAGTAATAAATCAGCTACGTTTTGCTTCAGTAAATTGAACTCATGTCTGGCTGTAACCCTGCTGAAGCTGAAATTAAAGGGTCGGTTGGGGGGGTCAAGATGTTCTAAAGTGGGCAGATTGGCCACCAACAACCATGGATGGTAATCTGTGTTCCACGGGGGGGAAGCGCTGGTTTCACCCCCCAGCTGTGAACCATTTTCCCACATATTAAAGTATGTCTCACTCTGGGTGTGAAAAAAGGGGAATACACAGGTCTCTTATGACTTAAATGTAAATGCACCACTGTGTTGTTATTATATATGCTATTATTTCACAAGTTTTCCTGTGACACACATCAGCTATGAACAGCACTCAACGGTGGATTGATACATACAGTACTGTATGGAAAACACATTCTCACCCCAGAGGTTTGGTCGGTGCTCCGAAACTCCAACACTCTACATACCCCTCTCCTCAAGTAAATATATGCTTGTAACATGCAAAGAAGCTTTTCAAAATATTCTTTCGTCATCACAGGAAGTTAAGTTGAAAACTTAAAACACTTGGCAAGATTAAGTTTCGCACCAGACACGGCTGGAGGTCCCCTGGATGAAAGTCCTTTGTTTGACTCATCCATCACCCCTCCTCCCTTTATACCGAGGTCAGAGCATGTAGTCAGGACTCAGGCGTGTTTACATTGGAGTTAGTTGCAAACCCGGTGTGTCGCATATAGGCGCTAAATGGTGAATCCGTGCATCAGTATCAAATGCCAGGGAGCTGACCAAGATACGGTATTTGATGCATAGGGAGTGAGAACGTATTGATATGGCTTTGATTTGAGGCCAGCTGTAGATTTTGAAACATTCTTGATGCTAATGTTGACTAAATGTATATAAATATACAAACAAAAATAACGTATGAACTAAGTGACGATATGCAATATAATTTGGATAACGTACACATTGCAAATGAGTTTTACAGTTTTTTTTATTTTAATTTGAAGGTCATTGTTTCCTCCTTCCTTTTTCGTTCTGAAAGCAGACATGGGCTACCTGCAGATTACAGACAGTTTATTTGGCCACATACACCGCACTCTGAATGACAAGCAGCAAATTCCCCTGACACCTGTCTTGAGTCAAGTGTCCGACATATTTAAAAGACTATTAAAGCCTTAATGAAGTGTTCAGTGATGGGTGATTGAACGCACATAGTCAAATGGAGTGATTATTATTCAGTTTGCTGGCTAAATTTACACAATACCCTTCATAAACACCTGATGCTGCACTGCTATTTATTTATTTGTTTAAATTAAATGTCTCCCAAAAGGAATTAAACCAGAATAGATGCAGCCCTCTCATTTCCATAATCTAATGCTATGTTTATGAGCTACCGTGGTGCAATTTGAATAAGAATGAATCCTGATAGAGATTCAGGGTCTGACAGCGTGGAAGAGTGCCTCCCCAAGGTTTCTGAGTGCCAATTCAGATACACAGTCAAGGCTCCTGCTGGATCCAAATACTGTATGCCTCTTGCTTAAATTGGACTGTTGTCATGCAAATAAAAATAAATAAATAAACAATCAAGGATACGGAGTTTACCCAAGACTATCAATCTCTGTTTGGTGGAATAATTGCTGAAACTGCATTTTCTTGCAGCCTAAAACTAATGCTAATGTGTTGGAGAAGCCACGCTTCACTGTAAACAACAACTCTTCTCCAATGGAAACGACCAATTCTAGTTTGGCACGCGGCACCCTTCCAGTCCAGCTGGCACATATTGTCCACATGGTTTAGATTTCCATTGGGGTCCATGTTGGGACTACACTGAACAGTTTTGTGTGGACACCACTACAAATGTGAACCAATCAAGGATTGTATATTTTTAAAAGTCCTGTTCACCCCAATCATAAATAGACTGCTGCAGAAATGAGTCCTAAAACCCAGACATGAGTCAGCATTTTTATACTTCAGGTTCCCTCCTTCCGATATTAATGTTTTTTTGAATGGACTTTGGTTAGATGCCTGAAATAAGGTTAACCTAGGCTTAAGAAACTTTGAAGTTGTGTTCTACGATATACAAAATACATCAGTAAATACCCCTCTCATGAATTTGAAGTTGTTGCTAAATGAGACCACTAAGCATCATCCTGCCTTCTCAGCCTCATTGTGTACACCATTATACGTGGTGTAGCTTGTTTATGTTCCAAGGTTAGCTTTTTACTCCTGCCGATTGCATTCACACTTCAAACATCATAAAAATGGTGGTCGTTTGTAAAGATTATCTCGCATAACAAAACATGTAAGTATCATAAAAATGGGTTTGCCACAGAGCTAATTTTCTGCAATAATCATAAATGCAATAAAAAGATCCCACTGGCTTTTGTAGACGGACACAGAGTGATGCTAACTTCGCAATAAATAAATAAAAACAGCACTCTATAACAAATTATATGATATATTGTTGCCCATACATGATCCCGGGATAATTCCCAGTGAACATTTTTCATGGGAGCTACAATAAACTGAAGGTTAAGCAGTGGTCAACACAGCAGGCAATAAACCTCTGAATCCTTTTTTTGCACATTTTATTCACTGCGGCTTGTGTCCTCACCTCTACACAGCACAATCATGAGTAGAAATAGAGAGAACTCCAAAACATATTGTTTGCAGTGTAACACAGATATAATGCCATAAATCTTAAAAAAAAAATAAGAAAAAAAAATATAGAACCATTTATATTTTGATAACCTGATACTTACAACCTCTCTTGTTCTCTCTTCTCTTCTTGTCACATCGGGATTTGTTCAAGGCCCGTAGTAAATTTTAAAATTATTTCTCTATTTTTTGTTTCTGGCAATGATAAATGGTGTACTTTTGTTGAATTCTTTTTAAAGAAAATATGTTTGGCAAACCCTTCAGCAGGTTGTGGGTTTCAGAGAGTTTTTAAGAAGCCCTTAACCCTAATGCAGGTGTAATCACTCCTGAGTGCTGTTTTGAGAAATACGTGTAAATATTAAGAGCAATTCATCACAAAACAGAAGTGGGCGACTCTGGCTGATTAATATCCTTTGTTTTTAATGAAAGTCCCACTGCATTGTGGGTCAATACAACAGTCTAACACTGACGCACATCCAGACAAATACCCTCAGTCCTACATAATCCTGTGCATAATTCAACAATATTTGGATGTATTGCTCAGTATCCGTGGACATTGTGTGAGACAGAGAAAAGGTAAGAAATGAAAACAGGTTGACAAAAAAAAAGCCCTCAGGAGAGACAGCTGACTTTTTTGTGCCACGGTCTCGCTGGCCTGGACTGCTGTTTGGACACCAAGCCATGTATATACAATAAAAATATTCATCTTGGGGTTTAAGCCTATTATTCCATTGTTTTTGGACTGCGAGGCTTTGTGTCCCACTTACAGTTCTTTAGACGGTGCCGTATGTGTCTCTGGGGCCACGCTGAAAAGGGAACCAAGGTCCTTTGGAGACAGGGGGACATGCAAAGCATAGGAGATAACACGGAGGAACAATGGAAGTCAAACCCCAACAGGACTCCCCATATTGAGCCTCGAGGAAAGATGTTTGTCCAAATTCGAACAATGTATTACAGCCCAGAGACTATTTCTATCTGTTCTTTTCCAAAACAGCATTGTGTGCCACTGTTGTAATGTTTCCCTTTTCATCTCTGTGTATACATAGTTATGAATCACAGGAGACCATTTCATTTTTGAAGTCTTTTGCCACGACCACCTGAATTGCTCTGCTTAATAATTCTTGTCATGTCTGTGTAATTTAACCCAACAATTTGTGGGAAAAGAATCATGTCAAGGAAATACTTGCTGACGGAAAAGGTTTGTCATCAGAGTACATTCATCTAACATCAAAGCATGTCCTGTCTAAAAATACAGAGAAATTCTAACTCTAAGTTTGCCTAGGAACAATTGAATTATCCCCCAGCCCCCTCAAAAAAAACAAATTATAGTGGAAGCCATTTTAATATATTATATAGCCTCTCTACGTTTGTAAATGTCCTTGTTCAACATGTCTAGTAGTGTACTTAGATGTGTTATTCAAAAGGCCGACATTTCCCAGTGTCAGAGTGATGCCCAACCCTAGTCAAAAGCATTAAAAATAGATCCAAATTAGACTCATAGAGTCAAACCATTTTTTTATGATTAATTTCATTTCCATGAAATTGCCAGCACTTATTCCCTGTTATCTAGAATGTTGTTATAGATGTGACCATCCTGCTGAATGGCCATTCTTTTATAAAATATAATTAATATACCATCGAGAAAAACATATAGCCAAGAGGAAACACACACAGGTTTCCTTCAGGCCAACTAATCAAAATAACAGTAATTTTCCAAATATTGATAACATGAGGGTTATATTATTATTATAGCTATTATCATTTCTATAATAATAATATTATTGATATTATTTCTATAATATTGATATTATTATTACTATAATTTGTATCATTATTATTATTATTATTATTATTATTATTATTAACAGTGCAATATAGTCAGTTAACTAAGACACAAAACAAACTCAAATTATAGTCTGGAAAAAGGAAATAATCAATTACTTAAATAATTAGTGACAATTGCTTTTGCTCTACACTAAATATTTAACATGGGCACATCATTTTATAATTACATTGTAGTCATAAGATACATACGCAAACATTACATGGCTTGCAAATGCATAAAAGGTATTTCTCCCAAATAAGAAACACAAACCGTGGGGAAATCCTGCACGAGAGCAACAACAACAACAAGCAAGCGGTCTAAAAACTGATGCTCTTTCAATTGGCAAGCGGTTAGAGGTCAAGTGAGAAATTATGAGCGTTTGCATTGCAGGTGCCGGAAAAGCAGACAGCAGCAGGTGGTCTCATCAGGTTGTTGTGCTCTACTGTTGCTTGTAGCAAGTCATGTGGAAAAGTGGAGAGGAGCACTTAGGGTTGTCTGTGCTTGATTAATAAGGACACAGAGAGGCAAATATGTGCACACAGTCACCGGGTAATGAGCCGCAAATGTGATTAGGTCTTTACGCTGCACCTGCTTCCAATTGAGCATACAGCTTAGCAACCCCATGCAAAAGAAACAAAAAAAACCTGTACATACACACTGCCAGCGACAAACAACATCCAAGTATTTGTTAGTGTGTGTGTGTGTGTGTGTGTATGTGTGAGTGTGTGAGTGTGTGTGTGTATGTGTGAGTGTGTGAGTGTGTGTGTGTGTGTGCGCGTGTGTTCTGATACCTGTGAAACTGTTGACAAGTGAACACTTGATTGCATTGCTGTATTCTCTTTAGACTTAAGATACAGATGTTACCTCCCCTCCAATAGCTGCCTTGATTGTATGACGCTGCACTGACAAAGTGTTATTACCTGGCATTGAAACACATTAGACTTCACAAACTGAAGGATTTCTCATTTTCATGACGCGCAGTAGTGAAGGATGCCGCATTGTTAAAAGAGTGGATACGAGAGTGAAGGTAGTCTCGCTCTTCAGGGATTATCTCCGTGGGTTTCCTTTCAGACCGAGACAGCTGTTGATGACACCTGCTATTGCTCAACATAAGGTGAAGAAGTGGGTTATGGAAGCAAAGTTAGCATTGAAATCATCAATGCCGCAAAGAAAATACCGGCAGGTGACAAATACTGAACCCCTGAACCTGATTTAATACGTGATGAAAGAAAGCTCACCGAGCTCCTGGCAGCACATTGCCTCCTTCTGGTTCCTGAACGTTACACCATGAAAAAAACAGTGTCACTCCCAACTCGTCTAATACCGCCACTTGGTCAGTGGCCCTACGCCTCCCACTGTGACGCTCTACGCAATCCTCTAGCGTCAGTTTTGGACCCGTCAGGGACGGAGTATTTCTGTCTTTTTCAAAATAAACTTCCGTGTTCACAGGAAACGTACAATTTACGCTCATACTCACACAAAAGCCCACGGTTAGGCTGAGGAAAGATTGTGGTTTGGGCTAAAATTAGTCAAATTAGTAAAATAAGAGACAAAACTGGCGTTAATGTCAAGAAGTTAAATAACAAAACTAGAGTAAAATAAGTCAACTTGGACTTGATTTCAACCGGGGACCAAGTTTGACTGATTACAGTTAAAAAGAAAAACATATATATATATGTATATATACACATATATATGTATATATACACGTGTATATATATACATATATATGTGTATATATACACATATATACAGGATATCTTTGTAATCAATGAAATGTCTCTTGTTGGGATGTTAAAGCATTACACTTATTCCTTTCACACTGAACTGACCTACTAGCATGACCCCGCCCCCCAAACACACACACATGCACACACACACACACACACACACACACACACACACAATCACATGTAAAGGGTAGGAGGGAAAAAAGATTAAATGTGGTTTTGAAGAAAAAGTAATTAAAAGAAGTGGGAAGTTTTTCCTTCTTTCTTTGTTTCATTTTCATATTGTGGTATTAATGAAAATAACATTACATCACCTCTGATGAGTAGCCTATGTATATTTGGCTGCTCTGCCCTTTCTCAAATGTCTCCGAGCCACATATAGTGAAGACCCTTCTGTGGGGCGCGTTGAGGACACACATTGCACTTTTCAAAGAGAAGAGAAAAATTAAGATTCGTGGCTTTAAATGGATTTGTCAGGCTTTGACGTCTTTCTTTCAGGAGGGCTGGGTCATAAGAGCCCAATAAACCTGTCTTTATCGAGTTATGGCTGTGTTCACACCCACGCAGAGCCGAGCAGGCCAGCTGAACCCCGCAGTTGTAATCTTGTGATATCTGACTACTCGTGCAGTAAACTATTGCAAAGGAAAATTTAATTTCCACTTAGTGATCATTCCTAAAGCTACGAGGATGGTCAGTGCTCCAGATGGGAAAAAAAATGATCTTCACATGACTATGCTAAAAGTAAAAACAAAATCTATTTTTACCCAGGCTCTCTGTTTTATTGTTGTCAGTGGTCAGAATTTTTAATACAATACGGTTTCTCAGATGCCACTGGAGAACAGAATATTAACAACCATATGGGATACAGGCATAAGTGAAATCATCAATGAAAAAAAAAAGTGCAGTTTCAACACAATTTATTTAACTACCCGTAGCCTTGCAGCATTAATGGGTTAGTGCATGTAATTAACATGCTGTATGTAGCTATCGGCACAAATGGAAAAGATTATTCATAACTAGTGCAGAATGACACTAAAAATAGTTGTGTTTTTGCCAATATATTTTGCTAATGATATTGTCTGCCTCCAAAGACAAGAGAAACAGCGTGTAGAGCCGTGGCACTGCTATGTTTTATCTGACTCTGTGAATTAAGGGTTCATTTCAATCAAACCAGAGTTGATAATTGTTGGGAAGATGGAGAAAGACTAACCAAGACAGTCTTGGAGGTGTCGGCTCTTTGTGGGAGCGACGGCTGCTACTGCGTGTACGTTTTTGGGGTGTCATATGTGTTTTTTAAATAGTAATTTACCGTAAACAAAAAACAGTTCTCAACTATGAATTTTACGGTTGCAAAAAAATCATACCGTAATGTATTATACATTCTCACTTAATTTTTTATGGTGAAGTTCTGGCAACCACAGCTACCGGTAATTTACCGTATATTACACAGATTTTTTTTTACAGTGCATGTTTTGCAGATAGAAAAACCCATTGAGGCAAATTTGGGATTTTGGAGCTACACAAATAAAATCAACTTGACTTGAAAAAGCGCAGACACAGCAGTTTGCCGTATTAACTTCCAATGTTTTTTCCCTGTCAGATGAAAGCACAGAGGAACCGCACCGCATTCAAATGTGCATTCCTAAATGAACTGGCAAGTCGTGGCATGTACGCTAGGTGACTTTGTTTCATCGACTTCTGCTGCTTTCTTTCACACAAGCCACATGCCACACGAATCAGCGGCAGGCCCAGCAGGACAGCCTGAGTCCGTGGGTACGATCACATGTCATGCAAGCTAGCGATGTTTGTTGGAGATTCTTCCTCACCTGGAAATCACAAGTGCCTGCCAGTGTGACAGATGGCCATGGTGCTAATCAAGGTGATTCAAAACTGTACTCCTGGCTTATCCACAGCGCAGAAGAATTTCCAGCATTTGGAAGTGTGGATTCATTCAGCGGCAGTTATTCAGGGTTGACAGGTGTTGATTGGAGTGTTGTTTGTCTTCTCATAGAGCTGATATGTCTGTGGGGCTGTTGCTCAAAGCTGTCCAAGTTATTAAGTGTGATGGGTGCGGACTTTTGTAAACGCTATCTTGGTTTGGATGTTTGTCTCCTGAGTTAGATTAACATTGACAATTTGGCTGTGTGGAGGTGATTTAAGGTGGTGTTTCAAAATGAGCTATTCCTTGTTTGAAAGTTACAACTGAATCGGTAATAGAAAACAATTCAAGACCAAAAGTTTAAAAGGATGATTGTAAAACACATGTTTAACATTTTTGTCTTGAACGTTACCAGTATAATGGTTTCTTTAAAACGTACTATTGTGTTTTGAAAAAATGCAGCAGGCATGAAATAAAAAATAATTAACTGATAAAACAAATATATAGTTATAATAATGACACATTATTATTATTGTAATATGGATTATTGATGATGATAATTTTGTAGTGTGGATTTTCTATGAAACCCACACTTCATTGAATAGGAAAATACAATTTCGAAGACTTGTTTATGTGGTGGACCATTTGTTTCATCCTCCTCCTGCTTGATTGCAATGCAGATTTAGGGGACCATGTGTTAATCTATACATATGTAATATAATATGAAAAGTAGGATGGACCAAAATGTTCAGTAGAATGGTTCTGTAAATAAGTAAACTATATATATTTTTTGAGATAGTGTGGTACATAATCTCCAGTTCATGAATAAATCCCATCACTCTTACTGCAATTGTTTAAGACTGTGTTGTAGGCTGCATGTTTTTAGTTATCCTATTCCTATCCATCCCTTGAGCCACACAAAAACAAAACCTGACTTTCACAAAATGTAATGTCTGTATCCAGGTGGGTATACAGTCATTACAGTCATAACATTACAGTCACAGGTGATGTGAAAATGCTACACAGTGGCTCAAGTGAGGGATCGAGTGTCAGAATCCTTGTGTATCATTTAAGAAATCCTTAAAATTATACAGTAAATCTGAATGGTACTGGCTTGTCACATGAGCTGCAGTGTGGCTGTTGGAGATAAGGATTACAGCTACTCTGTGGAGTCTGTGAACACACATGGGTATAAACTATTATCTCTAATTAATAAGTATCTTCAATAATAACATTGCATTTCTGTTGAATCATCAGTAGGTGTTCGTACACAGTTATAACTAATGCAGGTTGTCAAAAACCAAAAGAATCGTTACTCAAGCCAAATTCTGCAAACGCTTGCACTGGAGATAAGCAGTGACTCACTTTGGTGTGCTCTGTATGAAAAGCCCACTCCAATGTAATCAGCAGTGCTGTTCCTAATTGATTAAGTCAACGTGATTGACTTCTCCTGCAAATGCTCATGTTTCAGACAATTTCCCGACAAGACACCATACAGTATGTTTATGCGCAGCATCCGAATAGATGACAGCGCCACAATTGGTATTCTCCTCACAGACGCTACATCTTGTAATGACAGCTTTTATGGGATCCAGTGAAGGAGACACTAATATCCCTTACATGATGAGTGTAAGCATTACATGAACATAAAAAATTCAGAAACCAGAATGTAAATCAGAATGTTTAGCAGTGTCAGTTGAGCATTAGCAACAGATGATGGTTGATTCAGTAATTCTCCTAGGACGAGTACGTGGACCACTGGGACTGTATGTTTAAAGACTGCATGTGTGGAAGAGAGAGTAGATGGGATGTGTGAAGATGACGGGACATTAAAATGTATTAAATGCTTTGGACAGGAGATTTGTAGGAGTTTTACATGTGATTAATTGGGGCAAATCTGTAGGAGTGCTGAGAATCTCCGGACATGAGTGGATTTTTATTTATGTTTTATATTAATAATCAAAGAGAAGCAGTAAGACTTATTCTACATAATGTCATTCTCACTATGTCTCTAAACCAAGATCAGTGAGGTGTAAAAACTACAAGTTATGATTATTCTTGACTGTGTACCTATCATTTTATAATTCACATAAAATCACAGTTATTACCACTGTTAGTGGGAACACATGTCACTTGTAATTTGTTACTGATGACAGTAACATAGTACCATGATGCATTATATTGCAGCTACTGGTGCAATTAAGATTGCTTTGCAAGAAAAAAATAAACGAAAGCTATGTGCTTTAAACATGTTACAGTATTTGAGTTAATAATGCTCGTTGTAAAGAATCTAAACTGGTGGATGGATAAAAAAACGTATCTGACTAATTTAGATTTTGACCTGATGATGGCAAAATGAAAAAAATACCATGAATATCTGCAACAAATTGCATGGTGATCCACTCAGCACTGATGCAAATTGCACATAAAAAAATTAAATAAATACGTCAACATAAATGTCAGCTTGCTGGTAGCGCTGAGGGAAGAGTCAGGAGATCTCCAAAGTCTAGACTAAAATTCTGGAGATTATGAATGTGTTTGCTGAATTTGGGCGAATCCATCTAGTAGCTGTTGAAATATTTCACTGGACAAGAAAAATCCTTGACCCGATGGTGGCGCTAGAGGAAAAGACAGGGAATCATGGACGTCAGTTGGATTCAACCTCTTGTCACCTTAGATATCTTCACAACAATAGTTCATCTATAGTTTCATCCAATATCTTTTGCTAATCCGGGGCCATGTCGCGAGGGCAGCAGGGTACTCCAAACATCACTCTCCCTAGCAACGTTTTCCAGCTCTTCCTTGGGGATCTCAAGGCGTTCCCAGACCAGTCAAGTTATATAATCCCTCCAGCATGTTCTGGGTCTACCCCGGGGCCTCATACCAGTTGGACTTGCCCATCCTGATTAAATGCCTGAACCAACTCAGGGGGAGCGGCTCTACTCTTAGCTCACCCTATCTTTAACGCTTAGCCAAGCCACCCTACGAAGGAAGCTCATTTTGGCCGCTTGTACCCGCGATCTCATTCTTTCGGGTCACTAGCCAAAGCTCATGACCATAGTTGAGGGTCAGAACGTCGATGGACTGGTAAATCGAGAGCTTTGCCTACTGGCTCAGATCCCTCTTCATCACAACAATCCAGTACAACACCCACATAACTGCTGACGCCATACCAAACAGCCTGTCCATCTCATCCTCCATTTAACCCCTCACTTGGAAATAATATCCCAAGATACTCAAACTCCCACAGTTGGGGCATTGACTCACTCCCAACCCAGAGAGTGCGATCCACCGTTTAGCGGCAGAGAACCATGGCCTGGTGCTGGTAGGTACTGACGACTATCTATAGTACAGTATATCTATAGTATAGCATGACCAAAGTGGTGGACCGACCGGAAGACTGACAAACATTGCCACCCCAAACCATAACCGTAATTCTGTGAATATTTTAAGTGTTGCAAATTATTTGAATTTATGGAAAAACCAAACATGATACAGCACTCTTGAAAGAAGTTCTTTGCGGACATGTTCAATAGCGTCTCGTCAAAACAGGAAGCACCCGTCAGGGAAAAATAGACACTGACCTCTTTCTGCATCAGTTTACCCTTCTGCTATAGCCTACAGTCACTCCCTGGAGGTTTAAGAGTTTCTCAGGCAAACTGGCTCAATACAGAGTTATCATACCTTTGGATCATGGATAAAGGCAACAATTGATTCATTATCTTTGTGCATCAGCTCCCTGAGGCTGAGGGGGATACTTGTCAAAGTGTTGATAGTTTAATGGGCAAACATTCAAGGTCAGAGCCAACAAAGAAGACGAGGAGAGAGATAAAAGGCTGGCCATTTAATTTGTTGCTGATCAAACTGGCAACATGATGAAGGAAATTATTTTTTTATAAGCGATAGAGATGCTTCCAGAGCTAATCCTTGTTAACTGATGAAGTCATTTAGCTGACTTTGCGTATTGAGCCCTCTCTTTTGATGAAAGGATTCCTTGAACTTCATTGTGGTCTGCTTGTTTTGCCTCCAAAGTCTACTGAATTGATCAAAATTTCATGATATTATCCTTATTATGACCCTGTACAAACTGGCCAGGCAAGTGCGAACACCATGGTATTATTAATATGGAATGACTATTGGCTCACTCCCGTTCCCGTTCCAGCTCTCCTCCAAACTGTCCTTAGCCCAGTAATTTTCAGTGGAACTGAATTCTTTTATGTTGTTAATCACAATTCCTCTCCAAAAAGCACTTCTTGGATCCAGTTTCACTTCCTCAATAGACAGGGGAAAGATCCATTTTCTAGTTCAAGGGAATTCAAATAAGGGGAGGAAACGAGAGGCTTATCTGATCAGAAGTGAGGCCTTTGAACAGAAATGCTGACATGATCATTAAATTGAAGCGCACAGAGACAGTAATATAGTACAGTACTGATACTTTTGTTCACCTATTGGTAGCATAATAGATTAGAGGACCCTTTTGACTTGACTTGCTCGACTTGCAGTTTTGATATTTTAAAGGCTTGTGATCAGTATGTTCCCGGGATGGTTTTGATTGAATATTCATGCCATGAATACTTAACATGCTTCTTACCCCTCTTAACCCCTTATGCAGCAGATGTCTTTGACCACACTAAGAGGGTGTCATGCAATCTGGTACCTTGGCACCGTTCCACCTACAATGGCCACTTTCTAATTCTTTGTCTGCAGGCCGCATTTCTAAGGAAAGCATGAATGCAGATTTAAGGGCACTGAGACCAGTTGTGCTTGGCATGAAATTGATGTGTTATAGATCTCAATCTCAAGGCAGTCTTTGGAAATTTGTTTAGACTTGTGCACTTAATCAGAGGTTATTTGTCAAGCCAACCGCAACTGACTAACAACTTCCTGGAGTTCCCTGCAATGTTAGAGAGCACACGTCAACACGTCACATCTCGTCCTCCTTCCAACTGTCACATCCAGTTGAATGAGTGAAGCTGCCACTCTGCCACACAGGCCACGGGAATTGTTTGTTTCAATCAACGCCTGTAGATAACCAGTACCAGGGTTAATTAGAGTTACAGGCCAAAGCCCAAAGGTATACAAAAAAAAGTTATTTAAATGGAGATGAAAAATATGCAGTATAGACCAGGGTAAGACGCCCCACGAGGTAAGAAACCTAGTAATGTAACATTTATGTAGCAGTTAAAGTGAAAGCAATGTAAAAAATTGAAAATAAAGTTAATCTTCTGCATGAATACCAAATTCAAGATTCCCCTATAGGGCATCTTCCCTCTGTAAGGGGGCATATTCTCCAGTATGTGGGGGAAGATGGCCCTTCAAAAGATTTTATATTCAGTTTTATAGTCAAAGGACGTGTTCATGTGTTAACTTGTGCATACTTCCACTGTACATATTATGTTGATATTCAAATATTTGTTTTAAAAGAAAATAGACGTTCTTAAGGGGGGGTCTTGCCCCGGTTTACCCTACAGGTAAGTCTTATAGTATTTGTAGTACAAACAAGCTGAAAAAAGCCCACACCGTGACATCGTTCTACTCATCGTGAAATAAAAAGTTTATAAGATGAAGAAATACACAAATGACTCTTATAAAAACTAGAGAGAGCGTATTCTAGGTGGCAGCAGTATTTCTCATGGTCTGGCCATCACACAGAGCAGATCTGAAATACAATGTTGGAGATGATCGAGTCTTAGTGTCAATACATCACCCCAGAAAATTACCTCTTCTCTGCTTGGCCTACTTTAATCTCTCACCCTCTATTGAAAGAATGAACACTCTCTCCTCTGTCCTATTGACAACGTAAAATAGGTTTGCCAGCTTGATTGACAACTTTGTCCAACTGACAAAATGTAATGCAGTCGAGGACAAAAAACAGATCAGGAATTCTTTGGACCCAATCTGGTGCTGCCGATTACATTTTCTCTGCCGTCTTCTTCTTTATTGTATCAGATGGGTCTTTTGAAGTATTGAGGTAGTGTTGTATTGTGTGTTGTCTGTGGGCTCCTGAATGTGTCACACACATTCAGGAGCACGCAGACATACACATGGTTGCATAAATATGTGGGTCCGTGTTAGAGAAGTAAAAGATTCCACAAAGCTCAACATGAAAGTCATTAGCATTACATTACACTGACATTTTTGGCATTTGGCTCAGACCTTTATCCAGACTGACTTAGAATGACAAACAGAAAAACATTTCAGACAACCAACACTGAGTGTACAAGAGGTAGAACTGCTCTGATAATATTTATGTGACCAAGATTTTCTTTTTCAGCAATTGAATAATTCAGCAAGGTAAACAACAGACCGAGATTGTAGACATCAAAACACATATTCAGCTAAATGCAAATGTCATGAAAAATAATCAAGTACTAACCAGATGGTATGAATGCAGCTATTATAACTTAAAGCTATTCCCAGGCTGATATGAGTTTTAGTTATAAATGTGTTTCTGAGAGGAAACACGGCTTAGCCTATACAATAATTCCTGCATCTAAGAAATCTGTATGATGTAAATGAAAATGTGCAATGTGTCATCTCAACACATGGAAGTGTCAAAACCATTCACCTTCATGTTAGCTAACATGTACATCTCAAAAGCTGGGCCATATAGAGATGAACTGTAGATTACATGACCTTTACAGGTGGCAACGCAAATGTCAACACATTAACGCTGATCTTAAATCTAAGGAAACGCTGGTCTGATGATGGAGAAATGAACCCTGATTAATAAATACATATCCATCAATTGATGAGTGTATGCTACTATGTATAAAATTATCAAATGTGTTTGTTTTTTTCAGGTTTGAAATTTAGGTCAGTGATCTTGATTCTTTTCAACATGTTGATGGATGAAAAGGCAGCACTTTTTCATTTTCATTCACACTTTTGACATATTCTAAATAATTTGATCCATTCGAAATGCCTGGAATATTATTTATTTTTCTACAATAGGAGAAAAAAATATAAAGATGGTATTAAAAGAATTGCTAAGTAACTATGCATGCATCAAGACTGTTAAGATCAGTGGGTGAGCTTAACTGTTATACCAAATGTATTAGCTTTGAACGACAATTGTCAAATATTTGATCTCAGTTGTGAATGACCTTTCATTGTGTGTTGTGTCAATGCAATTACAGCTTCCAACAAGTGTTAAAATCACAGTCTCCTTCACAAGTCTCTCAGTCATACAATAGTGTCATCCAAATGTGTCAACATAATTGAATTAGCAGAGGATAATGATGGCCACGCGTGGACAGTGCCAATATTTACAAGATTTTCAGATGTGTGCACAGATAATGCTGACGTACTCCATCTGGAGAAACTGACCTTGTGTTTTGCATATGTGAAGACATAAGGGGCGGGGGGAAATGGTGATAACAAAAGTTTACTTTGTTGTAGCTCATTGTGCTTGAAAATATCCTTGTAAATCATTAATTTAAACAACATGAACGCTGTTGAATGGCTCAGTTCTTAAGGCAGGTGGTAACCTCCCCTGGTTTCATACCAGCATTCAAAGGAAGAAAATGTCTTTTCACTCTCCCCAGGTATCATCATGCTGCCAGCAGAAACAAATCATTATGTAGACATCAATAACACCATGTGTCTTACATTAGAGAGTGTACAAAGCACATTTGCAAAGAAAAATGCGCTCTATACTCCTCAGATATTAAAGTTGTAAAGGAAAGAAAATCAACTTACAACCTGATTAGTGGGGCCAAGTGAGCCAACATATCTGCCAAGTGCTAAGAATACTGCAAGAGACATATGCAGGGGTTAATGACGCCATTCTTGCACCTTGCCAACATGATCTGTACAGCCATTTCCATTAAAACATGGTTGAACCTCTTTCATTATTTTACCTGACCTTTACAAAAGGTTAGTTGTAGTTCAGCTCGGCGGTTATCATTGTTCCTCCAACCAAAACAATGAACTTATCAGTCATAGCAAAACCAATATATCATAGGTAAAGCACAGAGGGGTGAGTCAAGCCACAAGTCAAGTAGAAACTGGGTCAATGTTTTAACATTATTGTTAAACTTAAAGAGGTCATTTCATGAATAACTCATACTTTCAGTGCTTGTGTCCATAGAATTGGAGTGCAGTGCCTACCAAGCCGCAATCTGTGAAATGAGACAACCCAGTTTTGTTTTTTGTGGGCTCTCAAGATCGGAGAATATGTGATTCAACAAGCCATTCAGATTTGGCTCCCTTTCCTTTGTCACATCCAGTCTCAAAATAGTATGTATGAAACATAAACATGAGCATTATATATCCCTTTTAAACGCATGCAAATCCACCATTAAACTCAGTATTATTCTTTTCAGTATCCAAAACTACGTACATGTTTTTATACCTCATAGCATCCAGTTAGCTGGTGCTTTGTATTTCTAAAATCTGTCCTGTTCAAATGCAAAGAGAAAAAAAGTATGTCTCCTAATTTAGTCTATGCTTAGGACAAAATTTGGGGATCCAATCCGTAGGGATCAAACTTCCGGAACAGAAACCTTTTGCTATTCCAACAGGGGATTAAGGTAAGGGGATACTCATCTTAAAGGATAGAATTGGGTTAGGGTAGTGAGTTCTCTCTAGGAAAACTTCTTGTGGAGGTTAGCCTGGCTCTGCCTGCTGGGCTTATGTCTGCAAAAGAAACTAGACGTAGAAAGGGCTGCATTGAGTCTTTTTACATGTCAGTTCCAGTTGTGGTTTCACATTTTATACTAGTGAAGCTATATTTCTGAGTTCACAGTGGGTCAGTATTTGGACAGCGCCAGTGGTGGAAGGAGACTAATATATTTTACCGAAAGTTCTCTATGACATTCTGAACATTAATACAGCAGCAAACCACTAAGTTGCTATATAAAGATACAGTGGAGTTGTGTCTACCTGGGCAAAGAAAGAGGTTACTCTTCCTGTGTGTTGTTAAGGCATGTTGGTGCGCGAGTCCCTGTTTGTGTGTTGGCCGATCTGCACTGCACTCATATGGAAGATTCCGCTGATAACTGTTGCTGAGGTAACGTAGCGCCCACCCTCCAGTCCGCGCCCAGTTAAACGCTTTTAGCTCTGTCAGCACTGTTGTCGTTGTTTGCACCGGTAGAGCTGTTAGCATATTATAACACATTATCAGCAGAATTTACTTAAAACTTCTCAAGTAACAGTTGCCCATTGCAGAGCATTACAATACATTCATTTTCAATTATTATGAACTGAATGTGCCCAGACAACTATTTTTATATATTGTTGGATAGTATCACATTATATAAAATAAATATGATTTTTCGGTGTAATGTTCATCAACAAAACGATTAGTACCTATAATTGTGAAATGTAGCCGACTACTAAGGACAATATTTATTTCCTGAAATCTAATGAAATACAAATGCAAAGTAGGACAACATGGGAATAAACTACATTAAAATTGTACCTAAGAATACACATTTAGTTACCATCCACCATTGTGTAGTGGATACAGAGTTATACTCGGTCTTATCAGCTCAAACTTTCATTAATATTGAAATGTGTCGAAAAGAGCAGCTTGCAAATATGCAATAAACCCAGTAATGGGGTACCATCAGGACTCGCTCTGTCCTTCACCCACTATGGTGAAATCTATTCATGTCATACCATAGAGATCAAACTATACTCCTTTCAGAAATGACAATTTCAAGTTTGGGGACAATAAGCTGGTCAAGGTTGCTGTCTAATAAATGACTTCTTGTCATGTTTGCAGATGCTCAAGGTCCCCTGACGTCCACCAGCTGGGATAAGGCACGGTCCCTGAAGCCGATGTCACTATGATCAAGAGCACATAACAGGCAGATGCCTCTGAACTGGCAAACAAAAGCTATTTTGTGACTGCTCCATTGTTCCCAACCCTTTATCGCTCTCTATCTCTGCCATGTTCTTCTCCTACTGTTAAAAACCGGAAGGCATATTCATGAGGGAAGCATAATTAACCAGTCAGGGTTTGGATGACATCCAGATGGATGAGTTATTATTGCCATTATTGATACTGGCTGGTATGAGCCCTGCTATCTGGGATTAATGTTGTTAGAATTTAGAAGCCCGACACCATCTTACCACTTAGTCCCATGATGAATAGTGTTAGGCAAAGTCGTTTGCACTGACACTCACTTACTTCCCCTCATTTTATGTACTTTGCTTGCCTTATTAAGGCTCTTACCACTGGCTTAATTGCCTATTTAGAATTCTCCTCTTTGTGACCTAGATGTGTTTTATTTGGTGAATGTAATTAAGTTACCTGTAAATATCTTCGCCAGAGCCCCATCAATCTCTGTTATGTGGGAACTCTATTTTTGTTTTAATTAATTTAATGGCTGCTGTGTCTGGACACTATTAACCTCAATGAAACTAAGGGGAGAAATGGGTTTCACTTGTGCTAAAGACAAGGCATCTATGTTGAACTGCTGCTCAATAGATTTGTGTTAGTATACTGATCCACTGGGCTGTATAGATACTCTGGCTTTGTGGATTAACATCCAACTATTGTTACAAAGTGTAACAGAAAATACTGTGGGCTGAGAGAAACTGTTCTATCAAGGAAAAGGCCCATTATTGTTCTGGCAATAGCCAAAACGAGCATGGCAGGCAGCCTGTTTACTAGTTCAAAAACCAATGTTAAACCAGGCCAGGAAAAAAAAGCTTGGTTTGTTTTGAGGGAAAAAATGGAGACCAATGTATGGGAACGAAGAAATATGGTCATGGCCAATGGTGGCAAGACCACCTTGCAAAGACATAAGGAAAAAGCTTTCTGGGGCCCAACAGTTAGAGGTGGGGGATTTGCAGCAAATATCGTATAGGTGTAAATAGGCAATCATAACCAAATTCTATTTTGAACCAAAATATTCACCATTACTTATTAAAACAACCAAAGCACACACATTCTTAAACGTAGCCCCCTCCGACCCATCCCTAATATCTCAACAACTATTCGATGGATCATCACTTCATTTGGGTACATATATTCATGGTCAAACAAAAGACGAAGTTTACTCACTTTGGTGATTCCGTGACTTTTACTTCAGCGCTTCAGGTTGACATTTGTGTTTTTTAGTGACATATATTGGATCGATAGCCATTGAGACGTGGTACAGACATTCTTGACCCCTCAGAATGAATTGCCACAGCTTTGTTGACCCCCCCTGACTTGTCCTCCAGCAACATCAAGTAAATATTAATAAATTGGTTTATGACTAAATATACTCCAAAATGAAAGTATATTTCCTTTTAGACTCAGCTCGACTTTGATTTCAGTGCTAATACGTATATGTTAGCAAGCTTACAAGCTTAACTAAGATGGGTGAAAAAACATATATATATATATATATGTGAACATTTTCATTGTATAGTCTTTGTGGCCAAGTTAGTATGCAGACATGAGCGTTCAGCCTCCCAGAGCTGCTCGCACGGCTTTAGATCATTAGTCTTGTTTTGTCCATCAATGAGACATTTATCAAAAGTCATCAGTTTTCTTACCAACAATATAAGGGTACCACTTATGATGATGACCAAACGACATTGTGAAAGTGTCCTCATAATCCACATCAGTCTATAAGGATGCGGGTTTTGCAGCCATCGGAGTGAAAATATTTCTCGCCACGTCTTTAAACAAATTATCCAAAAATTTTCAAGTTACGAATTATTGCTAATATTGTTAAATGTTTAATTTCTCATGGAAGAACTATGTAAACCATCAGCCAAACAGAAAAAAGGAAAACACATACAACCCTTGAAGGGAATCCTGATGTGTGGAGTATCCATTAAGAAATGGGACATATCCCATCACTATCCCTACCTCCAACCCCAAAGAGCGTGGAGGACATGGCGGATGCCCTCCAGAAACACTTAAATGACATGAAGGAACAAGCTCTTCCCTTATTAATGTGCTCTTTTACAAAGCGACACACCATGCACAGTTCCCTCGGGACAAGGGAGCGCAATGAGAGTAGCAAGTGGGCCTGTTCATATTTTAAAGTTGGGCAACCTGTCCTTAAAGGTACTGTAGTTAATCAAGATGCTACTTAACCGCTCTGGTAGTCACTCGGCACATTATGTACATAATAATTCATTAAACATCAACCTCTGACAGGAGCTACGAAAGGAAATCATTTTCTAATTCACACCATGGTGACTGGTTGTAAACGAACAGAGAATTCATAACCTAAAGTTAAAAACAACAAGAGGCACATGACCACAGTTTACTGGTAACAAGAGAGAAGATGTATGTTAAAGAAAATGAGAAAAGCACTTCTTTTGCTGTTTAAATATTACGTCAGTGCAGAATGAGATGGATGAATGAACAAAATTTAACAAAATATCTTTTGGAACCGATTGGCAGTTTAGGCCATGATATGTGTTCACAGTCCAAAGGACAGGGCTGAATGCTTGGGTGGCGTTGTACCTATTAAAGTTGGTGCTTTAGAATGGGGGAAATGCTTACTTTGATTTCCCTCAGGCTTTTTGATCTCTGAGCGGAATGAAAATGCTCCTTCTCTGGCAGCATAAAAGGTACAACCCGGCACACAAAAACACATATGCACACATCGTATTGATGCACTATCGTTTGTGCACAAACACACACGCGCGTGCACACACACACAGTTACGAGCAAACTTTACAGGCCTGTGCTCCTGCAGTCCAGAGAATGTGAGCAGTTAAAAGATCCCTTCATTACTGAATGACCTTGCGTGCATTATAGAATATGATGGATGCAGGGATGCAGTGCCGCATGACAAGAGGATGGATTGTGTTGCACAAGCAAGCAAGTTTATGCTCGACACAGTAGTACTCACATTTCAGTGCAGAGCTGAAAAATTATACAAGAGGACATCGTCACAAATCCATATTTATTAGGAGGTATATTTCAGAAGGAAAAAAAAAAAAAAGGAAAAAAAAGCGTGCATTGCTTTTACACACCCACACACCAACCGTCACATACACTGGCACCTCTTACTCCTTTCTCCCTGATCAAAACACGGGGGCTATATTCATGTGGCATCCTGATCTGAGATCTCTGATCCCTAATTGCACATGAGCAATAGACGATTCTCAGGGGTGGGATGAGCAGATGTGCTGTGTGGCCAGAAGCGCTTTGAGTTTGCATTGCAGAGCGAGAGGGGGTGTGGGGGTCTGGATTGGCCATTGGCAACTCATACAAGCTCCCACACTACAGGTGGTGCAAGTTGTGGTGGTCCAAAAGGTCTCTGTTTTTGTGTGTGTGAGTGTATGCATGTGTGTGGAAGAGAAAGAGACAGGAGAGAAATTGCCAATAACCATTCCCTCTAGTCTCATCACACATAAAGCTACAGGCTATTATTAATCATTTAGTGGGTTTCATAGTTTGGTTCACTGCTCATGCACAGCACCTGTCAGACCATGCTGTGGCAGGGAGGGTTCCATTTGATTAAGTCTCTTTAGCCTTCACATCCTCCCCATCAAAAGGTCACCATGCATCCTTCTCTGATAGCTGCTCTTTATACATGTTTTGCATTTACATGTTGTCACACAAGCCAAAAATTGAGCCCACCTCACATTTACACAACGCAATCAATTTTCCTCACCTGTGTCAGAGGGCTGCGTGATCTTCACTGGGCAATTTTGGTGTGGAGCATCGTTCTATGTGACGGATTCCTCTTCAGTGGCAACTTTGTTGTGCACAGTATATCCTGAAGAATAGTTTAATTCGACGTTTGGTGCAGTGATGTCTATTTTTAAATGTTTCGTTGATGATAAAAAACCCACGCATCACTTCTTGTCCACAAGGGCAGGTTTTCTTGGAGAGACTTGCCCACCAGCTGCTATTTAGGAAACATTAAATGCAAAAAAAATTCAAAATGTTTCTGTGTGTCAGAGAGGCAGAGACAAAAAAAGAAAAAAGGAGAAACTTGAGCTCAATTATACCAAAATTACCAAAAAAGAGATTTACCTATTAGTTGCTGATTGATGGATGTCCTGAATCTGAAGCAGCTGTGTAAAAACCCTGAAATCTCGGCTGATAATGTATTCAGATCCTTCCTCAAAGCCTATCATGACTGCCCTCCAATTTACATGACAAGAGGAAAATAGAATTTACATGTCTACAAGAAAAACATGTGGTTAAAACAAATTACTTCTGAAATTACAGTACAGATAATTGTGTTTGCATGGTAATAGTACTGTCAGGGCACCTCTGTGTTGACTAAATCTCACCCTGGAACATTTACTTTACAAATTACACACAGTGCAGTTTTGCAATGGAGGAAAGTCTGAAATTATGAGAAATCACAGTACACCTTTGATATTAAACCACTGGGAAAAATGGCTTTTTAGAGCCAGCAGATATACGCAGACAGACAGAAGTGCTGAAAAAGGTTGAACAACTACGCCTCCTGTTTCAACAGTGACTTAGATCTGTGTGCACAAAAAAGGACGAGGCTTTTGTATTCTCTCTGAAATTGGATCAGAGAAACTACTACATATATTAATGAATAAACACCACACACAGAGAGATACGGAGCAACCCCTGCATCATACTGATGCAACAACAAAGCAATCTAGCACTCGTGTGGCTTCTGGTTATTGTGCTGTGTGAAATTTCATGCACTAATTAACATGTAAGGAAGTGACGATGATGTCATTTCTTACCTCCGAGGGCTTGAGCTGCCTCGGTGACATTTTGATCCCCGAGCTGCACGAGTTCCCCTCCCTTTGGGAGGCATTGATTGTTTACTTATTTAATTTTTTCTTTTTTTGGGGGGGTGGGAAGTGTGGTTGCACTCAAACTAACAAATAAGACTCAGGGTGTTTGCTTATGCCACGCTCGTTCACTATGGCACTGGGCTCTCACATTGTCGGGATCAGATTTGACATTATTCACAAAGTGAAAATCGTTTTATTTACATAGTAAATAAATTGCTGGAATTTATCTTTGCACCACTGACAGCGCATGCAAAAAAATAAAATAAAAAATGGGGAGAACGGCACTCGATTAGTAAAGGCCAATTTGAATTCTGTTTGCAAGTGACAATGACGTTAAAGGTATGTAGTTACTGTATTCCTAAATTCAGTTGAGAAAATATAATTGTATTCTTCACATCGAAAAAAAACACATCCTTTAGTGTAGGGCACGTCTCATTTGGTTTTTACTTTATGTGGTCTTAGGGATAGTTCAGGTGTTTTGAAGTGGGGTTGTACGCCGTACCGATCCATAGTCGGTGTTTTACATAATGTAGATGACGGTCGGTACGACCCCAGTGTGGAGAAGCAGGCAGGAGTACCGGCACAGGAGCAAAGCAATGTGCTACTGTGGACAGGGGCAGCAGCAAAACATAGTTTAGCAACGTAAAAAAAAATCTGTGTACGCTATATTTTGAATATTTTCATTGCGTTATCTTGCAGTCAGACAGCCTTTAATGAAAGTGAAACTTAACTATGCTCTCTACAAAGCAACCAGATTCCATTAACAAAAACAGAATAACGATGACCAAAGTGTAAAACCTCCTATCTGCAAAATTATCCAGGAAAAGTGGGAATAACCTCCTATCTTTGTATATTTTTCTTTTTTTTTCTTTTGTATTATGTATTGGGTATCCTTAACAAATAGCATTCTGCAAGAAAACAACAAGTTTCTTTTTTGCATTCTCAAAAAAGTGAATTTTTCAGATAGAAGGTTTTGCTCCTCGGCCATCAATAAATACATTTCCCTTTCACTTCATTTCCTCCATTATAATCTAAATATAATGCACACTTAAACTGACTTTTTTAGACTAAATATATTTTGCTGCTATTCCTGCCTACGTCTCCAAACTGTCATTGACTATTGATAAAACACTACCGATGGATAAGTACCTCATACGACCCCACCTCGAGACACCTAACTCCCTCTAACTGATACAAACATCAGAGAAGGTCAGTTACATCAGGGAGTGTAGAGAAGGCCATAATGCTCATTAAAAGTTACCTTTGTCCGCAGCTTACCAAACACGTTATGCTCACACGCTTATTCCACGTAGCTATGCCTCTGTGTCCAATGACGGATGTCTGGTCACATTTGGGCCCAACACATTGGCGGATGAGGGTGACAATCACCGTGGGCATCGATCAGATTTCACCGCAGCATGGCACCACTTCTCACTTGTTTTTGGGAACAACAAGCGAGTTCATCCCAGCCTTCGTCAAGGCTTGATACAATAACAATGGCTGTCATGTTTTGTAACGTGTTTCTGTGATTGGTGTGTACCAAAGTCCTTTTTAATAGAGTACAACTAAAGTGCCAGTGAGTCATTCAATTCATTTATTGAGTTTGAGCCGGCATTGTAGCTACGCCAACAATAAGACATTGTTCTGCCTCGTTACGAAACAAAGGTTTAAATGGACTTCACAGGCGGAGACAGTGGCATATATAGTTTGTTTTGTTTTCCAGTGTTTTTTGTCATTTCAGGCAACTCTGTTCTGAAAATAAAAAAAATAAAAATCCAACTGAATTTCAGCCTCCTGTATTTTTCAATATGTCTCCTTCCATCATCATTCACCCAAAACAGTCAAAACAGCGCTTTGCTTTTAGCCGGTTTCAGTCCCCAAATGAAATGTCACTCCCCAGAGTTCTAGATGCTGGAAATTAGTTCCTTTGTGTTCATTTCTTATCTTCATAAATCACAAAATAGAATTCCACTCAGGGGAATAAGCCCCACGCTGTGTTTTAAATGTAAAACCAATACATTCCTGACACAGGTTTTAAGATTCATATTTCAGTGAAAATGCAGGGTAAATCAGATGTGGAAATACCACAGAGTAATACATATTTCATGGTAAAGCACAGATCAAACCACATTTAGAGGACAGAAGAGAGGAGCCTGAATAGACAGAGTGTGGCGAGTGTATTACTACCGAAGAAAGACAATGTTGTTAGGACTTTTATTTATTCAATTAGCACAGCACTAAGTGAGAACCCTTGTTTATTCACCTGGAGGGAATTCCGGATTCGGGAAAAAAATTGCATCGCATAGCTGTCAATATCAAACCTTTCCATTATACAGGAGTTTACCTCCAGTGATCTCTGAAGAATTCATCAACAGTCAATCAAAGGGAGTTTATGCACAGCCCTGATTTGGTTTCCTCTTCCCTGCAAACACAATTTGAATACCCAAGGCAACAACACAGTGAAAATGTATTACTGATTCATGTTGCCCTTACTTTCACGGCCATGAAGGGGCTGTTCTTCCTCTGTCAGTCAATCAAGGACAATAGGAGGATGTTTGTACATCACAGATCCAGAAAAGAGAGAAACGAGCGGATCTGGTAGACAGGAAATAGGTTGAGGCCCGTCCCATTAGATGCTGGATCTCTTTCAGATCAGTTTGCCCATGAGAGATCTTTGATTTTCCGGCGGCTTCTATCGCAGTCATGCAACTAAGCTTTGTAATGCTCCGCAGATACCGTGACACAAGAGCTTTTAAATCAACGCCGTCTCAAACAAATTACATTCATATGAAGCTAGTTTTCAAAAGCAATTCATGTTAAATAGCAACATTAAGCTCCAAAGCAAAAAGTAGCTTTCGACTCTTAAACTGCAGTGAAAAGTTCCAAAATATGTTATGGTGTGTGGAAGGGCACAGGCACAGGCACATAGACACCAGATCCAGGACTTCATACTGTATTCTATCTTGTGCCTCTCAGTGCAAACGTTAAGTTAAAGGTTAAAGTCTATATTTGTTATCACTAGAATAATTAAATACGATGTAATTACCTTGTTTTTCCCTAAATCTGTGTGGTAAATTCTCAGTCTTCTGGAGCTTTGTAAATATTCATGCCTAATTTGCCAGTATTAAATCTTAAATTGAAGATTAACAGCGAAGAAATTCAAACTTTAAGAAATCTGTTTGTCTCCTATGCTTAAAAAAGGTTGTAAGAGGAACATGTACCCATTCGGTTTAGGAGATTTGAGCCTTGAAGGCTACTGTATAAAGAGAACATGTCAAGGAGTCACGGCCTCACTGAGAAGCAAGTTATCAGAAGACTTTCTAAACTTTCTAAAGTCATTGATTTGTGGGTACACATTCCTATTTTCTAAAAGAAAAAAGTATATTGTTCAATTATTGATAGTGTTGTAACTGTATGTGTCATATGTTGTTTTGTTGGCATGCAGCATAACAAAGTCTAAGGTATTTGTTTCATATGACATAGAAGTATCATCTATCTTTCATTCAGGGCATCAAAGGCAGTGTCTGCATTCACATATGTTTAATGCACATTTTTAATCAGTTAATGGAACTTACTACTTCACATTTCTTTTTTTACGGCTATTGTATCAAAAAGAAAAAATTGCTGGAGTAGATCCAAGGTCTTTCTTAAGTCACAGATCCAAGTCAAAACATTTTATGTTCCAAAACAATATATAGTATATTGTGCGATGAATGTTAGTTTTTAAAATGTGTGTTAACTCTTTGTTTCTTTGTTGGCATGCAGCATACAAAAAGTACAATGTAACTATCTCATGCTGACACACGTAATATATATTTCTCTTTCTTGGTATCAATATAGTTTCTGTGCAATTCTTGAGTTGCCAAGTTATCCAGTCCATTATTTTTAAAGACGGACTGAAAAGAGAGAACAAATTTGATGTTTTCATTACACATGATATAAAATTACACTTGTTGAATGCAATATTATAGCTCTGTAGGATTTGTCTGCATATAAACATAATTGATATATACAAAAGCCCTAAATGGGGCTTGAAAATGTCTTCACATAAAACCTAATGGTACCATAAGCCTAAGTGAATCTGCAATAGATTCCTCTATGACAAGGCGGACAATTTGGCCAGAGAGTCATAAAACAAAGGCTCCAAGTAATTACAACTATACTTAACGCTGTACAGCTCAGTTCCTGTGATAGTGAATGAACAGAAAGACTGCTCAATTCAATGAGATTTGTTGAAGGACACACACAGGATTCCATTTTTAAATCTAATGGAAAAGAGGTTAAGGGTGAAAAAAAATACTATTTACAAAAATTGGAGAGGGGCATATCCTCCTCTATTCATGTGGTCCCCATGCCCTTAATTTGATTTGACCAGAGTTCATTTCTCGACACTTCAAACAAACATGGCCACTTTGGGCTGATGCTCAATGTTAATGGTGTGATTAGTGCTGTATCTTTCCCTTGGTGTGGCAATTTATTTTGCCCCATTAAGCCTTTGAAGCTATGCCCTGCTGACTCAGATGCTCTTAGTAACAAACAGTAATATTAAAATGGCTATTACCACCAAAATATATCATCTGGAATGGCTTATAAGGTCATAACAAAGTGTACCCCCCTATGAAATGCCTGAAAAGGAAAGCAATATATCGACATGAATGTTCTCGGGGAAGAGAAATGCCCTACATTTTTATTGGAGATACTAACTGCACATTTCTTACTTTACCCTTCGATTTTCTAGCCAGATCAAGTGGTCAAACGTGGAAATAATTGCATTATATTACAATGTTAATACAGAGAGAAAAATCCAATCTTACAGTGGTGTAAAAAAGGGTAGTGAATCATACCATCAATTCATGGTGGAACCCTCAGGTAAAAGGCTGTCTATACTGCTGGTCAACTAATCCTGCAAATAAAACAACATATATCTGCATTTTCTGATGCCGAAACCATTACAAACCGCCCTTTCAAAAGACAAACACTTCTTGTATTTGACAACACCATTGCTAATGTTTAGCTAGATCCAGGCACAATAACGTCTTTGTTAGGACTGGGTTTAACTAACTACTCGGTTAAGGCTCGGATGGAAGAAAACAGGAAGGGAGAAATTTGTCTTGCATGTCTAAAACCAACATCCGGTTGGCCCTTCCAACAACCACAAACTCCTCCCTCTGCAGATTTTAGTGAACTATAACCACCTCACACTATTAAGTCTTTTGCTCACAACCCAGACGCCGGAAAAAACTGTTGGCATTCTACGTTTCTGCAAAGCCTGTGATACGTTGAATGTCACCGTTTCTGAGCCAAAAATACGTTTCATGAAGATGATTTGTATCATCAGCCTTGTATCAAGCTTACAGAAATGCACAATACCACATGGTTAACCTTTAGAAATAAATCATTAATAATTGTCTTTTGCAACCAAACTACTTGGTTAAGGTGAAACAAAAATATCATAGTTTTTGTGAAATTAATAAAATAACAACATAAGTAGTGTAAAAAAAAAATGGCCTTCAGTAATGTTCTGTAAGCGCAAAATCTATTTACTTTTGGATTCACACACGACACAACCAGAAAATATTTTGGCTGTGTTTGTTTGAGTTTGCTTTAGTAGGATATTGTGCATCAAGGGAACCCGCTGATGCATCTACTGTTCTTTATAAACCTTTGTCCAACAGCTTTTCCCATTCCAGTTTTCGTTCAATATGAGTCCTCCATACTTTGACTAATTTCACTAAGTAGATCAGTGTAATCTATATCCAAATAGACCCGGCTCATTATAGAAAACATCTCTAGCACTGCAGACTGGAGTAACAGTTGCCCCTTGCATTTCCAGAGGTTTAATATAATTAGTAAAGACTTTCCGCTCACTGATCTGGCCAATCAGATGGTAAATTTATAGGCCATAATCACATTTGATTTGACATCAACACAGCTCTCTGGCATGAGGCCAAATGCTGGCTGAACAGATGAGACATACAGTAACGGTAGAGAAGCAGCTTTAAATTAAGCAAAAGTGCATTGATTTGGGAAGTGATAGACGCTCAAACGGCCTACAGTTTACGCTCATATTTCAGCTGCATCGTAGAGTTCACAAACCATTAAAGCATGCAGGCTGGGGATGTGTTCTTTCTGACTATGATGAATTGCCTGCAGCTTATCAACATGAGTTGGCATATGGTGTGGGGACATGGCTTGATGGGGTGTCAATCAATCTGTCTGTGATTTGAATGTGCTCATATGGGTTTCTTTGCCCATGGTGAGGAGTAATCCCAAGATGCGTCTTAAGTGAGCATTAATTCAGTGTCAGAATATTTTGAGGTAGATTTAGTGGATGTTAGGCTAAAGCAAGCTCTCCGTAGAGGTTTGGCGGATTTGGATTTATGCATTTTTAAGGCAAGAAACATTCTTATTCTACCAGAAAAAAACCATCATTAGGACCTTTGAAGCTCTTCAGAGCAGTCTCATTTATTCCATGACCTTTTTCATGCAGTATAAAAGCAGACCTTTAGAGAACCAGATGCACTTATGATAGAGTACATTGGAATCGTTTTTTAAAATACAAGAGTAGTGGATGAAAAGAGAGCAAAACTGATGCATGGTCTGGGTTTTGGTAATGATCAGAGATATAATCCCACACACACACGCAGTCACACACACCAACACATGTTCCAGTCAAATTCACTAACATAAGTGCACTACATCTTTACAGATTCCTCGGGGTTTGAGAATGATTTCAAATGCTTTTTGGCGAGAGCACAGCTTTGGTGAACAAGGCTCGGCTCTGTAGTTTTAAGAATAATTCACATAATTCCTGTCTGCACACAGTCCTCATATTTTGTTATATCACAGCTTGTCTTCCCACTTGAAAAGATTTGCAGCTTTTCATTCTCCAGGATGTCTACTAACTTTTGCAGAGGAATCCATCACGTCAAACATTAAATCCTGACTACTTTTCAACAAGTATGGTATATCCTCTCTTAATAGTGCTTGACTGTTTCATATCATGTGCGATAGTTGTAGGGGATGTAGGAACATATTGATACACTTCATTAAACAACATTGTGTTTTGTGATACTGCTTCAATTAAAAAAAGAAAAAAAAGATACATTTTTTATAAATATTTCAAATGCAAATATTTGTGGCAGTAGCTCCGATTGTAGAAAGAGTAGTGATGTGATGTTGGATGTTACAGGGACTGTGATAAATGTTTTCATTGCATAACAAAGTTGACTATTTTCACTTAGATTTTATGTGCGTTTTTCCTCAAATTAGATTTCAAAATAGCGATATATTGCATTGCTTACAGTATCACATTATATTGAATCATAACCCCTGTATCATGAGACGTAGTATATTAAAGATATGATCATTGTTTTACGTAATAGTTTATTACAGGTTTAAACTTCTTTGCTAATATTTATCCAAATGTGTGCTTTTTTCATTTTCTGTGGGTATAGAGAATACCAAAAAAAAAGGAAAATCAAAGTATTCAAAAGTAAGCCACACACTTTTTGTTCTTCTTAGCTGCCTGGTTATGTTGTTGCTAAATAGACAACATATGGTATAATTTACCTTTTGACCTGTCACATTGTTTACTAAATGTCAATCTCTGTCTCCAGATCGTGTGTGACTGATGACGCGATGACGAGTTACAACGGTGACAGCTGGATCAAGTGAAAACAGTCTTTAAGGTATTTTATCTATTTAGCTTTTTTTGGGGCATATAGGTTTTGTGATGAAATGCCTTCTTGTATTATTTGTATTATTGCCCATTGAAGGAGCAACACTGTTTGTTATTTACCATCTGAACATGAAATGCTTCTTTGGTTTTTTCATCATCTTCTTTTGAGTTCTGCCATTTAGGACTAATGGAAACAAGTGCATATCGCTTATACACTCATTTACCAAGATATGACTGAATAAAAAATAATAAACACCAAGACCACCAGTATTGTATCACCCCCTACAGCGGTCTGCTACACCGCCCACATTATTTCACTGTTTATGTTCACATGTACATCAATAATGGTTTTTTTTTTCAATGAAGTTATTAGAAATGATGGTAAATAAACCAAATATTACAGATCATAGAGCAGGATCGGCAACTTTTTTGATGTCCCACACCAAATGACTATGTTTATATATGTTTTTTTATAATGCACCAAGACTTATATACGGCTGCGGCACGTCTCCCGTGCATAAAAATAAAGACTAAATGAGAACAGACAGCTCATGTAGTGTAGGTATAGAGCCAGCGTTAATTTGATGAAAAGCTGTCAACAAATACATTCACAAGAGGTGGAACAAGCACATATGACTGCCCGGTAAATAAAAATATATCTCTGGTCGTATACAGCGTTGTCAATTTGTCAGGTGATTGCATCTTGAATTCCATTGGGAGCTATTCGACATCAGGTTAGCAATTTGTGATTTGCCAGTGCTGCATGTTAAATATAATCCGTCAGCATTTACTTGATAATATGGCATGCCTGTCATATAACATATATTTTCCTGGATGGCTATGTATTTTTTTTTTTTTTTTCATTCTAAAAACAAATGCAGGGTGAATACCAATGTCTGTCTACATCAAATAAGAATGCTGATGTGTGTCAGGTCTGCAATGCATCTGGCGTTCTCAGCATTATTTTCCTTCCAGCACAACCACAGAGTTTGTATTTAACTGAAACAGAGTTGTGGTTATTATCAGAAGACAAAAGTATTTGATGTGTCCCTCACACGGCAAACTCATAATGGCTTCTTGGCATAATCCTACATATTTTGCATGTACATATCTATCGAAATACGCATGCATATATCTGTGTGTGTGTGTGTGTGTGTGTGTGTGTGTGTGTGTGTGTGTTCGTGTGAGGCTAACGGGTCGCCCACAAAATATCCTTGAAAAGCCTGTGAAAAACAAATAATGCTAACTACATGCGGTGAACTATTGGCGGGGGGAAACAATAGACCACGGCTAGGATGATGCCGTGTTAAAATGTAGAGATCTGAACTTCCCTGTTGATCCGTTGTAATAACAACCTCATGGAGTTAAATGAGAAGCAAAACTCCTTAAAATGAGACCGAGAGAAAAATCGAAAGCAGGTCCGACGGGAAATCGTTGATCTGCTTCCTGTTTTCTTTTGCTTTATCTGGAAATAAAGGTAATGGGGCTCTGTCTTTACTTGCATTTGCGTCACTGATCAATTTGCTCCAGCCTTATGCCTCTACCCCTCCGTTGCACATTTTCTCGCTCTCTACGTTCATTGCAGCATTTGGCAGGAACAACACTGGAAGGCATTATCAGCCTGTCACTGAAATCGATGTGGCTGATAAAGTTGGTCCTCTGAATATGGCACTTAGGCACAGCGCGAGGGTTATAAACATGCAAAACGGGTTATAAAACATATTAATGAGCTGGCATTAACCTTTTTGGTATCTGCATGCACCTATCTGCATTTAAATTATGCACCGTTTTAGGTTTAGGGATATAATTCACTCATGCTTTGATGGCAGTGATAGCCGTGCTGTACTTTTTTTTTGTTTAATTGAGTTCAGGAATGTGTCCAGAGATTATGAAAGGTACATGAGATAATGAAGGTTATGTATTATTTTCTGGTGTAATTAGAAGTGATAGCTGCTATGGTTTTTAGTCATTCAATTCATTAATAATGTAATTCCCAGAAAGTACAATCATGCAGTGACTGACCTGCTGAAGTTTTGATGAATGAAACAAGCTTCCACGGGCAACTGTATTAGAGGAGAGAATATCAACCGTTGATGAGTATCGAAATAATAATTATTCATTATAATGATATTTCAATTTAATCATAACTGTAAAAGGCAGTCACTGATAAAGCCTGACAAGAGGTTAGCTTGCGTCTGGTCAAGACATGACTCAGAGAGCAAACTAAACAGACATAGAAACGGTTTTACGGGGGCAACGTAGTGCACACACACCACGTAAACTACATACCACATGGAGGAAAGTATTCATAAGAAGCCTACGTATGCCGTATACATCTATAGACTACTGATTTATAGCAACTATGTTAAAGATATATGGAAAGCTACCTGACAAGATCCACAAGAAGAAAACGTGAATCAAGTTGCAAAATGTTGACACAGAGGACATCTGTTCACTGGCAATACATTTCATTTGTCATTGTTAAAATATCTGTTCGTAGCTATTTATGAATTTGTTTTCATGGTTAACTGTAAACACTCACAACAGGAAGAGAAGGATCATGGTCTCAGTTGAATACTGAAACATGAGACAAGACGTGTTAACTTTAACATTATAAAAAGATCTACATTCTTTTTTCAATGTGGTACTGATGATGCGAACCCTGCTCTACAGTGTAAAAGTGTTGCTATTTGAATGCACTTTGGGCTTTTCTATCCAAGCAAGCCCCGTGGAAGAGCGCCGGGCTTGGATGCAAATTTGACATAGTGGCCAAACAGCGGAATTACAACTTCAGGGTCCGACGCCATTGGGCTCAATGGCCTTACATTGGGAAAGAGACGTCTGTTAATCAGCGTATATATTTTTTGAGGTAAATAAACTTCCTAGTACAAACACTTAAATAGCCTTTATTTGAATCATTAAGTCATACAAGTTTTAAAATGCACTCATAGCTGAATGTGACTGAGGGCTGGGGGGCGGGGTTAGAGGGAACTTTAGTTTGCTTGCTCCATGGGCCCCTAGATGCAGAAGATTGTTGGAGGATCTGGGTAATTTTATACTCGGAAGTCAAACTTTGTCAAACTTGTCTGCAGCCAAAGATACATCCCAACATATATGAGTTTCCACGAATAATAAATGATTGATAATACATATTATCCCTAGTTAGCAATTCTTTCAAAGAACATTAACACCAAAACAACTGTTTTTCAAATCTACAAAATTACCCACAATAACTGACCTCTGTGGATAGTACCGACATTATACCGCCATTTGCTGAACTTTGAATAGATTTATAGGAAATTATCTACAATTATAGGCAAATCGGATATGCAAAGACAAACTATGAATTTGTTTAATTGAGTTGAACAAATAAAACATTAAAATTAGAAGAGCATTATTCATACAAAACAGTAGGTAAAGAAGACAATTATTCATACAAAACAGTAGGTAAAGAAGAGCATTATTCATACAAAACAGTAGGTAAAGAAGAGCATTATTCATACAAAACAGTAGGTAAAGAAGAGCATTATTCATACAAAACAGTAGGTAAAGAAGAGCATTATTCATACAAAACAGTAGGTAAAGAAGAGCATTATTCATACGATTAATGCAAAAGGTTGATTGCAAACGTGCATGAATGAAATCCTCTTTAAAACCAAACCAAACCAGTGAAGAGCAGTGGACTCTGGTTGTAGTATCCACTCTATATAAAGGAGCAAGCAAGTGCACAGTTTGTGAAAGCAGCCACAGAAGTCTGTCTGATAAGAGAATCCAAGGTACAGAAGATTGGGGTTTATGACACAGAGGCTGGTATTAAACTGAGGCCTGAGGTTACTCACTTATTGAACCATGGCAATTTATTGATCTTTTCCCTGTTTGTACTCCACAGTTTGACACAAATGCAGAGTTAGTAACGCTGACGGAGAGGATAGATACTTATTAGATTTAAGGTCTGATGGTCGTGAGACTGTGTGGTCAACAAGCATATGGTAGTAGTGATTCCCAGGCTTTCAATGGGGACATTTTAAAATTTTTAAAGAAAGTGTAATCTAGTCATAATTATTAATCCAATCATTGTAGTGAATGAAAACACATTTATTTTTCATTTAGAAAGCATATCCTTGTATTTTCCTCCCTTGTACCACAGAACTAAATTTAAACAATAAATGGATGGAATTCCTAATTTAAAAATTGCATAATTTAACAAAGAAGTTATTTTCTTCTTTTGATATGAAGAACAAAATTCAGTAGCGACAGTTTAAAATCTCAAAACATCTAACCCTGAACTGAATGAATTTCAGATAATGATTTGCAAGGAGCCATTTGTAATTTCAACACATGTTGAGGCCGGTTCAAAGTATGGCTTTTAATAAAATACATTTAATTAAAAAAAGTGTTTTTGAATAAAAAGTATTTCATTACTAGATTTTGTATTAAAAAATAAAAACGAATTTGTATAATCAAAAAGTTGCAGTTCGCTTTATGTGAATATTTGACAACCAGGAGCCTCTGCATCAAAACATTGCGAGCATGATGCATGATGATATAAAAAGCTGCCTATCTGTTTGCATCACAGTCTCACCCACACATGCTCTGGTGTTCAGCTGAGAGGTGTCCTGCTGAGAGAGCAGAGACTCAACTTATTTGCAGTAACAACTTGACTATTGTGTGGTAAGCATTAAAAAGTCCACTGAAAGTCCTGCAATTTCCACACACGCCACACAGACCGGTATGGGTTTAATGAACAAAAGAATGACTGAAATATCTTCATATACACTTTGCTTTTTACAGCAGAGTGCTCTCTAAGTGGCTTTGCCACCGCACTCTAATTCAGGCAATGTCGTCAAGTAACACGTCATATGAGGAAAATGTAGGCTATGCCTCAGCCTCAGTTTAAAATGTCCTAGAACATTTCTGTATTGTTTTACCATTCACTAACTATGCAAACTCAGATACTACAAATCATGTTTTAAAAATGAAATATGACACAATGGAACTTCCTGCAATAATATATATACGATCAAGAACATAGGTTTTCCATACATTTAATCCAACGTGATGTCACAGAAATACGTGCAATGACCACGACCTCTTAACAGCATATGGTGGTGGCACGTAATGTGTTTAATGTACATGTCGCAACCAAGGACCAACCTCTTTAGCCATTCATGAAAAAACAACATGGTTGGGCTTAACATAAATTCATTAACTAAAATACGTCAACACGTCACAAACTTGACAAGCGTGACTTTGCTTCACTCAACACCACTGCGGACACGGACACTGGTCTCCTGGTGGAAAGTCTTGTTTGTTTGACTCATCCGTCCACCATGACCATGTCTTTTTTTCTTTATATTTTTTGACTACGCCATTAGCTCTGAGCGTTGCATATTCACGCGGTAGTGTTTAATTTGCATGTCCATCTAGATAAATGATTGTAATTGACACACAATTAGCATTGTTTCGTGGTGCTGGCACAACATTTTTACACATTGCGTGCCACCACCACATAAGGCAGTGTTAACAGGTCCTGGAAATATTGTGTATTTCTGTGAGATCAGGCTGTTTTATCCATTCAGTTACATTTTTGGTTGACCTGTCATTGAGTCATTTTCTCCTGCTTTGTGTGTAACAAAGTGAATGTTATTAAATCATACTGCTCACTGCCCATAGGTGTGAAGTATGTCAACAGAGAAGAAAAGGGAGTGAAGGTGTCAATAAATCAATAATAGGGTTCTGAATGATTTTTAACTGCATCATGAATAGGCGTGGCTTCAAATACCAATGGCTATTTACAGACTGACTGGGCTTAAATGCAGCAGAAGCTAAATCTCCTACATGTTTACAATCAGGTCAGTGTGTATGATGGAATAGTGTCTTTAGAACGTTGTCGGTTTGTTGGAGTCATACCCAGTTCCCCCCTAGCTGGCTACTTTTCCCCACTGGCTGGCTACTCCATGTCCTTTGGGAAAGCCTGGCAGCCTGCCTGTACTCACTGGGTGATAGCTTTTGATACATCTACAACATTGCACGTTGTATCTTACAGCCCTAAAGAACTCATATTTGTTGGTGACCAACCAACATCTCTTACTGCCCCCCCACCCCCCACCCATTCAAAGCAGTCTAGAACCAGGCCTGCCACATGCCGTATATCAGATAAAAAGGCTTTACATTGCTCAACCTCTGCTGTGTTTATTCTTTGAATGTACAGCAGTGTATGCACTGGCAGGCTGTCTACTCTGATCAGTCAGCTGGATGCACAGGGATACAGCAGGAATGCGGGATGTTATAGAGTCCATGCAAAATAGAACAAACAGTATCAGCAGTGTACCCTGAGAATATTCTCTGCTCAGCAGCATCACGCTTGCTGGAAAACTCAGAGAACAAATACTTCCTCCTGGAAACTTGTTTTTTTGTGTGGTGTGTTTCATATTGAAGTTGGAAGAACGTACAGACGGCGGTACTAACAACAGCATCGCATGTGTTCAGAATTTTTGCACTCGTCCAGTTGCTTTAAGCTGTAATTTGTGAAAATCACCTTTTTTTTTTTCTTTCTTCTTTATTGTATACAGTTTTGCTCTTTGTTGCAAGGCAGTCACTGGTGTTTTTGCATTCTGAGTTCCACGGATCACTTAACAATCAAACTTCCCTATTGTTCCCCTCTTCAGCAATGATGATTATCACTACTCATGGAACTATACAGTACTGATTAATTTTATATTATATTTTTTCCACAGATTATTATTAAAATGTTTCCACAGACATATAGGCCGACCTCAATATGAATTTGTGATTACAACATTACAAATACTCCAATGTCATACATTTAATTTTGGCAACATACAATCTGAACTTTCATTCTTTGTGTTTCTTAAAAATAAAATAAAAATGTCAAAACTATTGAATTTGATCCACGAAGCATCAGAATTAGACCATTTCTGAGAGCACATGCAACGTTTGCCTAATAAGCCTCCAACTATGAACAAACCCAAACTTCTGAAAAGCATCATTGATCTTTAACCCAAGCCTTTTTGAAGAACCCCCAGGAACCCTTACTTTTCACAGTGTCCTGGAAGTTCTATGGTTGGATGGGTGATGAGCCCATATTGTGTTACCAGTCCAGCAGGGGGGATTAAAAGTGTATAGGCTCCGCAGGGATTAGCGAGAGGCAAGGAGCTGGGGCTGTGAGTGGCCCATTAAAATGGCAGGGAAGGAGGACAAGGTTATCCATCTCATTCGTGTAATGAAGGTGCAATTGATCTGTTCCAATTACAATGAGAGCCAAAGAACATGAGGTATTCAGGTTTGTTTTGGTTAACACACCCCATGTCTAGAGGGAATGGGATTTAGCTGTGGATTGCAGTCATGCTCAACCCTTCTTCTCTTCTGATACATTGTATTTCTACACAGTGGTTACCTGATTTATGGCTTTGATTATTTACACGTCCTCATGCAGCACATTACTGTGTATAGAAGTACAGTCTGTTCTTGTCCCATTATAGCAAAAACTATGGCAATTGCATAGTATTCTGTGAACTAGAGCAGCAATGTTAATACCTAGAGTCTAAGCATATCCATAAGTGCTTTTTGTGATAAAGAAATAGCAGGCATTCATTTTATTTCAGAAATAGGAACACCGACATGTACTTATGTGATTAGATGAATAAGGGCCTGACATTGTACAGTTCTAATGCGTCACTATCAGCATGAATTTAAAAAAGTTTGAAATAGTATCTATCCATGCTGTTTTTTCCAGTCACTATATATTTAATAATATTATTATATAAAATGTATAATAATAATATACTTTAAAGGCAATATGTCTCATTAATCTCCTGTGGAACTGATTGTTTTTGTAGCTTGGAGCTCTGTTCTTTTGTCCAACAAACAGAAGAATTTTGAGCGAAGGTTACGTTTATCCAACAAACAGCATAATTTTGAACGAAGGTTACGTTTTTATAACCCTAGTTCTATAAACACAGTCGGAGCCCTCTACAGGAGTCTATGGGTATTACACCGCTAAAACCACAAGCAGCGGTTCACCCACTGCAAATTTGCACAAGCGTAGTCTGCTAATCAGGACTAGCTACCCAAATATGTGCGAACCCCACAGTATATAATGCAGCACACATCACTGTTCGACATTAAAGCAGAAAAGTAGGGGGCCCCAGCCAACCTAAACAGTGTGTGTAACTGAACTGAGTAGAGCCCTGACCTTACCCTACAGGGGTCAAAAAGACAAGCGGTAGACACCCTGCGCAACACATTACGCGGCTCATCAGAAAGCACATGCATGTAGGTGTATCAAGCCCAGAGAGGTCAGTTGCAACACAACTGACACCCTTTTCACCAATCCAGACCCATGAAAAGAGCTCGACATTTTCAAAAGCCACTAACGCATGAATAAACAAGCCGCGGACTACGCCGCGACATTACATGTCCTCGACACTCACCCCACGAAACAAAGCCGCCGATGCTGCTATGATGGGTGTAGAGGGTGTGCAGACCACGGTGCGAGGGTCTCTTCCCGTCTGCTTGGGAGATGCCATCCCGCCAGGCATTTCCTCGATAGGGCTTTATTGGCCACGCCATCCCTGGAGCACACAAACAGCTGTTCAGTGTGTCTGATGGGGGCCATGCGTTTAACATAACATTCCAAAGCACAAACGGGGCAGAGCAGATGTTCCTTAGCCACCCTGTCCCCAACATGGAGTGCAAGACAAGAAAAACATCCACCTGTATAGCCGTCAATGTGAAAAAACTCCTTAAGTTCTTTAGAACAAGGACCAATAGCAGTTCCCACTGGGGGGGGCATCCCTCTCAGGAGCCAAGCTTGGAGAGGACGGCATAGAGTGGGTAGCGCACCTATTGCCCCTGCCTCCTGAGTCAAAGCCTGATAGGGGATCATCATCTAGGTAAAGCAGCTTTCTTTGCCTTGGCACATGACACGATGTCTTTTAGAGGGGGCGAAATGAAAATCAAGCTGTGAATACCACGGGGGAGTCGGCTCACCTTCCCGGGTGGAACATCACTGAGGTCAGGGCAAAGATATGTCAGCGGGGGACTTTCATGGGAAGCCGATCTACCGGACGGCGACGAGATATGTCATCGTCATCATTTCTCTTACCGCAGCGTTGCATCGCATCAAAGGGTCAGAAGAATCTAGTGCAGGCCGGTGACTGAACACCTCTCTCTGCGTGGTCAGGCTTCCTGAATATCCGTCTCGGCGATAAGGCCGGGACATGACAGGCAACGAGGAGGTTCTTAGAATGGACACTACATCCGTGGAGGTCAGGGGACATCAATGTGTGCTGCATTACATACTGTGGGCTTGGCACATGGGGGTGAGTCGGCTCGGCACATCCTGACTGAGGGCGAACGAATGCCGGTGGTTGGAGAAGAACATTACCCATAGAGTCCCGTCGCGGGTGGAGCTTGTGTGAGTTTGAACCAGACATTTTATGACATTTTTGCTTACAAAATGACTAATAAGAAGAAACTGTCATCAAAATATTTGCAGACTCATGCCTTGTCTTCATGGTAACACTCCTGAACAGTGCGGTGATTCATTTTTCTTTACTTTTCCCTGCCAGACTTTGATTCGGTAATAATAGCTTCCTCCGGAACAACACATATTTTGTGAATGCATTTATAGAAATCTACAGAACAAAAACATGACTTCAATCATTAATGTGGCTGATCCTAGTGGGAATTTGGCATCCTAACCCTCGAAACCATAACAGCAGCAATGCTCGCTCTGAGGCAAGTAGACTTCTATTAAGCTACTAATGAAAACCAAACCCTCCTATACACTTAATATTATTGATGGCATGCCAAGAGGCTCACCTATATGTTTATATTTCCTTCATATTTATATACAAGACCTGTTGGCATCCGACTAGTAAACCTTTAAAGTGATGCCTTTTTCAGACCCTCAGATCTCTGCTGCATCAAATTCAAAAGACGGATGTAGGAGGAAGGCAGCTTTGAATATTTACTTGGTCTGAAAACATACTCTTTTTTTCTTCAAGCTGCGTGAGAAAGAACAATAACATTTTATTTATATAATGTTCAAACGACTGAGCCTACACAAAATCCCTGCTGACAGAAACTTATACTACAAACCTTACTGTCTGCACCGCACTCCCACCTGGGACTTCCAGCAGCAGTCTTCCACGTCCACCTCACCAGCACCAGCACAGGGTCAAAGTTTTAACTAAGTGGTTTAAACTGTGGAGAAAGATTTAAGGTTATTCCCTTATGCTTTAGTTAAGTTCAGCATGCCCTCGGTGGAAAAGGTCATTCCTTGGAGGTTTATTACTTGTGTTTTTTTGACATTTGGCCATACTGCTATGTGCACCCATTTCTCATTACAAAAACATGTACTAAACAAGAGTTCAAGAACCCGTGGAATAATAGAAGTTGAAGTTAATTTAGAGTGCAAATTGTGATCCGTGATTCTAGGACAAAAAAAAGATGGTGTGTGGGGGAATGCTGGAAAGACTACATGTGTATTGGGTACATGGGCATTATTGGAATTGAAGTCTGTTTCCACAAACATTCATCTGCTGACCACCCACTCAAGGGTCCCAACTGTGTCCATTTTCACTGAAACGCCGTAACAAGCTAGATACACCACTGCCGGAACATGAACCCCGGTCTCTCTCTGTGGTCTTGGAAATGAATTGTGCCCTTGTACCGCCCTTGCTAATGGCTGTCTTTAATTCTCAATCTCAAAAGAGATTCAAAGTGAAATCCTCAGGCAAATTGTGAATAAAGTCTGGGTGCCCTAATGACAAATACCCAGCTGCCTTTAGTTTTTAGTTTTAATTTCCCATCGCAGTACAAAGTACTTTGCTCAAAACCTAAAGCTATGACCCTTGTCATACAGATGAAATAGTTTAAGAAAAAAAACGAAAGGCTAAATCATGAAGTGCTTTATGACGTAAGACTTGAAAGGGAAATACAAGCTCTACAGGAATCCAAGGTGAAAGTTATGCTAATATTTCTTGTGATTACATAAACGCCTTGTATGTGTGAGCTTTAACCTTGTGGGAAAAGGAATTTTATTTCATTTTTTAAAATGTTGATAGTTCCACACACTTTCTTTTACTGTGTTTTTTGTTTTTTCATTTGATCATTTCCTTTTTCTTAATTTGTTTTAACTGGCATGGTGCGAATACGATTTCTGTCCATGGATTCGTCCATTATATTATAGCTCTATGATAAAACAAAGCTTCTAGACAGAATTAAATCATGGTTTTTTTTGGGGGGTGAAATTATTTTGTTCTTCACAAATGAAATACATTTTGACACACACCACATTATGAAGGGTCCAGTTTTATACTTTTGTGTAATGAAGTTTCAAGGTAAGATGGCCCTGAAAGCACATGCAAGTAGACAAAACACAAGCAAAAGGAGAAAACATCTTCACCAATTTGACAGATACTGACCACACTCTGAGCTAATATCTACCAGTATTTCCTGTGATCATTCATAAGCTGTTTATACTTTTCTGTCTTTTGATTTTAAAGCAGCAATTTTTGTTTAAAACAGAGTAGAGTGAAAAGCAGTGGTCCATGGCTTTGTTCACACTGTAGATTCATTGCGTCTTGTCTCCCACGTTTTGTAATCAGTTTGAACAGCAAGTTGTCGTATTTTCTTTTTTGCATGCGGCAACTCGCATTTTACCAATTCCTAGCGGAACTGCATGAGTATGCTGCTCAAAATTGGATCCTGTGACATGTGACCTATAAGTGACTTGTATTTGAACACTCAAATCAAAATTTCTCTGTGGTACCGCGACAATAAGTAAATGTCACATTGCTCACCTGAGAGAACTCTCATTGTTTTGACTCCCGCAGATGACAGATGGCAGAGTCGGTGGGGATGACAGTGACGCACCGAGGAGACAAGTGACTGACTTGTTAGAAATTCGGGGAGGAACCTCACGCAGGACTGAGTTAGAGCAATAAACGAATGTCGAAAAGCCATGCATTGTATTCATTTGATATAATTATCAAAGTAAAACTACAAACATACTACTTATTACTACTTATACATCAAAATATGAGATAGTGAATGTAAATGTCGTCTCTGTACTGATTATTGATGCATTTTTCCACAGGAAATTGGAGTGAAATACAAAAAGCCAAAGTATTTCACTATTTCACTCTTGCCTGTTTAATTGTTGAGTTAAACTTTCCCTTCGCTTAACGAGATAAAAGTGTAGCTCGAATGCCACCTTGTTTCTCTTTTACATCTCTCGACATTCTCTTTCATAACGATGGGGCATCATTGTTATTCTTTTTGATTAAAGTTTTATAACCAATACAAACATGGCTGGGAAGGTGCTCAAAATTTAATGCCACGTGTCAGTTATTCAAACGGTGCGAACGGATGCATCACACTGTGCCGAAGAACAAACTTGATTTAGATAACTGGCAGATATTTGGCAATTCTCTGGATCACACTACAAAGAAAGTATTGATTCCCCCACACTTGTGTGTGCTTTTACACCTTTCTGCATCACACACTCTACAATATTTTGACAGCACACTGTCAAATTGACCGGTTCTGCCTCGGGTGAGATTATTCATCACTGCTTGTGTCCGTGTTACGTTCAAAAATATACCCGGAAACATAAATTGGTAATATTAGATACATGCAAAATGCACAAAAATGCCTGGGCTTTCATTGCCTGTGTTAGTGCAGCTGGAGAATAAAAGGAAAGGGGGGTGGGGGGTGAGAGAAGGGGGGAATACAATATTAATTGAACTAATACTAATTAGGGATAAATCATAGACTGTAAAAAATATGGACGTAGTCTCTAGATGTTACCCGTAGGTTTCTGAAGAGCCATTGTAAAGCTCCAAGCAGCAGCATTTGTATATATGGGCATTTGGCATATGGGCATTTGTACATAAATGGGCGAAGAGGTGGACTTCATACTGATGTGGTGGACTCTTCTTGGACTTGAGGACATAATTCAGCAGGACTAGGGGTGTAACGTGAAGTGAGCAGGTTATAGGACTCACAGGGATATTACCATGATGCTGCTTGCGATGTGAGTGACAGGGTCCCGCGCGGCAGCGTAACCATGGTAACGCAACGTCATTTTGTGGATAAAGGTGAGGCGACGTCGGTGTTCGGAAAGTAATGTTTGTGGGAGTGGGAATAAACGGCGACAGAGGTGTGCAGCCAAAAAAAAAGAGACGCTTGTTAATCCCTGTGCTCCTATACTGAGACAATTACTGTGTTTTTGTAACATGCTGTAAACATGTCTATTTCTGCTGTAAAGTTGTCAATTTCAACATGGGGGTCTACGGGATTGAGTCTCTTGATGAGCCAGCCTCAAATAGCCATTTGCACTTCTGCGTTGGTGTCATTTCTCAGCACCGAGGTGCCGCTCAGGATGAACTAGTCTGGTTGGCATGCAGCGACGTGACAGTTTTTTATTCATGTGAAGGTGTCAAGTAATGAATAACATGTTGCACTCTCTGCATATTTGAACTTAATCTTGGTAGTTAAGAAAATCTGTATGCCTTGATTTGTAAAAGAAAAAAATGCAATTCTATAAAGTAAAAAAAAAGACAGCTCCTATAAAGGATAGCCATATATCTGCCCCCAAAACAATCCACACAACAATAATAAAGGTAACTCTCTACAGCATTGACGGTGCCACTATTTTCATAAGATATGTTTTACCATTTGGTGTAAAGCGGAGGATGAGCTTTGAAGTGCTACTTCAAGCTCCCATAAGGATAGCGTTCTAGACAGTCCAAGGTGGCCATGGTATTTGCATATTTTATATGCTCACCTAACCATTTAATCACTCAACACCCTGGGGATAAAGGCAAACAGTAGTAATCCTGGAAGAGACCACTCCCATAAGAGTATAATTGCTTTACAATAGAATGTAAGCTACCATTAATAGCTTTAATTATTAGTGTGTTAAATTTGTGTGTAGCGTGATGACAAAGGGGTTAAGTAGACCTGAAATGTATCCACCTGTGTTTACAGCTTCATCTGCACAAGTAAGTGTTGATCTGTTTTCTATGTCTCCTACACCAAACAATTTTAGAAAAAAAACTTAATTAAACACACTGCGCAATGTTACTCAGAACGTCACTCAATTTGCAAGACACTGTTCATTTCCTTAATAACAACATGGTATGAGTTAACGTTTGGATGCTTGGATGATTAATTGAATGCTCGTACATTGGATTACCCTCTTCTTATTATAATTTTATTTCACTTAAAATCCTGTTTTTTTAACCATGAGTGAAGAGCTTGTACCAAATTTAACCACATAAATCCCAACGCTGCAATTTCAATGTTACAGAGTTCTATTATTTGTAATGAACTCCGAGAAAATCTATTTTTCAAATAAATAAAATAGGTGTATTGCCCAAACTTTAGAGCACATCAGACACTTAACACCACATCACACTTACAGAGAAGTGTTTGTCTGTCAGTGAACGGAAGATGAGAGGGGGCAAAATAATTCAAGTCTCTGTGGGTGGAAAGGCATATTTGTTATGATAATAATTCACAGCACATCGCCTATTCACAAGAGCTGTGTGTAGGACTCCCTTGGTAATGGTATTTCCTTCATCTGCTGAATTATTCTGCTCTCAAATTGACTTGTTTTTCATGTGTTATCATCTGGCACAGACCAGTATAGGGTCTTACAACCCTATACTGTTCTATGAACTTGTTAATATTGCATGATATATTTTCAAATGTATGCTATGCACTATTGACTATGCATTTGAAGAGCGCAGACGCCTGGAAAAAAAGTGTCGCCGTTGTATGTTTGTATGTATGCAAACTACGGAGACGATGAATGTCGTAGGGTAACTGTGGAGTAGAGTAGAACAAGCCAGACAGTCCACTAGGGGGCAGTGTGAGGGGTGGTGATTGGGTCAAACAAGCACATGACTTCCACCCCATAAGTCTGTTGTTTCAACCTAAACAAAATTGTTCCACAATGTTCATCAAGTAGCATTGTGAGTTTCTTCAAGCGTGATACAAGGCTGATATTTATGAAACTTTTTCTTTTTCTTTTTCCAAAACATTAACATTCAAGTTATCCTCTGGTTTGCAGAAACTTACAATGCCAACACTTCTCTGGTGGCTGGGTTGTGAAGACATGTATTTGCCACAACAATTCCTTTGCAAAAGATTCACTAATATTCAGCATGAAGAATTGTACACCACTCTAACAACATCCACAGTTTTGAAGCAGCCAACTCCTTTCAGCCACCTTTCCAGCCAGGAAGATGTGTTTGATATTGAAAAGATATTTTTGGAGTATCATTTTAAACTATTAAACCAACAATCTCCAATTAAACTCTCCACTTAGGTTAAGCACATGACGCTCTGAAACACTTATGTGCTTGCACATTACCGTAGCCATTTGTCTCAATCTCAAATAAATAATGAATTCTAAAATACATTTCATCATTTACAACAACCACAATATGATAGTTAATACAAATTAAGTAAATGAATGGATTAGAGAATGGGGGAATTATGTATAAAGTAATTGACTTTTGCCAGAATTCCACTATTTACTGTTGTTTAAACAGTTTAACTATTAGACTCTCAGCTCAAAAAGCACTAAAGGATGTTTGTAATTGAGTCAGTACATCTTCTTAATCACATATAACAGCAGTGCTGTGCAACTGTTCCAATTTAGATCACTCCGTCTTGTCTTTTGCACTCATTGACTTCATTAGTTGATGTCAAAAACTGGAGGCCTAGCCCAAATTGCTTATCGACTGGGCTTTTAACTAAATGTTACAACTGTGTATGGCATGGATGTCCTCCAAATATCTTTAACAACCATCTGCAGTAATAGGACTTAGCTCATTCCGTAAATCATAAGCAGCATTCCTCAAATTATTATTATACTGACAATGGAAGTAATGGTATTGCCTTTAAGATTATTATTCCTATCAGCTCATTCTCTTTTCTCTTCTCTTGCTCAGGCTTTAATTGTGGTATCAATTAGAGATGACAATTTTCAATTAGAATTTTATGAGAGCAAGGACACTGAATAGAAATGAGGTTGTTGAAAAGCTAAGATCGAGTGACTGCATCATTTCACTATGACTTCTTCCTTTTTATCGTGTTAAAATGCTACACTCTTGTGTTAAAGTAAGAGGGACTGGGATCAAATCTTAACACCATAGATAACCCGGTTGAAAAGTGTAAACGTTTCACAAATCTACAGAATACAACAACATATTTAGATGTATTCTGATTAAGTTATTTGGATATGGAGAACTCATTCATTTCAATAACAGTTTCATTTGTAATGACCAAAAGATCATGCAGATTTTCAACAGGAAGAGAAGTCTAGGTTTTATTATTATTTTATTCTGGGAAATTTTCAAAAGTTTAACATTAAAGCATTAAAACTGGGTTATTATTCAACTATGGAGGGATGGTTTTATTTCTGGAAAAGGAGCCGAACATGAGATTTAATGAGAAAGGCACATAGATGGACTAAAATGGAAATGTAGCCAGTAGGAATCACATGGTTTCAACAGTAGATCATGTTTTACTGGGGAATATAAAGATAGTTTGTGTCAGAACTGCCATTTGACCTAAACTGCCTCTTGGTGTGGGTGTAATTGGCACGATGAGGAAAATATCAGAGTCTTTTCCAAATTGCATGCAGCCTTTGGCATTTTGAAAGCATGAATGTTTTTTTTCTTTTTTCTCTGAAAAGAAAAATGATGCAAAAGTGTGTTTCATATCATGAAAGTGGGCACATCAGACCATATCAGTCACAAATGTTGTCAGCCATTCAGCTTAATGGAGAACGCTCCTTGTCTTAAAATGACACTGGATTGGACGATGTGGCTGACCCACATGTAAAAGGTCACATGTTCGATTCCCTGCAACAGCCACACTGACCCAAAACACCCACATAATCACTAAGGCACTGAACATCAAGGTAAGCTCCACTTGCTTTCACACATTCTCTAACATCATAAAGCCATATTCATGTCAGTACTTGCATTTCGATTGATCGGTCTAGCTAGTGTTTTAGTGTTCTTGGGTCATGTCGGGTCCAATTAAAAGTTTGCAAAAATTCAAGTGAGACCCAGACCAGAATGTAAAACTGAGATCTGAGTCAGGTTATGTTTTTAGAGGGTTGGGTCTACCCAAAATCCTCTAAAACCCTCTGCATGTCTGATTCAAATTGATATCCACCTACTGAGTGATTTCACTGCTGTGGAAGCACAGTCTAACACTGTGCAGGTGCCATAACAATAGGGATCATCCTTGTCATTTAATGTTTTATTACCTGTCAGATTTTGCTTACATTTTTTAGTGAATCTTTTTAGTTTCCACTGTATTGCATTTTTGAAGACTTTTTAGCGTAAGAGTTGTGGAAATGAATTAAGTGGACCTATTTCTTTGGACTATACATTTGTGAAATATGTGGTTATTCTAGGACAGAAGTACAGCGACAGATGATGCTGCACACCTTTCTGGACACCGTGGGACTGCATAGCATCTGGACATGTCTGTGAATTTGTTTGCCTTTGAAAAAGTACGGCAAGGCAGTCGTTTTGTTTTCTTTTTTTCTATTTCTGTTGACAACCTTCCTGCACATTAATACAAAAATTGAATCTGACACAAGCATACATTAAATAATCACAGAGATAAATGAACGATGAAATTTAATCCTAAATGATGCTGTTAATTTACAGTATTACACTGTAATATGACAGAATGTGATATTACTATTTTCCATGTATGAGGTATACTACTAAATATTGCCACTTTATCAAATGTTCTATATGATATTCAAAGCATTGATGAAGATATATGTAAAGATATAGTGGAGTAATATCTACCTGAGCAGAGAATGAAGTTACTTTCCGTCTGTGTGTGTTGTAATTTGAGTTTTTCTGTACTTTGTTTACGTAGCTGGGCCAGATCTACTCTGAAATTCGAATTTAGCACATTTTAAATATTTGTTTTAAATATTATCTTATCTGATTTAATACCAGTTTACACTCTGTCAACTTTCCAATACTGCAAGATCACAACAAAGGGACAAACCCCTGCACTGAATTTGAGATAAGTGAAAAGTGTAGCTTAATCACACATTTTAACCACTTTTAAGACACACACTTTTAAACATCTTTTAGAAGCAGTCACAGAATATTAAGCTGCCTGATAACAATCCAATCCACTCAATTGCAACCCAATATGGAATTACAGTTGATTATGTCTTCCTAAGAAGTATATCTGGCTTCAATCTGCTGCCGTTATCATCAAACTTATTAAAAGGTCTGTTCTATTAAAACACTAATCCTGTTAGCGGATGATCAAACAAAGTCATATCGCCTTTGCCTAATATTCATAGAAGAAGAAACTAGATCAATGACATACGGAGACAAAGGAGACAAAAAATGGCTGACTGGAAACCCAAAAATTATTACAAAAGTTATGTTTTATATTTAGCAAAATCTTCTTTGAAATGTATCTGTGTAAGTGCCTCTTAGATTAATTTAATGAAACTCCAGGATTGAAGGTAACAGTAATTCTAATTATCCAATTCACATACTGAATATAACTATTCTAATTACAATAATTACCTTGTGTTTGGGAGAAATTGCATGAGGCCCAGGTGGTTGATGGGTTGTTTGGTTTGGAACACCTTTGGCCACGTGCACCGCTTATGAGAATCACTTTTTATTTTCACAGTATACTGAAGGCAAAAAAAAAAGAAAAGAAAATGAAGGACAAGGTTCGAAGATGGGTCTGGCCCGATCAAGGACACCAGAAGTAGTAGGATAGGAAGTGAGGAAGAGGCCATTAGCACCCCAACTATAAGCCCCTGGTGCTGCTGATGGGGATGACGAGATGGTCTCTAGTTTCAGCTCTATGTTGGATTAAACAATTTCCCCTTTCGGGATTAATAAAGTATCTATCTATCTATCTATCTATCTATCTATCTATCTATCTATCTATCTATCTATCTATCTATCTATCTATCTATATATCTACCTACCTACCTACCTATCTATATATCTACCTACCTACCTACCTATCTATCTATCTAAACGGTTTAATTTAATCCAATCAGGTAGAGATTCCATCTCAACCATCCTTTCTTCGGAACTTTGAAGGCAAATGTTTGAAGGTTATTGGTAGATGTAGTATCCATATGGATTATGGTGTCAATAATAATCTTTCTCAATTCAGAAGCTAAAGAGTTATAACAAAATTAAAGATGAAAAAACATCATATTCTTAGTCACAATGAGAAATCTTCCAAAGTAGTTCAATGACTATGATTGTTTGGGACTGCAGTGGTCTGGTTTGTGCAAAACATTCAAGTACATTTTGGAAGCATCATTTTGGCTCCGTCAGTTTTGTTATCTTGATATTTTACTGGAGATAGATTCAAGTTTGAGGCATCTTTTTGGCCACGGGCCCACTCCAAGTCATTACTGAAAGCAGCATGCATTAAGACTTGTTTTATTTGAGTTCCACTGGAAGGTTTTTGTACCACCTAAAATAACAAACAGCACTATTTTAAGAAGCAATTTCTGATCCGTCCACGGGGACTGACAGGGACAGATTAATTTCAAGAATTGCATCAATTCCTTTCTCTTCTCATTTCCATGCCACTAAGACAAAAAAAGGAGACATTCAGTTTGGCTGTACAGTATTTCAGTGTTGGGTATAAATTCCACATCACAGACTAAATTAAATTGTCACTCTAACATAAGCCATTCAAATTATTGTTTTTTCATTTATGAAGAAAAACTATTTTCTTATCCTGGTGATAGGTGGCTATGTATGTCATCAGCTCTGGATGAAAAGGAGGAGACAAGCGCGGCCTCAGGCATGTGTTTCTGAACAGTAGAAATAATTGAATTGTGTAAAGGAGAATGTAATTGTTTTTGGAAAAAATGAAAAGGAACAGCAATGCAATGGTAAAGCACTGATGTATGCATCATAGTGCCGTGTGAGACAAAAACTGCCTTCAGTTCTCGTAAAATAAAGAAAAATTAATAGTGGAAGAGAACTGCCCTGAAAGTGTCTTAATAAAGATTCAGGACTTAGACATTTTGTTTGAGTTGAATAGGGTCAGCTGCATGAAAGACAAAGACAACCTTAACATGGAACAAAATAATTTGACTATAAAAATACTTTCCAGTAAAAAAAGAAGTTCACAGGTTCAGTCGTCATTGAAAGTCCTTCACAGCTCTATATCCAATAACGCCGTCCTTGATCACTCACTACATGACTTCAAAGAACACTGCACAATTCAAAGACTACATCTGTATTGAGCACAAAAAAAAAAAAAACATATTTCCAGAAATCTATCCAGGGTAGAGTTTATATTGTTTCGTCCTGCAGGGGAAAGATGGAATTACAACGTAGTTTTTTTTTCAAACGTTGGGAGGTGAACTAACTAAAACAAGTGAGCTCAAACTGAAGGCCAATTCAATATAGTAGTTTAATTGAAGATGTGGAACAGATTTATCTGATATTAGATTAGAAAGTACTGCCCTCAGGTGGAAGGATCAATTACTACAAAAGATTGAATTGTCTCATAGTCTCATAGTAGTGCTCTGCGCATAATTAGATAGACGCAGTGTGAGGAACAGCGCGCGCAGTGCCAACACACAGACACACACACACACACACACACACACACACACACACACACACACACACACACACACAGTGATAAATATGCAGGCAGGCTTATAAAACACAGAGCAGAGACACATGCATGTATTTCAAGCCCAGAGTGAAGTGTTAGTAAGTACAGACTACTGCAAAGAATACAAAAGAATAATCTTCCATTAGCCCAGAGAGGAAGTTTTACTTAAGTGATGGAATACCCAGCATCCTTAAGTGATGCATACATAGCATCCAGTGATATACTCTGGAAAAAAAACAACACAACCTCCAAATCGAGATTAAACTAAAGCTCCCTTACCAAAGCAGAAGATGACTCTGCTATATGACGGCACAGAGTTTATTTGGCCCCCCTATTTCACATCATTTCACTTCTTTTGCCCATTAATTTCCAAATAAATGCAAATAATGCTTTACTTACAAGAAGACATTCAACGTGCTGGAAAAGGGCAAACTTCTATATTGCAGTTGAGTTGTTTGTCGTTTTTCTTTTCAAAGTTTGTATACTATTTTAAAAAGGAAATGCTGGTAATTTGAGTTTCACAAGAGAATACCGGAATATGTTCAGTTCCAAAACACAGTCTACACACACACACACACGCACACACACACACACACACACACACACACACACACACACACACACACACACACACACACACACACACACACACACACACAAAAACTGTTATACTTATAAAAGTATCTCCTCATCTCTACTAAACGTTGTTACAATACAAATACTTTCACAAGTTCACATGTGTTGTCAAGTTGTCAATGTTCTGGGATGCTTCACAAACACAGTACACACACTAAACAAATGTAATACCTTTGGAAGTATCTCCTCATCTGTAAAAGCTGTTGTAACAATACAAAGACCTTCACAAGTTCACATTCATTGTCAAGTCAGAGAATGATTAAATGATGGCAGGGCAATGCACTTGCTGACCTTTTGTGTAAGCCAGAAATATGTTTTACACTCTTCCGACATTTATAATGAAAACTCAGCAGCATTGACTAGAGGGTGGATCAAAGAGTAGCCCACAACTCATACTGACTAATGCCTATTTCAGTCTGCAGTATACAACTGTCAGATAAACGTATACACACAATTCGTATGAGCCTTGCAGAATTTTAATTCATACAAACAATGCTTAATGAAAGGTGGTCAAAACAGCTGTGGCTGGGAAACAATATACCACCTTCACAATGTGTTAATGAGTAGAAGTGATGCCGGCAGTCTTTCATAGGGTTGCCATAGTGATGGTGGTGCAGTGTTGGGAGTCGTGGCCACACAAGCCTGAATCTAAACCCCACACCTCGACTGGGATGTGGTGTGTCACGACCGGTTTACGGATCGGCATGCAAGAGTCAAAGAGTACAACCCCACCTCAGTCATTAGCAGGATCACAGCGCTGCCTGCAGCAGGGTGTCTATGTATAGCGACTGTATGTGAAGGGCTCAGGGAGCATAGCCTATACCTGGTCATGACACTGATGCTGCACACCCAAGACGACAGATGTGCTTCCATTTCTTTCAGTGAACCAAAACAAGTGCTTGTCTCCAGGTTGTTGCCCCCCTACATGTCAAAAGACTTTTGCATAAAGTTGAACCTTTCTCAACATACGCCCCTGAGGAAAATGGGGGAATACAGCCTTGAGCACTCCGTCACCCTGGTGAAGTGTGTCTTCCTTATGCTAGAATCAGGGCAAACGTCCGTTGGTTTATAAAGATATATGTATATGACCAAGAAGCTTAAGTTAAGTGAAACATCGGTAATATAACTAAGCTAACTCCCTGAACAAGCTATTAGGACGAGGTTGTCCAGGTTAATAGTCTCGTACCCTGGCTGTGTCCACAAGTGCAGGTCATCAGTGATTAGCTGAGTAGTTGCGGTTGCATTTGCAATTTAATCACTAGAAAGACAAAATGCCATCGAGTGCTATAGTTTTGTCCAATAGGTAAAACCCCAAAATGGCTGAAAACAGACAATCACCTTTTCCATTGGTAAGCAGTGGACGGTCTGCACATTTTTGAATAAATAAGCCCAGAAAACTGTTAGTTGAATGCTCCGTACGGACAAATAGTTGTGCCCCCACTCTTCTGTCCATCTTTGTAAGCATGCCTAAAAGGAAGTATTATATTTGCAGTAGGCCTTTGGACAGGCTTCACACTCTGCCCGGTTTCCCCAAATGGCTTATGAAGTAAGCCCTTTAAGTCATTCAGTGTGCAATAACAACCCCGTTCTTGCTTTTTGAGTGTCATTTGATGCCATGCGGTCTGTACTGACTGCAATGTAAATGCAAAGGCAGTAATGTGCTATGCTCAAAGCTAGTGATGCATAAAACGTGAGAAAGACTACTTTTGGTGGTTGGGGAGCACGATGGGTCAAACTAACATGACTTACAACTAGGAAACTATCGTTGTTGAGTTATTTAGAGGTGAAGTTAGTGTCTGACATGTTTTCCGTACTTATGTTACGTTATTTGCGTTTTACTTAGTTTTAGTTAGGTTTAGAAAATACGTCATGGTTAAGCTTTAGATAAGTACTCAGTGGTTTTGTTGCCTAAACCGAACTGCGTTCATTTCACGGTAAAATGACACACGAAAAGCCCAAAATGTATCGTCACGACGTATCCTGTGGCATCTTTGATGCTCGCAGTAATAATGTTAGACAAAGTATACATTTCTCTGGCCATCACAGCATATATATCAATGCTTTGAAGTTGCATCACCACAGTTTTAACAGCTGCTGGAGCAGACACCATTAGGAGATAGGGAGGTAGATAGAAAGTCTTCACTACGCTATCTTGGAGCCCCAGAGGACATAGAAAGAGGGCGGCCCTCCAGTCTTTTTCAATATGCAGGCTAATGTGTAAGGAAAACATGATCTAGTGCAAGTCAGTGCTTACTGAACACCAGTTGGTGCTGAAGACTTTCCTCTAATGGAAATATGTGAAATGAGAAATGGAGTCGGATGAAATGAAGTAGGCATAGATATTACACAATTGTACTGCATTTAGGTGCAAAATATGTGTTATAAATTGCATCAACAACTTTCATGATTACACTTCTTCCTTTCATCCATCTGACTGGTCCCACTTCATGCTATGCTTTGCACAAACACTGTAAGCGTTTCTGAGGTGGATGCCAAGGGACCAGGTAGTTTAGTGTGGTTTTCTGTGTGGTTTGTCAAACTAAGGGATTTCAAGAATCTGTAGAGGAGGCAACAGTGAAGCATTGGGAATATTGGTAAACAAGCAATATTGCATACTATGAGTGAGAACCACCAAGCTGACAAACTCTTGGAAGGCTACAGTTCTGGCTCTTTATTAGATTCATATTGGGGGCCTGCTGAGAATACTTGAAAGAGAAATGAAATGGTGCCAAAGCCTGTGTTAGCTCCCCATTGAGAGAGTAATTTTCATTTGAAAGTGCAAGAAAAGGGTCAATTTTAGATGGGTCAAAATTGATTAGAATAGGAAGCATAAATTGCACAGTGCTGAAGCTAATAATTGCCCAGTAAGGGATCACTTTCGTCATTTTGGTGTGACCGAATAACAATGTAAGATCTTTATGAAACAGTATGCAACAACTGCATCATTGTTGATTGATTATTCCATTACTTCAAATTGGAGCGAATGTTAAACCGTTTCTTAACAAACAAGATTGTTAAAGAGTATTCTCTTTGCAAATGATGTGCAACCAATTTTGTTTTCACAGATACATAACAGCAATGCTAATACAAGAGATCCTACTTGGACAATCTCTCAGCAAGCAGCCTTCATACAGAAAACCAATATGTTTGGGCAATGAATATTTCATTCCAATCCAAAGTCCAGACAATTCTCCAGATGCACTAACAGCCACATAAATTCTACCTTTATTTTGCTCTGTCACCACTTAGACCTAGTAAGTGCTCAATTTCATGGTTGATCGGGTATTGTACTTGTTTAAATCCAATGTTGGTGGGTGTGAAAGCCGGAAAAAATTTGCTCTTTTTTGTTGGGAGTGGAAATGTTAATAAGGCCTAAAGTGTGTCCAAAAGTGTAATGGCAATGTGAACTCTTCAGGGGTGATATTTTGGAAACATGGATGCCTGAATCACTATTAGGGAAAGATTTGCTGACCTGTATATGATTAAGATCACAGACAAAATCGGAGTGTTCGGTAGATTATGAGGATGTTTAATTTTTTTGTATTTTCTCATTGCCCCATCAACAAGACGGTAAAATTGAAGATATCTGAGACTTAAAATAGAATGGAAAGAAATTAGAAAAAGGAAAATAGCCCAAAATCCCCATAACAGTTTATTAGTAATTATTTAAATTATTTATTTGTATATCAGGTACTCACCCCCCGTTACCTTGAGTTCTTGAAGAAAACTTTGAAGTAAATGGGGGCCAGGTTTAACTATATCTATAACTATAAACTATATCAAAACATAAGTTAACAAACTCTCTGACAACTCATGCAATATAATCCACGTCTCATCTATCCAGTTGAACGCTCAGTACTTCCCAAACACCTGCATCGTCACTAAAACCTTACGATTTAAAACACTTCCACATGAACAGTCTCAGGCTTGCTCTGGTGTGCTACTCATCTTTGCTAGTTCGGACGAGTCCAAAGAGTTTCAAATAGTAAGATGAGAAAGGTGTCTTTGGTAAGATGTAGATTGATTTTAATCAAGAAAGGGTGATGTTATCCTTCGTCCTACTCTCACAGCCTTCTAAGGAAGACGTTGATTTCCAACCAAAGTGGTAATTTGATAAAAAAATAAAATTATATTCCAAAACAAGTTGATATGCTAAGCTGAGTTAAATAAAACGCTGTATCGATAAATCCAAAATGCAACAAGGTACAATGGAAACAATTTTAGAGAATTATATATATATATAATTCTCTAAAATTGTTTCCATATATTGTAGTACTTTAGTAGCACTTAAATGGCACTTACTTATAGCGCTTGGTAGTTTGGCTTTCTTGAGGAAATTGTACTTTCTTGATTCTTGTTGTTCTGGGTTTGAACTCTCATGGTTGAATGCACAAACTGTAAGTCTCTTTGGAAGCGGCTGTGAAATGTAATATAATGTAATTCATGGTGTAAATAAAGTATATTCCTAGGCTCACATTACAGAAGTGGATGGAAACATTATGTTAATTCACATTTTCTTTTTACCGGTTTTGCTAGATGTTCTAGTGTTTCAGAACCATATTGTAGTTGGATGTTTGTATGCTTTGGCTTTTTGCCATATCAAGGCTGTTTGTATTTCTCATTCCTGTAACCTTTAGTGTCTGAGGCTGCAATTTGAGAACCACCATGTCCCATGTGGATGCCACCAGTTTATGGACAGTAGGGCCAGTGACTGTCTATTAATTGGGCTCCAAAAACTGTCCATCCACACAAACACATATTTAGAGGCTATGGCACCAATACTTGTCCATCTACTTAATTCATGGAATAAAATATTTACCAACACAGAATGTATCCATATCAGAAGTAGGCAAAGTAAGCTCTTTCATTACCAAAACATCATCACTAACAACAAGGTCATCCCTCTCTTTTTGTTTCTTCGGAGCACTCTCCATTGCTCAGTGAGTGTTGCTGCAGCAACTTAGTAAACAGAGATGACATATTAAGCTTATAGTGGCATTATGGAGTACTTATTTGTGAAATGAAACAATTGTTGACTAAAATAACAGCAAGTATAACAATTTTAACTGATAAAGCTACCATATTACAGCAGCTGAGAACTAAGATAAGCAATTCCATAATGTACCTGGAAATACCAAGACAAGCCTGGACAGAACAAACAGTCAATAATATTCTCAATTGTAAGATCTCGTTGCAGAGCCAAGTGGTCCTGGAAGATAATGTTCAAAACGGTTTCACAGTTCAGCATTTTGTCTTTTCTTAGAGCTTTAAGGGGCAGCTGTGTGAGATATCAGCTGCAGATGAGGTCGAACACCAGCACCAATAGGCAGAGGTTTCCAATTATCCAACAGTGGAGGCAGAAGGAATGCAGAAACAGGTGGCGCCTTTAATTGCTTTTTGCAACCCCAGAAGCATAGTGTGAGAGGGAGCAGAGCTGTGGGAGGTCCTCTGGGAGTCGAGACATTCACCAGTGTCTTTGTAATTGGTTTTAGTAAAGTATATTTCTGTAGTAGAAAATGAGTAAAATAGATCATATCTAATGCTTTTTAAAACTTAAAAGGGCATTGAGGAACAATATATTGGTTTATTAATATTTAAGACTTATGTGGCTATTGGATTGTGGCCAACCATTACAATTAAAATGACACATGCACACAAAAGAGTCTCAACACCCTGTATTGTATTAATTGTATTAAAATTACTTATATAATCTTCAAACACTGAGCGTTTTTTGTATGTATATATACAATAGGATATTTGCAGCAGCAGTAAGTCACTCTTAATTTCCAATGGTTTATTTTTTGGGAAACTCCACCGAGCACTCATCCATGCCAGATATCGCCACTGGACAAAATACCAAGTGAAGCGCCTAGCGTTTACCTCATGAGCTACGAGGTAATACAAGTATAGATGATGGCAGAATGGCTGACCTTATCTTTTATGTCTGTGTTCTAATCAGTGTTACCTCCTTTGGTTAGCTCAGCTGGATAACCTTAATTGCTTGCAAGTTGATGTAGAACTTTGTGTTAAGAATGACGCAACTCCCTTACCTCTTTTCAGTCGGTGCTGTCTCTGTCTCTCTCTTCTACTGAGGCTAACAACTGCACTTTCCTCTGTAGCGTGAGGTGGGGAAAAAGCAATCTGATCCTGGACTAACCCTATCTCTTATACTGAGGGGATGAGATCAATAAAATGCCAGCTTTCTCTATGCTACTACAGTTAAAAGCTCTGACTATAGACTATGCTTACACGGTGGCAAGTGCAAGCAGCGAGGGGAGGTTATGTTTTGGAATCATGTGTATCTAAAGTATTTCATCTTCAAGGCTATAGAGGAGTTGTGGGACTCCTACAGTCATTTTCAATATCAAGGAGGCATGATTTGTGGGGATATGCTGATTTCCAAGGTGAGAACTGGATGCATATTCATACGCTGAGTTTACAAAAACAAAAGTGGAATAACAGCAGTTTATATAACCTTTAGAATTCCTCATTGAGAGTGGCGCATTTTGCATCACAATTAGAACGTATATTAGCGCAATGTGTTTGTATGCTCATGCCTTTTGCGTTTGCATGTGTATGTGTGTTTGTGCGTGGATGCATACGCAGACATATGAGTGAGTGTGTGTGTGTCCATATTCTTCTGATGTGTGACTGCTGGCAGCGATTGCCCTGTTTTCCCATTTCCCCTCTGGCTAATCACTAGAGTCCCCGTAAATCCTTGGTATCACCACAGGATCAAGAGAGGGCCTCCAAGCCCCAGGGAGCCTATTTCCTCTGAGAGCAGAACACAAACTGGAAAGCTCCTTGATATATTTGCTGGCCCAGGGATGGTCAAGACTTCAGGGCTGAAAGATCCTCCATGACATCACCCTGCTTTTAGAAGGTCTCCATTTCGCATATAACACAAACAGAAAAAAAACAACAAGAAAAACTCAAATCAGATATAAAAACAATGTCTGAAGCTCTGGAGAATTTATGACAATAGGAGAAAGACATATTGTAATGGGAATAAGGAAGAAGAAGGTCAGTGATAGGGATCAGATTGTAGTGTCTCACTCCAAACCTGTATTTTTGCAGCTGCAGTGGCTGTATTCCAGCTGGTGTGGCTACACAGAATAATTAGTTTGGTTGGAACAGCACCTCGGGGGGCTGGATTAGCTCTTGGAGGGCAGTTTCTCCAGCAGCCCAATGTTCTGATGAGAGCTGCGATATACTGTCATGCACCCAGCACTGAGAAGCTTTTGATGGTTTTAAAAGCCTTGAGCAAGTGACAATTACAGCCTGAATGGCAAACAGTGTCAAAGGGAATGAGATGCTCTGGACTCCAAAGCTGAAGGTCACAAGGGAGAGACGGCCTGTTGTAAAGCTGTGCATTACAATGTGGAATAATGGACAGTGTCCAGAGATGGGGAGTAGGCGGGCAAAATTAACTTGGTACATGGTTCCTATTTTTTTTTTATATCGAAAGCATGCTATCTGCAAACAGCAGTCATAAATAAACAGCATGATGCACAGAAATGTAAATAAGTAAATGTAATCATAGAGACATTGTGGTGACAGATCTGCAACAACTGCAAAACTGCATCTCTGATAGTATCTGCATCAAGGAAATAAAAGGAATAACACCCTCTGTGATGCATGACTGTATCACAGTCAGTGCAGAATTTGTTTGTACTGTAGTGTGTCGTTTCACGTGAACGTACTCTACCGTAACAACTATATCACATCACAGAGCTGTGGGCAGATCTCCGCGGTTTGGATCAGACAAAGTATCCCTAAAAAAAACAGTTTAATGGATGATTTCACGCCTCACAATCTAAAGCCAAAGGTCAACAGAGTGGATAGCAAGCGATGGTTAGGGTCGGGTTACGATAGCAACTGGTAACCGTGAGTTATGCCACTAACTGTAGCAAAACTGCACATTAAGCAAGTTTTTGATATGTAATTTTGAGATGATTTGCTTTTTCCTTCTGTTTTGATATATTTGTGAACAGAACATAACACATTGTGTGTGACATCCAGTGGCTGCTGCCACCGGTACTTTGGACCTGACATAAAATATACATTAACCATGGTTTATTTGCCATAACCATGGCCATTCCCTAGTATTGCCACACGCAGATATTGTTGAAAGCAAGGATCTTTAAAACATTAGCATTGAACATGATTTAGGGTTTTGCAGAATCGTCTAATATCACAAACATGTATGCTACAAAATGATGTTGCCATAAATATAAACTGCATTCTCAATTACATTTCGAGGGAAACATATTTTCTGCTATATTATGGTCGCACTTCTATTCATGTGATTAACCTTTTTAAATTGAAACTAAAAAACTAAAAAAATGCAACAGATTGTATTTAAACATCATGGTTTGGCTTTAAATTAGTGTTTGATAACTTGTTTAACGTACAAAAGTTAATTATAATAAGTCAACAAGGCCTTTTGGTTTCTGGGTAAGTGATTTTGTTTTTTTACCAACCATCCAACTTGACCCACTACCTCCATGGACTTCGATTAGAAACATATTTGTGATACGTCAAAAACTAACGTAGCATATTTTAATGCTTTTGACAAAAAAAATAACTGACTTTTTCAGATTGGAAAAAATAAATAATTTTAACCCATTAAAGAAAAATAAAAAATACCATGATTACTATTTTAATTTGGATTTGCAATCAGCTCTTACACAGTGGGGTCTAATGTCAGCTGGAAGCTCATAACTACATAAGAAGTAAAACAATCCAATAAAATCGAATATCACAGTTTGTCCCTTAAAATGATCTATTTCCAGTTCTGAGAAAGCACAGCTCGTGTTTCACTCTAGTTTACCTTTTTTCACCACAAACACTCATCAGAGGAAAACCAATAGAGGACCGGAGAGCCGCATTCATGATATCAGAGATCAAACACATTTCACCTCTAGAGGCAAGTGTGCGTGGAGTTCTCCATCTCTCCCGAAGCATGTGTATGTGTGTTTTACTTCCATGCTGGACGTGTCAGGTGTGCCCGTTCTACCGGGAAGCATGTTCAACATACCAGGCAGCCAGGAAATATCTTGAAGTGTGACCTCCGACCATTAAGAACATCTCCCACTGTTCCTACACGCTGGTGAGACACTGAAGTGTTTTACAGATACCATCTAGAAGCAACAGCTCAACAGAATCACAGTCGATATCGTGAGGGAAAAGATCTCCGCGTGACGATTGAGTTCTTCTTCTTCTGTACCTACAAAGAGTAGCACATTTGACACTCTCAGGCTTTAGTTTGCATATTGGACTACGTCCTGTGAGGGGAAAGCGATGTTAAAGTAAAATAAAATTATCTTGGAAATCTTGTGTTTTTAGTTTGATGTGATGTCAGTGTTGCAGCGATGAGCGAATCTTGTGTTTTTTTTAAACTTATGACTGAAAAACCACACATTTACAAAAAGGCAAAAAAAATAAATAAAATTGAATAACACAATCCAACAGTTTATTATACCACCACAGTCCTGTGGCACTGGCCCTAAAACACCACCACCTCAAACTGTGTCATCAGTATTCTCAGCCCCAGTTCTCCTGTGAGTTTGACAAATATTCTTCCTTAAATAGTCTTGCCAGTGACAGATACTTCTGACAGCTATGGCACAAGGAATACTACATCACTCTTTCACCAGGCTTCCTGCATGGAAATTACAGTTAAATGTTTTTTCTTTTTTCTCAACAGAGCGATGCTAGGGCTGGTTTTAGCGACGTATAAAAGGAGGTGAAAAGAATGAGTCTTGAATGAAACAAACCTCGGGGAGTAAACAAGACACAGGTGTAGAAGTCTTGACTCCTGACTATAAGAAATGCAAGGAAGACAGAGACGAGGCGTATCAAACACGAGGGCTTTGAAGAGCGCTTGCTAACAGACAGCTCAATGTGTAAGTCAAAGTTGACTTGGGGACGCAGTTGAGAATAATTGAGTTTCCACCAGAATTGCTCGTCTTGACATTCTGTAGGCAACAACCCAACTGGAGGCCCAAAACTAATACAATTACGTTGACTGTGAGGGGGGTATGCATATGTTTTGTTTGTTTTTAAACAGCTGTGGTTTGCAGGGGTTCTAACTAATATGATTTGATCTTTAGTCCGCCTGCAAACTGCAGTATCTTGAGGTCAAACTGCAAAATTCACTTTAGCCGGGAATTCAATATATTTACCATTAGTGTTTTTTTTTCATCTTTTTACTTTTGTTCAAAATGATGACGACCAAAAAGAAGATGGACACTGATGGTACTTTTACTTTGTTTGGTGCAACATCTGTGTGGGTGGGCACTAAAAATAGTCTGTCGCTCACTCACATCAATTGCTAAGACCGCCCAGGCCGAGGGGCCGATGTTGTTAGCCGTTGCTCAGTCTCATCTGGGATTTCAGCACTCCCTACATTTCTCCCTGACTCCGTATGTCACTCCTTGTCCATGATTAAAATCACGGGGCAACATGCGGGGGTGCTGAAGTGACAGGACTTCCCGCTGTTGTCAGATTTGACAGTCTGGTCAAACTGGACCCATGGAACTTCCTCTAATGCGTGAGGTACATAGCAGGTGTTGAGATAAACTACAGGACAGTCATTACTGGTTTATGATATATAACCAAAGACAGCGGGAAGGTGGTGGGTGGGGGGTATCTGGCACAACTTCACCGACATCCATGTGCACGGAGACGGGAAGTCTGAATAGGCCGAAACTCCCGGATCACTTGTAGTATATAGAACAACTCCTAACCCGGTTGAGTCCACCCCATTTCAGCTTGTGGCTTTGACCTTGATCCTGATGAAGTCCACAAGGTGAAACCGGTGGCTCTAAACAAAAGACACACTTTAAAAAAAAAAGGGTGAAAGACATCTTGCTTCGATGCTGGTAGGCCATACAATAGCATATTTTCTAAAAACATCTACAAAAGCGATTTTATCCTCCATCTGAAATGGCAATCACAAAAAATCTATATCATAAAAGCAGCATGTTTGTATTTTATATTTACTTCAAATTTCAGTCAGTTGGACTTTAACAAGGTGATGGTGAACAGAAGAGTTAAAGCTTTTAAGGTTTTAGACTCACACATAAATAATGGTAGCCTCTGTCCTTTTCCTCTTTAGTCTGTTCTGTTTGTATCCATACTTCATATATATGACTGATGCATCTCACCAATGCAAACCAGTGTTCTCATTATTTTTGGTCCAAAGACATTTACTGAGAAAGAGAGAAAACAAAAACACCCTGATTGGCCAGTTCAGACAGGCGTATTGTGACATCTGCTCTGAATCAACATTGAAATCAGATGTGATTTTAGTAACTCGCCCTGTGACTGGTACTCATTCAAACTACAATTGCATAATCACTGTCATACCTCCAGTCACACTCGTGCCTTCCCTCTCTCATTATATCTCCACATTATAGCACACGCATTGACATGTACATGGTTTTAACCATAGCAGTGGGCCAGGACAGTCGACTGTGTCCTTTATAGCAGTGAGCCAAATATACAGTCATCATTTGTGGGTGAGGCTTTGTCACAAAAACAACAGCAATGTTTCTGTCCCCAGTGAGTTTGCTTGGCTTCAATTAAATAAGTGAGAAAAAAAAACATTTAAAGTATTCCAGCCCTACTGGCTCTGTGCTGTTTTCAGCCTGGCACATGTTTTTTTTTCGTGGCAAGGGGGAAACACACTGGCTTGTATTCTATTCATAAATCTCCAGTTTATCTTATATTCCCCAGCGGCCAAACACGGGGCACAGTCTACAATACAAATACCAACATTAATACTCATAATATTTTCATATAATAATAGGGTTTTTTGGGGGGAGTCTTTCCTGAACCCATGTGAGGTCCCGGGACAGAGGATGTCGTATGTGTGCAGATTGTAAAGCCCTCTGAGGCAAGTTTGTAATTTGGGATTTTGGCCGACACAAAATAAATTTAACTGAATTGAATAATATCTTAAGTAAATGCAACTAAATACATGTTATTGACCATTTGGACACGATGTTACCACTGTACTGGGTTTATTTATGCCGTGGACCCTTATATACACAAATTATATGATAATGCAGCCCATCATCTGAATAAACTTTGCAAAAAAATAGAGCGTTTGATTTATGGTCACTCAGATGACATGTAGATATGTACGACACATGCTGAATTATGACTCTGAAATTATGCATTTCTAGACAATATCCACTGTATTCCTTGAGTAAAAAATATTTTGCGGGCATGTGACAAAATAAATGAAGTTGAATAATGGCTTCTCAACTTCAAGCACCAGAACATACATCTCTGTTTCATGGATTATTCATGGCCTCCATACTTGCCGCAATCCTATCAACACAACATGCATTCAGCAGAAAAATCATCCCCCCCATGCACGCTAAAAGTAAAAGATCAACCTGCCGCCCATGCTGGGATTCTCCCAAGATCAATGGAGTTGCTGAATATTGGACTGTGCACACTGTTTTTCAATCAATGAATCCGAATAACAAAACCAAAACAACAAGGCATGATTAGAATAATAAGCCATCTCAATTCTTGCAATTTACAAGTTTCTGCAGCATAGACAATAACTACAATTGCCATCCTGAAAGAGACCAAGAAGGAAGTAGCAGTTTCTCCCATAACCTCCCACACTCTTGGTCTAGGGACCGGTGTGGAGTAGGAGTGCTGATCTTATCCAAAAAATGTGTGCAGGTAAGCAAAGCCCTGTGAGAAAGCCATACATTAAGTCATGTTGTGTGGATTTCCTTGCTCAGTCACTGCATTCCTCATTGTTATCACCCAAAGCCTCCCCTTGCATAAGCCTTACCCTGCAGCTTGCACAGTACATATACAGTGTACAGCTATCAAGCACAAATAAATAGCACATGGGATAAAAAAAAGCTAACTACTGTTAAAAAAAAGAAGCTATTTTTAAATGTCTCCCATTTGAGTAAGTATTGCTCATTATGATTTACATCCCTCATTCTTAATGAATGAATCAAAAGCAAAGTATGTAGTTAGTGTGCACTGGTATCAACTGGGCCATTTATTGCAAAAACTGTAATTACCCAATACTTGAAAAGGCAAATTGGGAAATGTAAATTAGCATCACGTAATAAATGTTCTTCTTTTTTTTATATATAATCTATAAGTATCTATTTTACTGATAAACTACCTAGTTTCCACTACTTGTTAATAGTTAACATAGCCATAGTTAGAAAATGCCCCAAAAATCTAAATAATAGAGGGATTTATTGATCATGATGCGAGGCACAGTTGTGAACACACCTCTGCAGCTTCCTATCTTAAATGTCGCTACCTGAACATTTGTAGTTGTGTTCCCGGCTGCCATTGTCTGGAATTAAGCTAAAGTAGACTTTCGAGACCAGCTGTGAGTCTATGTGCCATCTTTATAAAAGCACAGTAATAAAAAATGACAAATGTTACTTCCAAAATGTATTGGACTCTTTGCAATAACAGTAATATCCTAATGCAAACAAATCTACCCCGTCCAAAGAGGGTTCAGTTTTTGTGTCAGACAGGTTATGATTCAACTTTTTGGTCATTTTTGAGGCTGCAATATATGACTTTTCAGATTGCTTTGCATTGCATTATATTGCAATGTCTTTCTGTTATGTTGTCCAGTCCCTGTAGATGTTAAAGTCTAATTTTGGTGATGCTAGAGATCCACTGCCTGAATCTAATCAAAGGCGAGTACTGGTCTAATCCTGCTGGACACACTCATTACCTGACAGCAGGCGAGTTGGAAGGCATTTCCTGGTATTGTCCTGTAACCAGATGGTCACAGGTTCAATATTTGAAACAGCCAACTTGCAATGTCGTGCTGTCCTTCAGGATACAACCAATCCTTACCTGTGCTGCTGCGTGAGTAGATCTGGGTGAGAGTCTCAGATGAATGCAGAAGGTGTTAGTTCAACAACACAGCAGGAAGCGGGAGATGGGGCTGAGGGCTCCGCCTTTGTTTTCGAGCTGAGAAACATCCTCTCCACGGGTCTGTCCATGTCCCCGGTGTCAATGTGACCATGTTTTATTCCGCACCATTACCCGTGGCAGCCCGTTTGTTAGCACTGAGCAAAGCGATTTAAATCAGTCCCCGTATCTCTTGGAACTACATAACGGCCGCTCTTGGTGCTGTGGCAGATGATTATTCCCTCGCTTATTCTGTTGTGGGAACGCGTGCATGTCTGTGACTGTCTACGCTGCAATCCAGCTGCAATTCTACAGCTTAATATGCTTCCGCGGTGTTTAATTAAATGCATTCATCATGTCACTGCCAGCCTTATTAAGATTTGCTCTGACATATTGGTATTTTCTTAAAAATAAAAAAATAAATCAGTAAACCAATGAATCATTTAACATGTTCACAAACAAAAAGATTATAAATAGCTAAATTAGCTAAACACGATGCTGATGGCCAGTCATACATTATTCTGATATTCTGAATAGTTTAGCATTGATCTTTCTTCTTAGCTACACTAACATACAGCGTTTAGCCCCGTTTCTTCCAATCTCTGCCGAGCCATCAAATGATTAAGGGCAATATATGAATATAGAAAAAAAACATGTAAAATGTGAGTACATGTTGCATTATAGGAAGACATTCCCACAAAACCCGTTATGTTAAGTGAAATGCACTTAGCATAGCACCGAGAGCAAATTAAAAATGACGAGGCCAATCTTTTTCCACTGAAGCAGGAAAACCCGCTGAAACAGTAATACAAATAGCTAATCTGTTGTGTCATTTTTATGTTTTTCTTTTCACCCCCTATTCAGTCACAGTGTGTGAGTACAATGATATCGCCCTGCTGCGGTGTTATTTCAGTCAGTTCACATTCAATTTATCTGCAGCGCACCTCCCTAACTGCTTGCTCAGACAGGTTCGGAACGACCTTTGACACAAAAAAAAATCCAAATGGAAGGTTTTATGTTTTAAACTTGAAACAGCTGGGTTCTCTCGGAATTTCATTAATTCGTGATTTGAAAGAAGAAAACATAGAGCTCCGCTGCAGTGAGTGGTGCCATTTATATCTCCCACCGTTACCTCTTACTGCAGACTGTGGGTCTGTGTTTTTTGTGGGTATGACAGATCAAAAACACAGGGCGTAATTAGTGTCTTTATGTTACCAGATATAAGCGTATTATATAATATTAACCCTATCAGTTGTGTACCATCCACTGTTTAAGTGAAGCTTGCACACGACCCAATCTCTCTGTCAGTCAACATATCAACAGTCCTGATGATCATGAGGGAAAAAGGTAATAACACTAGGTTAAAACCAGTTTTTGCATGTTGTTATGGCAATCAAAGAGACATTATGCAAATGCAACTTGCGCAACACACTTTTTTTATCAGCATACGATATAGTTGAAGCTAATAAGACACTCTGAGAGGCAGATACATGGAAGTAGGACAACAAAACACAGTGAAGTGTTGTTCCCAAAGAATGCAATTATATCTCTAAATAAAAAAACGGATTTTATAGAAGTCAAGATTGGAATGGTCAAATGCAAGATATATTTTAGATGAAGGAGGCATGTGCTTGAAAGAGCCAGTGTTCAAACAAAGTCTTTTTTAGAAACACCAGCATCTTTTTTTCAAGAATAGAGGGGGAAAGTGGTCACCAAGCAAAAAAACACTGCACCCATCATCTTTTTTTTGAGCCCTCTGCCTTTCTACTGTGACTACTCCAAAATCTTTTCCGAAAAGCGCTAATGACGTCACCGTAGATAGTATAGTTGAAGCTAGTTTTGGCCGTGTCTGTGAATCTTGAGCTTTATATGTCAGACAGACTCCAATCCTCCGATGAATGCCGTACACGTTGTGTCCGACGGATCCGTCAAGCTCATCATTACGAAGTACGAATGCACGCGTCCTCCAGTTGGTGCTCATGGCGAAAACAACGTCAAACATTTGGGCGATTCTAGTCTATCACACAACGGTGGTTAGAATGGTGATATGTTGTCAAGATATTGTTGTTTTCGATGAAACGCTGACATGACGCGCTTCCCTGGGTGCTTTTCTGACAGAATCATAGGGTTTATCAACACAGGCCCTTAGCCACATGCAGAGGCACCACTGTGTAGTGAAATATACACTAGATAGAAACCAGCGAATGACTTGTTTGGCCTTGAAGGCCTGAATCAGTATATAGTGTATTCAAAGCAACCATGAGTTATCTACATCTCTGATATCAGTCTATTCAACGAGACTGTAAATACAGTTATAGAATGAAGGTCTAGTGGAGAGCTACTATTATATTCTATGGAGTGGACCACTCAGCCCATATCACACCATCGCATTGCTAGTCGTCACAAAGCAAGCCATGGCATTTAAATATCTCCGGAGTCCTGATACCACATCAGTATACGTATGTATTTCTATTCCAACACTTTTTTCCGATGTACTAGGGGCTACATTCACCAAGGTTCCAGCCAAGGGTAGATACTATTAGCACTGCTGGGCAAGCTACTTCAAAGCGAAACAGGAAATCCATCCCTTTCAACATGACTAAAACCAATCTGACATCAAAACATCACTGAATTTCACACATTCCCAATATGATATTTCCGACATTCGTGAAGCAGGAGGTACTACAGTGTTGGCTCCATCCAATCAATGTGTGTGGCTTGGTTGCTTTGTAGGATATGGCGGCTTTGTGTTGGGACTTAGTAGGGATTGAGTAGTAATGGGTGGGCAGTGTTGGGGAGCGCTCAGCTATCCCGGAGGATTCATCTGATGAGCCGGGATTGAATTCATCTGCTCTGTCGATCGATTTGTTTTTGCCACACGAACACATCACTCCGGTTTTGAGCTTGACTTTTTTTTTTTTCTTCATTTTTAACTAGTTTTGAAGAACGTAATTCTACTGAACACACTCTCATCCCATCTGCGCCGGCTTTGGACAATTGTTCTTGTTTTGATCAAAGTTGTGAGGTGGTATTGTTCTTGTGTCCAGCTAAGAGGAAGAACAGGCAGTATCACAGCTGAGATGAAATCATTTTTAGAGAGAAACTCATCTTTCGTTTCGTGTTTTGATTGTACCAAGGAATTAAGACTGCCATTTATCCTCTTCTTTTTTTTTGTTCCTTTAATGAAATGGAAGCCTTGTGAAGAAAAAAAAACATCTTGACAAGAACTGGCAGTAAGCACAGAAGCGGATGAATCAAATTGTTCCACAATTCCAAACCATGAGGAGTTTGTTGATAAAATCCTCCTTTTTGTTTTGTGAGTTAGAGAGAAACATTTTTTCGACACAGTGTGTGCATCTTAACACGAGTGCATTCTATCATAAATACTATATGGCCATAATTTATTTCAAAGACAGCTTGCTACTTTAATATGTTATAGATTCATATATATACTAGTCTGATAACAAGACTAAATTGCCATTTGGTTTCACCTCATTCATTCAGGCTGACAGTGTGCTCATATGAACTGATTTCATGTTGGGATAGGGGGTATTTTATTTTGTTTTGTTTTGCTTTCACAAAGTGGCTTATCCATCCTGGTGTCAGATATTTTCAGTTGACAGTTAATGTTTCTATTTTTCTTTGTTTGTTTAAGTTATCTTTTTTTACATCAATCAAAGAAATATGCTGGTCCCATAGTTGCTTTTTTCTGTATGTCGACCTACAGCATCTTGTACTCGGTAGCTGTGTCGCCCAATTCAATTTATCCCATTCGTCTAAAATGAGATTGGTCAGTTGTGTTTCGTCCCAGGGGAAACCATCAATGTGAACGATGCCAGCTCTATTTGGACCACTGAATCACCTGAGATGTGCGCAGCAATTCAGAAGTCTGGGACCGGCCTCGACAGACGCTTTATGGATCAAAAATGAGATAAATTTTTGTATGACTTGTAAATCAAAATCAAAACCTTTTTGGATCAGAGGATTAGAATATCCTACTGGCTTCTTTTTACGTGCGCCTACCTTTGTTGTTTTAACATTTTCCACACAGTTCTGATTGATAACTCTACTGTTGGATAGCTGGATAGCAGCACCCCATAAGAACCCACACGGGACACTTCTTCATTAAATAATTCAAACTGCATAATTAATCAGGTTGTCACTGATCAGAAAATAGATTTCTTCCTTCACTGTAGCTTTGCACCAAAATTGGACTTTATAACAGGATAATATAGGAATATAAGGACCATAACAAAAATATAATACTAATGATATACAGATAAGAGCTCATGTGTGAGTTGTTCAAGTTTTTACTTTCTTGACGTGTTGGACAAGTGCTCATCAGTGTATTGCACATCCATCCCACACTGTCTCTCCAGGGAAGACTCAAACTGCAGCAGAGCCTTGCAGTGTGCCGGACTGTGCTCAACAAAGACAGATCTCCCTCATCTTAGCCAGCGCTGGAGATTTGAGGGGCAGACTAATGACAGGGAGCTTGTTCTCGGAGCATAGCAGTGAACAATTTAGAGAGAGGAAAAAAGAAAAGAAAAAGTTATGTTGACTTCAAGGCCAGCAGGCTTCCAAACTACTTGTGCAAATGTAGTGAAAGGAACAAGGTGTGGAAGGGCTTCACAGTATGTAAAAGGACCTATGCAGTTTGTCCAAATAATTAAAGTTGCAATCAGAGGTCCATCCTGAAAAACAGGGATTTCATTTAAGGTGATATTCTTACTCAAAGGTAAATGATACGTATGGAACGTTCAATTTGGTACTGAACAGAAAACAAGTATTCAGCCCGAGGTGTGTTAATGCAATGTCTAGATCAATTGGAACAGCAGACGGTACCAATTTGTTTTTCAGATACACAGACCAATTTCCCTCTCATTAGGACCACCCATTGAGCACCGTTTTTGTACCAGCTAAACAGCAGAGATGAACACACAGATTACGGGATGTGTTAGGAAATTTTCAACGGAGGCAGCACAAAAGACGTCCTATTGAGTCTTTGTGCTCTTAAGGGAATACTAAGGATCAATTAATGAACTGCCGTGGTCCACTATTGGCTTGAGTATGCAAAGCATGCAAGCTGGAGAAAGGACAGCTCAGAAGCCCTTTGTGTGATTTGAGTGATGAGTGTGTTGCATAAGTGGGTTTGCTTGTTGGTCCTCTGATTTATACCAGGCTACTCAGGTAAGAACATTCACATTACTTTTAATTGAAAAACATATTTAACAACAATGCAGAGGGAGTGGGGCTTAAAGACATTTGCTGTGAAGCAGAATCCTGTAGGAATCATGATAAATAACGGTAGCCACTGACATGTTGAGATCAATGCTGAATTTCTGCCAAATGTATGAAGAATCCACATGATCTTTCATGAAGATTTGATGATGAGGAGGTATTTTAATGTAATTAATTCTCACTGGAAGCAGCAGTTTATTGGAAGTGCAATGTGCAAGTGCTTCAGTGAGGGGTAAACAAATGACAGTGACATTTACTATGGAACAATGGTGAAAAGTATTAGTTGATGACTCTTTTTCAAAGATAAAAATTTGAAATAAAACTGGAATGAATAATAGTATAGATTTCCTCAAAAATGTATCACCCAATGACCTTTGGATGAAAGGACAGATTAGCTGTAGTGCAGTCTTATTCAATGACTTGCATGCATCCCAAAAATCACACATTGCAGTTCCTGATTGGTAAAACAGTATCATCCATTGCTCAAAGCTCGCTAGGTCTAGTAGGCTAAGTAGTTCTGTAGCCTAAACTTAAATTGATGTGAATACAGAAGTTTATTTTGAAAAGTGGAAACTGACACGCTGTCCCTGACATGTCCAAAACTGACGCTAGAGAGGTACCGAGTACAGCTGCTCTCTCCACGCATTACGCAGTCCCCGGCTGCAAGCCAGAGCATAATGCAGAGGTTAGAGGGCCCGAGCCCCCTAATGGGTTCAATCTAACACAAGCAACAGGGTTGAGGGTCTTGGATCGTCTACATGACTTGACAGCCAAACATTTCTCCACTCTCGGGCAAAGAAGGACAGCATAGCGCTGCAACACGTGCCACTCGGTTTAGTTAAAGGCATTCATTCCAAGAAGATTCTGTTATTGTACACTAAGCTATTGTTTTTTGCGTTTTTATCAAGAAATGAATCGGAAATTAATAAAATACATTGTGTTTGTATTCAGAATAATTGAAAACCTAAGCAAAGAAAGCATAACCGATTATTTGAATATTTGGGTCCAGCCTTGGGACCCACACAGCGTCATTTGAGATTTGGGAATAGGGACGTGTTGGACTTTCAACCAGGAGAAAGGTATTGATATCAGGTTAGCAGTGCCTCTTCCGCTTAACTCATAATAAAAAAGAACAACACTTGTAATAGCCGTAACAAAGAATCAAAGATGGCGACAACTATTTGGTTAATTACACATTAACATGGTATCTTAAGGGTTAATGCGGTAAACGTAACCTCTCAAACACTGAGCACAGCTGTTACTGTGTTAGTTTAGCTTTTGTGTAGTTTAATCTACTTGCAGGCAGATTGACAATATGAGGACAGTCATATAAACTTAACAATGGATGACTAATGTTAGTCTGGCAATTTAACAAGTGTCTATAGATGTGGGAGAATTTCATTGGAATATATATCAGGCTAGAAAGACAGGCGAAGAAAGAAGCCGAGACAAGCAGTCTAATGATTCAGCACTTGGCTGCTGACTGAGTACAGTGGTGATAAAGGAGTTTGGGACTTTGCGTCACACTTTCTCATTATGTAGTTTGAGGAGAAAGCAAGTCAGTAATTGGACCCTGGAAAACATTAGCCATTAATTATTTCCTAAAAGGACTCATATGCTCTGTATCACACACAAAAAAAAGAAGAAAAAATGAGCTGAAAATGCTAATCACATGGATGCTGACTTGAAAAAAAATACTTTTTGAATTTGAATAAATAACGTACTTTTGCTTTAAGATGACTTTGGCACACATTTGCATGGGTATCTGATTTGATTTGCATTCCTGTGATCCATAGAATGTATTATCTCTGGGCAATTCAGCATCCCCTCTTATCTGGAACACACCCAATCAATAGAGAGCAGATCTGAATATGGATTAAGCATGGATATCTGAGGAGCAAAGCTTACATGAACTGGGGAACTGTCATGCATTAAGTTATCTACTCCGTCATTCATATTTGGCTTCATCAGACTTCCCATACCCTCGATATCATTTCACATGCTTTACATTGAACTCTCTTTATCAGCAAATCAGGCAATCAGCCTTCCTATTAGGATCCAAATAGGTTTAAAAACAAAGACAATTATTCTGGTAATTAGCATGCAGTAACCTCATTCTGTGGTGTCCTTATTTTACCTTATTTGAATGGCATGCTCTCCACAACTTTTAAATTTCCTTTAGACGCTGAATTCCAAATGTGTTGCAGTGGCAAACTATGAGTCACCACTGGAAATCAGTACATGTCTTTGTCACCCACTATGCTGTATAATATAAAGTGTCTGTACATGTACCCAAACATAGGGCTTCTGAGGAAAAGGCACACTTTGTACTGGGGCAGAGAAGAGTTGAATATCTCCCTTGCCCACAGTCTTGGAGCACAACTCGCAGCTTGAAAAATGAGCCAGAAGTCAGAAGAATCTAAAGCTACAGTAGATAGCTCTCGTTCTGCGCCCGGCCAAAGGGAGAAGTGTCAGCTTTTTCATCCTTTGAGTGATTTAGACTGCCATTGGAGAAAACTGATGAGTGCTTTTGAGATTTATGATGCTTTCCCTCGCACATTAAATATAGACTTTTTAACATGTAGTCAGAGCCGCTTTGAAAACCTAATCATACAGTGAAGCTGGGCAGGAAAAAAAGGCTAAAAAGAAGATGGCAACTAAAAAACTCCAGCTCGCCCTGTATAATTCTGACACTCGAATCAAAACATGGTGACATTTCTTAAAAATATGTGCCAACTGATTTAAACTTATTCTAGACAGCTTGGGCACAGAGTTCCTGTTTCCCTTCCCTTTGTCTTTCTTAGGAATCCTGATGACCATTAATTGAATCAGGCAGCAACAGTAAAAGGGCCACAGCTGTGAATCTGGGCGTAATTTAAAGTAATAGGGAAAAATGTGTGAAAGAGACGAGCATTCATTTTTGCATGGCTCTACACTGAGGAGGATACTGGGAACAGGGAGGGGGCAGTCCTAAATATTGCCATTTCCAGTCAGCAAAAGATAAGCTCATATGAGCTTATAGTCAAATGTATTCCTGTCATACATTAAAAATGGCTTTCAATATATCTACATTATTTAAATAGAGCTATTGCTTGACTGAGCGCACAGTGACCAGAATGCATCCAACCTTTCATTCTAAATGTAATGTTAAAGGGTATAATCCACCATAAAACAGACAACCAGATTATTACTGTGACCTCGCAATAAACACGTGTTTAACGGCGTGGATTCAAACAACAACACTTAGATAGGTTTAGGGAACAAAACCACTTAGTTAGGTGGAGGAAAAACCTCATGGTTGGGCTTGAAATATGTTTGAAAACTAATTAAAACCTTAACAACGTAAAATTAGAATGGAAAACATGTCAGAAACATCAGTAAGGTAACTTCAAAATAACTCAACAACTCTTTGGGACACGAACACTGGTCTCCTGGTTGAAAGTCTTGTGTTTGAGTGACCCGTCCGCCTCCACTTCCTCACGGCCTTTATAACACCACCTCTTCCCAGTCTTCAGTAATGATGCTGATGGGTTTACATTGGAGTTACTTGAAAGCCCGGTGCGTCTCACAGAAACGCTAAGGCTTGCCTTGTGATATGGTATCAGACACCGAGGGCCGTGAAAAAGCGCCGGTATTTAACACCCTGCGAATGAGAAAGGGCTGTTTATCCTGATGTTGCCTGGTTTTTCATCAGACCATAAACCAAACACACACTGGACCGTGACTTTCCGGCGTTTCTGTTTTTTTCACCTCATATCATGCTCATCCATACTCTTTTCGGGAACCATTTTTAATCTCCTCACCTTATTGCCTGCAGAAATATTGTCATCACCATCCGCGACTTCTGGCTGGGGTCTAAAATGTAAATCAATATATTCATTACCATGTGCAGAATACAAAACAACTCTGCAAGGGTAAATGGGTGCTGCTGACAATGACATGCCCAAAAAAGAAGAAGACAGTATAGGGAAGTCCAGGTTATTTTATATCTTCAAACTCTCAGACCAAAGAAAAAACTGGGGCAGATATTTATGGTCCCGCTTGGAATGAATACAAATAAAGCCTCATATTTCATGTTCGCATGGCGTCATCATTCTCAATGTCTGCAACATTAACTCAATAAAAAAAAATTGCAAGGGATTGCAAGATGAGCTGGCGATGGCTGTGACGAAGAGTGGGAATTATTTTACACTCAACTTTTTGCATTCTCCTTCCTAGGCTCCAAACACAAAAATGTATAACTTTGTACCTTTTGTACTTCTGCCTGTCATTATGCTGTAGTAATGATCCTGTTTATGAACCTTTTCCTAATTGACAGGGATAAAGTTATTGTGGATGAATAAGTCATTCATGAAAAACATTCTGAGCACCGATTGAAATAATCACTGAAATGCTTGTTATGTAACTAAACTCCAAAGTTGACTTACTAATAGTAAAATGTAATCATAATCGAGCATGTAATCAGCCTATACAATACCAACCATGTGTGCTTTTTGAACTGTGTAATATAAACTCACGCCAGGTTGCTAAAACACTCAAACTGGGCAATCTGGAGGCACATTCAAAAATATGTTCCTGCGATCACTCCATTAACATGTCGACCTGGGGAAATAGGCAACCAAATTGCAGTGTGTGGGTAGATTTCAGACTATCCAAACCCCCCAAATTTTCACAAGTCCTTTTAAATGACCTCAATGGTAGTTAGACACCATTTCAACAGAATTGAATTGCTAGGCAACAGCTGATTTCATTCATATACACTGCAAAAATGAATATATATATATATATGTATAACGAAACTCACATTAGTGCCAAGCCGACAGTTTTCTACATGCGTTTGATTGCGATAGAGTATCTTTGTTATCAATAACTAAGCAACCATCAAACTGTTTATGATATTGCATAATAATCAGAAGGGGTTAATGCTAGCCACCTTTCTCTATTGTTGTCGGGCGGTGGCGACAATCGCCAGACTTTATAACGTTGAACTGAGTTAGAATTTGCACTTTGTTTTCTCCTACATTCACTTGGAGATAAAAGCGGGAACGTTATCAAGAAATAATCATCATGGAGGTGTAAAAGAAACAGAGAGGGAGCCGCAGTGTTTGTGAGTGATGCCAAATCCTACAGCCTCTCTAACTTAATCACTGTCATGACTTGTATGTATGCAAGCTAATAATACAGACTAGATGACTAGTATGAATGTAAATCACTGAGGCAATCTGCAGGCATTGTAGCATACGGTCAAGTACTATATTTACCTCTGACAGGCAACATCATTGACTCCAACATAATCAGAGTAATTGAAACATTGATCTGGTTGTAATTGCAGTCTGGTCAGCGGTAATAGTTTGGTCATGTATCATGAGGTAGCTATCTTGAGTTGAGCTATATAAAGCTGCTGGAAAGAGCCTTGATCGGAGGAAGCATTTTTCACTCAAAGTGTAAACAAGACAGATATGATTGTTTACAATGGGACTTGCCATTCTGCCCCATTGAGGTCAATAGAACTGGCTCCAAGTCTGGAAAAATTAGAATCCTGTCATGATGACGTAATGACCCTCTCCTGCTTTTCTAGGTTACTTTCACTGCAACAGGAAATAAACTGAGACACATTTGAAAAATTATCATTTTCGACTGAGATCAAATCAAAATCAAATCAAATTTATTTATACAGCACTTTTTACAGACAAAAGGTCACAAAGTGCTTGACAGGAGCAGAAAACAAAAAAATTAAACAAAGTGACCATACAAGGGGCCAATACATTACAAGAGGTTTGTAACACAAGACACGTATTTACAAAAGCAAAATAAAGTAAACAATAAAAGAAAGCACATTAAAATACACAATAAAAATAAATAAATAAAAATGGATTAAAAGCAGGCCATGGGGCATGAATTTGATGATGGTCAATACGGCCCTGATCCTAATGACTAAAAGACTGCTCATGCCTCAAAGGAAGTAGTCACTGGTGATAATAATGTTAGGCTACAATAAGGAATGCAGGTAATTGCACAACTCAACTCAACACTGTATCTTGTAGTTGCTGTTTTTTTTTTTAACCAGTAGTTTTTTCCTCAGCAATGGCGTACTTATTAGCAGTGCAGCTGCACAGGGGCCCAGAAGCTGTGAGGGGCCCATGTTTTTTGAAGCTTTATTGTTGTGGCTTGGCCCTCTTTAAATCACATGTGAAGGATTCCCTCTTGTAACTGTACACGGTGATATTCCGTATCACTTGGGAATAAGTCACAGTGCAGAAGTTAAAGACGCTCCAACTTGTGTTTAACTGGGACTGTTGATGAATGTGATGCTGCTGTCCGTGGTGCTGATGACCACCGGTTTGCAGGATGGGAGTGGCATGAGGACATAGCGGTCGTCTGCTTTGCAACTGACTGTGTTATTTATTCGTGCGAACAAGTGTGCAGTTCATTTTGGGCGCGAGGGCCCAAGACCAAAAAATAATTGCACCGGGGCCAATCAAAACCATGTTACGCTGCTCTTTCCGAGAACTGTAAGCAGCCGTCATACCTCCTGTAGTCACTGAAGGTTTAAAAGAAGGCTTTATTTGCCTCTGTGACATTTATTAGAGCACAGACAGTGAGAATTTAAATTACAAGAGGGAGTGCTTACAATGCCCGGTTTGATATGTAATTACTTTCAGTAAGCAGTTGGATTAGACATGGAGAATGCATAGACATTAATGCATGCACACTTTTTATGAGCAATTAGACAAACATTTGTTTGTGCCATTTTACAAATTCAAATCAAGAGTTGGTTTGAGATTAGTGGGCAATGCTATTGGACAGTGCAAACAGGATGACGGAGATTACTACTAAGATTATGACGTTAATGAACCACTCCGATATGATATTTACTTTGTTCATATTGTATTATCTAATGCAAACTTGACTTACTGCTTTGCACACTGCTCACTCTCAGTTGTATTGATTGCATTTGGCATGATTATAGTTCAAGGAAAAGCACAGACAAAATGTATTATGATTATAATATCTAATGTAGATTTGTATTCTAAAGCCTTGTCTTCCCAGAAAATACAGAGATTCCTGAAGACCACTACATTACCTCACTGGAGGTCGGCACAATTCACCTTGCTGCCGTTTTCCCCCTAGCTGCACCCACTTCACTTCAGAGGAAAGCCACCTTGCATCACTCGTGGTGATGAACGGAAAGTTTCCATTAACTTTTATTCAACCCAGATATTCAACCGCGTATGACTTTAATTAATTCTATTCTCAGGTTATGAAGTAATTTGATTATACGGGCAAGAGGGAGAGCAGGGATCCGTATCTGTTCTCCATCTTAGGTCAAGCACTTAGGCTTCGCTGAATTCATTCATTACACCCAAAGCATGGGTACATTAAAGATCATTTGGTTAATAATTGTGCAATTAAATAATCTCATGTGACTTCGATATAATTGGAAAAAGTGCTGCGACATCAAAGCAGCACCCCTGTCAGGCGGAGTTGGATTGGGGCTCAATTGTAAACGGGAAAGTGGTCTCCGCGGTCCAGTCCGACGAGCGGAGTCATGTACTCGGATGCTCGCGCGTTTGTTTGAAGGAATTCTTTCACGTAATGAAAAACTGCAATGTGACGCACAAATGCCAAGGAGAGGAAGGCAGCGTCAAAAGAAAGCAACGTTGGCAGGCTTGCTAAGCATTAGAGAGCAGTAGTCGACTAGGGCACTTAAGATGGTGACGTCTGACTAATGTATACCTTCTGAGCTTAGTGCAGCTATGGAAATAGCTTGCCATCTGTAAGAAATAATATTTGCTTTTGGGCATTTCACTAAGTCTCTGTGGGGGAGCGGGGCAGCATACAGTGTGGTAGGCAGTACAGTGCTTTGGATAACAAGGAGCACAGTGAAAAATTGCTTCTGTTCCCTTCATCTTTATTATGGTTATTGAATTTGGTTCAAAAGGAGCTGACATCAAAGGGTTGCTCGGAGATTCATAATTCGAAAGGTTCAGTGTATTTCATTGTGGACCCAGAAAAAGGAATGTCAGAAACAACATTAAAATGAAAGGAATTTTTCACATGTGAGAAGCAGGTGTCTCCTGCTGTAGAGTCACGTTTCCCAGTAATTTGGAGGGGTTTTTGGTCTTCTTGGAGCTCAGCTCCAAGGAAAACAGGCAACACAAACACATGATGTAAGAATCTCATTCATGTGCCATGCTCTTTGCAGTGTCCACAAATACCACACAAACTATGCACCATTTTTAAATTGTTTTTTTTTTACTTAAAAAGGTGCTGAATTAAAAATTCCAACATATTATCACTCGTAATCAGTGGCCTTAACCTTCAAACTGTGATGCTATAGGTAGCCCTGTAACGAGTCAAGCAACTAACGAAAAATTAATCTCACAAACAACCTTCTCCTGGTTGAAAGTCTTGTTTGTTTGACCCCTCCAATATATATATTATCTCCCAGACACCATACGCGGACTTTCTGGGTCTCCTACAGATGCTGAAAGGTGCCTCCCTGCATCGGCATCTGAAGCCTAGGGGCCCTGACCGAGCATTCGAGTTCAGGCCCTGAGAGCAGATCGAATATGCAGAGCATGTCTCCACACGGCTCTCAACATGGCGACAGCTGAGCTGGCGGCTCGCAGCTAGCGGTTGAAACAACAGCAACAGAGCTGACAGAGCTAACAGTGTTAACCTGGTGGGGGGTGGGGGGTGGGGGGACCAGAAGGTGGGCGCTTCCGCTACGGCGCTTCCGCATGTGCACTCGCAGCCGGCCCAGCCATCACACTGAGAGGCTCGGGTTGCAACGCACACAAAGGGAGAGCGACTTAATTCTCTGCTCAGGTAGACATATTACTCCACTGCGTCGTTACATGGATCATAGTTAAGTGCTGCTATATCAATGCTCTGGATGTCGTATAGAGAACCTCGAGTGGTGAATGCAGCAGGGAATCCTGAGAAGTTGAACTTGTGTAACACAAGAAAGCAACACTTAATCTATTCCCACGTCTAGTTAACCTAGAGATTATGAGACAAAATGGATACTTCAAGGTGGAGTGAAGCAGGTAATTATATCCTTACATCCCTTTGAAAACCGATTACGTCTATACTGTACCTCTGGAGATCTGCCGTATGGTCTAGTTGGGTACTTGACTTTGATCTTCAAAGCTGACCTCCCTTCTCTCCTGATTGATGGATAGGCGCGCCATTGATGCCTGCATATCCATCAAGTAAAGCCACCCGTGATGAATGAATATGTCCTTTATCAGCCGTGCATCACCTCGTGAAGTATTGTCCTCTTTCACCCAGCGCATTCATCCTTCAGCCAAAGATTGATTAACTACGGACGTGATTTAGTCAGCAATTATGACCTCATCGCTAATCAATCTACCTCTCGCCAATCCTGCTTGCAGTTTGGCCCATGCACACACACACACGCACGCACGCACGCACGACGCACGCACGCACGCACGCACGCACGCACGCACACACACACACACACCGAGACAATTGTGTCAGTTATCAGCAGGCGCTTCTTCTGAAGTCTCTGGGATCATGGGAGCATTTGTTTTGCCACAGCGATGGTGTCATTCTGCGGAAGGCAGTGTAAGTTGATCTGCCACCAACACTTTAGTCTAGAGTGAAATATTTAAACAGCTTTTGGATGGATTAGCATCAAATTTGGCAAAACTGATCAAGCATGGAAAAATCTGATGTCTTGTATTACAAATTAGAGAAGGGGTTGAGTACTCGTGGGCGGGGTTTGTGTGTATAGATAAATGCAGGTATATGTGCAGGGCTGTGTACATGGATTTACAGGTAAAAGATAATTATAGGGGTGCCAGAGGGTGGGGGGGGTTCTCGTAGCTGCTTTTAAGCCAAGTGGTGAATGTATTCTTTTTTGGTGTTTGTATTTCTTTTTATTCGTATTATTATTTTGTATGTTTCTTTTTTTACTTTATTATTGTCTGACAAACCTAAATTTTGTATCTATGTATAATGGTAATATACCTAAATGAATACAAATTTAAGTGACAAAGATTTAGTTTGGTACACATAATCATACAGTCTGGGGGATTATTGTTTAAAATGTATCCTATTTTCAAAGCCATACGCTTTTGTTTAAATGCACTTATCTTTATTTAGGTTACATGCTCCACATGTATCACTATATATATATATATATATTATTCACTATATGAAATACAGTCTTTTAAATCAGTTAAAAGCCAGTCCTTTTTTTGTACACGATAAAAAGACAACTTTAAAACTGCATACAAATTACTTCTTGATGAGATGTTTTTTTTTATTTCTTCAGTGTATCCTTGATTTTGTCGTACCACTCTGACAATATCCTTTGATCCCATCCTTGAGAGGTAGCAGACACACTGGAGATTGACTTCCCCCTCTAAATGACCCTATGGGGTCATGCTGTAATGGGCTCTCTTCCTACTCAGTGACCAGGGGCAATCTGCGTCTACAACAGACGACGCTCCTGTGGTACAGAGGAACATTCCCCATGGCATTGTGAGGAGGAGAACACAATATTACAACCTGGAAATCAGAGTCAAGCAAGTCAGATGGGAAAATTGTCCGACTGAGCCACGGCACATGGGCGTTAATCTGCTGAGAGAAAGACCATGTGAACCACACAGCAGGTACACAGATCAGGCAGATCAACTGTTTGTCAGATGGAATCACAAAGCTGGTGATGGTTTCCTTTGTGTTTCAATCAAACTGTTGGGAAACGCTCAGCTCTACACTGTAAAGTAGAGCGTTTTGATTGGACAGTGCCAGGAGACAGATTGCCTAGCGCGATGGTCCAGCTGTGTGCAATGTGAAGAAGGCAGCTAAATAGATGCATATATAATTATGTGCATATGCACAACACTCCAAAACATTTCCCTGGTATTGTTCAATAACAATATTGATATGTGTAAGCTAGTTTCTGTGAACAGATCGGTAATGTACCTCAATCATGTTTGGCATCGAGAAGTAGAAGAGCCCTTCAGTTTGAATAGCTCTAATGCTGCGCTCACACCAAACGTGAAGCAAATTTTCTACGCCTTTTATTTCTGCCATCAACCATGGAAGAAATAACCACTATTTCTGCTTTGTACATGTTGTGGAAGTCCCACATGTCTCGGGAAACTAAACGCTGTCTTCTCTGGGCTCATAATCGGAGGCGCTTGGTGAATTTCAACGAGGTGTATTCACTGTATCTAGCAAGCCACACATGGGCTGATTTACTATAGCACTACAAACCCAAAATAAACAATTTTGCTGTGATTTAATTGCAATAAACAAATAAAAGGGATGCCAAAATAACTACATAATGATGCCGATTTGTAAAAAATTTCTGAATTCATGTTTTTTTAGTTCAAGAAAATAACTTTTAAATGCTTGTTTCCTCAATGGAGCTCGGATCGATCGGTGCTAGGCTTTGATAACATTGTAGCAGCTCCAGCAACACTCAAAATAACATCATATGCGTAAATATGGCAGGGTTGTTTTTATTATTTGTCCCATATGTTTATACAAATACATGTATACACATAGTTGTGTCCGGTCTCTACAAATATCAGGTATCGTAGAGCTCTGGGTGCCCCCCTACGGCTACAATATTTTTTCCTCCATAGTTTCTGATGGCAGGACTTTCAGTGATGACACGCAAACAAACATGTTACCCCTTAACATGTTTACAATGTGTAAACATGGGTACAAGCTAAAGCTAGTGATAGTGCTAATGTTATGTGTCTAATGATGGCTGTTGGTCACTGTTGTTCTGTCACTTGTTCTTTGCTATTTTAAATGAGTAAAATTAGATTAATAATTATTTGGCTACAATTTCAGCATCCCATCACAACTTCAACAAAACATAATTCCATGTAGCATTATAAGAACTGTTTAAATTTGCCTTTCTGTCAGACCTTCACACTGTAACATGGTCATGTAATCTCCTTCATGACAAAAGTTCACAGATGTGTTGTTTGAAATAAGAATGTTTCAATGTTTAACTGCACTTATAATAACAGCATGCATTGTAACAGATTTGTGTATTGTGTACAATTACTTTTGTACTTTTACTTGAGATGGATTATGAACGCAGGAATCTTACTTAACAGCTTTAAAAGGTACTCATGGCACTTTACATGGTAAAAACAAACAATCGAGCAATAACAACGTACACAAGAGAGATGACATAACAATAAAGAAACAAAACAAAAACATACTGAAGTAGCATCACAGGTTAAAAGCAGATTTAAATAAATTAGTTTTAAGTGCTGTTTTGAATTTGGCGAGTGATGGAGAATGTCTGAGGTGCTAGGGGAAGGAGTTCCAGAGGGAGGGGGCAGCAATGGAGAAGGCCCCGTCGTCCCCAGGTCCGATGTTTAGACCGAGTAGGGGGGTAAGGAGGTTGGCATCGGCAGATCTGAGGTTGCGGGTGGGAGCTTGTCGGTGACGGAGGTCAGAAAGGTATGAAGGGGTTCAGGGTTGTGAAGGGCTTTGTATGTGATGAGGAGGATCTTGAACTGTATTCTTTGCTGTATGGAGAGCCAGCGGAGGTTTTGAAGGACTGGGGTGATGTGATCTCGGGTGGAGTGGGAGAGCAGACGGGCAGCTGAGTTCTGGATGTGTTGTAGTTTGTTGATGATTTTGGTAGATGTGCCGTACAGGATGCTGTTGCAGTAGTCCAGTCGAGAGGTGATGAAGACGAGGATGAGTGTTTCAGCGGCTCAAGAGGAGAGGGAGGGGCGTAGACGGGCGATGTTTTTAAGATGAAAGAAGGCGGTTTTTGTGATGTGCTTGACGTGGCGTTCAAAGGAGAGGGTTGGATCGAAGATGACACCGAGGTTACAGATGTGTGTGGAAGCAGGAACAGTGATGCCATCGATGGAGAGGGAGAAGGTGTGGTGGGATTTGTTTAGTGATTTGGGGCCGATGGTGAGGATTTCGGATTAGTCGCTATTGAGTTTGAGGAAGTTGGCTTGCATCCAGGTCTTTATATCTGTAAGGCAGTTGGTGATGGCGCAGTAGGTAGTGGGTGTGATGGATTTGGTAGCGATGTAGAGCTCTAATGTTACACTGTAGTATTACTACTTTTAAAATGTCTGAGTATTTCTTCCACCACCGAAAGAGATACAATATTGACTGTTTGACTAATAGCATTAAATGTTCCAAAAACTCCATAACCATACATGTGGATACATGATCGGAATAGCTTCAAATAATGTATAAAAGTTGGAAAAAGTTAAATAGATAAATAGATTAAATAGTTATCCAATTGGTAAAAAACATCCAGCTACCACTACAGTCGTAGTATGAATGCAAACTTGAGCAAACTTTTATGAAAAAACATGTTGAAACTTAAACAAATCTTAAACGATATCTAATAATAGTGTTAAATAACATCCATTTTAAAATGAAATGCGATGAGCACAATTGGAGCATGACTGGTGGAGTTGATGAAAGGTTACTTGAGTTCATCAGACAGGGCTTTAGGACGCATTAAAGAAAAAAGGTTGGGAACCAATGAGTTGGCAAGAGTTGTTAATGCAAAAAAAAAAAGTAATTGCTTTTAGCTGTATTTCACAGTGCATTATACTGTTTTGTGACACCTGTAAAATTAGATACACAGCGGGGCCAGTTTCTGTCATTCCAAACGTCCAACAGGTGAACCGTTTTATTCACAATGTCGCAGCGGGCCAACCGTCCGTCAGCTGGAGACTACCTCCGCCCCTCCAAACGCTTTGCCATAACAATACATGCTTGGCCCTGATGCAATAGATCCTCTAGTAAATTGGTAACAATTTCACAGAATTTTTTTAGCAGAAAATATTGTTGGAACAATAACACTGCTTGCCAAGGGAATTGAAAGATAATTGTATGAGCCTGTGGCGTTGCTGTTTCATAAGCTTCACGCTCCATTTCTGATTCCCACAAGAAAGCTGTTTCTTTTTCCTCCTTTGCACATATTTATTTCTGGCACTTCATTTAAGTCTCTATTTATGTATATCTTAAGTCACATGTTCTTCTCTGTCCTTGCAAAAATGGAAATAGGCACTGTTGTTATCTCTGCAAAAGAAAAGAAAAACAATGTGCATCGTAGCTATTAAGTGCATAACAACGTCTTCAAAAAGGGCAGTTTGAAAAGAGAGGGCACACCAAAGCTTGAACATGCTGTTGAATAAATACATTAATTATGGGGGAATTACGTGCTGGGGGCATGAGTTGGCTTGCTTTCAAGTGCCAGGGGTCCTCATAAATATACATTTAAAAGACATGTGGCAAGATCAAGAAGTAACCTCTTAACAATGAACTTTTGTATCATCATCTCTGTGATAAACACCTAGCACACGCTGGTAGCCTTGTTAAGAAATCAACACTTTTACTTAATATTAATAAATGTAAATGAATGCTTTGTTTGTTTGAGTTGAGAACTCCTCCAAGTCGTGGGACACAGTCTGTTTAGATTCAACTCTCTCAATGCAGACAGAAATATCAAATGCCAGTGGTCCCTTGACAGCTGAGCCCCATCCTACTTTTGTCCCACGACCCCATGGGATTCCATCACTGCCATGATTTTCCACTCCGTACATCCTGTCAAAGGAATAGCGCATGCTGTGAAAATTGCTCCTATGATTAATATATGATGTGCTTATGGAGTCAAAGAGGAGAAACGGCTTTTAGGCAAATCAACAGAAAAGGTGGCGAATTGACCAAGGCAGCATTATTGAATAGTTCCCCACAGTATAGGGACGGTTTTAACTGGAAGCACTTTGTACAGCGTCTCTTCTTTTAAATGAACACTGTATTTAGACAGCTTTCATGATGTATCACTTTGCTCAATGAAAGTGGCATTTTCTTTTTTTTTATCTTGGTTTGCAAAGCATTTTGAATACAGATGCTTTTAATAAATTGGCCCAGTAATGCTCGACATTATTGATGGATGGCACCGAGGTGAATGTAATGACACGGAACTGCTACTTTACAAAACTACGTGTGAATTTGTCAGATTTCTGTAAGGCAGCAATAATACAGCAGTATCGGGGAAATTTATTAAAATAAAAATGCTATCATGATTCAAACTGCAATAAAGTAAAGGAAATAGTTGTGATTTATACATGAGGAGTTGACAAATCTCACTATAGAATGTCAGTGTAGTATACCTGTTTGCTTAACACTGTTAAATATCATTACATTTACCCTTTTGTTGCCATCACCTAGGTGTGGCTTAATAAGCTAGCTGTCTCAAATGTAACGTTGTCCAAAAACTCTAGAAAAGTTCTGAATACCCAAATAACGTCATTTTTAAATTCAAGACCAGTAGCTAGAGTTGATATTCTTTGAAGTGTAGTCAGGTTGAAATGTTTCTTTATTTATTTTTATTTTTATTTTTATTTTTTTATTTTTATTTTTGAGCCATTGCTCAAATTGTTTAAATGAATAAATCAATAAACAATATATTCCCAGCGAGTGAAGTTGAAGATCGGTCGAAATGAGCTTTCAATTTTGACCTTCAAAGTCAAAAGCTGTATTTATTTATTTTTCTCTCAGAAAAAAATAAAATAAAATAAAAGCATTGCAAAGACGACTCAGCTTAGCTCACTGTTAGCCTTCAGCTACACATTCCGAGACGTCATGGCAACTGCCGGAGTCGGAGATGATGCAGAATGTCAATGCGAATGTGGCACCGACTTCAGAAGATTTAGATACGGCACTCAGTGAACTGTTTGCCGATTTCAGCCACAGTCGCGCTATCAATCTTTATTTCTTATAATAAAGTGAACAAGTGAAGACTAGTACATGGACACAAACTGCCAAAAGATCGAAACAAAGCAATACCAAGAAAAACGACAAAACAAAGAGGACTTAAGCAAACTGACAAATACAACATGGGACAATAAGAGTGGAAGACGGAGATCCAGCACAAAACTGTGTCTGCAGATGAGTAGTTGAGTTTACGTGCATTTGAGTCCTGTGTGTGATCGGGATAATAGTAAGGGGTGTTGAATGAGGCTCGGGGGTATAATAGGATATATATATATACAAATATATATGCATTGCTATATTGCTTTTTACAGTAAAGGGCGCCAACAGGGACTTCTCAGTACATTCAGGTGTATCTCGTAAACTCTGAGAAACTCAAGCTGTTGTTTTCAATTACCCTCCTGTGATCTAGCTCCAGCTTCTTTTTTGTTGTTTAACTCTCTGTTCCTAATTGACTGGTGAAATACGTTATTAAATACGTTATTTAAATTTGACTACATGGCGTTTGTGTGATACATTCCAAAACCAAACATCACACATGACACCATGAAGACTACATAGTTTTTGAAGAAATTGAAAATATAAATGACAGTTGACGGGTCATACAACCAGGCGTGTGCAGAGTAGACTGTCCGACCCTGCTGCAGTAAAAGGAGAGCTTCTCTAAATACTACCACTTTTGTCCACAGAGGCCGCAAAAACCAACACAAAATGAACATTCCTTGTCGGAGCTTTGAGCAACACGTTAAATATTGAAGTCACTGTACACATGATATATTAACTCATGACTTTTAGTTAATTTGGTTTATTATGTTGGTTGGTTATTCCAGTCAGACAGGCATTATATATGTGCATGCTATCACATACGCTGGGGCCATGCATCATGATGGTTCCCTTTTACATCCCTAGCGGTCTTCCCATTTCATTGCGACTCCATGGCTTTGCACATGGTTGCTTTACAATCTGTAACCCTACGCCCAGGTGTTTCCTCAACTCCATCTGTTCCGTCTGTGCATGAGAGCTTCATCATGGAGTCACTGCTCATGGTTGCTTCTACACAGCATGCATATTGGGACGACAACTCTTTGGTACAAGAGGAATCATTTTGATTCCAGAATTAAATATAAAATGGGCACTGTTCTGGTGCTATTTTGCAGATGGAAACAAGAATAAACAAATGCTACTGATTATCAGTGATGTGACTATGCTGGCTGTGGCATTACATTCAATACTCAGTTTTATTGCATGGTGTAAAAACACAAAACATTGTGTGATTAGACCACTTTTGTGGTTATTTGTATAATAAAGAAATCAAGGCGTGTAATAACAAAACATTCCTTTAATGGTCATTTCTGTAATAATTTTGGAGGGGGATGTTAACATGTGTGCCTTCATGATCATCAGCATAACTGTCAAGGTCAAAACTGAGCAGTAGTGACAATACTAATTGAGAGACGAAATGGCAATTCAATTTTGCACTAATTTACCGACTGATCTGCCGACTGTCGGCTGCTGCAGAAGCACACATGCGGGTGGCACATTTTCACTGGCTCTCTGCTGCCCATTATTTTTGTCGTCTCCCTTCACAGATCAAGGCTACAGATGACTTTTGTCAGCCATCAGATGCTGTGTGGCAGATGTCACAGCATTTATTGTCACCATGATTTATTGGTTGCGAATGACCACAGCCACGGGGAAGAACACATCAAAAAGGCCAGGCGCTGTTGAAGGGGAGCTACTGAATGCCAACTCCTCCAACAACTTTCATCCCATCCCTCTTAGGACCGCGCATTTTGCTTCTGGTTATTGTTTGGCCATCTGCTGTATTCCGAGCCTGTTTGACTGCACCGCTAAGCAAACACGGAGTCCATGCCAAATACCGTCACCTTCCTTTTGCCCCTCTAATTCGACCCTACTGTGTTTCTTCAGTGAAATCAGGCAGTGATTCATTTAAAAAACTCATATGGCAGAGGTTCATTTCTACAAGAAAATCACCTGTTTTTAATCGGCTATTTTCCCCAATTTATTCATTGCCAACATTTTCTTTTTTTTTATAAAGAGTCTACATGTGCATGTTAAATACATACATATAGACAGCCGCATAACGGCAATCTTGTCATCCGTATAAAGGCCTTTATACATCAGGGGGGGGGGGCAAATATACTACACACAAAAAGGTAAAATAGTATAATAGTATACCGGCCGCCAATTTCTGTTGGTTGCAACACTTTTCAATCACAGGTTCTAATAGAGCCGCGCATGCAGAGCATCAACTACCGGGGTTCCACACGACATTGACGTCTTCATTAGCTTCATTGGGATCTTCTAGAGCAGTCGGAATCAAATTACCTCCCTCCCACATACTGTTTTCCCACCCATGTGCCACAAATGTGCAACAACCATTTACATTAAATCTACAATGCATGAACAATGTTTAGTTTTAATGTTTGAAGTTGATTTGAAGTTAACGTTTATGTATTAACACAGTCTTTCTTCTATTTGCATGCATGCCACAGATATTTGCTTACCTTTTTGTTTTGCTTTTTTGTTGTCATAACATCATCATGCATTAACAATGCTTTGGTTACCGTGGGTATGTTATAGAAAGTACATGATTAATAAAATGATATGTTTGTAAGTTGGAATAATATAATTTCCGCAACGTTGTATGTGAATTTAATTCTCGAGACAAGCTGCATCACAAACAAACATTTTCATACATAATTAGGTAAAATGAAACTTAATTAATTAATATGCATTTTTTTTCCTAGAAGGAAACAATTGCTATGAATGTAAAATGCAGTTACATTAAAGTCAACCACAAATAATTAAAGCTGCAAAGAGTACGTTTTCACGATTCCATTTAAGCAAAGTTGACAGCGCATGCTGCATCATCCTTGTGAAGTTGTTTCAAGTCAGTGTTGTCGGTATGCGGTGGTAATACAAATATGTATTAAACCATTTCTTAAAAAAAAATACATGTAAGTGCACTTCAACCTCAAACAGAAACACCTTGGGACGTGATACAGGTAGCTGAGCAATGTTGAATGTTGACATCAACAGAAACTATTTCTCTATTTCCTTCACTCACTCGTATTTAAAATTCATATTCCAAATATGCATGAGGTCAACACTAAAAAGCTAGTAATATCCGGCGGCACTGCATTGAATATGAAGGAGAAAAAAAAGCTTTCGTCGAACTGTGTTACCTTTGTTTCTCCTCCACAACTGAATACGTTTGCAGAATCATTCAGCAGAAATTATGAACGTAGCTTTCAAAGACCTCTCTGCAAATGTTATTAAGAGTGGAATTCAGTTTAACAAATTGTAAAAACGCCTAACTGCCACTCATAGCTTGTCTGTTAAATGAATTATGATGGCAAAGCATTCCGCTGATGTTTCACCTTCAAGGCTGACCTTGTGATGGCGATTCGCTGCTGATGCCTGCCAGAGATAAAGGCTATGAGCCCCCTCTCAACCCCCACCCCACAACCCCCCCTCCCCCCCTCCCACGCCAAGGACGCACGCATCATCGCTTTACTGGCCTATCTGCCCGGGTGATGCATGGCTCCTATAGCCAGTCAGTCGGAGGCAGTATTTATAACAAACTGTGTGAGGCAGCAACCAACTCATCACCGTCGAGACCTCAGAAGCCTTGTTCTCCCGGTGCACTCGCGTAGCTTTTGTTATATGCTGTGTGCATGAAAAATAAATAAAAATGAATGCATTTCTTTCACTGTGTAAATGGAAATGAAATGTCAAAGGGCGCCGAACGTGTGAGATGAGTTAAGAGACAGGAATTAGACCATCGTATCAATAGATCCTTCAGATCAATTTGTTGCAACAGTGTTAACAAAGACACGGCACACGTTAGCGAGAGGATAGAATCAAATGAAGGATGAACGATCCTGCACCTGCCAAATGCTATTTAAAAAAAATAAATAAATAAAAAAAGAAAGAAAGTGAGACAACATCTGCACAACAGAGTGAGGAAAGGAAGTCTTGTGACTGGCGGGGAAGTGAACAGCAAAGAACAGTCATTGCTTGAAATTCATTAGGTATCAGTGGGAGACCAAGCACTGACAGGTGTTTATGTAAATCATCTGCGAACGGATTTCTTCTCGCTAATGAAAACAGCAGTCTCAGAATAATGTGAAGCAAGTGGAAGTAAATGATGGTCCAGTCGTGAAGTCATGAGCTCACTGTAAACCTCACCGTGTGCTGTTCAGGTCTATCTGTTGTTCAAGTAAACAAGTATTTACTTTAAAATGAAAACAATTACACCTTGAATACATGATATGAAAAATAAGAAAAATGTCCCATGGACCAGGATCACGCAACAGGCCCTCGTCTCCCTCGTCCTGCCGCGTGACTCCAGTGGCTTCCGTTGCGCGCGTCACGTCACGCCTCGCTGACGTCTGTGCGCCCCAGAAGTCCCGTCACATCCATCTGCGCGTCCTTTGATATTCCTTCGAAGTCCCCGTCGTCTGTCGTCATGCGGTGGGGTCCTTTCACCGTCCCGTCGCCGTTTTAGTAGGTCATCCTGCTGCCCGTTCCGCTTCAAAGGACGATCACGCAATACATTGTATCTAACTGCCGTGGCATAATTTACAGACGGTAACCATAATACAATTTAAGCATACGGTAGTTTTAACACATGGTAATTATGAAATAGTCTGACCATACGGTAATTATGAAATAGTCTAAACATACTGATTATGAAATAGTTACAAAATATTAATTATGAAAAAGTTACACAATAAAGGCATAAGACAGTTGCTTTAGGAGCTTTCTTCATTCAACCTTAACAATACTCATATCTTTTAAGTTTTTCAAGCAGACACAAAGAAGTAATACCGGTGACATATAAGCTGCAACAAGCAAAAACAAAACAGTTCTATCTAATAATGTTGGGCCGCAGCTATGCTATCTGCACTTCACCGTCGCCTTGGAATTCATGTGGAGGTGGTTTTAATCACGGAGGAAGTCTACTATGGGGTCTTTGCTGCACTTTGGACACTTTTAAGCTGAAATGACGAATGATGAAAATAAACCCTCAACAGAATAAAGTTCACTCAGGTCACTGGAAGGCAAAGGCTGCACCCTAGCAACAAACAACGGAGGAGACTTTTAAAGGGAGGGAAGTATTCCCTCGAGACGGCAGTAGGGACAAAAAAAGATTACAGAGAGGGTTTGTTTTTCTATACTTTGTTATTTTGGACAAAAAAACAAAGACATTAAGGAGCTTTGATGAAGATATTTGTTGTCTTAATGCAATGCAGAGCTATTTAATCATCCAGCAGTTGAAGTGTTCACTGTGCAGCTGTACAATCTGGGAAAACAAAAGTATCGGATTAGGATTTAGGTACTTAATATTAAGTGTCTGGAAATGGGAACAGGGGCAAGAAAATCTTGATGTGGACATTCCTACTGAACACAACGTACACCTGAGCTTATCGGGCTAGCATTGATTTTCCAATATTGATCATAATTCAAAGTATTAAACCAATTATATGTTGACCTGATGGTGGCACGAGTCAAGTCAAGAGATCAGGTTATGTCTATCCATCCTAAGGAGGACATGAATACCTGTATCAAATTTTATCCATCCAATCATTGTCGAGCATGGAGGCCCTGGACGAGTAGTCAGGGGATCAGCAAACGCAGTGTGGGGACCATGAATATCTGCATGAAATGTAGCATACTGAGCTCCATAAACCAATGCAATGTTCCTATAATGTCTCGCTGAAGGTCTATATGTTCTTACTACTTCAGAATGCCAACATTTGGTTGACTTCTTACTGACAAGAAGTAAGATGTTGCTTATCGATGGCCAAAGTGCAAAACCTCCTATCTGCAAAATTATTTTTTTTTTATTTCTTTTTGTATTTTTTTTTATTTTGTATTATGTTATGTATTGGGTATCTTTAACAAATAGAATTCTGCAAGAAAACAACAAGTTTTTTTTTTGTATTCCCAAAAAAGTGCATTGTTCAGATAGGAGGTTTTGCTCTTCGGCCATGGTTACGCGTCAGTGTGACATTGATACGATGTAGCACGAGTGTAAAGCTCGTTGAGGCAAATGTGTGACTTTGGTTGACACATTTGACACTTGACACATCACTTAAAGGAAGTAGCAACACAATATTGGCTTGAGACCATTTGATAAGTTTCTCACTTTCAATTGGTATCATCCAGTTATTTCTCATAGTGACATCAATTAACACAATCTGATAAATATTCAAAGTTCTTTTCATATCCCGTCATGGGAGAACAAAATGGAGACAGTGCACAAGGCTTACATCTTATGAATGACTCATTAACTTTCATCACAAGCTGTCATTACACTGTTTGTTGCTCATATGTTGTGCCTTTCAACATCTGCCAAGACACTGTTAAAACAATCTGACAATGTTCAAGAAAAAGAAAAAAAGTCAAAGTTGCCGCAACTGTGAACTGCAGAGTTTAATAATTGGCTGATATGCACATGCCAAAAAAAAAAAGAGAAAAAATGTAAATGCTAAAGTGATTTATGGAAAGCTTAATTACATTGTCTTCATGCTACTGTATCTGTCACATCCACAGCTGTTCCACAAACTTCAAAACAATGCATACTTTTGGCTTGTTTATGTAACTTGTCTACAGGGGGCAAGTATGTTAATGCTGAGTCCTTGATATTCAAGTGGAGCCTCCCTATTTATAGTGTGCGCAGCATTTCTTTGCACCAACTCACTCTAATGAAAACTTTCCCTATTTCATGTATTGCAACCTGGGCTGCATGACCTTAAAATACAGTTGTAGAAATGCTTTTGACCAACAATTTGATGGAATTTCATGTCTGACAAAAGCAATCTATAAAAACCTGTAACACGGCTCGAGTTCCCTTTTCCATTTGATGTTTCACCACATTTTAACAAGGCTTTTAGTACAGTAGTAACAAATAAGGCAAAAAATGCCTTTATGTGTCGAGTCCTTCGCGTGTCTCAAAAATTGTTCATCCAATCTACTACATACTCAGCGGGAGTATTGCTAGGGACTGAAGGACGCGCAGTGTCGAAGCTGGTGCGATGTGGACACGTTCATTAATAAACTCAGAATTAACAAGCCAATGGCCAGCAGCGTAGGAGGGGCTCGCTGAGTCCAGTTAACGTTACAAATGAACTCTTTCCTTCATTTCCCTGGAGTCAAGGAGCGATGAGCAGGTTCTCGATGACGCTGCAAGCAGCAATACGACAGTGCCAAGCGACAGTACCGCTCCGAAACGGGCACATGCTCTGGTGTTATGGGCCGGCCTATCTCTTGGACCGGACGTGACCAGTGACTTCTCTTTTGGTAACCTCGCAATGACGCGCCAGGCTAGCTGTTTACCCTCGCTTCCAGTAAATATCGTAAGCTTAGCTAAGCAGCTTCTGGATGTAGCTTTATAGTCACAGCACAGACTTCAGAGTGGTACTTTCTTGCTTTCTAAACTCACTCTCGGCAGCACAACATGCTCTCAAAATGTTGAACTACTCCTTTAAGGATGTGCCAACCCATCTGTAAAAAGAGTGAGCTTTAATGGGGTTGGACTAACGACACTGGCCAGACTGCCGTTTAGGAAACTACCGAGAGATAAACCACAGAATAATTGGGGATGTAAAGGTTAAAATAAAGATAAAGATTGACGAAAATATCGGCAGCTTGATTACACAGCATCAGTCAGATCCATTGAGAACGCATCAGACTGAGAAGGCAATTCGTCCAATTGGACTCATTCAGTCAAGTCAGTCTTGGAGGGAAATGTGTTTTTGCCACCGAGTCACTTCACTAATCAAATCAGAATCAGTGATTCCGGAGTGGAAGATAGTCGGTGCAGATCATTATGGTCAATAAACCGTGGGTATATTTAGCTTGCATCTACATATCCTCCTCACCTCCTCCCCCTCTCTATGAGCTTGTTTGTCTCTCAGCGCTTGGCTAATTTTGCACTTGGATGTAACTTTGGCTCACAGGAGAATGCCCCTCCTTTGCATAATCTGGTTTCCAGGGCTACAGTTGTAATACAGCAGCAGTCAGAAATACCATGAGGAGTCAACCCCCAGAGTGATGCGGTGCAAATTAAGTGTCCACTGACTGCAGAGCCATTCACAGGCAACGGACTCACTCGCCAGATCACTGTACATAAAAAAGAACATTGAGTGCAATCCGCTACACAGTGAATAGCTGATTCGACAAACACACACTCCGGGTCGAGTGTACATATGCAAAGCTATCATGATCCACCTGAAAAGAACAAACTGTTAAAAGCCAAGTCAACATTTTGATTGAACAATCTGCTCTCTGTATGGATCTCAGAAGAACACGGAGTACAGTGCAACTGGTAAAAGTCTTTGAGTCAGAGGGTTAAAGAAGAAATCAGTAAGTTAAGGAGGAGCACATAGCTGTCAGTTGACCTCTGCACACACTGGCTGCCTTTGCTTTGACCCATGATCGATCCAGTGCTGGCCAGTTAACTCTTGGCCTCTGAGCCTCACACCACTCCGCCGCTCCCACAGTAGCGAGGTGATATGTACGGACAGCCCCTGACTTGAAGCACTATTTGAAAAGCATTCCAACCATGTCTGCTTTTGTCTGTCCAGTGTGTCAAAATGTGTTTCCTTTTCCTGTATTATTTTTGATTTTTGTAACCCCAATATGTATCTTTATGAATGCACTTCACAGATTGTAACATATTAATTTGTCAGTGTAGTTTTGAACATCATAGCATCTTCTATTATTGCTGAGACTGGTCTTTAATAAAATAGCACGTTTGGAATCTATGTTATCCACCTAAAAGTATGAAAAGTAGCATATCTTTTTATCTAAGTGCTAATTAGTGACTTGTTTTAATTGCCTATGCACTGCTCTCTACAGTAAGGGGTGAAGACTGCATCTGTCACATTGCATTTTGGAATGACAAGGATTGTATTATAAACCCATATGAATTGAACTTGACTCTTTACACTGTGTAGATAAAGGCATAAGGATACCTCAGTCTTTGTGCCACTTCATATTTTCATAAATGTCATTAAAATCCATTATGCTAATTCAATTAATCGTTACGAGATGTCAAAAGGATTTCAGTGTCTGGGAAAATCATGAAATTATTACTTAATAGAGTATTAAAGAGTGTGGCGGACACAAAATTGTCAAATATAAATGGTATTTGTGACACCAAAGACTTATTTATGTCCAACAACAGACAGCGAGCTAAAATGAGATGTACCATCTGCATCACACTGCCAAAAGAAGTTGTCACATCCTCACTGATGAAAGGAAGAAGTAGGTAGTATACTGACAAAGGAGGCAGTGAAGAAATAGCCATGCTGTATTTCTCAGACGCGAAAATAAATAAATGAATGAATAAATATAGATATACTTTTCAAACACCAGAGTCAGTTGGGTCACTGCATGAGGCAGGATAGAAGGTAGTGTTCTGGGGAAATGTTGAAAGACACTGAACCTAACAATCCCTAACTATCAATCATTCATTTCTTTTGGCCACCTCTGGAGAGGGAAAAGAAAACAACATCCAGAGTCTAATGCTGTAATTTCACTTTTCATTTCACTGTATGTCTGTGAGTCTTCAGCGTGGCTGATATACAGCGGCATTCACAACAGGCAGTTTAGCAGGAAACGTTCAAAGGTAAACCTCCCCGTTGCTTTATGTGTTATATTACATTAATAACGCCTCTGTCCCGTGGGTGGCGGAAGCTTGACAGCTTTCTGGTCCCCGGTTGTCCACACCAAGCTGCTCCTGTCTCAGGCTGAAAGGCTCAGCAGGAGGAAGTCAGGCAGCAGGAGTTACGACTATCACCACAAGCCACACATGAGTCTGATGGCTCACCGCATGTTTAACTAACTTTTTCCAAATTAAAAGACCCACTTCTCACACAAAATACAATGTTAGAATAATGGGTAAATTTGTAATTTAGCTAAAGAACGTAAGGTGTTTATATTTCTGTCTATGCACAGATTTTGTCACCAGAATAGCGTCACAACCGTGAAAGTTGCAGTGACGGAACTTTACGCGTGAGTAGTTGTGGCTGAGTTTGAAGGTGGGTGCCCGAAGTAGGAAGGTACGAAGTGGGGAAGGGACCATTGGCGTGATCCCATCGCCATGTCATATTTTCATTTGCATTGAGCTCGCTGACTAGTGCAGACATCCACGTTTTGTTACACTACAAACAATACAAATGATGAGGAAACAGTTACAAATCCATATGAAAAGAGTCTACAGCCATGCGGCATTGCAAATCAGCATGTTTACCATGTTCAGGATGTTAGTTTAGTGTGTTAGCATGCTGACTCTAATTAGCAATGCACACAAAATACCATTGAGGCTGAAAGGTATGTCATTGGTTGAATAGGTGAAAAGTGGCACTGCATCAGAAGTTACAGGAACACCAAGGTTATTAGAATTCATCCCTTTGGGTTAAAACAATTTCTGTAATCGTATATATGCGGATATCTTTCACTGGATAAGGTCACACTGGTGGTCAGAGTAGATTAAAAGTTAGAGGATCACTAAAGTCAATTGGATTATTTGCTTGGGCACCATGGATATGTTAGTGAATGGGTGGTTGGATTTAATCAGCACTGGTTCCAGATTTAGGTTGATGGCTAGGGACATACAAAACTCCACAGGCATGAACATATTATTTGGACTTAATGGGTACCAGACAACCAGGCGTGAGATATCAACATAGCTCACCGGAAAAAGTGTTCCTTCCTGCTGCTAAAAGTAAGGTAACTCGCCTGGATCCAGTGACTTTTATGAAACAAATATTTTGGGCACATCATTTTTATTATTATTTTGTTTCCTGTGCTTTACTTGAAGCCCCAGGGTTCTACCAATGACTACAAACCTATACTGTACATTTTGGCATTAGATAAAGACTGGCATAGAATATACTGAAAGTCCATCCTATTGTCACAAAAAAATAAATAAAAAATCTTCTTGGGAGATAAGCCATGTTGATGATAATTACACACATTAATCTTCTGTTACCCGTCTGCTCGCTAATCAGTTTGTCAAAGTCAGCCAGGGTTTTCATTCCAGATACAGCAGTGCCTCTAGTATACCATTTTTGTGTTTATATTTCTTGGCTTGCAGGATCTTACCAGAGGCAACCGGGAGGAAGAGCCTGCCAAGTTGAGAGGGGATTGGCACCTCCATGGGAGTGAGAGTCATAGCTGTTGAGACACTGCTTAATTTTAGCTGTACTGGCACCTTCCTCTCCTTTGTAACAGTGCCAAAAGGTGGCATGATGAGATACAAACTTACAACACTTCATCAATATATAATTGATTAGTCTACAGTTGGGTCAGGATTTAGTTCAAGTGCTGGGCAAACAGCCCATCAATTATGGCTACTGTTCATTTTCTTAAAGTTCAAAAGCTCAAAGCTCATGGATATGTGATTGTTCTGGCATTCCATGGTGTGATCAAACATACAGTCTGCTTTGTTTGAGCCATGCCATTTTAATTTTGTAATTACAATTCTACAGGGCTAGCTCAATCATCAGACATATTTAGGAACACGGAGACCTGCAAAATATCATTGTACATGTACTGTGCCATGGACTATTCAGTAATTGCAACAGTTTTGACTGTCTCTATCATTCCTTCCAGAACACAATGCAGAAATATCTGAACATTAACATAATCTAAGTCTTTTATTGTAGTTTACTTTAATCACATATGTTATAGCTAATTAGGAAAGGGACGGGTGGAGAAAGAAACCCGCATTTCAGATATCTTGATGTCTTCAATAGTTCCATCATTTTGGGATCCCATTGTTTTCCACCTGCCCAAGCAGGCCATCCTATATCTGTGAACATTTCTGACCTTGAACCTGCAAGATCAAGACATAAATACGACATTGACAAATTGTTACCTCTGAAATTGATATGCGAAACTTGCTAGAAAACAGTTGCGTATTCCCATAATTCTTTGGTCCGTATCAACTCTTAGATATCTGACTCTTTAGCTTCTGAATGCTTCCCAATGTTCACTAGCTAGTCTCTAACTTTAGCCGTCTACCTTGTGGGACTGGGCTGGTAGCATTCAGTACTGTGGCTCCTTTTTGTTGCAGGCTCTGGAATGTTTTATACTCTGCTTGAAGACGGTAAATTGCTCAGTGGTACTGTGTGGAGCTGAGGAGTGATTATTATCAGTTGATTTGTGGATCATTCCACAATAAACCAAGCGATTTACCCACTGTTAAGATTAAAATACTGATTACAGCAGTTTTAAATATATAACTGAAAACATGCATGATGTATTTCATATATAAAATACATCATGATCGATAACAATTAACAAGTACATGAAGCAGCAGCAATCAAACTGGGGTTCAGCAACATAATACACTATGTACTGTAGCCCTGTGATCAGAACGAAAAGGAAAAAAAAATACCTTTTAATATTCTCCTCCTAGTTTCATTTCAAGCATTTAAATGGCAATCCCATCTAAGCAATCTAATCAAGCATTTTTATTGTGTGTCTCTCTCAAGGACATGCACCATTGATGGACACACACTGGCTACTGTGCCTGTGACCTTTTACTGATGAAAAAGTCTAACTACTGGGTCACCCTGCATTACCTTTAACAAGGGCTTTTTATTCAAATACATGATATGAAACCGTAGGAGGTAAGATAAATGTTGCTTTTTTAGTATTTAATAACCCCAAACAAAAGATGAACTTGTCATGTGGTATTAGTGGTATTATCCCAAACACAGTCAAGTGTTTTTTTTACCACTTTCCCACAAAACAACATCAAGTCACAGAGATGTGGAGAATATCATGCTGTAGACATAAGATATGTAAGCATTTAAATATACTAGTGCGAAACATGCCTGTTTGAAACTGAATGCTTGGCTTGTGGAGAACCGCTCATGCAAACAACTTCCTTTCGACACTGCACTTTCTTGGCTCTGCCATGACACAGTCCTGTTACTCACCCGGGTTGCAGCTACTCATAAACACAGGTGAAATACACTCTGGTTCTCCGGAAAGGAACACACCCAAGGCCCTCTATGATTGCAGTCAGAGACACTGGTAAAATAAACTCGAGTTCACTGGAAAAAGAACACAAAAGTCAAACTATGATAGTGGTCAGAAACACTGGGGAAATACATTCTAGTTTCCTGGAAAAAACTCAGCCAAGTCCTCCTACAATCAGAGGTACCAAATGTGTGACTGTATTCACATAAGCTGGCATGAAACAGGTTGTCCAGCCATGCATGTTCTAGACATCTGGTTAATACAACTAGTACAATGAATGACAACTTGCTTTGGAGAAGACCACCACATATTTAGTTGCGTAATATTTTACCATCTAGTAATTTGCTATATGAGTCTGCATTGTAATTCTTTGCAGGAAGGAAAAAAAAGGAAAAATATACTAGGACTAACAGAGCCCTATTGAGCGGCTGCTTTGTATTTCAATTTGGGATGTTTACATTGTGTTCATGTCTAAAATAACTCCTTCTGGGAAATAATCAATGATGCAGCAAATAGTGATGATTACTGATGCTAAAAATACGTTTGAGGAGTATCCTGTGGCAAGAAAAAAAATTGAAAATGAAATATATATATATATATTTCACATTCCTTGTGAGCACAACCATCATGTAGTAATAAAAGCACACAAACTGAATTAGAAGCACTAAAGCCAAACGATTTATGAATACTGTGTCAGGACAATATGTGACTAATTAAGGGATCCTTGGGGTAAAATATTTGTGATTCCTTAGTCTAAATTCCAGCTTTAAAGGGTCAGAACCTGTGAAGGGATTGAATTTCTTCACCCACAGGCTTTTAGATTACTCACCCGTAGCATTTTGAATACATGATCAATAGTTCCTATTTCAAGCATAGACTGCAGTCACAAATTTGATGACTTTAGACTTGACGGAATCCAAAAAAATAAAAAAGACTTGCAACTTGACTTGGGCTTTAGCACCAATAACTCATGATTTCACTTATAGTTGAACCTCTTGATTTGTAAATACTTGATAACTTACCCCAAGCCCAAATATAAAAAAAGGTATGTTATTTAAAAAGTGTGGCAGTGATCAATTTATGCTTCTTAATAAACATTTTAAAAAGCAAACTCAAGTTGAGGATTTGGGACCTGGCTCTGGACTGTCAATGACTTGTCATTCTTGATTGTGATTTGTCTTGTGATTTGTAAATCTTGACTTAGGACTTGATTTGGGATTTGTGAGTCTTGATTTGGGACTTGACTGCAAAGACTTAATGTGACTTGCAAAACAATAACTTGGTCCCATCTATATACTATATACTGTCGTCATGTGCATGGCTGCTCACAAACAGCTCCAATAGCCCACCTTATATGCATACAATAACTATGGCAAAAGGCAATCCAACATACAGTACTCCTGTTACTATTTCTGCAATTGACTATGAATTATTATTTTCACCAAATTCAACAACATATGTATATGATAGAGTAGTGGGAACCTCCTTTCCCCTAGGATATTTTGTTTATTTCCATTATAAAGGCCAAGATTATCCGATGACATTCCCTTTAGCATGTAGTTCTGTGTTCCCCACATTATGTAGGTGGAGGAAACGTTTGTAAGACTTTCTATGGCGCCCATTTATATAAAGCATTATAAAAAACGCAACCAACGTATAATTCATTGTTGCATTTTGCATTATAGTGTATTATAATTCCCATAGTCGTAATACATGACAAAATGTGACGTTTTGCACACTTCGTGTAGTTGTACAAACACCAAAACCGTAAACCATGTAAAAGACATGTTCAGATATTACTTGTAATGCTGGGTAAACACGTTAAACTATAAGAGATTAGATCAAACCTTTCTGAAAATGTCAGTTGAAAGTACTCCTCCAGACAGTTAAACAATTAAAAACGCTTAAGTTACAGCACAACTTGATATGGCTACTACTGATGTTTGTATAATGCTCGAGGCCTTTGACTTCTTTTTCAAGTAGAGCGGATCCCATTTTGAGCTGTCTGCTCTCTGTGCCCTTCTTAGACAGCCTCCTTTATGAGTCTGCACTCAGAAGTGTAGAATGTCTCAAAAATAGAGGAAAAAAACATATAGAGAACTTCAAATAAGCACTAAACTGACATTCACTCAATTTCTCTTCCTCTTCTATGTCTCATTCCAAGTGCTGAGCCTTCTCTAAATCAGTGCAATCTGATATAGTTCGATTCTGTTTGTTTATATTTTGAGTCGCATATTTAACCCATCCTAGTATTAGCAGCAGTGGGAAGCTACTCTACAACTGTGTGTGACCGAATGCACAGTGAAGAACACATTTGAAAGACTTTGTTTCATAAATGTGATAATCTCTTCCGAATTTGTTAAAATCCCCTTAAAATTATTGATCTGTGCTTTTGGGAAGCTTAAAGTCAACACAACACGTAATCATAAATGGCACATGAATAGGATAAATACTGCAGTAACTGAAATAAAATGTAGGCAAAAGAAGTCAAATCCGGTCGCTGTTTGATGTTCATAAGCACCTAATCACTGTGTGACAGCAACAAGGTATCTAAGCAACCAATGTGAAGACAAAAAGAAAATGCCAGTATTGTCATTATGGCTTAGACAGGCAGAATGTCAGAATATGTTTTAGGTTAACAGAACATAGTCCACACGGTAATGTTGTGATTTGGTCTTTCGATCTAATTTAAAGTTCTCCAGATTCTTGTGTAATAAACTGTCACTGAAAAATGCTGTTTAAATGCTAGGTTAAATAAAACAATACAATGTTTATTTTCAATTTGCAAATATCAACTATGCAAAGAGAAGATGCCAATCTTCTTCAAAATGAAAAATGACCTTCTGTGCAAGACATGATTGAGGCACCTTTATATCACAAATTGAAATTATTCCTGCTGCTAAGCAATTTTTGCTATTATAGATCTGAAAATGGCTCTCTTTTATTACAATCTAAATCAATTTTGGGGACAATATTACAACTAAATTACAGTGAAAGCTGGAGATTTTAAACAATATGTTTTTGCCTAAGTATATTGCTGTGGGATTGGTGGGTTTCTTTTTAAAAACAAACTTTCTTTTTAAACTTTTGTTTTATTGGTGTTTTCAGGTTAAACATGAAAAAGTGCAAGGGTTGAACCACACACTGGTACAGAGCAGGGTTTTCCATTTTGCCAGACCGTAGGTTAAATCCCTCAGAGTATGTTTTCTAGCATTTTATTTACCAATCAAATAGAAGTCTTAAGGAAAAGGTCAGTGTCTCCATACTGTGTATTTCTTTGACATCGTGATGCAGTTGTCCTTTGATGTTTGGTCTGCATGCATCTACTGCCTTGTGATGGCTCTCCTGCTCGAAACCAAAAGTACTTCATAAAGATATTCATCCTGGGCCATGAGATAGTCCGGGACTTTTTCCAGGTATATTGTGATGAAATAAAAATCAACTTCTATTCCAAAAATGATACTTACTTCTTTGGCAATCTCTTGCCAATATTCTGTGGGATTAGTTGTGACGAGTCATTCTAATGAAAGCGGTGAAGTGTTGCAGTAACTGTTAAACAAACACTGGATTCAAATATCTTCCGACAGTATATGCTCAGTTAGTCCAGCCTGGGAGTTATCGGACTCAGTTCTCTGTTAAGTCAAAAAAAAGAAAAAACTCCTGGTGGACCGGTTAGTTATGCAGGCTTCAGATATATTCAGGGAAAGCAGTGAAATACGCAAAATAGAATCAGCTCACAGGGGTTGTTTAACACAGAGCTGAATATACTTAAAACATTAATTCATCATGAAAAAGACAGTACCATGGATGGTTATCTCCGTGTGTCAGTTCCATTGGGTCCAATCAAATTTGAAAGTTATGTGTTTAAACGATACTGATTCATTGTACTATTGGTTCTGCTATGTCACACGGTTATTAAAACCACAGTGTTATTTCAGTCAATATTAAAGATGATCCTAATAATAACACCCCAGCCCCGCCCAACGCAGTGCTACCATGTGTCAATGATCTCAATCCAATGGTCATCTCGGGTCAGCACACACCACATGCCTTATTGTCATCCTTCACACTCAAGACATCCCCAATAATCTGTCTTAACATAACAGGAGGTAAATCATTCTTTCATATCAATGGAGTTAACATATTCCAGAGCTGTGATCCAATGCACTGTGAAAATATGCAAAATGAAGGTGTTTTTGCTGATATGTTCACAGCTGAAAGTGACAAATGACGGTGATTTGCCTCAGGACATGATCACTCACAATTGCCAGTTCAGAAAATGTTATCTCACTCTAGTGGGAGCATTGACAAAAGACAATTGGGCTATCAGGTATTCTGTGTGACAGCGTTATACCTCAGCCTGACTCTTGATTTTAATGGTCTTCTCTGCATGGCAAAGGGGGAATGGCTGTTTGGAAGAGCAAGATGCAAAATCTAAATAAAAGATTTGCACTGCTACAGTTATGCCAAGGAAAGTACAATGATAACAGGAATTGATATTCAGGTAAACACATTTCTAGTTTTCAAAAAAAAAATATTAATGATTGAGGCAATTGAGCAAGCAAACTAGGTACTATGAAGTCAGCAATAAGCACATTAGCAAATTCGCTAACCTACTGTAAGTTGGCATTTGTGTCACTTCCCAGTAAGGGCATCAGGCTTCTTTATATTGGCTTCCTCCTCTTGTAACATTTGCATTGACTTCCAGCATATTAACTTATTCTAGTTTATCAATATCCAGCTATTGGAGGTTTAATTTTGCTTCGAGATTGAATAATTTGGCACACCAAGGCTATATTTTCCATTTGTATGGGCGGTGATGATAGACTTACTTCTACCCTAATACCTCACATTGTGTGTGTGTGTGTTTTGAACCCCTCTAGCATTGGTTACCTCAAATCATTTCACACAAACCTTACATATTGGTAAAGACTGCATGCTGATTGACCCACACGTCTGTGTCAACCCTAGAGAATGTTAAGTCCACATGTCTCTGCTCAAAATGCTTACTTGTAGTTGTGTATACATGGGTTTCAGTCTCAAGATTTGATTTGTCACTGCATGTGGGCAGACAATACATTGATAATCATTTTAAGCGAATACAGACACGCCACCACAGCTTAATTAAACTGTGCTTACTCAGAGGTGGGAAAAAAAACAGTACGGGTATAAATAGTGTGCACCTTTAAAACTGAAAAGAAAAGAAATAAATTCAAACATGCTGCCTCTGACCTTGCCACCGCCACCCCCGTTCACATTCCTGAAAATACTCGCCAGACATCTGAGGTCATCCGTGGCTCTGACAGGTCTGTACGCTATCTGGCAGCTGTCAGTCTTCATGTAGCCACTTGCAAGAGCCCCAGCTGGCCAGCTCACCCTTATTTATGGGATGAAATTGAGCTGCTTCCCACTCACCTGTTCCCTTGCTCTCATTGTTATTGCCTAATGTGATTGGATAGTTGCAATAATGGAATATGATGTATTATTTATTAGGTTGGGTTAAGCATGACTTATTGAGTGGAGTTTGTCCAGCTTCCTCCAGTACCAATTGTCCATTGATTTTGTAAAAAAAAAAAAAAAAAAAAAATCTGTTCTTATTGCTTGATTTGCACACTGGTGAAAGTCAAAGCTGCTCAGGAAAACAAGATGGACCAAAGCAAACAAATGGCAGCTTTAGGGTCATCTGCTAAGGTTTTTTTAGAAAATCCGAGACCTCGGATTATTAGTTTCGCCACATTGGCAGTGACTGCTGAGTGCAACGTCTGGAGGCCTGTACAATTAACATACAGTTTCATCTAGCCTCTGGCCTTAGAATAAGTAGAAGGCAATTATAAAAAGAGCCTAGTGAGAGCACAAGAATGACACAGACATCTCCTCAGTGATATTGAAGGAGGAAAAACACTGGAGACATTTAAATACAATTATTAAAAAATGAGCATCGCACCGGAACCTGTACCCAATTTCTTTCCTCGCAGTATTATCCCGGCAAACGAGGAAATTAGAAAATTATATCAATAACTGTGTTTAATGTAGTCACTTCTTTTTTCTTTTTTTTTTTTAAACTAGAAAAACAGATAACTAATTATTTGCAACAATGACACTTGTTTATATTTGTTACTCATTTGCACTAAACATTCACCTATGGATCACTACTGAAAAAAACTTTGAGTATAAAAGTCACATGTTGCCAGAGCAGTGACATAATTATGCAAGAAAAAGTAACTAAATAGCTTTTTGGCTCGAGTCTAATGGATACAAAGGCAGAGTTTTACCATGTAATGGCAACTTGGAAATGCTATGTAAATGTAAGTGGTCTCTTAGGTGGGCTAATCAATAGCTTTATGGCTTTGGTTGGTGTACATTATTAAATGTAAGGCATTTTTTTGGGGGGATGGGGGGTGTAGTATTACTTTTACAAGTGGTTAAGTGCTATGTGCTCAGTAATCAGTAAATGGTGCATCAGTCGGTAACACTTTAATGTAATAGTCAGTCGGTGGCTCTATAACATAAAAGTTGACTGTCAAAATGTTTTGTAAGAAACACATGACCTAGGCTGTCTTCAGTCACCCTGATTCAAACAATAATACTCCACAGCGTCCGATTGACAACATCCACAGACCCCAGCATCTATTTTCACACATCTTACAAATTGGTGTCTTTCTTAAGACAAACAAGCCCCCTTGCCACAGGAAATATGTCAATTCGTGTGTCAGTCAACTAGACATCAGGTGAGGGGAAAGGCCACTTTGTATGATATCCCAGAACTGATGCTGACGTCTAAGGATGTTTTCAAGGGTACATTGTTTGCCACTTTCAAAATGTCTTCTGACATAGAATCCAGATGTCTTCAAGTACCCATGCCAGTTGACCAGCTCAACATATTAAACATCAGATAATGTGCAGAATAAGTAATACGTTGATGTTCAGCTGGGGTGAGAATAGAGCAGGTGACTTTGTCCAAAATCCTGAACAAAATTGTGTGCCAATCCATGTAGTGGATATTGAGATATTTCACTGGATAAGTGGAATCTAACGATTAATTGGATGACTGATCAGAATTCTGTGTTTCATACCATTTGCTGTGCCAACACAGGAGAGGGAGTGTTGGTGGATGGGGATCTACTAATGTGTCAAAATAAACTCTAGTGGCAATTGACTTGCTGCTCATGGAGTCAGGTGGAAGTGAGCATGCTCGAGAATGGAGTTACTGTGCCAAACTGATAGTGCTTAAAGCTTTGAGGAGTTTGCCCAGCGTTTGCAAAAGGTTGCCAACAAACATTCAGACACAATGTAGCTGATTTCTCAGGGACAGTATGTCAGAATCTTTTGATGTCTTATTAGGTCTTAAGATGTCTGGTTTAAGACTGTTGTGAGACGCTTAGCTAATTAAATTGGCTTTCGAGCTGTGTGTGACTACTGTGCATCGATGGGTCTGGAAACCAGCTGACAAATATTCAATACTTTTTTTTTTTTAAAGGTATGGCTGAGCATTCTTTATGCAGCTGGTTTTGATTTACAATCGTGTAATGAGCAACGATATGACGCATCAATATTTGCAGAGACGCAAGCACATTTTTACCACGCCAACAATTATATCTCTTTTGAACTTCAGTCACATGACAAATGATGGCTGTAAAGGTCGTGTTGCAGATTAATTTGAGAGGCAGGCAGTAACAGACAGATGAACATGAATTAATTTAGACAGAATATGGGCCAACACTGTCTGTGACGAACAGTAATGTGTGTGACTGAGATGTTTAAGTAATAAACAATTAGTTTAAGTCTCTAAAACAAAGCTTCTCTGGACATCAAAGTTGATGGACTCAACTTACTTATTTTCTAGAATATTTTTGTTGAGTACATAGTTTTAATGTGCCTTAATGGTATTATAAAACATAGCATACTCTCACTGGCAGTGTACGTGAGAGACCAAAGCATCTTGATAATATGAGCATGAGGAAATGCTCACAGTAGAGGCTAAGAAAAGGTCACCTTGACAGAAAAGAATTAGAAAATGACAGAAATGTCAGGAGGCATTTTTATTAAAATGCCAATATTTTGCTGTATCAGTCTAAGCAGGTCATCAAGATAAGACCTTTACACTGTTTTGCCTTTCCGTCAAACTCTGGCATTTTCTTCGAGGGGAATCATATGAGCTCATTTCATTTTGGGAAGGGAAACTTTGCCTTTCACACAGCTGATATTTGCATATTTCTCTGGAGTAGCTGTGTAACTGACTATAGTCGATCCGTACGGAGCACGTAAACCACAACTTAATTACACAGTTTAACCATCACAGTGTGAAATAAAGTTTTATATTGGCATTTGTTATCGGCCGATATTCAGTAAAAAATATGCCATCAGGATATCTCATTAATAATTTACATCCCTGATATTGCTACATTGTGAACAACATATCGGTGTTAAGATCGGCAGCAGGAGTAACGTTGGCAGCGCTGCTGCTAACAGCTAACGTGAGGGGGTTCCATTAGGCTACGTCATGGCTCGTCTGTTCATGCACCATTCAGTACAAATGAGTATTGGGCAAAGATGAATTATGACGTTATAATGTGTTTGAACGTTATCTTGTAAATTGTAGTTGTTGGCGAGAAAATTAATAGGATAGGATAGGAAATGAATAATTTGAAGGAGATGTTTTCACAAAAAATATAATACACATATTAGAGAGGTTGTTATGTTATTGTTTAATTTCCTAACACTAAAACTGCGACATAATCCCAGCCGTGAGTTTTGTGATCCGTGGCGCCCATATACTGGAGTGTAATAACTGATATGTTTAATTATTTAGAGGTCCATTTCATGTGTCCTGTAGGGACACTAATTAGAAGTTACTTTCCACCTTCCTAAGGTAAGAGTAGGCAAAGCCCTGTGAGTAATATTGGAAATTGGACATTCTGCAGTATCACATATGGGTTTTTCTCTAATTTTGAAATGTCCCAATGACATATCCTATCAAAATGACCCACATATGTATACAAACAAGCACACACACACACAAATGCCACACAGAGAGAATGATTTAGCTTCTAGTTTAATGCAATTTTGTGGTGCTATATGAGCTGCTCTGTTTACCGAATGAGTTATTCATACATTTTATTTCCTTGCAGGTACATGGCAAAATTGATGGAATATGTGTCAAATCACTCTCTGACATCTGCTCATATTCATCAGCCTCTTAGTCCTTGCATTGGTTCCTTCATTAGAGAGGTGACACAAAACTCCATCAAGACTTGATATCCCCCCAGCACCTGAGCTAAATTGGATTTTAAATAAATGTCAGAGTGAGTTTTACATTAAAATTGGAGAGCATAAATGTAAGTTTGGTATCAGGCTTGAGGCAGAAACACACAGTATGTGTAAGGTAAAGTCAAATGAGGTCCTCCACCAATATTTGCCAGACCTAAAATAATGACGTGGACTAGCACAGGGAACAGGTTGTGATTTTAATGTCATCCATTGTCAGGTGTTTGGTGCCCTCTCAAGTTTTGTTTCCACCACGTCTTAGTTAAACACCTCTTTGAGTACTTTTGAAAAACATCCTCCAAGGTAAAACATGATTTAAGGATAACACTTTACCCATTGTCAAAAAATACCTTGATTTAAAATTATATGAAAAACATATTAATTTCATTGGATTTCTGCGATATATACCCATGCCCAGGACTGACCTGAAGGGGACCTATTCTTACTGGATTCATAGAAGTATTATTGGACTTATATTAAACCTATTGTTGAAGTATAATCCTTGAATTTTCTGTTCATTTTTTTGTAAACACAATGTAGCCCACTGACACATTGTTTGGGCTACACAAATAAACTTGGTTCGGACTGGATTGGTCAAGGATTTCATGTTCTCTTGAATCATGTTTAGATGAGGAGAGCTCTTCTGTTAACACAAATGAAAAGTGTACTGAGGCTGTCTCATAATATTTGAAAGAAAGTAAAACCTACAGTAAAAATAGAGATAGTGGCACTCCTTCTACCAATGCCAGTCTACTTATTTGCACAAATTATACACATATCGCTCAATAGGCTATTCAGCAAAGTAGTTTTAATATGACCCATTAATGAATGTTTCCGTATCCCTAACCATTGCTGACATTTCCCTCAATAACTTTAACTGAAAGAATGAGGTTCATTGCCTATTTCGAGTCATATGGGGACGATTGACAAAAAAAAAGGTCAACCTGTGTTGTAAAAATTAAAATAGGGTTCCAAAAAATGTATACCATTAGAATAAAAGTGGAGAGATTGAAACACGTGCTGACTCATAAGTGGGCCCTCTACAGAAATATTGTCTGTTGTCCTCTCACGAAAGGTCAGTTCAATCACACAATTTTAAATGGTTTTATTTCATGTTAGTTACCTTGGCCAATGCACGCCCCCTCCTCTACATGTTAGATTATATGAATCACCTTTTGATGTTTCGGCTCCTCTAATCCGAAAGCAATTATTCCGTAAACCCAGTAATAATTAGAATGAATTAAAGTACAGTAAAGAATGAAAGTGGTGGAAATTACATTTGGAACACATTAATTGCGCTTCTCATTTTTTTGTGACAGAAGTGTAAAATGTAATACTATTATCCCCTTTTTTTCTCGACCAAGAGAAGTAACCTTTCTGATCAAAGCCAGCCAAGAAAACGCAAAAGCAAGATCAATATCTGGAGGTACTGACCTGATCAATTTCTCTCTTCTCTGCTCTGCTGCTTAGGTATTTTATTTTCCCAGAGAAAAGTCACCACCTGATAGATTGGACAGACAGACCATTCCCATGGTGGCCACCTGCTCTCAAATAAAATCAGACTTAATTCTTTACACTTTTTTAAAAAAGTATCAGCAAAGTGCAGCAACACTTACTGTCCACAAAGGAACACAATGTTTTACCACAGAGCTGCTGATGAGTTTCATATTCATATGCTATATAAATTAGTTTAACAAGTTATACAAATTAATACTATTATGCTATTGTGGTTGTATGATTATTGATAAAATGCTCATAAATAAATCAAATGACATAATATTTTAATTGTTAGTAATGTTGGATATATTTTAGGTAAGGTTTTAAGTTGTCAATATATTTTAGGTAAAGTTTTAAGGCCTTAACTCCTGATTAAATAAGTGTTTTCTTGTTTTGCATTATGCTCTTAACACATTTACACCTCCTCTGTTAATTTATTGTCGAAACAAGTCATCTGTGTTAACCTCTTTATCTGCGCTGCACTCAACAGTGCTACAGATAAATCCCTCTGACTCTGTCACCAAGCAGCTTATCACTCACTGTGCCCTGATGTGGTCACTCACAGCAAATACAGCAAAAAAAAAAAATATATAAATATATATTTAAAAGAAAAAAAAAAAATATATATATATCTGTCAAGTTCAGGGCATTGCTCAGATTTGTCTAGGTTTCAAATGTGTGTTCCTGGACGTACTGTATTTATTTTATTTAGTCAATTGAAAACAATCTGCCGAACCAGCCAAGTGGGTTAAGGACTCCAATCTCCAACAGATGCATGACTAGAGTTGGAACCACTTGTTTATTATTGATTAAGGCAAAACACACATGTTGAAGAGCAACCTGTATTTATATATATATATACATATATATATATATGTATATATATATGTGTCATATAAATAACTGAATGCCAAAAAAGGGCATTCTTACATAGTCAAATCAGCTACAGTAGTCAAGCTCATGCTAACTACTCAATGATGTTCTCTCTACGACAGAAGCAGAAGCATCACTTCCATGTGCAAAGCATTGTTTTCAAGAAAGACAGTTGAAACACAGAGACCAGTTACAACTCAAATGTGTATAGCATATTTAATATTTAAGTGTGCTGTTGTTAGGATTGTAAACTGTAATAGATTCTGATTGTCCCTTTTTTCTGAAACACATCACTTTGTCTTCTATTTATTATGTGTGCGAGTGTGTGTGTTTGTGTGTGTGAGGGGTTATAATACCAATGCTTTATGAGCAGCTCCCTCCATATAATTGCACAAGCATCATTATTGTTAACACACACTATCAACTGTTTCAGCATGCAACACACAAAGAAAGAAAAAATAAAGCATTTACTCGCACGTTGCTTTTCTATCCATATACCTTTATAATGAAGACCAATTACAGAGTTACAGGCTGGCAGTGGCAGGATGAATACATTCTGACATGCCTCATAGCACCAGGATAATTAGCTGAGCTGGGTGCAAGAAAAGGGCTCTGTGTATGTTCGACTGCAAAGGGGGAATTGGCACCGACCTTTTGGAAGCAGGTATGAGATTGGCAACAGTCGCTAGAGAAAATGTTTCCCAGAGGGCAAAATAGCTAGGGGCATCTAGAGCCACTGGCAAGACACTTTTGAAAAGCAATGGTACCACGAGAAAAAAAAGGTCATTCAGGCCTCCCGGCAGAGTCTCTCACAGTTAATGGGGCTGTCTCCCGAGGTTACATTTAACTTCTCCATATTCATCAATAGATAGCAAATGTGTATAATTAAGTGGGTTGATTGGAAATGAATACAGTAAAGCTATTGGTTAACAAAGCAACCCACGGAGCTTTGGAGTCCATCCATCCATTAGCTACACCCACTTATCCTTTGAAGGGTCGCGGGGAGGAGCTGGAGCCGATCCCAGCTGACATTGTGCTCACCATGGACAGGACGCCAGTCAATCACACGGCTAACAAGTAAAGACGGGGAAACATTCACGCTCACATTCACACCTACGGGCAATTTAGATTCGCCAATTAACTTAACCTGCATGTCCTTGGTCTGTGGGAGGAAGTCAAAGCACCCGGAAAAAGAAAAGAAAAAAAACAGGAGAACATGCAAACATTTGGAGATTGAAAACAAAAAGAAAGATATCCTACCAAATTATGCTATCTAAAAAATAAAAATATGTCGAGCATTAAGAATCAAAGACATTTGTTTCAGTTCAATTGCCTTTCTTAGTGTTTTAGGTATTTGTTTTGGAGGCATAACAACAATATAGACACAAGCATTAACAATGCAATTAAGAGGAATGACAATGACATTGTCTATACCAAATCAAACAAATCAGTTCCATTATGTATTGGAGCAGAAATGCTGAAAAAAAGAAGCCCTCTGGAGAAATAAACTCATCACTAAATCAATTCCTCGACGTGACCAAAGCCCAACAATGTGACACTCCCGAAAAGAATCATCGATCAATTTTATGCAGAGGAAATGTTTTATTGACTTTAAATGGTTTATAATATCCAGAGGGAGTGGTGAGGGGACAGGGTGAGACATACAGATTTACTAATACAGCTTTAACATACCGATCATTGGATGAACTCTGATATCAATAGGGCTCATATATTACAAGTAGAAGTTAGCTACAGTAGCACAGGGGGTGAAGCCTGTTTTTAATGAGCATGGATGTGATCGTGAGCATTCAGTTTGTCTCTTATCGCCACCAAAGGCCAATCTCCCACCTTCAGTCTGAGACCAGTGAAGACTATAAATAGTGCACCAGTCTCACAATGTGAGCTGGGACCGGCTCCAGTCACCTGTCACCCTGCACTGGATAAAGTGGTGTAATGGATGGACGGATGGATGGATGGATCTTTCCCTGGTCATCCCAAGCAATACCATAAATCAGTATGAAACCATAAAAAAAAGTGATTTTTATTTATTGATGGTGATGCTACAATCTTCAGAACCCGACTGGAGTTTTTTTTTTTTTCTTGTTGTGTTGTTATAATAAGAGATCTTTGCTGTTTGAATGAGATCCATTGATTTTGTGCAATATAGTGACAGTGGTTATGTGATCTCATGACATAAAGTTATCACGTTGCAACATAAATGTGAAAACGGTATCGCACCCTACATTTCAAAGTCAAGGAGGACAAAATAGTTCAAACGCTCTGATGACTCTTAGAAATCTGGAATTTGCTACCTTTTCACTTTTTGGGGGGATATGCTCATTGGACTCCATAAAGTTATGTTGTAATAACAATACAAAATGTCTAGTGACTTAATTACATGGTAGGTAGTAATTAGGAGGAATATCTTTATAACATGACAAATATATTCTTATTAGTTATTGCCTATAATGAAAAGTATCTTGTTAAAATATCAACAATTTGAATTATAGAGAATAGAAGAGTAAGTGAGCAAATATAAAGCAATAAAAGAATAAAATGACAGACAGACAGACAGAAAAGTACTTTAGCTCACAGTCCACTTGACCGTGAATGATGAGACCACATGGCACGGTCCATAAGATGGATTATACCGTATTTCATCACACACCAAATGTGACCCTTTATTATGTGCCTTTTCCATATTAAATTAGAAATTACATCCTGTTAATTTGTGGATGGAGCATATTAAATGAAACCTTGAAACCATGAAGTATAGAGGTTGAGACCAAGAGATATCACTGTATTTAATTTGGCGAGCCAGTGGCCTGTCTGTGAAATGAATTAGGACTTGAAGTCAGCAGTGAGTGTGCAATTGTGTTTCCTTGATACATTATCAATCAGTAAACTGAAACAAATATATGATGATTAGTTTTTTTTTATTATAACAAATCATTGAGATTCTTACAGAAATATAAAATATTGTTAACTTTCTAAACCTGCAAGTACATTAAAATACTTTACATGCTGCATAACAAAACACATCGATCACTGGATATGTGAGCTACTTTAAACTTCCAGACACTTGGAATTATGAGACACTGCTATATGAAACGGTAGACAAATACATATCCTGAAATCCTTAATGTGTGACAGCGTTGAGGAAGGCGCTGGTGCTTGGAATATTTTCCATAACCTGGCAATAGTTATCACCAGTAAACTGTTTGTAAATGAGGCCCAGCTGGTTGACCACGCTGTTTGGAGTTTTTTAATTAATGAGAACCTGTTGCACATTAAATAGCATATAGTGGGTTATCATATTATGTGTTTGATATTTAATGTTTATTCCAAGCTATGGAATTACTCAGCCAAGGAACACCACTGGAGAGTGACAGCCACTTTGTCAAGCGTTCTCCTCCCCCTGCGGTCCGGGTTGTCTTTTTGCATTGCAGACTTGGCACAAATTGTAAATGGCAGAGCTACTTGAAGCCAGTGAAGAGGGACAAGGATGGTACAGTAAATGTTAGATTCAGGATGGGACAGGCACTGTTACTGTCAGATAAGCGGAGAGCCTGAAACCGTGGCGTACTAGAAAATCCACTGGGAAAAGCCTGCATGTCAGTAAGGTGGATAAAAAAATAACAAAAAGGGAACAACGAAGGAGGAAAAAGCAGACCCGCACTGCCTCAACAAAATGATGGGCACTGAATGGCAGCTGGATAACAAAAGGCTTGTCAAAGACTGTATTTGATTAACTACAAATATTTTTATACTAATACAGTGGGATTTTCCTTTGCCAGTTCCCTCAAGAATAGGCAACATCACAAACTGTGATCATTCTGTTGCTGTGTGCTGACCGGTTTGTGTCTGTACGTACAAGTCTTTATAAGTCTGTTGACCGTCGAGCAGATGCCTCATTCTTGAGCGGTGGCAGTAAACATCGGCAGCATTATCAAAGGCCTCAGCTTGCCCCGCTCTCCATCAAGCCTCCACTCAGCTAATGCCTGCATCTGTAATGTCCCAGAGGCGGCCTTATCTCCCCCGGCCACTTGGATTCATTGCCAACCTCCAGTTCATGGCAAAGCTCTGATCTGAAGACAAGCGAGTGGTGTGCCAAGGTGGGCAGCAGAAAAGAGTGACCTCCCGCCACCAACGCTCATCTCTCCCACTCTCACCCTGCTCGCCAACAGCTCCCCCAGCGCACCCCGACTGTGGGAATAAATGAAAGGCTCTTTAGCAGATTACCCTGTGCGTTTTGCTGCGTGTTGTCAATTTAGAATCCTGTAGCGACTGTGTTAAGGTTGGACTTCATTACCACCCCAGAAGCATGGATCAACATGTTATGGAGCTTACAAACTCATCCAACGCCTTTTTTATTCCCGGAAAGAGTAAAACAGCTGCATCTGATGTGCCATATAGCTGGATGTGTTAATATGTAAATGTGAAAACCTTTCATTCAGGACAAAGCGGTTCAACGGTCGATCTAGAAAATGTAAGAAAAGAGTAAACAAATATCTGACTGCAAATTCCCAGATCCCAATATGGCGACTTATGACCTATACTGTTATTTTGTTATATGGATATAGATCGTAAGGTTACACTGATATAACAAAAAGAGAAAAGAAGGGCAAACCAAAAGCTCCAAGTACACCACAGAGGATCAACCGGCACATACTGATCAACATTCAATGCCAAGAAACAGCCTGGCACTGTGCCATGAAACCACCCGAAAAAACTTGTGGTTTTTACAAATAATATATTATATATATATATATATATATATATATATATATATATATATATATATATATAATGATAATTACAAGCCATAAAGGTTAGCTGTCTCCCGTGTTCAGTATTCATGCTATGCTAAGCTAACCATTTAATTGATTCGGTTGTGGCCTCTGACAGCACATCTCACGTAGGGCTTTGTATCGGCAGCAGTTCAATGCTAACGGTCTAGAATTGGGAACGTGGGGATCTCTGATGTTCAAGAGTTGCCGTTGCATGTAAATGAAAGATGATTAAAGTCCTTTTGGAGTATATGTAACTCATTCCACAGTCATTTGCATATCCTCTATGCGTACCCCCTTACCCACAGAGACATCGCTTAATATTAAGATTTCAGCGGCGCACAACAGCACATATCTTAATCATGTCGACGAAGCTGCTGATCTCGCCGCATTACAGCCACGGGGTTCCTCCGAGAGCGGAGCAAAGGTCAACCGAGCTGCTCTTGACTTCCAGCCTTTGTGTTTCTTCTTCAAAAATTGAGACTGAAAAAGACTTGATTATTCAACAAGTCATGTTTTGGTATGAATTATATTTACTAACCCAGATACCGTGAAATGAATATATAAACAAAAAGTAATTATATAAGTAAGTAAAAAAGTCAGACACAGAGAGAGAGAGTGTCAGAATAAATGCTGGAAATCCTTTGCTTTAAATTGCCCTTCTCAAATATTAAATCAATGTGCAATTATTGACTAGCATATGAAATGAATGTCATTCAGCATCCAGTCTGGTGGTCTTTGATAGCTACAGGGTGCCATTACTTATTCATATAGTTATGAATGCAGTCATCGGTGCTGCTTTACGGGGATGGCGCCGAGTAAGAGGAGATCTTCTCGAAACAGCTCACGTTCTCAGACCGACAATAACGCTTGGTCAAAACAGAGTTCATCATTAACATGAAAAAGTACACAAGCTGACCCTGATAGCCGAACTATCACAATTACTGTACCGTGATAACTGTTGCATACAACATGAGCGGATCACTGTCATCCTGATCCCAACCCTGTCCTGTTTAATTAATATTACATCCCTCTGCAGTCAGAAAGTCTGGTTCAGCTCGCTTCATGGGTGTAGATAAAAAAAAAGAGAAAAAAGCCTCTCCGCAGAGGTTATGAGTTAACAAGGCGCGTGGTCAGGCGTGCAAAATAGCACAGGATGCCTGATCAAACACTGTGATTGGCCTCCGTCCTCTGATCCATTAACCTTAAAACAGAGTGATGGACACCGCGATGTCAGAGCTCGCACGGCTCAGTTTGAATGACGGCTACGTGGGAAGACACGGAAACGGGAAAGCAGAGCGGACTGACAGCCAAAACATACTCAATAATGTACATTCACACCCAAGTGAACCTCGCGAGGTGTCATTTTCATCGCCAGGTGCTACAACATCATTCCGAGCTGATAAAACCTTTTATGCTTTCTGAGAGACGTCATCCTCGTTAATGACCTTTTCACCATCCTCTGCATGGATTTGTGTTCGGTTGAAAAAGGCCTTTGAAGGCTGAATATATTGTGAGTGAGGCTGCCATAGCCAATAGAGTCAATGGTCAATATCCTTACATTTCATCGTGAATATAATACAAAATTACAAAGATCCAGCATTTACAGAATGTAGTTTTATCTAAGAAGACAGACGAGTCACGGAAATATTTCATAAAGGGAATCGCAGACAAGTTAAATCCAGCCATAACACCGCTGGATCACATAAAATATAGCTGTTGAGATGGCAACCGTTAATGGGTAAAATGTGACGCTGAGCTGTGAAAAACCAAAATGTATAATAGAATATCTCAGAATAACACCAGTTAAATGTGATTAAGGGAAGTTTGAATAGGGGACATTTTTTTACTTACACTGGCACATATTTGTTGAAAATTGGCCATTTTATTCTTTAATATGTAAATGTAGGACTACAGTATTGAAAATAACTCAGTGTGGAGTTAGAATATAATTAATATTGGATTTGTATTCATGAAATCACCATGGGGTGTGCAAATTAACCAGACACCTTGATGCATGTATGTGTGTGCATGCTGCCTTGTGATCTTGGGTTTTTACTCACAGCTGGATATCTCTATTACTATATAGATGTTTTGCTTAAATCAGCATGAATACAAGGTTCAACTGAGTGAATCTCCAGTTCAGCATGATTATCTCATAACGCTAATTCCGACGTCAGCGCCAGCACCTGACATTCCGCACATCCTTCTACATCTGGAAAATGCATCATCCTTAGACACACCAAGTCATAAAATATATCAATAACACATCAGTCTGAATTTGAGCTGCTTGATGTAGCAGAAATTCATCAAAGTCAGCAAACAGGAGAGGACACAGACTGTTTTTCAAATTGCCAAGGATCTGTTCAATGAGCCATACTCACAAGTGATTTATTCTCTCGTTTCTCAGGCAACTTTACATTTTGTGACTGCTGCAACATATTTGGTCAAACAGTCGATCCGACGGGAGTTAATGCCGTAAATAAAGAGGACACCAAAGAGATAATGTGTATTATTGTAAATGAACTACCATGCAACAGAATGTTTTAGCCAATTTTCTTCGACGGACAAAAAAAAAAGAATGTGGCAGTCACATGATACTGAGGAGGAAATGAAATAAATGTCTATGCAAGGGCATACTGTGCATTTATAAAGATAAGAAACATAGTTCTGTCAGGATACTGGCAATGAAAAATCCATGCTCCCAGGGAAAATTATGAATTCAAGAAGAATATATCCATGTGCAGATACAATGGTTCACTCAATTATGTGTGAGACACTTGAACATTTTTTATATCCCTCATCTTTCAAAAAAAAGTGCGATCTTTCAAATGACTGAGGTTCAGAGATCAGTGTGCGCGTGAACAGCTTGACATATATAAAACTGCAACGAAACATCCAGAGCGACACGAGAACAATAAACAACTTCGGCTCTCGGAATAAAGGCCATTAAGAATACAAACCGGGCCTTGAATAAGAAGCTAAGTATGTCCCCTGACGGTCTGCTCCCTAATGGTTTTTGCTTTGTGGATCTTTCTGAATTAAAATAAAGACGTCAGCGTTGCACAATGGAAACCTACGCTGTTCTTTTGTGCGAGTGTGTGCGTGTGTGTGTGCATGTGCATGTGTGTGTGTGTGTGTGTGTGTGTGTTCGGAGCAGTGCTTTTAATCAGTGTTATGGATAGTTTTAATTTGGCAATGCTTAATATTCCTGCTCCCATTGCACTCAGATAGTGTTTAAGCTGCAGAATTGAATTTTTCAGAATGAATCACCGCGAGTGCACTATGCACCAGTAGCACGGATGATTCAAGTTGAAAAATAACACGGTTTTCTACCCCCTCTGCCAAAGGAGGATGGATAAGCTGCTGCTGAAAAGAGTTCACACATCACACAGACAACTATGATTACTGAGAAATATCTATCTCACGTACTATAAAAAGAACCACAATGCTTCATATAGGGGATTAATATTGCTTTTTGGAGTATTACAAAGCGAGCAGGGAGACTGTACTTGTGTTCAGGCCACCACATAAACACAACACCCACGTAGTACCTGTGACCAAACCACTGGAGTGACTAGAAACGCGCATTGTATAATTATTAAGGGGCTGATTCAAATTTAATTTGTCTGAATGTCAGTTGAAGATCAATTAATTGTCGAGGGTAAAGCAGCACATCAGCACCTTTATCCCTCAGTGTCAGACCAGGAGCATCACGTTGTCGGTTGTATTAGGACAATACAGGATTGTGACTGTGAAATAATCGTCAAGCCACAATTCATCCTTTTAAAGTTCAAAGTCTGGAGTCTGAGCTGAAGGAGATTCTGGTAAACATATGCGCCGTAGATCGTTTCATATGATTGTGCGGCAGAAACGGACCAGAAGTCGGCATTGAGAAAGGAAATAGAAAATAGAAATAGACGATATTCTCACTGATGTTCTTGTTTACTCATGTAGGTCATATAGAAGCATCATTCATCAATCAAAGTGTGGGTAGAAAGCAACATAAACCTCACAAACTATACTTTGAAATTTTCTGATTTCTCATTCTGTAATGAGTCATAGATGTCGGCAAGAGAATGTTAAAGAAGTAATCTATATGCATATCTTCACTATGTGTATTTTGACCCTTGCCCATCTCCTTACTTTCACACCTACCCGTTTACTTGTTGTGGGTGGCTGCAGCACCCTGTGTACCTGCGACACCATGTACTGTGGTGTAAATCTAATTGTGACGTTTCTCATATCACACGTATAATGAAAGTCAAATATATATCACAGACGTCATATTTAGGAGTTATAATGTACGTGCTTTGACGTTTTGGAGTTTGATTTAGCCCGTGACCATCGGGCAGAATCAATCAATAAAATTAAGCTATGATGCGTCCAGCAAATCATTTAACCAACCGATATGGGCGACATTAAACATCGATTTGAAAAAGAGCATGACATCACATGTATGAACAATGTACACAAACCTGTTATTGCACCTGCTGGCTCACTGTCACACTGACTAATTAGCCATTTAACTGTTTGCTTGAAAAAAAATTAATTTAGATAATTGATTGTTTTTTTTTTCTTTTTTTTTGCAATGAAGTTAATTATAGTTACTTCTTTTTCTTTTTTAGTCTTTATTTTTGGATGGTAGCTAAGGGGCAATATTCTTTCTTCTGCCATCCACAACTTTTCTAAATTGGGTAACTTTGTACATTTTGGGAGAGAATGGAATAGAGGTAGAGAAGCTAAAGCAACATTACAGGGTCATTCAATAGCTACACAAAACCAGGCAATTTTCATTTTTGAAAGCAAAAATAGCAGAAATCTATTAATTGGCTTCTCAATTGTGAATGTTTGTGAAGTCATTTCTGACAGTAAACCACATATTTTGGAGTTTTTACCTTGGGTTCTGAGCAATTGTGTTGAGAAAATAATTGTTAGTTTTATTAACTTATGGTTATAAAAAAACTTTCCTGCAGAAAGTATATGTACATATCCATCTATCCACATATACATACATATCTATCTATCTATCTATATATAGGTATATATATAGATAGATAGATAGATAGATAGATAGATAGATAGATAGATAGATAGATAGATAGCGAGTTAGAGAGATTGATAGAAAGAGAGATAGACAGGTTTAATAAGGGCTGGAGCAGTGCAACGTTTTATATTTTCTATTTATTAAGAGTGCCAGCACTCTTCCTATCCTGGCTGGATATGGATACCATGAACTTAACATTTTAAAAACACCCTGACATTGTCTACTGTACCGCATGTGTTGTGTCTTGGTAATTGAACAAATAATTGGAAGGAGTAGTCTACTGTGTACTGACGTGCAACGATGGAGGTAAACATCAGTAGCGGGGACAACAGCAGTAGTGTGAGTGCTTTGACAACGATCTGACAGCGGATGGATAAAACATCGCAGTGCTCCAGCCCTTCATTATTAAACCTGTCAGCTGATGCCTCTCCGCCTGTTATGTATGTTGATAGCCGGCACATTATGTTGCCGGATGCATGCCACCTCTGAAAAATTAAAGCATTCCTCTCATCTGCCTGCCCACCGTCATTTAATTAGCGGCGATGCAGCACCCTCAGCCATTAGTCTCCCATCCAAACTGGCCATCATTTGTAACAACAGCGAAATATTATTGCTGTGCACGGAACAGGAGCCAAATATATCTGCACAGGTACACAGAAACAATGGCACGGTGTACGGCAAACAGCCAGCATGCCTCGTGAGTCTTTCAGGGTGGAAGCTATTATTCATCCGCTATTGGTACAGTTTGCATTATACTGTAGCAACACTATGCAGGTAGTCACTTATACATGTATAATTAAAAGGAAATGTGTGAGCAAAAATATTTAACCTGTTCCACATGCTCCTTTTATAAGCTCTCTTGTACCCTCCAGTATTATAGGATTATAAGAATGTTTACTTAGTACTGCGTTTATCTTAAATTGAATTCATACGATTTTAAAGCATCCATCAAATGATCCCCAGGGAGGAAGGCCGTGGTATCAGGCTGCCTCACCAGTGTGGCTAAACCTCTTTAAACATCTCCGGCTGATGTCTGAAATAGGGTTTCATGACAATAACACTTTCACTTTGGGGACGCGTATGAAAGAAGGTCAGGTGCAGGCACTGCTCTGTTTCCTCCAATAATCTAAACTGATTCTCTGAAAGGCTAATAGATGGCATCTGATTTGCATGTAAATTATCGTGAAGTCTCTGGTGATCTACGATTCTCAATCTGATTTAGTAGCGATGGAACGGCAGGGGAGGAGCTGGATATACAGTGTGTGTGTGTGTGTGTGTGTGTGTGTGTGTGTGTGTGTGTGTGTGTGTGTGTGTGTGTGTCTGTGGGGGGGGGAGCACAAAGCAGGGAGAAAACATCAACAAATGGGGATTCTTTTTTTCTTTCACTTTGGCAACTAGATAAGCATTTTAATCATGTATCAGATTTCTTGGCCCTCTCTACCTCCACTCTTGGAGCGAGCCTCCTATTCGTTTAGGATCCTTTTCATTTTTCTTTCGTTGGCTCAGCTCTCCCCCGACAATAATACAATTCGGGTGAGATACAAAAGATGACCTGTACCGGCTTTGCACAAGCATGACTCATATATGCAAGGTGTGTTTAGCTTTTAGCAGCATACAAGGAGGTTGTCAAATTTGTAGTGGTTGGGTTTTTGTTCCAGGCAGGTTAGACCGTATTAATGCATCATATTTTATACTGATCATACCTTTTGAATGTCAAATTTCGATCTGCAAAGAAACCCGTAACTATAACTGTCTGATACTTTTAGTGAGTAAGTCAAAAGTAGCATGAAATAGAAAAAAAAACTTAAAGCATAAGTATCCCCCAAAATGTACAGTACTTGAGTAAATGTACTAGTTATTTTCCGCCACTGCATTAGTTACTTCTGCATATCCATTGTTGGCATTTTTGGATATTGATCAATAACACTGATATTAAGTCTGGGAAAATGAACCTGACTTATTTAATAATTGTATGACCAGTGCATACCAGTGTGATCTCTTGCTGAAGGTTTAATAGGATCCACATATTTTGGAAGATGGTGCAAATACCTGTTGCTGTTGTTGACCCATGTGAAAATCATCATAATGCAATTCTTGAGATATTGTAAAAAAAACATGTGACATCATTGTACACTCGTTTCCGCACACAGCTTATTTGTTGAGTGCATCATAGTCAGTGTACTAAGAGGTATGTTGAAGCCAGTCCTGGGGAAATGATGAGTAAGATTGCATGAATCATTGTGCAAGTGGCTGCCAGACTGGTGGTAATCAACTGGGTGACTCTGAGTTGTTCACTGCAGAACTGGGAGCATAGGGAGAAGGAATTGGAAGCTCTTATGCAAATGATCTATTTCTATTTCCGCATTGAGGTCCAGTAATTGCAGAATGATTCCCTGTTTGGAAAAACATTTTCTCAGTATCCGTGTTCATTTATGCAGCATAGAGTATTCACATCCCTCCACTTTTACCCATATTTTTTGATGTGTTGTATTAGTTTCACACACCGAAGATACTGCCAGCTATTTCATAAAGTTTCCTTTTACATAGATGCTCTGAGTGAATTGGAGTTTGTATATGTCACAGATTTTTATCGTGAGAGGTAAGCATGTAAGGAGAGATCTGCTGTGTGCTTTCTTGTTTCGGATTTTTCGGATTCTCGCTGTTGCACACCGTCGTGTATGTTTTGAATACGTCTGTTCCGCACAACGTGATTGGTTGATGCCTTTATGGTGCAAAAAATTGGTTGCTTTCTCACGGCAAAATATTCATGTTCTTTGTGAAAGTACTCATGACAAACAACAGTTCATAAAAATATTATATATATACTGTATATATATATATATATACACACACACATACGTATATTTGATGTGGAGCTGTTTTTTGCAACTTCAAGTAGTCTTCTATCTTTTCTTACCATTCATATATGTACAAATATCTGCTGTGTTTATCCTTCATAAACATGTCTGAGAACAAATGGAATGCCACTTGCATCTCAAACAATGGCATTTCTGACAATCCATAATTACTCCTTGAGGGAAAGAAAACTACCTTGACCCAGTGGCCAGCTTATTTATGTTTTTGTAGTGAAATTTCAGCATCACGAATCAGCCGTGTGTCCAAAGCGAGCAACAGGAATAAATATTAACAGGGCTTCTGACAAAATTTCATCTGAAAACATTGCACCGGGCTGCACATTACTGCGCCACTCACGGCCAATTAAGTTGCCTTTGAGAGTTTACACTATTGCAATCAGATGTTACATCTTTTTCAAATACAAAAAAAACGAAATAATACACTTCCTCATACACACTTTACTCTGCTCTCATGCCATCATTTGCATATGTCCTGAATCAAGAACCAATTTTGAATCCAATCGTGAGATATTGAAAGATTCACAGCCCGAATTGTCACCCTCATTGAGACGTGACAACGCCATAAGTCTGTAAATAAAGAAAACAGAACAAAGTCAGATGGATAGAGAGAAGGGATATTGTACACCATTGGGTCTATAGCGCAAGGAAACAGGGATAACTTTACGAAGCACATGCATTGTGTGTATAAACATCCATATGGTTAATGCTTTTCCACTGATGCCATGAAAAACACCATGTTATACCCGGCACGTGTTGTTAAGTCATTAAAGCGACACCTTACTATCCTTTAATGGGCCACGGACCCGGGCAACTTGACACATATCCAAATTATAATGAATAGAGAGGGTCATCCATCTCCTCCAGGAGCAGCAGTTACATCTCTAAAAGTGCTGATCAGCTTGTTTCTAAAATGATGCACTGTTAATGGTTGCCATATAATGGCTTTCTTAGCGTGTCCATTCATTTTGGAAGTAGTTTAATATATCACCGCATTTTAAGATGTGTGCCGTCGATTTCCTGTTAGCGCAGCCTCATTTATGTTTATTTAAATATTGAGGATCTTTCAACCAGGGGATACATAAGTGGAAGATGCCGGGACGCTGAGAGCACGTTGGCAATTCTTCTGCTGGCTTTCATTATCTGACCAGATCAATTATTCCTATTTTAATCATACATGCCTGACACTAGCCCGACTGCAACGGCAGAGTGAAATATAAACTGTGTTTTCATGAATACCATGAAGTTTAAATTGAAAGAACAATGACATATTAGGAACAGCCAACAAGTAATATGTAAACACAATTAACTTAAATGTATTTTTTTGAAAGTTTAACATGGATGATTTGTTTGTTGGCTGCCAACAGTTTGGTCTCATTAGTCATGAATTAATCCTATTAATCGTCATATTCTTCCCCATGCAATGTGCCTTATGTTAAACAAAAGTTCCTCTGGTCCCTGAGAGCTGCATGAACTAATGTTGTATTTTTTGTCCGTGGACTCTCCAGACCATTAATTTATGCAATTTATTTTCTAATGAGTCAATTAAATTCAGATTACAAAAGGGCTAGCAAGTTTAATTAATCTATAATGGATAATTGTCCCACGTCATTTGAAACTTTCCCCACTGTATTGAATGTACTCATCACCATGCCGTCACGGACACCTTGCTGTAAATGTGTTTTACTGCGAAAAAGATCACAACTGAGGGGAACATTTGACCAAAAACAGGACAGTTTTGCTCATTAAAAGTAACTGAAGCACATACTAGATTATATTAATTTGATATCTTGTCTAAATGGTGACACCAATTAACACGAGACCGACTGTAACATGAGCCAACATGATATATTGTAATATATTTATCTTAAAGGGACAGTTCAGGTTTTTTGAAGAGGGTTAATGTGAGGTACTTATCCGTAGTTAGTGTATTTGATATAGTAGAGGGGTTCGGCACACCCACAGTTTGGAGAAGCAAACAGTAGTACCAGCACAAGTGATGTACTGCTGTGGTCGGGGGCAACCGCAAACTTATTTTAGAAACCTAAGAGAAAGACCCACCTGAAAAATTTATAAGTGTACGCTATATTATGAATATTTTCCGACACAGAACTGAAAGTGAAACTCTACTGATGAAACCGATGACATTTTTCAGTTAAATTATATTGATATTTTAGGTGGGCCTTTCTTTTAGGTTTCTAAAATATGTCGATGTCCACATCAGTACATTCCTTTGCATTTGTGTCGGTACTGGGGGTGTGGTGACCGCCATCTTTAGTCCGTAATACACTGACTATATAAGTACCTCATACGACCCCACATCAAAACAGCGGGACTTTCCCTCTAAGATCAGATGTGTCTTGTAGTTTTGGCCGGCCTATTTAGGAGTCTACACAACTTCAGAGCAGTTGGTGTATGAGGCTTATTGATTCAGATAGTGTGGTTCTAAACCTGTATTAGAAGTTAAGCATTGTGATGCACTCCAGTATAGAAAAGTGAAAATAAGCAGCAGAACTACCACTTCATCTGATCTGCAACCCGAAAGTTTGACAATTTAGCACAACTGAACATCCTCTTCAAGTCTTTTCTGTAGAATTGAATGCCTCAACATTGTTTGCACGGTCAGGCTGTGTTATATTTCAGCATGAACCACAACCACACAGGGGAAGCAGCAGCATAATTGGCAAAAAAAGTCACATTGTTTCTCTGGCTTTTTTTTTCTTCTTGTAAAGTGTCGACAGTTGTTAATGTACTGTTAAGAAAGGAAGTTACTCCATTTTGCTCCAGCTGAACAGTTCAAGGCCAGTTGTAGTTGAGAGCTCAGGAGTAAACAAACTCGAAAAAACGTGTTCGCTGGGAAAAACATTGTGTGCATAAACCAAGTATCCTTGAATAAAACACAAATAAAAGTTAGAATAAAAGCAAGTAGCATTGATTGTCCACAAATCCATAATTTCTTCTCCCAAAAAATGATTTTTCATGAGTTGTGTGTATTTGTAAATGTCTAAACTTTTATTTTACAGTCTTTCAAAGTGGTTTTCTTGTTCAGTCATATTCATTCATAATGCCATTCATTCAAATGTATCAACGGGTTGGTAGGAAACCAGACACTAACGGCACTTGCACTCTCATGAAAACATTTCACAATTAGCTGGGTTGACGTGACCCTGAGCATCACTTAAAGATTCATAAATTCAAAATAACCAGGAGTACTATGTGCTTCCTGCCAGCTCTCCATTATCTTGCTCTCAAAAATGGAAATGGAGAGCTACTGCTGACTGCATTATATTTTTGACGGATGCCCTTTAGTTTATTGAAGTTTTCTATGACAGGAAACACATAGGGTGGTCAGCAATCACTACCTCTTTCTTGGGTCAATTCCCTTCTAAATTCAATACTCTGACAGAATGTGGATACATGCAAAATGAGATGGATGCTCTTGACGAGGCCACCCTCATGCGTTATTACCATGTCACTAATCATGTTCTTTTTGTTAAACAAATAACCCTGTTGTTAATCAAAATTGAGGCATACAACCTGCTGTTTTACTAGTAGTTTGTACAGATTTATATCCATTGTTTGTTAAAACCTACAAGTTAGAGGAAAAACACATCCATTTTTTTTTTTTTTATTTCTGGTGAACTGTCTCTTTAACTTCCTTTGCCTGCTCATCTGACATAGACCTCATTTTTAAGGCAATTGCAAAAAAAAATGAGATATTTCACTCTTGATTAGCGACTGGTTGGTTGGCAAATCAGCTGAGTGAAAGAAAAAAAAAATCTAAATTAACTGTAGACTGGCTATTTTCTACAGCGACACTATGAAGATTCCCAGGATGTCAGGATTTTGATATCATTGGTCACATGGTGACATATAAGATGCATAAGGTGGGCTGAACCCAAACCCTCAGGAGACACACAAGATGATTGGCAAGGGCAATGGGAAAGATAAACCCCGCTCCTTATGTAAAATGACCAATCATTCATTATGCATAAATCATGACAAGCTATTTTATTTTTAGACACTCCTGACATCTCTGAAGTGCAACCTTTTTTATGGTACCAAGCAAACAGTGAGCCCCACGTGGTATTTATTACACGAGGATGTGACAACTAAGCCAATAAACACCTGCGCATTCATTTGTCAGCGAGTTGTTGTGTTGACTTAATGTGGCTGTAATTATATTCTAACTGCAATGTATCATTGCTGTAAAATATGTCCTGTCAGATTAATACATGAACGCTTATATATCTTGTTTTCTTTCTTGGTTTCTTGTTATCTGCAATGGCAATTTTTGTATTCGAATGAAAGAAAAGACAACAAATGTATCAGTTGTTTCCTTTTCCTTTGTTTTGTTCTTGCTTCAGTTTTGTCTCAACATTTTAAAGCAATTATACAGCGAGAGCAACATCACTACTTCCATATCTGACAATATTTGTTTTTAAATCATTAATGTCCATCTGTGAAGTTTTTATTGTGCATGATGAATCGCAACGCAGATAGGTTAAAACATTCTCCAACACTGCCTTTTTAAATCATCCATCATCCAATCATTAAATGGCATTGAACCTCCGTCTTCGCTGACCTCCCGCCTACGGTTGTAAATCTGTGCTGATGATAATGAGGGCCCACCAGAAGTTAAGGACTCGCAGATCAGAGACTGACAATTAAATCAGCAATAAAGTCAGATTGTGTGCTAGTGTGTGGGCAATGTTCAGTTATATATATGTACACAAAACATAAAACGTTCATGTCATTATGTTGAAAAAAAGTGACATTGCGTTTCTTCCATAGCGTACTTGCTGTCTTCTGAGACACGGTTGGTCAGTAAAGAAGCTAATCAACTGCTATTTATTATGTATTTTCCTGAGCAACATTGTCATACACGTATCTTTACAATGTGGCGTCGGCTTCATCTTTCACTATTGCGTATTGCAAAGTACATTTGCAGACGTGTTGATCGGCCAAAATACTTGCTTCAACTCCACTCCCTAAAAAAGTGGGTAAGACTGGAGTAGACTTTGTCGAGCAGCTCTCCCTGCTTGAGATTAGACTCTGTCTGACTGCCCCTTCTCCTCGGCCTCTGGAGGCCGCACCACGAATCCAGGAAAAGAAGCGCTTTAGTTTCCATTAGTTTGAAATCCCCACTGATGATATCGCTGGCAGGTAAGTTTAGGAACTGCTCACAGCTCACCTCTGTGACATAGACGGAGAAATATAACTATTCTTTAATGAAAATTAGTGAAGACTGATATATGGAGATTAAATATACAATACGTAACGACATCAGCTGTTCAGCCGTATCGACAGTTAAAAAAGTCAAGTTTAACCCGTAAGCAGCTTAATAGCGGAGGAAATAGAATAATCACCTATAAACACCTTAGTGCCCCGTAAATTCCACTCTCTAATGGGTCCAGACAGCTTGAATGAGGATAGATACGCCAATCAACCCCGACTGACTCAGAATGATTGATGACTGTCATTTTTCTTTCCTCGCGGGTAAATCTACCTGAGGGGTCTAACCAAGTCATTGCAGCTTCATACTACAACAAGTTAAGTCCGTAGCATTGCTTTTACTTTAAGTAATATTTAGATATTTACTGTAGGGATCATACTAATACACACAAATACAACTGTTTTTCCTCAAACGCCAAAGAAACATTTTTTTTGACTAAATATACAAAAACAAATAAGGCACATACGACTATATGATTTATTTAAACGTAAAAGGGATTTTTCTTTTTAACCAAAGGGTTTGCACAGCAAGCAATCATTAAAAGCTATTATTGTGTTTGGTTCGTTTGCTAATCAGGGCTTCATATAAAACTTGAATACTTTCGGAGCAGACATAAATGTGTCTGTAGCTCAAGTTTTGTCAGTTTGTATATCACCACATTTCTATATATTTTTTTTCCAATCCTAATATCAGTTATGTAAATAACTCTGGTGCAGCCAAAATGCTGGATCGTGTATTTTTTTTCTTCATTTTTCATCCCTTATCGGAGAACATAAATTGAGGTAAGTATTTCTATTCTATCTTTTACTTTATATATTGACAACAAGACAATAATCAATACTGTATTGACATTGCATCCCTTTCTTGGATTAAGAAAAAATCATGCTCACAAGGAATATTGATATCTGTGGCCACCTGCTTCCTGTTCCCAATAAATACGGTGTAGAATAATGGTGCAAAGATGCTGTCCAGCTTAGAAAATAGGTTGACGTTTGAGTTAGAATAAACCCCTCTCCCATTTTCCACACCTTGAAAGTGCCATTTCCTAGAATGCATATTAATGAAGCCGAAGGGGTAAAATCAATCAGTCACTGGCGCCAACCTGGATTCAATGCACTTGTGCATTGAGGTTGATAGAGCAGCAGATATAGTTTTACGCATGCGGATGCATGAGTGCCACTTCAGATATATTACAACTCAATGTCAGCAAAATGATGAGATTTACATACAATTTAAGTGCCTTTATTCTTTGTTGGGCGGTTTTCTCTCGCTGCATATATGGTTACTGAATCGCATAGCACTCAAATTTGGTCATTTCGCTGATTCCTCCGTGCAGATGGAAGAGAAGATGCACCAAACGTTAGCTAATCGAGGCCAATCGGTCGAGAAGAAAGGACAAGGTGGCTGTCCATGCACATGTTGTCTGTTTCAGAGAATGACAAAGGACACTTTTGGTTTTGAACACGGTGATCTGGACAACTAGGCCATAGAAGGATTTTTTTTTCCAGCCAAGGTCATGTGTGATAAGCCGTATATGATGGATTGCACTAGTTAGAAGAACAACTCCTCTGCAATTCCCCCCATCAGTAGGCCTGTTCAGAGTCTCTATGCTGCGAGGCAGAGCTTATGGGATTACAGTCAGAGTTCAGTGGCAGCTAATCAGAAACAACCAACAGATACTTTTAATATCCCACTGTGCTTGTTAAAACATTGTTGGGAACTGCCACTGCAAATGTGGATTAAGTAGTGAGTGGGTTCAAAGTTCGGAGACAATGCCTTCAAATAGTTTTTTTCATCTTTTCATTTGAATATTTTGACTGTGATCAAACTGACAGAAGGTCTACAATTCTAACATGTATGGAAAAGAGCAGAGAAAAAAATGTATAATAATACTTTGTGTCACAGTCTTCAAATGCAACTTCCTGTGACCCGTGACAACGACTGCACTGACAAGGAAATAAACTGTCATGCTGTTTGAAACAATACGGCCTCAGTCACTTCGTGCCCCGAAACAAAGCACTGATTTGTTTATGTTGTAGCAAATTATAAAAAAAAACAAAAGAAAAACAGTACTCATTGTGTGCAGTGCAGCTTGTGACAGACTGATAATTGCAGGTTGTTGGCCAATTGGGGACAAACATATTTGATGGTGAACAAAATGAATGCATTGCAAAGCAAGACATTCTTAGCAATTGAACAGTTTTATATGTTTTGCACAATATCAACCACCAGTTGCACCAAATAGCAATTATTGGATATTTAAAGAAAGAGATGGTGAAAAAAAAAAGTGGGCACAAAACAAAAGCATGTTTTCAACGTGAACCTTAACACTAATCTTGACTCAGTATTACACAACACAGAGTTTGACAATGTTTCAAATAAACAATGTGCTGAATGCTGAACAAAGCTGTGAGTGTCAGTGGGATCAGTAGGGCAAACAACAATGTCACAGTAGCACTCAGGAATTGAGTTATAAAGAAAGAGAACGATTAGCCACGATGAACATTTTTGATATTTCAAATTATAAGTCAAAATCCCCCCCCAAGAACAAATCGCAAGTTCTAGCATCTAAAATGTGGGTTTTAGTAAACCGAATAACATTGGGGTTAGGACTCTTGTCCAAAAATCATCTTATTTCTTTCTTATTTTATGAGCCATATATTAATAAATTAATTGAGAAACTAATGAGGGGATATATATATAAATTATTATTATTACTTATAAAGCCACTGAGGCCAACAAGATGAAAGCGGTGATGGTATTTGTGTGGAATGAAAAGTGAATTTTTCCAGTTTAGCCTCCGTGATAGGAATAGAGGAACCACCTGTTGTTTGGCTGGGATTAAATCATGTGCTTTCATGGGCCTCAGTGGAATAACACTGTGTTTCTCTTGACTTAGGTGATTTCACGGCCATTCCAATTTTAGCTTGCTTTTTTCATAATTCTGGATTTTTGATGGTGTATCAGATTATGTAACATGACGATAGATGTTTACTGTTAACATCTGGTTATATCATGCGGGCTATGGCTCCCAAGGGGTTGGGTAGCGTGTTGTTGATTTATGCATCAGTATATTCATATATAAATATGAAAGGCCTGGTTCTGCCCCCTTATTAATCTCTGCACTTAGATGTGTTAAGAAGAAAAAAAAACAAGGAGGGGATTGCTGCCAGGTCACTCGACAATCACATAAATTGTCCCTGCCCTCTTCCCCAAAGGTCTACAAAGGTCCACGCTGAATTATTTAAAAGAGCTCTGCGGTCTGCATGGTACAGAACCCGGGCGGAGAAGAAAAAAAAATAATTAGTGCTCTCGAAATAGTAATTTGTCCTCTCAATTTAAAAAATGTGTGCTCTTGATTTAATAGCATATTGTGTTTGGCGTTGGACAACCGCTTTCAAGCTCTGCCTCTCACTCTCTCGCAGACCAAACAAAGCCGCAATACCACCCCTTAATGAAAGAAATATATATACAGTAGCCACATCGTTAGCGAGGCGGCCTCCGCACACAGGACCGCGCCTGAACATCCACATTCAAGCTCCCAGACAAAAGCAACAATCTGCGTGGCTTTAGCCGGCCGAGGCACGCGCACACACAGACCTCTCCAAATTGCAAAGCGCCTTCCCGTAGCTTATGAATAAAAGAGTTTTTACAGCCATTGAATGAGCGAAGCCGTCACGGGCTCCACAAATAATAGCCTGGGTTCAACATAATGTTACATCAGACGATGCAGCCTGATGTGACGATGGATATCTGACTCTTTAGTTCAGCACAATTAGGGTACAGGTATGAATCCGTACTGAGAGGTGATATTAAAACTTTGGTTTTGACGCAATGCATTGCTGTCTCTTTTTCCAGCCGACAGTCAGGCGCAAATTCAAACGAGCACATGAGGGACAGTGCCACGGTCCGCCATCCACACGGGGATCACCAGGGTAGAAACATCCAAAAAACAGAACAGCGACCAAGGAACTATTCGCAAAACTTCCTAAAGTAATACAGATTTTTTTTTTAAATGACAAATCCTGCCAGCCCCCAAGACCACGTCCCCTATGAGTATCGACAGGAACCCTGCCGATCACAGTGACCGACGGGTGGCCAGCGGTTTACAGCATCCCCGACGGTCCCAGGATCAGCACCTTTGATCATCACCCACCTGTAAAACAGGAGGCAGCGATGACCGCTGATCTATTGATTGTCTTTCGCCTTCATCCAAACTGATCATTACAAAATATCAGCAAAGCTTTCAGTTCATCGTAGGCGTGTTATCCAGAAGCCTGCAGGCAACCTGTGATGGGAAATATATAAAAAAAAAACACAGTGGCCCTAAGTGGGTCAATATTGTCTTGAAAACAGAACACAGCTTCTCAAACTATTCGTCAGCAGACATTTTTTTCTTTCTTTTTCTATTTCCTGGAGAAACTTGACATCTTTTTCATAGATGATTTGTCTGATGTGAAGAGTAGTACAGATTGCCAGGTGATGGCCCCATATATATTTAATAATCAACATAAACAAACTGATGTGAACATATTTGTAAGATTTGCTAATCCAATGTATTACAGAGCTTGTAGAGCAAAGTGAAAGGGGATAGACTCAACATATGAAAGGCTGACGTTCAGACATTGTCCTATAAGGCACCAGAAGTAATCTAGTACATGATCAAGAGCACAGAATATTTATTCTAGATCACAAAGACCACCAATTGTAATTTGTTGTTTTCACAATGAAACATTCTCGGCTCTTTAGCATTGAAGCTCATTAAAATGATATTTAAACAGAAAGATACATTTATCAGACAATATAGAGCTTTTGATGAGTTGAAACAGGCTTTTCCATGTACCATGCTTTCCTTTTAATTAGTTATTATTCATGAACATTTTAAGAATTCCCTTAGTTTGCTGACGGATTAGTTAGTTTATCATTTAAGAAATAACCGGTTTAAAAAAAGGCTTAAATAATTTATAATGAAGGGAAATTAAGTCTCTTAACACATTCTCATTTGTCTCAGGAATTGTAAAACAGTTAACAAGACATAAAAACCTAAATTAATTTATGATGACAAATTCATACACCTTGGGTACACCACTTCAGGTGGATGGCCTCTACTTCTTTTACATTTGTTTGTATTGTGTAGAATATAATTGTTTTTGAGATGTTCATTTTTTCACTCAGTTTAACACAAGCTAAGCACCAGCTATCACCTACATTCTGCAGCACCACTGAAACTGCGACACAAGTTTTTTTTTTTCTTTTTTTTTCTCTGGACTAGAATAACCTCTCATGTATTATGCAAAGTTGTCACTGCAGATGCAAAAAGTTGTATAATTCATCAACTATGCTGAATTAAAATGTGAGTCTCATTTCAAAATCTAGCCAAGTAGTTATTCTCCACACTGTAAAACTAAAGAAAATGTAATTATTTATCTGCAAAAGTGTCAGACATGATTGCAGTTGCTTGGACGCAGTGTAACAAAAACTATGCACAACAGAAGAGTTATTTCTTTTTTGGAGATGGAGAGAAACTTTCACTTTTATGTTTGTTTGGGCAAAAAAAATAAAAATAAAGTGTACAGAACAGTGAGGTGCAATCTGCTGTTGGTCATGTTGCTATAATATTATGTTCTCATTTACAGTAATAAACAGAGATGTGGCTGTGGTCTACTATAATGTCATGTATATGCTGCTCTCTAGCATTGTGCTCAACTGCCACTGCGTGATCTGCACAATGCAGACATTTTGGGTGGCTGCGAATAAAGACCAACAGTGATGAATGCACATATATAAATGTAAATACAACAGAGGTGAAGAAGTAAAAAAAGTCTACAGTGGTGTATACTATAAAACTTTTGATATCCAGTCTTTCCATTTTGTTCTGCACTATTTACTCCAATAAACATCGCTCAAACTAAAGAACAACCTGAACTGGGACTTGAGCTCACTGTCAATTCTTCCAAAGTACTCCAAGCTACATATATTTCATAGTTGACTCAACTGTATATGTTTGGCCTTTTCCAAAATGGACAGATAACCCAATAGCCAACAATGGCCTCCACCAACTACAATGCCCTGAAGACACAACGGACAAGTGACTTGGATTTTTGGATAACCATTTCCCAATGCAGGAGCCAACTTCTACTTAAAGTTAGAGAGAAGGTAAACTAGATCAGTGTTACACAGGGCTGTCACCTGTAAACACACTCATTTGATTCATTTAATATTTGACATATTGATGGCCAAAGTACAAAACCTTCTTTCTGCAAAATGATCCAGGAAAAGTGGGAAATAACCATATCTGCAGTTTGTATATTTTAGTATATTTTTGTATTTTGTATTATTTATTGGGTATCCTTAACAAATAGCATTCTGCAAGAAAACAACAATTTTTTTTTGTATTCTCAAAAAAGTTAATTTTTCATATAGGAGGTTTTGCTCTTCGGCCATTGATATGTGTAATTATTTCCGTGTCATTTTGATTGCATATCAAGTATCTCAGTAATGTATCTATTTTCTCAGAATATGTGACCAACAGTAAATTCGGTCCTTTGAAATTCTTCAAAATTGACCTACAAGTAAAAATACTGAGTAAATATAAAATTACTAAAAAAAAACATTGGCCCAGTTAGTTGCACAGCCCAGGTGTGACATGGGATGTACTTTATTTTGCTCACCCTATTTTTCAGCGAGTCAACAACAACATTAGATTGCAACCCTCGTGTAGTGTGCCTTTTGCTTGCTAACCCTGATTTCTGGCGCTTATACATAACAGACAATGGGTTTCACCGCTCAAGCCAATATTCCATATTTGTATCAGCTATTGAGGGCAGTTCACATCATTTCAAAGCATATTTTATCAGCCAGTGCACTGCATGTTCACACATAACTCAAAGTGTGGAGATGCCAATCGGACTTTCTTTTCACCATCTGGTTCTGTGCTGAGTGCTGTGGAACAACCTGTAGTGTGGCTCGTATGAATTTGATTTGCAAGTTATGCACGTTTTCCTCAGCCAACCAATGCAGCAATTCCAGGTAGGTCATGCCCCTTGTCTTGCATCTGTAACTGTCTGTGCTCCTCTTAAGACACAAGTGTTTATTAAACCTTGTCAGTCGTTCTCGTATGATGAAAGCATAAGATGAAAGCTTTAAAGGATTTGCATACAGTTTATTTTTTCAGAGAAATGTTAATACCAGATAAATATTTCAAATATTGTCATTTGTCATAATAGTTCTAACAGAAAGTGTATGTATTGGTGACTGCCAATTTTAAATTGAAATAAAAATAAAATCCATTTTATGCTGTATTAGGTTTAGAAACTTTAATTGGGGGAAATTAACACTTGTTTGGAATTAACTTAACATTGCAAATAAGATAACATTTTCCTGATAATGTAACCTGGCTGCCTCAGAAAAAATAAGTTGTTTCAACAAGATCCCTGGTCGAAAAACCCTTTTATCTTCTTGTTTATGCAACTGGAAATATCAATACAAATGTGTTGGTTTGACTAGTCACTTTATGTTGTCTCAACTAAGATTTAGGTTTGTATAACTGAAATGTCTTGTCACCCCAACCTATTATTTTAAGTAGATGGAACTAAGATATATGTTCGAACAACTGAAGATTATTAGCTTGCGTAACTCAACATTTTGATGCTGTTGAACCAATTTGTAGGGAAATAAGCAAAAGCCTCATTTTGCCTTCGTGAGTAGGAATAGTTTCACCTGCCCAGGAAAGTTAACGGCATTATCCGTATTGATTCTAATTTAGCAGCTGGATAACCACCATCAATTGACGAATGGTGTGATTTTAAAGTACATTTCCCAGAGACACTTTTCTGCTCTATTTACGTTTTTTTTATATGCATTTTAATACATTTTATACCTGTTGGAAAGATGCATCCTTATTGCTAGCCAATATTTGACTTTCATGTGTTTGATAACTTTGGATCAATACAGATTTGTGTGTTTCAGTGTCAGGTAAACAATTTGTTTTACAACTCAAACAACGTGGCAGTGAACTCTACAGTGTGATTGTTAACGTTTGTGAGAACATCATTAGCTGATTAATGCTTGTAATCAGAGCACCTTGGATGTGAATATACTCATTGTATTACTGATCCCTTACTTGTGGAAGAACTTTAAATGTTACCATGCCAGTTCTCATTTTAATTACACTTCCGTGTAACATCTATGCATCATCTGTCTAATGACATGTTTTCAATTTGTGCCTGATTTTGGCAGCAATGCTTCTTCTTTTTTTTTTCACTTTTGCACCGGATGTAAATGAACGTCAGTCCTCCTCTGATGTCTGTTACAGTTCTGCCTTTGTAATCATCGAGTTCTCAAGGGCTTGTTTTTAACTCCACGTTATAATGACATGAATACATTTTCGAAAATAACTTTCCCAGACTGTGCATCATTACGACGAACTGTGCTAACACAGCAGGCGCAATATCACCACCAAATTGCCCTTGAGTATTGGCTGTTCTGTAAAATATCCTACAACGAAAAAAGGAGTCATGTAACACAGGCTTAAACCCATTGCCTAAAGAGTATCCTCACTCGGAATACCCCTGAGCCAAGAAAGCATCTGGTGGAGGAGCGAAATCCTTCCAGCAGGCACTGTCAGTGCAGGTCCCTGTGGGCCATGTGGAAACCAGTGATAGACGTCCACACCTTTAAAGCACCTGGGTACTTTCTGTCGTTAATCACAAAGTCACCCACAATTCCCATAACAAAACCCCAAAAAATGGAAACAACTCAGAGAGTAGAGTAAAACAACTGGACTCCAGCGTTCTGTGATTTTAGGTAATATGGTGTTCTCATGGAGAGAAACAGTATTAATACCCGCAGAGATGTACAAAAAAGAAATTAAGTGCTTCTGCTGAACCGATGAGTTGTAAAATAATGTGTTGAGTCAATGCTGTTGTGTTTACGTTTTATTTATTTGTTGAATTTAGTAAAACATTCAGATTCAGTTCCTAATATCTTCCGCGATTCAGAGAAGACATTCAAAAAACACAACAATACAACGACACCTTCACTGTGATACAGTACATTACATACTTATTTTATTCAAATATCTCTTCAATTTAAATGCAGTCTTTGCCTGCTTGAATGTCCCTGAAAATACTGGATGAGTAAACCAGACAGATGTCTCTTTTCTTTTTTTGTCGGCATTTGTTTTAAAACTTTATAAGCGATAGCCATGAATCTAAAAGCAGTGTAGAGGTTTGAATATATTTTTACACCTGAGCAGTCACTACAATGATCTTTTTTTTTTTTTTTCTTGCTAGATAACAGTCAGCTACCGCAGGTAACAATACACCCTACCATACACCCAAACTTGTCTCCAGCGTTGTCAGAGAAGCCCACTATTTGAGAACAGTGCTGTTCGATACGTCATGATTTGATTTCTCTGAGTATGGCAAGTTTCAAAGAGAAATACTGAGACAGAAAAGAATGTTGGCAGCCTGGAGCAGAGAAATGTGAAACCTCCTCCTTAATGGGGGAGGAAAGATCGACAGTTACTGTGTCACCACTTGTCAGAAAGAGGAGTGGAGATATACTGTGGAGCTTGAGTTGCTCTGAAAGTAGTTTTACATGGTACCTTCTGCTAGCTGTCGGAGGAATGCTTCGGGGAAAGGCTGAGTTCAATAAAGGATGTAGACTGTTGGCCACAGCCACTGATAAAGTGAGGAAACAGAGCTGCAGTGGGTGTCAGACCAAATTAATTATTTCTCAGCAGGACATCTTTTTTTAACTACAGTACAGATTTTGTACCAGTGTTTAGATCACATGCTGTCGTTGACTGGGAACCGATCATTTTGTCCCAATTATACATGATCCAAAGGCGTTGAGCTAAATGTAAACAATAGTATCCGGACAGGTTAAGTGATCAATTCACTTTTTTGCAAGAATTATTGAAAATTTGATTTTAAATGTAAAAAAGTAAATAAACAAAATAACACTACCTAATGACATTGCTGATTTTAGAGAAGTATTTATGCATTTAAAATGTATTTGTTGTTGTTATTTAACCTGTTCCGATTGTCCCACACTTGGTGATATTTCAACTCTACACGGTGGTTTATTCACGCATGCTAAGGAAATTGCTTGATGTTGTGTTTACAGCTTGTTTGCACATCCTCAAAGCAGCTAAAAGAGCAGTTAGTGCAGATTTAACATGTATTATATTATTATAGTATTATTGCCTCACAATGGAAATGCACAACTGGCTTACATCACTACAAACCACAAGCATCTTTAAATCATTTAGTCAACACTGGATTTGATTGACACAGCAGCATCTTTTCTCAATACACTTGACAGTAGACATTACTAGCAAATCGCCAACATTCTACTGGACTGATGACAGCAAATGTGGATGTGGGAAAAGGGGAGGTGTGTGCAAAGACACAATAAAATTGTGAAGCAACAATATTCCAACATTAACACATAGCCTAACTGTATACAAATCCAACTGCATTCATGCGGAATGATGCTGTTGAACTTCTTAAACATCCACAAGAGGAATGGTTGGACAACCAGGAAGCGTCACTCTCTTTTTAGTTTCTGCAAGTTTAAAAGGCCTTGTTAGTGTTAAGTCTTGTTAGTGTAAATACTTTGTCCAGTTAATCAACAATATATCCATAATCCGTGTTTAGTGTTGGCGTATAAAGGAAATATACATCTCCGATTAGGAAATGGTATCTTCTTAAAATATTGTTTTTGATCATGGTTTGCATTAGAAGACGCAACTGTTTCCATTTGGGATTGTTTAACAGTGAAATGCCTTGTTTCTAGTGATACGTAATCATAAAACACACACAGCCTTGCTTTTTTAGACACTTCAATTGCTGTGCTATACTGTAGTCATTAATGAGCAATTGTGGTGATGATAGAATCATCTGTTTTATTATAGTGCTTGCTCTGGCAGAGGGCAAGGTTGTCAAAGAAGAAAAAAAAGATTTTGAGAGGTTGGACTGAAGGTCATCATCTTTGAAATGCCTCGCTTGTGTCCCCTTAAAAGAATAATCCACACCCAAAATGATCATTTGTATATCAATGGCTCACCCCTGTTACCTTGAAATTGTTAAGAATTCAATATTTTTTTCCCCTCATATGCCTCCACTGTGAGCTAGGAATAAAAACACCTTAGAATAAACAGGCAAGCTACTCGTCAGTGCAAGTGCTGTTTTTAAATAGTAATATAATACTAATAGAGTTTTAAATAGTAAGTGAAAATACATGTGTCTGGGACGCAGTGAGCGTGCAACAGTATAAATGAGAGTCTCGGTTTATATTGCACGAGTTGTGTAATAGTTTGGAAATGGATGTATTGCTTTTCTTAAACACGGCCCCCATTTATTTCCATTCATTTTCTCCGTCTTTGAATGTTTTGTTCACCGTGGAGGCATGCATGAAAAAAAAAGAAATTCAAGGTAACACGGGGCGAGTAATTGATATTCAAATGGTCATTTTGTGGGTGAAGTACTTCTTTAAGTAATGTTACGTTATCAAGCTTTATTCTGTTGAAATGCGTGCGTCCTTCAGGCAAAATGTGCTTTGTGTGCGCATCTGTAGAATGAGTTTATTTTGAAAAGAATTACAGATGTGATTTGCACAGTCCAAATAGGTTTTCCACCTATGAACGTCGTGAATTGTTAAAAGACAAAAACAAATCTACATGTCAACATTTCAGAAGCAAATTTTCTTCGAAAGCCAGGTGGTAAAATTGGATATGCCTTTGCTTCTTTTAACTTTGTGCTTGTCTTTGTTTTACACAAAATACCACAGGAATAGGCCCCAGAATCCATAATCATTGAATTTAATGTACTGTAACCTCTACAAATTGTGCCATGGCAACACTGTTTCCATGTAACACTCAAGGGAAAACATGGAGCAAAAAAATAAAGATTGAAACCAGGTTGGATACTATACAATGTCAGACTGGGGATTTTTGTCATTATGCCATTTTGGATGTATAGTAACTGAATGCATTAGCCCTCCATATATCCGTAAATATCCATAAATCAGCAAATTGGTTGTGGAGAAATACAGAATTAATGGGAAAATTAATAACCTGGTGAGGAAAAAATGTCTGTCACATGTCAGTGTCAAGGTCCGGCTCTTATATTCTAGAGTCTTTAAGATAATTGTTGCGTCGGCAAACAAAAGGAAATGATGTCAAACCCACAGTGATGCACACCGACTTCTGTAAAACAAATAATTATTTGCTGGAAACGAAAAATATGATGAATGGTTTTTATTTATAATAGCCGCCCACCACATATGCTGCATGCAGCCTGTCCATGTGAACAGTACAGTTCTCCACAAAGAGAAGTTACGTAAGGCAAAATCCACTAGATGAATAATAACAAATAAAATGATATGTGGGTCACCCAAAGGAGAAAGGAAAGAAAGGGGAGAACTCCAGTGTCCTCCATATTATGTATTCATACATGGACAAGCTAGGACACGAAGCAGACACAATAATGGGATGTCATAAGCATGGCACAAATCTATTTACCAACTTATAAGGATAAGGATAAGGATATTAGGATAAGGATATTAGCATTTTTAGTCAACCCTCGAGCAATAGAGACAGATGTCTTTTGTTGATTTCTAAAAATGAGCCGAACTAAACTTTGTCAGCCTGTTGAACTTGACACAACAGTGCTGTTAATCCATACTGTACATATGTTGACATTTAAGGTTCAACCTTGGCCTGGAGAAAAACTAAAATACGCTAAAGCGTATTTAGTAAGGAAACACATTCCAAGTCAAAGGCTGGGAGTCTAGAATGAGTACATTTCCTTTGGGCACTTTCCAAGAAGAGCAGAGTTTCATTAATTTGCATGGACAATAAAATATCCTACAATTGGACACAGCAGTTTTTAAATACCATAGTTGCTGTCAATTCCCACTCAGCTGGCTAAGTTTACCTTTTACATGAAATATTATTCAAGAAAAGGAAAGTCAATATTTATTCTGCAAAACCCAACAATATGTTGAATAATGAAGTATTTTGTATTTTGTACTTTTTAACAATTACTTTTTCAAAAACAAGGAAAAGACCAAGGCAGATATTGTGGAAAAAGAGCTGTGGTCAAGGTTTGGTTAGGGTATGGCAACAAAAACAATTGGTCATGGTTGGAAAGATTGTGTTCAAGGTTAATCGCAAAAATTAATTGCAGGTCTGTGATGGGACACAATTCCGGTCGTCTTTATTAAAGTCTGATTCGTTACATGCCAACTGACCACACACGCTAGAATTCTGCTGTTTTTCTGAAATACACTCTGTATTGGCGATGAATGTTGGCTATGGACGTAAATCGCGATGCGCAGAATCATCCATTATTAATGTAATTCCTACAAATTTCACAAACTACTGATAGTAGTGTCGAATCAGTGCATCACAATGGCAACAACAAAAACATTCTATTGATCCTATCAATCCATCCACTTTCCAGAGCTTATCCAGGACCGTGGTCTGCCTTCTCCCCTCATCCTGTAGCCTTTCTTGGAGCTCCTGGTGTATTCCTCGGCTAGATGGGTTTTACAAAAAAATACATCTACCGTGCTCTGGGCTTTTTACAGCTTCTCTTCCCGTTTGGACAATCAGGGTACCACCCTGTAGAGAATGGATGCATCTCAACGGATTCCTTCAAAGCGATAGCGATTATGAATTGATTCAGCTCAGTCATTGCCTAAGTACCTCTATTATTGATTTGTTACATACTAGATCCATATTACAGTAAAACAAAGCATTGGGCTTTATATGCTCCATGGTTGCTTTATTTTAGGTAGTATTGCAGATAAATTGCACCAGCTAGACACACCAGCATTACAATATGCATGTGAAATTGGAAAATTGTGAAATATGCACACACTCAAATTCTTTGAATTTGAAATTAAAAGAAAAGGTTTTTGACACATTTAAATTATGGAAAGAATCACAAATCCCACCGTATATAATATAATAAAACCAATGATTTCATAACAACCTAAAATGGTAATTATATATGCCCCAATTGCATATATATTTGTTGTTTTGTTTTGTTTTGTTATAGTAGCTGGTATACAAGGACCCAGACTAACTTTTTTCAATGGGATAATGTTCCTGGAGTCAGTATAATCCATCAAACATTATAAATGTTATCCTTTAATACTATTGTCATCAATAAAGGTTATTTGCATAAATACATTATGCAATTATGACATTGCTTTGATTCACAAATATCCATGGCATTGGTAATAATGTATACTATTCTGCTTAGAGCTATTATTAAGAACAGGTCATAATTCCATCTCAAATATATATATATATTTTATGGCTGCAAAAACATCTCATCAGCAAACAACTGTATTTATTCAAGTTTCTTGCCAAAAATTACATTTTCAAGATTACATTTAAAACATATCATGATCGGCCAATACTCATTTTTACTGAATAGAGCTGGGGAATATTTTCACTATTATACCATGAATATTGCCCGATAACATTAAGAAGCCGATCAATCAGGGCGTTCCTACTGTTAATGCCAGTTTCAGATGTTTGCCACATCAGCGTGTATACAAACAGTTAAGTTTAAAACATGTAAAATAATGTAGCAGTGACTCAAATGCTCCATTTAAAGATGCTCAGATAAAGCCCCGTAGTGTAAATCTTCCCATTCTACCACAAACTGATTGGTGCTAAAAAATAAATTAAAAAAAACCTTTAGGGGGACCTGAGGCTCTCCACTGGGAAGGTTGAGGCTACATTTCTTTCTGAGTTCACCCTTTAGGACTACATGTTCCATTATAGTTGGCAGCGTGTATATTGTTTGTATGTCTGTCTTTCTGGTAACTGACAACAATATAATCCGACGTGGGAACGAGCAGGATACTATTGGTGTTGGAAGTTGTTTCCCTCTTGTTTCGACCACTTTCCAGTTACATAATGCGTCTTCAAACATGGACTGAATTAACATACATATTTACAATAAGCGTCAATTATTCTGCCATATTCCAATTCCAATTTTTTTTAAATAACATGTAAAACAGCATAGGTGAATATCATATGATTTACTTGTTCCATTTACCTATAAGAACATTTGGTTTACTTGACATTTGTCGGATCAAGTTTGGGATGTGGTTTTGTTGTTCCTGATCAGCAAAGAAAACCTATTTATGTGCAGATTTCAGTAGCAACAGGTCAACAAACAGCAGGTCAGTGGAACATCATTATCAAAATTGAGTCAATTTTACTTACGGTCATAATGGAGCCTGAGTCTCTGCAGGCTCTTATTTTCAAGAATCAGAGTGCGGTCAAGAGGTGTGTGGTGAAACAGAGTTGGAAACAGTGAGGAGGAATACATTACTAGTGGATAGTGAAGAGGCTAGTATCAATCTTGACCGGTTGAATCACCTCTTTCCCGTCCTTTTAAAAGCAGTAATTAGGGCTACAATAATGAGATTGGAGAGAATGGTCAGTCTCCACAAAGCCGTCTTCCAAGATGAAAACAACGTCCGTGGTGGGAGGTGTAGAACCACGAGAATGACGAAGCACAGTGGAAAGGAATTTTGTTGAACACATTTCTTTCTTTTTGTTTTAACATTGGTCCAAGAAGATCCACTGCCTAACAAACAGAGCAATACAATTATGAAACCGGTTGGATTGCCAATAAAGAACAGGAGGTGGACTCACCAGACAGTGTGACTGAAGGAGGGCTGGCGTCTGATAGCATTCGCCAGTCCCTCACATCTATATAGGATACAACCGCCTCCATAATTCACACTATCCATGACCCACAATAACAACTAAAACTGCAACACCATAATCAATCCTTCACACACTCACATACATTGTAGACTCTGCTTGATAATTGTCTTGTTAAGCCTATAAACATATCAGAATAGAATGGACACCACACCTTGAAAAGTGATCTTAGCCTGTTGTTGTTTTTAAGTATATTCACGAATCCACTTCGACATTGATCGATTTTAATTGGGAACTTTTCTCAAGAGATTCACATGGTAGAGCCACACATACTACACAGTAGGGCTGCTTTGATAATTGATTCATGTGTTGATTATTACTTCAATTAATTGATTATTATTGGGATAAAAAAGAGCATTTTATTATTTCCAGCGGTTTATTCAGAAAACAAAACTTATTCCTTGTCTTCTTGTACAATGTCCTTTAACTACAAACAAACAATAATATGATTAAATGGACATTGGGGAAGCAGCCATGCGTTAAGACTAAAAGGCAATTCATATATTTGATCAGATATTGCTCAAGTTTCTGTTGTGAATAAATAAAGGATATGCCTTCGGTCTCTTTTGTGATGGCGATAGATTTATAAAGCTTTATTAGAGACATTGATCCATCAAAAAAAAGGAGACAAAAACAGATTTAGGAGATTATTTGGAGATGGGGATTATTTCCATACGTTATGTTGTTTTTTAAAATTTGAATCTGTAGTTGCACCTGCATTAGTCCAGAGACTGAGGGAAAATCATTTGCTGTAATTATTCGCGTGACCTACACAAGGAGCTCCATTGGCCGGCTTGCTGCCCCCACATGACGCTGCTGCAGTGTGTGCCGTGCATAATAACATACACCCAACTAAGCGATGATGAAATTCATTGCCAGTCATTTTTATAATTAATTTTAATGCAATGACAAGTGCAACCCAGTAACCCTTGACATTAAAACTGCACTGTTTCCAATGTTGCTATTGACATAACCCCCTACTGTTTCTCCCCCTTCACTTTGGTCCAGTTCAAACTAAACCGCAGAAATATATATAATAAAAATATTAAAAAAAAGATTATACTGTATATATATATATAAATATATATATACACGTTTAAAGAAAATACCCATTACTTGGTGCAAACAATCAAAATCTCCCTACATTCTATCACAAAAACTCATGCTTAACTCTCCATTTGTTCTCATTCACTTTCTGTTGCTGCAGTATGGAAGAAATGTATTTTCCAATATAAACTCTAAGGATGACCTTGGAAAAAATTGAAATTCGGATTTGTGAATTTCAAAAGGGAGCCATTCATGACATAGTTGGCATATAGAAAGGCATGTTAAGTGGGAGCTTTTAAGCATTGGGTGCTGCAGTGAACTAGTAGAATGGAAGTTGTATAATTGGTTGTCACAGTTTCAATGACATTGTTACACACAATACCGGACATATTTCTAGTAATAGCTATGTGATCGCTTTGAGTTCCTTGTCAACAATGTTAGTTAAAACTATTTATTGATTTGTGCTTACTTTTAATAGATGCAACAGAAAAATGCATTAAAATACAGAGATACTATGCCAACTCAGCATAATTATTTGTTCGGTAATAAATTCATTATTTCTCCAGCTGAGCGCTGCACTACGAAATCTGGTAAATGCCCAAGAGGAGGGACTGTACTGTCACATTTTTATGATAGTTGATATTTAGCCATAAAAGCAGATATACCGCCTGCTGAGCGCTTCCATAAGAGCGTGTTCACAGACGGAGTGAAGTGTCACCACTTTGGCTGGGACAGGAGGCTCCTCAGGGCTTTTCTTGTGAAACCATCATCTAACACTTCCTCCACACCACCTCGCTCCACACCAATGTCACTGTACATTAGTGGGGATTTGTGTCCACTAGTGATGGAGGTTTCCTCCAAAGTAACGTGTGACAGATCAATTGCCGGGAGTTATACGATAAAGTTAGTTGTTAGTTTTGCCAGCCCACAAACACAAATAGACTCTACCTATAAGTACTACGATCAAAGATTTGACTGAAACGTGTTCATTAGCTCATATTATTCATATGAGAAAGTAGAAAAAAGGTAAAGGCAATTTCTTTTGTCTACAGCTAACCTCGGATACAAAGAAATTGTAACAGCAAAGTAGCGAGTAACTGCAGAGTTCAAAATGTATCAATGCATGTGACTATCAATTATTGTAAACCTACAGGCACTCTAACAAATTGATATTGCTAAAAAAAGAATAAAAATACGGCAGTGTGAAGTTAGAGAATAAGCATATTATTTATGCTAAACCGGACTTGTGATTTATCGAATTGGAGCAAATTTAATTTACCTTTTTTTATCAGATCCCATGTGCATAATGAAATACTTACTAAGAAAAAAAAACAAAGAAAAGGCAAAGATACCTTCTGAATAACATTTGAATTAAAAAACAATAAATAAATAAAATAGGAGGAGCCATAGAGCCAAGTTGGTTACAGGTTCAGTCCCTGTAATATCTAACATGTGTCTATAAAACATCAGAGTGTGCTTGAGCGAGGACCTGAACCTTACCCCGTACTCTCTCCGCTGTTAGTTGGTCCGGGTAAGAGCTCCAGCTGCAGTAAATCTGTGAAATGTATGTAAATGAAACTAAGTCATTATGGAGCAGACTCGAGCCTCTAATTCTGCCAACCTTGTGAGTGTAATTATGGAGAATTTCCTTCATGGAAGTCTTATGATGAGAAGGCTACATTGATGTTGACGCTGACACATTGGTCAACTACTTACAATTCCAGCTGAAGATAAGATGCGCTTCATTCTTCAATCCGACATAGAAGTACTGTTCAATTATTATGAATCTTAGAGTCTCCCTGTTTTCTTTATTGGCAACAGGTGAGTGTAAGGTATGGTGTTTTCATGCTTCACAGTTCGGAATCAGAGGGAATGGGTCTGACGGTCGCCGTATAATAACACAGCGCCCTTGCCAATCTTCTAGAAACGATGGAGCACTATCAAACACTTGGCATCATTATTAATTTACTGATGTGCTTTCTACTGAAGCAACGGTTTCGTTAAAGTATCCCTGCAGTTATTAACTGGGAGAAATTGAGGCTCTATAAAAAAGCAGCAAAAAAGCAAAGTGTCACTTCATAAGACGTTCCGGCTTGTTTGCAGATGGTATACCAATGTTACTTGGATTTCAGAAAGCAACATATTTTTGCCCACTTAGTTCTGGCCTTGAAAAAACAACAACATTGGTCTGCTGATGGTCAATATTTCAGTTATTCCATCAACATACAGTTTCACTGCAAACAATGCTGTCAGAGATGAAGCCAAAAACCAGAAAGGGCACACCTTTGAGCTGCATATTTCAGGAAAGGAATACTGACTCACACTGGACTGATTTATTTTACAGTTTAAGTTATTTAGCAAACTGAACGGACATCTTTTCACCGTATGATCTACGCCCAATGAACCAGGAGCCATTTGGCTCAGACAGTCAAGAGGCAGGTGGATGTTGTGAAGGCGCCTTTGACCAAAGCGTGGATTGGACCCGTGTCCAACATGCCTGATGCCAAAGAACTTAATTGAGCATCACATAGTTTCCTGTTACTCTACATAGCGCTGTTGAAGTTTTCAAATGCATTTTGTTGTGGTAAGAATTTGAAATAACATTTCAATAGTAATTTTTTTAGTAGTAACATTTGCATTTTAACCAATTTGCTCTGATTTAGGGAAACCAGAATAATTTTGGTAATGAAATTAATTATAAAAATAGATTGGAATTTGTATTCATTAGTGCAAATGTCATAGGGTCCAAGGTCAATGTTAATGTTTAATTTTCCTCTTGCATGGTTGGCAAAGTGGATCAGAAATCTACAATACAAATTGTTCTGTTTATTCATTAAATAGTGCCATAACTAACTAACTAAATTTGGAAGATTTTATATATATATATATATACAGTATATGTATATATATATATATATATATACAGTATATGTATATATATATATATATACATATACTGTATATATATATATAGTATATATATATATATTTATTATTATTTATTTTTTTATTTTTAAGGGGAGAATTTATGGCATCGGAACTAAAAATGTATCACTTTTTGTAAATGTTGGAAAAAAATCCCTTCAGCTTACACCTTTCGCGATGTTGCACTCAAAGCAGCAACAGGAGATGGGATTTGAGTTTTCATTGCTCGGCTAATGTGGCCTTTTTCATTGCGACGCGGGGAGCTATATCAATAACCTATCAGCAGCTGCAGTTGTGATGCTAGCGCGGCAAACAGTGGGGAGACATCCGCACTTGAGCGAACCTTCGGGAAGGCAAGGGAAATCAGGAGCTAATCAGCGGCAGCTAGGACTGTGGAGGTGAATGCAAGTGCAACAGGAAAGTGATGCTGATGCGAGCTGACACTGGAAATTGGGAGAGGATCAGGAGACACCCTTACTTAAGGAAGCTGTTTCCTCAGCCTGGAAAACTTTGATTTAATGTAATGGAGTCCTCATCAGGAGGGTGAGAGAAAAAAAAAACCCAACGGGAATGTGGATATTGTTTGCCTCGAAGGCCTATGAAATTAGGCTGAGAAGATTGGAATTTTTGGTGGGTAAAAAGTGGTGGAGAACTTTGGCTCTGAAAACGCGTTTCTATATTTCCCGAAACAGTCGGGTACAATGCTTGTTCTTGTTCTCTGATGTTTGCACAGAGTTGTTTGGGCTTGCGTAACAACAGCGTTATTAACCTCCCAGGGGCGTAGATAGCAGGTAAATTAATACTAATTCTATGCAGAGATGTACAAATTAGCCTGCTTTTTTTCCCAGTGGCTTGTTAGTGAGCAACAACACACACACGGAAATACACTCACAGAGACACACATTTGCATCCATCCTGTACACACTTGGGTATAAGCAAACATGACAAACCTCCCCTTCCCCCCCAGTCATACATACAACAAGCCAACATGTGCACACATGAACAAATACAAACACACACACACACACCTACTTCTTAATCTCCCAGCACCACAAACACAACGAGGGAGTGAATTATGAAGTGTGAGGACTTGGCTTGGTATCAGAGGGAGGCTACCTCGCCGCTTGTTCGGCTGTTAATTAGTTTGGCCTGTTTGCATTTTTATTTATGTGGTGCAGGGAGCTTGAGCTGATAATCTATTCACACTGATATTGGGAGATAAAACTTGGGCTCGGATGAGGTTGGCCGGTGAGAAAAAGGGGGCCGCTTTTCTTAAATTATTCATCAACAGCGCAGCTCTGAGTGGCATCCCGTGCATTTCAAAGTCACTTCAACCGACCGTTTATCCGCTCGAGGTACATGTCGGGGACGGATATCGGTATCTAATAACGTGCCGCTCTCCGTCTCAAACCTCAGCATCAAACACCTTCATGATATATCATCACCCCCCCACCCCCACCCCCCGCACGTCATTCCCTTCATCTGAATAAAAATGCCATATCGCCCTCAATAGGCACATACTATATGGAGACGTATCGATATGCACCCGACATGGAGCACGTAATGAGAGGCGATGACAGAGTGCCCGGACTGCATGTGCACCTGCCACACACTGCCGGCCAAGTCAGCGGGACGAAACGCGAAGATGAAGATGAACTGAGCAAAAAAAAAAAAAAGAAAAAAGCTGCCTCCCCCCTCCTCCCACAGCCGTGTGGCTGATTTACAAGTTATGGCCTTTTTCTCCTTCATCCCACTGTCATTGAAAGAAGATTAGATGGGGCAGATTACTTTAGACATCAAACATCACACGGTCGATCCGTCATAGCGGTCGCTTTCGGCGCAGCCTCTTATGTGGAGGGCTTTCTGGATGCATTCACAGTAGGAAGGGAAAGAAAAAAGAAAAAAGGAAGAAAGAAAGAAAAACACTCTGTGCCTTCCTGGCGTCCAGCCTCTTCTTCAGCCTCTAACCTCCCCTGTTTCTCCATCCCACAGTCAAATGATGCACTCCCCACCCCCTACCTCCATCCCTTTTCTCCCCTGCCTTTGCCTTTCTTCCCGTTCGCTCTCTCTCTCTCTCTCTCGCTCCCTTTTCTTTATCGCTAACTTGTGAATGGCAGCCAATCAGGGGCAGAGTCGCCTCAGCTTCAGCCTCGGTGACATCCACCGCCAGAAGTGATGCACTGCTAGAGAAAGAGAGAGGAGGGGATAGAGAGAGGGGAGGGGGAGGGAGAGACACGGAGAGAGGGGAGAGAGAGCAAGAGAGAGCGAGTGAGCGAGAGAGAGAGAGAGAGAGAGAGAGAGAGACAGAGGAGATGATAGAAAGAAAGTGTAGAGGAGGAAAGGGAGAGAAGCCAGAGAGCGGGGAGGAGAAATAGAGCGAGGGAGGGCAGAGAGAATGAGACAAGCATAGAGTGAGGGAGGGAAGAAGGCAGGAGACTCACTCACACTCTCTCTCTCTCTCTCTCTCTCTCTATCTCACTCGCTCGCTCACACACACACACACACTGCCATACACATTCGCACCAGCTGTGCTGTTGTCAGTCTTGGAATGTAAGCACTGCCGTGAGGAGTCAGATTCTCCACCGCTAAGCACTGCTAAGGAGTAGGGAACACAGTACAGTGCACTCAGTGACACAGATGGATGCTAAGCTGTGAGAATCAGAAAGGTAAGGCTTTTTCTTTTCCTGATTAATGTTTAGGGATATATTTTTATTTTGTCAGCCTCAAGACTCCAGAGGATGATCTGCGTCTTTTTTTTTCTTCTTCTTTTTTTTTTTGCACTGTGACAGAGCCAGACTAACGCAGCAGTGTGGAAATCTTATAGAAAGAAGTGTTGCAACTTCAAAGAGGTTGATAACGACTAAATCGACCCGAACCAGGGAATGATTGGATTTTACTGTTCGACACTCTGATCTCGAGATTTGTCTTTAGAATGTATTCATAGGCAAGTGTTGCTTGAAAATGAACAAAAAAAACAAAACCTGTATGTGGCAGTACCGCTGTAGATTCTCTGTTTTCTTTGACAAATCTCCACTTTAAAATAATTACTGATATCTGATGAAACAAACCTAAACATTAGTACAAGTAAGTCATTTTAGCATGTGTTTATTCCCATTTAATTAAATTAAAGATCAGTCCTCTCATGACACCTGTCACACAGAGAACAACACTGCATATGTAACTTTAAGATCAGAAGTATATTGCTTGGGGTCATTCTGTGGTTTTTTAAAGATCTGCATTAACTTTGTCACTCAATCCAAAGTGCTTCATTCAACTAAGAGGTTTCCGGACTCCATACTGTCCATCAGTGGCTTTTTATGTACACATGTAGACGCATGTACTTGGCTTGTGCACGTATGCAATATATACGAATGTATGTAAGTAAGTGTGTGTGTGTGTGTGTGTGTGTGTGTGTGTGTGCGCGTCTGCTCTTGTTTGTGCACCTGTTCAAGTGTCGATGCCAAGCTCTATGTGTGTGTGTGTGTGTGTGTGAGTGTGTGTGTGTAGATGTATTCGCCTGTCTGCTGAGATGCACTGAGGGCGAATCATGCTTGTGATGTGCTCCGGGCAGATTTGATGGAGAGGCGCTGTACCATTCCTATCTCTAAAAACGCATGGAGGTGTTTATCGTGGTGCTGGAGCGGAGCGCAGTGACAGAGCAGCCGACGGTGCTGCCGAGTATGTACATGTGCATGTCCTCCGCGGCGCAAAACTTAATCCACCCCTTACTCTCTTTGGCTCCCTCCAAACCGCCTACGGTAGTCCTCGGGTGTGTCTCCAGCATTACAATCACCACAGTGATATATTCGGGTGTAGCAGTGTGCACCGGGTCATCCGTGTAACACCATTACTGTTTAGTGCAAATTAGCCACTAACACGCTCCCTGAATTATTGTCAGATATGGAGTGACCTTTCAGTGTTGAAATGAAAAGTGGTGGAAATCCATTCTCCCACACAGGCACAGAGGCTCTCATGAGCATTCACACAGCTGGTTTTAAAGGATTAGACATGAATATGAAAAGAAATAAACCAGCTGTGTATATCTGTGAGGAAACAGTGAACAAAGAGAAGGATTGGGGTATTTTCTCTACAAAATAATGGAATCGATACGGACAGTTCAGTCATTTTTTTATTAAATTGCAGCATCTTTATATTCTAATAGTATCTTTTGCCAGTGTGTATATTTTGTGGTTTGGCTATGCTAAACTGGGAAAGACTTTCCTTTACATAGTTGTTGGATCTATACCGAGACAGATGTTTAGGATAATTGGTTATTATTACCTTGTTAAAATGCATACACCCTACTAAAGCCATCCCAATACAAGCAATGCATTTTTTTTTTATAATGGAGTGGATTTTATGTTAAAACATCACTGTCAACTCATCCTTTTTTTTCAAGAAAGAAGGCCCACCCTTCCTTTTAAAGTAGCTTTTCAACACGGAAGTGTGCACTGTATCACAAAATTGCTTAGAGGATTTCAAAACATGAGTAAAGCTCGCTGAGGTTTGCCAAAGACTGCAGCCGGCGGAGGCAGACTTGGGAAGGTCTAGGGCTCCACCAAGTGGAGGTTTGAACGGGTGCTGCGTCTTGGTACACCGACGCCCCTCATGCTAGATTTACACTCTGTGCTGCTCTGTCAATACCAGAAAGCAATCACTGGAGCTACTCAAACTGCCAATCACAAAACACTAGTTCCTTGCACCCCACTCACATGTACGGTTTGTGTTTGCCGCTGCAGAACACGCTGCGTTCACCGGCCGTAAATCCGGGTTACCGGATGGACGGTGCACGTCCACATGATCAAGACTAATCATGGCACCGCTTTTATGACCTTGCAAACCCTCCTCTGCCCTCTCTCCATCTTTGTCTTTTCCTCCGTCTGTGTTTATTTATGGTTGTCATCCAATGTAGTCACTTGTTGAATTCCTCAATTGAATGACACGACTATCATCAAAATGGGGTTTTGAATGCCGGTAGTTTCGAATGTGATTGATATTTGTGTCGTGTACGGTGTTTCAGGTGGTTGATGCTTAATGCAACTCTGCATCTGTGTATCAACGTGTGTGTGTTGCTTGGTTTTAGTGGCATCTATGATTACGTGTAGTAAAACATGAGGAAATACAGAAAAAAATATCTGTCAAATTATGACTTATTGTGACTTAAGTCCACTGACTACTTGCTTCTGGGTTAAAGTGTGATGTGAAGTTAAAACCATGCAAACAGAGTGGTATCTTATCGGTACTCTCCGAGCCAGAGGTTGCGGCAACATGAAGCACAGATGGTCAGTTTAGGTGTTTATATTCTCCTGTGTATAGAGGAGGATTATATATTTAGTATGCAAGACCTCTTGAAAAAAAGGTTTGCCAACCAGACTTTTGCTGCACATAATCATTGGCCTACTAAAGTCAGAGAAGCCATAAAAGTGCTTAGTTGCACTGCTCGGTTTAATGTTGGTGGGAGAATTTTTTGGGATGCATGTGCATACAAATTTATACAGACTAATGTGCAAGGCTGTGCTTTTCTAGGAAGAATATCCTGATGAACAGCTAGTTTATATCTGATCAAAGATATTCTTATTCAGCAAAACAAGAATGTATAATTTTGTGGATTACAAAAAATGGAGCAGAGCGGAGCTCCTGCCAGAAAATGTCTTAGCCAAGATTAAGAATAACAGCCCTCGACAACACTTTAAAAGCATATTTAACTATTTGGTCCCTTCAGATATCTGGTGTTAATGCCAAGCCATATAAGCTGTCTGCAACTTAATCTAATCATAAACAACTTTTTTAATAAACCTCCGCAATTTAATAGGCTGAATGAGTTGAGATAATTCAACCCGGGTCTATAGGATCTGGCATTGATTCAGCATGCTCACTCATCCTTTAATGGAGTGTTTGGAAGAATTCTGAAAAGACACACTGGCCCTAATGCTTAATAGGCACACCACATCAAAGATTAATATCCAGAATGCTATTAAAACTCAAGGACAGGCTGGAATGATAATTAGAAAATGCAATCACAAGCATCAGACTAGATTAATTGCAAGGCGGCGTTTCCTGATTTCCGGGAACACACTTGTCACACTCTTGCCACATTATGGGCATGCACAGAGAAAATAACATAAGAAATGTTGCACGTATCAACACTATCTATATTTTATCTCTCGTAATACTGAAGCAGTACTTTGACAAAGTCAAAATTTGTCTGCTCAGGCGTCAGAGAACAACACAGCCTTTTAATTCATATTTGCGTTATCTAGTTTAACATGTTTATTATAGATTGTATGTAGATTATGGAAATGTTTGGTCGGTTCAACCATGCTGCTGCCGCTGGGGCCAAGACATATAATATAGTTCTGCATGCATTGGTCATTCTATCGTCCTAATGGCAATGTTCATTCATTAAAAACTTTGATCAACTCTCTCAAAACGCATTCTGAATACTTGAAAATCATCGCTGATTAAACAGCTTCAAACGAGTGAAACTGTCTGAGAGCACGAGCAAAGATGAGCGATGTTTTCGGTTTGCGATCTCATTCGCTCACTTATTAGATTTTCTGAAGAATTGCATTCATTTGCATCCCATACTTCACTTCCATCAATGGGACCGTAGTACTGATTTCCGTCATAGACAGTAACATGCCCTTTGTCCTCGTGAATTCTTCCACTGACAATGCGCTTGTTATTTAAGAGCTCTGAACAAAAGCAGAAAGAATTGCTAAAGTAGCATGTGCCTCTGCGCGGCATCCCCTGAGGTACACAGCGGATGCCTGTCAGGAGGACTCTAGTGCTCCGGCCCTCGTGCGGTAACCGTAGTAAACGGACCCTTTTCAGAAGGAGAGGCAAGATTTATTAGGATTAACTTCCAAAAGACCATGAATTATGCATGCGCACCCAAATTACCTATCAGGAAGAGTCCTGGTGGGGACACACAGCCGAAGTGAAGTATCAGAAGAAGACAAAAACAGAAAACACCTTATCACAGGCTTTTTGGATTGTCCTCAAAGGAGGAACCCTTTTGGTTCCTGGTAGAACCTTTTATAAAGGTTCCAATAGGAATCTATTCAGACAGTTCTACCTCGAACCCAACATAATTGTTATTTCTAAACCATCTGTGCAGGGTTCCACCCAGAACCCTTATGATCGCTTATAAAGAGCCTTTCTATTGTACAATGGTTCCACCCCAAATCCAAAACCTTTCCACCATCTCACGGTTCTACCAAGATCCCTTTATATTCCCTTTCATATCCCATAAATGTTCCTCCAGTTTAACCATGTCTAGTTTAATGGGTTATTCCTTACTCTTACAAATAATCTTGGAAAAACTCTTTATTCAAAAAGGTTTCTTTAGAAGCAAATAGTTAAGAGTAGAACCTCAGCCCTTCAGAAAGAACCCTTATATATCCCATATTTCAATAGTGTTTTGGGAGAAATATAAATCTATGGAAGTAACCATCAGCAATGTATCCGTGGACAAATTGGATTTGAAAGTTGGGGAAAATGGGTCGGGGGGGATGACAAAAAGATACATATCTTTAGAAAGACGATTCATCCCTACACACGGTAGTGGAGGTTGCTCTGTAGCGCTGTAACTGAGTGAGCGTGAAGCAGGACATGAAAATAAAAACTCAGTTCCAGTCGAGTGTTTTACAGCGGTGCCTTTTACTCTTGTCAGAAGCATTCTGCTCCGAGAGATGCCTGCATTCATTCTGCTGTTCAAATACACTTACCGGCTGTGGAGCGCTGTTTGCGAATCATCGGTAATGCGACTTATAATTAGTGAAGTGCTGCTCACTCTTTTACTACTCAAATACCAGGAAGCCAGGAGACATGCCAGGGAGTTGTAGCTGCAGTGAGTAAACTTAATTCGACAAATGCACTGTGGTGATTGCAGTCTTTTGTTGATACATTTACATTGCAGTGTCTTTTTTTATTGATTTATTTCAGTCATTAATCACTCCCTTAGAGGTTTGTCTGATGACTCGTACTGCATTAGTTTTGCATATGAGATTATTTGAATTTAAATTGGGGAAGAATAGTTTTAGAATGTTGTTCATCATCCTGTGTCTTTAATTTTGCAACTACTGAAGTTAGATTTCTTTCTTTTTTCCCGCTTCTGATCTAAGACAAATCCAATCACTGAATTAGGACTTTTAAGCTCTCAGGCACTCTCACAGTGCACATTTGCTGATTGCATAATTAGCTGCTGCCCCGGTGAAGCACACATTGAAAGAGAGACACTGCATACAGAGTTTCTGTGTACATAAGTGTTGCCCTATTGTACTCTGCATGCTGCCTAAGTGGTTCTTCTGCAATGCTAGAATTTCAAGCCTATTGTGAAGGTGATACAAAAGTGCTTCTCCACTAACGTTTCCTCTTTTCACAGGGATCCAAAGGACATCAAAGAGAGGAATACAATGCCTGTTCTGTTGACGCTGCCTTCCAGTGTTCATCCTATCAGAAGTTCATTACCATAATTCAGAAGTCGTCCAGGACATTTCCCAGCTGATTGGATACCATGATAACCAATCAGGTCGTGCTCCTCCTGATGCTCTCTATCCTGTGGCCCAGCACTGCCCTGCCTTTCACGCCTGGGAATATTGGGAATCTGTTTGGGATGCCAGAGAGTGATGGGAGGATTCTCCAGCGGTCCAAACGTGGATGGATGTGGAATCAATTCTTTCTGCTTGAGGAATACGCAGGAAATGACCATCAATATGTCGGCAAGGTAACGTGCCCAAACACATTGTGTGCAGACTAATTATAGAAGGTTTAGCTTGTTGAAGTAGTGTTTGATGTAATTGGCTGAAGACGAATGGGCTGCCAGAAATCTGGCTGTTACAGGCACAGTTAACTGGAGCTATCAGATACACAGCGAGTGCACATAAAATGCTCTCTTTTCCTCCAGTCTTCAGTCCTTTTGCACACTACTTTCCTTTATCACATGGTTTGCTCAGTGAAAAACTAATATATCTTGAATCAAAATTGCATTAATTTCTTGTTTTGCCGATGCCATTAATGTAAAAAATATCTCATTGTTACCCAAACACAACATGTGGCGTCTTCAACGTTAAATATGAAGTTGTTTCTGTCTGATAAGCATCATAATCATCGCACAGATCAGTCAATAATACCAAAGGTACATTTGAGCCAATTCAACTGAAACTTCCTGCTGACAAGCCCTATTCAACACACTGGATATTAAAGACATAAACACTTTTCTTTATTTCAAAATGACACCTTGAGGAGGTGTATGGGTATCTTGGTTAAAATAAAGACAAATGGAATAAGTGGCAGGGCTCAACACTAAATTTTAAAAGTGGTTTTGCTTCTGACTAACAGCAACATTTAAATATCACTAATCCAAAAATTATTAAAAATGCTTATATTTTTGAGGTGACCGTTTTCTACGTTTTGCTACACCTATTTTTTTCATAGTTATTGTTAAAAACAGTGCCCAATAATCGGTTGCCAAATCCCTCAAAATGGTTACCAATGGCAACCATCAATGTCGAGCCTTGAGTAGACGGACTCGTTATTTAGACCAAAACTCTGACTCTCCATAGACTCTCTATGGACTATCATCATATTTTATAGGGCCAAACAATAAACACATTGACTGAATAATTAAATTAAATGCATCAAGTTCGACAAAGACTGTAATTCTTTGATGATTTAAGAAACACAGACATAGTTAAGGTTCAAATTTGATAATTAATATCAGTTTAAGGGCCATACAAGTCCAACTCAAAACCTGCAACAAGACTAAAGCCAGTCTCAGATAACCGTGAAGTGGTTTGAGACCAAATTCTAAAACTGCAGCTCTTGCGAGACGTTTTTCTCCTAAAAAGCCACAAAAGAAGGAGAGTTTCGGGACAATGCTCCTCCTCCGCACCCACCCAGATCAGAGAGGTTCTTGTCAGCTCACCCATGCTAGCACTATAAAGACAGGTGTGATGGGGAACGCTACAGTTATCAACCCCAGGGAGGGAAATGAGGTGACTGTCGACAGCCAATTTTCTCAGAGGAAGCTGGCTTTCATCACACACCTCATTCTCCGGAGTAAACAAGTGTCTTGTGCAAGGTTGAGTAGGGGGATATGACAACTTCTTTTGCAGAAACCATCATTCTGATGTGGTGAAGAGAAAGGAACAGCAAAATTTAATGGAATATGGAGAAAAAGGAGGAGGAAGAAGAAAACATATCAATCAGCAAGGCCAATGAAATTCACCTCGTTGTGTGATGTGACGAAGCAGCAAAGCAATTGCTAACTATAAATGGGGCCATCCATTGATATGTCAGTGACTGGTGCAATGTGGCTTTCTTCTCGACTCTTTGATGCTCTCTGGCACCCAACTTCTGTGGCATGACAGCAATCACATCCACCAGCTCACTGCTCCTCCTGTGTCCAATATCATTCACCATTAAACTGTCAGAGAAACATGAGGCTGTAATAAATTACGGGGAGAAAAAATAGGGGAGACCTACTGCCATTCGGCTTTACAGAAGAAGCTGCGGCGATCCGTATCACTAATTCAATCAGTTTAACTTTGGAGTTCTCGCTATAGAGGCAGACAGTGATGGCGACAGAGACACGGATATACAAAGAAATAAATGTTAAGGGAGAGCTAGATAGATGGAGAAAATTTGTATTTGGGGAGACAAAAATGAGCAGAACTGCATGAAAAATGTTTATCAAGCTGTTAGTCAATCAACAGCAACATTATCCATGAATCGTTCCAGGTGAAGATGCCAAACATTCTCGGAATCCAGCTTCTTATTTGCTGTTTGTCCTCGCCATATATGACAGTAGGCTGAATATCTTATGGTTTTAGAATAATTTTACCAATGGAAGCAATAAAATTGACAACATTATCGTGGGCTCCGAGAAACTGCTTTTCACTATTTATGAACTTAATCAAGAAAAGAGTCGCCGAATTAATCAATAATGAAAATAACCGTTAGCTGTAGCCCTAAAAAACAAGCAATCAGATGGATGGAAAGAGAGAAAACAAGTTGATGGATAGATATTGGAGCTGCGACGATTAGTCAATTCATCGATAAATCCATCCACAGAAAACTAATCTCCTATTTTGACAGTTGATTAATAGTTTGGGTCATTTTTCAAGAAAAAAGGCCAAACTTCATCTTGTTCCAGCTTCAAGAATATAAAGATATGCTGCCTGCCTTCAGTTTATATCATTGTTAATTCAGTGTCTGTGGGTTGCGTAGTGTTGGTTTAAAAAAAAAAAAAAAAAAAACGATAACAAGATTTTTTTTACTAATCACCACAGGCTCTGGAAAACTATTCTTTTTTTATTAGTTGCAACTATAATAGATAAAGCAATAGATAGACAGAACAATGGCTGGATAATGACAGTGGCAGACAAACACATAAGAGGGGTAGAAGAGATGTAGAAGGCGATGGGGAGACAGAACCAAGACCAAATGCATAAAACACTTTCATGTCCAGCACAGAGCCATCAAAGCCTTGATGGCCGTCCTCCCAAAGATAATTCAATGGCCTTTGCAGTGCACTGTGGGAGATCTTGTTTATTTCACATCCAATCAAACCTCTCCAATCAACCCACACACACTCACAAACTATCACTTGAGGTTGATTTCTTGATTACAACAATCAAGTCGGATGTAAAGACACGCTCCAGTACGGCTCGCCTTTTAGCCAAAAAGGGGAAGGCGGTGCGCCACTGTGACGGCGGCGTATAATAAATGCAGCTCATATTGCTTATCAAGGTGCTCAAAAAGACACGCTGCTTTGAAGCTTACATACTGAGCGGGATGCTGACGGGTACCTCACAGAATGATAAGAAAGAAAAATAACGGCATTCGTTAAAAGTAAGGTTTTGAGCACTTACTCAGCAGGTATTGTCAACGGCGGAAAAGAGCGCAGTATACTTCATGACTGTAAACACGCTGTGCAGTGGCTGTGCGTGGATCGAGCGCTAGGGCGTCAAATCTTCCGCGGGGGCCATTAATGAGTGCGAGCACTCACTGTGTGCAGCTGCGGTGCCCTACTTCTTAAGCAGGCCTGTGAAGTGTGAACACTTGCAATGCTGAGCAATACAACCGCAAACTTTGGATTCTGCAGCATCTGAGTGGCGTGTTTGAAGTGAACTAAATCCTATTAAGCTCCTGCTACACTGTATTGTCTTGTGCCTTGTAAAGAAAATGTGCTGCTCAAAATTAGAATATGCAAGTTAGCTCACTTTGTTGTGTTAATATTTTGCCAAATGAGTAGCCTCGAGGTTTTTGCAAGGCCTTGTCCGACACGTTTCTGCATGGATTTTGCAGAACTTGCTATGGAAACTACATAAATGAGATACTGTGAGCTTCAACTTTCACCTGCATAACATGCATTATAGTACAGTGTTTCACTACTATGGAATTCTTGTCTATGTCTTAAGAGACAGAAGGGAAGAGGGAGGAAGACTAATTCTGTATCCATTCTGCACTCTATTTTGCTATCTCCTCTTTGCAGCAGCGAGCAATGCTTAGCAGAGACCTGAACAGAATTGCCAATGATTTTGCCGCTTTACTGACAATTCCTCAGTGTTTGTGCAAGGCGATTTAACTCATCAAGGCTCTCTTCTGTGCTTCTGTTGTAAGGCCTTGAAAAGGCTGTGTTTGTGCTTCGTGGCCTTGAAAGGAGAGCCACTAAATCTTTGCAAATATAGTGTGGTAGTGCGAACATTTGATTCTGTTAAGGCTGTGTGAAAAACACTTTGTGCCACACTCTGTCAACAGTATCAATGCTAGCTTTTTTTCTTTTTTTTTTCTTGATGTACTAGATGTAATAGATTTACAACACATGTTAGATTTCCAGAGTTTAGTTTCCCGTCAACATATAGAACTCGCTTCTGGTGTATGTCAGTAAAAATCTATTTTGCTCGGTTTTCACCATTTCAAGTAATTACACTGAATAAATATATAATACTGCCACTTGAGTATGGTAAATACACATCATAATCAGGATTATTTTGGACAAAATTGAGATTATATAAGAGGATCCCTCACTGACTTGGAAACATGCATTTAGAAAAAAAAATACTGCTTCAATCTAGTGCACCAAATTAAGAGGCTGGATCAATTTCTGGTTTTGTAAAACGTTTTAGCCGAGGTCCGAACGAGGGTTGCTGTTAACCCTGAGCCTTTCCAAGCCGATCTAGAGCAGGTCGCGGCGCAACACCACGCAGGAAAATCGTCCGCCAAGGGAAAGGTTCCCGCTAGGGGATCCTCATGAGCCAAAAGGCCACCCCTGACCCGTTCATTGGGCGAGAGGTCACTGCAGGAAATTCATACCCCAGACCAAAATGAGAGAGATACAATAATCATTTAATCTCGATTTTCTTGGAAGCGAAAACCAAATTGAAATTGGATTAATTGCACAGCCCTATTCTATCATTTCCATTTCTAAGGCACATCCCTGAAGTAATCAAATCGTGAACCTCCATGTTGCATGGCTTATTTATATATACAGGACATCTATTATGTTTAGATGGTATACTGTCTCATAATAGCTAGCACAGGATTTCTTCCTCCCTCTTCTAAAACCATCCACAAACCATTTGCACTTCAACTCAGTAAGAAATCTATATGGCCGTGGGCAGAAGCTCTGTTTGCCCATACGATTAGAAAGCTAACGTTATGTTGACATCCAATAATTAGCAAAAGTACAGAGGTAAGGGTTTGCATCTCCCTCATGTAGACTGGGGGAGTATATAAAATGCATACCACAAGGTTCTGCAAACACTGTAAAATTCCTATTATCATTTAGGCGGCTCGGCTGCATAGGGTGCAGGCTCCTTTGATGGCTCCTTGTTTGTTGTTTTCACTGCTCAGGTTGCTTTTTACAGGATTAACAGCCAAGCCCAGATATATGGTTATAATCAGATGAAACCTACTGAAGAATAAGATCAAACGATTAAAAAAAAAGAAAAAAAAAAGGCAATTCCTGTGGTCTGAAATTGTAATGGTCTAATTATCACGCTGGGAGCAGAGAGGTGTGTTTGACTGGTAACAATTCTGAGTATCAGTAATGATGTATGTTCAAACATTGCTCAGTGAGCATGCTCCTGTGCTTCCTACAGCCCGTATACAGTGCCACAACATAGACAATGAATTTCAAAAGTAGACAAAAGGTGACACTAACAATATTCAGGATGTTTTATTTTATTTGTAAATGTGCATAGCCCAGATTTGAAGCCACTTCCAATGCAACGAAATCATACACTCTCCTGCTCGTCACAATTAGCAGCATCTATCATAGTCAAAAGCAGTGGCAGCCTTCACACGTAAGACGTCGTAAATCCTTGGCTCATCCTTGGTTCAGCTCAGGAGTGAATTTATATTCACAAACAATGAATAGACCGTCCCAGAACACAAATATATGTGAAAATTCAAGCTGAGTGATATTCCTCTTTAATAGACGTTGGATAATGGAGTTCACCAGCATGAAAATATTTTCAAACACAACGCCCAATACTGCGCACATTGTTAATTTGAACTTGACAGCGTCTTGTTTTCATATGCATCCCAATTTTTTATTTATTGAGAATAGCTGGCAATACATCTCAGATTTCCATTCAAAGTTGTACTGTTGACATCACTCTTCCAACTGCGGGAAAGAAATAATTAGTTTCCTCACAGCATGCAGACATTAATATTAATACTTTGCTGACGTACATTCTGTGTCCCTAACTACTTGTCATTTAAAATGTGAACCCATGAGATAGTACTCTAAATATATCTGCTGACAGATCCAGTACAGTAATGAGCTTGAATCAAGTGTCTGTCACAGTGCGCCGTCATTACTCCTCCATGACGCTTGGAGCCGCTTCAAGGTGATGGATAGGTCAGAGGTGACTAATTTTAGCAATTGTTGCTGTAGGTCAGGTTTTCATCATTTTTCAAAGGCACAATTTGGAAGAAAAATCTAAGACTAATTTGATCTGAACTAATGGAGTATGTCACTCTCGACACTGTGGGTGCCAAGGCCATGTTCTGTTCTGAGACGGAAACAGATCGGTCCCCTCGGTGGAGTTACAGCATTATTTCAGTGATCGCAAGAATGTCTCAAAGTTTTCATACATCTAGACTATGGCCAAACAGTGTGTTCAATGTATTCACTCTCAAGGAAGTTGTGTAGCATCTACTGTTTATGTACCCCCAAGTTCATTTACTGAACTTGGGGGATATGTAGAATACAAACTTAATGTAGTTTAAGTGTCGAGACACAGCCAGAACGCTGGAAGAAGATAGACAAAATTGCTAAACTGGCCAAACTCAGAGGCATGTGAGGAGACTAGGGAGTTACAAGTTCACAAATGTCACCTGCAGTTGATGCTTGCAATTTGCTTTTCAATTAAAAATGAAAGAGAGAACAGGAGATAATTGGCAACTAGGGCATAAAGCCTAATTTGGAGTTTTGCAGAGAAAGCACATTTTCTCAGTATTTTATTTTTTCATTTTATTTAATTGAATTTTATGTATGCATGTTCACATTTTAGACCACACTCAAAAATAGACTTGAAATTTTTGCAACAAAGAAGGTGGTTATTATGAGGTGAGTTGTTCAAGGGCAATGATTAAGGCTTGTATAAATATTCAGGATAACTATTATGACTATTATTCAGTAGATTTTAACTTTACACAGCTATGCAATGTTGCTATTGGTTACAGTTGGTTCTATAAACATGTGTCTCTCGTGTTTTCAGCTGCACTCCAACATGGACAGAGACGATGGCAATGTGAAGTACGTTCTGACTGGAGACGGGGCAGGCAGCCTGTTCCTGATCGATGAGAAGTCCGGAGATATCCATGCCACCAAGAGGCTGGACCGGGAGGAGAAAGCCATGTACACACTCACTGCAAAGGTGCTGGACAGGAGAACCAATTCAGAGCTGGAGCCCGACACTGAATTCAACATCAAAATTCACGACATCAACGACAATGAGCCAAAGTTCGCGAAGGAAATCTACTTCGCCAGTGTCCCCGAAATGTCTGAAGTTGGTAAGTTATGGTTGGTATTATTTTAGAGATCTGAACTGTTGATTGGGCTGTTAGTTGGACGATATATGAAACTTGAAGAAGTCCCCCTCGACTCTAGGCAAATATTATATTGGACTTTTCTTCCCCTTTTTGTTACAGTTGTTATTTCGATGGCTTAAAGAAGTAAGCGAGAAAATAATAAGAGTATAAATCTATAAATGCAATAATAATTGGTTTCTTAATTCAAAAGCATACATATAATTCATAGTATGCTGGAAGGCAATTAACAGTTTAAACCAAAACTCTGAACAATGTTGTTGACCGGCCTATTGTGACGCTGTATTCACTCCTTCAAAGTCATTTGCTCTTTTTGTGATTATTTGTTTGGCCAGGCTCATTGGGCATTCATAACAAGCAATGCCATTTGCCATTTTTAATAGGCAGTAGAAATATTGAAAGTTTAGATTGTCAGTCTTTCCAATTAAGGATTTGCTTCATTGCGCTTCACTTCATTCCATTCAAGTCATATAAATAAACCAATTGGCATGAATATAAACAAAGCTTATGAAAATAATGCGTGAGGCATGAAATCAATCCTCAATTACGCAACCAAAAATTATTACACAGGAGCAATCAAGGGTATATCAAAAGCCAATTGTCTATATGAGACATAACAACGTCCTATTTAGAATTCATAACGCACTGTCCTTCGATTTCTCAGCTGCATGGATACTGGCCAAAGGTGGGTCAGGGTCACTACTGCTCGTCTTTGGGCCGGCCTTATATGTTCAGACTGAACAAACTGGTTAATAAAGCCAGCCAGCCATGAAAAACCAGCAGCTCCCTTTTATGCTATCAGTGCTGGTACTAAGTGGGACAGATGTTCAAGGGTTCATTAGTATGCACGGAGACAGTCAGAGACCCAAACAGGACACGGCAGAGGTCTCCTGAATGCCAAGGACAGTATTTGCAACGTGGTGTTATTGAAACGCTTGGGTGGATTATGCAGGACTTCATAGGGAAGTGACTCAATGAAAGGATATCTGAGAGAAACTGAGCTCTTTCTTAGCTTAAAATATCCATTCATTTCATCATTTTTATTTATTTAGCACACGAATGGCACATATCCAAGCACCTATCATTTGGTTGTGGAGGATTGTGTGTGAGGCCCGAGTGGTTGGAGTTTTAGTGATAGTGTGACTGCTACTAGTTTCACATTGCCCAATAACACTTCCAATACCGGTTGCTGGGTGTAATCGCAGCTGGAAAAACGAAAGGCAGCGTCCCTGAACACAGTAATTCTATTCCAGCTCCCTAGTAGAAGCCTGTCAGTATTTATTTAATGCTGCCACACCTCTGACTCTGACAACAGAGGTCAGGGAGAAATGCATCAGCAATACGACCTCGCTAAGCTAAAAGCAGCAATGGCTGTATGCAAAGTTAGCAACAAATCATTATTTTTTTAAATGTATACTTTGAACAGGGCTCTGCTAAGATAGATAATGTACCTTCGAACTTGAACTCTAATTATAACATTTACGATAAAAAAAGTACAACAACATAGTGTTTCATTACTTGAGTTTAGTTTTAAGCCAATATGCAACACATGTGTTATGTTTTTTTTAAAGCTATGGTAAAAAAAATTATGTATTAGACTCATCAGCTGTAGGGTGCAATGGATCACAAAACTCACAGTTCGGATCTGAGAAAAACTTGCCATTAGTAGTTTTAATTAAGTATTATAAGCTGCTTGGAGCTAGTGATAGGAAGTTAACTAGGTCCTAATTATGTCTCTATCAATTTTATATTGCTGTGAAAACATCTCCTTCAAACAACTATTCATTCAAGTTTCTCGCCCAAAAACAAAATTTCACAAGATTACATTTAAACACATATATTTTACTTAATAGAGCTTGAAACGCATCATAATGTAACTCAATGTAATCTCCGCACATTAGCTGTCAGCTCCGGTGCTGCCACGTTGTATATTAACCTAAGGAGAGAGAGACCTTCACTTCAAGCCTTGATGACGTAGAAACGTTCAGTCTCACTGACATTTCAGAGATCCATCTTCGAGGACAACGGGGATTAATCAAAGCAATCACTTTCATTGAGGTGACAGAATAGACCCTGCTATAGTCTGCAAGCTTATCACAATTGATTCACAGTACCACCAGCTTCCTCAACTACCTTGTTGCTTTTTTTAAAAAGGGAAGAAATTACCACGTCCCTAATTGATTTTTTACTCAGAAGTCACTGTATTCCTTTAACAAACTAATTAGATTTCCACCAGAGCCCTGTTATTTGACGTTGAATTAAAGATTAGTCAGTTTAACTTATTGCTTTGCTAAAAAGGTATTATGAGGTTTACAGCAAACTCTCTCCAAATAAACAGGAAGTAAATAAAACATATGTTGAGTCAGTTACTTGATCATGTAAAACTGTTTTGGCATTAAAGCTGACTTTGCATGTTCTCTTTGCAGGTACATCTGTTGCCACAGTAACCGCCAATGATGCCGACGATGAAACGTATGGGAACAGTGCCAAGCTCGTATATAGTATTCTTCAGGGACAACCATATTTCTCTGTGGATTCTGAAAATGGTAAGCCAAACCCAGCTAGATCTCCTGGATGCAGTTCCTAATGTCATGCAAGTCTGTAAACAGATATCTTGCACTGCAAATATGAGACTGAGACTTCAACAAGCAGGATAGGGATTTATTTGCTGATCCTATTTGAGTCAAGATCTGAATCCACAGAATAAATTCCCTTTCGGAACACATTGATGAGATTATTTATTTCAGCTGAAATGTCAAATTCTGTCGAATTGTGTACTTCTAATAGTAGTAGTAACATATTTATATCTGGACTGGGCACCAGCTGTTCATAAATCCTTCATAAATCCATTGTAACTAGCTAGTTTCAAACTAGCTAGTTTCATTGTTTGAAATCAGCTGATCTATTGCAACCTCACCAATAGATGCCGCCAAATCCTACACACTGGACATTTAGGCCATTATTTACATAAACTATTTTCAGCATGTCTTAGTTTTAAATAATGTCAGACATTTTTAGAAAAAGTGTTCACTTTCTCTCTAACCGAGAGGTGGACAACCAAGTAAGTTTCATCTCTTGGCGTAACATTGTTAGCAGCAAAGGGAAACATGGAGCCTATGTCAAAGGTCCATTCCAGCAACTGCAAACTCAATTCACATTGGATGTGTTTATTTAACATAGATACAAGAGAAAGAACAATCTTGTTTAACAGGCAGCGTAGTCAGAGACTCTGACCAAAACAGCGAACAACAAAATGCCTTTGTTGTTTGACATCATGAGTCATGCGTGTGGTTAGGGCCAATGTTTTGAGCTCTGCAGGCACATCAACCTAGACAACCTCCTGTGACTTGAATTATGTACATAAACATCTGACAGTAGGAAAGTGTTGCCAGGGAACAGAATCCAGGCAGCAATTACATTTCCCCTTTAAAACGTAATTGGCAAACCAAATTAGTAGTATATAGATGCAATTTCCTAGGAGACAAGGTTGAGCACAGAGATGAAATTGATCTTAATCTTATCTCATTTTCAGTAAGGCAGAAGATACACTTTTCCAAAATGAAGTTTTCCATTAAATTTGCAAAAGTGGTGGGAATAATGTGTTTTTTTTTCCCACCAGGCACCATCAAGACAGCCCTGCCTGGCATGGACAGAGAAGTCAAGGAAAACTACCAGGTTGTGATCCAGGCTAAAGACATGGCCGGACAGATGGGCGGGCTCTCCGGCACCACGACAGTCAGCATCACGCTCTCCGACGTGAACGACAGTCCACCACGCTTCGCCAACCGTAAGAGTCTAATGGACTTTTAACATGAGTAAACTTTAGACACAAAATAACTAAAGACATATATATATATATATATATATATATATATATATATATATATATATATATATATTAAACATAATCTCAAAACAATATATTAAGAGTTTGGTTGTTTTCTTGTTTTTTTCTGGTCCAGTCTGTTGCACTCCCAGTTGACAAATATTTTTTGGGGCAAACCAAAGTATGCCTTGAATGTTGATATTTTTTAACCAAATAAAAGTTTCTTATGCATCACGCTTGTAAAAAGGCACAATGCATTGTTGTTAACATTGTAAAAGAAAAAAAAAAAGGGTTTGAAAAAAGCTCATGGTGTGTGTTCAAATAATAACGTAACAACCGTAACAATGTAACTATGCAAATAGCAACGGCCTATAACAGACTTTCTTACATAACGATACATAACAAGGGGTACAACATTACTTAACAAGAGTAAATTAAATACATTTTTTGGGGTTTCATGTGGGAAAGGACTGAGGTCTCCTTGGTCCTGTATTTGTTTCACCCATCCTTCACCCCGGCCACCGTTCCTTAGACTTTCTTGCTTGTTAAACTCATTAGTGTTCCACATAACTTTCAACAATGGTCACTCGAGATACGACGTGACTTACTCTGGGCGTCGCTCATTGTTCCATGTCGCTTGCTCCGACCACAATGCAGAAATGTTGAGATTCAATGTATTATTTTGGCAACTGGTTTGGGTGTACAAGCTTGGTTTTCTGCGTACCAGCTGAACTGGCATTTGTCATCATGACACATTATCATCATGACACATTCTGGCACATTAAAAAGTAGCCAAGCAACATGCACCAATGGCATCACAGAGCTAAATTCAACTGGCATCGCTTTAAGACAATGTTATGTTTGCAGTAAAAAAAAACAATACATGGCATAGTCATTTTGTTCCACTCGGCAACTGATGATGAGTCAAGTGTGACACCTAGTGGTAAAAGCACCTTAGAATCAAACTAGTATATAAATGTTGAAACCAGCCCATCCCTACGGAGCCTACTCATGAGACAAGCATGCACAAACGAGTCTGTGATGACTTTGTTTCATCCACCGTCACATAGATTCCTTCCGCGTGACCGCCGTGGAGTCTACAGAGATTGGAGGTGCCATTGGACGCATTAAGGCTGATGATCCAGATGTTGGGCGTAATGCTGAGATGGAGTACAGTGTCGTTGGGGGTCATGACACATTCAACATTATCACTGACCAAACCACACAGGAGGGAGTTATCATCATCAAAAAGGTAATGTATTTCTGTTCCGTATTTCCCATTTCCTTTTTAGGTGCTTTTAGTCTTCCATTAAAGGCGTTACTGCTTCATGCTTTGTCGTCTGCAGCCAGCATCACACGGAGCTGCTCAGAGCAGTCATGTGACTGTGACTTGATTGATAACGGCTGTGCAATCACACAAAACACTTTTGACAAGTGACATGTTTTCATACAGCTGCAAAGAATGGCCTTCAATAAATGGTGAAGTTTTCCACAGAAAGCCTTTAAATCAAATGCATTTTTAACTAATTCATCAAATAACCCCACGTGTGAAAAAAAAAATATATGCCTTTTAAAAAAAATTTTTAATATTAGTTTAATTATTTCACCTTCAGGAGTTTCTCTTCACGTTTTCGTATATGCATCTAAATTTGAGCTGTCCTTTTATCTGGTCTCAATATATACGTTTAACTTCAATGGAAAGACAGAATAGTGCAGTTTCGGATAACAAAAAGCCCTGTGATAACGTGTAAGAACGACATGTGACGGAATATATTTTTGAACTGTAGTGTAAAATCAGATACGCTAAGCCTGTGAAATGAATAATATAAAGTAGTCTTTTGCTAGAAACTCTTTTCAGATTCCTCCTGAGATCTGCAAGATATTCCTCACATGGATTTGTAACTTCGAATTGAGAGTATGAATAAGATAAAGGCAGACAAATGGAATGTAATGAATTGCCTATCAAAAATCCTGGAGGCGGGCAGAGTTTCATGGAAAAGTCCACAGCTTGACTTCTGATGCTCTTTCATCTCCAGGCACTGGATTACGAAAGTAAGAGGGACTACGAGTTCAGAGTGGAGGTGAAAAACACCTACTTAGATGCCAGGTTCATCCACGGTTTGCAATTCAAAGACTACGCCACGGTCAAGGTGACCGTGGAGGATGTGGATGAGCCGCCGGTCTTCACCAGGAACCCTTACATCATCGAGGTGCACGAGGACACGGCTGCTGGCAGCTTCGTCGGCGTGGTGTCGGCCAGGGACCCCGACGCTGACAACAAGCCAGTCAAGTATGCCACGCGACACAGCGAGACGCGTTTAGACAGCGAGCAGACTGTTCGGGCCGCGCGCCAAATCTCCTCCCCGAGCCTTTTTTCGCAAAACAAAGTCATTCTCCTTGGGAATGAAAGTTCTCGCTATTTCGTAAACTTCGACAATGAATCAAAGCGATCCGTTCATCAAAGATTTCCCCACCAACCACAGTGGAGCAATGCTGTATTGCAGTAATGTGATTGTTTTAAAACGCATTGTCCCAGCTTTAATTATACTAGAATGAAATCAATAAGAGAACAAGCAACCCATGGTAGAAATACAAAGTCTCCTCGTATCAGTCTTTTTAACAGGGATATGAAAATGAGCCCACTTGGATATATCTAATCCATCAGCCTAACCACTTGTCAGTGTGGAGGGGGGAAGGGAAGAAAAGCATATTATTCATGGGACCCTCCTGGTTATTTCCCAGTGGAAGATGGCGGAGGCCCTGTGAAGTGAATACAGACGCTGTTTATTTCCCACAATTATGTAAGCCCTCCGTGGCACAAAGTCAAAGTGAAAGAGCCTAATTTGCTGTATCGATTCACACAGCTCAGCGCAGCCGTTCCACACATATGGCGCCTGCCCGTCTCCGACAAGGAGATATGCCACTCTCGGCCCATGCCACATGGCGTATTGTGTTGCAAATTCAAATTTCAGTGGAATATGAAAGTTGACTATGACAGACGAGCAGGCGCGGGGAAAGATGCATCATCCCTTCATCCCTTGACTATGGCGAGCGTGGAATATATTGTCTTTTGGGCAGCGAGTGATGTACTGTGCGGAACACAGTTTTATGAAGTAAAGAGGTAATTTAATGTGTGTTTGCCTTGTGAAGACAGAGCCGTGCAAGCGGAATAGATCTTACATTGTATGAGCAATATTACAGGTATGCAAATATCACAGAGGAGCAAAATGTGCTTGGCGTTTCCATGGCAAGGGATTCTATTTGTATTGGTATTAACGATTGCATGATTGTGTGCTTTTCTTCCAGATACTCCATTGATCGGCATACAGATCTGGAGAGGCTGTTCAACATTGATTCAGTAAATGGCACCATCACGACACTGAAGGCACTGGACAGAGAAATGTCCAAATGGCACAACATCTCTGTGGTGGCCACGGAAATAAGTAAATCAAATTTCTAAAATAGTTCTGTTTTTGTATAAACCTAACATATGACCTTTACTGACTTCTGTTATGGTGATTTTCTTTTATTTGATAAAAAAAAAAAAAAAAAAAAAAAAAATTCTGATTCTTCAAAAACACGCTGATGTTATTTTTTCGTTATTATTTCAGATAACCCGCGGCAGACGACTCGAGTGCCTGTGTTCATCAAGGTGTTGGACGTCAACGACAACGCCCCTGAGTTTGCAATGTCCTACGACACATTCGTCTGCGAGAATGTCAAAGCAGGACAGGTGATTGAAATTAAATACATCTTCTCTGGTTTGGGAGTCACATATTTAACAGGAAAACAAAGATAAAGAAACTAATTCACAGGATGAATATTTTAATTAAAAGGATGTATTTGGCTCAATCCATGGAGTGTGTATCGGGAGGTTGTGGTCGTAGGAAAACCATTTCTTACATTAGGAAGAGGTTTTCAGTTTTATTGGGCAGAGAGCCAGACAGAAGTTGGCAGTGATTATCTATCAGTCACTTCCTAACATTTGCAGAGGAAATGTCACACTCCACGTGCTTGGTGGATGCTGACGGATCTGTGTCGGGGAGCAGCCATTCACACAACAGCCACATGTGTTTATGGTTTGGGTGTTTCAAGAGTCTGCAAATCCTTTAATTATCCGAGCACTCCTCACTAATTGCAGATTTATCTACAATGTATCTGATTGGCCCCAGTTTACTCTCAGTTACTTTTTTTTTTTACAATTGTGAGCATACAAATAGAAAAAAAAAAGAAAAGAAAATGAAAGGCTTTGCTCTACATCATGTGTTTAAATGAGTGTTTGGATAGGATTCCTCCTTAAGCAAACAATTTACAAGGTTTCACGTGGTTTCTCATACTTTGCTTTGTTCTTCGCAGCTGATTCAGACAATAAGTGCTGTTGACACGGACGAACCCCTTGTTGGACACAAGTTTGTCTTCAGCATAAGTTCCACCAATCCAAACTTCACCATTGCTGACAGGGAAGGTAAGATACAATTTTTTTGGCATTCTTACTGAAAAAAAAAAAAAATAATAATGTAAATGCCTCCAGATGTATGTCATAATGAGAAAATATTTGAATCCTGGTTGATATGGCGAACAGGGACACGGGGTTTGATGTGAGGAAAATCGTTAGGACGTCATTTTAAAAGGTGCCAATTTAAAAATTCAGAGCATATACATTGCCTCCACACGGCTCTCAACATGGCGACGGCTGAGCCGGTGGCTAGCAGCCAACGGTGATAATGCAACTAACAGTTCGAACAGCGGCAGCAGCGCTGACGGAGCTAAAAGTGTTTACCTGAGGGAAACGTAGTACGCAGCGGCCCGGAGCCAGCCGGTGGGGCACGCTCACATCGACTGTGCCCCGACAGGAACAGGAGCTCTCTAAACAAAAGCAAAACTTTAAAACTATTTACAACACACACAGAGGGAGAGCGACTTCATGCTCTGCTCAGGTAGACATCACTCCACTGTAGCTTCACATGGCAGGTAGTTATTTTCTGCTATATTAATGCCCTGAATATCAAATAGAGACAACCTTCGGATATGGTGCAGACAATCATAAATTACAACAGAATGCAAACAACAATATATTTCAAAAGAAAGAAATAAAAAAAAATATATATATATTGATTGTGTTTTTTTTTTTTCTAAGCTGCATTGTGTTACGGAGAAATGTTCAGACTAATGGTCACAGCCCGTCTGAGGGAGAGAGAAACACAGAGCGTGTTCAGCTGGCTTGCAGGATCTGATTGAAAAAAACTTCAAATGCTGAATCTTTATATTCGCTCTCTATTTAGCGCAACTGCTTTCAGTATGCCAAGTCATAGTTCGAGAATTGAATCACAGTAAATATTAACTAAAGCTCCTCAAATACTGGAGTGTGTTGACTGTAGTGGACCTAAAATGGAGACATGAAATTCCACTCTGGAATTTTACAAACAAACCTTGAACTTTATTTTGTTCTGCAGAAAAAAAAAAAATGTGCGGCCATGCTCAGCCACTATGCGTATGTCCGTTTAGAATTACATTAGCTGTGTTCACTCATAAACTTTTTCTCTAAAAAATAAAGTCAAATAGCTGAGGTTGTGAGTAATATGCCTCATGAATGCTTGGACTACTATTTAGACATCTTTACTCAAGACGCCAGTGATTGTAAAAGGCCCTGCATTATGTATTATGGGCTGTCCGTCACCGCGCACAAAGAAAAAGGAAATAAAGATGGCAATTCTTCCCCCTGCGTCTTCTTAAGCTAAGTGAGGCGTCTCATTACTGACAAGCTTCGCCCGTTTTGTGCGTCTTCCCCACAGATAACACCGCCAACATCCTGACGCGGCGGGGAGGTTTCAGCCGCCGCGAGATGAGCATGTACTTCCTGCCTGTGGTGATCTCGGACAACGACTACCCCATCCAGAGCAGCACCAGCACGCTGATCGTGCGCGTGTGTGCTTGTGACAGCCGCGGGAACATGCAGACCTGCAACCCGGAGGTCCTGCCCTTCTCAGACGGTCTCACAACCGGAGCTCTGGTGGCCATACTGCTCTGCGTCGTCATCCTCCTCAGTAAGTCCCCCCGTGTATGAGCGTGCGTGTATGTGTGTGTGTGTGTGTGTGTGTGTGTGTGTGTGTGTGTGTGTGTGTGTGTGCGTGACCAGGTATATTTGAACCCTCTTGTCTGTCTTGCGATGTCTTTTTTTTTTTTAGGTACTGTATGGTTGCAAATTGCTGCTTCTGGCAACAAACTCAATTCAAGTCAATTTTCATTTATATCGCCCAGAACCAAAAATCACAAATTGGCCTCAAAAGGCTTTGCTGTATACTAAATAACTTCCTACTTAGACTCTCTGATGTTCCTTTACTATATCCTGCCCCCTTAGTTACTGTTGCTATGCATGCCTAGCTTTCCCTTTGGGCATTGCACATATGCAATTTACAGTGATAACAGAGGCCGTTTTTTGAAATGTGAAGTTGTTGTGTTTTAACAATGGGTCTGTGAATTCCCACAGAAGTTAACAAAAGCAGGCATGTCATTTCGAGACAGCAACCGTTCATTTTGCTGTCTCAATTGACAGCTGGCTCTTTTTAAAACAAGACCCTGTAAAACGGTCTTCAGCGCCCACTTGACTTGTGAAGACTGAGCCTAAAGCCGCATGTCCCGGGCCAAAGAGTCCGCATCGTCACCAGCTGATGACCAATGAGGAAGACTTGTTCTTGTATTGTGGGGCGGCTAGTCAGACCTGCTATGATGCTGTGTACCACTATTACGAATAGAAATGCAGTAAACATAACACTGTTTGGATGATTTGCAACACAGAGGTTAGATTTAAGCTGTATTGCACATGAGGGTCAAAGGGGCGAATTCACAACAGGAATCTGCACCAATGAGAAATAAGGACACAAAGGTTAAGGTCAAAGGGTAACTGTACAGCCAAGAAAATAGTGTCTCGGTGCTCCTGTGTTATCTGCATGTATTTCAATTAGGTAATATGCAGGCATTTGCCACAAAAATGGTCCCCTATTATGCAAATGAGCCTCATTGTAAAAACAGTCCGAATTACAAAGACCAGCGCTGATAGCCGCACGCAGTTCCAGTGACATTATTAGCGTCTTCAGAGTTGGTGGCAACTGAAACACATTTGTAAGGGGTGTAGCGCCCAGACTCTCCACTGAGGAGTGCATGTGGAATGCCTCTGCACCTCATTTTTACTTTATCTATCTGTCACTGTTCTACCTTCTGTTTCCTTGGTTTCTCGGCAAAAATACAACATTTATACTTTACAACTTGTATAATTGCAATCCGATGCAAAAGAGGGCAAATTGCATTCAGCCGCTAAACATTATGTCTGTGTTTGCGCTGTAATGTCACTAACGCAATGTCTCTTGTAAAACTGGCCTTGAAATGGGGAAGATGGCGATTGCAAGTCATTAAAAATTCAAGACGCTATCAGCGGAATCCGCAATCCACTCTTTGCGTATGCGCCCGTGGGGGTGACTTAGAAGAGAAAAAGACACGATTGGAGAATCACTGTTCGGGGGCGAACGGTCAATTCTTTCAACTCCAAAGATGTTGCCAATTGTCAAACATGTCACTTTCATCAACAAGCAGTCATGTACCTGACCTTAAACTCACATTAATAGCAGTGGCATGTCAGCTCCAGGGAAGCATATGTCCATCAAAACCCACATATGTCCATCAAAAAAACCTACATGTGGGTGACCGTGGCTTAGTGGTGAGAAGGGTTGTCCTTCAATCATAAGGTCGGCGGTTCGATCCTCAGCTAGCCCATGTCGATGTGTCCTTGGGCAAGACACTTAACCCTGAAATTCTGCTGTAGTTGTGCCTACGGTGTGTGAATAGTAGCTACTCCTGATGGACAGGTGGAACCTTAGCCCCTCCCATCAGTGTGTGAATATGTGAATGTTAAAGTGCTTTGAGTGGTCAGAAGACTAGAAAAGCACTCTACAAGTATGGGGCCATTTACATGTTTCTCTATTGCCACCATGGCTCAGAACCAGCTGTTTTTTGTTTTTTTTCAATACAGCTCCTGAGCTCTCGGTAGGACAAAGGATCTTAATAACCTTGGCAACATGAAGTGTTTTTTTTTTCTTCCTTTGATCTTCTTTTTATCTAATGTTGTTTTTTTTGGTCAACGGCATTGACATGACACACAGGAACATTAGCACTCCAGACAGGACTCTCATTTGATTCATGCTGCAGCCGATTCAAGGTGCTAAAGTCGATAACATGGCGCAGAGTGAGTTGCTTTGCTCAAGCATATGCCGCTGAGTGCCCACATGGAGAGGGGGTGGGGGTGGGGGTGTGGGGGGGGGGGGTGTGAATACGTCTGCTTGAACAGCTTCTATCATTACAAACAGGACATCGATTGAAAGCTTTCCCAACTCACTGGGATCAATAAAATGTTACTGAAAATATGCATTTCTGCCATCAGTCCCCACTCTGGCTGGCACCAGCTTTGAATCTTAATGTATTAAAACCGCTATTGTGACATTTAATACTTACTATGGTTGATGCAACGATATGCTGTCCTTAAACTGTGCTATGGTATAGTATTCCATTAGTCAGTCTACTTTACAGTGAATCACCATCACAACACATCATATGTGATTGGCAAAGTAAGTGGTTGGCCTTCTAAAACAATAGAACGATAACTCATTGGGACACTCAAACTGATTGGATACTAAGTGAGAGGTCTCAGTCATGCTTAACATAAAACTGGATCTACTTTTTCCTTGAAGCCTGGGCCCGCCCCCTGAAAGTTGATGACCTCTAAACTTGCCTTTTTTTTGTGTTGTTCAGAGGCTAGATCTTTGAAGAAATGTGTGCTCTTATTAAAAATGTAATCCTGAACTCATTGGTTGTATATGAATTTTGATGACAAGGCAAATAAAAAAGTCAAAACCAAATTAGTGAACGACATCTCTATCTCCTGAGCTGCAGTCAGGTACAGTATGTACGCATGTACCCGGCAGTGGTTCTCCATCAGCAAATAGTGCCGGCCGTGCCTCTACGCTCCAGTCATCAAATAAATCCACTTTGTGAAACGGTCGGTGTGTTTCCCCGGTAGGTTGCGTGTTAATTCCTGGCATGCGAAAAGCACCACTTCAGCCCTCCTCGTGATCTAATGCGGTGTGTAACGGCATACGGGCCACAACAGCAGAAGTGCCTATCATTTTACCCAGCAAAAAGCAGAAATGCGTAGTGCTTATGGTCAAGGGCGTATCAATAAGTAATGGGTTTCAACTGTCATTGAGCTTTACCTCGCTTGGCCAAGCACAGTGCTTGATAGGAGCGTTTATGACTGACTAGACATTGTGACTGTAGAAATCCTTGCATACTCTTTTAGCTGTTCAGTGAAACAGTCCTCATGGATATGTATGTGTCCTGCATTTGAGCCTATAATAATATAGTTGACTTTGAACCCACCTTTCTCCTGTCAAAATCTGTTTTTTGTTTGTGTTTGCCATTTGATCTGCAAACCTGACCAAACTGTTACAAAGAAATAAGTTTTCTTCCATCTGCCTGTTTTTACCTCCAAATCTGAAATCCCGTGTCTGGCGTCGGACAGATCTTCTCTGACGCATCGAGTGCGCCGAAGGTTAAACTCCACGCTCTCTCTCCACTTGAGCAAAATATCATGACATCTGCTCATTATCTGACACTTTTTCGCGCATGAACCCCCCTGACAGACCGTCGCATTCACCTCCGCTTGACTCCGATGGCCAGGCGCTGAGTTGGAACGTCTCTTCCTAGCTGGTCCCCGTCATTGCAGCCCTCTGCGCTGTCTAAAATCATTGGCACCGGTTGGTCACAAATGTCTATAAAGAACCTTTTAAACTGACACCTCCACCCCCGTTCAACCCACATTGAAGGTGTTGTAATTAACACCCAGGTGGGAGGCAAGTAGACAACTTCAGTACCCAAAGTACACGCTGGTAGGATGGAAAAAAAGGGAAAGGAAAGAGACGGGAAGGAGTAGAGGTGAAGCCGGATTTGTGCTTGTCCTAAATGAGATATTGCTTCCTCTTTTTCTGAAGAATTACGGGTTTATTTAGAATTCGCTAACACACAGTGCCACTCTCTGGAAACATGCTCACTCTGCAATCTCCGATTGTCTTTTACTGCTGAAAGAGAATAAAGGAGATGAGATATGAGGCTGGGTGCTGCAGAGAGAGAGAGAGAGAGAGAGAGAGAGAGAGAGAGAAAAAAAAGGATGGATCATCTAACCGCCGTGCATTTTATACAGTGAATGTGCCGTTCAAGGGGAAAAAGAAAGAAAAAGCTTTTTCACTGAATCTTTAATAATAGGAGGTGAATGCCTGAGGCAGTGTTGGGGATTTATCACTGGTAGGAAATGTGTCTCCCTTCTGCGCTCCTGCTCCCCTGTGCTCTTTAATGCATGACACATGTTAGGAGGTACACATCTTATGCTGAGCTTTCTCTCTCTGTCTCTCCCACTGTTTTTGTGTAGTGATCGTGGTGCTGTTTGCTGCCCTGAGGAGACAGAGGAAGAAGGAGCCTCTGATCATCTCCAAAGAGGATGTCAGAGACAACGTCGTCAGCTACAACGATGAAGGGGGCGGAGAGGAGGACACTCAGGCCTTTGATATCGGCACACTGCGCAACCCAGAGGTGATGGACGCTAACAAGCTGCGCCGGGACATCATCCCCGAAATGCTGTTTCCCTTTCGGAGGACATCGCCCATAAAGGATAACACCGATGTCAGAGACTTCATTAACGGGCGACTCCAGGAGAACGATACGGATCCCACGGCGCCCCCCTATGACTCCCTGGCCACGTACGCTTACGAGGGCAGCGGGTCACTGGCGGAATCCCTCAGTTCGCTGGAGTCTGCTGCCACCGAGGGGGACCATGACTACGATTACCTCAGCAACTGGGGACCGCAATTCAAAAAGCTGGCCGAGATGTACATAGGGAAGAGTCCCGACAGGGAGACCTAGACGGAGCCACGGTGCGCTCTCATTTTTTCGAGACCATATTTTGTGTCTGTTCATCGAGCTAGCTAGCCAGACAGCCATTTGTCTAGTTCGTTAGCTAGCCAGCTAGTTGACCATCTGTCCATCTATCTATCCAGCTATCTATCTGTTTATCTGTCTAGTTTGCTAGCTAGCGCGCTAGTTAACTAGTAGTCTATTTGATTCACTCACATCAATTGCTGCAATCCACTCGTGGATGCTGACATGGAAATCAAGTAGGACTTGAACTGAGTGGAATTTTACTCATTAATGGGGATACAGTATAATTCTCAAAGTTTTACTGTTTTTGATCATAATCAGTAAAGATGCCTTTGAATTTTAGGATTCTTTGTGAACAATGGTGTGGACAATGTGTTTTGTAATTGACCTGAGAGATAGTAGTCTTGTATGCTATCAATGTTTAATGGCACTGGACTGGTTTTGGGGCGGGGTAGAGAAGGAGTCAAGTGGTTTTTCCAGCCACCTCCATTAAATACTGTAAATGTACAAAGTGTTTTTAATGATGGACATCCTATATACTATTTGCTATCTTTGTTTGACAAGCAATGTTCATGTGAGTGGTTGGTGCAGTTTATTTGTCAAACTGTGAATTCATTTCATCATTTAGGTGTAATATGTAATGGAAAGTGTATGTTGTAGGAAAACTGTCATACACTGGCAATTCATGCTGTTTGAATGCTGAATCATACTGTTTTATATTTATATTTTTATACTTATTTTCTTAATAAAATTATGTAAAAAAGAAGCAAATACAGTTTCAGTCCATTGCCTGATTTTGGTTACTGGAAGGGTGTTGCTGTTGGTCCTTACAGATATTTTGTAGGGAAACACATTTTATATTTTCAATGTTTTTTCAAAAGTTCAATCAGTATTTGTTAGTGGTGCAACGGATCAATAAAACTCACTGTTTGGATCGGGTCATTGATGCCGATCATTATGGACATACACACTGACACCATCCTGAAGAAGTGTCCAAATGTAATGCAGTTTGTATGTTGGGAATATTATTACCCCAACTTTAGATATCAATAGAGAATTAAAGCTTAAAAAAATTAAAACTGTCTGTCAGCAATGGGAAGAAAAGAAAAATCCATTTTGAGATTAATTAAAACTATTAGGCCCAGGTCAGTGTACTGCATTTTCAGTTGTTTTCCCTTCAATGTCAACTAGTATTGTTACAATTTAAAACAACACAGAGGGATAACGTATATATAGAGATAGAAAGAGTAAATATTATGCCAAAAAAGAGTCAAGAGTCTCTTATATTCTTTAAAAAACTGACACACTTGAAGAGCATTCGTTTTTGGAGATTCAATTTGTACCAGAAAATGCAATATTTGCAATAATCTGCAATAATTAACAAACCTAAGATGAACAAAACTACCAACCAGAATAAAATGACATTTCCAAACTTACAGTATAGTAACTCGGTTAATTACTCACTTATCTGCAACTATTCATTTTTTCACAGAACACTTGCTGATTAGTGGGCATCTGTGGAGATAACAATACCTCCAATCACTTCTCTTCTCACGTCGTTGCACTTGGTTTCAAATGTGAACAGCTGCCAGCTCACCGTTGCAGCGCGACACATGCAGCGGCTGTCTTAATTTGTATTGTATGATTCCTGAAGTACTTCCAACATGTGCGCCATACCCAGAGGAATTAGTTGCAAAGTTACATTCTTGTTATATTGTTAAATGTATGTCTGTCTACTCAGACATAATGATTTCATTTGCTGACTGCATGACAGCTTCTAGTTAAGCTGTTTTGATCGTTTTTATTGGATCATTAATTGCTCTGATAGTTGTCACATGAAATAGAATAACAGAAATGAGTATATCAGAGTTTGCTTACAGCAAGTTCTATTGCCGAATAAAGAGCTGCGACAGCGGCTGAAACCACAGTGTTAAAAACTTTAAAACTTAACTATTTTCTTTGAGTTTTTCAAAACCTTATGACTATTTATGTAGTATGTCTTACGCCTTCCTTTCCACAACATATGTATCATTGTTAAAAAGAAAGTCACGCTTGATTCAGGAATTTTTATTTATAGACTTAAGTGGTGATAAGGTACACCTGTGCAATAGGGCTGAGTGGTAAAGTCAAAATCTTAAAATTCTATCACAATATTAGTCTTTACCTCTTACAATATATTTTACAATATAACGTGTTTTATGGTAGTTCAATAAAGAAATAATAATAGCCATATGGTAAAGTATGTTTACGTATACTCCTGTGTGAATTGAATACTTGACAAATTTAATGATCTCAGTATTTTCTCAATGAATTAAGGACTTTAGTGCAACGAGGACATAACATATTCAAGTTAAATTATGGAGAGAAAAAAAATGAATGCACACAAATACAGAGTAATCAGATTTAGACAGCAGTATGATTTAACCACGCTTTTGAGAAATGTGAGTATGTGCTGGTTATTATCAAATTTTGACAAACACAACATATTTGTGTATCATGATATCTCGCTATATGATTTAATCTCGAGATGATTCCATTGCAAAAATTATAAATTAGCATATACAATTATTGCCCAGACCTACACTGCATTCTAATGCCAACCAATATAACAGCGAAGCAATAAATCCAGACATTGTGAAGCTTTTATTGTCATCCTGCCATCACAGAGAGCTTTTGACCAAACATTGTTGAGCATTTTAAGGCCTTCGTTAATTTATGTTGCGCCGGACTGCAATACATCGATATGTGTTCCTATGGTTTTGTCGAGCACGACTAGAATCACCTCTCCAATGGCGTGGTCCAATACAACAGCAACCACAATCACCAATGCTGACTCAAAAATAAAATAAAATAATTAAAATGAATTAAAATTCCTCTGACATGGTGTTTACAAATGATAAGACTCACAAAGACCGTTTTGCTTGTCTGCAATGCATTGTATTTCCCAGGTGTAGAAGCCATGATTGTATTTAATGTGCACTCCAAGGCTAGCACCAACACGAGGGAGCGGTGGCCGTGCTTCTGTCCACAGTGGGGATTATTCTGAAAGTGAGAGCCGTGAGGAAAGGCTGGATATTGACTGTCCTGCTCTCTGTCACCTGCCACAGCTTGCAGAGTCCACCGAGCCTACCTGCTGAACACAAGGGAGACTATTGCGTTTCCCATATTGATCAGCTCTCTGCTACTAATGATGTATGTTACCAAAATACTATAACATGTTGCTGTCTCGTGGTAAAACAGCTCGGGAGTGAATAAACCTGATAAAGGATCTCATGAGAGTCCTATGTTGTAAAATGGATGATTAAAGAGGAGACTCTTTTGGTGAGTCAGTTCATGTTAGCGAGTTGTTTTTGTTGTTTCTTTTTCACCATATTTGGCATATTGTACAGCAACAGTATACTCTTACAAATGTATAATGAAAGTAGACATGTTATGCTCATTTTCAGATTCATACATGTATTTTGGGTTTCTACTCGAACATGTTTACATGCGTTAATGTACAATAAACAACATTTTTCTAATACTGTCCGTCTGAATATATCTGTATTCACCATCTGTGAAAATGCTCTGTTTTAGCCTATCTTTTTAGGGCCCGCCTCTTGAATGAACCCAGCCTGCCCTGATTGGCTTGTGAGAGTAAATATGGCGCACCTTTGCAAAGGTAATTCTCAAGGTGTGGGCGGAGATACTCAGATGGGTTGGTTTATTCTAATGAGCCTGCATGTGACATAGGAAGGGGATCCATATCTGAAAGGCTTGTTGAATCACATATCAGCCCACAAACTGGTTTTCTTATTTCCCAGTGTGTTGGTTGTTACTCCTCGGGCTGTAATCTACCAAATAAATGCTTAGTCACCTACCTCTCATGCGATTTAGTTGATTAAATGATTCATTGATTTAATGGACAGATCTGTAAAACTGAGTTCAACCACAACAAATCACACAAAAGCAACACTTCAAATCTTGTGTTTACCAGAGATGTGCTCATACGTTTCTTGGAAATTAGTCATTCTGCACGAAAAAAAGTGGATGTGGATGAGTAATTTGTTTTGCAAAAAAATATTACAATGGTATATTACATAACTGCGTGTTAGGGTCATAGATGTTGATAATTTATACATGAATGTGGAACACTAATGGGAAATTTTGCTTGTCATAAAATAATTTGGTTTTTCTGTCCAATGGGATGAATCAAAGGAAATGATAAAAATTTGACCCGTTGTTCAGGGACACAAAGGCCCAGTGAGAGGTGATTATTATTCCATCAGTTCATTAATGGCGTCTCCCCATTATGTTTCATGTCTTGCCACTAATTTGACCACAGTGACCTGCGTTGAGTGCGGCCTCTGTTCCCTTCAGGGTCTCTGTTGGCTTTCTGCGCAGCAAAGAGAGAACTCTCTCCGCTCACACCACGAACACCATGCCATGGTTCGAGCTTAAATAGAACATCGCGTGTTTGATGGAAGAAAGTAATTTGCATGCAACATGGAATAATACATGACGGGCAACTCCTGATGGGAAACCAACTTTGTGGCTACTGCAGCTTTATTTCAGTTCATAAAAGGGTAAAGGGAACCGCTGATAAAATTGTCTGATGGACAAGCAGCAGGATGTGACTGAAGCCAAGATTACTGATAGTAGATTGTTTCGCTATATCCGTTGATTACTGCCAACAACAAAGTCTAAGATATATCAAGTCTGAGGCAAAGACGGCACATTCAGTTCAGTTCAGCTCAAACTCACAACAGCTTCGTCCCAGATTGTTTACGTGCTCACAGACAGACTTCAGTTGATGCCATAACTTGAAGACTTTCATTTTTTTTTTTAGGATGTTTGTGTGCCCCCTGCCAGGCTCGTGAGAAACAGGCCTCTTGTCGGGATTCATAATGCATGTTGTTTCGTACGGGTCTACTGTGGCTGGAAAAGACTAACAGATGCAAAGCACTGCGATCAATAATGCAGGTGAAATATTGGTGTAGAGACAAGATGTGACAGCACATGCGGGCCACCTGAGGCTTTGCATCCTGTTCTGTGCCTACACTATTTAAAATAGTCCTTTATAGCGTAACCTTTCCCCAAAACAAGTCACAAGCGGATACCCCATTTTCTAACATTCCCTGCACATCAGCTTAATGTGGCTTAAATGCAACTGAAAGGGCGTTATTTTTTTAACACATATTGATTACATAACGGTCTTTTTGGCTACTTGTAAAGCCTCAGCTACCCAGCTTGAGTGCAGAATAGATTTTTCCATTAACTGACCTTTAGACAACCGAAACCCCCATGTGCCAACAGGAAGACTTCAGAAATGTGCTGTAAAATGAAATACGCTCAATGAAATCATGAAGCGCACGGGTATTTTAAAGCTGCTGGTGGAAAGCTACGGCTATATTTATAGATACATGTAGACCATTTGGGAAAAACGTGAATCTCTACTCCTTCGTACTTTCTTGTTTTCCGCTGTGTTATTTTAATCACCCACCTTTCATTCAATGTCATATCTTTCCTGTTTTCGGTCTGACTATGGTGTGTCTGGGGTCGGCATGGCCCGGCAAGTTACAGCCAGGTTGCACACCTTAGGAGAGATCGTCACCTGTTTGTGAGCCAGACAGGTCACAGCATGGCCGGGCAAAGAGCCGGTGAGGAGAACAGAAGACCGTGAAGCTTAGTTTGAAATCCCGGCTACTTGAAATGTGGTGACACCTGTTATGTCTCACACATCTTCCAATAGTCGCATTCCAAACAAAATATATATATTGAAACACAATGTAATGAAAACCGACCCTGTTTCCTTCAAAGTCATCTTCCCATACAACTAAACTGCACTCTCAATGGGGGATTGTTATTCTCACAGATTATTGTCGCAGTTTTTAACAGTTGGAAGCATTTGATTAAAATTGTGAATTGAAACAAAACACGCTTCAAAACTATTTGGTTATCTTTCGGGAAACTAAAGTATTTGGTTCACATGAGCCACAAAGAGCAGTCTCCTGGGTGAACGCACATCTTTGTGGACCCATCCACCGGCACCGAGACCTTGTCCCTTTGCGGACTTCCTGCAGATTCATTTGAAACTTGTTTGTGATGCGACAAAAGCAAACATAATTCACGACAAAGTGCTTTTTCCTTGAAATCTAATTCACGATACAGTTTCCTTGTATGGGGATTTTGGTGACAAGGCTGCCTTGGTTTTAAATCACTCTGAACTAGCGTGATTTATCATTGCAGCTCAACTCAAAATTGCAATTCAGGCTGAGAAGGCCTCAACGGACCGTTTTATTAATGACCAACAGCATTCATCTTTTCAGAGGATGGCCATGTCAGACCCTAACATTATAACTGATGACAAACTGAAACCAGATTTACTAAAAAAGTAAGCAAAGACATCGCAGAAACACCCACAAATGTAACTATATGTGAAACAATGATATGAAGTGGAAGTTTGGGTTCACATCAAATTTTGAATTAAAACCTGGTGCTAAGAAAAAGTCTATTTATTTCTAAAGTCAAGATTCAACCCTTGAACCTATTTCTGAACATGCACACCGATATATTAAGTCATGATTATATTGTAGATCATGTGGGTAAAAACATGTATCCAACCAAAATAAAGCAATTCTTGAGCAATATGTTGTAGTGCATGAACTGATAACAACATTGCAATAATGTGTCACTTTATTTAAATTTTTTATTCAATATTTTATTGAAAGCACATCACACAAACTGGATTTCAATACTTAAGAAAACAAGTTAAAAGAAAGATATCCTTTAATGTCAGCATTTTAATCATGTCTGTGTGATGGTAGCAATTCCAGCAAATCCTTTACCTAAAAGACATTCCACTTTTCACAAAATGATTACACTTCATTTGCGATAGCAATCAGAACACCACAGGGAATCTCATGACAAAAACTTTGCTTTCACCCATTTTTTTATTTTTTTGTAGCAGTTGCAATTTCCGAACCACTCTTCCAGGTTTAAAGCGATTTCAGTGCTCTGCTGGCGAGTAGTTATGGATGTGGGCTGAACATTAAAAAACACACAAGGCAGCTTTTTTCCCTCAGGAAAAGAAAATTACTTCTGAGCACAAAGGGAATGCATCAGTGGCATGGCATACTGCCTAGTTTGTTATAATTACAAGCAAAAGCAGTTCTGAATAGGCATCTTAATGACCAAACAAATTGTTGCATATTTCAAACCCATCTGGATAATTTTCTTAGGGGGAATGTAATTGCTGTTCAGACACGGTGAATGCTATCTTTGTTGTGGTGAGTGTATGCACACACAAAGAGCACCTGAGAAGATGCATAATGCAACTTCCTTTGCTGCCAATGAATTGTTATCCTGTCAGGTTCCATATAATGCAAGTCCGTCAATTAGGCCTGAAATGGTCTATTAACGCTCGAGAGCTGATTTTACTTTTGTGTGTTATTCCACATTTTACAGCAGACATGATGCAATTTCCATAATGAAAAAGCATCAGGGACTCTATCGCGGAACGCATCAATACAGAACAACATGGGTTTGACCTTGTGGCTTTGTCAATCGTCTACTCTCAATATGTTGTGTTCAGGGTACTTTAAGAACGCAGTACCTTCCCATTTTGACAGTAGACTTCTTTAATTAGTATTTGGCTCCATCTCCTGGAAGTCTCAAACCAGAGCATGTAGATGCTCTACTTCTGCCATTATCTGTCATCATGATCACAGAATATGTTTCAAAAACAATTATATCAAGAATTTCTGGATTATGAAAGAATATAAAAAATGCTAGATGGTCGCTTTGTTGAATTCAGTTGGAACGAAAACAGAACTATAAACATGACATACGGCTGCTTTATTTGCAGGAAATCCTGTTCTAGTATAGGAAATTATTAAAAAAAAAAATATATATATATATATATATATATATACGAATCTAATTAGACAGTATGCTCCTTAGTAAGTATGACAACTACACAATATTAAAGTATCTGTTTGACACATATAGTGTTTAACATGTGGTCTTTTGATGTCTTTGAATATAATATCAACAGAGGGCAGCAGAGCTCTTTGAACGGGTAGTTGGTAGACGGACCAAATGTTTTGCTGCAACACTCAGACTCCCTTGCACTACACTATAGCACTTCCAAATATCTAAATTATTGATTAATAAGTTGTATTTCCATCCAAATTTGGCACCCCAAAAAATCTCCAAGTGACTGAAAAGCTCTTTGCATATGCAATCAGTTGGTAGATGTAAATTAGTTTATATATATATATCTATATATCTATAGATATATAGATATATATATGTTTAAATATATACATATATATATATATATATATATATATATATATGTATATATATATTCAGAACTCTTCAATCATCTGGAGAGAGTTTAAAAGGTGAACACCATCACCTGATAGTAATTGATCGCAGCCTCCAGTGCCTACTGCAAAGGTCTTGAGTTCACATTTTGTTTGTCTTTTTTCTTGAAGATAAGCCCACAGAGAAGAAAAGTTAGTAGTTGCAGACGTCGACTGAAACTAAGCATGTTTTTGGTTTTGCAACCCTCTACTATTTCTTGGCGTGGAGCATTTGTCCGGCAACCAGAGGTGAATTGTTGCTTTTACTTCGATAGGTATACTGATTAAAACAGATGAGATTTATGCATGTTTTTTTCCATGTTTCCTGTGGTTATGCTAAGCTAACGGTTTCCTGGTTACATTCGTTTTATTTTACAGTGATGTTCTCATCTCAGTTGGCAAGAAGGCAAATTAGCATATTTCCAAAAGTGTCTATCTATTAATTTGATGGCTGACAGCTTGACAGTTTGTCAGCGTCAGGTAAATGATGCATAATGTGGGTTTGCAAGTGAACCAAAATTTGATCTAGTGGAATTTAGAATCACAGCATTTATAAGCCCATAACCTGCAGTGATCTCACATATATATTCACGCTCCGATAAGGGGATGCTTCAGTTACCAAACAATGAAAAAAAACCAAAAAAAACATCCCCCAATACAACATAAGGTGTTGACATTACTGCAACAGGTCTGGATGCTTTTTCATTAAGTGTGCCATATGAGTCGCACCATTCAGTGTTTATGATCATGGTCATTACATTACCACGATACACAGATGAGATGCTGCAGAAACCATACACGGATGATTACATTTCCTGATGCCGACTTGTCCTTGCTCTCACCCTGCTTACAATGAAAATAATCGAAAAGGCAAAGAGTTACTTCTGTCATCAAACAATATGTGCACGGAACATTTCTGATGTAACTTTAATCTAACCCCGCTGACTCTCTCTAGAAAAGCATTCCAGAAACCAATCACAACTGCCCCATATTTAACTCCTTACTAACCAACTTAAATGAGCCCTCCTTTCTCATGTCCAAAACTCTGTAAAAAAAAATCCATGACAAAATACAGTGGTTCTGCAAAGAACAAAGCATATTAGGAATGACCATTGTTGTTTGTTTTTTTATGTGTATTTTGCAGTTCCAGCATTTGCCAGATTACAAAATGTTGATACCACCCTCTTTAGATAATCTGTGTGACTGCTGCCTCTAGCTTTTGTGTACCGAGTGTGTTCCAGAGGTCAGCTCCGATCTCATCTTCTATTTCCTACGTTCGTTAAGCTCCATTCTGCGCGGCGTGTCCAAATAGGGTAATTCTGTGTTCAATTAAGCAGGGCAGACACAGGACATTCCACACAATGTCAATGAGATGCCACTATGAGTGAGCTATCAATTTGATAGACAGTCAAGAGAGGTGGATAATAAGCCGGTGCATGTCCCCTGATTCTGCACCACCCAAGGCCATCCCTACAATTGAATTACACCGGTGCCTTGGTAAGTCACAGTTGATAGGGCCTCATGCATTGCAAAAAGCCACCTTGCAGTGACTGACTGACTGTGCTGTATAATTGTGTGCCTGTCTGTAGCTATCATGGCACTGTCTTCCGATACAGCCATGGCCATGAAGCTGGTATAAAGAGACCCGCTAGGCCACACAAAGCACTGCAGTTGTCCTTAGGCAAGAGGCCAGAGAGAGAGAGAGAGAGAGAGAGAGAGAGAGAGAGAGAAAGTAAAGTAGGGAATTAGGGGGATGGGGTGATTCTGCTATGCACAGCGAGCCAAATATCCCCGGGCCACAAGCCAAGTGGCCAGTCACAAGGACGGCGAGCCAAGAGAATGCCATCCGGCCAGGTTGCACAGCAAGATAAAAAGCTCCGCGGGTCGCCCGTAGCTCAACACAGAAAACCCCCACAATACAACAGTCTCTTCTCTTCTCACTAGCTAGCATCTTTCCCATAGCGCAGCTCACAGCAACGCATGTGTGCTGCAAAGCACTGCAGAGAGACCCCGACCGAAAAGCAGAACATCGCTTTGATCTCGAGATAACTCTATCCAGGTGTGGAAATGTGAGCTTATCGCGGGGGTTTGGCAAAAAAAAAAAAAGAAGAGAGACAGGATTCAAGGCTTTGATTTTGTTTAGTCACAAAGCCCGGAGCCGATGCACTGACATTACTTTTGTTGGGCTTAGCTAGTAAGCCTCTGAACAAAAGTTCCTTGGGGTGTTCAGTATCTACAGTACCTACTGTATGCTCAAAATATGCAGCAGAGAGCTGGATACAATGTTTTTGAAAAAAGGTTCAATCGTGCTCCAGGTTCATGACTCAATAGGCTGACGGCTATAGACTACAATAAGGGCAAGTGAGTTCTGTCACCTCATCCAATCCTGCCAGGTCAAAGAAACTGTAATAAGGCTGTGTTTAAGATTACTTTTGTTTTTTTGGTCACTTTGGCAATTATTTTGTGAATTGTTCAAATAATTATTTAGATAGTGAAACAAAAAAAAAAGGATGTAAAAAAAGTGACCAGATTAATTTCCCAGGTGACATCTTCAAATTGCTTCTTCTGTCCGACCAATAGTTCAAAACATAAAAAGATTTCTGGAGTTTGCACCAGTAAATATATATTTATTCTATTAATTGTATTTTCCAGTTACGTAATACATATGAGTTGGTAAAACTGGCAATAGATTGTGCAGCATCCCACAGGTAAACAAATTGAAATAATGGGTCACCCTTTAAACCGTATGTCAGAAGTACGGAAGAACATACGCATGCATACACGTGGAAATATGTTATTAGATACATTTTATGTAGGCAGCAGGCATTTCCAGGGGGTATGGTTCTTTTTAATCTAATTGCATTTTCATTGATGAGTAAACAACGAGACAGCAGGTTTCATAGGGAAATTAGATACACTAAATATCTTTAAACTGAATATGATTTCTTTATTTTAAAGAACAAACAATATGAAGATGTTAGAATTTGTGTTGCATAACAACAACTCACAGCTTCCCATACACTGGACATGAAGCAATTAGGAAGAGGAGTACGCCTCTCTGATATATTAAAAGAAAGCTGTTAATGCACAAATACAAGGGAAGTATTTTAGTACTTTGATGAAAACATCACCACACAATGTTTTAATATTATATAAAAGGTTCCCAGCTGTTGAACTTGATAAATCCTTCCAATATGTCTAATTTAATCTCTAATGTAAAATGTTGTTAGCATTTTTGTCAAAGACTCAAAGACCTAAAAAAAAAGAAAAAGTAATCTAATTAGAATTTAAAACACTTTAATGCTTAGCTGGAAATCACTTTCACTGTGAGCTTACACATTAATGTTAATTAGTTTATGTTCATAATTACATCTACCCAGCATTATTATTTTGCTGTGTATTACAGAATGGACTCTACTTTAAAAAAAGAAAAAGAGTCCTAAAACGTATTAGTTACTCTTGACTTCTAAAAAGGGCTGGGCAATATATAAATTGAATTCACCTCATGCTGCCCCGCCCATTTTCTCTCCTCCGGTTTGAATGCATTGGTATTCGTTCTTTCGGTTCAGTGCCAGTAGCATCGTAAACAATGTTGATATTTGGAAACATTCAGCAGCTATACTGAGGCGATCCGATGGTTTTAAAGCACTAACTGTGCACCTATAATCACATATGAGGACATTTTGAAGTACTTTGTAGTGTCTCTTGCTGTCGATGGTTCTACTGTGAGGTAAAACAAAAGTACGGCAACATATCAATACAATTAGTGGTCACTCGGCATACAAAAGCACATGTCAACAGTGTTTATGGAATTAGGCTACTCTCGCTGCCATAAGGGTATTTTTAATCTCAGTTTAGCCTGTTTTTATGGCTTTCTGCTAGCTAACAGCTAGTTGCTAGCATCTAGCAGCTGGTTGCTAGCATCTAGCTGGCTGGTAGCTAGCCTCTTGCTGGCTATATAACTATATAGCTATCGTCAAGTCTTAAATTTCCAAATGATCGCACATTGGTAATCTAAATGGACACGTTTTCACCTGGAAATTGTTAAAACTTACTCACAGCTTTTTAAAAACTTAAAAGCAGTGAGGTAAAGGCAAGTAAAGGATAATAAAGCCGGCGGCACTGATCAACGTTATTGCACTTCCACTGTAAAAAGGGAGTAAAATGACAAAACGATTGCAATGGGGAAGCCCCCCAGTTCAGGGCAGAAATAAGGTTGTTTAGATATTGTTTTATGAAACTAGATATCGTCTTAGCTTTTGGGTATTCAAAGATCACATAAGTGTCATTTCCTGGTTTTAAAGGCAGTTTTAGCTGTTCTATTATTTGGCTATTGTCTTGGCTGTACCCTCATTATATCCACAATACTGATGATTATTTAGCAAAAATCGCAATAATAGTCAATCCTATGATATTGTGGCAAAATTGATAAAGGTATTTGCTAAAAATATTGTGATATACTTACTTTGTGTCCTGCTGTTACACTGTCAGTATGGTAACATGTCTAACACATTAGCACCACTGATCTAAAATACTATGCCGTTAAGGTGCGTTCACAGCATTCGCGTGGTGTGTTCACACGAAAAGATTTCGCGCTGTGTGATTCGCCGCCGATTTTCGCAACAATTCCGCGTCTGTGCATTGACTTTGTATGTAATCTGGTCGCGCGAAAAATTCGCGCCGCGTTTTGTGTGAACGCACCTTCAGCCATAATTTTTAATTAGAACAATTGCAAAAGTGCATTACATTTTTTCTGTGTGTGTGTTGTGTGTTGGCATTATAGGAGTGAGACAAGGTGGAGTATGAGTGCCAGGATGATGCCAAAAAAGCAGCTTGAGGATCCGAGTGGAGCAGCAGGAGGGTGTAATGACAAAATTTGGTACGACAGAAAAGTGACAAAACCGAGACAGCAGGGTGTCAGAATTGGGAGAAGACCAGAGGAACCCACTATTTTTTTTAGGGAGTACAAAGCCACCATGTGCTGCTCATAAGGCAGGTCTTGTGAGTCATAGTATGTACAGGCAAAGTGAGAACAACACATTTTCTCACTCTGAAAGGATTAGGCAAAGGAGATACAGGTGAAAGCTGAATTGAGTAGCATCCTGGAAAGTAAGCGGATAGACGTTTGCATCCGCCTGTCAACTTCCTGACTCATGCCATCTGTGAATGAAGGCTGTTCTTTATTTATTTATTCATTTTTATTTTAGAACATTTTCAGTCAGTCATTACTACGGGAAATAATTATGAAACAACTACACCAGATGTGCAGTGAATCATTTTGATACTATCTTGCATGTGATGTACATAGCCCACACAGTCGGGCTCTCAAAATTGGTCAGAAATGACGTCTGAATATTTTTTCTTAAAAAAAATCACTGAACTATTCAAATATAATCTTTTTGCACATTTTGTCTATGGCACTGTGTCCTAACTGGCCACAAGCTGTTTATATGTATTCCTCTCACTTTGAAAGCGCAGCAGTGGACGAGGAACGGCTGATTGGTGAAGTTGAAATGAGGCGTTATCCATATGATACTTCTTTTTTTCGTTACAAAAAAAAAGAAAGAAAAGGGTGTCAGCTGGTAAGAGGGAGCTGAAAGCTTCCTACTTCCTCTTGGCTATATTGTATGCCATCTCCAGTGAATATCAACATATAAAACCTGTGTTTTCTGTTGAAAAGTACAAACGGTTGAGGAGAGCAAGTACTGCTCACCCATCTTCTAAGTGTTATGTCTTCAGTCTGATCTCGGGGAGACAGCTGATTGGGACATGGTTTGTTTACATGATGTAAGCGCTTGCTGTTTGGAAACAGTCTCTCTCTCTCTCTCTCTCTCTCTCTCTCTCTCTCTCTCTCTCTCTCTCTCTCTGTGGCCGAGTTCTCTGCTGTCAGTACAGTTGTTGTTTAGTCATTCCTTGTTCATCTTAACCAATCCCCCTCTACTTTTGTCGCGTTGAGTGATGATTGACTAGACAGTTGTCTGAATCACATAAATACCCTGCTGTATATGTGTTTACGGTAATGTAGATGCACTATATAGGTCTTTAGAACTTCTTAACTGTATTACCATTGATTCATCGAGGCTCTCAGTCTGTCTGATATCTCTCCTCTTTCACTGCAAGGCAGATTCCCCTTCACTCGCGACGGTGGGCGGAGAAGCAAAATCAATAATCAATACATGTGCCTGAAAACAGTTAATTTATTCCTGTGGTGCCGACAAGAAAACTGTTTTGGTCCGGAAAATGTCTGCTGTCAGTCAGCCTGGTGAAGGCAGGTTAGCAAGACGCTGTCCACTCAGCTGCTGCTGACAGACGATCAGAGACATTTTCCAAAAGACGGAGTCGGTGTGGACTGGATGACAGAACGCTTCGGCTCTTGCTCGCGTCTCACCTCCAGTAGGGTTTCCCAGCCATTATGTTTCATTTTAAATTAATGATAGTGAGGTTGGAAGACCCCCGTCATGGTGGGCATTCAGTGCACAGAAGACAGACAGACACAGTGGTGCTACTATTTTTTTTATCACGATGAAATATTAATTTTCATATTCGAATATCTGTTGCTTTTTTTTCTACTATTTGAACACAAATCCATATTAGAATAGCAGCCCCCAATACACAGGTTACCAGTTCTGAACTGAACATGAATCAGGTTGAAAAAGAAAGGCCTTATTGCGGTGGCATCTCTCTTGTAAATCCAGGCAATAAAAGTATATATGTACATATGTTCATTTATTTAGATTTGACTTTTTCAAGGATTTGACCACATTTTGCTAAAAGGTGTCTAAACCTAACCGAACCTTACCAACCGAACCTTACCCAATGTCATGTGAGCAATATCATACCAGAAAACTTGGTTTTCTTTCCCAAAAAACATTTTGTAAGGCAAAGATACATTTTACCATCCCACCGAATAATATTTTTTCATTTTTTATAAAAATGAATAGAATATACTGTATATATTCCTTGCTGCGTACTCTGCTTTTAAAGTGTCATGTGTTTCCATTTTTAGTAGCAGTTGGTACAGTTGGGTTTATTTAACTACACTACCAAATGTCTTCTATAGTACATATAGTTATGTGTCAGTTCTGTGAGTCGTCTGAGACTAATCTTCAGCTAATTAATTCTTTACTGTATGCCCATCGTATTTGTCTGGCGGCCATGAAAACATAAACGTCCAAGTCTTCTACTAATGTCCGCTGAAAGAGTCACAATTGCAAGCTGCCTTGGGTTGATGTTGAACTCCCTCATCCCACTCGTCTGTCTTTGAAACATTTGCTGGGGATTCTTTCTAAATGGCCCCATAACTTCTAAAATCTAACAACTGAATAAATAAGTTGCACGGACGTTTGTATTTCAGTCGTGGGATCTGGACAGGTGGATTTCTGTCTGACTCTGGCAGTGGTAACATTACTATTTCCTCAATTGTGTACTAAATTCGATAAGCGTAGGTTGTATTCCTCAGGATTCCGTACAATGCTCTCGATACCTGTTCCAGATTGTTACTCGTGATTTTCAACGTGATCATTAACATGCGTTAGATTCATAGGACTGTAAGTTATTTTCTCTCCGGGGTTAGAGGCGCTGAGCTCTGTAACTAGAGATGGTTCGTGGACCATTAATCTGGCTTTACATGTTCCCCCATGAGTACAGCAACTCTCTGCCACCGTGACTGGTGAGGAATCATCCGGGCCGAGGAATGAACTCATCGATCCAGGTGATAATTATCTCTCAAAGGTAGCTCAAAAATCATGGCAGCTCTTTGAATTAAGATAAAGACTCCTATTCCCTTTCCAATTAAAACCTATTGAATGAGTATCCTGTGCTCCTATTTTTAAGCCAGGACAAGACACAAATAACAGACTGCATTAGGCGGGTGCTGCTGTTTATGATATCAAAATAAACACTTGGGTAATGTGTCCAGAGACCAAGTATATCTTATTGCTTCGGGTGTTTTGTGATAAACATTATGGAGAGAACATATGAAGCCCATCACTCAATATGCCCAAAAATACATACAGAGGTCCTTGCTGTTTGCTTGTTTACTTTATCCGTTGTTGTTGTTTGTGTCAAGAAAGACATAACGGCAGAAAGAAAGACTCCAATCCTTTTTTAAAGTAATTACGGTAAGTTGTGTTTGGCTTAAGCCCAACATCAGCAGCTTTCACCTTCCCGAGGTACGTGTACAAATGTGACCTCCAGAGGCCCACGAAAGGGCAGAGATGATAAAGGACGCTTGTCTGTTGTTTCACTGGAAGCTCTGCGGCTGGTGACGGGTGCCAGCTCGGCTCGACCGCGTCAATACAACTCATATGTTTCATATTTATAACCTCCTCTCCTTTTTACCCTAAGAGCCTGTGATGCATTATTTATGCCACCAAGACGATATTGAATTTTGCCTCTGACACTTCAGTAAGATATGGTCTGTCCAGCTTAAGAGGGCGAATCACAACATCCGATTAGGAACATCAAACCTACGCCTTTGTTTTGATTTCAGCTAAGTGTGAATGTGTTTTTACCGTAATAAACCTTCCTTCTGACATTGACGGACTCAGGTTGTCTGGCTAAGTGTCTTTACAGCGGTCTCCAACGCGCATGCCCAAAGAAAGGTATTGACTCATTGTCCTTTGCCATGTTTAACATTAAAGGCTAATGAATTTTTAATCATCAACAAGGCAACAGTTGGGCTCCCGTATCGGCCGAGTGCTATCTTTAGTGCTCGACACAGCCAGAGAGGCAGGAAGGTTGGAGGGGAGTAATATGACCTTAATGTGTCAGACCCCAAGACCGCGCCTGGCTCAGCACCTGTCAATATTACATCAGGATCAGCACTTTTGAAACAGCATAGAGACCCCCCACCCCTCCCACCTGATTCACCACAGCGGGAGGCGGAGATCTGTCCCCGTTCGCTGTTTACGAGCGCCGCTGCGTATCCGGGCCCTGATGTTCCGCGGCTCATCACAAGTGGCTCTTTCAAGAGTAGTATGTGTGTTTCAGGCTGGACACGATAAGACTGTGTTAATATAAGATTTATTGGAAACAGGATATAAAAGGTGGCGCAGCAAATGAGTCAGGTGAGGCATCATGGCTCCTGCTATACATCATGTCGCTGTATCTCCAACCACATCAAATTGCGTGTTTGGATATTAAACTGCAGGTCCAATTTTAGGAGCGGTTCTATGGCACATGTTTAAGGTTTTGACCTTGGTTAAGTTCCAGGTATGTTTCTTTAATGCATATGTTATCTCCTAAAGTAATCAGAGCACCAGCGGTCTGGTCACCGCCAGCCGCGGTCTCAGTGATATACTGTGTTTTCCTGCGCTCCTATCAATCTCATCATATCTTGTTTTTTAGCGAGCACAAAATGCCCAAGATTGGAATCTAACTTGTATGTGCACACACAGTGTTTAAAGATGTACACATCGCCACATACTTTATTGCTTGCGATGAACCGAAAAGATAAGGATTCAGTTGATTTAGGGTTTTAATGCTCCTTGACCTACTGAAACGACAAAAATTGGGTAAAACAACTCAAAAAAAGAAACAACTATATTTGTATTGTGAAGAGTTTGATGTGGAAATTGAACATTCCAAATAGATAATAAAAGATGCATTAAATATACCACACACATCTGGAGATAATGTTGACTGATGCACTCACACAATAATGCCAAAAGGCCTTCCACTTAGGAATATGATATTTTACAACAAAACCATCCGCTGAGCAGATTTCGCTCAAACAGCAGAGTGTGCTGTGGGCCATTTAGAATCCAAGAGTGACTATTACCTGAGAGGGGGATCATTTTACTTAATAACATGCAAAACAATAAACAAACACAAACAGACTATGCGACCTTTAGGAGAGTAGTGTATGTAAACACCTGGGCTTTATTTCCTTATTTCACTGGGCCTCACAAACATATATGTTTACCAAGTAGGCACTTTAATAGAGATATAAAGGCTGTGCTGAAAATTTAAAAAAATGAGCCTGAGGCGAAGATGCCCGTGGCAGCAACACCCCCCACCACCACGCTAAGTATTAAAACAAATAACATCTGCTTCAGTTAACACCACCTTCACTGCAGCTGTGTTGATTCCCCATAATCCCCAAAGAATATAAACCCACAGCGGTAATGCTCCCGCAACTGTCAGTACTGTTTCATCAACAGAAAAAATAAAAAAAAACATTTGTTTACGCTCAGCCCATCTTTGCTGTTACAAATGACATCAGAAATGCTTTATAGTCTGCAATGTGGCAACAAGTTGCTCGCCTTTTACAAAACCTTGCAACGTTGTGCATATAAATCCCCGTGCAGCTGTTGTTCAGGACAACTTAAAATAATCACACTGGCAGAATAAAGTTTAGTCTAAGCTTGTGTGTCAGTAAGTGTTCTTGTTGTGTATTATCGTGAAGCAATGCGGTTGCATTCACCTGTACAATGAGCGTTGCTCGTAGACGATACATCATACCTAAAATTGCAAGCAACCAATAGTACATTGAAAATGTAACAGTACAATAGTACATTATTGGGAGTGGGAGATATTTCATTCAATATACTTTTAAATAGAAATTGAGCGTAACATTTAAACAAAGGTAAATCTTAACATGTTTTACATAAGAAGTGCACTTGTTTTTTTGTTTTTTTTATGCGAGTACATTGAAACCATAGGTCTGCATGTATCACAGGCTCATCTTGAATTGTAAAACGTTCCCTAATGTGTGACAGTCTGCATTTGGTGTCTACTTCTGTGAGTAGATCCCGCATAGGGAGTGCAAACTGTAGTTCTTACACTTAATCCTGGTCCACTTACCCGAGCCCCCAAGGTTACGAGACTCTGACCTCCATTTCTACAATCTCTTAAACATTTTTTTTGGCAGCTGCCATCATCTGGCCAAAATAGCTTTCTTTGGAAATCACGGTCACCCATGCTCACCGCTGAAAAATCATTTAGCATGCGGGGAGCCCAGCAAAGCTAATCTCTGATAAACTCACCTTGTCCATACCCGCCATGTTAAGTGTGAAATATGCTGGGCATCTGATATGATATCCTATACTGGCATTCTGCAACATCCCCCATCCAACAGGGAAGGTGGAAGATATCGGTGTGCTGCGATGCCCACTGCTGATTACACCTCACTGAGCATCCGCCTCATATTTGTGATGCACTCCGCTGCCTCAATAAGAAGTGAGATCCCAGAGCACTCTGTAAATTGGACAATCAGTAATGGTATTTGATGACATTAAGAGTGGAGATGAAAGGAAGGACACTCCAGTTATCAACAGGATAATGGGGCTGTCGCCTTGCACTTTGTGGCCAATGAAATGGGACTCAGTTAATTATCCTTGCCATTAATTAGGCCATCCTATCAAGGAGAAAGGGGTTACTCTTCATTGACAATACACCGTATTATATTGAATTATGCGCCTCGAGAAATGTGGGTTATTCTGTTTGTTGACTGATAAATGTCCCAAACATAATGATCCGGACTCCAGAGTTTCAGTGCTAATCAACGGAGAATAGCAGAAGCTTCAGCCGGGAGGGCGGGGGTCGAGGGTCGGGGCCCGTCGTGACCGGAGATGAGCTTCAACCCCTCGATAGTGAGATAGTGAGAGTGACTCGTGTCAATAAATATGTGAGCGTGTGTGAAAGTTAAAAAGTAAAGCAGCCTCTGAAGTTTGCTGTGCCAAGATGGCTATCGTGCCATTTTAAAATGTCACACACCGTCACTGACGTTCGCGCCACCTCTGTCTGCAGTCAGCGTCTCCTCTCCTCAGCCCAGACTTCAGAATCCCGTGTGCGGCCCTCTCCCCAGAAACGGTGGCGTTGGGAGGCTGCTGCGTCTGCACGTTACGCATGGGGTTTTATACAAGTCTGTAAACAAATTCAATAATTCAATGAATGTCAAAATGCCAAAATTGAAAACAGAGTACATACCTAAAAAGGAATATCGAAACAGGAAACCCGTTCAGGTACAACCCTCGTGGTCACTGGTCGGCGCTGTCGTCTGCTTTTATCGGAAAAACTTCGGTAGCCAATTTACAATAAACAACTTTGTGCCTTTAAAGATTGCCTTGCGATGACTCCCCAACTGAGTTGACACCGGCTTCCTCTAGATATAATCAGCTCACACAACTTACATTTTTTAAGAAAGTTCCAGAATGCCAATAAAAACGTTTCAACATTTTCTCAGGAAAAGAAGTTGATATGGAAAAGGCTGTAAATAAATCAGGAAGTGTAATTTCTTTCCATTTCATGTGCCGGCAGCCATCAGGATGTTCAGTCAAATGCTGACAGACGGACATCAGAATATTAATAGGACTTGTGTCCTTATGCCTTTGAAAGACATATTGTCAGAATATAAGCAGGTCAAAAAAACACTCCTCTGCATATGACACAAAATTGTGGAAAGTCTGCAGTGACATTCTATGTAATGTAGGTTTAATAATGTGCAGTAGATCTTCGTGCATGAGCGTATTACGCTTCAGTGATGATCCTTATATTCCCCTCATTGTGCAAGTACATTAGCGTTGAAGGAAAAACAAAAACATGTAATGCAAATGATTCTCTGCCTTGCCAGTTAAACCAGCATGGGCCACAAAGCTGCTCGTCGAATAGGAGTCGAGTGAATTTCAAGTATAATTACTCGTGACTCTTCAAATTGAAATGTGCATATTGCCCATGTTAAGTTGTATATTGTTGTGCAATGCGAGATAATGCTCACTTGGGAGTGCCTATGTGATGGACAGACATGGAAATTAAAATAATGAATGGCTCTTAGAGGACTTCAGCTCCTCCACTCTGAGTCCACTGATGTGCAGCAACTTGGTCCCAAGTGGGCAGCCAAACATGGGAGAATAATAATTTTTTTATTATTATCTACCAAAAGGGGGTACTAATAAAGGTGTGCGCTTCAAATACTCCCTTTATGCCTTTATTTTTTATGCGATAACGCCACTGGCACACAGCTAATGAAGGAAAAATGCCAATCAAATGAAAGAGAAATACGAGAGTAACTTAAGTTTGTGCATTGCAGAATTATGCTAAGCAACGTGCATTCACAAATAACAAGTTTCTACATAGGCGCTAATCCATATTAACGGCACCATTGCTTCAAAGTGTGCCAAATTCAACAGCACGAGGAGTGTGCCAATTTAAATTTACACTTAAATCCGCCTCAAGAAACATCACAGATTGTTTTTCTAATCTGCTCTGCAACAAGAGATTCTGCCAACCCCAGGTCACATTATATCTTAATTTGGCAGAATCATATTATTGCTGAGGAAGATGGGAACAGCTACGGGCGATATAAAGGGAGACAGATTTAAGATTTCCCATTATGTGTCAAGTTTATTATCTCTTTTGCTAGCTAAAAGGATGGCTCAGAGGCCATAACATATTTCATCAATAATTGCATTTTTGTACACTTATAGTACTATTTTTATTCTTTTTTTTTTTTTTTCTTTACAGCCTGCAGTGGTGCATTGGTAATGGAAGTAGCATAACAAACAAACAAGGTGGTGTTTGTAATATAATTCAAAAAGGTTACTGATTAAAGAAAGATCTGTACCTATATACCACGACTCCCATGATGCATCAAACCAGCTGGTATTCAGCTGATCGGCCATGACCAGCGACCTGCGGGTCACTCTGATATTTCCGGGCTTTTTTACAGTCACATGTACACTCACGTGCCCACAAAGTAGTTTCACGTTGGCACTCAAAGTCACGCAAAAATCGAAAATGGCACATCAGACTTAAAAAAAAAAAAAGGAATCAGTCCAAAAAATTGCAACTGCTGCATCTCTGCTTGGAAAGGCTAAAAGCAAAAGTGTGAAACATGTCATCAGTATGTACATCAAGTCATCAACATGTAATACATTGACCTGCTGCAAAAGTCCACATCAACTGGCATACAGCTGAATAAAACCCAGATAAAACACAACTAATAACTAATAGAGGAGGCAAACCTAAAATAGAACAGAGAGGAGACCAATTCCCGCACTTCCTGATTCAAGATTTAAAAAAATGAAAGCATGAAGTCTAACCTTCTCTAACTTCCGTAACTGACAGCAAGCAATGAGCATTCATTGTTTGAAATGCAGGCATTACCATCCCTCATGAAAATAATTAATTAGCCGTTTCTTTGAAGGTGATCTCAGCTCTCGGGCTCCCCAGTTGATCAGCTGCCTCCATTTGTTCCCTGGAGAATTCAGTGATATTGGACTACGTGATTTGCTCCCTAATATTATCCAATCAACCGCAAATATAAGTTGCTGCTGTATAAATTATATCTAAAAAAAAATAATTGCAAGTGTTGTCTTGTTGATCTGTCTATTTTCTGACACATGGGGGGAGGTTAGTCCACACTTATCACAGTCGGCGGTTCGATCCCCGGCTCATCCTGTCCACATGTCGAAGTGTCCTTGGGCCCAAGCTTGCACCCTATTGTCCGGCCATCTGACCTGGTATCAGCAGATTCTCAATATTAGAGTATATGGTTCAGGAATATGAAATATGATAAAACTTCTGAAATATTAATACAACTACATGTAGAATGGCATTCGGAGAACATGTAAAAAAAAAAAAAAAAAAACCAGTCTCCGAACGCCTGTATGAACACTTAAACCTGTGGCCTTTCCATTTCAGAACAGCTTCTCTAATTATTAAACCTTCCAACTGCACTAACCCGTCCATCACGGTTCACTGTAGCGGACTATTCTCATGGCCCTGAACTTGTGCAGCTGCAGACTGCTCACATGGTTTCACAATATCTTCTGGCTCTGAGTATATCCCCGGGGTTACACACCAGTATTTCTTTTTTCTTTTTTTTTTTTTTACTGGCGCGGGCGGGTCAGCCGGGTCCAGCATGGTTATGTTACTGCTGCTCTTGTCAAAAGCAGTGAAACGTGGACGACATTAACAACAGCTGAACCCTCCGTCACTTCAGCTGCTGCATTTATTCCACTAAACGTCGGCGAACGAATGCTCCGTTTCCACATTTTCCGCCCTTTTTCTGGTGCTATTTCAGTCTCTTTGCAAGAACTCGGTGCCAACGGGGTGAAATAGTTGAAAGTGTCCTAGTTGTTCTGCACACTCTGCCGCCTTACACCCACTCCCTGTGTATACCTGAGCAATATCTGCCACCGAGTATAAAAATAATGCTACATTTGACACCTAAAATGCTCCACCACAAACCCCCCATGGTGGGAACTCTTTTTGCTCTCCCAAGGACGGGTCACTGCGTACCGTACCATATCTCTGGAAAATAGAAAGTAACAAGGAGCTCTCGGTTATTGTTTAACTTGTGAGTGGACCTTAGAAAGAATAATTCATCCTATAGGCGGGATGACCATCCATCCATCCTGCCACTGCTGCTCGGGCAGCACAATCATGGCCAAAAATGATAATCATGATTATAATATTGAGATCATTTATATTTATCACTAGTATCCATTGGTTTTATGGACAAAGTGAATATATTTATTTCATTTTTTTTCTCACTTTCACATTTAAATTAAACTTCCATGTCGCGCTCAATTGCTGCTAATGTAAAAGTCTCTGCATCAAAAGACGACGGTGCCTCATTTACGCCGCCTCGCCGAGGATCAAATGAAACTGCTTCAAAACTTTTTGCCCCAAAAATAAAGTGAAACAGCAGTTGGAGCGTCTTTAGCTTCTGTGCTGTGACATATTTCACAGTGAAATGGAGTATTTGAGGGGCGAACCGTTACGAGAGGGATTTAAATCAAATCATCCGCATGTCATTGGACTGCTTAAAAGTGGGCAGGCTTAGGAGTTGGCCGCAATGTGGAGCAGCAGAAGACTGTTGGGGTCCACACTCACGGTCCTCACCTGTTGTTAGATCAGGAGGAGGACAAGGTAAAGGGGATATCTGGCAGATTTTCATCTTGGTGTCACTGCGCCGCAGGCCACCGTCCATGTTGCTAACGCCCAAGGGAAAACTCTGTGGGTTTGCTTTGTGTCATCCGGCGGACGTCAATCTGCATCAATCTGCACGGCTGAAGGTCGGCAAAGTTTCCCCTGAATGAATTAGAGCTCAGCAACATTGTTTTGGAAATTAAACCATTTTGCTCACTAATATCCAAACACACACATATTGGATATATAAATATATATATATACATATATATATATATATATATATGACTGTTGTGGCTAGTTAGTTGCCCAAAGTTGTTGAAAATGCCCCTGAGTGCAGGATCCGTAGCATATACTAATAATACTAATAATGCTCTCACTTCTGTTTCTCTGAGACTTCAAATGACATCAACACGCCACAACCACGTCCACGCTGTCCTGCGTCCCTGCTAATTAACAATTCTTGGCATCAAAATAAGACTTAAAAAAAGGTTCTTAGTCACCTGAATTTAGTGGTCTTTGGTTTTTTTCACCCCTAAAAATATCTTTCGATGCTACTTTTCTATTCTGAACTGTAAAACGAAAGAGAGCACAGCAGCTCCGCCAAAGTGAAGCCAAGACATATTGATCGTCTCCTGGTGGCTGGTTGTTTAGTTTAGGAATCATCTATGAATAGAACACGCGTTTTAAAAAGGTCAATATCACCGTCGATCGTGTTGATTTAAAGGTTGGAAGCCAAAATGGTGATCATGATGAATAGTCGATTAATTGTGCAGCATTAGTGTGCAACCCTGCCTCCTAAAAAAAAATGACAAACTGTAATACAACTGCTGTTTAGGCATCAAAACTACTTGGCTATGTTAAGGCAACCAAAATGCTTGGTCCACACAGGACAAAGACAGCAGTCTCCTGGCTGAAAGCACTGGGTTTTTTAACCCAGACGCCCGACCTCATCCCTACCAAGACTTCAGGCCATGTTTTTGAGATCCATCAAAAGCAAACGTATTCCACGAGAAAATATGTTTCCTTTAAAACGTAATTCACACTGCACTTTCATTGCAGGGGAACATCATTTTCAGAAGACAAGGCTGCAGTGAGTTTGTTTGTGTGATGAATCATCTGGCCAGCTGCAAACTGCAAAGTCTAGATAAAAGCTGAAATGTGTTCGCCCCAAATGAAGAACAGAGTTGATCGGACGGTGGGTGGCAAAACAAACACTACGTGTTCATTCAAACTCCGCTAGATGGACACCCTGCGTGGCTAAATAGGCTTTTGTGAACGAAACAGTAACTACATGCTATGTTTACGTGTTGTTGCTGTAAATTATGTTTACATTTATTTGATAATTTGGATCAATGCCACTTCCTTTGGTGGTATTTAAAAAAAAATCACAAATGTGCGGTTGCTTTATAATGATGCATGATTCACCAAAATATTTGACTTATATCACCTATAATTCAATGTAGTTCCTTTGATGTTTCAATCCGTCACAATCATCAACAGTCAGATTTAGTTTTTGACTTGCAGTTTTTACACACTGAGCACATTTTAAGAAGCCTTCGTTGTGCACTTGTGAATTTGTTTGACCTCATTGTTTCATATGCAGAGAAAACACCATTAACAGAAACAGTACTATGAGCCGGACTGTATTATTTGCTTCAGTGTTGAAATTAAATGACTCTGGCTTTTCAAACTGTGTCGTCGAAGAGACATTTCTTAACGGCAGACTGTGCTTACAAGTTTGTTCAACTAACAGGTCATTGAGAAGATACAGTATTACTCAACCAGCGGGTCCTGCAGCATTCTGCAAAGACTTGTTGAGGGAGAAGGATGGTTCTGTATCCTAGTTGAGTCAAGAGTCTGTAGCCGTTCACTTTTCTGCAGGAGAAAGTCATGTTTGCTGGTTGGTTATGACAAAAGGTTGTGTTCTCATTTGTTTCTAGAAGAAGAATGTGCATCCTCTGTGCCCAGCAACAGCCTGAGTGTAACACCCGAGCATTCATTCATGTAAAGGCCTTTACACAACGGGGGCGGTTTTCTTTTCGTGCGATTAACTTGCACGTCAATATATATCTATATATATCTCTATATATATAGATATATTTATTCCAAACTGTTGTTTTTGTCAAGAGTACTTAGTCATTGCACAGCAATATAATATTTTTTCAGTAAAGTTTTCAGGGCTTTTGCACCGCGAGTACAGGCATCAACCAATCACGTTGTGCGTACACTATATTGTACGACAACAAAGATGCTCCTCGGTCTGAACCAATTATTACTCCTTTAAACATTAACAAAGGCAGCACAGACTAGATCCACTCTTTCCGTTCTTACCTTTCACATTAAAAGCCCTCAACATATACATTGGGTAACTTTTTATCAAAGGGAACTTCAATTCACTAAGAGCACGTTGCTCAAAAGGAAACTCATGAACGAGTTTACAGTAGCTTAGGTTATACAAGAATGTGTTCTGGATCAATAGGATCCTGGTAGTTGGTTATATTCCTGCACAAATCTATTGGAACATTTTATAGAAAGAAATGCTGCAAATTTGCCTGGCTGCTTGTATGAGTAGTTTTTAAACTAAATATTTGCAGCTGAGTATTTTTGGGCATTTTCATGTTTTTTAACATGTATATATGTTCTCGGAGCGTAAAGGCCTTCACTCTGAAGGATGTCATCGCAAAACTGCTTAGGCAAGGCAATGCAAGGCAAGTTTATTTGTATAGCACATTTCAACAACAAGGCAATGCAAAGTGCTTCACATGAAACCATTAAGCATCAAAACATAATGCAAAAGAAAAGAAGATTTAAGAACATTCATTTAAACATTAAAAACAACATTAAAAACAGTTAGTAAAACATTAAAAAGCTAAAAAAATAGAATAAAAGTTGCAGTGTAGTTTAAGAAATAAAATACAGTAGTGAGATGCAGAAATGTATTAATATCCTTGAATCTGGTTCAATTAAAGGCAACAGCAAACAGAAGTGTCTTCAATCTGGATTTTAAGGAGTTTAGGTTCTCAGCAGACCTGCAGCTTTCAGGGACCTTGTTCCAGATATGTGGAGCAGAAAAACTGACCGCTGCTTCTTCATGTTTAGGTCTGACTCTTGGAACAGGAAGTAGACCCGTCCCAGACGACCTAAGGGGTCAGGATGGTTCATAAGGTAGCAGCAGATCAGAAATGTATTTAGGCCCTAAACCATTCAGTGCTTTATAAACCAACAGCAGGATTTTAAAGTCAATTCTTTGTTGGACAAGACCTCAGAACTGGAGTGATGTGAACCACTTTCTTGGTCTTAGTGAGGACTCGAGCTGCAGTGTTCTGAATCAGCTGCAGCTTTCTGACTGACTTTTTACAGAGACCTGTAAACACACCGTTACAGTAGTCCAGTCTACTGAAGATAAAAGCGTGGACAAGTTTTTCCAAATCCTGTTGAGACATAAGTCCTCTAATTAGCTACAGACACAAAGTATTCTCTGTCCTTCAAGTAGGATTCAAACCAGTTAAGTGCTGCGCCAGAGAGTCCTACCCAGACTTTTAATCTGTCTAGTAGTATGTCATGGTCGACCGTGTCGAATGCAGCACTGATATCCAGTAATACTAAGACTGAGATTCTGCCACTGTCTGTGTTTAAGTGGATGTCGTTGAAAACGTTAACAAGAGCAGTTTCAGTACTGTGGTGCTGTCGAAAGCCGGACTGGAATACATCGAAACAGTTATTTACGGCTAAGAAGTTGTTCAGCTGTTGAAAAATCACTTTTTCTATTATTTTACTTAAAAATGGGAGGTTTGATATTGGCATATAATTTTTCATTATTGCGGGGTCTAAACTAGCCTTCTGCAGTTTTTAGGGCTTGTGGGAAAACACGCTTAGTATTATTTCCTCTCTCGCCTCAGTGTATTGTTTACAATAATTGATGTATCTTGGGAAAATAAAGCCAAATCAAGAGTGTGTACACACACCGGCACTGACCTTAGCATAGTGCGATACATAAGCCCGACAACCTCGATGTAAAGGCGAGACTCCCGGGCTCAAAAGGCCTCTGAAGGTCATCCAATAAATCCAAACTTTTTGCCCTTCCTCTCCCAGCGGTCTCTATATGTTGCATCAACTTTGTCTCACTTGTCCCCCAGTGCCATTGATTGAGGAGGACATTTGAGGGAAGGGCATCTTTAATTGTACACAAAATAAAGCTCCCTGAACTGTTTTTTTTCTTCCCCTTGCCCATTGTTGGATGGGAAGGGATTAATTAAGTACATCTTCAACAGGCAGAGTTGACTGTGCAAGCAGTCAGTGATTATCTGTGATGGGTCTCGAGACCCAGGAGGAGGAACGGCTGTATCGCTGTGCTGCTGACAAAATGTTGGCAACTTTCTTTTCAGGATCACTGCCTGTTGGTTCCATGTTAATTATTTCCCCTTAGCCCTTTGTTGTGCATGCTGTGTTTCATTAAAAAAGCTTCTAGGATGTTAGCATTACTTTTCATGCAAAGCCTTTGACATCAGTGTGCTTTTCAGTGCATATATAAACGGCGTGGTTTATTGGGGATCGATGTTTAAGGTGTATACACACAATGTCCTGTGACAAGTAACCTGATTGAAGTGATAAAGGGTTTGTTATTGTTTTCCTTTGGACTACATTCCTTGGTTTAGCTACATTCTTATCATTGTGTTCATTCTTTTTCAAATATGAGTGTGTGATTCAGACCATCCAGAAAAGGAAGATAATATCAGCGGTGACATTTTATGATGATTTCATGAAAACTGCAATAATTGTTTTTTTTTTTTCTCCACTTGTTGGCAGCATATCAAGCAAAAACGAATCACCATTTTAAAGTTGGTCTTAGCAGAACATTGCCTTAATATGGACCCACACATCTCACTGCAGTGTTTCCCTGACAAACCTCTTCGGTGCATCGCCACCCTTTTACCACATCTGACAAAGAATCATAGATCAGACAAACCCATCTAAATCCATTCATAAAGCAGTGCCATCAAAGAAGGTGAACAGTTATCATTTTTAACAGATGTATTACTATAAATGACGTAAAGTCCTTCTGACGAGATTTTTTAATCAATGCAATTAATGAGTAAACACTTGTCTTTGGTGCAAAAGTCTACGGAAGTGTTATCTCTAACAGTCAAATTAGTCTGTAGAATCTTGATCTCCTTGAGACTTTTCAGTAGTATTTTATGTTATTGTTTTTTTGTCTCTCAAATACACATGCTTCCAATTATGATTGCATATTGGTATAGGATTCATATTCACCCTTTAGCACCCTGTTTTCTTTCTTTCATAGACATGGTTATGGACTTCAACCACAAAAGTGTCTAAATAGTCAATAGATCCAGTTACAAGATGTCTAAAGGGTATCTTAAGGACCTCATTGGTTGATCAACCAAGGGAAATTCAATGTTTCAAAAGAAATTGAAATTATTGATATTGCAATGTTTTAATCTCTATTGCTGAAATAAAACGTGTCACTACAGTACACGCTTAAACAATGTTTATACATTTTTAAAACAATTAAATGGCAATCATGAGATAAAACTTGTGTGCTTTGTACATTATCATGATATTCTTATGTTTTTGCTGACAAATTTGAACAAGTTGTTTGAAGGCAATATTTTCACAGCATTATAAAAATATATATATACGTAAGGGAATCAATGAGACAGACGTAAGAATGTCTTGTCCCTACACTTTCTCTAAGCAGCGTATAGTACATGATTAAAAAATACTAATGCCAATGTTTTTTTAAATAAAATGCAATCTTTTATTTCCTAATCATTTGAATTGTATGTATTTCTAGAAATGACCACTATAGTGGACTATAACGACGTAAAAAGGCTAACCTTTAGATTTGTTGACAGCTTAAACCGACTTGGGGGAGGTTGAAATGATTTTTCGAGATGGTGATGAAAAAAAGTCCAGAGCCTTGTATACTAGCTGCTGTAAGAAAAGAAAAGAAAAACAATCTGCATCGGCCCATGAGGCTCATCGACGACAGGCAATCCATATCAACGGCAAAAAATAAATAAATAATGGAACCAGGGCAACTCTAAAAGTAATATTTGCTCCTTTTTTTCTGCTGATCTAAACTGTGACTCTAAACCACGATACAATCTAAACTGTGAGTTTCGTGATCCGTTGCAACCTTAAATAAAACACATAAACGGTAGAGAAGACACCCGCATTCCTCGAGGTCCCAGTTCAATAACTGATTCATACATAATGATTATGATATTGCTATACTATACTTGAATCATGTGGCAAGATCTACATCTATTTTACCTTTTGATTTATAAATATTCATGTTAAAAATGTATCTGTCCTTTGATATATTGTTAATGTCGTGTCACAACAGTTCTACTAAAACAGACAGAAACCAGACACCACCGCTGAGCCGCATGGTGTTAAAGTCTGTCCTGCATGATTCATAATAATAATCCAACAGCTTTGATTCCCCGGGTGCCTGTCAATCTGCGTTTCTTCAAAAATGTTTCATTCCTCTCATGCCGCCACAATGATATGGCCTTGAGACTGTTAGCCTGCAGTCAAAACACATGCAGCAATTCAAATCTCGGTACAAACTCATGTTGTTTGACAAGCCATATGATAATATTCACTTTATTTCATTTGCCTACTTCTTCCCTCCTTTTTTTTTAATATCATAACATTAAGCCCGCGGCAATATCACAATATTTCACCTTGAGAGAAAAAAAAAAAAGATATTGCACAAGATGGACGATTTTGGCCTGCAAACCACCTCAAAGTCACATATCTGAACATGAAAAAAATGAGGATGGAACCCTATCAGTGGAGGATGACTTATTGCTGCGAGGCAGCCTATAGACAATCTGTCCCGTGGTATAATATGTGCGTAAATGATAATGTTAAAGGTTATTGTCACGCTTCGCTGGTGACTCAAAATACATTGCCTCCCTGGAAGCTAGCTGATCATTAACTCAAGGTGTCAGGAGACACACATTTGCTCAGTGGCATTCTCCAAAGCCAAAAAGGTATGTAATGCTTCTTTTTTTTTCTTTTTTTTACCAGACAAGCACAGAAAAAGATGTCTGATGTGTATCAGTGCTGCATATCTCAGAACTCTACCACTTGAATATTTTAAGATTTTGCTTTAACCTTGAGACAACTGTTTTTTTTTTTCCTTTAACTACTTCCCACTCCCAGTAACGCTCATTATTCAGAGTCGGGTTTAATGTGACGTCTCACAATATCCAGCTCTCTATCATTGATCATGGTGGCGACTCAATTCTGCACGGAAACATGACTAACTAGTTAATGGGTTTTGATCTCATCGTTCCCCGCTGCATGCAAACATTGATTTTAAACTGTCACAGGAACACTCGTCGACGTCCCAACACAGGACGGCGACGAGAATGTATTTGTCAAAATCAAAGGCAATAACAGAACATGGCGGGTGGAACCGGGGACTTATAATTACAGAACACAATGTAGCTCTGAGCTTGAGCTTACAGGGGTGATGAATGGCGCAAGTCCTATTCATGACATAAAAGCAGAGAGTCATCAATGTTTGTGCGTAACTACAAGGTATGAGGTAATTAATCATGCAACATGGACCCCGGCCTGATTTTAATTAAGTAGGAAACACATGTTCCTGCCTGTCTTCAGGGAAGAGGGAAATGACTGGTCTGAGCTGAACTGTCTCGGCCTCTGCAATATTTATGACCTGACCGTTGCAGTTTTTTGACTGTAATCTGTTATACTCGACTACGAGCCGAATACTCAGTTATGACGTGAAAATCACTTCTTCTTCTTCTGTTGTAGCCGAAACGTTCTGCCAGAGTCAGCAACGTAACATTAACGTAACTGTACAGCAGCACACCACTGGGTCTGAGTCAGCGGGAGGGCCGAGTAGATTCGGGGTCAGGGTGATTAAAGGGGTCAAACAAACATGGGATAATGCTGCACACATAACCCGCTCCGGAGCAGGTTATGTCCGAGGTCAGAAGATCAACTCGTATAAAAGCCACGCCTACTGACCAATCAAAGATCGTTACATAATATCACACACAACTGGAAAAAAGATAGCAGACTGTCTGAATGCATTAATTAATAGGCTTATAATATCACTGCTACATTACGAGATCTGACTATAGTTATAGATATGTATTCCGTGAAACTTTTCTGTTGCGTAGATGTATTCTTATGCCGTGTTTGACAAGCTGCAACCCCACTGTTTCACACCGCTGAAAGAATAAGGCTTAAATTGTGCCATACGCAGAATCTTCTATTCTACCTGAATACATCTAATCAACACATGAACTTAATGGAAGACACGCATGGAATTAATAAGAAGTATTAAAAATAGTATTAATTTACATATTCACACAGTCTGTGATACATTTTCATAGCTGTCATTCTAGCTGCAACTTTTAGCCTGAATTATCTGTTGAACGTTTTTGTATTTGTCTAGTATTATAGCTTGCTTCTCGTTTGTAAAATATGTCGCTGTGCTGACAGCATAACTGACGTTTGATTGGTCTCACGCTGCAAACACCTCCCCTTTATGTAAACGCGCTCATAGCCCGATTGAGAAACCCTGGCTTGACTTCAAAAAAGTTGATAACCGCAGTTGTACGACTGCATGGCGGGTTTGTGGTTGTTAGGGGTAACTAAGTCAGATGACCAAAAGATACCCTGGGTACAGTGGAACTACAGGCCCCTGCTAGTTTTATGACTTTTTTGTTTGGTTTCAATTCCAAACGTTAAACACGTGTTTAAAACTGTGACCATAATCCAGGACAACATATGGCAAAACAAATTTACAAAGTGGTATAATCTGCTAATTCATCACATTTTCATGATGCTTTATAACAATAATCATAAACCATAATAATGCATTTTATGAGGACTCATATGTCAAGTATCATAATAATGGTTCACTATGCTTCTATCTAAAAAAATGGCATTGAGTGGCCAGCAATTACGAAGTATTATGACCTCATTAAGTCATTATAAAATGCTTCATGTGTTTATATTATTGATATAAATTATTATGAATATTTAGTGCTATAAGCAAATTATAACATAACATATAAGTATGGTAATAAATTATTAAAACATGGGTGTCATAGTGTTACCAATATATGTTTGCAATGAAACACAATTGATGATGCAGTTCAGATGTAAGGGAATGTCATTTTTTCTGATACAGGGTTGAAAGGAACACCGTCTGTCTAACTTTTTATCAAGTTATAGCTCAACTTTGCAACTATGTCCAAAATAAAATATGTTTAAAGTCGAAGCATACTGGGTTCAGCGGGTTGTAGCACGACTCAAAAAATGTCCAATTACTTTCATGCTGAGTTTCTTGAGACTGCCTTTTTCTGCAATTAGAAAAAAATGAAAAATACAAATGAAAGCATGGTTAATTGTTGGTTTGTTCTGAGATGCAGCTGCTCTGACGGCGCGTGAACTCTCCTTCTGCAAATCCCTTTCTGCAGAAAGAGAACGGGGCCTGTTTAACGCATTGATTTATCACTGCGCAGCTCCGGTTGACGGTGCACTTTTCAAAGAGAGCTACATTAGGCTGGGTCAACTCATCACATCTATATCATTCATGTCATAGCATTCCGGCACGGACCGCGGGGTTTTCCTGGAAGCACTGGGATGCCTCCCAGCCACGCTGTAGGTTAAGTTACCGAGCTCGGGGGGGGTAATTGTATCAAGAATGGAGGTGTTTCACACAGCTACGATGACACCTGTCTCAACTACAGGCAGCTCGGCAGCTGGAGGAACAGAAGGCCGTGATATGAAGAGAAAGTAGATGCTCCTCGGTTGGCTGACCCCGAAGCTTGAGCCAAATTATTTACAATCAAAGCTCCGTGTCATATCTGTTTAACATTCAGGATAGGAGTTGTATGCTGCACTGGTGCTGAATGTCAATTGGAAAGACGCTCTGTTCTGACTGTGAGAGCACGCGAGTGAAGCCCTGGCAAAACTTGTAACAAATGTGAAAAGTAATAGAAGGCAGCAGATGTAGTGCTTTCACAGGGCGCTGAGGTGCCAGAATGAAATGTCTTGACTTTTGTTGTCAAGATGAACCAAATGTTATTTTATCAAATCATCTGGCAACGATGCCGCATGAGAACTAATCAACCTTGAAGAGGGTTTTCGTAATCATACATCTCAACAAATATTCATGCATATATGAGCATAAAGTTAAAAGAAGAAAAAAAACAACCTCTGGCAACACGTGGTTTGCTTCATTCACTAAACAATCACATTCATGATTCGTGCATATATTCATCTCTTCCGGATATATTGTACACCGAGCAGAGAGAGCGAGAGAGAGAGAGAGAGAGAGAGAGAAGGTTCCCTGAGCAGCACAGAATAGAGTCCCATGGTAACATTAAGAGTGACGACCTCAGGGTTTTAAGCTGAAACACTCCCATGAATTAAATCACGCAAAGAGGAGACAACGAGTGTGCAGAGAAATATACAAATTATTTACTTATTTCTGGATTTGAAGATTTTCAAAACCACTAATTAACAGTTTTGTTTTCAACATGTCACTATGCCACCGCACACCAACGTTATAGATCTTTGTGTAAGTCATGCAGTCCGAGCTTTACTAATTTCCCCGTGAACGTTTCCTGACAGTGCTCGAGCCCCGTCAACAGCGGAGGTATCGAATGGAATACCCGTCTTCGTGGCCAGGAAACCTAAGATAGTATAGTTTCAAACGGAGGGCAGGGATTTCATGACAATCCATTAAAACGTCAAGGTTTTTTTTTTCTCCTCTTCCGAAGTTGAAATGTGGCCTGGGGAAGTTTTAATGTCACTTTTGGACTGGTTAGCCTTTGTTTCACCAACTTCTTTGATTCAAAGCAGTTTCTCATTCAGCACTTCTGTCATTGGTTCTGTCAAAAAATAAAAAAAAAAAAAGGAAAAAGTGTTCCTGGGGTTCAGTGCAAGTTGAAACAACTCTTGTAATCCTAAAACTCGCTGCCCTGCTGTTATAAGACCCACGTCTGAACTGGAACCCGGGGAACCTTCTGTTTCACTTAGGCTCTCTGTGTTTGAAGGTCTTTTTACTGAGGAGCTGGTGCTACAGGTGTATTTTTAACAGGCATTTGTGTGTGGGTTTTCAAGTGAGATACCATTTCAGTATTCGCAGCAGCAACTTCCTCCCACTTCTAGGAATTGTCCTGCCGGTTTACGGTCCCCTGAAGGGTTTTTAAAAAATGTTGCACCTTTGAGCAATGTTTGCTTGTTTTTTTGTTATTTGTGCAAAAACAAAACAGGATTGACTTTACAGGTACAACAATGGTAGAAACAAGGATTTTTGCACTGACTGTGCTTTCTTGCACATGTGGCCACGTCTCCAACGGTGATGTTACAGGGTCCTGGCTCCTGGGTCCTGGCTCCAGAATGACAAACATAAATATGCAGCATAGTATTGGACTTGAAGACCCCAGTCATACTGATCAGCCAGAAGCAGCTAATGCGAACTGGAGACAAGAATCAGAAGCGTCGACGACCGCTAAAATCGATAATCGTAACCGGGATGAGAGGCGTCAGCAAAACGTAAGCCCCGCCCCCACTGGTATGAGGTCCATAGTCGCACAGCATCTAAATATTGTCAATTCTGAATATGATAATTTATGATAAAACGGTAACGTGTGCATTGAACCGTCACGTGTCTTGTCAGGAGGCGCGCCGTTCCCAGGATGACGAAGCAGAAGTGCTGCGTCAGCATCATGAATAACATTTCCACTTCTCAGGAACTTCCAGCTCGATCCACAGTGTTGCTTTGCTGCAGCGGGAAAACCGTTTAGACATCGGCGCCAACCACAATTCATTCTGCGGAACATATGAAAGGGCCTTTCGCAGTTCATTAGCGTAATATGGACACCACGCATCACTATGCACCCATTACCACACCCACTCCTCCCCTCGAGCCCGAGCCGCCCCCCCACCCCTCGCAACAGTAAAGAGACCGATTGTGAGGACAAATACGACCGCTCTGCTCGTCCACTTTCAAACCGGGATGTTATGGCAGATGGTAGAGAGGGGGAGAGGTGCGTGACCCAGCATACTGATGAAACTAAACAGAATGTATATATATATATATATTTATATATTGGCACGGTTAAAAGGTGAGAACAACATTGAAAGGCACGAGGTTTAACGGCACTGGCTTTATTTTACATTATTTGATTATCTAGATTAGATTGGTTAATCTCTGTCTGCGGTCTCGTGGCGTATCAGTTACATTCATATCACATCTGGCCCCACACCAGCATCGGGGGCCGTGCACGGATGGAATTCAATAATGCAGTTTTCAGGGCTTGAGTAGGATCTAATTTCATGCTAGGCCACTCATAAAATTGTTGTATAAGCTATTTTAATTTCAAAAGTATTAGCATTATGCTTTATTCCTGTAGCTCGCAGAAACGTTCCCTAGGAACATCCTGTGAGACCCACATCGTGATGCAACACGCTTTTTGTTTTATTCATTGCATTTGCCAACAGTCTTATTGTTTGTTTATTTCAGTTTATTGACAACATGGTTCAAAAGCAGAGGTGGAGCCATCCAACTAGACTCCTCGTTGTCGTCGGCAGCGGTCCTCCGGCAGCATCGATGGCGGCTCAGTTCTGCCTCGTATGTGCACTCCAAAGCGTGTTGACAGAGCTTACGGCCCACTTCGCTCTCTGGTAGTGAATTTCAGGCTCAGTCTCTTGACCCAAATGTGCCGGTTGCACAGAGCGACCTTAAGTTTCCACTTTAAGTATGACAAAAGGCTTACTTCCTCCTCAGCTGAGGGACTTACTAAAGGGTGCTGCACAGAATCTTTTCAAATGTTTCTTCAGTTAAGGACAAGCTTGAAGGCATTTACTGTATTGAAAGAGGTTTTACAGAGGTAAAAAATGTCCCGTTTCCAGAGAGATCATTTGTTGGTACTCCCGGGGCCGACTTACAATATTGTAGTTTTCTTTTTTTTGTTTTTTTTCATGGGTGCAGACTAAGTGGACATTGATTAAGTTGACTTTTATTTTTCCTGCAAACAAATTGATCTTCACTAATGAGGCGCCCGTTTCCAGGCGTACCTGTTTGGATATAGCGTTTTTGAGGGGGTGGGGGGGGCGTGGCCTTTTGTTGCGCATTGCCGCTCAGAACGAGGGCCGATTGCCTGAATCCCAGTCCCAGACGCGGTGCAGGGAAGTGAAGAAGTGTTTGGTTGAAATAATATATCCAGCATCCAGCAGCAAAAGTGAACGTCAATCTATCACCGCTGCAGATGACATGCTCAACTTTGCAAAGCCCTGAAGCTCCGCCCCCCGCTCTTACACAGAGCGCTGTTTGCTTGTTTATTCAAATTGTATTAATGTCGCGTACAAATCGCACCAAATTCGACAAAGCCCTCTTCGGCCAGCAACACACCCTCCAAGTGAAAAGAATAAATACCGGCTTATTATTGGAGGATTCCAAAGCATGAAACCACAGAGCACTCTATGGCCGCACACGGCATCCTGAGTGTGCGAGTGTAGACATACCTCAGAGTTTGCTTGTGTGTAACGCAGCCTCCGGTCATTGTCAAGTGCATCTTTTGGGTTCTCCCATTCGGGGGACACTTTCCTCGGGATGCCTTCATTTTCTTCATTCATCGCCATAAACTCAGCCATGTTGCAGTCAAGAGAGTTCGAGGTATCTTGTGTTTTTCCTGAAAGTTGCTCAGGTCTTTCATGCAAAGGTTTAACTGACCAATGGATTCCTTAAGTATATACACAATGAATGAACATGAATACGTTAGTGAACATTATAAGGAAAACCTAAAGGAGAATACTGAAGGGTGTTTATTTTTATATTTTATTTGAAGGAAACCTAAACTCAGACTTGAAGGAAAATCTTAACTTAAGGTGTTTTTTGTGCAACAGGTTGGTCCTCGTCCCGAGCCGGTTCACAGTCGGGTTGCACAGACTCACCTTGTGTGGGAAGAGGAGGTCTCCGGAAGGCTGTGAAGCGTTCCTAATCCGACAGTCATAAAAGATCTCAATACCTTTTTTTTCATTTATTTTTAATCAGATAAAAATAAATGGAGTGCATATATAGGCCACTGTGGAGTTATACTACCCCAATAAGCATAGATTACAAAAATTCTTAGCAAACTAGAACATTACCCATTCTTTCTGAAAATAGTTTTAGAACCCTTCACTAATCAAACCTAAATGCGTCAATGCATTAACATGCATCCATGAATAAACCGGAGTGATTAACGTGCACTGACAGAGTTCCCAGCGGTGGTGGAGTCGTGACAACCCTTGCCTCTGGAGCCACTCGTTTTCCCTCTGTCCTTGGGCCCGGATTCTGACAGAAACTTTCCGGCCGTGCAATCTGCTCTCCTATGGCTGAAGGCCCTGGAATCCCTGCTTTGATAAGCACAATGAGCACCTTAAGTTAGCAAATGAACCCTATGCTTGACTGATTCTGGGCTCACGGAGGGAGAGTCACGTCCTGCTCTATTTAGGTAGAAACTACTGCGCAACATCTTTACAAAGCATATACTTGTTTGCTGCTATAGTAATGCTAATTACATTACCCTGTTATTCTTTTGAAATATTATGTTGCACATCTTCACCAATCATTTTGGTACACAGTGTGCAGTGGATTTTGTTCTGGAACTTTAAGGGCAAAAACACCCCAACAAGGTCATTTTAGTCTGATGAGAACTGTGCCTGAACAGGAAGCTGACCCCAGAACAGGAACTGGCACAAATCATTGAGCCCTCTGGTTTTTGAGTAGTGAGCAGTGTGACAACTTAGCCATGAGCTGACCTGCTGTCCCTGCTGCCACTTCCACTCTTAGAACAACAAGATCTCCATCAGCTGTTAAAAAGAAGAAAAAAAAAAGGAAGGCACTATTTATTCAGTGAGGCCAGTTTGAAACGGGCAGACAGGACATTACTCAGGTTTTTGTTGAAAACAACAATACAGCATTTACGTGGAGAACTGCAGTGCGTTTAAAGTTAGTTTATATATTGGTTTGGAGCCTCAGTCGGGTTTTAGAATATATTTCTAAACAGCACTTTGTCATGAATCATGTTTACTGCAAAGCAGAGTATCCGTCTACATCAGTGAGTCACGGTGAAGTATCCTCAAGCAGGAAACTGAGCCGTCATGTTGGACACTCTGGACAAGGACATCAGCTTAATCCCCGGCAACGCAAATGTGCAACCAGACGAGCCCTCATTAGGCCACGCGAGTGCAGTATGTTTCTAAAGCGGCGTTGAAACAAAAAGGGGAATTCAAAGAGCTTAAATATTGCGCATATTGCGTAAGAACCACATCATCAGGCATTAATCCTGGGAGCTGTCGCTTGAAAGAACGACTTTTAGCAGTTGCATAAAGAAAGAAACAATATTTTGACAATTTTGTTCTCGTGAATCGCAGGTGTACTCGAGTCTGAGGTTTTTAATCATGAGAGTGCTGCCAGTCTGTACACCGAGGTATTCAGCAAGATCAAAGTGAAATCAAGACCCACCTACACTCTCATTTCAGATAAGTTAATGAGTGAAATTGCTGGAGTAAGCAGTTCCTCTCTTTCAGAATGTGTTTAAGGTACTGTTTGGGCTTCAGCTAATTTCAATTATTTTACATTCCTCCAAATATTACCATGGCGAAGTAAAAGTTGTATTCTTTTTATTTGTTTTGTTTTGTTTTATAATTACTATTTCAACATTTCAACTGCGTCTGGCCCTCAAAATATGTCATGCCAGAAACATCACTTGAGGCCAGAAGAGGCCGCATGACCAATGGAGTAACACAACGCCCACCAGATGAAAGCTCCGCTGTGGAATACTAATGGAAAGCATTATTAGGAAATTAAAACTCATGATAAGTTGACTGTTAAGTGGAGGGACCGGCTACCGGTGAGTCACTCGGCGGTTCAAAAGCGTGACCTTGTGTTGGCAGAATAATGAGGGGCCTAAAAATAACTGGCAAGAAAATTCCTGGAAGATTAATTATCAAAACAACTCAAATACCCAGTGTTTTACACACATTAGATACGTCTCCCCTCCATGGTCCATCCATCCAATTAATTTACTGTAAGCTGTTGAATCATCTCGGAGGATAGCAATATGCACACAATACTGCAATAACAGTGTTTTGTTTGGAAACCTAATTGCTCTATAGATAGTTCAGAAGAGAAGAGGATGTAATTGCACCCCGAAGAGTTGTGCTCAGTTGCTACCACTGCATGCGCTATACCCTTTTGGACGAGGAGATCTGGCACGTGTGAGCATATTTTACAGCATGGAGATTACTCCACCCATGGTGCCTCTGCAAGGCTAGCATTTATGGAGGTGGCAGGGGTGAGCCCTTTTTTTCTCGCTGCGGCGCGGGTCGGCCTCCGAGGCGTGCGGTTGGGGGATATCTATCTCAGATCTGTCCTATCAGCACATCGCAAACAGACAGCAACCGCTAGTGTGTGACAATCACAGCTGGGAAATGAAAAGTGCTGTGAGGCAAACAAACTCCATTAATACATATATCGGCGTGAGGCGCTATATAGACACAGATGTCAGAAAACATTGATTCTGATGGGCGTTTTTTGGGTTTTGTTTTTCTCTTTAGGTCATGGCTAAGGGGCTTTAGATTGCCTGTTAGAGAAAGAAATAAGTCTCTCCTGGGGCTAATTCACTGTGGAAGATAATGGCTTCAATTGAAAACTGTTGTTGATTATTGACTACTGACCACAGTAATGGCAACAGAAAAGTATTCCAAGACTGTTATGGTCTCTCAAAGAAGTTCCAGAGAAAAGTTCAGTTAGTTCAATTCTTCAATTGCATTCGAGTATCTTATCATGAACAGAAAACCCATGAAGATTAAACCAATATGACAAAAACAATATTGCCAGTGTCTTGCCAGCACTTCAAACCGCATCTATTACGAGTCCAATGACTGATCCCCTCTTACTTTTATTTAAAACTTAATTAAACAAATTACTGAATCATTTATTTGAGTTACTTTAAACTGAGAAACATAAGGTGCAACGTTGATGATGCAATACGATCCAAAGGTCCTTGAAATCGTTCAGTGTGGCGTTTATGCTTTTATAAAGCTCGCTTTAGAGGTGTTGCTTCAAGTCTGTGGTCATTTTCATGTTTTACTTGTTCACAACACGTATTAAAACCTCAACTGGAACCCTAGGCAATGTGTTGCAAGTCACTGTACACGTCTTGTGCTGACTTAACATCTCATTACATCTTCTACTCAGGTATTAAGAAGCTGTCTTCCTTTTGGTTTCTCTATCTTAAATTAGTACAGTGATCTAAATCATAAAGGACCACCGTTATCTTGAATCAACATAAAACAATGTTGTCCCCAAAATAACATTGTAAACTTCTAGCAAAGCAAATGTCTAGAAATCAAATTACAATAAGCTCTAGAGATAGAATTAACACATTTCATTTGAGGCAGGCAGTTTTCTTTGTTGTTGCAGTGTTATTTTTTTTGTTGCCAGGGAATAAATTTGACACACAGTGTCCTTCTGCTCCAGCTGGCTGGCTGCCTAGAGGGCCACTGCGTCTCCTGTGATTAGTCAAAAGTGAGAAATGCAATTAAAATGGCAGGTAGCTGCTTCTTCTTGTTACGACAACTGAACAGAGATGTGCGGTGTCACGGGCTCCTCCACGGCTGCGTGGCGTCCGTCTCCTGAGAGGACAAGCGGCACTTCAGGAAGACTTAACAAGGAAATCCCAACCCCAATTGAGGATAAACACAGTTATTTAATCTGCAAGTCAAGTGAAAACTTGAAGCGCAGGAGCGATGGGGTTTTGGAGAGTTCACGGAGTGTAGATGTGGAACAGTTAGAGCCTATTGAGCTCAGTGCTCACGCTGGGCGGGTAATGTCTTCGCTGTTGATTTCTTCCCACCTCTCAGCCCAAATGACATTTGGCAAGAGCAAAAACATCTCATCCTGATCACATCAGCGTTATTGATTTTCAACCATCCAAATCAAATCATAAAGGGTAACCTGGTGTAAGTCATATTTCAAGCCGTGATGTTTGAAAGAATAGTTGGATATTTTGGGTTTGAAAACACATATCTCTCCGTTAAATATGAAGCTACAGCCAGCAGCTGTTTCGCTTAGCACCCAAAGGTAACAGAATATGCCCAACAGTACCTCTAAACTTCACTAATTAGCCAACTGAATATTATGTTATTATTAAAAACAAAACAAATAAAATTTTTGTTATGCACTGAACTATTTTTTGCCTGGAGCAGTGATTCCCAGTCTTTATGCAAAGCTAAGCTAACTGGCTGCTGGATGTAGTTCCATATTTAACAAATATATATATGTGAGCTCATCGATTTTTGTTTTTCATTTTACTTGCGGTAAAAAAAACAAAAAAAAAAACAGCAATACCCAACTGCCCCGAAATGACCAACTAGCCCTTTAAATGCCGCTAACAGTTTGACTTCTGAAATCATTAAAAGCCATAAAAAAAGACGTGCCTCCTGAACGACAGCTAGCAGAGACTCATCAACATCATCTGCTGAGCTCGCGCTACACGTCACGTTAATTTGACGAGACGGCAGCATCGGTCCTCATAACCGCTCATCAAATTGCCATTGACAAGGTGGGAGGCCGTACCATGTTGCTGGGCCCTTTGTCGGTGGCGAGCTGAATCGATGCAGGCACTCTTCAGGCGGGGTAAACAATGTACTGGTTGACAGAGCTGCACTTGGCGGTCTAATATTTATAAAGAGCCGAGGCTGTCATGTATTATCGGGATGCTATAGTCATCAATTAAATCTCTCAACCTTTTTTTTTTCACCCCAATGCATGTATGCTTTAAGACCGTGAGGAAAATAAAATCATCCATGTAGCTTTCTTGCTGCTTTAATCATTGTTTCCCGCTCACATGCTGTGTCGGCCTTGTGCACGCTCCGCCTTTCTCTTGCAATCATGACGAATGTCCCAGGAGACCATCCATTGGGCTAATTTGCAGAGTGCTTCCTACTGGGAAAGTAGTTATGACAGTGGAGCGCTTGACCTCTGTATCCTGTGTGCCCCACTGATTGTGCTGGTTTTGAAAGGCTTGCCAGCAAACAATGTCGAATTATACAGAGCCCATGCTCCTTTTGGCTGCCCTGTTCCTCCTAATGTGAACTATTCTGTAATGTAATGTAAAGTGTCCACTCCACAGGGCAACATTACATTCTAGCCATAAATTAACGTTCAATCTTTCATTTAATGCATTAATAAACACCTTAACTTGTACATTCCCATTCACTATGGCTTTTTTAGTTTGTTCCCAATTCTAACACACTATTTGTTCTTCCTCTGCGATGACCCAGTTTTTCCACAAGGATCAATAGTTCATCTTATCTTCCCTTATCTCAAGTAGCATTTTAAGCCAAGGCAAACCAAATTGGCGGACCGAGTCCTTGTCTTCACTACAATATATTTCCAAGATGCTTTATTTTTTCAGAGCAAATGCCAAACAAAAATAGCATTTGAGCTCAATTTCTTTTGTTTTGGCACCTGAACACTACAGGATTCATAGTGAAATGCTAGACTCAAAAGAGAGAACATTTTCTTTTTAAATGTGGAATATTAAAACAAACAACAACAATAAAAATCATAACAAAAAAAATATTTTAAATTAAATTTACTGGCCAAGGGGTCTAAAAATGTGGAAGAGGAGTTAAACAATATATACCATACAAATACATGCATTGGGCGTGTCTTGGAGAGAGTAGTTTATTTACTGTAGTATGTGTGTGTTGGTTCTTAGTCTCATTATAAAGAAATTATCGTTTTGTTGAAATCAATGCATTTTGGCTGAAAACAAGCTTAGCTGTCAAATTATTGTAATAATAACACTATTTATTGGACACTGTTTAATTTGTGTGCATTGATACAACTTCTGCTATGCACACAGAGCACTGTTTCAGTGAACTGGCACTAAAACTAACCGTCTATAGAGGCAGCATATGCCCACATCAGCAGCTAAAACAAGGATGAACACATGCCAGCTGTTTCTGTTCCAACACCATAATGGATTCCCTTTTAAAGGAGTAGATTGTGGCTGCTGTGATCTCTTTAGTGTTTATCTCATTGCAGCATGAATATGAATCACTTCTTCTTGACCCCATCAACCACCCAATTTAAACTCAAAGATCGCGTCTCTTTGAAAGGAGCTTTTCTACAACTGATTTGAACTTTGTCCCTGCCTTTTGAATCATTCACGAATCCCCTGTTCCACAGTAGTAAAAATACAGTTCATTTATAGTTGTTGTTCTTTAACTTTGCCTTTCTCTTGTGACTGCCTTGATATTAGTGGAGTCTTCACCGCAGTGTCTTGGTATTGCCATGTGACCGAACTGTAATTTCACTTCTACATTTAATTAGCATTTCAAACGTATAACAATCCCCTCCGCCAATCCATGTCTCATTAGTGGTCTCCATTGAAACGACTCTGAAGTTGCTTCATTAACATAGGTACGTTCCTCTGAGTTCCCATGGTTCTTGTTGTTGCCATTTCTCTTCTGGTGTTAAACAGAATTAGAATACCATTAGTTGCTGAATAAGGTTGAGAGATGAAATGCTGTGTTTTAATCACTGTGTTTCACCGGGGGAGGGAGGGACACTAAGTCAGTGGCAGCAAAAGTTGCCTGTCATTGTCTTAGATATCTACGAAACCTTTTGTCTCCTGACGATTCAGAAAGTGCTTATTGTCATATTTAAGAAATAATGGCATATAAACTTTATTACATCTGTCATATTACATACATACATAAATACATGCAATTTGGCCTCTGCATTTAACCCATCCTTATCATTTTAGGAGCAGTGGGCTGCTGTGAAGCACCTGTGGATATATTTATATATTTATAAGTAGAGACATTTTTTTGTATTCATCAATGTTTAATTTATTAAATATGGTTTATTTTGAAGAGGCAAAAGAACAAGAATACCTGCCTTGCGGTTGTATGTCTACACCAACCAGTCAAGTTGCAGTTAATATTCATGTCTGTCCAAAATGCAACCCTGTCTCCTAAAAATTATGTTCCCCCAGAACTAAAACGCATTATCAATTACGTTTGACCAGAAACGTGTTTTCTCCCTTATTACGCTTGTGTTTGACGTATTACAAATACGTTTCTAATCAACGTATCTTTGCCGTTTGTTTTCTTGCTTTGCTTTCCTACAATGCGCTCGACCACACGTCAGGCTGTTATTAATTGGAAAAAGTGTAATCTAGTCTTTATTATTTTAATTTAATTTAATTTCCGTATATTTAGTATCGCCTGCGCATTATGACAGCATTAGGCGTGCTTTTAAGAAGTAATTTATTGGGACAGCCTTTTCATAGTGACATGCAATCGCTAACAAACCTGTCTTCCCACCTCATTACTTATTTTAATAAATGTATTATTAAATTGAATTGAATTGATATTCCCTTATATTTTGTATCGCCTGCGCATTATGTCATCACTTCCCAATTTTATCCAATTAGATATTTGTCATAATTAGAATGTGAATTACTCAGTTATGGCCACAGTGACCTTGCCCTCTGATCACTAAAATCTGGTCACTTCATTCTTGAGTACAGGAGTACATTTTTGCCCAGTTTGATGCAATTCAGTGCAGGGGTTGCTGGGATATTGTTTTCATGACAACGGAACAGACAGACAACCCAAAAAAAAACTGAACTGCGAACTACTAGTGACATGGCAGTACATCAGGAGGAGTAAAACATTGGATTTAGGGAGGACTAAAAGGAGGAGGATGGGAAAGAATTTAGCAAAAATGGATAAGAGAGAAGGATTAGAGGAAACATCTGTTTTTTAGAAAAACACAGATGTCCTCAAAAAGTGTCTCTCATCATCTGCTGATTTAGTAACAGATTACATTGTCAGTTTGAGGGCGGAGAGGTTTTTTTTTTTCCACTGTAGAGGGAGATTGAAACTAATTTCTGCAATAAATATTTCGTAAAAGACTTTCAGTACAGCAATTCATCGGGGCAGTGACGTGTGATGTTTCACATGGATGAGTTTTAAAGTGATGATGCTGCTTGATGAAGCTGATCGAGGGACCAGTGTGCATTTATGTGCATTGCATTTGTCTTTCCTTTTGATTAAAAGGTTAAGATCAGGAACTGAATGGGGATTGTGTATCGAGGTTAGTCTTAAGTTTTATATTTATGATACACATATGTATATACTGTATATATATATATATATATATATATATATATACATATTTACTCTGACATACATATTATCCCCGTTTTTGTGAATGTAACATACTTGGTTTGCAATAAAAACTTTGAATTCCCCTCCTATGAGACTTTTTAAAGTACAAGCTATGGATCAGCAACAAATATGTTGTTAGTAATTGCCCTCCAGAGTGCATCTAGAGTCTTTTTTGTTAAGTCCACTAAAGGTTTGCCTAGATATTAAAGACAACCTAAAGAAGTTGTAATCCAAAAATAAGTATTTAAATGACGTACCTCGGAGACACAGTAGAGTGTGCAGCTGGCATTTCATATTCAAAACGTCAGTTAGTTTAACTGAAGGGAAGTGTGATAAATTGCTAATGTTCCATTTAAAAGCCTTTCTGCTTCCATGCTTGTATCTACTTTGAGTGTGAGTAAAGTTCTGACATAAAAGGGATGAGGATTTAAGAAGTTGTGTCCCTGGAGTTCCTCGGCTTCTTCCAGTACTGTCACTCCAGTCCTGGCTGGCTCGTTGCTCTTATACCTAAGCTCATTATCCCAAAGACTTAAACTGAAATGTAATATTACCACTGGACCTCCTCTTCTACAGGCAGATTTAGAATTCACTCATCGCTTGTTCTCGAGAGAAACCAGTGCTCATGCAGGACTCGTAGTGGAAGGCAATTAAATTAAAACAAGTTCACTTAATGGTAAGACTGAATAGCGCCCTTGATGTAAGTTGCCCAGCAAATGACAATCTCACAAATGACAGTTGATGTCACAAACCAGCCAGGGTAAGAAAACCAGGGTCTTAAATACCCCAAATACTGACAACTCCTAATATAATGGTTGTGTAAAATAAAAAAAGTTGGGTCGATTTCTACTTTTGCCGGTCCGGTCCGATCTGGTGCACAAGCTTACACAGTTTGATGTTGTGCAAACTGGCTGAAAGTGTCATTTTGGAAAAGTTGCCTACATGAGCAATCCTTGCCGACAGCGTCAAGGTGCTAAATCCAACTCGTATTGCATATTTCGTAATAAGCAATATGGCAACGCAACTAGCATAATATTATCTTTAGGGTGACGAGACAAGACTGTGTTTACCCCGCACCCTGCAATACAGTCTACAGTTTGAAATGTTTGTATTGGCCGTGGAAATGCTAACAGCTGCTAATATTAGGTATAGCAAGTAAATGTCTGAAACATCTACCCATGCAGACATTATTCAAAAAAGAACAAAGCAAAGCAAATGGAAGCCCCACTTACTGCGATCAGTAGTTATTTATTGATTGTTCTATCCCAGTTGAATTAAAGACAATAAATAATACATTATTGAAGAGCTCAACACGGGCAAATCACAGGCACTTTAGTGAAGCATCTTACCACCTGAAAAGCAGCACAGATGAGCCCCCACATTTATCCATCACCCCTGACTTCAGCTAAGGTTCAGCTTGAAACAACAATGTATATATTAGCTAAAGCCAATTAAGTTTGATTTGACATTTGCCTTCCCCACTGAGAACAATGAATATACAGCACATAAACACGATTACACAGATTGACAACGTGTGGTGTTGTGAGTAAATGAGTGATAATCAACGTAGCTCTCGGGGTGATAGGCCCATTTTATAATGTCAAGAGCAGATTACAACACTTGATGGCAGTAAACTGTTATCATAGCAATTTCGCTCTCATTTGGCTTGGAAAACAACATTATGTACATGTTTTTGCCAAACAGTACGCTGACACTATACACTAAAGTAATTGTTTCAAACATGTCTCCATCACAAGATGACTGAGCTGATTTTTATAATAGTTTTAGTCATTGTTTTTAGCTTTAGTAAGGACACTGATTTGGTTGGGGAAGACTCATATTTTTATGTTTAATTGGAGAATATGAATAATTCTGCCTCTCAGGCAAAAAACAGTGTGCCAGGCCTGTTAGCGTTTTGACAGTTTCGGGTATTAGGCCACATGTTCTTGCCAACTTTCCTCTATGCTCTGACAGCGGGGTTGCCTTTGATTGAGAGCAAGTCACAAGCCACAACTAACACCCCCATTCCCTGCTGGCTACTAATACATTATAGTGCAAGCAGCTTTTGGACTACAGTCAGTGGCACTTGCAAATGACTAACTCACACAGTGCCTGGTATGTGTTGAGATTTGGTTCTGTGCTTGTGCTTTGATGGAACACAAAATTAAGACATAATTGAGCAACACGTCAATGTTTTAAGATACGCAGATGAGATGATATTAAGCACGAGGAGATCTGTAGCTGCATGTTCTTTAGAATGAATATTAACATCAAAATAAATAAATTATTAAAGGGAGTAAATAGCGTGTATGAACATTTAAGAAGAGGATAAGGATGTCTGGTAATTAAAATCTGGGTTGTGCTAATTAAGATATGCGTTAAAACTTAGATTAGGCAATTAACTTGAAGGACAGAAAATAAACAGCTTTACTGTATGCAATTTTAAATAACGTAAAACTTAGGTAATCCATTAATCTCTTTGTATCTGTCCTAACAGCAATTACGATCGACAGTATTTGATCATTTATCAACATTATTTCCATACATATTGTGTGTTTTGTCTGTTATTAGTCTTTGTTTGTTACAAATTCTGTCGCTACACTTATTGAAATTTTGTGACTAGGCTTTACATAAAAATTTGCAGTGTTACATTTGCGCGACATTTTAATGAATCAGTCATGTTATCTACTTAGCCTAAGCCTCCATGCTGGACTCCTATATTACGCACTCAAGTGTGAATCTACAAGGTTTATATGTAACACCCTGAGGTAATAATATCTTCCACCTTTGCTACATAATTATTTCTATTTTTCTTTCTATCCCATACACAGTATGTCTCTTCATTGAGCTCTCCCAACACAGGTGGGATCATAATTGGATACACACAAAAAAAGAATTGCAGGCCTATAATGAATACTCGATAGATTTTGAGGGTATTGGTACTTTTGACATTCACTCATTAACAGACTGCTGTGTAATTAGATGTAATCACACATTTTAATGCTGTGACTGACTTGCTGTGATCCGCTTTTCTGCTTTCTATTTGGTTCAGATTTGGTTCAGGTTTATTTGCTTGATTGTCAGAACAAGTATAGCTTTGCAGAGCTTATAATGATATAATTTGTTGTATGTAGCTTAAACTATGGTGGAATATGTAACCAAAATCAAATGCACTTCCTGATAACAAATCTATTCTGGTCTTCAATTTCATGACATCTGTGGAGTGTCCATTGTCTTGACTTATTGATTGAAAACAAACTTGCCATTTAAAATGATTGCCGAAAGCTACATTTTGGTCCCATCATTCTTCCATTTTATTTCAGTCTTTCACATGCTTTTTAGTAAACACCATATTTTGTATGTCAGATGAGGATCTTTGCTTGTTGTGTTGAGTGTTGCCCAGAACCCCAAATCACTTTTCGCACCTTAGATTTCACTCAGATGATCTCCTGTCAACTGATGGAACTGTTGTAGCTGCAGGATTTTACATTTGTATTTGCAAGTGTCAAAATCTAACCAATAAATATTTGTACAAGCTGTTGATGTATTGTTTTTACATTTGGAATTACATGTAACATGTTTGTTGCTCATTTGGAAGTTTTTTTGGGGGGTGAGGGGCTTAATATGACTCAACTTGATCTGGTCAGGAGGTTCAAGTAAATGGTAAATGGACCTGTACTTGGATAGTGCTTTTCTAGTCTTCCAACCACTCAAAGCGCTTTAACACTACATGACATCATTCACCCATTCACCCATTCACACATTCACACACTGATGGGAGGGGCTAAGGTGCCACCTACCCATCAGGACTATCTAATCATTCATACACCGTAGGCACAGCTACGGGAGCAATTCAGGGTTAAGTGTCTTGCCCAAGGATCACATCCTCTGATTGGACGACCCCGCTCACCACTAAGCCACAGTCGCCCACTAAAGTGATCTGCATAGCAATGCACAGGGCAGTTGTAACTTCTCTCACACACACCTCGTGCTCTGTGTTGGGGGAGAAACACTGGGACTGGGTTTTTTTATTGTTCCATGAGAGATTTGTTTTTATTTATTCTGACCCAAACTCTTGAATAATGTTCTGGAGTTGTGAGGAGGGAGACAGCAATATGAGAAATTAATAACACAGTCATCTTTGTCATTAAACCAGATTGAGTTAGCCACACTGGAAATGGACAGGGAACATGAAACATGGGATTCTTCAATATGGGTATAGATTATATACTTGCAGCATCATAATTGTGTCTTGCTGTCATTTTCATTCAATTGTACTCTGTTTGACGAAGCCAATTTATTGCACTTTAACGCAACAGTACGTCTCCAGTTGAGTGATCAAAGCCCTGCTATTCAAAAAAAGAATATGGAAATACTTGCCATGTCTCTCCGGAGCTGTAGATGATTTTGTGTCAGTGAATACAAACCAAATGCTGGAGGGATAACTTTTATTTCAGAATCCATCCATCCATCCATCCTGCATCTATTTTCTGAACTAGTTAGTTAGTTGGTTAGATACTGACTGTCTACTAACGAATGGTAAACGGACCACAACTAGTGCATCTGTCTGTACATGGCAAAGATGAAAATATACAATTAGTTTTTAGAACTGAAACAATTAGTCAATTAAATTATTGGACAATTGAAAAAAGAAATTGCAACAATTTTGACCATAAATTAATAATTTTAGTTTCAAGCAACACACGATTTTTGAGGATTTACTTTTTGTCTTTGATTCATATGAATATATTCATACTTTAAATGAATCATTTCCAGGTTTTTGGACTGTTGATTGAAAAAACAAAAAAACAAGCAACATCAACTTGGGCTTGAGAAAATATATATTATTATATATACATACTTCACTATATTCTGATATTTTATAGATCAAATGACTTACAGATGATGTACTAATGACATTAAAGAAATACGTTCTGAGGTAGCGAGTAGAAGAACACTCTCCCGCTACAACAGGACCCCCGGGTGTAATCCCTCGTTGTGTGCCTGTGGCTTGGCCAGGTGCCCCATCAAACACAGCTGGACGTGATACAGGGAAATATCAGCCGTGGACCATGTACATGTCACTGCCCTCCTACCAGTCAGGTCTGTGGTGATGGCGTGAACCCCCCACATGTGTGACAACCCGGCGATGCTCCTCACTGACGGATGAGGACAAGCAGCTGACCGAATCTGTATGTGCCGGAAACATAGAGCAGTGTGTACACTCCCGAGGTCAACAGAGGGTGTCAGTCTTGACAAGGACTGCAGCACATGGGAGACTTGTCATGGATTCTGACCAAGTAAACTCCTAAAACAGACATTAACATCATTACGTGTAAAGAAATACACCAAGAAATAATAGAGTAGCCTGCTGACAAACGTCGAGTCATACCACTCTCCTCTCCGGGTGACATGTCATTGAATGATGTGGCCCACTCCCCTTGAATATTGCTGGGCACTTCATATTTAAAAGGGCTCTCTCAACAAATCATTTAGTGACAGGTTTAGTGTGAATGCCCTGAGAGCAACATCTGAAAACCACACCATGTCTACAGCAAGGCAAAGTCTTGAGTGACAGAATAATTCTCCTTTAATGGCGCAGGTCACTCAAAGATCTTATTTTGTTCCTCTAGGCTGCACCTGACAATCAATGTTTATTTTTACATATGAAAAAGCAGCAACTTACAGTGGAAGGATAATACCTGTGAAGTAACTAAGCATCTAAGGATGTGGGAAATATGTGGTCCTACTTTATAGGTTATTTAATCAGGAGTTATTTCACAACCTCTGAAGCAGGCAAGGGTGACAACTAAGCTTTCCCAAACTTTCTAAAAGAATACATCAGTCTCCCAAATGACTACATTTCAGAAAGCCTAGTACACATTCAGAGCCAGAGGGACATCTAGAACTGAGTTTTACAACGTACAGGAATCTGTGCCAAGAGCCATAGGTTAACAATGTTCACTCCAGGGGGCTCCAACTACAGGCCAACACTTAGTATGCAGACTACACATTATACTTATTGTATTCAAGCTCAAAATTTAAGATTAAAATGCTGTGAAATTGTCCAACGAGTGGAGCAGGAATGGAGCCATTCAACATATACAAGACCTAATTATCAAATGTGGGTAGCATTTATAAAAGGCATGCTTTAGTATTTATAAAACATCTAACACAACAAATCATACAAACTTGTCATAAGCAAGAGGTTTTCCAATTTTGCTGGCTGGACCACTGACTTTGTCCTGTTGTTGGAAGATGCTAAAGAAGAGGAAATTAAGAGAATCCATTAGTTTATATTTTTAAATTCCATTTAAGTCACCACTTTTTTTTCTTTTGTTATGTTGACGAACAGTTGTTGTTTGATTAAGTCAGTTTTGTCTCGTCAATGTACAAATGTTTTTGGGGGGTTTTCGTTGACAAAATTAATCCTAGTTTTGAGATTGTTACTTTGTGTGGTATTGTTTTTCCCTGGGAAGAAAGCCAAAGCTAACATATCCAGGTCATATTGGAGCTTTGCATCAGCTCCACTTTGTGCATCATGAGGTCTGCAGGTAGACTTTGTGCCTTGCAAAAGTGTGTCAAACTTATTTTTATTTTATTTTTAAAGCCAGAGAACCACTCGTTAGGGGGCAGGCAAATATGGAAATCATAAGGATGCTAGCTGTCAACTACTATATTGTTAGCAGACTGTTGCTCAGAAAAGGTAAACAAAGGGGAGAATTACATGGGACTCTGAATTCTAATTGAGCAAGATTTCCTTTTGATGTAACTTGGGAGATGTGAGAAGTGTTTTTTTGAGCTAATTACAGAGTCATGGCAGAGATCTAATTAGAGTGATGCTAATGAGCGTTGTTTTTCCTTATCTGATGTCAAAATGAAATTGGTTGAAATCCGAATAAAGGTGTCGGCATAAGCATATTGCCGAGTGGGATGAGAAATGACAGCAATTTCATTGTTTTTAAGTGACGGAACAGTGTATTTGTTGTGTTTCACTTTATAAAATGAGAACGGAGAGGTGTGTGTGCGTGTGTGTGCATGTGTGTGCTTGCCCATTTGTCTGTGTATGCATGAATGTGATAGTGGTTTAATTTTGAAGGGTTTGATTAAATGCCCTCAGCAATCTGGAAGATGGCTACTGCGGGATCTCAGGGGGTCACAGATCTGGTATAGCACCAACTCCCTCCTCCGGCCACAGTCAATTTAACATAACTTCAAAAGGAAAGTTGATATTCTCAATAACCTCGAACAGATGTGTGCACATGCCTCATATAATTAACGCCCATCTTTATATATATAGAGATATATCTATATATATAGATATATCTCTATATATATCTGTATATATATAGAGATACATCTATACAGATATACTGTACATATAGATATATCTATATCTGTATAGATATAGATATATCTATATATAAATATATAGATATATATATATGCCAATATCAACATCAAGAGTGTGTTGGCCCTTTTGAGAAGCAGTAGGTACTACTCATCAAGTGAACTATAAATAGTTGAATATTAACTTTTAACATAGATAGGAGGTGCACCGATATTACATCGGGCCAATACTGACTTTAATAGTTGGATTGGATATCGGCGACAATGGGGCAGATTTATTTACTACATTATATCCTGTAATTAACTTCTGTCTTGGCCAAGTTGTTGCATCATTTAAAAGGTTTACAATTGAATTGTAATTTGAGGAGTTGCTGGTGTACGATTTCTTATTTTGATGATAAATAACAATTCAGTAAAATTGTGTCTATATGTATTAATTGGTTACATTTGGTTTTAAAAAGTTAGTTAAGCAATATTGAAGTCACACCTGATATTGTCTTTAATATAAAATAATTCTCCCAGTGACAGCTTATTGATTAAACACCGGGATCGGATCGGTACTCTGTATCGGCCGATACTCAAAGCCCATGTATCGGTATCAGGACTGAAATAGTTGGATTTTTGAATAATCAAAATTTTGCTATGCAACACATTCAACCATATCACCATCACCACACACAAAAGGGTGTTTTCAAAGGAGAAGTCAAAGTTGAGTTCAACCATTGATTTGTCACAGGTGAGTCAATGCACCAGCGTTGAAAATAATGACAACACACTACATACAAAGAGGCGTCTCCAACACACAATCACCATAACAACCACATTATTGAACTGACACCTGCTTCTTAGAAGCAATAAAGAGGGAAAGCTGGGAACATCTCAAAGCTGATAGTACTTGCAGTATTGACATTCAGAAGCAGCATAATAATAAGCGTAACACATAGAGACACATATGCCACACAACCCTTGGAAGGTGGAGCGTTAAACTCCACCTGACTGTACAAAATGTCCAACATGTCCTTGACCGATTGAACACCGCCTCAGGAAAAAAAAAAAGCATCAGGTCGAAATGGTAGACACCACTTATGATGGCGTCAAGGTGGTCTGAGGTTGGACAGAGGACTTTCTTTATTTCGCTCCTTCGTCCTTGAATCAGTTTCAAGATAATCAGATGATGTATGTCTTTAGATGTTTTCAAGTACATATTGCATACATGAAGAAAAAACAAAAACAACCTCCATTCAATAGACCTGAATTAGCCATTAAACGGTGTTCTACATAAGATGCAATGAACTTCATTTGTAAACCTAATGAATATATCAATGAATATATCAATCGACAAAAGAAAAAAAGAAAACGTGATTAAAAATGATAACAAATACAGATGTGCTGAAAATGAGCCATTCTTTAAAAGAGCGTTAAAGGGATCCGATCATTGGCTGCTCCTTATTGACTCGCTCACCAGAGGATGTTATTCCTGAAGAAATTCAATGTGTTGCAGCCATTAAGGGTGTGACAGTGAGTCCATTGTGTAGTCATCCAAGAGAAAATTGATTTGGGCAGCACCTCCTCAAGACAAATACTAACTGCATCATGAAAAAAGTTTTTTGCCAACTATATGTGAACAAATAAAAGAAAAAGAAAACTTCAATATGACGCTGCCCTCCATCTTTGACGAACTGAATTTCCATACCAAATAAAAAAGCTGCTTCTTTAAGGATTTCTCCAGTGTTAACATTTTACATAGTTATCTTCAGGAACTATCTCTCTGTGAAGATAACCTCACAACCCTGGCTGGTGAAAAGAAGCGGAATGATTTATGGTTTGCATAGAGCTGAGGAGTTGAAAGCGCCGTACTATCTATTTGTTGGAGTGAGCTGTGAACTGCGGTGATTTATACAACGGTTACTCATAGGCCTCAATAAATCAGGACATCTAATTTGTACAGGAGTGAAATACGTACAGTACACTCAGCCATTTCCTGTAACGGTGCCATGTGGCTGCTGTGGCTATAAAGAGATTGCAATGACATCCTTTACACTTTGGTGACAGCTAACCCGGACTTAGCCTTGATGCTCTTCTAAGAGGCTGTCAATGTCGACATGGGAAATACTTTATGAAGGTGAAAACATTATTTGACGCCTCTTGAAAAAAAAATGAAAAAAATTCAACAGGACAGTGTAATCGCAACCAGCATGCTGAATGGCGGTTTGCATACAAAGGCAGCACTCATGCATCACAGTCAGGGATTACTGGCAATAAACATTCATCTTCTTACCCTCTTAAAGCGATATTCTAAGTCAATGGATTAGGGCAGAGCATGCTTGTAATCACTAGTAGGAGATAAAAAGAGTCACATCTTCAAATGCCTCCAATTAGAGGAGATATACTACCTGTCAGGCATTTAGTGGCGCTTATCACATCATTCATATTCAACAGTCAGGGAATCTAAATAATGGGGTCATTTTATCAAATCATATGGGGGAACTTTGGTGAAAGCTATACTCATACGTGTAGATTTTTTTCTAGCTGGATTTTCTTATAGGCGGCATGTAATGTAAGGAATTAAAAAAATAATCCTTTGGTAATCTGTAGGTGACTAATTCTGCATTCGGTGAGTAATTCGGCTTTATTAAAAAACGTCTCGACAAAGGAAAACAAGAACCTCTGTTGCATAATAAATACATGTCGCAGCAGGTGATGACTATCGCACTGAGATAACATCCCCGAGGTGCAGCGCTCACTCCGAGGACAGCAGTTGTTCTTATTCCTGACGGCGATGAATCAAACACATTTAAGATAACCGCCGAGATCTAAAGCACATATTGTCATTTTACTCTAGTACACAGTTTGACATAAAATGCAAACTGACATCCTTGATTATGATCAAAAGTGAGACTGTGGTGTACGACTATTGATTTGCTCTGTCTCAACGCCTCAGTTGTAGTTTGCTCCTGCTTGATATTTATGAATATTTATAACGGGAGTTCTGGTGAAAGTGTACAGAAAAAAACTAAAAAACAATGAAGCATCAAATTACGAGGCATAATCTGATGGATGTCAAAAGCATGACAGTTGTGACATTTATATTCCAGTGTAACATTTGATTTAGCTCGGGTGTTGAATTATAATCATTATAGTTCTCGTTGAAGATTCTTTTTTTTTGTTATTTGTGGGAGAGACGCATTGCAGTTTATGTATGATATTTCTTTATATTAATTATAATTATTCTACTGTATAGCAGTATTTCCCGAACTTTTTTTTTCTTCTGGGGAGCCACTTTTATTAAATCACAAACCATCACAAAGCAGTTCGCAAGAGGCCTTGTCTACAAATTGAGAGAAGAGCCTTTTTGTGCGTAAATGAACGTTCCTGACCGTCACCTGATATTATCTCTTATAGGTAAACCAGCCATGTCCAAGATAAATTAATCTCAACTTTGTTTTATGCATGCGTTATTGAAAACATATGAACATATGCACTGTCGACCATAATAAAATGCCCCTCGCCCCACCTGTGGGTCCAGACCCAGTCTCTGGGGGAAATGATGACTCAAATCCCAGCAAATTGCGTTTTTACCATTTCCACTTTGAATCGGTGCTGAACATATGAAACTTTTTTTTTTTTTAACTGCATTGATTGATCTGTTGGGAGAAACTTCCAAACAAATCTTTGAACAGGTGGAATAACAGTCCTGCAATAATCCCTGCATCTGGCATCTGAATGTTCAGCAAACTACCGGAGATGGTGTGCAGATGGAGGCAATGAGGTGTGAGAAGTCTTTTCTGACAGCACAATAGGTTTCTGTCATGAGGGTAGTACTGGTCTATTGTTGTTTGCAATTCTTATATAAAAAAGGCTCTAATATGATATATATATATATATATATATATATATATATAACAATAAATATATATATATATAACTATTGATTTTATGAAATGTTGCTATGCTACATGTATTTAGGGAGACAACATTATAGGGATAAATAGTGTAGATAAATAGTGTAGTTTATCATGATCAGAATTTAACTCAATGATCATAACTTGGATTATTCCATGAAGAAATGATGCATTTCCTTCAGTTTGGGTCTGTAAGGGTAGTGAAACATCAATAATCCGATCCACTAGTGTGATTTATAAAGACTTCCAGAACAAACCCCCAACCCTCCACACCTTTTTCCCTATATATTATGGTATGCTATAGGCTCAGCCCTGGAGCAGCACATTACGTTTTTCATTTCTTTTTTTTTTATCTTTCAGTGTGTGTTTTGCACACATGCAATAAAAATCTAATAAGAGTGGAAAAACACCAGTAATGTGGATTGGTTGACCAAACAGTCAGAGAAATCCACTGTGTATTTCACAGTAAAATAAGTGCAGTTTTTGGTTATTTAATCACTTATATGCAATGTATCTTTTAATACCAGAAAAAAAAATTAAAGTCAATTGATAATTACAATTTCAAAAATACCAGACTAAATATTTGTATTGAATATATGTGGATGCACAGACATTCACGGTGTATCCAGGCCAACATTACCGTACTGCAGAGACTCTGTGTGGAAATGAAATATACCTATTATTGTGTGTAAACATATTGTTATTGTTCTATTCAGCTATTTTTAGTTTGAGCCCGTTTTCACCATATATTTCAATTGATAAATAGCACCCATTGGTTACACTACCCCTTGTAAGGCAATGCAGTCAGATGTATTGATTGTTTTGACTAGTGTTTAGAGTGCTGCATTCGAGTTCTGACAGGAAGGTCTTAAATCAGACGTGATGTAAGAGTCAGACATATATATATATATATATATATATATATAGACATGAATACATTTTAAATTATAACCATGGCCAATGAGCTGCAGTGTGTTATATTGTTATGGGAAATATATGATATGTCGTAGGAACAAAGGAACACTTAAACTGAATTGAATCAGAGCTGAATGGGATGGTATCAAAGTAGTGCTTTATCTAACTGTGTCAAATCTTTACAGGGTAGACTGTATTGTTTTTGCAGTATATGGCAGACCACGTATGGAGATACGGCGCGAATCGTCTTGTGTGGGAACGTCGCACACCTCATAATATGCAGGACTCTTGAAAAAAACAATATATGAACTCACACAAAAACCACCCCTCTCGATCATCACCTCTGACCCACTACAAGTGTTGAGTGGGTTTCTGTATCTACAGAGACGACCCCCCTCTGTCTGGATTTCCTCTTTTCTTCTGATTTTGCTGTGTTCAGGACGTTTCCGGACATCGGCAAAGAGTCTTTAGGCGCCACGTGGGGGTGTAACCCCCGGCCAGTAACAGCATGCAGGGCGTACAGTCCATTCACGTCTTCAAATACCGCTGCTGTGTCACGCCCCTTGGCGTCTGATTCCGAGGCTCAATGCCTCCTATAGCTCTATCAGACACAAAGCATCTGTATGTGAGGGATGAGAACGGGTTGTTACGTGGCTGTGTGTTCCCCTGCTCCTCTCTCTCTCTCTCTCCTCTCCTGTGTGCAGTGGCTGTGTGTCTGTTTAGCGAGGCACACACACACACACACACACACACACACACACACACACGAGCAGAGCCGTCATGAAGTGTGCCCTTCGGCGGCAACCATTAAAAATCCGGCAACGCGGCATCTTCCCGCGGGGTTGTGCGGAGGTCTGGCTGTGTTCATTTGAGCGTTGCAACATAACAACCGTGAAACCATCAGTAAATAGATACATAGGTATGCATCTAGTGAGTTGTCATTTAGTGTAGAAAATAATAAATGGTGCACCAGCAACAACAATGAACAGGAGTTACATTTCAAGTGTAAACCTTTTAATTGCAGCAACGAATTGGTCAAAACTCCTACTGGAATTAAAACTCCAGTATTTATTGTATCGAGCCCCATTGGCACCGATAAACGATCCAGCTGTTTGAGTCAGTACCGGCCCGATATTGGTGCAACACTATAAATACACTAACCCAGAGTACTTCCAAACTAAATGCTTTTGAATGCATTACTAAGTAACAATAATGCACTTTTGAATAAAAATAAATAAAAAAACAAGCTGCAAAAAAAAAAAAACAAGCTCCATTGTGATAGACTACTAAAGCACTGCTACTGATGAAGTAAACATACACACATTAGTCGAAAAAACACATTTGCTTTAAAGTGTAGGGTTCTTAAACATAAGTTGAGATTGATATAGACCAAATGGCAAAAACACAGCATCGTAAACTCTTCAAAGTCCAATCGTTACTCACTCGAAGAAAACACAAATCCTCCTCAGGCAGTTCACAGCATCCCGCGTACTCCATCCCAGTCTTAATGTGCTCACTTATGGACAAACACATTAGCGAACCGGGTAGACAGGCCATTCATATTTGATGTGCTGTCGCTGGCTCTTTTCTTTTGGTGAATATTTACACACGTCTTTCTCTTACTGATTACTGTGGCCACTCTCTCCCCCACCCCCACCCCCCCACCCGGGAGATTGTTCCACGGGGAACGTGACAGCAAGGCGGCCCACGGGGCCATTAGAGGAGCGGCAAGGGGTCTGGAGGTTGGCCACCAGCTGCCATGCCCACACTCTCAGCTGTTCCTGTAGGGCCTTACACAGCAGGGGCTCTCAAGGGTTCCTAATACAATTCAGGCAAGAACCTTTAAAGACTAATGGACTTGAGATACCATTGCAAATGTTAGCGGATCTCTGTAAAGGTAAACACTATATCAGAATTTTCCTGGCAAACAACTACTACCACCAGACAAGCTCAGTTAGGTATTGCCTTTGCACAATTATGCTTAGATGGGGAGAAAAAGCTATGTGGGTGTATGTAGGTCAAAGCAGGGATACTGTGAGTAAATTTCCAAGTAGCAATAAACTAAAGTTTTCAAAGCACAATATGAAATTGTTACAATTTAAAGCAAATGTTTATGGGTCTGTGAGTTTTTAAGTGCTGCTTTGAGTCAATTTATAGTAGAGTCAATTCTATTTTACATAACTTCCCATGGTCTATGGTTTGAGATAATTAGATAACCCTTAAAATGTGTTTTAGTATATTAGTATTCAAATTATGACAGCATATGTTAATAAATCCATGTGTTATTGCTGCTTGCTAACTCAATCTGACTGCATAAAAGGCCAGTCTTCATACAGTTTAGATACTTCAAATCCAATTTAACAGATATGCGTTAATCTCATCCAACAATCTAAAAGGGAGCTCCTGACAGGATATTACATTTTGCGTTAAACAACTTTTTTTTTCTTCCGGACATGAGCTTTCTGGACTTTTGACTCCCAGAGGAAAGGTTTATTTAGATCCAGGTTATAGTTGAGTTTGACAAAAAAAGGCAATACACAAGGTGGTATATACTCATTCATCACTGGAATGTCCTTCGGCACTTTCCTATTAGAACCTGTCATGTCGGCTAGGCTCATTATTACATCACCATAATGGTGTCATCCTTGAACTTCATCAAATTAATTGCTGCAATTTGTCACATTGAGAGAGATGTGCCTTCGGACAAATATCTGTATGCATGCAAGTCTCAAAAAGTGAGACAATGCAATCTCAACAAAAGAAAACCAGAAAAGGCCATTTTCAGATTGTGTTGGGTGATATGCCCCCTTGATTTGATTTCTTTTGTTAAAATATGAACACATGAATTTCAACTGTTTCTAGGATTCTTAATGTTTCACTTTCTTGTTCACCAATAAAGCTTGCTTACGAAAAAAAAAAGAAAACTTATTTTTACACATCAAGTAGACCCAGAGCCACATTAGTATTCATTGGAGTTTATCTCTGGTCACCTGATGACTGTAAGCCTATCAATGAGTCCTCTTTCAGCTCTGTTTTGGTCTCCATCCCCTGAGAAAAATGCTGCCGTCTTTAGGTGCTAAATGCTCTTGCTAGTTGCTAACTGTGTAGCATAGCGCAGATCTAAAGACCCTTTTTCGCTACAAACAGCTGCCAGCTGTTGGATCATATTCTCTGTGGGTTTGTCACTACGTGACTCCACACCTTTCACATCTGATCCATTTTTAAGACAAATGCATTGATAGTTTGGCTTGCATGTCCCTTTCGAGGTGCAGTAAACCATTTTTGTTTGTGTTTTGTGGTTGGATTACGATATATGCAGGAGCTATAAATGCATTGTATAACAAATCAGTTGGTGAGGATGGAATAGCACGTCGGTCAGTGATCCTCATAGACTAACAAAGAGTAAATGGACGAAGCATTTATTGTCACAAAGGGACCAATGTGCCTCTTTAAACAAATCTGCAGTGACAGGACGCCCTGAAGTGTGCAAAGGGAGAACTGGCGTTAGACGCACTTAAAGAACCCATTTTGATATTGCCCCCTGACACCAAGAACACTTTTGTGCTCTCAACGAAGACTAAATAATAAATGCTGTTGGACATAGACAGATGCTAAGTCTCTACCCTCCCCAGCCTCTCTTTCAAAGGTGGCTAAGAATGAAATGCACACACCTAATACAATTAATGCATTTCAACCCCTTCACTCCAAAAACATGACAGGGCCGAGATGTCTTTTAAAAAGAATGTGGAATGTGAAGTAGAGGGTAAAAGTGGTGCACTGAACTGGGCACAACAGCGAGTGTAAAGTGGTTAATCAGTGGTTTGATTCTTCCATCTGGTATCAGTGAATATTTCCTTTTTATAATAATAAAAAATAGAAAATATTTAAATTATTATTACACATTATTACTATTTTGAAATAATTTGAAATGGTATTTTTTTTTAAATGTTTTGTCAACCTAATCTGTTCATGCATATTCCTCAAAAACAGAGTAAAAATGACGTAAAACAAGGCATTGAAACAATTGCCAACAAATGGAAGTATCTCACACCAATTTGTTTTGAGAAAAAAAGAGACCACAAGCTGTTCTGTTAAGATGGTTATTTTATGATCTCTGAAATGCAAATACTTTTCAGTTATTGTTATCCCTGAAAAATATGAAATCCAGTCCGAGGGACAATAGCAGAAACATTTTCCAGACCGGCAAGTTTCCCCACGCTTGGACAGGTTGATGTAAATTAATCTGACAGCAGGGACGAGCCAAACTGGAGGCGTGTGTTTGGAGTTGTCATTATGCCATTGAGAGGAGCATTTGAAGGGTGTCCGGTTGCCCGTTGTGTATCGCCCATGCCCAAAGCTGTAACTGCTGGTCTCATTTTCAAGCAAAGCGGCCAAAAGTCTGCAAAGAGAAAAACAATCTTTTCTATTAGTTCTTTAGCTCAGTTAATGCTTGCGAAATGAAGCAATGCGATGCTAAAAATGGTTTTGGATGCTAAAGAGTTCACACGATATTGCATGCCACGCTTCAGTCCTTGTGTCTCTTCAACTCTCCAAAGCAAACAGCGTGTACTCATAGCCCAGCGTCATACCATTTCTATCACCCCTAAGTGAAGGTGAAAAACCAAGTGAGACAAAAGTTTAAATTGCTTCTCTCGATACTTCGATATTGTGTTGGAGAGGAGACAGGCAGCAAAGCGCCGATTGGCTCGGCTCACTCAAGCAGCGCATATTGTAAGCACGCCAGCACATTTACAGCATTAGTCACATCGCTGCTCTTGCGTCTGCCTGACGGAGAACCTGCAGAGAAGAATGCGACCGACCCATTTCTTCTTCTCTCACCCCTCTGTCTCTCTCACTCGCTTATGGATCTCACCCTTTATAATAAGGTCAGTGGGGATGCAATCATACCAACATTCAGAACAAAAAAAAGTAAGTACATGTTTGAGATCCAGGTAAATGAAAATTCCCCCAGATCCCTCAAGTCGCTTGTATTGCCGAGTTGAACGGGGAGAGGAGAGGTCGATAATGAGGAGGATCCAGGGAGTCCGTGGGCGGTGAATGAGGGAGGGTAGGGTTGAAAGGTGGGAGGATTTTGATGGCTGTGTGTTTTCAGTGCAGTCGTAAAAACCTGTTGTTTACTCCAGTAAGTATGAGAGTCACTGTCCTCTATGATAAAAACCTCAATTTAAAAACCAATTCATGAGAATTTCTTTTATTTTTGTTTCATTCTTGGCTCAACACTGCGGCATTTCATAGCAGACTGCATGCTCCCTGTTGTACACCACATTGCCTTCATCTTTTCTTACTGATGGACCAATCACCATTGTGTGGGGAGTCATACACTGTCAGATCCGGTTTGTTTAAAAATGAAAATGGTATTCTTAATAATTAATGCTTTTTCAGGGTTTCCACTCTTTTTTAGAGAACATTTTCCTGGACTTTTGCAGTACATTTTCAGTGTTGATATAGCTGATAAGGCAGACATAGACTGCGCCGTACACTCAAGAATCACTTTTTTCTTATTAACTATATTAACCATTGCGGCCTTAATATCAATAACTGAATATAATAAACACCAGGAGCATAAATAGTGTAAAATAATGTTGCCTACTGACAAATCTAGACTGTACTTTACATAGCTTGGTGTGTTCAAAGTTAGTCGAGTTTGCTGCGATTATTAAATGCTAATGACTCGTATAAGTTTATCACACTGATAATATTAAGTGGAGTTTTTCCATCATGTCATGTTTGGGTCTATTTTACGGTGCAGCATTCTGTTTGAGGAGACATTGCTAGCAAAGTAAATAAGCAGCGTTAGCTAGTATTTAGCGGGTTATTTGGGCTCCCGTGCGTTGTTTAGACCCTGACTTCCCATTCAATATTCAACAGCAACAATGACAACACACATTTGAAACCATTGCTCCTAGCCATAGCTACATCACAAACCTTTGGAGGCAGAATAAACTAGCTAGCACGTCGACTTTAGCAACTGACCCTGACATGCTAACCATTATATTCAAACGTTTAAAACAAGTTGGGGAAGAATGCAACATTACACAACATAACCGAAAGCATGCTGTTCAAATATCCTCGTCCACAAAGTATCATTTCAACGCTAATATGATCCTGAACATAACTTAGCCCTATCCAATGGCAGTGTTATCAATTTTGCTGAGCTCATTTCCAGCCAAAATGGAAAATGGGATATGGTTGAAATACGTTATCGGGATAACTCACGATTTTCCAGGACATTTGACCTTTTCTCTCATTTTCCATGTGTTTTCAATGACTGGAAAATTGCCCGATTGTTTTCCAGTTTTCCCAGACTGCGTATGGGAACCCGGCATTTGTGTCATAGTTTGGCTGCTGTTGGACGATGTAGGAAGCTGTGTTTGTGCATAAAGTGTTGAACGGAAGTTGTGTTTGTCCTCTAGGTGTTCAAAGCTGAATGTCCATAATAGTATAGCAAGTGTCACTCCAAATAATAGGGGTGAAAAACTGCACACAAAGTACAAACTGTGATGGAATAGTAAATGAAGAACGTACTCAAAGAAAGGATCACATTCGTACAGCTTACCTTTGGCTTTGCTGTTACAGATGCTCAATTTTAGGCCTATTACCGCTCATCGTTTCTAACAGGAGTATTAATACAAGTGCCGCGCTCAGCAAGTTTACCGGCGTCATGTACAAAGTCAAGCGCGTGCATTTCTCATGGAATAAAACTCTCATTAAACACTTATGACAACCAGAGAGGGAGAACAACAAACAATGAAGAGACAATGCCTGTTGAAGTTGATTGCAATGAATGGTTCAAACATAGCGGTTTAGTTCCCCGATTGTACTTCACTGATGAACAGAAGATCCAGAAAACAAATCAAGCACACTTAATTAAGTCTTCGCTCTCCGGGAATTATCTCATGAAAACATTTGCCTTGACGCAATTGGACTTTCAACAGTCAAGAAATTGGCAGAGGGAAAGCTGCTTGTTCAGCAAATGCCTCTGGCAGAAGAACAGAACACGGCAAACAATAGACGAGGAAGACGACCAAACGGCGAAGTGGGCATATGATTTACAGTTTGTGACTGGCTACAGTCACACTTGCTCAAAGTTTCTCAAATCGTACCTCCACATGCAGAGCTCTGATATGTTCTGGCAAGTGTGAACACAAATTTAAAAAGAGGAAAAAGCATTGTATCTTTTCAAATCTGATGTGGACATTTGAATAGGAATATGACAGTATAATCCAAATTTCAAGTAAGAATATTTCTGCGGTTACTGTAAATAATGCAGTCCCAAACAAAGCTGTCACCGCGGAAGTGTAGAGGCAATAGCTATGCTCTGAATTTTGAATTTAGCACCTTAACAAGGATTACATCGCCCACAAAATGATTGTGTGCATTTAAAGGCCCAGTGTGTAATATTTAATGGCATCTAGTGGTGTGTGACAGATTGCCACGAACAGAAATACCCCTCTGCTCACACCTCCCTTTCTAAGCGTGTGGAAGAACTTCAGGTTCTTCAACTAGAAGCTATACTTATTAACACTCAGCCTTTCTACGTGACTAAATGATTTGTTTTTGAAACCTGAAGTTGAAAAACCAGATAGATTCAGAACAGGATTAGAATTTATATTTAAAATATATCTAAATATTGTTTATAGAGTGGCAACAGTTACGTTTACGACAGCAAAGTCACTTGAAAAAGTAAATAATATCTCTCTGGAAACAAATGTAAAATGTTAATAAAATCAATAAAACGTCTGAAAGAAGTTTATACAGAATAAAGAATCATCATTACTCCTGTCCTCTGTCCTCCTGCCCTCTGTCCTTCCGCTCTACTGGCTTCTTTGTCCCAGACAAAAAATATCTTTTGACCGATCGTGCATGATGTGCTTAAACACAGCGGCGGAGGCCGATTGAATTAGGTTTCACTTTTGTTTACATGTTCACAGACGTATTGATAAAGTATCGGCTTTTTTTCTCGCAAATATTTTATTGCACGTACAGTACAAGCGTAGTTTCCATCAACTCGAGTATCCTTCACTTCACCTGGTCCACTTCACCACAACGGCCTCTCTGCTCGCACTTTGTGTGTGTGTTTGTGTCTTTGTGTGTTTGTGTCTATGTGTGTATGTAGTTGGAGGAGCTCAGCCCGACAGAGAGAACAGAGCAAATGTGCGATGCAGCGTGATAATAAATTACATCCAAACATTAAAAAGGTACTAATAAAATGCAGCAGTAACAACGGGGCTTATCAATACTCAGGTAATTTAGCACCGAGGCCCGTTTAATACCGGGTTTCGGAAAACATCCCCACCTGGATGACTGGATAAATTAGATTTAGATTATACTTCACAAGTTGTGTGAGAATCTGTAAACAGATGTTTTGAAATGTTTTTACTTATCAAGGTGCTTTTTTCATTTTTAGATTCTCCATTCACTGTGGAAGAATGTGAAAGGGGTTTTCTTCAAGAATTTTAGGTAACAGGCGGTGAGCACTTGGTGAAGTATTCTTTTAATAATGGTATTTTACCAGTCTTAAATATTGATATTTTGCAGCATATATAAGACCATTTGTAAGACACAATGACACAGCAAAGAAAGCAAAAGTGAAAACAGCTGGAAAGATACCGACTGCCACTTCAAATCAGCATTCTACAAGTAAAAAAGAAATCAAACAAACATAGAAACATAAAATCTGATATTAGCAATACACTAAGGACTGCTGCAAGAACAAAAAAAACACTTAGGGAAGAATAGAGAAACACCTTCTTTGCCTGTCTGTCTTTAGTTCCCATAGTGATGTGCAAGAGCACTTAACCTGCCGGCAGGGTGCTCTGCAGGGTTTCCACCTGAACACCAGGGCCTGTCACGAGAGGGAGGTCCAAAGGGACTCAAAACAAAAGGCCATGTGCACGCAAGGCCGGGCACAATCTGTCCACGTCTGCACTTACACGAGAAGACAACTGTGACAGGCAAAGAAGGGTTTCTGTTCCTTGAGAGTGCTGAGCTGCACAAGAGATGTGCCAGGGGCACATATGAACATCTGACCGCAGCACTGGCTGCTGTGCATGTTTCTGAATATCTCACTGCACACAAACACTGCACACACACACACACACACACAAACACACTAATATTATTAGAGTGTGTTGAGTGATGAAAAAAAAGGGTAAAAGTCAGTGCCTCTGAAGGTAGATATAAGACTTATTCTTTTGTCCCTTGTAAGTATTTTAGAGGAATATTTGGTGAGGAAATCGGAGCCTGAGACAAAATGTAGAAACTCCTTTTTTCAGATAATGCCACAGAGGCAAAGCATGCATGCCTGAGGTGATGAAACTCTCAGTGAGGCTGTCCTAGAAAGACTTTAATCTCAATATGAATAACTAATTTCATGGAAAGCAGATAATTGTCCCTTTTTTATATTTCAGCTTTGCTATATATTTAGGTTTGGTTTAGTTGTAGCTGAGGTTTAGTGTATTTTCACATTTATTTAGATACAAAACACATACAATAGGAAAAACAATGCAGTGAAGAAGGAAGCCTGAATATCTTTTAGTACACATTAGACAGTACTAACCCTGAACTGAGCTGACCTTTATTTCCAGTGTAATAAAAACTATAAAATCTTGCTTAAGTGGCAATCAGCAAAACAATGAAAAGACTTCTTCGCACTCATCCAAAACACATCCAAATACGTGAGAATTCCTGATCACCTGAGGTGAAACAATGTTGTAAAGTTAATCATATTGGCCGAGTTAAGGGCTCCGACGAATCAAACCGTCTACTAGGAAATCAATCAACGTAACAACAAAAGGCTAAAGTGCCAGTATTTCTGAGAGAAGGGCAGAGACGGGCAAGTCAAATGTCCACCCCCACCCCACCCCCCCATCCCCCTCCTGCCAAGGCTGCTCCAGCAGGAGACTCTGGGGAGGCTTGACGAGGCTATTCAATCGCCGAGGCCGACAACTGACAATGAGGATCATGTCCAGCGGGTGGAAATAGAAATTAGAACAAAGGAGAGGAAGACAGAGCACAGCAGGCTGTCTGGGATTCGCCATGAACCGGGATTGTTAAGAAGGCATGCTGCCTCCGAAATTATAGCATCCTTGTGATTCATTGTACAGTGAAGGTTATTGATACAGTTCCTGTTACGTGGAACTGCATCAACAACAACCCACCCCATCACCACTATCTCTCTCTCTCTCTCTCTCTCTCTCTCTCTCTGTGTTGTACAGTATAGGGCCTGTTGTAGCCGCCATGGAGCCTCGTGCAATATATGATGACATATATATATATATATATATATATATATATATATATATATATATATATATATATATATTGCAACACTGAAATTTCATTTCAATCCACATTTCAGGCATGTGTAAAAAAATTACCCGCTTCTACATTTGAAGGGGTACCAAATAGGCCAGGGAAATGACACAAATGATTCAGGATGATGACGAATAAATTAAAATTATTGATTTTAGTTTGATTATTACAGTAGGTAACATGAAAGAACCTCTCTGTATATATAGTCTCCTCCAACACATATATCCTGGTACGGTCCCCTCCCTCCCTGTCCCCCGCAGCTATGACAGCTATGACAGCTATGACAGCCTGTATTTTATTTTGTTCCACAAAAGGGTTGAGTAAGGTAGCTAATTAAGAGACAAGATCTGACAAAATTGTAAATATCATGATGCAAAGAGCTGTAATAATAAATCTGATTTGTGAAGGGGTTTTCTTGGCTTGAAAAACATTGCTGTTATAGCCTTTTCGACACCTGTCGCTCACTCATTGCGTAACAACTGTTACAGTTTCAACAGAGGCAAGTGCTTTGCATTTATTAAACAAAATATGTATTTTTTTTTATCTTAAAACCAAGAATTAAAACATTTGAGAGGGATAACAAGCACAATTTTAAAAATTTGCTCTCAGACTACTGAAAGCTTTCATTAGTTTAGGGGTTGGTTATTTGCAAATTCATATTATCACATAATACATAGGTTAAAACTGCTTGTTCAGCGTGAATATAATGGCATGACTCAAAGGCCGGTTCATTTTCTGTATATTATTATTATGTTACAAAAAATATGTTGGTTGTATTTAGCTGTTAAAGAGCCACAGTTTTAAATACAGGATGCACGGAGGCCTTGTGGGCTTGGGGAGGTGTAATGATTGCTCTATTACCTTCAAGGGCGGGCAGAGTTTCTTTTCCCCAAGAGAGCCTTGAGGAGAATCCCAACACCCACACTTCTGTCAATGTTCTTAAGCAAATTTATGGAATTCAATGCAGGGGCTCTATTGAAAACACAATGCAACGGCCATGCTTTGTGATTCAAATGGATGGAATTGATCCCCCCCCCCATGTGCACATTTTGAAGGGTAGCATATCGGAGGACAGTGTGCCTCAATGAGATGGAGGAGGAGACGGCACTCTTGGCCGAGCAACAGACAAAAGGAGGGGAGGCTAGAGGGGTCGTAACTGTGCAGCCAAGTCTGATTCATCAACTTTTACAGTTCAAATAAAATGGAGTGCAGCCTGCCAGCTTGATTATCGGATGGCTCCTGCTACATTAGAGAAGATGACATGTTACATTTTCTCTGATGTGAACCACTGTGTTTTTTTTTATTTATTTTTTTTAAGATGAGGAGCGACCAAAATTATAGTGCACTCTGTCACGGCTCGCAAATTTAGATTTAATACGAACTTGAGAGTAAAGTGGAATTTTCCACAGACTGCTGGTTTGATTAGAGTTGCTTTTGGTCATTTCTTTAACCTTCTTTTGATGTTTGAGATTAAATCTTTCTTTGATGCAAACTGTGGACATTGTGGAGAAAACTGATATCTGAATAACTATCAATCACAGCTTTATTTCAGTATGAATGTGTTAAGATATATATTAAGTATTCAACATAGCATGGTAAAGTGTAATTGTTAAAGTTAAACTGATTATCCCAATGAGTGTTTTGTTGTTTTAATACTATTATATTAATCACATTTAGTTCACTATTATAGAAATTAAAACAAAATACCAAATGTTCACATTTGAGAAGCGATGACCTGTACGTTGAAAAAAAGATCATCGGTATGAATACATTTCTATCAAATGACTCTTTGATTGACTGGCTATTCCTTTTGGTTCTACTTAAATAGTTATGTGAGGAGGACATGCAGACTGACCGGCACACAGATTGTTCTATTTAGTTGATTAAAATGTACAAAAGTTTTTGTTTATAATGTTCAGTTTTTTTTTACCTTTTTTCCGAAAACGACAATATTCCTCCTAAGATGTTTACATGGCTAATGAAATTGAATATTACACTAATATTATTGTTCGCACGCAGCCATTCATACTCCAACTAGCATAACACATTTTAAAACCTATCAATATCCAAGTCTTTCATAATGTTTAAAGGAAGTTGTGTTTTCCATCTGACCAGATATGTGGGCATGTATCTCTACCTCTGCCTTGCAAACTGTTGGCTGGTTATTTTTCTCTACAACGCACAAAGATGGTGGCAAAAATCCCAATTGAGACAAATATTTTGAATGTGCTGTCTAAAGAATGCTCCTAAAACCTGGATAATATCGGCATATTCGACATGTCTTCATCTGAAAATGCTACATTCTGAATATGGGTCATTTATACTGCATTATCCGTTTGGATAATGCAGTATAAATGACCCATATAAAATTCCAAATATTGACATATTTACAATATTAGTGCGCCTGTAAACACAGTCACTAATGTATATCTTTATAAGCTTTTAACTACTTATTCAGAAGTGTTTTACAGGACACGAGACTTTTTAAAAATCATATCTTGTGACAGCTTTGCTGCAGTAGCTCAGTCGGCTTGTTGCAGTGACAGCACTTACTGAGACATAAAAACACGAGCTTGACATGAGACGTTACAAGAAGCTACAGCACATCACTTTGTATGGCTCATGGTCATATATTGGTTGTTCTGAATGGACATTAACTGAGCATAGTGACTTCGTAAACGACTGTGAGCAAAAAGGCCCCAGAGGCATTTAGGACAATAAACGTGACTAAAGGTATGAAGACAAATACAGTAATGCATTCACACACACACACACACACACACACACACAAAATACTGTATGTGTAGTCTTTTCCTCGAGTTAAGTGATATTTGTGCTTCTAGTTTTACGACGGACACGTTTTCTTTACAAAAACGGCAACTTGAAGCTTGAAGAACTCTAGAAGCTGAAGGTTGAGGAGAAGAGGATTCTTAGCACCTGCTCAGGGTACCGTATTAAAGCCCTGCACTACGGCTTGTATTAGTGTCTCCACAGGAATCCACACCAAACACAGTAGGGACCTTAAAATCACAGCCCTGAAACCAATGCTTGTCCAGTGAAGGTCATGGAGCGGAGAGTATTTCTGCTCCAAAGGCAGGCTTACGTGAATAGATGAATCACAAATGACTCGAGCAGAGTTGGTTTTTTCTCCCTTCGCTTGCTGAGGTGAACTTTTGGTAAAAAAAAAAAAATAATAGTCACAGGCAAAGTTGGGGATGTGACTTTTACAAAAACAAAGAACAAAAAGATTAAGAAGATACCCAGACTTCTACTTAAACCATAAATAACACGAGTTCTGCATAGTGCTGCTAGTGAGTTTCAACATTTACAGTCTGCATGAATGAGGGAGCCCAAAAGTATTGAAGGAAGTTAACTTAGCCTTTTTTTTCTTTCTGCAAGCTACAGTAATACAATGTGACAGCATGTTAAAACATTACAGTTTCTCTGAACATATTTACTGGAAAAACAGAAAGTGAAACCGTATCATTAATACACAAAACATACTATGTCAAGGTCTCCCAGTGTTATATGTGCTCTATTGAAAATAGAGTCTGTATATATCTCTATATCCCATTTGAGATCAACTGCAATTAAAACCACCATCTTATGGACTCAATGCTTGTTGGTTATTTGGTTTTCAATGTGTATATTGACTAATATACTGTATTGTAGGCTCGTGACAGATCAAAAAACTAATAGAACAAATAGATCAAAGCTTTGAGTCATGGATCTGATCAGCAAAAAATGAAAAATGGAGCAAATTTAACTTTTTGAGAGGCCCCAGTCGGTTATTTTGGCCCAGATACTGATTGTCGATGATAAGACTTAAAAAATCGTTTCAACCGCCCTAAGACTAAACCGTCAAGAATTAAAAATTTTATCCTGAAATTATATTTTACAAAGTCACTTTGACCATATGTTAACGTGATCATTTACCTTTGCCCAATACTCATTTTAACTGAATAAAGAATCAAGGCATCATAAAGTAACTGAATGGAACTTCCGTACATTAGCTGCTCCAGTGCTGCCAACGTTACTAGCTCCTCCTCCTGCTGACTTCCAACTCCGATGTGTTGTTCACAATGTAGCCTAATAAGGGATCGGTCTCCCGATCACGTATTTTGTACTAAATATCAGACGATAACGATCACCAGTAAGAATTGATTTTTACAATACAATGGTTCTACTCAGTAATTAACCGGCGGTTCACATGTCTGCCGAACCGTGAGAGAAGATCTGTACGGGTCACCGATCAACTATGGTCTGTTACATCACTACTGTATTATATTAAATGTGTCCTTCTGGCTGTGAGCACTGCATCCTCTTTATGGGGGGACCTTGATGTGTATCATCTTTCCATTCAAACTCAGCATTGGTGGTTTAGACTGACAGTAAAAGAGGTTAACGAAGAAGTAAGTAAGCAGTTTCCCAGTTGCTTACTCAAGCTTGTAAACATCATCTAAATAAACCTCCCATTGCCTTCCATTTGTGTAGGGGAGATAATCCCATTATATTTGTGTTAATGTACTCCCTATGAACCTAAATCATTTGACAACTGAGCAAATGAATTTCGCACAATGGTTACACTAATTGAAGTCCAAGCAACTCTGCATGAGGCATACCAATCATGAAAAAACAAACAACTTGAACAACAGCATGAATATTCAAGCTCAGGCGGTACAGGAGTACACAAGCCGCTAACTTGTCACCTTAATAATTGCACCACGGATGCATTGCGACCAACACACCAATGGTCCCCAATCTCAGCAGCTCGTTATTAGAAAGAAGCCCAGTGGAGCTCGTTAGAGGATGAGGGGAGACACGGTAAATAAGGTTAATTGGCCGATCTGTCAGACCCATGAAGATGCTCACGCTGACACGAAACAACCGGTACATGATTTCACCCTCTGCGCCCGGTGCCCAGCCTCCCTTGTTTGCCTGCATTAGCATCGAGGGTGTGACGCGGTAGCAGTCGCGGTGGAGATTGTAGCCAAGGTGCGTTGTGCTGAAAACCACTGGTGACGATAAAGAGATCGACCTGAGAGTTTAAACCTTTTTTGTGTTCGGTAAAATAGCAGTGGGTCACATCCACCTAAGTCATTGTTGTTGTTTTTTGTGGAATAAATATAAGATATATTGTCATTTCTGTAGCACCAGCAAGGATTTTGGATATATACTAGATTACCATCTATGTTTACAATGTTTTTTTGTATGTACTCATCGTGACCCAGTATATCAACGTACAACAGAGAGACTATAGTTGTCATGAGAGATGAATATGTGAGCCCTCTTACCTGCAGGAGAGCGGTGGTGTAAAAAAAAAAGAAAAAAAATAGCCCCGGTGTTAATGAGACTGATATGACAATTACTTGCGAGGGTAACTAATTAGCTCTGAATGAGAGGAGAGGACAGGATAGTGCTGCTCCTTATGGTTTTATAAACATGACATCAGCATGCTCTGCTTTCCCTTCTCTCTTTTGTTTTTTTCCCGTCACTATTATATGGGTGTGGTATTGTAAAGGCTAATGACGGCTATTGTTTTGATTGTTCTCTTAAGCCGTCACATTTTTTTTGGTGGCTCCTGTTAATGACAAAAGACAGTTAATTAAAGGTCCTGTCTTGTGGGAAATGTATCCATCATAGCGTTTGCTGAACTAATCACAACCCTGCAAGGGGAAAAAGAGATTCCAAAAGGATGCCGCGGCTCGTATGTCTTGATTAGCTGAAAACTGCTCCACCAAGATGGTGATTGCACAAAATTCACAGAAAACCGCTGAGAAAATTGCCTATCATGGATTGCTGAAGATAGAACGAGAGAAAGAAATCACTTGAGATCATCTTCACTGAAACTGAACATGAAATACTCCAATAAAATATATATTAACAGGAGCAGGAATATATATTGTATATAGTTCCTTTGACATTTGAAAAACTGGAAGCAAAAAAAAAAGTTTTATAACCGTGGTCATGTTTTCTCAATATAAATCCATACTAAAAACCAGTGCAGTTACACATGGATCTGTTCTTACCACTCCCGACAACTGGACGCTAGCGATGTTCAGCTCAGATTATTTGGTAACGTGAGGGGTTTACATCCGGACCATAATAGCCACTGAGCGAGACGAGTCGAAACAGCTGACAATGTTTCCAAGCTACGGTAAACTTTCTGGCCCTTGAGGCTAACGTTAGCTAGCATTCTACTCTTGACGGAGTAAAACTGACCACCAGCTCTCTATGGAGAATTGGCTGCGTCTCTCCAACCATTTTCTCATCTATGAGATCACGTGAGATGGTGCGTTGCTCCCTCTTGCAAAAGGGGTCTTTAGAAAAACTCCTGCAGGGCGCCATTATTTTCCAATCTGCACGTATGTTTGAGATGAGAGAGAAGAACATCTGTGAAGCTTCTCCTTAGGTGTGTGACGCAAACCCAATTTCAAAATCGGTTAGGTTTCTAAACTCCTGCAGTTTGTAAAGAAAAATCTCCAGTGAAAATAGTCCCTGTCCTTGAGCAACGCTCTGTGTTCCAGCTAACTCACATTCAAAGCCAGAAAAAGAAGAAATCCGGGTGGTTTGATTTTCCCTCGCAATAATTTAAACAACATCGCTGCAGGTGCAAGTGGAGCCAAACCAAAAGTCTCAGAGCATGAACTGAATACGGATAGTTTGGAGAGGTTTTTTTTTTGACAGCAAAGTAGCCTTTTAAACCTGCGGCTGTGACCATTGCAACATGTACAGGGTAATTTTCCAAATTTGAGATATGGTTCTGTTAAGGCATTAACAGAACCGTCATTTACGAATAATGTAAAACAATTGTGTTGTTTATGATTGTATCATTTAAATTTCCCTGACAGCTTGAATATTACAGGGAACTCTGTTTCATCAGATGAGCGCTTTATAACTAACCATGGCCTCGTTATTAACATCAAATTGTGACATATTCATAAATTATACATTGGAACTTAAACCTAAATAAAAGCGACTGGAAACTATTCTTTCTACATATTATTTACAAAGAAAGCTAAAGTATGTGCTTTAAGCCGTTTAAAGATAACGACAAACTAAACTAGTCACGAGAATAGAAACTATTTCAGGCTTCAAGCAATGTTCCTGACTCTCGTAGAATAATTAAAACAGGTATTGGTACTCATTTTATTTTCTATGGGTATAGGGTGGACCTTTCCCCATTAGCTGATCTGCCTTTGATGTTAATTTATACCGCCGGATCTCCTTGTCTCCACTGAGCCAAAGTAATGGATTTTGAACTCGCGATCAAAGCACCCTCAAGAGTTCCTTCTCTCGCCTTCTAGCGTGTAATCCTTCTGCATTTAAGCAGTCCATGTTCAACAAACCACTTGGTTGAATTATAAACTCTGTGCTTTGGCTACGACCTCCAGAAACCTGAAACTTCCAATATAATCCGTATATATCAAGCGTCAAGCTGCTGATGGAACAGGCTTCTGTTGATTTCTTGTAAAAGAAAAAAAAAACTGACTTGGAGAAGGATGCATGTTGTAGAAAATGTAAACTGGCAGTCCTGTATTGACCAGAAGCTGTCTTTCCACTTCAGTAGACACCTTTATCAGATGTCTCATTGTGTTATGAACTAGTGATCTACAAGCAGATACTTTGACCCGTCATGTTCTCAAGACACTTACCCCAAAAGGATGAATCCCTGATGAAAACAAGTGTGATTCATGGTAGTTTAAGCTTTTTAGCTAATTGATGTCACCACAGCATGTACTGCAAGTCATAACACTAGCCTTCACCTCATATAGGACCTTAATGTTTTAATACTCCTCATTAGGTTGTATAGAAAAAAATGAACCAAGCTAAATGTCCCGCATCCCAGATCCCAATCTAAATATTTTTTTAATCAAGCGAGTGCCTTCTCTAATAAACACTTGTTCTGAGAAGTGGTAGTTTGTGTGTGACCTTGGGTGCTGATGTAACCGTCAATGCTTTTATTTATGCACCCATCTCATGATCGCACACCAATAAATCGTAGGTTAGAGGCAAGCATGTTCAAAAGACTAAACTGTCACCTAATTGGATAAGAGGACTTTATGAGTGTGAGGAACAAAAGCATGTAAAATAGCCCCTCATTTAATCTCTAGTGGATCGAGCGGCATTCATCAATATGGCTATTAAGGCACCAAGGCAAGAGCTGCAAGACTGATAATAAATCAATAGTTTGCCAGACATTGGCTTTACTAAGTACTTGGTTGTCAGAGTTTCAATGTTTGGCCTCAAGCGCTTGAACAGGAAGAAATTAATAAAAAAAACAGAACAAGATATTCTGCTTTTTCTGATTATTTGCCCAAATGTCAGGAATGTAGACAAATTGCAGCTAATGCCAGGACTTCTTGGGGCACGGAGTAGTATGTTCATGTTTCATGCCGGAAGGGTGCTGACACTCAAAGTTCCACATTTTATGTAAAAAAAACACTATTTTGGTTTTAGTACAAGCATTTTTGAGGTGCTCCAACATAAATGTATGTTGTCTGCCTGGGGTGAAGGGTTATAATCCAAAATACTACATATTGATTTTACGGGATTAGCTTAAATTCATGAATCACTGCTGAAATTCCAGGAAGAACAGTATTGTTATTTAAAAACATCAATTGTACTACTTTTTGATTCCCAATATAAAGTTTCAATGAATAAAATACAAAAAAACAGTTGCTTCCCAATGCGTCCCCAAATCTCTTCATATTGAGGACACTGTAATTTCAGTAGCACCAAGCAAGCACACTTGTGCTGAATCACAAAAATGACTGTGAGTGATAATCCATCAGCACGCTGCATCCCTGTTTTGACATGGTCTTCTATTTAAAAACGGTCACATTTAAAAGGCGTAAAAGGTCCTGACTCAGTTCAATGCCTTCAAGGTCAGATGTGTAAGATTCTGACAAAAGTGGATGGATCCCACTAGTTATTGTTGTTTTCCACCCACATCAAATTTGACCAGCATGCTTGCATGGAGTAGTTTAACACCGACCCAACGTAATACACAACGCTCAATGCAAGTTAAGTTCACTGTGGCAAATTGTTGAAGATGAGGTAGAAAATGTTGAGAGACAAACCAGAAGAGAGGAAATAAAAGGCTCAAAATGATAGAAGAAGAAGCATCTCACTGAAACAAAAATATATATATATATATATATAAACTAGAGAACCACCTGACAACCATTGGAGCAAACAACTTGTGATTTAAAAAAAATGTTATTTTAATTATAATTAGGCGATATTTAATTAAATCTCAATCATTTAATCCTAAAATAATAAGACATTGAATTCACACAAGCAAATTACTGGCTGTGACACTGAAGTGCAAATGGTTAAAGTGTCAAGTTATCATAAATTTGTGCTCCTTCTCCAGCGCTGACTTTTGCAAATTGTCTTCAGCATTCTGCGGAGCTTGATAGCTGCAAGAAAGCATCGGCTCACTGCAGATCCTGACACTGTTTTCCAGTCAGCCTAAAATGGAACGCCCTAGCACTATTCATCATATCCTACTCAATTATGAATGTCTGAAAACTTGAACGTGCCGCAGTAATATATTTGCAGGGGGATAAGAGGAGAAAGAGCTGTGCTCGGAAAGCCAGAGCAATGCAGAAAGGATTCTTTGGCAACCAGACTTTGAAATACAAGCCTTTCTCATGTTTGAAAAAGATGGTTGCATTCACAAGAAATTTGAATCACACACCTACACACACACACACACACACACACACACACACACACACTATCGTATAATATTGATTTCACAGCCTATGCTATATATGCAAGAATACCATGAATTACTGCTTAGCCGGTGGGTGTGACTAATAATGCCTTTTAAAAACCTATGCATTACCGTACATGCAACCCTCTGGTAATTTTCTTTTTTGATGATTTAGAAAATGGCTAAATAATCAGGGCAGACTTATTATTCCAGTCATTGTCCTCTAACTAATAACAGTGAATCAGCCAAAGCCATTGGGGTTCCCAGACTTAATTGCCCAAGCTTTCTTTGTCTGAGGAAGCTCAATAGAAGATCTAAAGCAGCCTTAGATGTGTCCGATCTGATCTTCTAACTGTGATGAGATTCCACTTCCTTTATGGCTCTAATTACTGAAATTAGATCTCCAGCAGAGACGTCTACTGTATGGAACCGCAATAGGCGGGCCTTTTATCTCTGTAACTGTAGCCAAGTCTCTTTGTTCTGGCTTACAAGCCGTGATTTCTTTGGGAGACGCCTATTTTCTCATACGTAACAATGGCTGGTCCTCGTTTGTGACAAGATGCATCAAACAGCTGAGGAATGTATTTTTAGTTATTTAGTTTGTATTCTATTATTGATATAGTACTAGTGAGAATTTTTTGCTCCTTACTGACTCCACTTTCCAATATGAATATTAAGGAGGTAGCCTGGCCCTTGAATGTTTATGGTTGTACTAGTCCTTGACCTATGATAGCAAAACCATGCTATAAACTCAATCACATGGTCTCGTTATCTAGTACATACATAATTAAAACCTGAAATCTCCTGCTTCCGACTAGGTTCACCCTCCGAGGTTTAATATTTTAATGAGATACTCCGAGGGCCAATCAGCAGCTTGCTCCCTCCTGACTTATGGTGTGACGCAATTTGCATGTCAACATTTCATTTAAAAAAAGGTATTTACATAACGTTTCAACTGTTTCTTAGACACTAATTTGTGTTTTTAAATAACATTCTGGACTTATTCAACAGACACGCTGCTTGGTTTTTAGTGAGAGGAGAAAAGGTAACAAAGGTAACATTTTCACTTATTTCCTGTCTGTAATAATACTAATACCATTGCATCAGAACCAATTAGAGCTACTCTGCATGCATTCTAGATGGAACAAACTTATGTTTAAATGTATCGTATCACTTCTGGTGGAGGTCAGGCACAGTGTTGGAAGAAGTCCAGAATGAACCTTGGGAACTGACCAGCTGCGTGGAAAAGCTAATTTTGCACAAGCTAAATCAAGAGAAATCTCCAATTGATTAGAATTTCAAATGAAATTTGTCTCTGGCATTTGAAAAAACAGCTACCAGCCCTGCCTGAAGCCAACACTATGATTTGTCATAGGACTTTGGCAAAGCTATCACAGAGATTGTTGATTTATTTGAGGACAGTCCTGTGAGGACTCCTGCACTGTGAAAAGGTACATAGTTAACAAAGAAGCAATCTAGGAAAAGTATATAGCAGCCTTCCAGCAATATACATGTTACAGTAAAACTTTGTAGATCATATTTCTGAATGTATAGAAATCCTGAGCATTTAGCGTCCATCGTAAATGTTGATCCCTCTTTTAAAGATCGTTTTTCTTTTCCAAAATCAGGCCAAAAGACAATTTCATTGTTTGATATTTGATTAAACGATGCTTTCAACGGTCCATTAATTCTCTGAGCGGCTGTGCAGAGTTCATTGTTCACAGACACACTTGATTCAGCTACAGTGATGCTTGAATGGGAGTCAGTAAAATGCACTCCACATAGATTTTAATTATATAATCTAAAGGCTTGTTTGGAGCAAGCATTTTTTTCCCAAACTCTGGATTGTTCACCCCTTTCGTCTGTTGGGCAGTAACAATGGGAAATTACCACTCTGAGAGATCTGGAAATGTGAATCTTTTTCCTCTCCCAAGAGACCTGAATTAGACAGTTCATTACCGGCAAGAAAGACTTCCAAAGCAGTACGATGAAATGACCCCTAAAATGTAAGGTTTTACTAGTACAACACTCTATAGGCCTAGTGGACCCTCGCACATATAATGGTCTTTAACCATGTTGAGACCTTGAGCTATATATTTGTATTCTTTGCTTGCACAACAACCTAAGAGAACAGAATACACCGGAAATAGTGAAAATGGATTTGGCTTAATTTTTGTTTGGAGTTGTGTGTAGTGACATTTTTAATACTATCACAGACTCCAGGCAGAAGAGCCGAGTAAGGAGTGGTTAAATATAGCTGAGATTATTTTAATCAATCATGTAGTTTATTCAACACCCGCCTTCTGGGGAAAATGTATTGCTTTCTTATGTTTTCTCTTAACATAGTAACTAAAACAACCAAATGCAAGATTTATTTATTCAAATATTTATTAGTTTGTGGGGAAAAGCTCATTTGCAATAAAAATGTATCAAAGATATATGTTTATCGTACACCACAGTTGACTTACCATTGTGAATGTCTTCCACAGTGGAAGAGTTCTGAAAATTTATGGTATCAATATCAGAGGACTTTTTTTCCACCCCTCTGGGATTGTCAGTACTATTCTCTCCTGAGAAAACCCTGTAGGTATGAAATAAAAGTGTCCCTGTTGAAGAGGTATAAGAGGGAATAGCATGTCTCTTGCCCCGAGCTAAGTGGTGCTTTGGTGCTTTGTCTTACTTCAGCTCTCTACGCTAGTACGTCCAAGGTCTTTTAGTGAGAGCTGTTGGTTGACATTAGACAGAGATTAAATAAGTTTTTTGGGTTTTGCCGTTGACATGTTCAAAGGATTAATGTTGTGAAAAAGCTCTCAAACACAGGTCAACAATTAGTGATAAGACAATATAGGATTTCATTGTGGATCACCAACTTTCTCAGTTGTTTTCACCAGCAAATGATTTGCACCCTTTTTGTACATCATGGTATTCATCAGTGGTGGAAAGTAACCAAGTACATTTACTCAAGTATTACTGTACTGTTTTGAAGCTGCTTTCAAGCTGCTGTTAATTTCAGGAAATACTGAACTTTTCACTACAATACATTTATTTATAATGAGTTCATGAAATACAATGCTTTGTTTTCCAGTAAATTAAACCACACATAAATACACATAAATATGAATAAAATTATCACCATGCACTCGCATGAATGCTACCACGTGAACATTTTTACTCGCACACTCACAAAAGATGAGCGCATATGTGACCATTTTGATCACAATCTGCAGCCCCGTTATGTTATTCCAGTATATTTTAGTCGGGAAGTTACAATACCAGAAATTTTTAAGTCCATGCCAATACCAGTGAAATTCCACAATTCTTGATAACCCTAACCCACGGTAAAAAGTGTCAATATTACAGTTTCCATAACATCCCTATGTTTTAGGGGCATTATAAGGGTTTTAAACATATTTTGATGATTATCAGGATACTATTGTGAATCACAATTATTCTGGCAAGGATAATGCTAAAATAATATAATGCTCATATGGTCCCATGCCTAACTTTTACTGCAACACATTCATCATGTGGCAAGAAACACTTGCAACATATAGAAAAAAATGAACGAACAATGTATTAAGACTATTTTTGACATCTGAAGAGCAACACAATTTTGTCTTAAGGATTGTTAATTAAATAAATTATTATTATAATTAAATATCACCAAAACTGCTCACAAATATATATATATATATATATATATATATATATATATATATATACCAAATGCAGTGTCTGGTTGTGCACTCACACCAACAGCAGAGACAAAGTGACTGATTGCAATTAGTTTGAAGTGCTGAGAGACAGGAACAAGACACATGGAGAATGGAGGCAACAATAAAACAACGAGTGAACCTTTCATCAGAAATGCAGAACAAGAACAGGAAGTCTAAGGTGAAAAGTTAAAGCAATCAGTGCTTGGATTGCCAAGGATTTGTTACTTTACAACCTATTGCCTATTGCTTTATAAAAAAGTTGTTTCCCACAGATTTTATTCACATTTGATTTGTCATAAAGTTTTCTAGGAACCGCCTCCACCAACACTGATAATTATGTCTTTGTTAATTCAACATAGTTTAATTAATTATGTGACGTCACAAAATGTTTATTGATTTTGTGTACAGGGACAAGAGTTGTCCGTGTCCCTCGAAAAACTTTTTTCCGGGATGTCAATATGTTAAAAGTGAAAGATGGTATAGGCAACAAACACACTTAGTTAGGTTTTGGAAAAACATGATGGTTGGGCCTAAAATAACTAATTACAATAAGGTTTAGGCAACAAAACCATAAAGCAGTGTCGAATTCCGGTCTTGTGGTTGACAGTCCTGTGTTTGTTGGACTCATACACCTCTGGTCTTTTTGGATAACAAAAACAACGACACTTGCTCTGACTGTTGGTTAGATAAGTGGATGCACCACCAAAAAGGATCCTAATTAACCTTCCATTGGCATTATTTTCGTCCTGAGCATCCCATGTACACAAAACCAACAATTTGCATATCATGACTATTTCATGACGTGCCATGATGCTGAGCTGGAAAAATCGTGTTTCAAAATAAGACTGTGTCGAGACCTTCAATAAATACAGAGACTCCTGTAAGCAGCAGCATGTTTAATGAGGGGTATTCATGCTTAGGCGGCCATATATACATTTTACATTGCAGTTATTAAAGTGTGCTCTCAATGCATTTTGTATTTCACTTTACTGTATGAAACACATTCATACAAAAAGGGCCTTTGATGTAAAATAGCAAACTCCTTTAAGTATTTATTTTCAAATTATATTATATAAAAGGTTGCTGTTCAGCTTCTAACAAGCAATTACAGTAATGTGCTCTTGAATTAGTTGAAAGGAGAAATGTTGCTCTCCAGGTTTGTCAGGTGTTTTGGCTGCAGATTCCAAAGGTATCTGGCACAAAGCTGAATCTTTTTATTTATTTTTTATTTTATTAAAAATCAACAAACCACTCAAGAAGTTGTTTGATTTTAGAGCAATCTGCTGCTAAGACCAACAAGGGGCCAATGCATTAATGGGAGAGTTCACGAAGGGCATTAATTATGATGCAATGAAAAACAAAGCAGAGTTTCACCACCTTTTGTTCTGTACTTGGCCAAGAAAGAAGCAATCAGAAACACTCTGTTATGCAGCCAGTGCCCTCTGAAACAGTGTCAGCTCTAAATACTAGCACGCTTGTCTCATATCCCAACTGCAAATAAGCAGTAAAGGAGAAACAGCCGGCAAAGTGACAGCTTGAGTAAAATACCATCTATAAAGAGGTAAACCAGGTTGGCTTACTCCAAAATAAGCAGTCTCCAGCTTTAGAACACCTAACCTGTGTTTGTTTAGCAGTGGAAACAAGTGCTGGGATGTAAGGCCTGCCTGCATGCACACACATGTAGCATAGAAGTGAACATGTGATTGTGTGATACTGACTCATGTGGAATTTGTAAAAAAAGAAGAAAAGCAGAGGGTATCCACACTCAGGGAGTCCGTCAACATTTGGTTCGAAAAGTTGCTTGTTAGTCCAGTAAAGTAAGGAAAGGTAACATCCGGTGAGCAGACACCTTCTGCTTGTCTTTCCTCGTTCCCTCAGAAAATAATAACGCTGAGGTCTTAGGACTCATTCCTGCTGCACGCTACTACTACAAATGTTCTATAGATAAATATATTGGCTATTTAAACTAGGACTATTTAATTTAAGTTGTTTATTTTAACAAACTGTAGGCTATGACAGTGTATAACACAGTGAAAATCAATAAAATGGTCATAACACACTGGTTCTTTTGCAGCGTGCAGTGGCAGAAAGCCGACTGAAAATTGGCAAAGTTTCTCTTCAAAGACTTATTAAAAGAAATTTATAAGGTAACAGGCAGATTACTTTTTGGCTTTATGAATGCATTTTCTTGTATTGATTAAAACAATACTGATGTTGACACATTTTCAGTTTAATAATACCGTTTTTTTTGGTTTGTTGCTCTCAGCCTCTTTATGTGCAATTGTTCTTTTCTCAGACCAACTCATTGATTGTAAGTGGATTATTTTTATTTTTTTTTCATGGAAACAAAACATTTGGAATTCACATTACAACAGCAAATATAAAATTGTTATATATTGGAAATAGATTGGATTTAACAAAAGATGCATGATTATTACATTAGTCTTGCGGTTAACCAAGCACATTGTGCTCACAGTGTGCTACCACGGAGTTCAAACTTTCTTGGAAGCATTTTGTGACTTCTGAGTGTCAGTGACACAACAGGGCCACAGATAATGCCCCGTCTCCTCAAACTCTCCTCTCCTACTGTAACTTCACTTTGAAGTCCAGTCAAGGGATCAAGCAGAACATTTTAAGTAGTTAATCCCTCATTTTTGGTCCAATGCACAGTATCCGCTTAATATTTACCGCAGAGGTTTCTAATTGTCCTGCTTACTAGTTCAAACTGTAAGTACCACACTGATATTTTATGTGACCACTAGAGAGACGTATGCTGCATGTTGAGAAATTGGGGAATGGTGGAAAATGCTCTCAAATGATGTAATTAGCATACCTTTGAAAGGAAAAAATAGTATCTCTTTTTTAGTAACTGCAAGGTCATGGTGTTTAAGTACGGTAGTTTAATTAAATTTGCTGTCCATAAAGTTTTTGAGGAACATTATGCAAATAAGATTTTAATTATTGCCCATTCGGAATGTCATCAAAGTGCTCGTCTAAAAAGGGGATAGAATTCCTTCAGCAGTCCTGATTTGATTTCCCCGACCCTGCATTTCCTCCCATAAAGAAGGGAAATAAAATAAAATAAAATAATGATGAATTGAATTAGTTCCAGTCCATAACTACTGCAGAAACTTTTTTCCCAGATATTACCGTCTTGTCTTCTGAAAATAACTCTAAATCACTTTAACACCCACTGGTTCACTAAACTGCAAAGACTGCTATCTATTTTGATTCGTTCATTAGCACTTTGACTGTGTGTGAATACACAAAAAAAAAGAAAGAAAGATATCCATCTGTTAAGTAAGAAAACATTATGACAACACATGCAGGTACACTTTGAAATCGTCCATTTAAAATGTGTCTATATTATGTGAAGAAATCAGAATTTTTATATATATTCAAATTAACATGTATGAGCTTGGCCTAATACTACCCATCGTACATGGTTACTGCAACATTTTGCAGTCTTGCATTCATTTATTTTACATGTTTTGTAAAAAACTTTGTTTCATCATATGGCAGACGTGTGGCCAGATGCCCTGAAAGCATTTGTAGACCACAATCTTTGGTCGATTCGAGGCACAATGGAAGCTACTCATGCCTGAAATTATACAGGTCAAAAGGGCCCTGATTGTGATTGCACACTTAGAAAATCAAATATTGGCTAAAGCTGCCACCCCAGTTGAATGGGATGACACATCCTGGGAGGGAATTAAAAGTTAAAAACGTGGTTGCCTGGGCTCTGATGACTGGGACCCTTGATCAAATATCGATTGTGTACGGTAGGGAAGGTGAAGCTGCTGAGAAACCCCAAATCTATACTGTGGAATTTGCGAGACGTGGGCCTCCATTATGTAATTACCACTGCCTTGAGAGAGATCAGCCCTCCAGTCAAGTCCTGACAGCTCCTCTCGAAGAGAAGCTGCCAGAATGAAGCAAGGACTTTAATTTGCGACTTTTCATTTTTCTTTCATTTCCGCATTACTGGTCCACCTTGAAAGCAGAGTCGATTCAATGCACTACAGTGAAGAACACAGACCTACTGCAGCGTGAATGACAGGTACTGGTATAGGGGTTCATCACCAGAGACAACATTTAAACTGTGTGAGAATGCCTCACTCTGAAACTTAAAAAGAAATATTCATGGAATTGGAATTCAAATGAACATACTTTGTCCATGAATGTTGTTCCACCCCGTAATATAGGAACCATACCTTGTATGTGCATGTGTTAGGGATTTCTTTCCGAAAATGTGTTAATCCTGAGACTTAATTGTCCCTTGTGTGAAATGATTTTGTTAAATCAATGAAATTTCAACATTCTTTTTATAACTCTGATTCTTTGTGTGTGTCTTTGTGTACATGGTTTGTTTGGAGCTAAACAACAAAGATATTTTCCTACAATTTTCAAAATGTTATAATTTCAAGAACCTAGACCACGAACCTAGATTTGCATGGATGTTTGTCTCATCTTTGTTTTTTTAATAGTGGGTGTGAAAGAGAGAACAGTTTTTTTTCTGTTTTCAGTGTGTGTATGTGTCTGTGAACGCATTGATATGCCACATAAATAGATCAACAGAAGAAAGCCTTAAGCCCCTGTTCTCACGAGACCTTCATTATGTTAGGACCTCAGGTAATTAATGAACTATCAACAACCTCTGTGGTCTGTGAATTATATGGTGAGACAATATGAATTCACTTAAACAACCCATGGCCTGGATACAGCAAATTTACATTTGTCCCTGTGTGATTTAATGTAACAAAACAAGTCACATTTGTCCCAAATAATATATTCACAATCTTCCCTTCTTTCACTAAAGCTTGAATTTTTCATATTAGGAGACGCACAGAACCAGCAGGTCTACAACATAAAGACAAACACACTGTTATGCACAAAACATAAAACGTTGTAATTCCATGACAAGAATTAAGTTAACAAGGGCACCACACAAATATATAATCCAAGTTTATATAAGGGTGTCTCGATTTCGATTCCAAATCAATCAAATTGATGTTAAAATGTAGATCAGCGATTTCCCTGGTGTTTGTTTGTTTTTACTCTCCACCAGACAACACAGCTTAGCTTGCCAGTAGCCTGCAGCTCCACTTTTCAAGACACCATGGAAGTGAGTCAGAGATGGAAAACCTTCCAGCTTCCCTGAAGTCACAGAATCAGAAAAGGTGGCATTCCCGTAATTATCCCACAATCAACTGAAAGTCCCTTTGTGTGGGGTTTTAAAAGAGGTTAGAATAACTCTACATATAGGGGCTTTGATATTGTTTCTGTGGGAATAGAGCTTAAAGGTCAGGACCATATCGGAAAGTCAGCTAAAATATGTATTTTTTTTTTTTGCTGGGATGAAATCATCTTGTCAATCAGAAAGCCAATAAAACAATAGTGATGTCTCAAGGCCTTTGGATGTTTGGAGTTGAGGAACAATTGTGGCTGAATCTGTCTACACACACACCTGGAGACGCTTCACCTTAGCGTCCTTGCACAGTGGGAAACGCTTCAGAAAGTTTGTCACTTTAGTTATTTCTTCTCTAGTGATAAAACACTTGAAACCAGCTGCCAATCCAATTTCAATAGGGTGGGAAAAGTAACACGTCACTCCCAAAGGAGTTCGGAATCGTCTTCAAAGAAAGAGAAGTTACCGCTGGCGCACAACACTTATTGCAGTTTATGAAAAATCCATTCCCAAAAGGCTCAGATGTCCACCCTGCACTTCCTGTGAACTGAGCCATAAAAGAGTAAATGCATGAAACAGATAAATAAGTAAACACACTCTCAAATTTATATTCTCTGTCTGTATATACCCACCTCCTTTCATATTGTTGGGACCAGCTTCAAACAAGGTGAAAAGATACATCCCTTCAAGACTTCAAAAGTGCATTTGATATCTCAAGCTGGACATTTGGCGCATTAATAATTGACTGTGTGATTTTATTATTTAAAAATGAACGGATGTCTCTTCTTCCAGGACTGTTTTCCTTTTCATCATCTTTATGTGCAAGCAGGTCGAACATCAAGATGGCAACACGCGGCGTAATAAAGGGGAAGCTGTCAAAACAGCACACGCTGGAGTTCTTTATTTATATTTTTAAAAGCCCACCTCTGCTGGATGCTGCTATCAGGTCCATAAAGCCTTTGGTCCCCTCCACTATGGAAGGGTGAGGTGATCAAAGGGCTGTGTTGGTGTATGACTCACAAAGTCCCCCCTCCCCCCTCAATCATCTGCACATATGAAAGTGACCCATAACATTTTCTGCATTGAACAAGACCACAGCACCTTTTATCACTATTTGTTTTTATTTATTTCACAACTCTCAAACCAGGGTCTAAATTAGGTTCCAGGGACAATTTACACCCCCAACAAAAAGCACTGGTTGGAGGGGGTCGTACTCTCTGAAAATACAAGAACTTTCTGGGTGGGGTTTGCAGGGATGACCGTCTCTGATTGGTCATATACACAAAGCTCCGCTGCTTCTACTCGTGTCCCGCTTCACTCATAAAACAAGGAAGCACTTACGTATCGATTTAGCACCATTTTTAGGAAGAGGGGCGAGCGTTTCTCTCCGTCTGATAACGTATATTAAAGTTGAGCTTGCCTGTCGATTCATTTTAGAAAATTCAAAAAGAGAGATCATGCGAGCAGCTGAGAGGGCGAGCGGGAGATGAGAAGAAAATATATTTCTAGTGTTTAACGCCGGTTAAGTTCTAAAGCACAAATAAATAACCATTGAACACTCAACAGATGATTGACTGTGGAGACGGACACTACATCTACCGTGCATCAGTAAATACTACGCAGCAGTAAATGTCGTCACAGTGAGACAAAATCTGAGGTATATTTATGTTTTTTAGATGAAATTGGCGGACATCAGTGTGTGTTAACACTGCACTTCTGAAGAGTAGAGCAAAGGCGGAAGTGTCTTAAAACTGATTCTATAGAAGTCTATGAGAAAATGACTCTACTTCTCTCCTGATTTATTCCCTCAGTAAACATTGTAAACATGAGTTTATGGTCTCAATCTCTACTTTCAAGTCTTCTTCAATACAGCATGATGTTCATTTAGTACATTATGGTCCATTTAGAGTCAAACAGACCATGATGCTCCAGGGCGGGGCTACCTTGTGATTGACGGGTCGCTACCCTACCAGAGTCATATGCGCCGTCTCTGCATCACTCCTCTGCTGTCAAAATATGGCCACTTCCTGGTTGCAAAAAAATCCAAGTTGGCGACGACTGTAATCCAAGATGGCGACGGTCAAAACACCAAACTTGAGGCTTCAAAACGTCAGTCTACAAACCAACCTACGGTGACTACGTCCACTTCTTGGAATTTACCCCTGCAACCCTCCAGCGTCCCTTGTCCCATGTGATCGTGCCTTTCCACTCGTCGGCGGACTAATTCGGCTCATCTTTGCAGATCATTAGATCGCTATGGAAACGCAGACAGGAACCTTTTAGTTACTTGAAAAGTAGTCCTGGCACTAAAATTACCAGGAACGTCTTTAAGTCATGCACTTCCTCAGAAAAGCATTAATAAACAACACGCTATATTCCGTTGAGAAGGCAAGCAAATCCCTGTTGTTTACAAGTTACACAGAGCACTGCTCTGGACCGCCCGAGGTGAAAATGGATGTAGCTGAATGTGAGACTACACATTCCTACAAAGGAACATAAATCTCTGAACATCTGCGCTGAAAGAACTAGAAGTTATAAAATATGTATTAGGCTTATGTTGTGAAGCTAAAGGGGCTGCCATTTTAGTTGCATTTATTTTACCGATTGTGCCTGAACATATTGGTTTAGACGGCGTTGCTCTGCTTTCATTTATTAATTTCATTATTTGTATTCGTTTCATCGTGGTACATGATCTCCGAGGGCAGATCTCATTTTTCTTGTCTACTTTCACCTGGACTTTAGTACTATTGATTTATTTTTTATCTGATTACACGCTCTCTCTGTTTACCCGAGGAGGGAGTAGATTGCCCAGTTTGCTGCTTCCACTCAAAAGCAGCACATAAATTAACCATGAGTGGATTTGTTTTGATTAGAGGAGCGACACAATCAGCCCAGAAAAACAGCCATCAGCTGCGCGAAAAAGTCAGCAGAGGTTGTCGCACAACCTAACACTCAACTACAGGACACACTGTTAGCAGCAGATTACAAAGAGGTGACGCGCTCTCCGGCTCAAACTGAAGGTGTGGGAACCTCTTGGTGAGCTGTTCAGGCAAATAAATAAGGTGTGTGTGCGTGTGCTTTTTAATACAGAGAATGAAACACATTTTACTGTATTTTATTAAAAAAAATGTCAGGACTATGTATATACTTGTTCAATCAAATAAGCTAATCAAATGTCTTCAAATGTTCTTGTTCATCTCCTTTTTTCTTTCAGTTTCTCTCAGGTAATGGAAAGATGTTCCGTGGTGCATTTTACAGGGCTTTTGTTAAATTAACAACATAATAAAGTCATTCCCTACTATAGGATACATTAGGATCCTTAACAGGCAAGTTATTTTTTTAAGCAGAAATGACAACAACAAAAGAATCACAGGTTCCAGCTTCATAGATGTGGATGTGGATGCTGGTTCTTAAAGTCTGCTATGATATTAGACTTTTTATATTATATATTATATTATATATTATTATATTTTGGACAACCATCATACAAATGAAGTTTAACTTTCAGACGAAACAATTAATTGAGTCATCAAGGAAATAATCAGCCGATTAATGTATTAAAAAATAAACATTAGTTGCAGTGGTTACTCTGTGTACATGACGCCGTTTGATTCGTAAAGATAATACAAATGAATCAAATCTTGTTTTTTGCCCTGAACTAAAATTGCTTAATATTCCGCATCGCATCTCTACAAGTTTCCCTTCCTCCCCTTTCCGAATGCATCTTTTCATTTCTTAAAATTTGTGTCATTACCGCAGTCCTTCCTTGAGCCTTTCACACTTTTGTACCGACACATTCTGGCCTCGCTGACAGAGACCAATTAGTGAGCACAAGGTTGAACAGCTTGAGACCTAAGGCTGCCAACACTGCTATGTAGCTCCTGTTGGAGGAAACCATTTGATAATGATCCCACATTCAGCATCACCATAAGCTTAGACCCCTTATTGGGAAGGCTGGACTGGTTTTTATGGCAGGTCATAGAAAGGTATGGTGTTGAAATACCATACAGTGACAACCATTCTTTAAACCCGTACCACGGTGACGTGCAGTTGCACATAATGGGCCCCCAGCAGAGGCTGCGAACATTCACAGCATGTACTCTGTATCCATGGTTTCAGATTTGTCTAAATGGGAAAACAAATGCAGATTAAAATCTCCTGTTCGCGACGAGTGTTCAAGCAGCAGCGTCATTATTTGTCCTGAACAAGCCTGTTGATGTTCGTGAAGAATGCCTGTGATTTCCCTCACCAACAGATGCAGAAATGCAGAACATCTAAAAAACTTGATTTCCTTTGGTAGAGGAAAAAAAGAAGAAGGAAAATTGAAAATGCCCTCGCATGTAAGACGATCACACACTGTATTTCCTCAAAGAGCTCTGTATATCCAGAGCTTGTTTCCTTCTTACACAAATACACAAATGTGTGTCAGTACTATGAATTACGTTCACAGCCGAGGACCATATCAAATGATATTCCACTATTAGCTTACACATTCAGAGGCAGCGGAAAGTCCCAGTAGCCTCTGGTGAAGATTACAAAAAGAAATGGGGTGGCATTTTTAGCAAAGCACCCATTCCATCTGTGGCATTTTTTTTTTTATTCATTTCATTTTCAGATTTCCCTGCAGAAATTATATAAACTAAGAATATCCCCTTTTTTTATTTGCCACACATGCTGACCACTGATAATAAATGTATGCCTAATGGATTGGACAACTCATTTAGCCTGCTGAATGATGCAAACCACAGCATGACATGCTTTTTGATGAATTTGGTGGAAAATATGTTTTGGGACGTAACAACCACGAGGTTTTTATGTTCAGACAGATGTGGCTCAGTATAAAAAACGCAAAGAAAACAGCTGGCAGTGAAAGAAGTAGCTGCATGTACTCTGATGTGTTTATGAGTTGTACTAATGAAATACAGCAGGTGATACAAGTTTATGAAGCTCAGTATTTATTCCCAGAACTTTAGGGTGCCTTGTTATTCCTGGCGAAAAAAAACCAGCAGAATGAGAAGGTGAAGGCGGTCATTTGCTTGTACTGGTATCATAATTTAAAAACAAAATTTGGTGTCTCCCACTCTCGTTATCTGTTTCTCCCTGTGTGTGCATGCAAAAACAATCCAGCTGAATATTAATTTAAGCCCTGGTTGCCAAGTTTGGCGGATGCAGCAGTGCTACAACAGCATCATTCTGGCTTTAATGACTTGGTGCCAAATAAATTAGACTGACAGCAATTTATTGACCCAATTTTTAAACAGAATTGCTGGAATCATCTTCAGTAACAAATTGGGCTCTGGATGGTAACTGCTGCAGAGCTACCTAGTGTCTGTAATATCCAAGCCACTCGTGAATGTGCAGGGCTCATCACAATTCAGATTTTTTTATTATTATTATTTAAAAATATATATATATAATAAAGGGACATGATGGTGGAGAGTTGTAAAAAAAAGAAAAGTTTTTAATGAAAAGATATTCGAGTTTGAAAATTAATATTTGATTGTGAAATCCCAGCAAAAACGTGGCTTGCTTCCTCGGGCGCATTAAAAGCAAACAGGGACAATTTCATTGATTGAAAATTAAAAATGAAATGTAACATTTTGGTCAAGCTGAACGAGGAATAATTCAACAACCGTTTATTTTTAGGCTGGGAACTCAACCACGGAGAGAGTGATACCGTGACTTATACATCGACTGTGTGGAAGAAGTTGACGTACTCACCGTGACATCACCTCTCGGACTGCCGTCTGGAAGCCTCGGGTTTGGGATTTTGGTAGTCGCCATCTTTGGTTTTGTGCAAACAGAAGTGACACGAGAAGGTGGAGCAGGAATAAGACATTTGTAGGTGACCGACATGTTACAATTATCTTTAAAGAACTGGAAACACACTGTGAAAGGGTTCAAGTTTGATGACAAAAACACGGACAACTCCGACCGCACATGTTAGTGACCTGTCAATCACATGGTAGCCCCGCCCTAAAGCATTTATGGTGTTTTTTACTCTAAATGGAACCATAATTTGCATCATGCTGAATTGAAGAAGACTTCGAAATGAGACCATAAACTCGTGTTTACAAAGTTTACTGAGGGAATAAATCAAGTGAGAAGTAGAGTCATTCTCTCATAGACTTCTATACAATCTGACGACTTTTTTTTAAAGCGCTTCAACGAAGACACGTAACCGCTTGGGTGAATATACTTGCTATTTTTTTAAGTTTGTACTTTTCGCGACACTTTTCCTATTGTGATATTTACTGTACATTAAATACAATATAGCCAACAGCCACCTTATTTTGTTATTTTTTCTGGGGAAACTAGCAGGTGTCTTGGAGATAACTATGTATTTCCACTTCAGGATTCAGCCGTTCCCTTTCGTCGGGGTGTTTTCAAAGCAAGCGACGGGAATAAATAGAAACAGGGCCTCCGACAGAAGTTCAGCTCAAAAGCGGTGCTCTGCGCTGCACATTGCATCGCCCGTCGCCAAGATTTAGGACGCAGTGTTGTGGACATAATGCGCAAAATACATATTTAAATAGTTCAAACGCGTATTTTTAGAAGGAATATTCAAAGATAATTTTTGCTTAGCTGATTTTTTTGTTGTCCGACTGTTGGTAAGTCAATGTCACTGCTCAAGTGTGTCTTCTGCATCTCAGTATTAAATGTTTAAAATCATACAAGCTATCATCAGTTAACTGTTGACACGATGATCCTGAATGATTTCTTAGAAGCATGTTCTGTGCAAAGACCCGCTTGCTGTTATTTCCATGACACAAATATATGAATACATTTTTTTATGTGCTCTTAAAACAGAACAAATTTTATTCACAAATGTGGTACACTTTATTCATATTACTACAACACCTGGTCTCCACCTAAGCCTCGAGCTAAATCTTGTATTTTAGCTGAACGATGAAGCATGCGCTCAATGTCAGTCATATGCAAACACATTTGCAAACAATACCCTGGCAGCGTTGATGAATTTGCCATGTTCAGTTACATGATAGAATATCACTGGCTGTGCGGGAGGCTTGTCGGGAGGCAGCACAAATTCTGTTTAAACACATCTGTTGATTGGCCACACCGTGGGAATTCAGAGAATAATAACCCCATGAATGCAGTGTGTGTGTGTGTGTGTGTGTGTGTGTGTGTGTGTGTGTGTGTGTGTGTGGGGGGGGGGGGGGGGGGGGGGGGGGGGGGGGGGGGGGGGGGGGGGGGGAGGGGGAATGAAGGGAACTAAATCCGTGCCGTGGACAAACAGGAAAGCCGTTTCCCTGGCATCGCTCTCCCCCTCAGAGATTACATGTCTAACGTTTTCATCATAACATCCAAGTTGGCTCGCCACCGTTAACAGGACAGACCTCAGTACTTATCCCATCACATTGCAGTGGCCAGAAAAACAGACCACAGTGGCGCAACTGTGTCATCCGCACACCAAACAGCACAGTGCAAGCACGCTGCCACAAGTCTGAATATATCCAAATGAGTTAACATCTTTTTTTTTTTTTTTATTACAACAAGAGGATTGGTGGTACTTTTAAGCAGCAGTAAAATACTAAAATACTCTCAATAGGATCAAGTGTGTTGCCGTGGGCTGCAGTCAGGTGGACAGCATGAAAAGGTAATATACTGTAGCTGCAGAGCACAATTCAGAGCCGGCGGTGAGTCGAGGCGGTTTTCTGCACCACAGCCCCCCCCGGCTGTTCGGTACGTCCTCATTCTCTCCTTCAATATACCTCCACCTCTGCAGGCTGGAGCCCGCATGCCGGCCGCTTCGTCTCTCCACAGTATTTAATACATTTCTTCCTTCACCCACTCCCACTCCAAAACCGTTGCCAAACGCTTGCTTGACAACACATCCCTCAGTCTTTGCAGCAGACAAGTAATATGGGCTCATTCCGCAGCAGCCCCGTGGCACTGACAGCGGTGGGCTTGTGTCTGCCAGAAGTGATTACTCGCAAAGATTGCTGATCAAATTGTCAAATCAGCTAAACTTTGAGACAGTTTTCAATCCTTCCCGCACAAATTGTGACCCCCGTTTCGTTCGCGGGGGCCATTTCCAGCGACATCCACATTTGAGGCCTGATCACTCGAAATCAAATTGTTCGTGAAAGCAAATTTTTTTCGTTCAATATCGCCAATCCCGGTCGAGAATAATTCCTCCACTCATTGTCATCTATCCTCGGTTTGCTTTTTATCTTCGGCTTGTTTTTATCTTCAACTTGCGGGAGAAAAAAACATCATCAGGAGAACACGCGGCCGGCCTCTCTCAAATAAGCGTTTTTAATCTCTTTCATTAGCTCGGCATTACAGCTTTGAGAAACTGATTAGACGTCTCATTCCCGGTGCTGATTGTCGTTAATGGCAACCTGTATTGCCGGGGCATTGTCAGACGGAGTGTTTGGCTCGCTCCGTTCAGGCAACTCTCTGGAACACATGGCTGTTTTTTAATTACCGCTCCATTCAGATCAATGCGCCATTGGTGCCGCGATCAGTATGTGGTATTTGAGTTTTCCCTTTAAAAAACACTCCGGCTCGTTGCGCCTCGGGTCTTGATTGTGAAGAGCCTGTTCATGTGAGCGGGCCTAATCAAAGATCCTTTGGCTCTGATTTAACACTTTAGATGTGAATGAGTTCTCAGAATCAAATGCGACCGCGATCACGAGGAAAAGCACCGCTCCGACAGAGTTGTTGAAAACCTCAACATGTCTCCGACCGGTTCCCCCGACACAGAGATTGCTTTGCCTAAACACACGTGTTGTATGCGACAAAAAGTGACTGATTACGTTGATGTGAAATGCTCCTCTATCATCCATATAAAGCATTAATGCCATTAATAGCTGTGTAATGCAATGACAATACATTGTAAATCAACTTGTCGTTGTTTCTTCATTAGAGGGGAAATATATGAAGATGTCCTGGTAATACTAGCAATCTAATTAATGTCTTGACAATAGAAAATTATCTTCTTCTGGCCACTCATCATACTAGGTTAGGTGCAACATTCAATCACAAACCATATAAATAATTAGAATAAATCTAGTGGTTTAGATTAATCCTCACTGATGCATTTCGATGATTTATCTCAAAAACAAGGTACGCTTCGTCTAAGAGACGCCACAACCAGGAATCCTGATCCACAGATTTGGTGCATGTGTTGCAGAATAACATCCGTGTCTCTCTCTGCTGCTGCTGCTGGTAATTGCAGTACGCCAGTGAGGGGGAGGCAGACCGGGGCTCCAGATGCCCTCTTCTGGGCCAGACCTCCCTCAGGACGGGCTGGTCTCGTCTTGAGCTGCATCAGCCGGCGAGAGGCAGAGTGGTGATTCCATTAACTTAGCCCGCTAATAAGAACTCCACCTGGGTCCTTGTTGTCCTGCAACACATCCACATCCATCTGCCCCCCCGACCCCCCCTACAGTCCCCAGTCATGCTCCAGAAAAATAACGAGTGGAGAAGAAGAAAATAAATCAATTATTAGAGTAAGACGGGAATATTTCAGCTACGCGTCTCTTCGCCACCTCGCCCGATGGCCTGAACCGCTGGTTTGAAACCACGCTGGAAAAGTGCACCAAACAGAATCAAGTCAAGAATCATGATCACAGCGTGCCTTAAGGTGCACAATTCATTTATATCCTTCCATATACACTAGTGGCAATAGAGACGTTTCATGAAACGATACATCTTTATACTTTCAACACAAGAGGTATAAATATATGCTTTAAGATGCCGACGGGTTAAAGATTGCATTTGGAGCACCGTTTAGCTTTTAGGGTGTAAACTGTTCCCTCCCTTCTCTCTCCTCGTCAGTTGTACCTTGCCCTCCAATAGTTGCTCTAATAGCTGCTGAAGTTGCCTAAAGAAATTTTAAAGAGAAGGAAAATGAAGCATCGTACTCCTCCGGTGGCCAATTAAAGTTAACAGATAAACCATATGCAATTAATTTGGAATTATTACTGCGCATTAGTTTTACAGTGTACATACTCCCTTAGCTCATCAACAATTAATTCATGTTCGTAAGCAATATTTCAATAGTTGAATCAAATATGTGGATATGACTTTGTCCTGTGGAACCCAGTATGCTGCAGTTAAGTCTACTATAAAAGCTTTCCTATTTTTGATCATAAAACTCTTTCTTTTTATATTTACCATATCTTTAAAGAAATCTCCTATTTTTTTCCCTCAAATCCCTGTAGATGTCTTCGAACTCATCTATGACAGTCAGGTGGGAGGAAACTCTGAGATGTGCGGCCGCTTCAGGGACTTTATCAGTCCTCCTCCTTCTTCTCCTTCCTGGTTTTAATGTTGAAATGCCATATTAAGTACTCTGAACTGCATTTTGCACGGAATGCTGCTATTCAAACGACCCTGCAATACAACAGCTTAACTTATCAACCATTATGTAATGTTGATTTGTCATATGCTGTGTGCTACACAGCTTTTCTTTTACTACGACAACAAATGAGTTGTTGAGGCCCTGAAGCTGATATGTTCCGTATCTGTTCCAGAAGGTTGTGTTGTCACAGCTGGAGCCTCCATCATATCGGCAGCCCCCCTGCAACGTATCATGACCTTCAATTAAAAGTCATTCAATCCTTTGTATGGACTGAATCCAATGTTTTTTTTGTTTTTTTTTCTCTCCCTGTGTCCTGCAGGCGTACTTGTGTGGGACACTTCTGCGTCCCGTTCAGCCGTTGGCCGGTCTGAAACGCCCTGATTGACGCCTGACTCTGAGCATCCGTTCCACCTCTTGCTTAGCTGAGCCCGTGCCAAGAGGATTAAAAATTGAGTCCTCTCGGGCCACGCCATGCCATCTGGACAGGGTTGATCTGGGAGCATGGTTGTCGGCCAGGAATGCTGAGTGTATAAAATGCTGCATAACTACATCAAGTACAGCTTTCAGCTTTTTCTTCAGCTTTTAAAAGTGTCATTTGCACACAATATAGTGATTTCTTCCCTCCCTCCCACATTGCGTTCTCTTTAAACTGCTTCCTCTAAGATTATTTGCATTCATTTGATTTTTTCTTTTGGTAACTTTCTGCTGACAATGGAAAATCGTATGATTGGCAAATTGGAGTAAAAGCGGGAGTCTTCAGTGTAAAATGCAACCGGGATTTCAAAAGTGTTGTTTCCTATCTTCAGCTAAAGTGGTTCTCACCGTCAAACACGATGCTTTTATTTTTTTATTTCCATGGTAAAGATAATACTGCATTTTCACAGGTGATTGTGAAAATTTGCTTTAATTTCAGTACAATCAAGATGGAGCATAAACCAGATCAATTTCCACATCATTTTAAGCAAAGAGAAGGAAAAAAATAGATTTCTTTTCTTCTCCCTCCCACTGTGTGATTTGTGTTTGCCCTGTCCATCTTCAAGACAGGGAAAATGAAATATAGAGAGGACTAAATGCTAATGCCTCAATAACCTTTTCCATAGAGTGATGTGTGCCACCTTTGATTCCCCCACCATATCAAGGGCTAATTTTTAAAGGTTAAGACTGGTGGTTGCTCCTCGATATGCCAGGGATATGCAAGATTACATCTGTGTTCTGCATGACCAAGTAATGCAAGTGGGAGTGCATTAAATCATGCAAAACATGAAAATAAGAGAATTTAGGTCACCGTCAGTGACAACTGCCAGACTTCAGAGGGACCCGTAAAGTTTTGATGTTTTGATGATGTAATTCTTTGTCTGTGGTGATCTCTGTTGGGAATAGCGGGGGAGGTGTTGGGTTTCTTTAATAGCTCATTCTCTTTGAGAGGTTACGGGTATTAGCAGGAACCAGCTGATGCCTCCTCTTCCAGCCGGATTCCCTAAACCCCCCCCCTACCCTCCAGACTATTGCCCCTTACACCTCGGCTAACCTCAGCCATACTCCTAATCTCAATTTAATCCTGATAAAACTTCTTCAAACTTAATGCAAAAACAAACGCTGACCAAAAACTAGTCGTACTCTTGAATATATGCCATAAAAATCTCCCCGTGAATATCAATATAGGAGTATACTATGTATAAAATGCAATCAATATAATTGAGGTCAAAATTCACCCTAAATTAACTGTAGATTTCCTCTTGACTTGTGGACTTATTCCCTGTGTATTGAGTGATTTATTTATTTCCAAAACATAACCGTGAAAATCTCTTGTGGATTCACCGTCAACACTGACTGTAACTTTGTTAACTTCCCCTTACAGAAGCGAGCGCATGTGGCACTTGTGGATGGTTTTCCTGGAATATGACTCACATAGAACACAGGAATGCACGAATTGCACCCACGTGACATCTCCCTTGCCATTCCACTGACGTTTAAGTTTCACTGAAAATAAAATGGGTTTATTCGACAAACAATTGGTACCAAAAAGCAACAAACACTAAGATGTTGTGGGTCTAAAACTGCACACACGCACACACGTACACACACACACACACACACCCCTCCTGTGTGTATAAGCCAGTAGGGTTGCCAGAGGGTATCTACTTATGTAAATATGGGGGAACCAAATTTGCATAAACGGTGGCCGCCGAAAACATTGTATTTCAAATGGTATTAGCATAAAGCAGGAGTTGTCAGTTACCTTCAGCAGCGTGACGGTAACGTGCAGGATTCAGTTTAAACGGAACAGGTCTGTTTACAGAACGTCCTCTCTCTCCCCCCCACCCCTCAGCCATCAGTCAAACAAAGAACAACGGACCCCACACCAGCACACCTTTCACCCCAATCCCACCCCCCACCCCCCAACCTTCCACAGGACATCACAGGATGTATCCTCAAAGAGTATATATAAACAGTATATATATATATATATATATATATACACACATATATAAACACATGCATACTTTTCTTTCACCCTTTCCTGTAAAAGATGAGTGAACCCCCTTCTGACTGCGAAGAGTCAGTTGGGACTTTAAAGGATCTGCAAAGCACATGAGCGCTGGACAAAAGAAGCCTCACCGAGTGTCTCTCCGATTAGAATATCCCCGGTGACCACAGCACACACCACTGGCTCTGTGTGCCATTGGGGAGGGGGGGTGCTTGCTAGTTGGCTCTAATCTCCTTGATGATGAAGATCCCCCTGTGCTCAGGGGACCTAACAAGGGGGGTTGGAGGGGGGGGAGGGTTGCACTACAGCCTTACGCCAATGCAATCACGACTGTCGCTCGACACTGAGCCAGCAGCGCTCACACAAACCCTCTCACACCCCCTCTCTCTCTCTCTCTCTCTCTCTCTCTCTCTCTCTCCCTCTCTCCCTCTCTCTCTCTCTCTCTCTCTCTCTCTCTCTCTCTCTCTCTCTCTCTCCTTCACACACACTTCCTCTCTCACTCTCCGATGCACACGCTCACACAAGCTTCTTTCTCTCACTTCACCGCTTACTCACTCCCTCTCTCTCTCTCTCTCTCCCTCTCCCTCTCCCTCTCTCCCAGTCGTCACTCTGTAGCCGCACCGACGCGCTCCACTCTGGTAACGGCTCCTTTTACGTTCGCCAGCTCTATTCCGGAAAGCTGCCCGTCTCTCTCCCCGTGAAACTCACGCGGTGCGAGCATTCCAGCGTGGGCTCCGACTGTAGGCGAGAGAGCGGGATGGTGTGAGAGGAAGGCACCAAAGAGGACAGCAGGGTGAGAGAGGGAATCAAAGAGAGGACCAAGAAGAAGCAGCAGCAGAGGAGAGAGTCTGCTCTTGCAGGAAAGAAAAAAGAAAAAGAAAGAGGTGGGAGGACAGTTTGATTCAGTGATCACTTGGATTAAACTGGCTGCGTCTCCGCTCTGAAGTGTCCCACTAAGAGGTGAGTGCGTCTTCTCTTCCCTGCCCGTCGGCATCTTCGCATGTAGCCCAGTTCTCAGCTTTGTGGGAATGAAACTGATTCCCAGCAACTCCTCTGCTCCTTGGCTTTTTGCGCAGGTGATATGCGTCCCGCAGCTTGTCGACAAAAGCTGCGCACCACATGAGGCGCTCCAGGTCGATTATGTCGTCGATGTCGTTCCCTTTCTGCGAAACCACAGTTGAGACACTTCTCCCTCGGTGGCCGGCTGAGTCGGATGAGACGCGGCTCGGCTGTGCCCTTGACAGCATCTCGACCGAAAGGGAGTTGTGAGGAAACAAAAGCGGGGACACGCGGACACCTGGGCGGCCGCGTGTCCCCTTGTGCTTCCCGGACGTCCGCGTGTCCCCTTGTGCTTCCTGTCGCGGCCGCGTGTCCCCTTGTGCTTCCCGGACGTCCGCGTGTCCCCTTGTGCTTCCCGGACGTCCGCGTGTCCCCTTGTGCTTCCTGTCGCGGCCGCGTGTCCCCTTGTGCTTCTCGGACGTCCGCGTGTCCCCTTGTGCTTCCTGTCACGGCCGCGTGTCCCCTTGTGCTTCCCGGACATCCGCGTGTCCCCTTGTGCTTCCCGGACGTCCGCGTGTGCCCTTGTGCTTCCTGTCGCGGCCGCGTGTCCCCTTGTGCTTCCTGCCGCGGCTGCTGGCGGAAGGAACCCGAGAATCCAGCAACTGTCAATTGAAGCAGATTGTTGTTTTTCCGCACGTGAGGCGGCCCCTCTCCAGCGCGCTGACCCCATTCGTAGGAGTTGTTTTAGCGGATTTACATATGAAAGGCGATGCGCCTTTTTGAACTCTGCGCTTTGGTGGAGTGCTTTCGACACTGATTATCGCACCGGGGCATGTCGAGTGCTTCTGGCAGGTTGATCTGAGCTGCGAGTTAATAAGCCTCCGAACTACAAATCTGTTTAACCGCACTTCGTTTCCGCTCGTAAACGCGACTCTTAGCGACAAAACGTAAATCGGCTAAGTGTAAACAGTCTGATCTGCTTGGAAACCACTCAAGGGCCCATGTGCATTCGGTTTAAAAAGTACCAGTGTTTACACAGCGCAGTGCTCCTGGAACTGCTTTCAGCTGAGAGTGAGGCCACACGGGGTCCGATGGCTCAATCCCAGGCTCGAGATTGCGCCTTTTTGTTTGCACACAGCGTGTGTGTGTATCAGCAGCCTTATTAGGGCCATTCTGGTGGTGTGTAAAGGGATTAAGGGGCACAATCTTAGGGGATACCAAAGAGGCTTGACAGTATCTGATTTGCTGAGAAACACGGGATTACAGATTCAAACCTTGCCCCCCCCCGACCCCTACCCACGGCCCCCCACCACCCCCCCCATTCCGCAGTGACAGATGCTCGTTTTTGGATGAGGCAGAAAAAAGGAAATAAAACGCAGAATATAGAAGAACGATGCCGAGCTCCATCTGCCGCGAAGCGTTCACATGTTTGATTGTTGTGTCAGCGGTCCCACTGGAAGTTGTTAAAACATCAACTTTGCATCCCCCTTCAAACACTCCAAGGCTCAGTCCTCCCGCGCGCTGTTGCAAACGAGCGCATGTGGAGTCTGAGCAACCGGCAGCCACATAGGCAGAGACGGACTCCATCCAATGACGGCCGTCACTCTAAAGACTAAAGCAAAAAAACCAATGCGCATTGCTGTTATTACATCAGAAATGAAAGGAGATTACTCGCTCGCCATCCTCAGCGTGCGTGTCACAGTATCTCAGTCTAACTGAACAGATGCCTTGTGAACTCGTAGCGCAGGTTTTTCAAAGCCAATCCCATCTTCACTTACAGATTAGATAAAAAGAAAGAGAAAGAGAGAAAAGAAAAAAAAAAAGCTTTTGCCTTCCACTACATCTCATGTAACTCACTTTAGTGTCGGAGGAACACCGAGTCTTCTTATCAGCGTTCGGCTGAAAAACACCTGCTTTGGAATAATCAAATTACGCTGCGAGGAGTCCACCTTAAGAGAGAGAGAGAGAGAAAAGAGGAGCCGGACCATGTGAGTACACAGAGGCGACAGTGTGCAGGGAATGAGCATTCAGGGCACGCAGCCACCGACCACTCAGGTATTAGAGCGGCATTTGAGGGGATAAACGGAGAGACACGCGATATACTCGCGGTATATCAAGTGACGACAGTGACACGGCCGGGCTGAAAAGATATTCAGCGACAGAGTGGAGTGGGAGAAAAGCTTTTTTTTTTCCTAGTCGACCCTAAACTGTTTGCATTGGAAACAATGTCAGCTCGTTGCTATTCGCTGACTGAGCAAATGTTGGGACACGTTCAGTGCTGCCCCTTGAAAACTTCCAACGCAAGATCAGGACGCCGCCCCCCATCGCGTGGATCATATTGATACATCAGACCCCCCCTTGTTTCATTTATTTTTATTTATTTTGTTTGCTGGCCAATGAAAATGATTCGAGCATGTGCACATTAACATTAACTATAATCACTCTGCAATCAAGTTTGATTAGCATTTTGCAGATTGATGATGCATTTAACCCAAAACACCCAGAGCCAAAAGTAGATATCGCCACTTTGGTGCAACAGACGGCGATGCTAGTTTCTTTGGGTCGTAGACGCTCGAACGTCATTCTGTATCGTATCACAGTGAACGGTTCACCGTCACGAGAGTTATTGGTTCATGTTTGGGGGTTTTGAAACGCTCACGTAGGACGATAGGAAACCGGATACGGCTAAAAGCGGAATGTGTCGTTGTAGATCACCATCGAGGCCCCACAGATACTCACTGATCAGGAAGACTTGAGCGCACGCGTCCGCTGAGCCATCAACGGATCTTTGCGTCCACTGCGCTGCTTTGATCGGGGCGAGCTGTTGATCATGGACGGACCGCGAGCCTCTTGGCGTCCAAGCAGAACCACAGCGATCAGTCATCTGGACGCGCCACCTATCTCCACATTTCAACAGCCTTTGGGCTTGAAAAATAATCAATACTTGAAATTATTTGGAGTCTCCAGCCTCTCTTTACCTTTGGCTCTCTCCAATCTCCGCCCCGCCCCACACACACACACACACACACACACACCACACTTGGTGGAACCATTTTGACATCATTCCGCTTTAAATTAGGTGTGTCCGAGTGTGCGTGTGTGGATCTATGAGTGTGCACGTGTGTGTGTGTTTGAGCATTACAGCGTGTCCGACTGTGTGCCTTTCTGGAGCACTATAAGATGCAATAAGCCAACTGTCAGAAACTGGCCTGCACAGTTTAAAGCATCTGAATGCTAATCAGAAAGTGGATCTGGTTTGTTCCGTCTGCACTCTCAAGGCCAATCTCAGATGGAATTATTCTACTTGTATGAACGTGCTCGTGTCTCCGCCACCAATTCCACGCCCCCCGCCCTCCACAGCGGGCAAATGCTCTGCCGAGACCCCCGCAGACCTTTAAGACACGGGGCTCTCCCGGGCTCTCTCACAATCATCAGCAAGAGTCCTAAACATCTCAAATTAAAGTCGTACAGTGATGAATGACTCTCAGTCTCCGGGAGATATTGTGCACGCTTCAGCTCTGAGCGATGGGCGACTCCACTTCACTCCTGCTTCGCAATTATTTATATAGATTTGTCTCTGTTCGTTTGGCAGCTTTTTTGGACACGGCGTTCCTTCCTCTCCGTGGTAAAATAATTAATAAAGCAAATGCTCTGTGGAGGGAAAACCTCACAGATTTCTGCAGCCTACTGATGCTTTCTTCTTCTTTCTTTTTTTCTGGAAAGCAAACAAATACACCCTTCCCTGTGGTATACGCGTGCTGTTTGAAGTAGTGGGTGAAAATAGAAGTGGGAAGGATGCAGTTACCTGAAGGCACCGTTTTCGAGGACACGTCTGCTTTGCCCCTGTGATCACATGAAACGGGGGTGGGGGCTCGGCGCGGCGTGCTACGGCATGCGAGTTTGAACATTGATTCTCGCTCGTATCCGAGCACCGCTGTGGCTTATCTTAGAACGGCCACATTTGGAGGGGTCAAGGAAAAAATCCCAACTCCATTGATATAATTAAGCTGCTTTTCTTGGCCATTCCGCTTGAATGCATTATCATACGCGACCAACTCCTTTGAAGATATTTTGAGGAAAGTTAAAAAGTGAGGTCAGCCCATTGTCTCTCCTTTTGTCAGAATACTGTATTCATGAACTTTCTCTTCATACGCGTTTGCTGAGATGTCTTAAAAAGAAGGAAAAAAAGCCAAACGAGACGCTCGGGGGACATTTGTGACTTTTGAATACATTTATACTACATCTTTGAGAAATCCACCACACATTCTCAGCCAACGGTGGGCAGGAGCGGTTGTGGTCATAAAGATCTCCGGAGGCGCAAGTGGATGATGGAGGATGCTTCTTTGCCCATGCCTTTGCTCTATTTACTGTTCATAAAGTTGTTCATTGTTGCGTCTCCATATTTGCGAGCACTGCATAACAGGTTTTTCATTGCTTGCCAGCAGCAGAAAGACAAGGCAATTAGTGGGTTATATATGTAACACCCCCCTCGCCCCCCACACACACCCTCCCCTCGTCCTCCACCCTCACTTTGCATTTGTGATGAAATGCTTTCCATCTGACACCTTTTAATCACAAGGATCCGTCTAAACAATAAACAGTCATCTCTGCCCGGCCCTCAACTCGAGAACCTTAAACACAACCTCCTCGGCCCCCAATGGCAACTTGGGAAAGATTTCCTGTCACACAGGTGAATGACTATTAGTTTACTGACCCTAGAGGTAGAGGGAGATTGTAATGATTTCTAGAGAGGGTGCCAGGGGGCCTTTCATTATAGGGACTGAGCAACGCTGTAGCACTCCTGCAGTAAAGCGTGAGGTAGAAATAGATATGGAACGCACAATTCTGGTGAATTGATTAAATCTTGCTTACGACTCCAAGGCTATCAGCATACTTCTTTTTCACTTTTTTTTTTCCTTTTAAAGATAATTGCTTTGAGACATCAATACAATGCATACATGTTTATTTCCCCTTGAGTTGGGGTGAAAAAGAGAGAACTGGAAGTCCTTTGTTTAAATCAGTTAATTTCTGTTGTTATGATAAAAACGTACCGCTGAGATGCAGTACGATTCATGGATGTGGGTGTTAGGGCTGCAACGACTACTTTGATTGTCAATTCATCTGTTTAGTCTCGAAGAAACGAAGGTGGCATCTTAACGTTGGTAGTTTTGACCAACCAACATTAAAAGTTACATTGTTTGTTTGTTTTTGCTTGAAAAATGACATGGTCATTATTTTCATTAAACCCAACAATGATACTGACATAGGAAGGTAAGGTTTAACAAAACACCACATTGTAACATTGCAGTAGTACTCCAAATATTCTGCCTGTGATCGGGTTGTAATGGTATACCTGTACCACGGTGTGCCGCGGTATTAACAATGATGGATATTATATGTTGTGCATTTGCTTCTCTACAGTATTGAATAGAAAATTGACACAAGGGAGTGTGTGTGGGAGTTAAAGGTACAGACAGTCTGTCACACACCTTACGTAAATGTTAATCATAGCACATTATTAAAAAAAAACTAATATTATAATTAAAATCAATTGGTTGTGTTGAGCCCATGTAAGAAATCCCAAGCTTGTAGCCTACATTTAGCGACAGCTTTTTCCTTTTCCCCTCTTTTCAAGAAGCCTCTGAAATTAATTCTATCCCATACTGTACGACACATCAAATTTTCACTTTTATTCATCCACGTCAGGACCCATCTTCATTTCATTAAAAGAAAATGTGCTCCTTAAATCACATCGTTTTGCAGTGCGGCAGACACCATCATCCTGTGAAGTACCTCTCACAAAGTATAACATTTCACATTTTGCTTAACACGCTTGAGCAAGTTACCCTTCTCAGCATATAGATTACTTCAAATGCAACCGGAGCATCATACGTATTGTTTGTTTTCCATCTGTTCAGTAAACCTATCACAGTTTCTTACACCGAATGCATGAATCATTTCAGTCTTTCATACCGTGGTGCATAGAAGGTAACCTCTTTTCTCTGAAGTCATTTGAAGAGGAAGGAAAACTCCACGAAACTACAGTTGTGACTACAAGCCAGCAGAACAAAGATAGGACACACGTTGGGAAACTGCTCCATATGTTCCACGATATCCGAGGTGTAATTCAAAGTCTGTGCGCGTAGAACGGCCTGCTGAAGTTTAATTTAAAATATTTACCCACGGAAGTCGCTTCCTCTGGTATCACTTACTCTAATCGTTATCATGGCAGAGAGGAAAATTACATCATAACTTACTGGAGTAGAATAGAGGCAGAGCTAGCACAGCAGCAGCAGCAGCAGCGGTTTGATGTGGGAGGATGGCGGCTGACTGCAAAAACCCAGTTGCACTTCACCACAAAATATCCACCGGCTGATTTGTATCGTTGTTATCATGTTCCGAGTATATGGTTAGCCCGCCAGTCATGTTACCCGCTGCTGATACGATGGAGGTCCCCCTGTGTGACCACAGAGGCCTTAAAGTCTGTTAAACATGCCTCGGGACTTCATTGTCTTGATTGATTGATTGATTGATGATTCAACCCTACTGAACTATGTCTTTTTTTTCTCTTTACAAAAGCCGTAATGTAACACGAGCATCTTTCAGCCACAGACAGCAAAGAGATTTTGCTGATGATGTGGCAGTGTAGACCAACAGTTTTTTTTTTTTTTTTATGATAGGAGGGATGGATGTTACACCTTTTTTTCCGAAGTGGAAATTTCCTCATTCACCCGGTGACAGACGACGGATTGGAGCAATAGACACACGGACATGCGGTAATGCAGCGCAACTTCACATTAATCTGCAAGGAAGAAACGAGACGTTTGAAAACCAATCAAAAACGAACCAATCTGAACTGTGACTCCGAACTGTGGTCTTAGATGAGAGCGTAAGGACAAAGAAACACTTCCCTCTGTATCCATTCATGCTTATCTTCCAACAAATGCCTCAGTGGAAAATGTCATTGAGGAGATAGGGGGGGACATTGCCATCTGTTTCTTAGTTCCCTATTCAGAACAGTCCAAATTTAACATGAAATTACCCCCCTCCTCTGCACCTAAATCATTGTGACTTCTAAGGACATCTTTTTGTGTACAGGCGCTTTTCCTCAACAGCTTACCATTTCAAATGGGGGTCGGCCCATATGCCTTATATAAAGCATGGACCTGGGGAGTGATAAAGCATTACACTCCAACCATTAAATAGAATAAGAAATCATCTTGACAGACCCTAGATCTTGGCCTGGGTGAGTCTTCTTATGAGCGAGACTTCCTCAAGGTCAGCGTGATCGTACTTTCCCCACTGTGTGCGATGCCTATGATGAATAGGATACAGTGCAAGTGGGGAGGGGGCGTGGGGGGGAGTGAGGGCTGGAGGAGGGGATGGAAGGTGGTGTGTTGTGTGGTGAAGATTTAGGGGGGTTAATATATTGTGTTTACCTGTTAGGAGAGGCCGCGAGAGAGTATCGTGTTCCTCAGCGGCGACGAAGATTAAAGAGCCAACAAGAGCCGGGTGCCTTTTCAATTGTTAATGTCACAAAGTTTCAGAAGAAGACATTAATCTGTGGCTATTACAAAAAGAAAATCAAACAAGGCCAAAAAGGTTAGTCAACTTCCCTCAAGCCGAGGTAGGCTCAGCTTGAGGGTTCACTCATTCATGAAGAAACTTTTAAAACGAAAGTTACACGAAAGCTTTAAGTTAAAAAAAGTATCACAATGAGGGGACCTGCTGTAAAAGTACTGGCTTGAATACTACAGACTGCATATTGGTGACACAATCAAGGCAGTTCATCCCTAAACATAGTGTTCCAATAGAAAGTCTACGTAGAGATGGTCATATGTAGAGATGCCCCATTCACGATTTTGACACATACAGATTGCCACTGATTAGCCATATCAGCCGATACATGGCCAATTCTGATTTTGTTGTTGTTGATGCTGTTTATTTGTCTTGTTAAAGCAGTTGGTATCCAAGGCAAACTAACTTTTTTCACCACCTCCAACAATTGTAAATGTTATACTTTTTCATTGGCACTGTCACCCATGTTGGTTATTTGCAAAAGAAGACACAAGTGAAAAGGTGAGGCAATAACTTATTGCAGTTTTATTAAAAAAATTGCTTTGATTAAAAAAAATAAACTACATCGTGGAATTAGTAGTTTATATTGTTAGCTTGAATTCAAACCGTTCAGATTTCCCTCTCTAATATCTATTTCATATTGCTGTGAAAAACTTCTCCCTTCAAACGACTGGATTTATTTAAGTTTCTTGCCAAAAACGACATTTTAGGAGATTACTTTTGAACAAATGATAACATTATAAGCATCACTTGTTTACTGAATATCAGCCAATCGGCATCCCTAGTCATACGGCAAAGTATAATGCAATCTACACTTAGCCTATCCAGCACAGTGCAATGGGCTCTGGTTATTTTTTTCAGTGCTGTTTTGGGGGTTACCTTGAGAGTCTATTTTTTCTCACTTGAAAGTGAGCTGAGTGCCAACACTGGGCAATCCAAAATAAAGTATTGCCAAAATGTTACATTACGAGAGGGCAGCCTTACTATGGAGGGCACAAATGTGTTTCGAGTGTGTTTCAGAGAAAATAAAAAGGAGAGGACCGCATTTGAAAAAGAGAGGATTGGAATCGAGAGTCTGGATTTTGACAATCAAATGCTTTGGTCAGTGCAACAGACAGATGGAAATGTGGCAAAAGTATCAAACAGTCTTTCTTGCCACGTACAAAAAGAAAACTGGCTGGCGTAACTGGTTTCAGGTCCCCGGTATGGAACTTCACAAGGCCAAAAAATGGAGAGCACAAAATATGCTACGAATCAGTTTGAGTCAAGACAAGACCGCCTGAAAAAGTGTGTCTCGTTCCGCCTCCAAGCAAACTCATTGGTGGTGTGAAAGCAAATCAACCCACCACTGGATTTTATGAAATAAGCTATGTGATTTTAGCATAATTTCGAAAAATAAACTACTAATAAATACATCTGCTGATTGTGAAATCTGTTCAGGAAGCGTCCTTTTTGCATAACAGTACGCCAGTGCAGGTATTTTCCCTGATTAATGGGTCAAAAGCTGTTAATACTGCTGTGCTTTTCTCCGACTGTGTACTTTGTCAGTCCATTAACTCACTGCAATGTTGCCACATCGGTAACTTCAGGAAAAAAGCAAGGTTTGTTAGCTATACTGTGTTGTCTTCGAAGTGTTGTTGCTTTTATTCGTGTGGATGCATGCAAGTTGGCAAAGCTGGAGAGGAAACAAAGAAGAAAAAAAAAAACACTGGTGGAATTGCTCCTGCTTTTGATTTTGAAGGTCGACATTAAAAGTTGATTTCAATTGATTTTTTTTTCTCAGAATCCGAATCGTGACACCCCTACTAATAATGCTTTTAATCAGTTATAGATAAGTAACGTGTATAGTATAAATCAGAAGTGGTTTGTAAAAGGTCAGTGTGAATTATGGGTGATGTCCATGCATTAAACAGCGTCAATAAGTGTAAATGGGTGCTGGATGTTGTTGTCACCGGACACATTTATCGGTTTTTCGTAGTTCTAAATACTATGAAAATGGACGCAGGATCACAGGAGTGGCCATTGTTCTAACTAAATTTCCACAGGTTCGTATTGACTGTTGTTCATGTGAGCAGAACCAGGAGTCAGAGGAAGGCTCGGGGCTCTGTATTTGACAGCTGTGACCTAGCCTGCTGAGTTTTACTGATGAGCACGGGTCCTCTGACTTCATTGTGCAGAGCATAAACAACAATGTGCCCAGTCACCCTTGTGCAAGCAAGGACTCCGCCGGCCCAGTTTCTGATTGTCTACACAATCCACTGGACTGACACATCTATCACATTTCTTATATGGAGCCATGAATCACTCGGGCTATGTCTTGGGAAAACGTCTTAACTTGAAATTGGATGAGTTTTGGATTCAATAACTTTCTGTGACATAACCTGTGTGGTGTTATTAAAAATGTATAAAGGGGCCATTCATTTCTTACTTGAATTACCAGTTCGTGTGGGAGGTTTGATCCAAAATGAACTGAGCACCTGCGGTAACTTGCACCTGAGTAAGCACTCATGAAAGTAAGGTGTTGGATTTCAGATCTAAAAAAACAAATCCTGGTTTTGGTAAAAAGCTAACAAACCTGCGCTACGCTGTTCCCACAGACTCTCGTTTGTGATTAGAAAAGTAAAAACCTCTTTGCTGTGAGGCTTTTGGCTGTAAACTTCTGCAACAGGAAGTTGCCCTCCCCAAAAAGTTTAGCATCCAAAACCCAAAATGTCTCTGAAAAAAAGCATTGCCTCTTTTGGGGTTGGACGAACACATTGGCTATCGGCAGATGGGGGGGGGGGGATTTTGGATTTGACTGACTCTCCTACCCCTTGTGGTCAGTTGTAGAATTTTATGTCGCCCCTCCCCTCTTTGTCGTTATGCCGGACTCTTCTGCACTAGCCATCAACATGCATTCTGTCATGTGGCACATTTACTCTTAATCCATAATCCATTCACTGTAACCCCCCCCCCCTCCACCCCCCACACTGTAAACTGCTCTTCCAACAGGCATAAGTAAAATCATCACAGGAATGATTTATTCTTTTAACTTCTCTCCCGCTGAAAAAAAAAAACATTTTGCTTCCAAGAAATAGAACTAGAACACACTGCGGATGTTTTTGAGTGGTGATTACGTCTCCACATGTTAATGCATGTGACAGCGTGGCATTTGTACATTTAAATGTACAAATCATGCGTGACAACTGTATGAAAGAGATTTAGAAAAAAAATGGCAAACAACTGGGACATGTGACTCATTGGAGAAACACATGGATGGTCTGTTATCTTATCATATGAGCATGAGTTACATAATTAACAGTTGCTCTGGGGAAATCATAGTTTGAGGCTTGAAGCGCTGGAAGAAAAGAAGCAGCGTCGTGTCGTCACAGACAGATGATGTCTCACAGCAGCTGCTCATCAAGCCTTAATCAATTTTTGGCCCCCTCACTTTAGAAAATCCTCACAAAGATTCTTTTTTTCACTCATCAGCCGACTCATTAGCATTTCAACGTGAACATTTGCAGAATACACACAGACTGTTATACTTGATTTATTTTCCAGGATTGTATGGATGCAATTTCTAGTCATTAATAACCACAATTCCAACCATGTACATGTATTAATACACTATTCCACAGTGAATCCAACGTAATGCGTTTAAAATACTAGATTATAAAAATGACTCACATCAAATATTCTTCTTCTTTCATCTACAGGGATTGAAGTCAGAGTAATGCAATCAATATTAGCCCACTTGAAACGAAAGATGGAAAGGACTTTAACCTATTTCATCACAGCATCACACTACCTGCGCATATTTTACGACCTACAATAAGGAAAAGAAAAGGAAAAAATAAACACTTAGGCTAGTTTTTATACTCACTTCAACTCACAGAATTATGGATAAACAACTTCTATTTATTTTCTGGGGATAATTTCCCTCTTTTCAAGGAATTCGCGTTAACCTGCTCCAGTTTAAATACACGGCAATCGCTTTTTCAAAGTTTTCTTGCAAACTGGAACTGAATAATGTAGAGGAGGAAAAAAGATGCGGTATGTGAAGTTATTCATAAGCCTTTTATAGCCATTGTCAGCATTAGACTCCATCTATTCAATATTTCAATACAGCTTGCAAAGAATAAAGTACAAATGGAAATAGAGCGAGTGAGAAAGCTCCTCTCTGTGGGACTTTTAGGGCCAATATTGTTACCACAACGACCAAAGATATTGCATACTATCTAGAATACAGAATAAGCCTTTCTAAAACTCAGCCGGTGTTTCCATCCCCAAAAATAATAAAGGCATTTCTAAAAATATCTTGCCATCTCAAATTCAGATGTCAATATTGTTGATTGTTAAAAACAGTTGTTTCTATTGTCAGAAATCTCTGCAATTTAATGAAATTTTTTTAAAACAGTAGGCGTCACTTCTTCTTAACTTAACAGTGAAACAAACACACACACACACACACACACACACACACACACAGGCAATGACAAACAGAGCTTTCGACCACAGAGGAAACAAAGTGGTGCAGACAGGCCATCAGCCAAATGAAGCGGTTGCATTCATGAGCTGGCAAAACTGTAACTCCTGTTCTCTTTACTTTTCCACTTGGAGAGTGAGACATGCTCCACCCCTTAACCCCCCCCCCCCCCCTCCCCCCCCCCGATTGTGTATGCTGTACCAGTACGCACCATTGACCCAGCGAGACACAGCCATTGCAGAAAGGACTAATTCTTAATCTAGGATATTGCTTTCTCATTATGGCCTCTCTCCCTCCGGCCACTAGCGTGATAACTGTTTGATTAAGGCAGTTATGTCGCTTGGGAGCCGGAAAGAGCCCACCTTTTAATATTACCTGGCTGACTGATTATAGCGGAACTGCTTGAGGCTAACGATGTTGAACTGTGATGCTTGATTAGGATTGCGGACGGGCCACTCTGTGACAACGCAGCCTTCAGAATTCACAAAGATGAATCAATAAACAATGCTAATACATTTTGCAACACACCGCAAACTGGATCTCACTGCCTATTCATTATTAATGGTGACCTCTCAGATGTCCATCTGTCTTATTTGTTTAATTCCAACAGGCTATGGAGGCATCACTGTATGCAAGAAAGAGCTGCAATGACTAATCATGACTAGCAAATGAATCGCTGGCTATTTTGATAATCGATTAATGAGTTGAGTAATTGTTTTTAAGAAGAAAAAAAAAAAGGCTGAATCCGCTCATGTAAGCTTCTTAAATGTGAATATTTTCTAGTTCTGTTTACTCCTCTGTGACCGATAATCTCTGAGTCGTGTGACATTTGATACCGAACAAGTAATCGATTAATGGAGACAACAATCGGCAGATTAATCAAAGTAAGCGTCAGTTGCAGCCCGAGTGCAAGAGATAATATTTCAGCTGCCTTTCCAAAGTTACACATTGCATCATCCGTCTGCAGAGAACGTGGAGAATGGGGAAAGTAGCAGTCCACTTCAGTGAAATAAAGAGACTATCATACCTTCAAGGATGCTTTGATTAAACTCTCTGGCAATACCGCTCGTGTCACTTTAATTGAGTGCCGAAAACACTGGGCTTGGAGCAGCTTTGTGACTGCGTTTGAGGTGAGACCGCTCCACTTTAATAGCGAGGCTCGGTCGAGGGTCCATTAGATTATCTGTGATTTGAGGCGGGGGCTTGACAGCCTCAAAAGGGAATCTCGGCAAGGAGGAGAGCCGCGGCAGTCCAACTGTGTTCAGAGGCGGAAAAACTCTCAAAGGGATAGGTTATCACACGATAAATAAAAGGGGACTGCAGTTATTTGTTATTTACTTTATAAAATCGGTTTAAAATTTCCGACAAGCGTCGAGACTTATGGGCCGTACACTCCAGTGCGCTGAATATAAATAAAAAAAAAAAACAACAACTTCCCTTCCAATTGAAAGTGCATCACCCTCGCCTGTCGTAATGCTCTCAGTCGGCTTCGCGCCTCGCATTGTTTTCGGTAATCACATGCCAGATGACAGAAGGCGGTGGACGTGGCAAATAAATGAGATCACAACCGTTTCAAAAGCATAATCCCACAGAACATCCGGCTCAAAGTCACCGACTCATGAAAAGTATCACAGGTTAAAGTTCGCCTTTTATTTATTTTTTATTTATTTCTTTAGCTGCCACTTATCTGCGAGTAGTATCGCGGAGCAGCAAACATCAGTGTCGTGCAGGGGAGGAAGATGAGATTCCATGAGGCGTATCGTTTGCAGCACACACACTGTGGTCACCGAGGGCCGCCTGAGGCAAGATCCTCAGCACATTCTCTTCTTTTGAACTGCATTTATTAATTAGATAATTACACAAAATTTCCAGTGTGTTGCAGTGCACATAATGGCCCATTAGTTTGAGATGATATGATCGGACCACTGACTTTATAAAAAGCCAAGTCGATGAAACGCTACGAGGAGAAGTTTACTTCTTTGTTCGCCAGTCCTCGTGCGTTAACATGCGGCCCTCAGTGATGCGATCAAACTCTCCCACAGACGCACACGCACGCACGCGTTGATGAACATGACCATTACGGCAGCGCACACACGTGGCAAACAGACACCCATTAACATAACCAATGTGACGCTCATAGCCATACATCAGCGAGTTCCGACCCTAATGCTTTTTGAGTTTATCTTTGCCCCGATAATGAGGCTCAGCTTAATGTGACTCTGTGTGCCTAATAACCCGGAACACCATGAAATATATTTGCTTCTTTTTTTTTTTCTCTATCTTTCTTGTTTGATTTTGCAGCACAGTTGAGCGGAAAATAGACAACAAGCGGGACAAAATGAAGGCGACGGTACAAAAAAAGAAAAGGGAAAAAAAAAAAGTGAGTTTGGAATGGAGCAAGTTGAGGAGGAGTTGAGGTTGACTGGAGGCCACGGCATGGGGACCGGCCCCCTCCCCCTCCTTACAGGGACCGGAGACCAGGGAGTTCAACTGCATCATTTTAGGTTCATTGACTTGGCAAAATCTACCGTTTAATAAAATTAGGGCCAGAGTGCTTCGTCTGGAGAGTGGGGGTGTGTGTGTGTGTGGGGGGGGGTTCCATTTCAAGGACATAACTAAAAAAAAGGAGAAATCAGCTCGGTTCTATCACTGATGGGATATTCTTGTCCTAGCTGACATTGTTTTGCATGTATTTGTTCCCATTTTAAAAAGGTGTCCTGTCTGTTGAAGGGTTCTCTGCATCCAGATGAGACATGACACCTCAGGAAATAATATCAAGTAGATGGACAAATCAAAGCAGATCAGGATGGGGCTCTTCGAGGCGAAGCATTGGGGCCTGAAGAGGAGCACATTTACACCACATGTTTTCAGCTGGGCTTCCCATCCGTTCACGTCTCAGAAAAAAAGACAACATTTTGACGTCCAAGGATGTTACTTTAACCAGCTCCATCTGTTTTTTTTTTTTCTTTTCTTTTTCACTGTGCTAAACATAAGATTGTTACACAACACTGAGGCCGTGGTTCCACAGTAACAGCTGGCCAGCTGAGACAATGCAAACGGATCCAAACGGGCACAATACAACGTAGTTAGAGAAAAGGAAAAGGAGGAAATAAAAAAGTACTGCAGAAGTAAAGAATCCTAAATATATCACTGGAATTATTAATAATCACCATGGCATCGCATAAACTGTGACACCACATTGGGCCAGGGGCGTAAAGTGTGTGAGTGTGTGTGTGTATATGGGGGGTGGAAGAGCCCCTTGACCACTTCTTGCCCCACTACTTCCGTCGGCCTTGTTCACGCCACGTTCATCTTTGAGCTCTCCCTTCATTTGGATCTCAACCACACGCACGTAAAGTATCGTGACTGCCTCTTGCACAGCTGAACAGTGAAAGAAATCTGTCTGACATATAAACATCTGGCAAAGTACTCAAAACCACTTCAGCGGTAGTTCCCGCAACAGTAGGTTTCTCCAGGAAGCAAAATTCATAGTTCGGTATGTGCCTCCGGATTTTTGAGTCGTGGTTTCGTTATGTTTTGTCTGAGGAGAAAAACAAAGAAAATGCAGAAAAGTACTTTGATTTCTTTTAATTTATTGTATACAATAAGCAGTTGCGCTTGGCCATACTTTTTACTTTCGTCAATAAATAAATAAACATAAATAACACTCATGTCTGTAATGTAAATATACTGCTCCATCATAAAAATCTGACCTGTGGATGATTCTTGAACTGCAGCTTTCACCGTTCTCTTCGTACGTCCACGGTGTGAACGGGGTTCGGATCAACGGACCGACTGAGACGAACACGTGGAGACACATCGTAGCGGGTGTTGTTGTCACAACTGGTAAAAAAAAAGAACAAAGATATCTATTTTTAGACTGAAAAGCGCTGTGCAGTGAATAAAACAAAAGAAGAACAGAAGCTGAAAATATTGACCAAGTAAATGCAAATGTTCCCAGTACGAAATAATTGCCTATGTTGCAATGCATAGATAGCCCTGTGAGGAGTCTTCCAGCGACACAAATAAGAGGACAGCATTTTCTGATAATGTGACAGCCAAAAAAGACCACAGAAGTACAACCTTGACAGGTAAAGTAGTGCTGATTAATTGGAGCAGACAGCTAAAAACACACACAACAAAGCAGTTTCCCCGATATTCATTCCACAGCAGCTCACCGCTGAGAGAGACAGGGGAAGTTAAGATAACGTCGTCAGCGGCGGTTACAAAGACTCTCGATTTTTGTGGGTTTCTTTTCGCTGAGCTAGTCAAAATCACATTTGGTTAAAACAGATCTACGATGTCGTTTTTTCCTCTCATTGTTCTCAAGTTTCGTGGAAGCTGACGGAATGCAGTCCCCCTTTTTTTTAAACGCTAAATTGCTTGACAGCGACTTGGTCGTGTGTGACTTTGGCGGCAATTTGGACCCCGTGTGCTTCTGATTAACGCGGCATGCGGTTAACCCACCAGTCAACATTTAGTTTTAATGAAAACTCAACTCCCAGCATTTGCTCCTGGTGTTCTTCACCACTGCTTTGGAAGAAGTCGGCGTCAAAAAGTGACGTCTTCTCTCGTTGAAGACGTGCTGCACTCTTAAACTAAACGGCATGACTGCATTGCGATTACCACGACGATGCTGAACATTGACACCTCCTTAAAACATAAAAGAAAAACCTCTCGGAAAAAAAGTCGACCGGTTACATTTTTTGCCCTCTCTTCAGTTTGGTGTGGTGGTCGAATGATTGGGACTTTTCTTTTTGCAACACAGGGAGAGAGATGAAAAGTGTAATATTTTTCTAACTATACTATTGATACGACTTTCTCATTGCTAAAACATGGGCATTGACTGCAGAGGAGCATTATAACTCCAATTGTGTTTTCTGGTTTGTGATAAAGCAACCACAACCTCGGTTGTCTCTGGCAATCATTAACAGATGTCTGGATGCCTGTCATTGAGTACTCAGTATGCTGGCCCTGAAAGAAAACGCACGATGATGAAACAAGGGATTAACAGTCTGTAAGGCTTGGAAAAGCCATAATCGCCTGGAATTCTAATTATATTACCTGTGAATACTGCTGTTTACTGCATGAATGTGACATTTTACACTTTCAAATGTGCCCTTGCAGTACATGGGGGATGTTGCCGATACGATCCTTAGTCTGCCAATGTAATGGCATCGCATTAAAATCCATTTTGAAGCTGTTATTGTTTATGTATCAGACTTAATTCGGGCTCTCTTGCTCATAGAGGTATCACAATTAGAACCGAGCAGTCGGCATCTGTACTCCATCGGATACCGACACTAAAACGCAGATGTGGTTAATGGTGTATGATGTTCACATTTTAATGTGCAACGCACTCATTCCAGTGTTTTCTGCTTGTTTGTCAACAGAAGAGAAAAGTTGTTTAAGTGCACAATGACACTCTTTGCACTCCCCTTAATTTCCAGAATAAAGTCATCCGCAAAGACTTTTTCATTGAGTAGGCGGACAGGTGTAACATTATTTCTGTCCCTTCTGATCACACTGTTCCAACACATTTTCCATCCTACTCCAGATTCCAAACGAGAAGGCCGCTCTGTTGGAAGGGTGGGTCGAGGAGGGCGGTAGAAGAACAAGTGAAAACTGGTACAAAAGGACTCGTCACATGTGGAGAGACAAAATCAGTTGATTTCATTTGATTCCTCTTGGACACAAATCTATTGTGCTGACATTTTGACACTTTAAGCCGAGGGAAATATCGATTTGCAGACTTAAGGTGTTTTTTGTTTTTTTTAACTGTCCACAGTGCAACCTCTGTGTATAATCTAAAATCTATAAAAATTTAGACTGTTGAAAATCGATTTCTCAGTCGTTATTAGAGCAAGACCAGCACAACTGCATATTTCTATCTGATGCCAGTATATTATTGCTCATCGGCTAGTCATCCACCTCAGATTCAAAAGGGACCTTCAGCCTAGCTACAGCTGTATAAAATAGCCTTTTAAACCCACGCACTTTATTTTCATTAAACTGGCCTTTGAGGTTTATTTTTATTAACTGTTCATTAATGCACATAATGTATACCAGAGCTCTCTGCGCCATGGAAGAAGTACTTTGTGCCCCCTCTGCCTTGAAGGATTTTTCTGTTCATGGACAGTACTATGGGCCTATGTTCTTAGTTTGATGATTGTATTAAACACAGTTATCTAAAAATAGATTGAAAAGCATGTTTTCTTTCAACAATTGCCAAAACTACACCATTTATCCTAAACAGAAGAACATACGTCAGATCTTCCGATGGTCTCCTCCCAAAGCCTGTGATATTTCATCACTAGGAAGCCATGATTTATTCGACTGAGCTGCAGGCCGCTGAGCACAGTGCATTGAGGAGAGGACAGGAGAGGCTTTAAATAGAGTTGTAAAAATCAACAACAAAATGTTTTTATATATATATATATATATATATATATATATATATACATTGTTTTCCATTTTTTGTCAAAGAAATTATGAAAGAAATTCAACATTTATTATTTATGTCATAGTAACTGTGTTATACTGCACAAGAGACATATTTGAATTATCTCTACTTACAGCCATGATTGTGCTGTTTCCATAGAGATGCAGGACCTATATATTGCCAGTTGAAACCAAGGCCACAGAGGGCAAAATGTGACAAGAGCAAAGAAACACGCACCGAAACTGCTTGGAGCTCAGAGGGTTAAAGTGTAATGTATTAAAATGGTCTGTTACAAATGTTTTATTTATTACGTGGGCGCATGAATGTATAACGACTCTTAAGTAAAGTGGTCAAGTTGAGCAGGCAAGTAACTCCACAAGATCTGTTGATTGTTTGCAACAGTTGCCTCGGTGTCACTGTCAAGCAGTTGTAGACCACGGACACTTTTGTTTGGTTCAGATGGAAAAAAATGCAAAGATGTTTGGAATCTTATTGGCAGATGTGGTCCAGCGCAAAAACAAAGAAACTTAACCCCACGCGGTTGAACGGTAAACGCAAAGCTCCCAACTTCTTGAATCAACAGGAAAGGAAGGAGAATATCCTGAACAAAGAACAACAGGCCACACAGCTCGTACACACCTTTGATCCATACTCATCTGTAATGACAGAAATCCATCTGGGCAAACCTTTGCATCGGGTTATGAGGTCAGGGTCTCCGGTCAATATGCTGCAGGTTGTCTTGGTTGTCCCATAATAAAATATTGAACATTTTATCCATACAACACCGATCGATAGTTTAGTCATTAAGAGACACGCTGGACCTACGTACACAGCGTCCAGCGACTCTGTGTAGTAAACCTCAGCGTTGTGGTGCCACTCCCGGTACCGGGATCATAGCGGACTCCCGGCAGTTACTCTGCATCTTTGTCATTATTTTCCGCAGCAGATGTAACCCAACAACAAAAAGACCCGCTGAGTTTGCTTACCTCGAATTTGTCAAAAGCTGGAGACTCAAACATAATCAGAGCTTATCACAGCTTGCCTTTGTTGGTTTTGCATGTGTACCTTTGTGTTCTGCTCGGCAGCGGAGTAATACATACGATTTCATTACTCTTTGGAGTTGCAACTCCAATTGTAATGTATAAATATTGGAAAACACGGTGTGAAGTCCTGTATTTCATTATCAAACCAAGTAGGGTTTTTAGTTTTTTTAACTATATAGTTTGTCGGTGCTCCCAGGAATGTGCTTTTATGCAGGTGGATATTCAAAAGGAAATACATAATTGAAAAACAAATGATTAAAAAAAAAAAAAAAAGTGGAGAAAAGGCTTATCTTTGTTGTCTAATGAATTACATGCGAGTCACAAACTGTGTTCTCCGCCTACAAGATTCAGCTGATTCAGCTGAGTTTCATGTAGAGTGGATGGGAGTGGATGGGAGGTTCTACGGTGGAATAATTGTGATCTCCTTATCCTCCTTTTGATGTTCGTCCATTTGATCGAGACTACTGGATCCATTTGATGCATTAAATAATTAAGCAGACCTTTGTGAGTAAAAAAACAAAATAATTCTCATTATTCTTAATGCTTATTGTACCACAGCAGATATGACCTCAAACATACCATTTAGCTGAAATGACGACAGTGTTTGTATGAATTCATTTCTCTGAAGGTGAATGCCAATGTAGATTATTGGAATATTGTCAAATGCTGATAAAACCTGAATTCATACGTTTTCTGTGGGGAAGGTTCAGAAAGTACATCGACAAAATGCCATTTTTAAATGGATTCTATGTCCCCATAAATTGCTTAGTTGGATTGAACTGGCATAATGTAATTATGTCCATGCTGTCTAATTATTACTTGACTACCACGGGGTAACCTAGTGAGGATGTTTGAGGTCAAAATCCTTCACCTTGTCAATGTCAGTGAGCTGTACTTTTTAACTTTTTAAACTGTGTTCATGTGAAGGGGGAATAAATACTTTTAATTGCTTTTTTTGTATTGTTGTGTGCATGTTCAAAAACACTGAGAAATGTTGGGCAATGCTTCTATCAGTGCTGCCAAGTTCACGTTCAACAACACGCAACGGAGACAAGACTCCCTTCAGCCTGCCTCAGAATAATCTGGAGTTCACTAGGGCCGTGGCTAAGGGTAATTGCTAGTTCACCTTTAAGTGTGTTAAACTATATTCTGGGGTGAAATTGGGTCCAATCATTAGTAATTGTGTTTTCAAGAAAAATTCAATTTACACTCCTGCATACCTGCTGCTATATCCTACATACCCTCAAGTCACTGATGTGCACCCATATCCTCTTACAGTAGTCTGGCTCTAAAATGCCAATCTTTTTTTCATTTGTTTGATACAATAAATTTAGTAGTCCTGCATACATTATTTAGTAGTACATATGTTCTTGTTACTGTCCATCTGCCTCGTGTCCTGAGTTACTCCTTAGCTGTGTATCTGAGTATCCACTAAATGCCAAGATATTAATTGAAACATTAAATCCAACTTCATGTTGCAACAACATACACACAAACAGCTGAGTTTGTCAGCAGAGTCTGTAAAATGTATAAATAGCCTAAATTCAGATGGCCGTCTTGCACTAATCGGTCTCCCATCAGGTACTTCTGCCAGCACCGATATAGCGCCCACATTGTTGGCGTGAATCAGACTTTTTGATTCTCGTCTTCGTTTAAAGGAAAGAGACAATGTTTTGATGGCTGTCCTATTCAAACATCCCTAGAGGAGATTAAAAAAGAATTGGATTATCATAATATACCCCAATGTACTACCTCTACAGAAGATTTCTTTATTTTATTTTTCTGTCACATACTGTCTAACTTCATGTGCTATTCCTTCCCAAGACAGTTTAAATTCCTGCAGACAATGCACAAAAAGGAAGAAAAAACACACTGGCAAGCAAACATCTGAAATACTGTTCCATTCCTTCCTTCGGAAGTAAACAGAACCGAGCAAGTTATGTTGAGCAGACATTGTTCCCACTGGAAGGTAAAACACAAAAAGGGAAATTGATAATTTTTCTTCAAAAACCATGCATTGTGAATGTTTTGGAAGACGTGGCTAAAACTCTTCTTTTTTTTTTTAAATCCCGTCTGAAAGCCCTCTAGACTGTGAAAAAGGATAGAGTTTGCAGTCCTGTTTAAACAGCCTTAACATTTTAAATATTCACTATGCAAGATGATTTCCTGTCCCTGTATTTATGTGATTTATTTTTGCATGTTTGGCCTTCACGGAAGACTTTTGTTAGATTTGGCATTCGGTCATGAACTACGAATAAACTGCAACCCTTCCTGTGCTTTGAGCCACAATTCTTAAAATGTTTTTGTACAAACAGAGGAAGCTATAATTGAAGCTATGATTTAAGCTCCTGAGTGCAATTATACTACTTTTTCTCAGATCAAGTACAAGTACTTACATTTTGGTACTTGCCAATTCCAAGTACCAATATGAGTACCTAGTAATACAATTACAGTTCTACCAATGACTTAAAAAGTTAGGAACGTTTGATGTAAATGAAAACATGTTATCTGACTGGGAAAACATTTAACATACATGTTGCTGACATTTTAACATGTAACTGATACAAACAGAGCTTAGTTAAAATAAATATTAAAAAAACCCAAACAAACTGAGTTTTCGGAGTAGTTTTATATGTACAAGTACATGAGCACAGTATCGGACCAGATACCCAATATACAGGTATCCGTATTGGTGTCATCCCTATAAATGTTGCCTAGACAGTGAAGAAATAAATGATGTGCATCGAGATATTGGACAGCTTTCCCTCATCTAATGAATAGGAGATGATAAAGAAGGTCAGAGCAGGCGTCCCTGACCACACTGATGGAGCACAATTGAGTGGCAATGCCGAAGTAGCAACGTGCAGAGGAAGATTATTGGTATCAGACCACCGACACGTGGGTTTAAAGTTACACGAGGACAGGCACGTTGGGCTCCTGCGCTACGGCTGTATTTACAGTGCCGAGGAAGAGCGGAGATAGGAGAAAGCAACTCGCCGGGTGTCACTCAAGACCATATCCATGCGGGGAAAAATTGATGGCAGGGCCAAGAAGGAAGGCAGGAATGATGAAGCCTTTCACTGCCACCAATCCTTATCAGTGCATCCAGGATAGCTGCGGCATCACACTGTGTGTACCGTGTGTAGAGTGTGCATTGCCCCATTCCCAGTGCAATGAAAGTTTCCAGGCTGACACCATTAGTGAGTAAAACTCTGCAAAGCTTCCGTTTAGGTACAGATGGTAAATGCAGCATATCCCCAAATTAGTACATTCAAACATGTTATTTAACAAGGACTAGATGTGTGAACCATAATTTGATTACATTAAAAATCTGGATCGTCAAAGAGTACTACCACAATGAATCCATAACTCAGCTACTGATTGTTCAGTTCGAGCAATCTTAGTATAATATTCCCGTCATCCCTGTGGTTCAAAGATGTTCTCCTTGCAGAAAGTCTTCAGTTTGACACAGCTGGCTACGTCTAGATCTGTATGTACAGACAAACAATGTCAGAATTCAAATGCAAGGCATTATTTTTGTTCAATTAGTGGCATCTCTTCTTTTACAATATGTCAACGTGATAAGCAGTCTTCATTCAAGATTAAATTTGCATGTGGAGGTGGAATGAAAGGGGGGAAAACACATCTCTATTTGAGTGCATATGCTGTGCCAGAATCATCATCCTGGTGGAAAAAGGGACAGTTAAAATTTGCATTTAGATTACTGTGGTAATAGAAAAAAAACATGGTGATGAATCGTGTTCTGAAAAAGAGACTAATGTTGTATTTTAAATGAAACTGTAAAGTTAAACACAGTGAATCTGTATGAAAAGATATGTCATGGAATCGTCACAATCAATCTATCACAATTAAACAACAACAGCCAAGTCACAGTTATTCAACATGTGGGAAACATGACCGTGTATGAATATGCTCAGTGTTCATGCTGCACAGTGACTACTGCATATAGACCATTTCACAGTTCGTACACAATGATGGCGTACATTAAGTGTTAGAAGCAGCTTGTCAAGCTATGCAAGAGCGTTAACCACCAAAGATCAGGAATGGAACCTCAACAAAATGACTTTCCAGATATGTGTGTTGTTAGTTACACGAGCCAAAACTTATGAGCATACAAGTCAATAGCTTCTTCCAGCTACATTTATGTAATGAACGTCAAATACCACAACATAGACTCAGAGTTTTTAGATGACTTCGGCAGCAAAAGGGTCAATTATGTCGTCAGTCAACCGTCTTGTCACAGCCGTCATTTAAAGACGGAATCAATTTGAAGTTGGCTCTATCTCAGGTAAAGTTTAAATTGATTCTTTAAAACAGAGTAATACCAATGCCAGGATGTAATGTCGGGTAATTTCCATCATTATTTCTGCGACCTTACCCGTAACATATCATTTCCACACAAGAATCAAAAACATCGTATTTTAACCATATATCTAAGAGACATTGGAAATGATAAATCTACTGTATTTCAGTCAAGCATTTTGCCACACACCACGTCAAGTGCTGATTTTCTTATTCATGAACACCACGTTGTTTGTCATTAGTGCGTACCAAAAGGGCTTAATTTATTTTCAGTCCTCCCCCAGTCATCCAATCGCAAAAAAGTGTCTGTTCCACAGCATCAGAGCCACTTAATTAAGCTTCAGCAAGCTCCTACACATAAGAGCTGTCTCAAATAATCAAATTCTAAGGCGTTCATTGTTTGGGAATTCCCCCTTCCACTGGAGTCATTACCTTGGTGGGGAAAGTGTAAACAAAAGGAAAGAAACACAATTGAACAAAAGTTGGGGAAAATGTATTCAGCCTTAACTTTTTTCGAGTTGAGAGAGAACTTCCTAAAGCAACACAGCGTGGCTACGGGATGGATGTGTCTTCTGGTGGCGCCGAAGGTAAAAGTGAGGACTTTAATTTTTGTAATGTGACAACAGAAGTCTCATGAATGGCAAACCCCTGTACTTTCACATTCCATTGGCATTCAGTCGACTGCAAAGGTGAAGATGTGAGCTTCAGTTAATGACCATGCTGCTGGGGAGCTTACCATTCATTTACTTGCGAGTGCTTAAAATGAACAGTTGAGCGATTCCATTCAATACATACTTGTAAGATTCTTTGTTTTTTTTTCACTTCGCCGACCTCAGGAGAGCGTTTCATCGGTTCTGTGTGAAATGTTGAGTTATCACAGAGGCTGTGTCGAGAAAAAAATCTTTTGATTTAAGTGTTGAATATGAGGTGGAATATCAAAGAAGCCATGGATAATAGCTTTGCTTTCAAGTACATAACCGGAGCACTGATTGAGAAACAAAACAACAGGAGGAGGGGGACGGGAAAGGGTGCAATGGCTCATAAAAGCATTAATTGTTGATTAAAATAGAGACTGGCACCTTCAAAAATGCCACAAGAGCGAACATGACAGTTTTTTTTTCTTTTCTGCTACCTAAACAGGTATTCCAGTAATTGTTTCAGCCACTGCCCATTCACTCTCTCTCTCTGTCTCTCTCTCTCTCTCTCGCTCTCTCTCTCGCTCATATCTAATTTATTGCCATCTGCTCCGCCTGGCTGTTAATCTGAACGCAGGCTGACTTGCTCGCCCAAGCTTTATCTGTTAACATTTAGCAATGTCTAATTAAGCGAAAATGGGAAACGCGTTGGCTGAGAAATGCTGAGGCCGGATAATGGCAGTCATAATAGTTTGAGATGTATGTCTGTCACAGCAAGCAAATGCACTTATTAGATCAGGGTAATTAGAAGACGACAACAGCTGTAATGGGCAAAAGCGGATTGAGCTGTGATTAAAGAGGCAAACTCGCAGTACATCAATTGTTTTCTCATAAAAAGACTCAGCTGTACAAATGATTGATGGAGATCACAAAAGGAAAAACACCCCCCAAAAAAATCTCCATGACAATACACAGTGAAGACTTGATGAATATTTACAAATACAGAAATTGTTCTTTTGGATAATCTGATGAAGACAACAGTGATTAACTGTGCTGGATCAGCTCCACAATGCTGAATCACCACCACGTTGGCTCAATAGAAGGCTTTATTGTGGCGGCACATCCACCGGCAGACAGCAACACAGCTGAGCGCGTACCTCGATGCATTACTTGCAATCTCAAACGACATGAATGGACGGGTATATTGCTGGGTATGCTTGCTGACTCAATGTTTTGTCTGTGACATGATCAGTTTGTGTTTCAAGTCAAACTTAGCCTGCTAAATAGCAGCATTAACTGGTCTGATGCATCCTCATGCAACGGTTTGTGTGATATCTTAGGAAAAGTTACTTCTTGTTTTCTGTGCGTTTTTCCTACAAAAGTCTGCAACAGATGTAAATTAAATAAATAAAATACATTTCTGCTTGTTATATGCATACGGTCTTTTCAAAATAAACTTCCGTCTTCGCAGTTAAAACAATATGGTTTTAAGTAAAAGATCGTGAAATACGTCCTTAAGTTTAGGCAACAAACCTACTTAGTTAGGTTTAGGAATAGATTGTGAAATACTGAGTTAGGTTTAGGAAACAAAAGCCATTATTAGGTTTAGGAAAAGATCGTTTTTTGGGTTAAAATAACCACCAAAGTGCCGTTACTGAAGTTATATTGGATGAGACCAGCCTACCTGGTCAGGTTTCGACTTAAGTTGAACACAATTTACATTGCATTATCAAAAGCATTAGTTTAAAAAATTATTTCCTCTCTTCATTTTACTAAAGCATGAAATTGAATTTGAGCAGATGGGAAAATTGTGAAAAATAGTCCATGATCCAATTTTATTTTGTTTTGGCCTTGTCACAATGCAGTTGTGAGTAAGAATCAGGAAAGGTTTAAACCCAGTAATGTTAGCTCAAAGGCTAACTCATTAGCGCAAAGCACACCCACTGAAGCCAATTCTAAATGGAAATGACAAAAAAGTCATTTATTGAAGGCTGTTTTCTCTGAGTTTTAATGGTTGTGGCTTTTAACAACGTTGCTTATTCATTCTTATATTACTAAAATAAGCTAAGAGACCTTGTAGTGAACGCAGCGAGCTCACCACCTGCCGATCTCCCAGCAGGAGATGTATGCCTGCCGCCTCCGCGTTCCTATTAGTGACGCATTTGCAAACGGAGATAAAAGCCGGTGTGTAGTTCATGGGGGGTGGGGTACCTAGTGGGCAGTTGATTTGCAGAGACAATGTGTGTTGATTACAAACATCCTTTTTGTGACTCTAAGCTTTATTTACCTCGCCCACCTAGAAAAGGACAGGCGCTTGACCACTTGCCCAATGCTATCCGTCTTGTTCTAATCCGCTTGTCCTCGTATCACCTCCTCTGTCAATAGTTGGCATCGCCGTCAGCAAACCTTAATGACACACTCTGTAACAAAGCAACGGGGTTAACAATTCAGCCTCGGAGTTTGTCTTTTCTTAGTTCAAACCAGAGCAGCGGGAGCCAAGAGCACTATCCGAGTCTGCACTGCACACCCTGTAGTAGCAGGTAAATCACGATTCCCCCTACTGTCAGTTTGGGTTCACAGTCAAGCTGAGTGCTGACACGTTCTCCACATTCACAGCTTTTATTGTAATGTACATTCATTAAGTTCAGATCAGAGAACAGCGGCAGCTCGGAGTCAAACAACAGGAAGTGGGCATCACTTTAGAGCCGTTCTACCTTCAGGCTCCTCTTCCTTTTTTCGAAAGTGTGCGCCTCTGTGTACAATATGTCACAGATTATCCACAGCATCTGACAGGGAAGAATCCATAATTCAGATCCTGGGTGCCCATCTGAAGTCGATGTTCCCTTTTTAATCACAACCTTTCATCGGAGCAATATCTGTTGCGTCATAGACTTTGCTGGCTGTGTTTGCGCTGGGGAGAGTCGAGTCAGTGTGGTGCTTCTACATCGCCTCAGGCCAGTTTTGTCTCTACAGCTAAGCCTTCTATATCTTCAGGGGGGAAAAGTTCAGCGACGAACGGAGAGGCAACCTTCGTTCAGTAGGACACGCGGCTAATTCATTTTTCATCATCACTGCAATGTATTCAAAGTAATACACCATTTCGGGGAGTGCATGTGCTCGATGATACGCAGGCTTCCGAACAAAATTGGACTGATGAAGCCATTTCTTGTTCGTCTACAATCCAGACTTTCCTGAATCAGAGTTTGATGGAAATATTGTAATAAGAGGTAACGCAGGGTTACAACAACATCCCAGAAGGGAAAGTTTTTTTTTCTTTTTTTTCTGCAGGACATTTTTTAGAAAGAAAAAGCCAACACGGCCTGTGAAAAGTCGCTTATGAGTAGCCAATTGATTTGTGACTGAAACCGACTTTTCAGGTCACAAGTTGGATTCTCGAACTCACAGATTTGTCCATCAGCTGCTTGGGCACGGTGTGTCGAACACGGCGGTTTACACGGGACACGTTTGAGCCTCGACGCTCTGAGCGCCGCTAGATGACCACACAGCGGTGACTGTGACTGACTGCATCACGTGTAGACACGGAGGGCTGACACTGCTGCAGCTCTGCTTTTGTTGTGCTTTCACGAAGCAGCATCTGCTCTAAACAAGTTGGACATTGAATGGGTTATGTAAAAAAAGAAAAAAACACAAGATGAGGCCAAAGAGAACCAAGTGAGACAGGAGGAAACTGGCAGACCCTCACTGAGAGAAGAGTCGCCACAAAAACAGTGTCGAAGCAGCAGAAGACACAGGGTCAGCAACTAGTCTTAGCCCTACATGCCAGAGAACCGTCTGCCCGGATGACAGCAGTTGCCTGTGCACCGATTTCGCTCCACAGCCGCCTTGGGGCAACAGGGCTGCTTCATTTCATCTCTGTGGCTGCCTGTCTTTCACTGCTCCAGAATGAGATCAGGCGTGCCTCTCGACTCTGAATAGCTGTATCTGTCAAAACTTCAGATGTCGAAGCATTGATAAAAGATAGCTGAGCACTGGATTATCAGGATGAAGAGAAAGAAAGATGGTAAGTGGACGTGCATTTATATAGCGCTTTTCTTGTCTTCCTGAGCACTCAAAGCACTTTACAGTATATGTCAACATTCACCCATTCGCACACTCATACACCAATGGGAGGAGCCGGGGATCAAACTACTGATCTTCCGATTAGTGGACAAGCCGCTCTACCTCTGAGCCACAGCAGCCCCAAAGACTTCTTTTTTTTTTTTTTTTTTTACTGTTTTTGGGTTTGAATAATGTAAGGTAGAAAATAATCAGGTCTGAATAAACTAGTAGTTTATTTGAAAAAGAAGAAGGTGGTGGATTTTCTTAACCAGTTTAAACACATTATAATATCGATGGCCGAAGAGCAAAACCTCCTCTCTGAAAAATGCATTTTTTGAGAATATTAAAATACTTGTTGTTTTCTTGTAGAATGCTATTTGTTAAGGGTACACAATACATAATACAAAAGAAAAAAAAAAAGAAAAAGAAAAAGATACATAGATAGGAAGTTATTCCCCACTTTCCTGGATAATTTTGCAGATAGGAGGTTTTGCACTTTGGCCATCGATATGCAACAGAAGTTATAGTAATACCCCCCCAGTGCATATGCTGCATCGGCAGCATATGCACTGAATTGGTTTGGGTTTAGGTTGACACTTTTGTATCCTGCAGAAAGGTGTCAAAGTGAAAATATAGCGGTGATTGAGTGACATACATTTCATAGAATAAATATAAAGAGACAAGTTGACACCTTTTGTGCTTCTGCTGTGACAAACCTAACCTTGTCCTTTTTGCTTTCATTGCCAGGCTCTGCTTTCTGACAGTCGCTCGTCACAATATTTCCATTGTGAACACAGTGCACATCAAACTCAAATGTCTCTGAGTCCCCGTCTGTCCTTCGATTTTTCTAGACAGCCTTTCATCCGATCCACTTCACACTTTGTCTTCGATGTTCTTCTAAGCTTTTGCACCCAAATGACACGTATACTTAAGCCATCACAGCTGGGGTCATGGCAGGTGTATTGCTCAGGACCCTAGGAAGCGCAGTGTCGAGCGTGTCGTTCTTAAGATGAGCGCTTCTCGAGAAAGCTTGAAGCAGAAATACCGAAGGCCAAGCAATCAACCTGTTCCAAATGGGGACTTTTGAATGGGCACTGCACTATTAGTAGTTCCTGAAACTGGGGAGGTTGTGACATTTCTTCAGGTGACATTTCTTCAGGCCAAATCCAGATCCGAGTTATCCGAACATTGGGTGTCAATCGTTTCCGAGTCTGATCAGGTACTTAACCTAAATGTTGGTGAAATGTGTATTTTACACATTGGAACATCTGTACACTACTTGATTTGGCACAGCTTATGTTTCACAAGCTACTTCACGTTAGGGGCGCAATGGATCCTCACGCTCACTGTTTGGATTATATCATGGCTTTGAGTAATCAATCAGATCAGAAGAAGAACAGAAAAGGAAAAAAATGACCGTTTGAACTTTTGTTTTGTTACAGCAGCTGGTGTACAAGGGTTTTTTTTCACCAACGTCTGCATTTATGTGAACTATGTTGTCAACATCCTCGCAGACTGAGGACAGTCCACCCCCGTTAACCGTCGCACTGATAAAAGGGGGCTGCTTTGCTCCCTGCAGGAGAGAAGGGTGGATGCAGCGAGCAATGCGGGGGCGGGATGCTGGCGCAGGGTGCTGGCACGTCCAGTGAGAACTGCAAAAATATTTTCAGTTCATTATGAAACTATGGCGACATAAAAATGGCTTTGGCGGGCCAGCAGCGTCCTGATTTTCCGATGGGAAACACTAGTAAGGGAGAGGACTAACAAATCATCTCCACCACCCACTTTGAGAGCAAGTAATAGCCAGTGGTTAGCGTGGAGTAAGCAACCACATTCTGTAAAAACTGCTAAGTGCTAAGGAAAAGCAACAAAAGAAACCTCAATTCTTGAATATGAAGGCCCACATATGCCCCAAACTCGTGTGACCAACTCCAATGAAATCCCTCTGGAAGTTGGTGGCGTAAAGAAGTGGGCCCTGGAGTAATTAGATCTACAAAAAAATACTGTAGTTGTACAATGGTGTGACAGAGTGGAGGTTCTTCCCTCACAAGACAGAGAGCAGCTTACAGAGAGCACTTCAACCCAAGTTGAATCGTATCCTGCCGTCAACTTACTAATGGAATTAACGTTTATTATGGACAGTAAATGTGCTTTTATTTAAAATCAGCAAAAGAGATGATGGGTGCCAGCTACGAATGAGAGGTTGCCACCTAAATGGTTTGTAGAGTGCTCTTTGCTAATGAGGTAGAGTTTGAGTTAGAGCTAAGCGAATCAGTGTGGCGTTTGCCAATTTGGTTGCCAGGAATCAGAGTCATTCGCACTGGTGCGCACAAATACATCCACATTTACAGGCTAGTTTTCACCCTGCATGCACCTGAAATTCGACACTGGGGAGCCTGAATGTGGTAAAGTACAGCTGCGCTACATCACTAGTGACTGAAACACAGTAGAGTAGAAAATAGAATTTTGATCGATACTCCATCCATCCATCGTCGAGTCGAGGTCTCGGGGGCAGCAGGCTTAGCAGAGTACTCCAGATATCCCTCTCCCCTCAACACTTTCCGGTTCTTCCTGGGAAGTATGCCTGAGTATCCTTAGTTGATACTGATCATCTAAAATAAGCCCAGATCGGAGTAACATCTCATCCCAGAAATAAGATCCACTATGTCAAACAGAGAAGGACTTTTTTCAGAAGATCTAGCAACATGTCGTTGAAAATTTTTATTTGATTGGATCCTATTGTGAATTGGTAATGGTCCAACAGGTTTAATGTGTCATGTTTCAATATATTTTGCCTTATGTGATAAATTACGTGTAATGTTTCATCTTTTGTGTTACCGCCAATGTTTTTTTCTTTTATTTAAATGTTTTTTCTTGTTTATTTTGATGTATTTCTATACCGTTCTACACAATATAATTAGTGGTGATTAAATGTTTGTGTATTATATTAACTTAACTACTTCAAGCAATTTTTCTTTTCTTCTTTTTTTGACAAAAACTGATTTTTCTTTAGGTTAACATATCTGTCGTCCAACACCTTCCAATATTAAATGTGTAAAACTGCACTTCAAAAGCAGCTTCCCACAACACGACCAAAACCCTCTGCAAAGTCTTTTTCCAGTCTTGGTTCTGCCGACGCAGCAATTTTGAATAAGGCACATTTATCACAGAAATAGCCTTGGCAACGGGAGTAGTTGCCATTTGTCACTATTAATAGAATGTGTTTGGCTTACTGTCTTAGTGTTCTAATGAACTCAATGAAAGATCGAGGTGCTCTTCCGCAGGACAAGTCTATGGTTAAAAAAAACATAATAACGGCATTCAATAGGGCTATCATTTCTTTAAAATGTTTTCATTTATGGCTGAATCAGGTTTTCAGCAAGACAGTTCATTCTAAGTGGTCTGCTGGTGTACAAAACCCCTGTAGTTTGTAAACTAAGATGCACAAGGAGTGGACAAAAAAAAGAAACTCTCTTTACCCTAAAAAATATTAGACTTTTCATCAACGCAGTCTTACTTAAACCCAAATAATTAGAAACCACATTTGGGTGGGAACATTATCATTAACTTTTAATTGAAATTGCTTCACTGATACACCGAGCGGCGACTCTACCTGAGCAAAATCTCATAATACCGCTGGTGTCAGTGCCCACAGCATGTCATATCCACCACCAACTTTAACAACTGCCCGGATATAATGTGAGGGGAAGGCATCACTCGGCTCTCCCCAAACATAATGTGCGTGGGATGCAAGAAAAAGTAGGGAAGACAACTCATCACATCATATTAATGTTCCCATTGTTCAGGGAACCAAGCCCTGTGCTGCTCACAGCTTTGTGCACAAGCCTTGCATCCAAGCAGCTCTCCGATGAATACCATAAAGAAAATGAGACAACCGCCAAGTATCGACTGCAGTGCTTCGCATCTAACAGGCGTCATTGTTTCACACCTGCACAGGGATTTTTTTTCTCTTTCTGCAGAGCCAACAGAAGGGTTGAGGCCAAACTGCGTCGTAAATGTATCCGAGTAACTAACGGATCCATTTCATTCGCTATTACTTTGGTTGTGCTATAACCTACGCATGAGGAGTTCTTTGATAATTTAGCTTGACTGGCCAGCTGTGTTGTTACTCCCATTTTCATTACATTGCTTCCACCTACACTTCTCTCCTCCCACTCTTCCCCCGAAAGGGCTCCAAATGATATTACAGTCTTCTTTGGCCTGAGCCGTGCAAAAACAATGTCTTCACAGTGATTTCCCCTGATTGACTAGACACCTTTTTTTTCTTCTTTCCTTTGTCTCATCAGCCTCAGCATACATATTTTCTCATCAGTCAAGAGTGTTGTTCCATTTCAGTCACTGTTTTGATCATTGTGGTGACAGCGCTGACCTCGACACATCTGTTATGATGATAGGAGCCTTCACTGTTATTACAATCAGGTAGGAAAACAATATAATCTGCGTTTATATGCTGCAGCTCCTTTGGTGCATGTGCAGGGAGACATTAATAAACTTAAAGTCTTTTGCCAGTCGTTTCTACTTTGATTGTTGCCAAGCATATCTCGTGTTTACGACAGCCGTACTCAGACACGTGAATGCAAACAGAGGCAACATCATACAACGAGACACTTCTATATATTTTTTTGCATTTCTTCTCCATCATTTTATTTCAGAAGAAAAGCCCCAAATTTGTTGGTAAAATATATAATAATGACATATTTCGCATGGTCCAATTTCATTAAAAAGGAAAATTACTATAATTGTGCCGTTCAAATAATGTCTGATTTGCATTCACCAATATTGATCCAATGCTTATATTTGCCTCAATTGATCACTTTTCAATCATGCAAACCATTGTCCCACAGGTTACTATTCTCAGTTTCTGTTACTTCTAATGTTATCACTCTGTTGAATTGTATTACTGATGGATGACCACATTTTTGTAGAGACAAAACAACAAATGGTAGACAACAGTATTTAATATAGTTTAAGTGTAATCTAAGTCTTTAAATCATTGCCTGCAAATGATGGAGGCATATTATCTCGGGCTGTCCTCTCTCAGTCTCATCTCTGCCCACATATCTACCAGGAAATGAAAGAGCACGCAAAACAAGAACTCGATCCAGGTGACTCATTTCTCCCCTCCATTCCAGAAGTCAATGCCCACTTATTTGTTTGTCATGTTTATGGCAGCCTTGACGACTAATAACTTTCTGTGGGAGCCTCCTGTGGGTGGTAATCTGCTCTGGCAGATCGGCTGGCCATATGCTCTTTGGTTATTGAAGGTGATGTGTGAGAGCGCTGTCAGCCCACTGCGCCGCGTTGTCTGAAGTAGACACGCGGGTCAAGGCTCGCAAACCGAAGCCCCGACACATGCTAATGAACTCATCTTATAAAATATGCATCGAGTCCTCCCAGGGCCGTGCAGCGGCAGAGGCGTGATTTTGCAGGAATTATGGGAACAGTCATTTTCCATTATGTCGACGCTAAATGAGGAGTGACCTGCGGGAGAAGGCATGTCTGACCCGTGTCAAGACAGTTCCTGCCAATTTTGCACGGGGAACTTTGCAGATCAGTTTTGACTTTTAAGATAGCGTGGTGACAGAGGGAATAAATGGATCGAGGTGTGCGGCTAACCTTGTTGAAGTAATCTCCCTCTGAAGACGATGTTCCAAGTCAGTATAATTAATCAAAGACAATGATGTCAATGAGGGCCCCGGTTATGAAATTAGAGGCACGCTGTCTTCCATTACTGTGCAGCTTATAAGTGCATTATGCGGGAGAGAGGAACAATAAACCAGGTGTGGAAACCATTAACCCTTCTTCATTCCAACCGTTTGTGGTTCCCTCCTCTTGTTTTCCAGCACGATTAAGTGTCTCGTGACAAGGCCAGCGCCGACTGCCTGGGTGTTGATGTGGTAGTCTGGCGTGAAAACAAGGCGGGAACAGCAACGGCGCAGTAGTTGTTTGCTCCATAATGAATGAGGCTTCACAAATTAGGTTATTTCTGCAATATGTCTTTGCATATTAGTCTCTGTAATGAATGATTGTTAATTAATAGATCACACTTAAGGCCTTTTAATGATAAAAAATGTGCCGCCTGTCCTAGCGTAACTCAACCAACATAGGTTAGGTAAACAACTTACCAACACACATTGTAGATTTAGCAGTTTATTAGATTTATCTACACTCACGGCTTTCAAATGTCGCAGTGTGTAGAGTAACCTAATCTACCGAGATCGACTTTTGTAATCCTGTTTTTCAGTTTATTTATCGAATTGCTGTTGTTGTGCTTACACATACTACTAACATGACAAGTTAAATAGTACCTGCATTTCCCATTTGTTTGTATTCAAGAACAATGGATGCTCTGTAGTGTGCCACAGAGGATGTTTTAAGACTGATCCGAGATCAACTTGATCTACTTGTATCGTTCTAAAATGGAAATCTACAGCATAAACAAGTGATTGAGTTGTTTCAAACTTTTCAGAATATATTCTTCAATTGTGCTTTACTCATGCATCCCAAATTGGACTCAACGGAATGACAGCAACATCCATCTCATAGCTCATTGGTACTTGGAGACTTGAACAAAGCACACTGGAAGAAAACAAATTAAATGTGCTTGTCTGTGAGCTGGATTATATATTAGTAATCTTCTGTTTGAGTTGCCTCTTTCATGGAACGCGTGTTCTGTTCGAATGACATGCTGCGGCAACCAAGACAATCTCCCGTGGCCGCCGGTTGTCAAATCTGTTGTGCTCTTCGCCGGAGTGATGTCTGAGAGAAAAGCGAAAGCACCTTAAAGAAATCACTGCGAGCGCGCTGCTTTGCTCTGACATCCCCATACAGTACACATGTCGGTTTGATGTATGAACTGCCAATGCATCATGCTATATCTTCTGATGCTGACAGCTGCACATTTGTGTCAAGTTTCTTTGAGAAAGGGTTTCTTTCGTCATTCACGGGGGCTTTCTGTTGGGTATGATTAAAAGCATTAGGGCAAACGTTAGCGAAGCAAAAACATAAAAGCTCCTCAGCACCCTCTCATTAAAGTGTCATTAAATAATATATGACTTTCGACCTCTCTGGGCAATCAAGGAACTGCAGTAACACTGACAGGGCTGCGGCACAGTGCGGTGGCCTATAATTGACGGTCAAAATAAAGTCACGGTTTCCACTGCAGAGACAAGTAATCTAGCTAATTAGAGGATAACACCCAAAGAACTGTGCGGTACACTTGTGTTTATGATTGAGAATTCAAGTACGGCGAAAACCATAGTCGTCTGTAAAAGTCAAATGAATCACTATAAGCAGAAAATGATTATAATTTTTTGTTGTTGCTGTTGTTGTTTTCCCTTTAGGCATATTTCTCATACAGATAACCATCTAATTGACATTAATGTATTATTTACATTTACAAAAAAATGCTTTGCTATTAATTGGCTTGCTGCCCGCTCTTGTGCCGTGTCCCTCACCAAGGGCTCACTTGGGGTGAGGCATTTTTTTAAAATTCTGGCTCTGTGTCCCTGCAGTGTGGGTGGTGCATGTAGATGAATAGCGAGCCTTTTTTGCCAGGGGTTCCTCGCTTGCCCAGTTAGTGGCACAGAGTGAGGCGCCACGTAGCCAAGCGTCATACTGCCGCAGGTGCTTTTCCCCCCCGGCGCACATCCGTTTTTACAGTGAGAGAAGATGGCTCTTTTTACTGTCATGATTTCAGTGTCCACGTAGCAACAGCCTCTGCTTGCCAGCCGGGAAATGGGCAGGAAGCAGACGGGTTATTGCGAGGCAAAGTATCAAGGGAGTAAAGTAAAAAAGAAAAATTGAGCTGACATTAGAAGACCGTAGTTTTTTTAAATGTTGTCATGTATAAAAAGACCCAAACTGAACACTGCAAGCAGACTACTTGATTGTATGAGCATATTATAACAAGAGCATTTGTATAGGAATGATTCTGTGCAGTTGATCACTGTAAGTGGTTTACACTGAACAATCAGTCGTCAGCGAGCAGGTAAAAACTAAAGCAGGTGGGAGCTGGAAGCAAATACTATGAGCAAGAAAGTCATTGATATGACCAACAACCACAGCAACTATATGGTGACCATGTGTACTATTGGACAGTCCTGGACTGTCTGTAATCAGAGTAATAACATTGTATCATTAATATACCGTGGGTGATGGGCAAAAAGCTAACCTTTTTAACTATGTATTTGCTTTGTTTCCTTCAGGTGATGAGCTCCATATATCTCTGAGTGGGATCCTGACAGACCTGAGGAAAACTGCTTTTTGGGCACCGGCTCACCCATTCCCCATACCCACCTACACAAGTCGTTTCAGCGTGGCTTAGCTCTCATCACTGGACTTTAACTTGGGGGACTGAACCTCACAGATCGCCAATGCTAACAAGGAACTGCCTGCTGCTGTTCCTTTGGATTCTTGTCGACGAAGGCTCAGTCTCTTCTTTACGTCCACCTTCGCTGGCACTGGGACGGAGCAGGGCGGCGCGGGAGCACGCCAGAGGCTTGGTGGGCCCGATGCGGAATGTGGCGAATGGATTTCAACGAGTCAAAAGGGGCTGGGTGTGGAACCAGTTCTTTGTACTTGAGGAGTACATGGGGTCGGACCCGCAGTACGTGGGCAAGGTAAAAAGCCTTATTTTTCCAGCTTTTTATGGTGCCGGAGAAGTCATAAATCACGTCGTAAGGAGCTTGGGAGAAATTGAATTGGTGGTAAATGGAGGGAGCGATAGAATGTGAGAGCGATAAAATAGAAGAAAAGGAACAGAAAGGCACTCTAATATATGGTGTTTGATCTACTTTGGCTTCAGACGGGCAATATCAACTACACAAAGAAATATCACAATATGTTTATTCATAATTTACACATGTATACATACACTATGTCAGGAACATTTGGGCGAGGCCGTCCTTTTGAAACAAAACAACATACTAATGCATTTACACTGCACCAACTCTGATGGCAACTGTTGCAAACTACCCATTTTCATTTGGCCCTGGGAACTAAGCCTCACCTTTTTTAATCTAATAATGCTCTCGTTGTAAAGCTGTCCCCGTTTGTCAGTGTTTTAGGACATAAATGGTCTCAGGCTTTGGAGAAAAATCTATACATGCTAATGGAGCTGTGTATGCATTTCTATGTTAGACTAAACATGACATTGAAGTGGTGAGAGAATCGATGGCATGGTAGAAATAAATTAAAATTACGGCCCTTGTAAAGCTGTCAGAACATCACAGTTATGAGCCTGGGGATATGCTGACAGCAATAAAAAGACAGCAGAGAGGCCCGATTGCCTGAACTGAGATATACATCCCCGTCAGACACACTTTTTCTTTCCCCCCTCTCAAACCTCTGCTGTGGCTTAACACATTCATAAGTAAACTCTGTTGGGGTTTAAGGCTAAAGTTGTAATTTGGCACTCCTGGCTTACATAGGATAATAGTAAGACTGACTTATCTGCCCCAGTGCCGCTGCAATCAGCCCTGACAAGCCATGCTGTTTGTGGAAGTCTCTGAGGCCGAGAGCAGGGGGAGGGAGGCTGCTGTCTGCTGCCCTCTTAAATCACTTAATCCTGGGCTGCTGCACTGCTTCAAAATAATTGACTGATTCTTTGCCATATGAAAAGCATTTGTAGATGAGATCCTCGGACCTTTGTCAGGACAATCTGGGAAGGGCCCTGGGAAGGGCTTTTGCTCGGAAATGATTGTGGCTTTAACAGGATAGAAGTTAAATAGATACTGCCTGGAGACTGGGAGAGCAGGCTGTTAGTGATATGTCTTCCAAGGAGTTTCAAGTACTGTCACAGAGGCTTGCGAGGGTAGAAGTTTGGTTTTCAAGGCACATAAATTAACCCAAATGGACCAAGAGTCTTCGTGCAATGAATGCTTGGCCAGTAATACAATTAATAATTGCCGTATTGTGATAATGTATTCATTCTAGAGTGTAAACATGATTTCCATTCAGTGACCTGCAGAGTGTTGGTGCTACAGTGGCTCAAGCGACTGCTGACCAGCCAAATGAATGAGAATTTATCAAAACTATTACTCATGAACATAATAATGTAAACTCTTTCAAATCATGTATGTGATTTCCTGAGCAGTTATGGTTGGTTTGCATGTTTGCTTGAAATTAAAGTTTTGTGACTACTTTACTCTAGTAGCACACGACATGGCTGCTGTCTAAAATAAGTTGTGGAGCAACAACCTTAAGAACACACTTATTAATCAGACACTTATGATATTGCAATTCATGTCCATGCATTCTGCTCAGAATAAACGCAGAGACCGGCTCATCTGCAGAAAGCACGGAGGCTCTTCCTAGCACAGTCCTGCTTATAACTGAGCTCACAGCTAAGATTAATGGAGGTTGCGTTGACTTGAATTATGATGAGTTCAAGTTCTACTCGGTAAATATTGGTATTAAACTAAGGTAAGTTATATCACTATGCTGATGTGTTCAAATGTAATCATGTAAAATGTCGAATGAATACTGTTGTGTGAAGGAGATGTTTTCACAGCAATACAAAAAATAGAGAGAAATCATTATGGCTTTTTTAACTTCCTAAAATAACATTAGCAGTATATAATCTATAATAAAAAAAACTAATGCCAAGATTGTTTTTATTATTATTTAAATAAAAAAGGGCAATCATGTATGTCCTATTTGAATTGTGTATTTGTATGCATTTTATACTAAAGATGTCAATAACAAAGTAAAAAGACATTTATAATTTTTGACAGTTTATACTGACTTCAGGATTTTTTGGGACTATCTCTGAAGGTGGTGGAAAATGTTAGTCCGGAGCCTTGCTGTCAATTGACCATTCCCTTGCTGCTACTCCGTCAAGCTGTCAGCGCTAACATGGAGCCCACACTGTCACTAACTGCACTCACTGAATACATATTATATAAGTCACATTTTTGGGAAAACAAAAAGCGAGACCAGAGAGAAGCTGACAGAAGGGTCTACAATAATCGTTTGAATGATATATCCAGCATGTCAAACTGATCCACCAGTGAAAACAGGTTAAACAGATACAGAGAGAAGCTGAAGCCTCCAGATCACAGAGCAAAGATGAAGCACCACATCACCAGATGATCGAGACACTGTTCCTGTAAATCCAGCAGGTCTTTATTCACTGTTATCATCAAAAAGCAAAAGCAGCATACATTCTGTATATTTTCAGTGGCTAGCGCAGCATAGATACGCTAACGTACATACCCTGCTAATCTTAGCTCCGCAGGTGTATCTCTAGTCTTTGTCAGTTGAATTTCGCCTTTTTTGCTGCATCATTGTTAAAAGAGCAACACAATTGCAACATACTTGCATTCTGTGTGCAAGTATGTCAATCCTGACATCACACAGACTTCAAGACAACCACTGACGAAGGAAGGGAGGAGGGGGAAGACCACTGATGAGTGGAGCTTCAGAGTACCAGTGTTACGGATCAAATAGTTTGCCTATTAACTGGCGCCTGAATGCACCGTTGGTTGCTTGTAGTGACGGCAGATGTTTGGAGACAGCATGATAACATTTAGTTGTCCTAGTGAATGCCTAATTGTTTTCTCTTTTCATTAACATTTCAAAACATACTCATCCGAGTCTGAGACTGCACTAACTTGTCAACAGCAGGAAGTATTCGGGCCCATGTTGTGCATTGTCATCACCATACCTGACATAACATGAATTATCTAATGCTACTCCAGTTGGCCATACCAAATTCAGTTGTTTAATTAAGAAAACATTGGACAGTCCGAGTTCCACGTTGTTAGACTTGCACTTTCAAATTTAAAATCTAAAGGGTGGTGAAAAAAAGTACACAGCGTAAAATATGGAAACACTTTCGGCTTTACACATTGCCAGGAAAAGCAGAGCTAGCCATGGCTTGAGCTGCATACAAACTCTGTGATGGATAGCTAATTCGACCAACATGAATTTCTCTACTGTGGTCAAGCGAACAGTCAATCGCCATGGTGATACATATTGAGCGCGATATTTCACATTTGAAAAGTTAACTTGTCAGTGCTCCTTGATGTAAAAGGTGACATGTTGTTTAAATCACCTCAAGCCTAGTTTGGCATTTCTGTACTGGATTTTAATGACATGTACAACAATATTGATATATCTGCAATAGGTTAACATCAGCATAAGCCTGTAGTTGATTTATCAGTTTGGCTCTAATTCACTTCAGGGCTGGTTTAGTGTTTTGCATTAGATTGTACCGGTATTGCTATGTTGGTGGTATTTGATTATATATGTTATTAAGCATTACATCGAAAAAAGCTTTGGTGATATTTCTGTAAACATACTATTTTCATAAGTAATTGGATGACTACCGTAATCAATTTCAGTTAAAGCATATTTCAAACACAAATTTTCAAAATGATAAATTACTCAAAATAATGAAAAGTCAAAGCGAGAGCTCCCTTGGCAAAGTGAGGCACATGCGGCCTTACTGCACGTTGCATGTTTTATGTAATCTCTTAACTTGTATATTGAATTATTATTATTGCATATTGTTAAAACACAAACCAAAGGACTAACACAATTTCCCCGCCCAATGTGTACCTTCTCATGTGGCAATCCCATGAGGTAGAGGTAAAGATTAGTCCTGAGCAGGGAAGGAGTACGAAAAAACATCCATCTTTCCAGTCTGTGGTCTGTTTCAGATTAATGAGTGCAAGCAAAGCAACATTTATTTTTTTCTGCGACACCAATAGAAAAATATGCCGTGACTGCATTTCCACTTGTTTCGATGGTATGGTATGACTACGAAATAAAGAGAATGAATTTAGACTCAGGCGTTTATACCATTTAATGAATGTAACCTAATTTGAGAAATAAAACTGCAAAAAAAACAAAACAAGTAGCAGCAATATATTCATTTGACAGAAACAATACTAAATCTTAATATTCATGCCAGAATTGTTCTATTCTTGCTTTTTGGTCAGTTAAATTGAGGTGGCGGACACTAAACATGAGGAGACTGCTAGAAAACCTGCAGTCAGGCTACAGACGGCGAGCTGCTACTTGCACTGCTTACTTAATTGCCCTCTTTGCTCCCTGTGGTGCAAGTAAGGTCATGACCAGATTCAGCCTGGTGTTTAGCACTATTAGTCCCTCCTGCATCCATTAACAAGGAAGCAACTGCTCCGGGGCCTTGCTCAAGGGCAACTGGACTGCAGTTGTTAAGAAAGGTGGTTACTTAATTTTTTACAGAGTTATAGTGTTATGAGAGTCTGAGACAATAATATTCCTCTGTGGAAAATGCAACTAGAAACTTGGAGTGAATAAAATGTACTTTTGAAATAGTACAATGGAGGTATTTTTTAGATGAGATAAGGTTATCCTTTATTAGTGCCACAGCGGGCAAAATTGCACTAATACTGCAACAAAGGGGGCCTGATACCACAATGAACATGTAAATAAAGAAACATCAGTCTATCAATATTCTTATATGATTTTATATCACTTTTATCAGTTCAAGTTTATTGTGAGGCCGCTTTACTAAGTGGAAATCAGTTCTGTGTAACTCCCAGGCGTTAACCACCGGGTTCTGAAGAGGGAAGGCAATGCTGAAGTGCCTTCAACTTCCTTCTTTCAAATGGTCATCAGAGGGCAACTCTTCTGGCTGGAAAAAGAAGTTTGATTAATATAAGTATAGAAGTCTATGAGAAAATGACCCTACTTCTGACTTGATTTATTACCTCAGTACACTTTGTAAACTTGAGTTTATGGTCTCAATCGCTAATTTTCTTTTCTGCTTCAATGCAGCATGATGTTCATTTTGTAATTTATGGTCCCATTAAAAGTAAAATAGATGAAAAAGGTGGGTATTTAATGCCTGGCTATGTTGTGATTGAGAGGTCATTACCTCGGCGTTGGCCTGTCGGGGAGTTGTCCGTGTTTTTGACTTAAAACCTTTTACACTTTCCCAGTATGTTTTTAGATCATGAAAGTAAGAATGTGTATTTGCCTAAAAAAAATATTGTTAAGCGTTGAGTTGTACTTAGAAAAGATGGCAATAGCCAAAAACCCTGATGGCGATGGCCAAAAAGATAGCAAGAATCAAAATGGCAAACTCAAGGCATTAAAACCGTTGTCCACACGCCAATGGGTGACGTCACGGTCAGTAGGTCTACCTCTTATACACAGTCTATGTATACTTCCAATGCCATTAACAATAAATAAACCGTGAGAAAAAACAATCATAAATGTATGACCATCTTCCTCTACAGTTTTCAAAATATATAAATAAAGACCCACAGGAACATATTTATTATTAGAAATCTCTTTGAGCACATTTAATACAAGCCCACAAGCTTTGAAACTTCTGACAATCCCCTGTTGACAACAACCACATTATTGCAGATTAGCAATTAAAGTACAGAAGGCTTAAGGGGGTAAATGTAACAACCCTGTGCGCTCACAATTAGATAATGCAGAGGCCTTTCCTATGCCGAGCAGTGATTATCTGCAAGAAAAATCTGCCATTAGTGGTGTGGCTGTATATCAAGCCAAGCTGCCTCATCTCACCCTCTATTAAACTCAGCTGAGTTCAGCAGCTATTTTTTCAGCATTTATTTTGAGCATCATGGCACTCTCCATTTGAACATAATGGTCATAAATTGCTGTCTGACATATTGTCTCTAGAATTATAGTAATTTGGCTATTCAGAATTCACTTAAGAAATGGTGCTTGTCATTTCTGAGCATGACGAATATAATGACCACTTGCTGCCGGTGAGGGTTCAATCAAAAACAACACATAGCTCAGGCTTTCCATCTCTCAAAATAACATGTGCCTCTTGTTAATCACACAACATGGACTGCAAGATCATTCGTGTTTATTTGTGTTATTCCCATGAGAATTTACTCACTGTAGGCTATCTAGCAAGTCACATGTCGGCACTAGGCTTGCTACAGTGTGAACCCAAAATAAACAGACTTTTCTGTGATTTAATTGAAATAATTGGATAAAAAGGATGCAGAAATAACTAGATAATGTAGCCAATTTGTAAAAAAAGTCATAACTCATGCTTAAGCGCACTTTTAGTGGCTAAATAACTGGGATAACAGTAAACGGAGGTTGCATTGAGTTACATTACAATGCGTTCAAGCTCTATTCAGTATTGGGCAAAAGTAAATTAACCTCATCATGATTTGTTCAAATATAATATTGTCAAATTAAGCAGACTAGACATATTATATAATGGCTTTGCTGTTGTAAAAATGACTGTTGCTGCTCTAGAAATATTTTGTTGTATTTAACATCTAATATAAATACATTTCTTTACATTATTTCTTTAAACAATATATCAAAAAGCAATTATTTTGTCATAAAAAATAACCAACAAGAGTATTGATAAAGAAGCGTACTGAAAAGGAGCACTGAAAAGAATACAATACCCATCTCAACAAATTATACACTTGGCAAAGAAATGCAGTTCTGCTATAAAACTATGCAGCCATTAAGTTCAGAAATCAAAAATCATACCCAGAACAGCACATGCACTGAAGGTTAAAGACAAATCCAATCAATTTAGATACTCACACTTAAACAGAAACCTATAAAACACCTATAAAAAGAAAGGGGAAAAAGTCTCAGTACCCTTTAGTGTAATACAGAGCATGTGATGGCATGCAGTGGCATGCTCCAATGCCCCGTTTCACACACTTGCAGACAAAAGGTCGCTCATTTAAATAAAAGTCAATAAACCACTTTTGCTAGAAAGGGCAGCCCTGTTTCTCCAACAACTTGTTTATTCCTTTGCTTACTGGCTGACAAGGAAAGACCATCCTTCTCTTTATTGATGGCTCTTCCTCTCAGTCCCCACCCCACACCTGGCTGAGATTTATTACTGATGTGGAGCTCGCAATTTAATCTTTCAATGAGGGCCTATAAGAAGGACATAAAAAGACGTTTCAACAAGACTTATGCACCAGGCCCAACAAAGACAGATTCCATCATCTGACCGTATGAAATTTACCGGCCTCACTGGCGATACCGTGTCACACGTTGTTAAATATAGTTCAGTTTAAACGCTTTGGAATTTCACTGCAAAGTGCATGTAAACCTGAAGAGGCCTGTGTAAAAACAGCAAACCTGTTTGCACACAACGGGGATGACAGCCGCCGTTGTGAAACACTTCAGCTGGACTGACTGCAAAGCCGGCAGGTAATTATCATCGACTCCAAAATCACAGGCTTCATAACTTGATTGCTTTGCACTGTCCCGTGCAGAGGTTTATTATTCAGTCACATACAGCTAACAAACAATAATCTAGTTGATCTATCCATCCATGAAGCATGTCTGAAGTAGTAACTGATGTTCTGACATGTAAACAATGCAGTCGCTGAGACGGGGAACATATAACACACAAATACACGACTGTATCAGCAGAACATGACCCTTGGCTCTATTGTTAATACAGTGATTTAAAGGTAATTATACACAGGATATTGGTTTGAATGCCAGTAAAGAAACCGCAGTAAAATGTGTGGATTCTGTGTATTAAACACTCTCGAAATAAAATGACAAGATTTTATCCCTAAATTCATCTGGAAATGTGCTGCCTTGGTGATTCGCTGACAAATGCAAAGTAATGTGAAAGGATCGCTCTCCTACAGGTTTTGCATGAGGTGTGCCAGTGATTCAGCTGCTCGTTAGAACATATTAAGAGGTTGAGGGCATTTACAATTGTAATGCGTGTTTATGATGAATGTTGAGAGAATATTCTGAAAAGAACATCTGAAATAAAAGTTAATGGCACCATTCATCTGTCCTGCCAACGCAATATATTTCACATATTTTGTCCTCATGGATAATGGACTTTCCTCTTGAATTGCCTGGATCATATTTCCAAACGGTGTGCTAATGCCCCCAATCAGTATCACTTATGACCGTGGTCAACATTTTCCATTTGCTCCTTGACATTGATGGGCAATATTGTTGCGATTCTGGGTAGAAAATTGCATTTTGTATGTTGTATCAATATCACTGTATTGTTTAATCAAGTGTGATATGAGAAAATAGGGAATCAAGCCTTAACCGCGGCCTCTGAGATCAATAACAGTCATGTACGTTAACGTGATACGTCGAAAATCATTCTTGCGCCATGTTATTTGCTATGCAAAAGATAACCTCACATGGAAAGAAAACATATTTTTGGAAACGTTTTGTACTGAGTGATGAAGCTGCATCTTATTCTTATTATACCTATGTTAGTCCCTCAGATTGTTGACATAGGTAGCAGTTACATCAACAACCATATTCATGGGTTCTGATGAACGCCTGTCAACAACTGCAGGTGAGACGCACGGAATTTAAATTGCGGTAATATAGTTTCAGAGCGAGAAACCGCTCAGGAGATTCAACCTCAACTATAGATATGACAATCAATCAAATGTGGTCCTCTATCTCTTCTCTTCCACACTCACAGACACAAACACACATGTCCCTACATGTTTTCTTTTGTGGCATAAAAACCCTCTTCCCTCCGCCCCTCCCCCCATTACCTGACAGAGGCATGACACAACCCAGATAGCAACCTCCGATCTGTCAGCAGCAAAGAAATGGCTCGCGAGCCAATATCGATCAGCTCTAATAAGCCCCGTGGCGTTTGACACAGTGTTTTCTTTCTATCAGCAGCTCACCGGTGCACCGACTACCCGCCAAAAACTTACCATGCGGGCAGTTGTGATGTGGTATGACAGGGTACTAGCAAGACGATGCACAAACTCGGAACCGATACTGACACTCTGTCATCACTGGGCTGGTAGGTTGAACGCTTGCTGGATTGAAGGGTAGTTTCAGACCTAATAATGAATAGCAGCATAAAAATAAATCCATGACAGCTGTAGAGCGAGGGGACGCATAGGAAGCCCCAACGGATCCAGAATGATTTACACTGATTAGCAGCACCTCGTATGAATTCTGATGGGGGATATAGAGTGTTTTTCGCGTACAGCATTATATGGATCAAAATCAATTTATTCACACAGTATAAATGTACATTAAATGGTTTACATGTTTATACTGCATACCAGGAAATATCGCTCTTCAACAAGGTGCAGGACAAGCCGTGTGCTCATGTTTGTGGGTTAGACGAGTAGGAGACTTTAGTGTCGACACAATCCCAAAATGATGACTTCAATATGATACCCTGCCTAAATATCTGTTTTTTCGCAGCAGGTTATTGCCATACATGTCCAGTATCAACACTAATGTGGGTTTTTGTGGCTCTGATTAACACAAAACTAGGTAGCGCCGTCGTGAAACCCCAAAAATATATAACATTTTCGTTTTTGTTTTTCTCAAGTGGAGAACACAGGACAAATAATTTACATTGCATTTATGTTTTATATAAAAAAAGAAAGAAAAAGCCATTTCATTTCCGTTGAACTTTACATTAAATAATCCACACAGATTTTTAGGCTAACCGCATCTAAAGGTGAGAAGAACAAGTACGTTCTAACCCTTTTCAGGAAATGTACTGATGGTGTCTGAGGTTGTTGGGCCTGTTGAATTCAAGTATGACGTTGGCTCGCGGTCGGCAACGAGTCGCGGCCTCCATATGCATTCCTCAGAGGAGCGCCACATTATCCTGGCTGCACAAATCCAATTACAGCATTTTCGACAGAGGTTGGTTACATTCTCCTCCGAAATCACTCAAATGAATCTATATGCGGGTTTGCTGCATAACAAATGAGGTGTCGTGTGCTGCAAATCCTGAAAGGAACCGGGGGCGCCGCCCTCTCTCGGAGCCAAGAGTCCCCCCCCCCTCCCCCGCCGTATGGCACAACCACTGACCTAAGTGTGTGACTATTTCACAGCCGGTAGAGATGAGCCATCATTCTTCCTCGTTGTTGCGCAGCTTCGGTCAATAAAAGTATTTTCCCTAATAGGAGATGAGTAATGGGCCTGCCGATATTTGTTTTGACAACACTGCTGATGCACCGGGCTGAATGGCCATCTGCATTGCCTCAACTGCTCCAGAGCAGGCAAGATGGCCTAATGGCGAGAGTGAACACAGTGGAAATCGTAGGTCATGGCTTTGAAGCCTACAATGTCTAATGCATGTCCATAGACAGCTGTAAATCCTGGCTTAATGAGCTGAAGCAAGACTTAACAACAACAACAACAACAACAACAGCTACCTGATCACTGAACGGTCTCGAAAAAAAAACGTGTGAACACTGAGAAGAGAAAAAAACAACAACAACAACAAATAAATAACATGAATGCAAACATAATTACTCAAACAGAGTTTGGCTGGTAACGGGGATCTTATTTCATTTCCTCTTCACTACCCGTTTCTTTTAATAGCGGCCATGTCAACTGCTGCCCAGAGCGGAGCGTCTCGCTAATTATGCTCATCGTGAAAAATGGAGAGTAAAGACATCCTCGCCGCAATGTGGCCGCATATGATCGCGGCGTCTCCGCCAGCCAGCTCTCGTTCACGACGCGCGGGCTTTGTGTTTAACCAAATTTGCCTTTTGGATCGACACGCGGTTATCGCTGAAGCCATCGTTTGAATTCTGCGCGCGGAGACTCCGTGTTGTTGACGCGATTCTTATAAATTGGGAACAACCGTTACAGGAAAGGATTTCTTTTCTTTTCTTTTTTTTTTTTTTTTGTACTCTCTTTAGTGGAATCACTCTTTTTTTCTTTTGACGTACTGTTAAACACGGCTGCGACTGTGATTCTGCCTCTCGTCTATTGAGCCCACTGAGTGTTTTATAGTTTAAAAGAAGCCCTTGTCTGCCTCCCTATTAATGAATCTTTTCTTTTATAATTAATTGCCATTGTTAGAGTAATGGGTTTTTTAATTAATATCAGTCAACTTTCACTCGGCCTATAATTAATGAGGCAATGTGCCTATGCTTTTTAATATTTGCATTTGCATTTCTTTTTCATCTTTAATTGTGCAGTGCAGAAGCATTTGCAGGTGCCTCTCCTGGATACTTGTAATGAATGAAACGGCAGACGTGAAAAATGCACTCCAAGTTTTGTGTGTTGTTTTTTTTTCTTGGCAGTCAAATGACAAACAAACATAAGCACCCCTTTAATCATGAATACAAAGTGATGATTCATCCAATAGTACACACAAATAAGAATGAGTACACTAATCCAGCTTCAGTGAATGCAAGTAACAGGCCGATAAACTGAGCCGATTGAGGAGTTATCAATATACAGCAGTAATTATTATTTACATGGTAATGGTTAAATATGATGAACACCTAAGTTATAGTATACAATCCCCAAAACAAAACCAACAGAGACTGCTGTGAAGCTCGCAATGCTTCAGAAATATGTTGATTCAACTCTACAAGGTTCAGACGTCATTGTTAGATGTTTGTATTTGTGCGTGGGTGTCAGAGAAATGTCAACATATTGTGATAGAATTCAAACTCTGTCACTGTATTAAAAATTATCAACAACAAAAAGAAGGATTTTCACAACAGCATTTGTTGCAACATGCGTATGATTGATATGTCTTCTGTCAGCAATGGGATTGTCCTGGCTCGGTCTAACAAGTAAAAGATCCCCGTCATGTCCGTCTGCCGCTCTGATCGCTGAAGGAGCGACGACTTTCAACATGCTCACAAACGAGACTGCCGCTCACACGGTGCCGTCATGTCATCTGCCTAATAGGACAAAAAGCCGAGTGAATGACGCTGTGGATCATGTGAATGGATTGCAGAAAACATTACAGGATTACAAAACAATAGGAAAAAGTAAAAAAAAATGTTTTAAAAAAAACGCAAAACAGCTACTGTTGTTGCAGGATCCCTCTGCTGCTGTCGGATGTAAGCGCAGGGCACGGGAATGCACCGCGTTTCATTAAAGACAAGAGCAAACCTGGAAGCACTAGTTTCTGGGGAGCACCTGAAGGCATCAAACCAGACCGCTGACAGCCAAAAGGCCCACAAGAAATAGTTGGATTTCATTTGGCTCAACTGAAAGTGAAATTGCCAGATGATTGTATTCTGTCTGTATCATCTATGGCTACAAAAAAAGCAACAAAAAAAAGCAAAAACAATCCATCCCCTGGCTTATCGACACTTTACAAGTTAAAGCTTATAAATGTTTCACATAAAAGAAGAAAAAAAAAAAAGACTCCACTCTGGCACACTTTTTGTTTGTCAAGGATACACATGAGGCTGAAATCTCAGTGGGTTTGTGTGAGTAATTATTCCTCTGCAGCCTCACCTCCACAAGTGCCAGACGCATCATTTCACACTACCACACAGTGATAGAGTACTACGATCATTACTGCTCCAAAAAGTACTTCCCAATTTATATATATATTTTTTTTCTTTTGATGGGAGCACTTTAATTAGAGAGGGGGCTCTCTGCCCAATTTTACAGTAGATGACTGTGTAACCATTTTCCAACAAAGCCCAATCCCAAAAAAAAGTTGGCAATAGCACTGCCACAGGCAGGCACACACACACACACACACACACGCACACACACACACACGCACACACACGCACACACACACACACACACACACGCACACAGGCACGCTAATGGTACAGTGACCAAGATAACGGCATGACGGCCTGAACCCCAGCAGCATTGAAAAGATCTGAATAGAAAAGTAAAGATAGAATCCGTGTATGCCCAGAAGACATGTCGAGGGCTTGGTGTACATGTGCTGCCGTTCAATTTATCACAGTATCCATTTGCAACTTGCACTTCAAGGATTATTCACCGGAATAAAACACTCCTGCACTGGTGCAGCTGCATATCACAAGTCAACAATTACGATCCAAAAGAATACATCGCCGCAGCACGTGGGACAAAACCATGGCGTGCATACATACAGATAGGCAACTGGGGGTTAACCCTAACCCTAACACTTTATCATGACACGGCGGCAAAGCAACACAGTGCACAACAGAAAAAGAAAAAAAAAACATCCTACCTTTTCGTAGTCAGAGGTGTGTACCTTTTTTTGTTTGTTTTATTTTGTACAAAAAAGACACGTCAAACAATCATTCCATGCGATGCAAGATTTATGATCAGCAAACAATTCACACAGCAGGCAAATAAGTGTAACGGCTTCCAACAAAAGCCTAATGGCTCAGCGGCCGCCGACCAAACAGCAGGGCACGCAGCGTCGAGTACAACAGAATAGAATCTGAAATAGAATAGAATGTAGCTACCACATACATGCCTGAGCACATGTGCACACTCAGACAAGCACATCAAAATGGACAACATGTTTGATATAAATATCCCACTATTAATACGAATTTAATTTTTTTCTCCTAGTCCATTTCATTCCGAATGAATTCAAGGTCACATAAATGAAATAGGCTACCAACTTTGATGATGGATGCATTGAAATGAGTGGCACTGCATTATGGCAGACGACGTCAATAACTCATTTTGTTCGCTTCAAAGTTTTGACATGATACTTTAATAACACAATATGACTCGGATCCTGTTGTACACATAACAGTTCCTCTGCAAGTCAATACATTGTTATGAATTATCTCCTATCTCTTTGTGTACTCTCACCCCACACACACACACACACACACACACACACACACACACACACGTAGCAAATGTAACAACAGCCAACAGCAGAATAATGATCAGCGGGGCGGCTTTTCACCAAGCAGCACAGTATTATGTAACAGAAAAAAAGGCCAGGCGGCCTCCAAGAATGCTGTATTGTCCTATCTTTTTGAAGGCCACAGCCAAGTCCATCCTCAGAATACCATTTTCCGGAATCAGGAATACCTGGAGATGTGCAATGAAGTTCACCCTCCAGAATTTTGTCCTTTTAAGATCAGGTGTAGAACGAGAACCGTTTGTTCTGCGTGTTTTGTTCCTGTCCTTTATTCCAGTATTAGTTTAACGTGACCCAGTGGGCAGCTCGTCGACGTGACATTGCGCTAGCTCCGTTCCCAAGGTAACGTAAAGTTAAGCACGGATATTTACCTGCGTGGCTTAAAGGGGTGGCCCTTTATTTCACAGTTAAAAGAAAGTCATGAAAGTCTGTAACGTTACTTCCACATTCGTTTTTTGTTTTTGTCCTCAAACCTCATGCAATGCTCTACATTTGTATCCAGGGGAAACCCCAAATTGTCCGACAAACCGACGACGCCCTTGTTAGGTTCCAGTTATTTTGGACGTCTCTCGTTTTGTCTCCTCGTAGCGAGGGTATAAAGTGTTGGCTGGATTGAATAATAATACAAATAGCCTGGGGTTAACTCAACACTATTTTCCAGCTGGACATGTCAATCACTGTGTGCCATAGATGGGGATTTTTACCATTAAGCTGCTACAATTTGCGAGGTGTCAATCATGTGTTGAAGTGAAGCATCACATTAAACGTGGGTATGACACTAATACCTATAATCATGGTAACCCTCAGCTTTAGTGCCCACATTTAAATTGTAGATAATACAAATTATAAATAAGCTACAGTATGAATGGTATATTTCATATTGCATATAGCCCAATTAATCTTCTTCACCAAATGTATCATGATAAATTGGTGAGAATGGATTAATAGTGATTTAAGTGTGCAATTTACTTTGATACATTGGTTTTGATTATATATTTGACAGAGGAGCAGTGTATTGTTGTGTATTTATATAGACAATACTAATAATCTACTTTTCAGATGTTGTGCTCATTGCATAAAATGTACTGGGACTTAGTTGTAATGCTACAAGGATCACAGACTAGAAATAGTTCTTGCACATTTGAATACCGATGAATAATGCACCATGGGTGAGAACATTACAACGCCATGCTATTATTGTGTGAGCTGGGCAATTTGCACTGATTCACCAACTTCTCCCTGTGTGTTTGTGCGTGTGTCTGCGCGTGTGTTTGTGTGTGTGTCTGCGCGTGTGTCTGCGCGTGTGTTTGTGCGTGTGTCTGCGCGTCTTGGTTTGTTTTCAGTAGTAACCTACAGAGAATTTATATAGCTGCATCTCAAATATCCTCTCCTCTCCATTGCTGCAATTATCACGGAGATTCACTGGATAATTGGCCATGTGCAAATGATGGCTTAATTACCTGTGGGGTGGAAAGAAAGCGACTGAATAACTGCAAAAAATAAGACAGTGTCAGTGTGAGGACTCATTCAGTCATTAGCTAGAGCACAGCAGCTGCACCATGGCTGAGGTTAGCGGAAGCTCACGGCAATGGCACTGTATGCAACTAAAACATTTAGATAAGGATAGGGTTGGAATGTGGTCGGTGGGACTGGAGGGAATCTCGCCAGCATGACATCATTTCTTTGGCGCTGAACATTGGCATCGGGCATGAATCGTGAATCATATAGCCCAATATGGATGTAATTCCAAGGCTAGTAAATGAGAATGCAATTACAGGAAAGAAATGGCTATTCCGGTTACGGTATTATTTGCTGGCAAGCAGGCACACTAACATTCCCAATATTCAATCAACTGAGTTTGACAAAACATCCAAAAGCAATCGAAAAAAGTTGCCGTGGCCATTCTGCTTTAGCGGTGCTCGAAAAAATAACCCAAATTCAATCCTAAAGTGTAGAATTAGACGTATCCTGGTGTTTCTTTGTTTTTTTTTTATTAAACCATGTCACCTGAAGCCAGCAGGTACTGGCCGGCTATACGTGTCCTTGCTTCAGCGCTTAAAATAGCTGTACTTGTCTCAAGGAATAATACTGCTGCTCAACGGTGGAGGTGGAAATCCCATGCTATTGGATAAGAATGCAAAATATCCTTATCCATGTATGGTGATGATCGCGTTGCATTAGAGCTCTTAAATATTTAAAAGGCTTTGAATTGTATGACTGATCTCCCCGGGGAGGCAAACACAACTATGTCAATAGGCTTTCTGCCACCGGCCCAGAGTGTGTTTGTCTTGTACAAAGAGAGCTGCCGTGGCCCTGGATCTATATTAACAAAGATGTTCTCTGGCTGCACCAGTGAGATTCGGCAACTGTGCTGAGAGTCATCTGGTCACAGACTCCCCATGTCAGGCGACGGCATTAGAAATTGTTCTCATTGAGTACTTACCTCTATTTTTCACAGCCCGATCTATGTCACTTTGAGGAAAAACCCCCATCAGATTTTGGAGTCCTCCGTGAATAGCAATGGGTCCATGGTGTTGAAGAGTTATCACTGCGGCGTAATTGCACAGAGAAGGATCAATTATTCATGAGAGATTTAGCCTCATTAATCTGTGAAACGTTCTGAAAGTACGATCATTTTATTTTTCCTCATGACTTAGTGTTTTGCAGATCTTTGCAGAGACATGAATTTGCTCTTTGATGCGCAGCCAGTTTCCTTGACTGTCTCTGTGAAATAGTGTTCTTTGACAGCTCTTCCCCTGCGCTTTCAATGAATCATTATCTGTGCCAATGTTTGCACTCAACCTGTCTTTTCTTTCTCCCTTTTGTCTTGCAGCTGCACACTGACCTCGATGGGGGGGAAAATGCGGTGAAGTACACTCTCTCGGGAGACGGGGCTGGCTCCATTTTCACAATTGACCAAACAACTGGGGACATCCACGCCTTAAGGAGTCTTGACAGGGAGGAGAAGCCTTACTACACCCTACGCGCCCAAGCTGTTGACATCGATACCAATAGGCCTCTAGAGCCGGAATCAGAATTTGTCATCAAGGTTCAAGACATCAACGACAATGAGCCAAAATTCCTGGAGGGACCATACACGGCTAGTGTCCCCGAGATGTCCCCAGTAGGTCAGTGACCATAACGCAGGGATTTGTTCCACCCACTAAAGATAGAGGAGCTTGTACTTTGCTTAAGTGCTAAGAATCCTTTGTTTTCCCCTCTTGAACTACAGAAAAAGAAAGTTTTAGGAGCATCACAGGTACAACCAGAGGGGCAAAGCTGCTCCCCCCAGATTTTGACATTTCACAGTTAGTTATTCTTGGTGTGCCCTGAGTATATTTCCCAGCTTTGTCTTCATACACTCCCCCCCGAAGGGAGAACAGATCAACGTAATTCGCTGCAAGACTGGTTCCTCTTGATCTAAACGGCGATGAAGCCCTCACAACTCTGAAACTCAGCAGTCTCTAGAGTATGCATGGGTATGAAAAGAAAATAAACAAGCCAGCGAACACTCGTAAACTGCGCAACAGTTTACAAGTTTATCAGAGAAGCTTTCAAATGCATCATAAACACATCTAGTGGGGCGGCACGGTGGTGGAGTGGTTAGCACTGGGTTATCGACCTTCTGTGTGAAGTTTGCATGTTCTTTTCTCCGGGTTCTCCGGCTTGCTCCGACAGTCCAAAAGAGATGCATGTTAGGTCAATTGATGTCTCCTTGTGTGTGGGAACGTCCAGGATGTCCAGGATGTACCCTGCATTCACCCAGTTTCAGGTGGGATTGCCAGCCCCCCCCCCACCCAGCCCCGCGACCCTGAATAGGAGAAGCGGTTACAGATAATGGATGAACGGATGGGTGGATGGATGGACATCTGGTGTGACCATGAAAGTAGAGTCCTGAGATTAGCTGAAAAAAATACCCGCAGAATGAATCAAGCAGAGCAGTCATTCCTAAAAATTGGGTTGGGAAATTATATTACGGTTGTCAAATAAATTGCAGATTTTCTATTTATCGTCTTTTATTCAACATGCATATATCCAGTACATCTTACAGCCACAAAACTGAGCCTGCATATTTGTATTTATCTGATAATTGTAGACTATTTACAACATTAGATCTAATATGAGAGGCTGGCAGACGATCTGTTTGTTTTACTGATGAGAGGATAAAAAATAAAAAGGACCTTTTATTTAATAGAAAGTAATGAATGAATGTTATCACATTTCAACATTTTCAAAATATTCCTATCCTGTTTTTATAGGATACATGCTTGATTTATTATTATCTAATTTGATGATGGGCGGTCTGCAAAAGTCATTTTATAGCATATTTGTTACGCTTTCTTTGTATGAATGGATACCTGCCATGAGCTTGAAAGGGGTAATCCATTGATTAGGTTTGTCAGTTTAATTTAGTAGTTGAACTTGTGAGAGACAGAATCAAAAAGAATGGTCAAAACCAAAAAGCAGAGGCAATGTTCTCCTGACTTTTAATCCCTATATAGTGCTGTAGTTTTTGTAGGCCAACAGGAAGTTAGCATCGCACTGGTTCCCTCGACATAAAGCCAATGGGATTTTTTCATTGGATTTTGGATTATTGCAGAAAATAAGCTCTGTGGCAAACCCATATGTATGATACTTACACGTTTTGTTCAGCAAGATAATCTCCACACCACTTTTATCATTTTTTGCACTCTGTTTTCCATCATGCCCCCAAAACTCTGGATCCCACATTTTCCATTATACACCAAGAAAGCATCTTTCATTAGATGCCCCCCTGCCTCATGTAGTGCATAGTATGCGATTTCGGACGCATGCAGCATGATTGTGATCAAGAAAGATCTTTGCAACTAATATCAAATCAGTCTAACTGCAAAAAAATCCTTCAGCGCTTTTGTGTGCTGAAACTGGATATTTTGACTTGTTAGAAAACAAGAATTAATAGACTGTAGGTTTAAAAATAACTTTATTTTTTCTCACTCATTACAGTTGAAGCCATAAAAATCACAAGTAGGAACATCACACACACACACACACACACACACACACACACACTTTATGTGGGACTTTATATTTGCAAAAAAGAATCATCAACCCAACTAAAGTCCTTATCAATATTTATAGCAGCAATACCTGTTTGATCAATGGGTTCATTAACTGTTACGTCCTTCTTGATGTCTTTGGCTATGTTTTGTTTTTTTTACGTTACCGTGGAGAAACAAAAACTAAAAGGGAGAGATGCTGAATATAAATATGCACTAATGGTTGGTAATGGAGACTATGGACAGATATTATGAAATCAATCATGGCAAAAATGCCATAGAGTTGTACGTAATTAGTTTATCCCTAAATCACTAAGAAAGCAACAGATTAAACAAACAAACAAAAAGTATTTCTGTGAGTAATTTGTTGATTTCACTGCTTGTCTCCAAACATTTCAAATAGTCAATATCAGATCTGTACATGTGACCTCACAGAAGTCCTCCCCACATCGGATCGGTCTTTCGATTGCACTCCTTCTCTCGTTCTCCTCACTTTGTGAAAACAACAATCTGTATGCATTGTGCATTGTGCCAAGTTAATTGGTTTACCCTGCATTACATTCCAGTGATTTGTTGAATATTGTGATATAAACCATATTTAATTAAGTCAGATAGATAATCCATATTTTAGCTGAATTCTGTATTCTCCTCCTGTGTTTATCAACAATGACCTTTTCAAGCCATTTCCTCCACCTGGCTCTCACTCACACACCTGAATTCCCACAATTGCGTGGATGGAATCTAATCGCCTTGTTTATCGTCTCACGCTGATGGGGAAGGGCTCCTGCCGTCGTCGCTTGGAAACGCGTGGGCGTCTGCGAAGCTCAAAGGCTTTTAAACTTTCCCCTGCATCTGAGCTTGCGGAGCTGTGGCTTTCCTCCCCCCTATAGCTGCATTGAAAAACATGTTAACGTATTATCTCGTCGGGTGTGTATGTGTGTGTCGGAGCACGATGCAGTCCTTCCCTGGCATATCCAATCGGGCATGTGTGGTTTTGTTAGGACGGATTGAGACACTAATCTCTTTCACCTAATGTTTTAATGCCACTGTTACCGTCTGCTCGGACCGCAAAGCCTATTTAATGCACAGCTAGTTCTACACAGACGGCTAGGAGCTTACCCGAATTCAAATTGACCATGTAAATGTCCTCCCTCCGGTCAGTGTCACCTGTTCACGTACGTGCTCCTTCAAATGCTGCAGTCTGAAACACATTTTCACACAGCGTGTTTGTGATTGATGCACGGAGCTGTCTGCCTGTGAAGTCATCCGTGTCAAACTTCTCTGCAACTAGTCTTTCTCAACAAAAACAAGCCACCAGTTATTTCGACCCGTGGAGTCATACAACAGTCTGGCTGATGCAGCATTTTTTTTTAATTTTTTTGGTTACCCCTCCCCATTGAAACTTTGGATCGAGTATGCTAAATTTAAATACACGGTAAATAAGGAGAGTGTTCAATGCCAGCTAGTTAATGAGGATGAGCCAAAACCTCCAACAAGTAATTATTCTGTCCTCTTACCCCGGCAGTTTGGAACACCGCCATCCTAATGCTATTCTTGCCATGGCCCTTTGTTTTCTTAATGGTGGCATTGTTTAATGAACAGTCGCGCAAGGGCCTCTTTTTCTTTTACCCTTACTTTATTTGTTTTTAAATAATGCCCACTTAGTAATGCTACAAATGTGCAACTCAAAACGTACAGCAGGTTAATCGAACGGCATCTCGACACAGCCCTTCTCCTCCACACTCCTCCTCATTACACCCTATCAGCGACTCTGACCGCTCATTATTAGCTGCGGCTCTCTCGGCTGTGATTCATCATTCATTAGTGTCAGGTGAGATCGTTTCGGTAAACTGATGAACTTCAAAGAGTTTGGATTGCACTCTCGCGAGGAAACAAATTAAGTCGAAGTCAATATGTCTTTCCACCCGCCCCCCTCCCCACCCCCATCCCCCACCACCCCCCTCAGGGACGTATGTGACGCAGGTGACAGCCACAGATGCAGACGATCCCACGTACGGAAACAGTGCGAGAGTGGTGTACAGCATCCTCCACGGCCAGCCGTACTTCTCCGTTGATCCCAAAACAGGTAAAGTACCTTTTCCTGGCTTGTTTATGTGACACAATGTCGTGACTCCGTCAGTGTAAAGTTCACAATCATCAACACAATCACTTTCAAACGTGTCAACAATAGCTACCTCTGTTTTTTTGTGCACGAGGCAAATGCAGCGAGGCAATCGTGCAGTGACATCAGTTATTTAGGCCTTTTAGTCTTGAATTGTATTTATGATTAAGTGTCTTCTAAACCGGTCATTCCCAAAGCCTGGGTCGGGACCCGGTGGTGGTAGGCAGGAGATTTTATAAGGGACGCCAAATAAATTCCCATTATTTCTTCCATAGTCTTTTATTTATTATTTATATCTGCACTACACCTTTGAGCCACAGGAGGGAGCCTGAATGTTTGTATTGTTCTGATAAGTATATGGCCTACTTATAACATTGCTTATAATATGAAAGGCTGGCGTACATTGTGTTTGTTACTGATGAGAGTGAAAAAAACAACAGGAGTCTGTTAACTCGGCCTAAAAGTATATTGTTTAAAATATAACTGGCAAGAATGAGATGCATTTATTTGCTCTCATTTCTAAAGTATTTAAAATGAAACAAAGTTGCGATTTATGAACTCTATATCTCTTCAGAATGGCTTGTTTACCTATTAAAGATAATTTAAGGTGACGCGGAAACAATAGTAATAATGCTAAGGAATGTTACGCACAAATTCTCACGATTTATAGATAAGGCCTACTGTGAATTGGGTCCCGACTGTCATTTTTAAAAAGTGGGTTCCTAGATAAAAAGGTCTGGGAGACAATATTCTCGACAATGTGTCAGTGCAGGCATATATAGGCATATAAAACCGGTTCCGGAAAATAATTTACCGATAAAAGGACAAAAGTTTTTTCCAGTAAAGACAGTGAATTACTTAATTATACAGGTACAAAATACAGGACCAATTGCATTCAAACACTGCATTTAAAGCGAGCATTTCATATAATCAAAAAGCAAAACAGAGTGGCTCTAGTTGCTAGCTTGCTATGGTGGAGGAGCGTCATCACTTTTTGCAACATATCAAAATGTCGCGTGAACCCCCTCACTGACCGTCTCAGCATCACGGACACTGAGTGGTCAGTGTAGAGGTAAAGCCAGTAAAACCGCCATAACTGGTAGCTTGAATTGAAACGACAAAATAGCGCATTATTTAGTCAGTTACGCGTCATTTACTCTGCTGGTGCAGGCGGCCGGTGTCGGAGGAGGAAAATGGCAGTGAAAAGGTTGCAGAGCGGCGGCAAGGCGGGGCGAGGCGTGCGACCGCTCTGAATCTGAAACACCTTCATGCCACCAGTGTTTCGCCGGCAGTGGGCTGCTGTTGGCTTCCCATCTGGGGCAGTTCAAAGCGGACGGAAATAGGTTCACGCGTGGCAGATACGGTGGAATGTGTTGCAGATTACGCCGCTCATCCCTGAGCAGCACAGAGTGCGTACTGTGACTGTATTTCAAAACTGATGCTGCGAGAAGAATAAATAAATAAGAATCAAAGTGTTAAAGTGAATGTTTGCTCTGCTGGGCCTGCATCTAGCTCCAAAACGCACATCAAGAACAGGAATAAACACTGCGAGGAAAAGGTGAAGAAGGGAAGTGTGTGAGGGGGAAGAGGGTAGGGCCGGGGCAACAACATGCTTAAATCTCCCTGCGTGTTCCGGAATGAGCCATCTCAAAGACGCCACCCGTCTCCGAAAAAAAGATGAATTGATAAAAATAATAATAGTCTTTGATTTTTGTGTACACGCGTGTTGGGGGTCTGCGGATCAAATGGTACACCCTTACTGTATTAAACGGAGAAAAGAAAAAGTGCAGACCCACCTAGCCAACCTCCCACTGACCTAGCTATTAATCTGCAGTACAAACGCTCTCTGATCTCAGGGTCTCTGATCCTCAAGTGAATCATTATATTGCTTCTCCAGAGTTCCCTATTGAATGTCAAGTGTCTCCAGTTTGTGAAATGACCTCTATTTTAGCCTTGGCGGGAGCCGCACAAGCAGCTTCTTCCTGGGGAGTGAGCTCCTTGCGTGGAAATACATTGTGCGTTTCTAGGAGAATTATGCAATTGGCATCCAACGTATTTCACAGGATCTCATGTTTACCACGTCTTCCCTTATGTCTTTTTGTTTTCTTTCTTTCCCACTATCTCTATCGCTCACTCTCTTCTTCTTCTCCTCCTCTACGTCTCACTCCTTTACTGTTTGTATTTCCCGTTACTCTTGCTGTACACCAGGTGTGATAAAGACAGCCTTGCCCAATATGGACCGCGAGGTGAAGGAACAGTACCAGGTGTTAATCCAGGCCAAGGACATGGGGGGCCAGCTGGGGGGGCTGGCCGGGACCACCACCATCAACATCACCCTCAGCGATGTCAACGATAACCCACCCAGGTTCTCCAAAAGTGAGTGCCCCTTTTTGTCCATAATTAAAATCCAAAATGTCGTTTAACAACACCGACTTTTGTTTTCGGAAAACAACAATAATGCAGATGACCATACGCAGGTTCACACATTTTATGATCGGGAAATAAACACTGCAATTACAACAGAGAGGGGGGGGGGGGGATTCATCATGACTACTCCCTGTAATTGGTTTTCATTACTTGTCATTATGTGCCGTCGTAAGCTAACGCTGTTTATTTAGCATGATTGCATCTACATACTGCTGGCAAATAAACCAGGATTGGTGTTATTTCGCTCATGGGGCATCCTGCTATATTTAGATCAGGCCTGAGCAGGATGGTGCTGCACCAGGGATTGAGTCAGTGTATTTAAACACTGTATCTCATCCGGTATTTGGAATAAGCTGCTAAACCAGATTTATTTGATTGTACCGTTCACCAGGTCATGTGAAACGCCAAGCTGGGGGGGCGGGGGGGGGGTGGAATAAATAAAAATACTGTAAATACGTTGATCTGTAAAACCATCTCTGCTTATACGAAGCATAACTATTAAATTGTGTGCAAAGAAAAATGTATTCTATTCCAAATCAGCAAGTGTACAACAGGAAAGCAGAAATACTGTGCCGTACGTATACACGGATGCAGTCTCTTCAGGTATTGTGAGGCGACACCGAGTGGTCTCCTCTGAATTTAAATACAAGCAGTCTGACGGTCAAGCTCCTCTGGCTGCGGGGAAAATATGATATTTCCATAATGCTGTCACAGCACAGAGGTGTGGGCCAAGTATGGCGGCTCTTCTGCCCTGTCCCAAATCCTTTCTTTGTTGCCTTCTCCCTTCTATCTATGGAGGGCTTACAGGTTAGAAAAATAACAAGAAAATAAATGTGTGGTTGCCATATTGGAGGACCTCATCACATGGTTCAGTTTACTTATATTATTGCTGCATGGATCCATCACACATCTGTCTTTTTCATGAATCCCCCCCCCTCTCTAGTTATTATAGATTAAGTATTTGTAAACCGTCAATCCTCTGATGGCACCAGATGTGTGTGAAAATGTAATGCCTGTTATGGTCATGACTGATAGGGGTGTATACATGTCTAACTGCATGTGGCCTTGTTGGATTATCATAATAGAATATAGTGAGCCCACTGACAGCGCCATATAAGGGGAGACACCCCCGGCTAAAACATGTTTTTTCATGCACTGATCAATTTTGAGATTTTTGACTATTTTCTTACAATAACAAGTCTTCTGTCAGGCTAGTGGAGAGAAATAATCCCAAATACACATTTAGGTGTTTTTTTACTACTTTGTATATTTCTGTCTGTAGTTTTCTCCTGACTTTACCTGGAGCGTTGTAATACAAACATATTTGTCTCAATGTAAGTAGTGAACCGGGGAAGGGTAATGATGATATCTATTAGAATATTTACCCTGTTCACCTGCAGTGATGAGTCAAAATTATTTTTTTTCTCAGACTTTGAACCATAAATCTCCACTTCAGTAGCTTTAGTAGTAGTAGTAGTTTTATTACAATTTGTATTCTGAGGGGTTTGTTCATATATCATTCATAGCCTGAATCATACAACATTTTATTCCTGAAAACATAGCAATTCTTTTTTTTTTATGGCTGTTGGATGTATTTTCTAATTTATGTAGTAAGACAATATGTCTAATATGTCAACAAAATGAAACAAGATATTTTAAACCTTGTTTCAGCCAATGATCAGATTTCTGATTTGGAAATCTATGCAAATTAATGTACTAAATAAGAAAATGCCTCATTTGCCTATTTAAACATACAATTTGAGAAAACTCAAATAATAATTGCCTTAATGTAAGTAATAAACTGGGGAATTTTCATATATATTCTACCCTATTCATCTGGGGTGTCTGCCCTCAACAGCTGTTTGCTAATTTCTCTTCAACAGCAGCTCCCCGTTTTGGCACTGGCACTATGTCCTGTCTTTCAAAGGACATGAACCTTAAAAGACTTTTGAAATTAATGCATGTCCTTGAAAGCACTTGATTATTTATTGAAATCACGGCAGCCAAATTCATCCGTGCCTCATCTTCCCTCTCCAAATCCCGGGATCAACACTGAGGGAAAAGCTCAGATCCATAGTAAAATTGAGGAATAAAAAATGAGAGGGAGTGCTATCCCATGTAACATGTAACAGTATAGCGTGGTGCAGCGCAACCTCAAGTATAGGACTCATTAGAAACATTTAATGCAATATTTTTCAATAACCTAAGCAAAGGCTGGTATTTTGGTTTTGATTCAGTAACTTTTATTTTGGTCCTCCACCAAAAATAAGAAACGTCTGTGCCAAGCAGCTTCCCATGTCACACTACGAGTGCCTCGAAACTCTTATTGTAGACATTTATGTTCAAGTTCATCCATCTCCAAGTTTGATGCCATTTCATGTCAAGCAGCACTTTCCTCAGAAGGAGCTTCGAAGAGACTCCTACACACTTTTTTCTCTGAAGCCTTCCCCAATCTTAAGGTTTGTATCTCATATAAGGGCCAAATAAATCAAATTCCAAGAAGCAAATCTTGTTTTCTTTTTTTTCCTCAACAACTGCTCTTGGCTGATTCTTTGTTGCTGCGGCAGAGGAATGTGTCAAGTTTCATCAAATGGAGGAATGTGTTAAATTAATGTTAACAGTCACAGGCACAGCACAGTGAGTACGAGCAATAGAGGAATTTCACTCATTTACAACAAATATTCCCAAATAAATGTTTATAACCTCTTTATATAACTCCAGTTTTTGAATAAATGTTCAAAATGAATGGCACATTGAAGTCCGTAACGTTTCCTGAACTGACAAGATGGAGTGATATATTGAGAAATGTAAAACATTCCGTGTCCTCAGAATAATTTCAACACTGTCCTCGGGTTTTTTTTGTTACTGAATTGCCAGCGGCATCACCGCGATGCCAAGCAGGTGTTCTCTATGGATTTAGAGTGCAAACGTTTTCACGACTCTGGAATGAGCAGATGCTATTGTTCAAACAGCTAGCCATCTCAGAGAGTGAAAAAAGAAAAAAAACAAGATGAATCCTCACACATTATCTCGAGTAAGTGATAATCAATCAATCCACACAGTTTGTTTGCTTGTAGAGTTCTTCCCTGGTCCTCGGCAGCGCTTTCTGCTGTTGGGAGTATCAGAGCCCCGGGGCTCTTGTGTTTTTAGTACAGGTTAAGCCCGCCAATTACAAGGAGCCGAGCGGCCTTGATGTCCAAGCACGTCAGCTTTGAATAATGTCATGCCCATAGCCACAGGGCCGACTTCAGACAGAGCATATCAGCTGCTTTGCCTGTGGGTGATTAAGACACGGATGTGTGGGAGAGAGACTGCATGAAGGGCAGAGGATGTGAGGAACTCAGCATCCCATCCGGTGTCGAGTGATGATAATAAATAAGTCCAGTCCGATGTTTGCTTGTTGACAGGTTTCTTCCACCTACGGGTCCCCGAGTCGTCTTCAGTGGGGTCCGCCGTCGGTAGAATCAAAGCCCACGACTTGGATGTCGGGAGGAATGCCGAAGTAGAGTACACCATCGTGCCCGGTGACGGAGGAGCCATGTTTGACATCACCACCAATGAACACAACCAAGAGGGGATCATCATTCTCAAAAGGGTATGTCTCAGAAACTAAGACACAAATGTTAAATTCTCATTCTTATTCATATAAAAAAAATGTTTTATTCGTGGTTATGAATACAACATGAAAAAAAAAACACTCAGGCCACACTCAGCACACACAGGGTTTCTGTTTTTAACATGAATACTTTTCATTTTTATCTTTTAATTCCACTTGTTTCCACTTTTGCATTTTCACATTAAAATCCCACCAATGAGAGGAAAGCCTGAATATTTCAGTGTCAAAAATCTGCTGGAAATGTTGAGTTTCATTCCCGCTACACAAATCGGGGAAAATTAAAAAGTGACAGGACTGGAATCAGTTGGAGCAGCAGGTAGATGCAATGATTTAATGGAAAAAGTAACTTACATCTGGGTGTCTGAAAAAAGGCCGGCAATAGGATATAATCAAAATGCTAAACACTGTGGGAAACTAAACACAAAGTACAAGGCAGGACCACAGACAGCAACAACTAATGCAGACAACCTGACACTGAAACAGGGAAACACAAGGACTGAATACACAAGAGGCAACTAATGAAACACAAGTGTGGTCGAAAACAGGCGGGAAACGACAAAGGCAGGAAATGAAACCAAACATTACGCTTGAGGAGAGTCATTTTCAAAATAAAACGGGGAAACAAAACAAAACCCCGAGATCATGACATGAAAAGATTACAATGTATTACAACAATGGGAACTTTAATACACTTTGATCCTTGTAAAAATGTGAGTGAGTGTTATATTATGATAATTGACCATATAAGTAATTATAGTATGCTTTATTATATGTCTTGACTATTATTACAAAGCATTATGAATATTTATGAGGGCTTATCACTATATAATATAATAAGCAGTATGTTGATAATACATTATAGACATGGGAGTCATTGAAAGTGCAACCTTTTCTTTACTAACTTAATATTCAGGAAGTAGTATGTTTTCCAGTGTCATTGCACGTATCCACAGGAGTTTGAGTGATTCTAACATAAAGCACATGTCTGTTTTTATATTCAAGCTTACCGCAAAATATAAATGCAAAACAGCACGGTATGGGCTCCGTGAAACATCAATAAATCACATCACATCTTGACAGCAACATAGCGCATTATGTCAGTGGCAGAGACATCAGCATTAACATCATAGGACAAAATAATGGAGGAAGTAACTCTTGAAAATAGATATTGGAATAAATAAAGCTAGATGGCCCATATGATAAACTACATTCAAACGAGGGTGCAGGTAGCACTTCAATGTGTTAATGCCGCTGCAGCAGGACACTTGGCAGATGCCGGGGTTGAACCTGTGATCTTCCGGTTGTGTGATGTTGCTTGTGTCCTTGCTGTCCGTGCCTTAAAGCACAGCTCTGAGCAATGGCGTGGCTCTCTGCGAGTGCCTGTGCTATATAAAGCATTCACTCAGCACGTCAGGGCCCATTTACTATGCCATATGTTCTTTTTCGCTAAATGGATTAATGCATCAAGTGCATGGTGACCCACAGCAAGAGGTCCCGGCCTTTGGTATGCACTCTCCCTGAACCTCACAGCTTCGGTATCTCATTTGATATCCAGCTTTTACCACATGCAGCATTTGCAGGGCCGTGATATCGACTCACACGGTGGCACACGGTGGCACACAGGCACCAGTGATATTAGAGACATGTATTATTCCTAGCAGAAACCCTTTGAGAGCCACCATCTCATTTCCAAGGAGGACCCACAATTGCCAGAGGTGAGAGGAAAAGGACATTACGGCCACGGACTAAAGTGAGAGGGGGAAATAGAGCGCTGCAGCCACTGCAATGAGTGCTCATCTACTAAACAGCTAGGCTATAATAAGACTTATTATGCAATCGATTAATTAACATCAGCCTTCATATTTGAGGCAAAATTTAAATTATACCGTGACCTTATTATGTCCTTAAGACCGTAGGAGTGATTTAACCAGGCATGGATATTTCAGTTAAACCCTACCACTGTGGAGTTTTCTCCAAACAATTCCATTAATAACTATACTCATTTTAAACTTGGAAACCAGGACAAACAGTAATACAGTAAGAGCGTCACAACTGCTCCACGGAAAAAAGCCAGCTTTGAAAAAATGTATTCATGTCGTTTCGGTGTATGAAGTGAAAATCTCCAAACCGCCTCCCCTTCATTTGTGTTTATTCTGAGCTCTCCTCGGGGTATGGCTGGTTAAAGACGCCAGGATCCATAATATCCAAACACCCTACATAGAAATATTATTATTACTCTACCCACAGGCTTGACTGTAGAGAGCCAGAGCATTATTTCTCTTTGGACATCGAATGCATTCGGCTGGCGGACGGTGGGCCATAATATGCAATCATGAGCGAGAGAGAGAGAGAGTCACAGTAGTTTCTCATTAAGGTTCCAGGAGACTACTTTTAGACAGTACACCTACTTTTAAGATTGTGATGAGCGTCGTTGCGACACCGAGGGCATGAATAAGATAATTTGCATTAATGAAATCATCATTAGGCGGACTCCTAAGTGCTCTGTACAGAGGGACCCTGGCTCACTGATGTTTGTGTTTGTTTGCCTCTCGAATCTGTCTGGTTTCAAGCGTTGCAGGCTGCAGCCAGGTTGGTGAAAAAGGCTGCGCAGTTCTTCAAACTGTGTAATTTCTCTCTGCCATTTGGAGCCACCACTAAATAACTGAGCTGCTCACGCTTCCACACGTCTGCCAGCAATGCTATTCAATTACATGAAGTCGGCATCTCCAGAACAGCTGGCACATGCTTGTCTCAGTGTCTCCGAACGCGCCACGTAACAGTTAAGAGGCATATTCGTATGAATGTGTTGAAGTTAGTAGGTCTCGCCCCCACACATCAGGCTACGCAGGTGCACACATATGCAATTCCTCGTGTTGGATGCACAGTCTTGACGATTCCTTCACACTCTGCACTGCGTTTCCCCTTTTGGCAGGATGAGGTCGACCCCCGTGGCGAGTTTAAATGCCATTTGTTGTCAGTGCTATTGAGCTTCAATCGGGGGTGGGGGGAACTGCGCAGCAATGCCGAGTTTGCATAATGCAACAGCCACAAAATGTCTCTCCGATATGGAAAAGGAGAAAAATGTCTGAAAGTGGAGATATTTGTAAGCATTGCTCGGATGCCTTGGATGAAATGGATTTATTTTTTTCGGAATTACTTATCTTCTCTTTCTCCCAAAATGCTTTTTAAGTTTCGGGTACGTTTTGGCTCCTGAAACCCTTTCAATGAAAACATATATACCAACATCTTGTCAGAAGTGGCACACAGGCTCCAACCACTCATTCTGCTTTACTGTCATGTTGGCAGCGATTATGTAAACGCAACCATTATTATTTACCAAAAGTGGAGACATAATTTGAATTAGTTTAATCGTTTAAGTTTAAGTCACAATGAGTTGTATGTTAGAAAATAACATCAAACTTTATTGTTTAAAATGTTGCAGCTGTTAAATGCAAATTCACTTCTGGGAGTTAAAAAAAGTGTGTTTTTTCATTAAATTGCCTCTCTTTCATGCAAATTCACCTCTACAAAATTATCTTAAGGACGGGTACTGCATCTTTCTTTTGTTGTCACTTTTGTTTCATTTACAGGGACACAGGGTGCATTTTCTCTGATTGCAAAAGTAGCCAATTTTATCTGTTGTCGTGCCTTTCAGGGTGTTTCTGATGTAAGTGTTGAAAACATTCTTTCTGGGGGATCGCAAATCTGCATTTTTTCGTTTTTTTTCAGATGTAACAGACTGAGGTATTCGTTAACTGGTGCATTTTTAGTACATGCCCCAGCGCACAAAGGTGTGTGATCCTTTGATCCCCAAAAATATGCAGCTGAGTGAGTAATTGATTCCCTGCTCAGTGTAAAAGCTGCCTCAGGATGCTCTGTGTATTCATATCAACACATGTGTGTAAATCACGTATGCGTGCGTACATATATTGTATGTGCTTAATGTGATCATGAGCACGGCTATAGATCATCGTATCGTGACCTTCTCAGTGACGGTAATGGAATAACAGAATGAGACAAGAAGCAATTATGATGTTAATGAGGACAGTTATTTGTTTACATCGTGTGTACCCTCAATGGATGGCGAGGATGCATCTTTCCTCCCATTGTTTTCCTCGCACTGTTTGATATACTGCCATATAGCAACCAGGCAGTACGATGTATTCCCTGCAGTGGTAAGCTGCTGCACAAAGGCATTCTCTAAAGGGGATACTCTGAGCCCCCTTAACTGACCAAGCCTCCCCCCCCCCCGCAGTGTAATTTACTAAACATGTGCCTCTACGCGCGTGGGATTGTGATATTAACAGGACATGGACGGAGTGAGATAGCGAGAGGAGAAAGGATGAGCTGTGCCTTGGAAAAGGTGTGGGGAGCCGGAGATGAAGCCTTTATGAGTTGTTCACCGTGTTCCAAGAATACTGACCCACCCACAGACTTGTCTCATTTCAGATTGGTGGAGTATCCCCAGAGACAGGTGTGCAAATGTGTGCAGACAATCCATCTCACTCCCTCTCTCTCTCTCTCTCTCTCTCTGTGTTTCTCTTTTGACTTCCCATGCCTTGCACCGACGTTGAAAAAAAAAAAGAAATAACCTCAGCGGGACGGAGACGAAAAGCCACATTGTGCATGGGAGCACAGTTTGCCAGACCCCAAATTAGAGACTCCGGAATGTTGGTTATGATAAGAGGATCAGGCTGAGTAATGGGTTCAAAGGATGATCATCTGTTTCCCAGTCTGACGATACAGGGGGAGAGGGAAAAAAAAGTCACTGAGGCATGGAGAGGGGTTTGCACATCCCATCTGCAAAACATAGGATTATGGGAGACAATAGGTAAATCCACCAGTGAATTCCCAGGAAAAAGGTGCAGACAAACGTGTGCACGCAGAGCGTCATGCGAGTGGACAACTGCAGTACAGTTTACGGATGGCAATAGCACTCCCACGCGTTGGCAGCATTGGCGTGATAACCTTGGGTTGTGTTGGTAAAAAGAATTTTGAGTCAGATTAAATGTCATTTGTCCATTTGCATGTTTATTCACCTCCTCCTGGGAGGAGAAGAGATGGCAGATATGCGTAATTGAAATGTGCTGTTCTAGGCCTGGAGGAGCGGCTTTGTTTAATGGCAGCATGTGTGGCATAATATTTGCTGGCTCACATTCAGGGAATCCATTTTAAAACGGGACTATCTCCTCACTGTACAAACTGAATGCCCCCAGCGGCCACAGTGCATTGAACGAAGAGCATCTGCTGCAGACCTCTGGCACAGCCTCCAAATCCACTGCCCCAGAGCCCCAGAGGGGTTCAGAAAAAACATCGTAGACAAGTGCAGGTGACTTGTGTAGTGCAAAGGGCTGCACCAACAACTCAACCACTGCTTTAATCTTGCATCCAAGGATGAAATATTTAATAGAAGTCATATATATGTATGTATGTATGTATGTATGTGTATATATGTGTGTGTGTGTGTGTATATGTATATGAACCACAAATTACATTCAAATGTTTCAGCACCATGGACAGAGAAAGAGACAGTCAGGACAATGAGAGGCGCCAGGTTATAGCACATAAACAATACAAACATGTTGTAATAACTATCACTATTAAATGGTAAATTGATAGTTGTGAAATTGTAGTTAAGAGCTATCCAGATGCTGTTTATGACCAATTATTACAGTCTTTACAGTATTACAGTGTTACAAATATCTGGTTCATCTATCTATGTGATGTTTCTAGATGTTTTACAATTTTTTTTCGAAGGTTACAATTCATTTGGCGATCATTACAAAATAGTTGATACAGTAGATACACAGTTGCAGTGTGTGCAACAAGAAAGAAAATAGTTCCAACATAAAACTGCACACAAGCTGAGTGTCATATCGTCCCGTTATATTGGAGAGGAGGCCAATATCTCAAAAACTAGGCAACTCGCACCAAAACAATCTAGATTGATAAATAGCACAGCAGGTAAGAGGAATCAGTAATTATAGCATTACTAATAATTAGTAAACATTATTAGTTATATTTTCATTGTTTGTTAACAGTAAAATATCCATAAACTAAACATGAATTGAAGTTTGGTCCTCATCAGGTGACACATTTAGACAAGTGGCCAATGAGTCCTCCAGCCTGTATGAGGAGACTTATTTCTGTTCCCGCTTCCAAAGTTACAGCACATCCCGGTGATTAATGTTGTAGCTTCGCATGGCATTTAAGAAAAGAGCTTGTCACCGACAGCGAGCAACACTAATAAACATCTGCATCCAAAACAAAATGCCACTAATTGCCTCGATTGCTGTGGCCCTACTTAGACTTCCCTGAAGTCGTAGCCATCGGCAGTATCGAGGCAAGACGCCCTTTTCATCCTTCCTGCCATCAATTAAGGACTTAATTTCACTAAAGTCAGACAGTGACTGCAGTCCAATTTCTCTCTATCAGAAATGTCATTACTGGGCCGTTTGAACAGTAAATCATTTCAGAGAATGGAAGCTGTTACTGCCTTTCAGTCTTGATGAGACACGAGCAGGCCATAAAAAAAATTCCAAATGACAAAAGTAATGAACAAACTGCGAACTTGACTGAGGGCCAGAAAACGGTGAGGAATGTTGGTTTAATACGGCAACAAAACCAAGCACAGTGTTATGTGGTGTGATCTAGCTCACACAAGGACACATCATGCATTGTAAATACCTTGTGAAAGTGTCTATAATCTCTGGTTGCAATATATAATAGCTTAAAACTGATAGCATTAAGAGCTCAGCGGCGGCACGATACCAACTGAGCCTTGCTCACAGACAGGGGTTGAATCTAATCTATTGATTATAGTGCTGAATGTTCCAGTGGGAGGCGGAATGAGTTATTTCAGGTCCTAGTGTGAAAGGGAGTCGAAAGAAGGAGACGAGAAAGGGAACAATACCTGAGGAGAACAACAGGACATCCAGGTGCCCAATACAAAATGAATAACACCTCACCGAGCAACCAAACAGGGAGCTGTGTGTGTGTGTGTGTGTGTGTGTGTGTGTGTGTGTGTGTGTGTGTGTGTGCGTGTGCGTGTGCGTGTGTGTGTGTGTGTGTGTGTGTCTCTGGTTATACGTGTGTGAGTGAGTGATTAGTACAAAGAGGCAGCTGAGGTGGTGCTCGGAGTCGACGAAGTGCCTTCTCTCTGGCGGCCTGGGGAGGCGTGGGTGTAATAGATTAAACCAGTGTCTCGGGGCTCATCCCATGGCTAACCCTGCCCTATTAAGAGTGGCAGCGCAAGTCTTTCGCAGTCACTCCACTCCACTGCAGCATGGACAGGGCTGCTGGCAAGGCTCTCAGATGGCACTCCACTGTTGTGAGTACTCGGTTGGGGGCGGGGTTGGAGATGCTTCGAGGCAGCCAAGGACACGAACCCATGTGACTGATGGCAGCACAATAAAGTGAGCATCTCTTCTCCACAGTGCTAGGACCCCTCCCTCACCCCCCCACTAGTATTCAGAGGGACAACAAATCGCTCTCTGGGGCATGTAAGCTTTTCTCTGCTGCCGATAAGCTCATTGTGCTCCGTGGTCAGTGGACTGCTTATGGCGCAATGATGGCCAGAGGTCTTTAGCATCTTCTGCGTGGCAGGGTCTTGCTTAACTGTCAGTCAACGACTGCAGTGACCTTATAAAGAAGGCACTCGTACGCAACGGAGGATGCCAGGCCACACTCAAGCCATCATCGTGAGTCATGATTGTCTCATCTCAAAATCTCAGCGACATTTTTTTTCACCTTGAAGCGGCTTCGCATCCCAGAAAAAGAACTCGTTCAGCTCATCGGGCGTCGTTGGGACTATTAGCGCTTGCTGGAAGACGAACAGGCAACTCATTAGCTTCCAGTGGATGGGTGCTGTCGCGTGGGATCAGGAGGTTCTTCGGCCTCCCTAGAATTAAGCATCCGGAGTTGGCCCTAATGTGGCTGTGTGGAGGAATGCGCCGTCTCACACGGCTGCAATTAGAAATGTGTGATATTCTCGGCATGTCTGGCTGAGCTTCGGTTTACTCTCGGAGGATAAATCGTGCGAGTGGGTGTTAATGATTCATACGTGGCATTGTAAATACATAATGCTGTGGTAAATGGATTTAAGGCGACTCTGCACATCACAGATTAAACACTTGCATTATTTTCCCCCCCCTGTTTAATCTCTTCAGGTAATACCTGTGTTCAGCACAAACAAATGAAATCAGCCGGCTAATGACTCGCTGGGGTGTGATAATGATTCTTTAAAGGGGAAAGGCTCGCTTCACCTATTGTTGTTGGCAGAAGACTATCCCCCCCTGCATTGCCGGGCGAGCGTGGCTGGGATTTGAGAGTATTGAACTCTGCCATCCTAATACTGAACTGAACACACAACGAAACGGAGAACCTATATAACCTCGATATGCACATATCAGCCTGCTTCTCCCATCCCCAAAAATAACCAGCAAGCTTAAAAAAAAAAAAAAAAAACAGCTGCAACTAAATCTTTGCACTGCGCAGGGAGCACGCTGGGGTGGTGGAGGTGGGGGGGGGAGACCAGAAACAGACCTTAGTATCAAGTCAGAAACAGATTTCACTTCATGGATTTCCTCTTAGCATATCCTCATCAACTGGCACATCCATTGTTCAGTATTCACAAGTATAAATCTGACAATATAAGGACTTTTTTTATTGTCTTTGAAGCGTAATATTGTACCTACGAGACTGTGATGCCCTGATTAGTCCCCCCTCCCCGTTATGAATTAACTAATTCCCTTGGAACATAACAGGTTCAACTGGCAGGAAAAAAAAAAGAAGAAAAAAAAGTTCCTTCATTCAGTATCACTGCCAGTGCAATGAAGGTGCACATTTACATATCAAAGGGCGCTGCACCATGTCTAGAATTTCAAGTGTGTTCTGTTGTGATGTTGAAGAGCAGCAGCACTGACATGGGAGGAACTCGGTCTGTCCTCCTTACAAATTCCTCCGTTGATACACTTCCTTGTTGTGTCCGCGGTAACCCGTAAGAGGTGCAGCACACCACCGGAGCCATAATGAGACACTTCAAACGCATAATTGAACATGCATAGGTGTGTGCAACTTGCTTAAGGATGATATATGTGTGGATATGGGTGATACTTACTCGTTCAGCACTGGTTCTGAGAGCATAAGTAGGTCATCTTCCACGAAGGGGGGGAAATGCGAAATGATACATGCAGTCAGAGAATTAACGGTCTTTTTTTTTTTTTCTGAGAAATTTCCCTTATGGGCTCCCGATCTGATTTGATTCTCCCCAAGTCAAGCGTTGACACATTAGCACGTCTTCTCATTAACTCTGAGTTTCTCATTACCCCTTCCTGGCCCCATTTTATTCCTAGTTAACAACAGATATCCCAGACATACTTGGACATTGGCGAATCTCAGACACATTAAAAAAAGGCAGTGGAGCTCTCAACATTGGTGTTTCACACCCAAACCAGGATATGTAAATTAAACTGAAAGACGTGCTTGACAGTTAATCATATTGCTGTCCATGAATTGTTCCATGGGTGTTAGCAAGGCTGCTCTCTCCTCCATCTGTTGAGGAAATGAGCTGCAATTTGTTCCTCCGTCATCATCTCTTTTCTTTGCTGCTCCTTAATAAGTACCTTTAAGAGCAAAAACCTCTCCGTCCCGACTACAGTGTGAAATAGAATGGATGAATATGTCAAATTAAGTACTTTGTGTTCAGTGATGTGACAAATGAGTGTACAAAATCCTCTGACATAGTATAGATGTGTGATGTCATTGAGTGCGGAGGCTTTTGAGGTCACGTAACCCGCCCTCTGGTGGCCTTAATGGAGGCACTCAACTCTTTGGCAAGTAGAGAAAATAATAAGTTTGAGTTTGTTGCTGCTGTTACCTTGATTAGCTGGAGATAATAAGCTATTTGCACAACTAAGAATGAGTCACAAGTCAAACTGCCGTCAGAGTATCTGTTTTAAACAGCAGTGGTAGCATCTTATAAAATACATTGCTAATTTCTGTGTAAAAAAAAAAGGCAGATAGCAGTGACTACAGAAGCAGTGCAGTTCAGGGCGCTTTCACATCTGTAGTTGGGTTCCTTTGGTCCGGGGAAAAAAATTCAGATTTCTGCTACAGTGTTATAAAAATACTGTGGTTGGTTTGTTTGCTTTCACACCACGAACAAAACCCAACAGACCCCTTGAAAGCGAACTGAGACCCTCCTTTTTTAGGCAGTCTTGGTTCAGTTGTTTGGTTTGCTTCAGGGTTTGATTGACAGCACTTACCCAAATTAACCGTACTGGGAACTGGGAAAAGATTTGTTTGTTTTAACCAAACCAAATAAATTATGGATGAAAGGCTGGCCGGCAAACTGTGCAACTGTGCCTCCAATTTATGTATTTTATTTATTTTTATTTTACTTTCTAGCGCTCTAGTTTTAGCTGCCTATAGTTGGCTGTCTCTCCGAGAGATAGATGGCTACTTACGTACTTGGCTCTACAAGCACAACTTGTAGAGTACACCAAACCACTTGAATAATGTGTAGTTGTGTTTTGGCTCTGTACTGCTGGATTAGCCTGCTAGCAATTGTAGTTATAGCAAGATAACCGCATGAGTCTGAGGTGGTGTGACAAGGCTAAACACTACTGACCCCACCTGCACCAAAATAATGTTTGTAATGCTCAACTCTTTTAAATTTAGAATAATATGTATATGCAGTAATTAGTCAAATGTAACTCTTGGATGCAAGTTGTGCTCGCTCAGAGAGCGATTTGTGTCAAAACTGCAAAGTGCGTGTGTGAAAAGAGCATTTCTTCATCACACTCCACAACACAATGTCCTCCGGCAGCAGGCGATTACATACAAATTAGATATAAAAGGTGGAGAGTTTGGGCCTGTACCCTAATGGTGGTGAATGATGTAGCATGTTGAGATGGAAAGCAATGCGTCTCCTCGTCCCCATGAGACGCTGGCTAATGAGGCCTGCGTCATGTACACCTCCTGCTGTCCACCTCACCAGCATCGCCTTCCCTCCTCCTCCACATGTGCGTGGATTTCTGCTGAGCTATGCAACGCTGTCTCTGTGGTGGATCAGGCGCATTATGATGTACAGCGCAAGAGGGCCTTTTATTAGGTAATCATTCATTTATACAATATTTAATTGGCTTTTTTTATGTACCGGTTGAGAATCATATGCATCCCAAATAGAAGAAATGTCTTAATTTAATTATTGACGCTTTTCTTTCTGTGTCCAATACTCACTCTCTGATAAGCAAAGTACATTGAGTTCCTTTTAATGCTGATTTTCCAACAATTCCCACCAACCAGGAGGGAGCTCAGTAAACCAAAATAATGCCGTAAATTTTAGGCTACTTTGGAGCAGTAAGTTGACGGGAAGTCTTTTAGTTTGATTGTGGCGATCAGCATTTGAATGACACCCGCGATAAATTCCATTTTTATACGTGACTGTTGCTTCGGGGAGCTCGATCTTCTTACCGTGTTGTCACTTCTTGAAAGAGATTGAAAGGGACAGAGTGTATTTCCTGTTGAAGGATCTTATAGCTGTGCCGAGCCAGTTGCATCTGGCACACTGTAATCAAACCAATCATGGTGGTTGATGGTCAATGATTGCTTTCAGATTGGCTTGCCTTCACATAGCTCTCACTTCTTTTTTTCCCTTCTTTTTACGGACACCTGCTGTAGCAGCAAGACTGTGAAACCATGGAGATGGAGGGGAGACAGAGGCCTCGAGAAGCATCTGCTACCACCGTGAAATCACGACTGCAAAGCCTCTGATCATTTCTAGTGGTTGGACTCTAATTAGATCACTAATTCATGTGCCTTTCATTTGGCGAGCGGACTGGTCATGTTTATCTCGCCTCAAAAGAAAAAGCTTATTTTTCTTCTTCTTCTTCTTCTTCTTCTTCTTCTTCTTCTTCTTCTTCTTCTTGCATGCTCCCATTCACCTCCCCTTTCCCGCTGACTGTGTCTCATGCGGACATTTGGCCGTGTCATTACCAGCTGTTTGCGGTCGGTGTCTTTTGGAACAACGCGCCAGAGGAGCACCCAAGTCCTGGGGCGGGAAGATAGCATTGCTGCCACCGTGGTTACATGCTAGTCAATTTGAAATACACAGAAAGGAATGTCTCTCATGTGACTGCGGGCAAGCTGAGCGTGACCGACTGCGAGCTCGCCAAGTACGGTCGGTCACACATGAGAGGGCAGGAGACGGGCACAAGCACGAACACGGGTGTCACTGCCGTCGGATGTTTACACCTCAGCTGCAGACACGCCGAGGATTCAGATTCCACCCCTCGCCTCTGACTAATTGACCCTGAGCTGATATGTCAGGAGCTTGAGGAGGTAGAACATATGAACCCTGAAGCTCTTGTTGAAAGAGCTCTTGTAAAGGGGCGTAGTTTCTGCTGAACCAAGAAAGTGCAGCTTGTGGGGAGGCATTGATCTGGTCAGGAACTAGAGTTTGTCTCACATGAAATACTGGACAGTAGGTACCATCGAGGGGGGATCTGTTGGCAGAAGTGGAATATTTTTTTTTTCAAGTGTATGTCATTGTGTCTACATGCAGAGCGACCTCCTTTATTTTTTTTAATTTTTTTACAGTAAGCCAGAACACACAAACCAAACACTGGCTCTAGATAGTGCCATTCCCGTTTTCGCGTCGGCCATCTTTACGTTGGTTGCGATCTACAACCTCGTCGCTAGATAGCACACACTGCACCTTTTAAGCACAAAAGTGTTATCATCTTCTGTGATATCATATCTGCATTTGTATTACTTAAGTTCTGCTCTACGAGCTGTCGAGCTATTTCAATGTATTTTGAGTGACAACATAAACATTGGAAATCTTCCAGATACACTGACATTTATTGGATATGAGGAGGCTGATGTTTACAATTGATTGCAGTTACTCATCCTTGAAAATGCTGACAAAAAATAAGCAGAGGGCAATCTTGCTGTCAACGCGGATGCTCTTGTTCACTTACTGCATTTTTTCAAGTGCTCTTACAGGATGAATGCTACAGAGAAAGTAAATTAGTGGAGAAGTTCTACCACGTGCTATACTACCACACCATTAGGGTTTCTAAATGAACTGTAAAAGCAACATTAACTGGACTCTTTTCTGTTTCTCTTTTAAGCCCCTGGACTATGAAAGCAAGAAGGCGTACACCTTCAAGGTAGATGCCTCAAATGCTCATCTGGATCCACGATTCCAAAGCTTTGGGGCCTTCAAAGACACGGCAACAGTGAAGATTAACGTTTTGGATGTGGATGAGCCCCCGGTGTTCAATAAGCCCTCCTATGTGATGGATGTGTACGAGGACACACCCGCGGGCACCATTATCGGCGCGGTGACGGCACAGGATTTAGATGCCAGCAGCAGTCCAGTCAGGTAAAGTTAATCTCTTCAGTCTGACACAGTATACACTTTACACATGCGTTTTAGTAACAACTGTGTTGTACGCTGCGTGAAAAGTATCAAATGAAATGCCAGAAACATTTACACTGTGCAGTGGTGTCAGGTAGGTAAGACGGGCCCCAGAGCACGCTGTTATGACGGGGCCCGGTGCACACTATAGTTACAAGTTAAGAAGCACAAGAAACACACACACAGACACATTAGGCTTCTATGTGTTTTACCAATTTGTGTCTGATTTTACAGTTGATAACTTAGGCTGTAGTACTGGCTATAGCTCTTTTTACGGGCTACATCAAATATTGCGCCGCTAGGGCTACAATGGCACATTTGCAAACCTTTGGTCATGATTATTTTAGCTTACTCATGACTTATTTAGATTATGTTTAGTGGTGAACATGTAAACAGTCCATATTCCCAGTCTGCAAAAAACTGAATTTGAAGTCAAGGGGGCATCAGAATGCATAAAAGGCAGAACAAAGTTTATTTGTGAATATTATAAATTTCTTATAGAAGTTAGTTTGAAAAACGAATTTTTACAATGTTGGAGATATAGATAGAAATGGAGAAAGAAAGTCAGAGACCACCGTTTAAAGCAAAGTTATGTATTCTCATATCATCCAGGAGGACTAGATCTTACTCTGGGGTAAATACTGATTATGAATGAAGTAGATCTGACTGCACATCTTCTTCTTGAGAGGCTTTACTATTGAACCCAATATCCCTCGTTACTCCCGCGAGGATAAAAGAGCTAAAGGGAGAAGTACTGTGATACTGCAGCCAGTGATTGAAGGTTTTAGAACTCTAATCCATTCATCAATGTCTTCAGTCTCCATGCATCGATGTCATCATGGCTTTAATCTTGAGAGTATTGTCAGCTTTACTCATCAGAGGACTAATCAATCTATGTAGAACGTTTGACATTGTCACTGTCGTGTAAAAATCTGCTCACGTCATCTCTTGGCAGCTCCGGACGTGTTGGCGAAGTCATGGTGCAGAGACAATATTATAACGTTATTAGCGGCCCCCATATTTGCATATCAGAAACCGATATGTGCACTCTTAAACTGAGAGTGATATCTGACATTTTTAGAGTGCAGATATTATCTGACTTCAGTTTGAGAATTAACTCATATATTCAGTTCAGATAGTTTGTCTGTTTAGTCACTCCAATTTAAGGAATAAAAACATCTATTTTGCCCTATGACTTATTGTTAAGTAGAAAAACCCAGCTTTGGCTAACAGCGTCCTTAATACCACCTCTTAAGCAGCCATGCAGTTTGCTTTATTCTTGCAGCTCACCTGTTGGATGCAGAGCCTTAAAAACGTAACTTTAAAACAAATTGAAGTCCCAGTGAAACAGACATTAGTGCGTCTTTAGCTTCTGTAATGTAACGTATTCCTCAGTGAATATTTTAGCAGTGCATAGTTACAAGAGGGATTTAAATCTGATTCTTTGCATTTGATTGGACCGGGATAAGGAGGGTGGAAGAGTAAACTTTAGACACAAATCTCTCTCTCTCTCTCTCTCTCTCTCTCTCTCTCTCTCTCTCTCTCTCTCTCTCTCTCTCTCTCTCTCTCTCTCTCTCTCTCTCTCTCTCTCTCTCTCTCTCTCAGCTGTGCCCATGCTTTTACTTTCACCCACGTTCTGAATTAGCAAGTTAATGCACATAACACATTGGAGACACTGTTGAGCAACAATTCACACAATCTAAATTGAACATGACAGCGTACCAGTAGTTTGGTATGACGGTACGGAATATTAATGCAAAGTCTTTTTTCTGTAGTTTTATTTCATTCGCTTAAAATTTATTTCTTACATTTTGATTGTTTTTCATAGAACTCAAACATTGTTCCTTATCTAACGAAATTCATAGCCTAACAAAATGTCCCCAGTGTCCGAAGTAAATTTACAAGGCACTGTGCTGTAGACGGATAGCGTCTCCTAGGTAATTATCAAACATCCCTGCTCTGTTTTATAGATCTGACATATTGGACTCAAATCCTGATTCATCTCGCTGTGTTCATGCTACCACACAAGTTCAAACACGCTACCCTGTGTTCGAGCATACAACTTGAGTGGCAGATAACAATAGACCGTCATTGGCAAAGACAAAAGAAGTGCATTCTTAAAAAATGCATGAGAACCTTTTTGTTTCGGACCTCCTCTCACAGTCGCTACTTTTGCTCAGGCGCATTTTAGTAATGGTTCTAGGAAGATGTGTCGCTCAAGCGTAGCGCAGATACAGCAAAAATACCTGTTGCACGCACATAAGTTGTTTTATTATGAATATTTTATTCCAGAGAAAACAATAGAATACAGGAAGTAGCAGTCTTTACAAAAAAGAAGCGTATTTGTCTCCAGCACTTTAAATATTTATCAAAAGCACATCTGACATTGTTCATTTGTGTGCATTCGGAGAGCAGTCTTGCATTCTTCACTTCAAAACAATAGACCCGATGACCCATCATGCATAGGGAATTATGCTTTTAGTTTTTAGTCTCTACTGATTCTGCTATTTAGCGGTATAGAGCCGAGTTAAATATTGCTGGGGAAACAAAGGGGCCTCATGAATTCTGCATTGTTGGCCGCTTCTCAAGCGCTTCCTAAAGTTTGAATGAGTTTTAAAGACTGAACTTTCGGACTCTGTCTAAAATGGTGCCATCGCAAATCACAGCGAAGGCACGAACTCCGCAGCAAAACTGGAAGCTCTAAAAATCAATAACTGTGGAAAATGAACACAAATGGTGCCTTAACTTTTTCTTGAATCACTTTTTGTATTGTGCGTAATCTTCACTGGGCTAAATTAACATTGCGGCGGTTCAAAGTAGGTGATAACGCCATAATTAATTTTCATATCTGCATTTCTCAGTACTGAGTTGAGCTTAAGTAGACTCTTTAGATCTGTGATTCCTTTCTCACAACTGTTGATGAGCTCTATTCTCGTTGAAGATAACTGAGTGATTGAACCAATTACAAGTAAAACAGTTTTGATGTTTTCTATCTCACATGAATATAAAAGAAAATGTAGTTTCTGAATTTTATTTTGCCATTTATCTTTACAGATTGCAAGTGCGTTGTTTTGGGTGTGTTTTCTCACTCAAGGAAATTTCAAAACATTCATGCGATGTGATCTAATCTGTAGTATTCTGGCTGTGAGGCGGGCAGTCTAACCGCTGGGTCACACTGACACTGTAACATACGCTTCAGTAGCAGCTTGACTCCAATAATACCAACCCCCAAAAAAACGTTTCTGCCCTGAGGCTAAATTGTGAACCATTGATCTTTTGAACTCTTGATGGGAGTTTGTCCGTAATATTTATCAAAGAGACTCACACTAAACCAGTTTGGACACGTTCATGTTCACTTCAAGGCTATACGCGCCACAGAGTTTAAGAGAGGACGTGGACGAATCAGAATTTGAAGGAACCAAAGCTTGTAAAAGAAATCTACTGAAGTGTTTTTTTTTTTTTGATAATTTTCATTAATGATTTGGGGTTTTGAATCTACTCTAGGCCTCTTTCTATTTATGACTCATGTCCAGTTTGAGTCTCTATAGTGTAAAAAAACAAGCATGATGAATATTAATAGGAAATACCCTTTAAAGATCAAATAGCTTGCCACGAGAAAGATCAGGCAGAATGGTGGCACAGAGATTCCTTAATGTGGAAAAGTCCAGGCTCAGGCCCCCGAGTAACTAAGCCTCTAACCTGTGGAAGTGCCCACGAGCAAGGCATCGCACCCCCAACCTCTGACCTCCTTGTAGAGAGGAATAAAGCACAACAACATATTTTGTCCTCTGGGAACTCTGCTGACGATCACAAAATTATTAATGAAAAATAGCCTTTTAAGATCAAATAGCATGGCATGATGAATGGCGCTGTCAGTGGCATGCTGTTTGGTTTCAGATCTCTTTTGTATGTCATCGTTTGCATTCAGAGCGACCGGGCGAAACCAAAGATGTATTTCTCAGAGAGGACATTGCACCCTCTGTTCTCAGACACCAAACCAACATTTTTATTCTTGTGTGGTATGTCGGCTGTGCGAGATTGATACGGTTTCGACGGTGCCTAAAATTCATTTACGTTCCCAAGAAATCCGTTTGCTCAGCATGGCCAAAGTACATGCGCCCCATTATAAGATTGGAATGTATATGCGATCCTCAGCACATTTTCTGGAAATGACCATTCAGAATGAGTAATGAAGGCTACACCAACATTACATTACACCTAACTCATATACATGAGTCCAGAGGGGAAATCACTGTGGTTTAATTCTATGGTTTATGTTGGAAATGGACGGCACTAAACAAACATTTTCTTTCAGGTATTCCATTGACTGGAAGAGTGACTTGGACAGCTACTTTGACATTGATCCAGTGGAGGGAACGATTTCCACGAACGAACTCCTTGACAGAGAGAGCATTGCCCGGCACAATATCTCCATCGTGGCGACCAAACTTAGTAAGTATGACAACAAGATCGATTGTGATTCATGCAGGTGTCGTTGTCCATAATCTGTGTGAAGGATTTAACACACTTTTACTCAAGTCAATACTCAATCCCATTTTGCTGGAAAGGTTTATAGGTAACCATAAACCATGATGGCTCTCCCAGAGGAATGTATCTTCAGGACATTGTCTCCTCCAGCATACCCTCCTACACTCTGTTTTCATTTTTTTTACCGTCTTTTATTTTCAACACATTTGATGACATTGGCATTGAAAGACAGCTTGTCTCGCCAGAGTCAACTTTTACTTACATCGCAGTCAAATTTGAACCTTCTAGAGCCTCACAGCAAGCAGATGCAGCGGCGTCACAGCATGTCGTGAAAGAAGGAACAGACGTGGAGCTGCGGTTTTTAAGACGTGTCATCAAGCTAATTATGTTTTTATGAAGGAAGTGGAGCAAATTTCCGGATAAATAAGCAAATCCATCGTCATCAAGTCATCAAATCTGCTGAGAACCGTCAAAGTCATTATCCCAGAGGCTGGCTGGTGCTCAATCAAAATTACACACGCTGTATATTCATTAGGACAGACTGTGAAATATGAGCTGTTAAAACTTGAATCATTGTCGCCTTGGAAACTGATATTACTCACTTCCCCTCAAGGTCATGGTAGTGACATGCTAATTCTGCTTCCTGTGTGTGTGTGTGTGTGCGTGTGTGGCTTTTGTGCATAAATGTCAAGGAACTGGAGGATGAGGTAGAGTGAAAGGATGTGGGGTGATGGAAGGAGGGAGTAGGAGGTTTTACAGCACAAATGTGTTACATGTTTACTTTATCCAACGTAATCTCATGGGAAGGCGTATAAATAATCCATATGAACAGATTCACATTCAGAACCTTTATGTACGGGACACAATTTTTGGATTGGAAGCGTTCTGATTCTCTCCTTAGTATTAACCAATTACTTGCAGGCTTTAATTGAATCAAGGAAAAGAGTCCCTGTGGAGAAAGGAAGAGGCGGATTGAGTTGGCCAAAATGCCCTCACCAACTATCATCCGACGATGGTTTAGATTTTTATTAGTTAAAAATGTTCTTATATACTAGCTACTCAAATACCGGTCAAACACGTCGTCTCTCAACTCCAACTCCAGTCTCGCGTCTCTCGTTGCTCATCAGGATGTAAACAATGAGCAGCGCACGGAAAGGAAGTCATGATAACGCTTTTTAGGCTCTCCGGGTGTCTTTTTACTCCTTGTTGTTACCGTGAATCAGCGGCAGTTAAGGTCTGGGCAACAAAAACAACATGGTTCAATTTTGAAAAACAAACATGGTTGTGCTTGAAATGTCACGCAGGAAGCAATAAATGTGTCTTTATTGCACGCTAAATGACTTACACATGTTTGTACAACTCATTGACATTTGGTTTATCATACTTGATACAGGAATTAGGCAGTATTTCTGCACATCTTGCCCTCGCTCACGTTATCATCACCTCCCCCAAGTCAGCCTCTGATCCAAGCCTCTGCCCTCTCTCGTTCCCCTCTAGAGACGATATTCACCGTGAGAGAAAAGAACAGAGTTCACATCCAAAGCTAGTGTTAAAGAAAATAATGGTTGAACTGGTGAAATGGGGATGGAGATAAAACCCAGCAGCTTGGAGTTTGTATCCCAACTCTTGAGTTCGTATCTGTCTTTGACCTTGAGCGAGATTTGGCAGAACTTTGTGCTCTGAGTATTGGAAAGATGTTACGGCTCCTCTGAGGTGCACTATATTATCATCTCCGGGATGTTGTCAGTCTGTTATTCAGATTCTAACACCATGAAGAGCAGCAATAAATACTGAAGCAAGACACCTTGAAAACCCACTGTAATAATGCATTGTATGAGGTGAGGTCATGCACTGAAAAAAAAAAAAAAAAATTCTGACATTTCTACACTGGAACACCCTCAGTTGGCCCTGCAGAGCAGTTTTTAATAAATAGTAAATTCATGCAGAGCTCCACATTTGACCCGTTTCTGCGTCTGCTGTGTCTCCTTGCTGCTAATGCTTTTCAACATTTCTCCACCCACACCTTTTATTGCCCATTACAATGACTCAGAGGCAAATAATCCAACAATATGAGTCGTTGGATGACATTTGCCTCGAATAAGAGGCGCGCGTACACGGCTGTGATTAGTACGACACCTGAGTTGGAGACTTTTCACTTCAGAAAAAGCCTTCAGAGATTAGTCCGGTCGCTGCTAGACACCGCAGTCATGCAGCAAAATGAGAGCAGTCTCTGCTGCTCTCCCGAGACACAGTGCACAGCAGAGGCCGTGCTAAATAAGAGCCGGGGTTAAATTAACGGTTGTGGCATTTAAGCCCAGTGGCAATTTTGCAGAGTCAAAAAGAGGGGAAGAGCTATTAAATGCAATAATAACCTTGGCAGGAGGAAAATGAGGAAGCACGCTCCCTATCTATTTACAGCAATTGAGTGTAGTTTCACACCGAAGATGGAGTTTGTGTTGCGGGTTTGCTGACTTATTCTAACCAACGTTGCACTTTCAACAGATTGCTGAGCATAAGGAATGCTTCTATCTCTGTTTTTGCAGCACATTTTATAGATGTGTGGTTGATTGCGTGCCTGCTCGCTTGGTTGATTAGTTTTTTATTAAAATGAGCTTAATCAAAAAAAAGTAATACCCAGTAGAAAAGCAGTAAAAAAGCAGGCAACTTCATGGCTGACCGATCAAGCATTCTGTGGCAAGACAGAAATCTGTTAAATAAAAATAAATAGAGCATTTGCTGTGGGGCTGAATCGCTGACTTCAGTCAGATTTGAATATAATCGCTATACCATTGCTCCATCTAGTGGGCTGAAATATATATCACCGATGACACACTGAGAGGCAGTCAACAGTTATGGAGATGAGGTTTTGAGATGAGATGAGGGGGAAACCATGAACTCTTGTATCCAAAAGTCCAGGGACTTTAAAGACATCTTTTTTTTTTTATTATTATTTCTTTTTTTTTTTTTTTTACAGATTTCATTCATCTAGATTTGAAGTCGTTCAAACTTTTTAGAGGCCAAAGAACTCAGGACCTCGATGACAGAAGAGATCAGTACTTTTTGCTGGCTGAGCATCAGTGTTAGTAGTTCAGTCGGTTCAAAGCAGCAAATCCCATGCTCAGTGTCATTTTTACCTCGGTGGGAAGATTGCTTTTTCCATCAAGGTCAGACACAGGTTACTAACTGAGCTGTGGCTGCGTCTCCAATCCCTTTGAGACGACTCCACAGAGACCCCCCCCCCCCCTCTCCTCCTCCTCCTTCCGCTCCTGCATTCTTCTAAACCACCCACCTACGCACCTACACACCCATACGCTGGCACTCACACAAACAAGTGCACACTAAGCCCCCCCACTGCAGTGCAAAGCCTATTCCCACACCAAATCCATAAAGTTTACCTTACTTGGGCTTTCGCACAAAAAGAACATTTCCCCGTTGTGGCCCCTGCAGTGAGGAAACATTGTAACAAACAACCCTGGATTCAACTGGGTCCCTCTCAAGGGGGCTTTCACACTATAATTAATATGGGCTGCACAGCTCATGGCTGAAACCTATAACGCAACCTGATGAAAAAAAAAAAAAAGAAAAGAAGAAGCTTGTAAAGAAAATATCCTCTCCAAAGAGCAATATCCCATAATGAGAGGCATGCTTTATTTTGTAGTCAGCGCACGGGATGCATTTGTGTTTTTATTTAATTCTCCTTCACGTCGTCAATCAAAAGCGCCATAAAGCGGCAGCGTCCGGGTTGCAATTCATGCACCAACATGTTCCAGACACATCAAACGTTTTTCAGGTAGACACATTTAAGCAGAGCGACTTACAGTGGGCGAGCAGCTATAGGCGCTCTAGCATCCGCTCAAGGACACTCTGACTGGACACTTGGGCATGACAGCCTCTTTAACCACTTTGGCCATCCTACTGCAACCCTCCTACTGATAACCCTTTACGCTTGGGCTCACCGTGCGATGGTAGTACTTTCCATGTCCACATGATGTCAGTGCTGAGAAAAAAAAAAAAGAATCCCCCTCAAAAAAACAACAACTCCCACATTGCATTCTTTTCTGCATTCATGTCACAGTGTGACATACTTTATTCAAACACTCCTGTGTTGTGTTTTTCTTCCACAGATAGTCCGGTTCTGACCAGTCGGGTGGCCGTCACTGTCAACGTGCTGGACATCAACGAGTTTCCGCCTGAACTCGCCAGTCCTCATGAGACCTTCGTTTGTGAAAATGCCAAAATGGGACAGGTACTTTCGTACTTACTCTCTTCTCTGCCTCTTCCTGTGCAACGCGCCGTGCGGCCGTGGCATTTAAGACGGCAGGTTTTTCTTCCGTGTTAAGACGTGTTGATTTTTCAGTGAGTTGACAGCTGTTGATTGGAGGTTTGTTTGTCCTCCCGTAAAGGTGATGGAGCTTCAGGGCCGTTATGGAAACGTGTTAAACTGAATCTGAAAGGTGTGCATTTATAAATAAATGCTGGTAAAGTCTCACTGTTTACACTTCGGCAGATATGAACACCAATCTTGAGGTTCGTGGAGATCATTCTTTCAGCTTTTGCTCTAATGAATACAAATATTTAGCTCTCACTTTGACGCCTAACAGAAGGTTGATTTCCAGTGTTCTACTCAAGGTCACTTGAATAAAACCTTTTATTTCAAGGGAGTGCGCGGAGAACCCTTCAGCGCACACTATGAATCTACGCCACAATCCGTTCAAGATTTAGAGTTCGATTCAGCAGAAGAAGCAATCATAAAGCACAGCAGCACTTTGCATATCAGCAGCCTAGAGTACATTTCAGATGATATATTTGAGATGCAGCAGAGAAGTTGCCTGTGTGCATTGTAAACCACCTGTGCCTGTAAATTAGCCCATTAACCGGCATCTATATGCAGTTAGCGTTCGGAGGGAGCAGCTTCCTTGGCAGTCTATCAAATTGCTGTAGACTCCTCATCACATCGAGGATGTTTTTGTTGGTCCTCGGGCCTGCTGCAATCAAAACAGCGGCTGTGCCCTGCATGTGAGGACATCACTATCTTCCTAACATGAAGTTGGCTGTGATTTTTTTTTTTTTTGTCATGTTGTCATCCTTTGAGATTGACTCAGGACACTTGGAAATGGGGTTTCAGGCTAATTTGATGCTGGATGTTAAACAAAATCAAATTCCGAATGCAAAAATCAAGTCACACATCTGAAAACTTCTTTCAATCAGCTGCTCGCTACATCAGGATGCTGCACGGCTGCGCAATTCTTTTTTTGCCAAAGCAACCTTCAACGTGTTGGAAAAGTACAAAAAGAATACAAAAAAGACGAGTACTAGTCAAAAAAAAGGCAGAAATCAAATGCAAGACTAGACAACCACAGCCTTCTATTCAGATCAGCCGCAATCAACATGCAATATGTGCCGTGTATTCGGAAAGGCATCACCTCTCTCCTCCCCTCCCTCCAGTGCAGAACATACACTTTCCTCCAGTGTTCCCACAGCATGATTCCACCAGGTGTTGTGCACAGCTGCTGGATTATAAAGGACTGCAGATCCTCTCTTGTAAAATCCACCACACGTCTCCCCAGATGATTATCTGCACTCGCGCTGCTGAAAAAAACCATACAAACCGCTTGATTGGGAGAGTCTCCCACTGTGCCGTGACCTCCCATGGAAAATAGCATGTAACCGGGAAACGGTTAATCAAAAGAAGCAACTGACAATTCTCATGTAAATGTATGGGACGATGAGGAGGGAGGGTGGCCTGAGACCTCACGACGGAGATTTGCTAATTCAAAAAAGCTGTGGCAAAGTAATACCGCCGACTGTTTCCTTATTTCATTATTTATTGCGCTCGGAGTCCTAACTGGTCAACTGGTCAAGTGTGAAATGAGAAAAAGCAACCACAAAGGAAACATAAAACAAGAATATTTACTGCTGTTAGGTGCTTCCGTCTTAGATATACTTAGGCCAGCCAGTGCTACTATGTGTTCCTCGCTCTTTAATGTATTTCGTTTCACAGGCTTTTTATAATGCCACATTGAAATGCTAACCCACCGAATCAGTCTTTTATGCTGTCATAATTACATTTACATTTACAGCATTTAGCTGGCACTCTTATCTTGCGCAATTTACAATGCAGCTGAGTGCAAAAGCAGAATACACTTAAAGCCATTAAACATACACAATAGAGCCCAGCAGTTAGAGCGTCCACAGCTCCACTTATGATCGAGGCGAGGTGGGAAGCACTTTACAGTCCAAGAAAAGGAGCATTTCTGTCACGATAGCTTATAATTAATAGTGTAATTAGAAAATAAAACACACCTCATGGCTTTTAAAGGCTAATGCCAAATACTGATGATGAATTCCCCCTTGAGGGATTAATAAAGTACGCCTGCTTCCTTCTTCTTTTTTTTAGCACTGAAGCTGATAGACAGTGTCCTACTCTACACATATTTTCATATGCTTGGCATTTAAAAGGTGCTTAATATGAAATTCAGAGCATATCTATTGCCTCCACATGGCTCTCAACATGGCAACAGCTGAGCCAGCGGGTAGGAGCTAGGATTGCCCACGGATCCAACAGTGCTGACAGAGAGAGGGGGGGGGGAGCACTCTTCCGTGATCACACAGTCGATCGGATGGCGTAATCAGGTTTAACCACCACAAGAGCGCAGAGCGGCGTTTGTGAGTTAGCCAGTGGAGCACGCTCACGTGCACTAAATGGCAAGCGTGGTGTTGCGACACACAAAGAGGGAGAGTGACTTCATCCTCTGCTCAGGTAGACATTACACCACGATATCTTTGCATCGCACAGTTGTTTGCGGCTGTGTTGATGCTCTGAATTTCGAGTGTCGAACCCTTAAAGTTAAAATTAAAGAGCGGTGCAGAGTTAAAAGAAGGACTCAAATCAAATCCTTTGGAATATGATGGGAGAGAGACAGTTGTTTGACATACATCACAGGTTCCTGGCCAGTTAGAATCGATCCAGGGACACAACAGCTTTATATTATGCAACTGCTCGTCCTCTGGAACACTTTGCATAACATGCAATTTCAAGACATCACTTTGTGGTCAATTCTGATGGACATTAGACAATATTTTTGAAAAAAAGGATTGACAGATTGAATGCAAGTGAAAGTAATTGCTCTTTGCAGCTTCAGATTTATTCATCGCCAAGCTAATTTGGTCGCTAAAAAAAAAATCCATAGTGCAAAGTGTACAGCTGCTGTGGGGAAAACAACAGGGCGCTCGTCACACCTGGTGTCGGGTGAACTCCTCTGGAGGGGATTTCATTCAGACACTGAGAGGGGAGAGAGACGGAGAGCAACACATCGGGGGTAATGTAACAAGGCAGGAGGGCTGATGGGTGGCTCCTGCACCAGGTCCGAGGCATCAGGTCTGCAGCAGGTCAAGCCCGGTGAGCCCGGGGGGAGGGGAGCAGAGCGGTAGCACAGCCGGCAGCACAGCCGGTTTTAGGCGAAGCTCTGAGACGTTTGGGGAGAAGAAGAAAGTCGTCAGCAGTCTGGTACAGAGGCAGCTGAATCAGCGGCCTGTGTCTGGCACTAGTGGAAAAATTAGATGTTGTTTCAGTCAATGCTTTAATGCATTTTCAAGTCTTCCTGTTTGTTGAAATGTTGTAGTTGTTGTATTTATCCAATTGAGTCTCTTTTCTTCATGTGGGTTATTTTGGGATGTCAGTTGGAGTTAATGCTCTGAGAGGATGTACTGTAGTACAACATATAAAATAACTGGTTTCTGTTCGTCACCCTTGAACAAGCACCAGCAGTTTTGTATTAACTTTATCCATCACACTGTGTGCCGAGGTGATCTAGAAATGTTAACAAAAGTGCTCAGCGAGTGCATGCGAGAACAATTCACTGTCTTGTTTCAGCGCTGACAGGTCTGACATGCAGTCAGTTCAGGACTAGTTGACACTTCTGTTCAATGTTGAATAATTTCACATTTTCTGCCAGAGCATTTTGACCTGTAGAATGTTTTATTTCCCATTAAAAAGAAACATCTGACATTGATGAAATAAAACCTTCCGACTGTGCAAATCTGGACAGTTTCCTGTCAACCAGTGTCTCCCATACAGACAGGACAAGTAGAAACTAAAAGCCAAGTGAGAGAAAAAATGCCTTCCAGTTCATGATCAAAGAACATGATTTGTGTTTTTCATTTTTAACAGGTGATTCAGACATTCAGTGCAAAGGACCAGGATCTACCGACTGCTGGACAACAGTTCTCCTTCAAATCACCAAAGGAAGACATGAAAAACAAGAATTTCACCATTCGGGACTTTGGAAGTAAGCCTTGCCTTATTTTGATAACTAATGTTGGTGACATGGCAAATTAGTCCAGTACAGTGCGAAACAGCAGACTGATTTCTGAATATGTAATCTGGGGAGATATTTAAATTTATTTATTTATTCAAGCCTTATTTTACCATATTCTAATTGAGATTTGAAATCTCTATTTTGAGGGGCTTCTGGCCAAGAAAGCAGCATAAAAAGTTTCAGATAAAAAAAAAAAAAAAACACAGTCACACTTAAAACATAAAAGCAAAAAGTAAAAAACAAGAGAAAAGAAATGTAATTTAGAAGAATGAAGTCGGTGGGTTTTTACTCTTCTGTTACAACGCCGCTGGTCAGGACGGAGTTTTCAGCTGCAACCGCTGTATGAGAGCAAGTGCAGAGCGTCGGCCATTAGCTAGCTATTTGGGTGCAAATAATCCAAGAAATACAACCATTATTCTTAGCATTCTCTCTCTGCATGAAGCTAGTTAGTGGGGACCATTTGAAAAGGTTGTTGCTCATAGCGAACGGAGTGACACGTCCCGGTGCTAAAAATAAGACAAACACACGCAGTCAGACGTTGTCTTATGATAAGGGCATATATGACACTCTGCGGTGTGCGCTGGCCGAGCCCTTTGAAGTCGAACCAGAAAGACGGGTAATGAAAAGTGGGACATGGCAGGATGAGGCCAGGGGAAACGAATGCATTCACCATCCCTGACAACACCGGGTCCGAACCTCTGATCCAGTTTTCCCTTTTGGACACACCGTCTTGCTGTTTCCTCACTGCCAGAGGCCCCTTGCAAGCACACACTCTCCAGATACAGAGGGAGATCTGATGGGCAGGGACAGGAAACACAAACACCACAGGCACCGCAGGACAGGTCCAGGGGGGGGAGAGGGAGAGAGAGAGAGAGGGAGAGAGAGAGAGAGAGAGAGAGAGAGAGAGAGAGATTTGCACAACATGCAAGGTGTGCTAAAACGCCTGACCTGTCAGGAAAAAGTGCCAGGCTCCGTCAGTAGAACAAACCCGGCGTGACAGGGGTCAGACGGTCTAGCTGTAGCGGACAGACCCGGGCAGGTCCGACCTGACACGTTCCCCCTCCGCCGTACGCACTGTCGGCCTCTATTCCACTCGCCCGTCCTCACACCTCCAGGCTGTCTTCCCAAGTTGTTCCCTTTTGTGTGCTTTTTATTTATTTTCCGTATCTATCATCTCTCATTGCTAATCTGCCGTTCCTCCGGAGTGATGCCGCCTGCACACAGAGATAACAAAATAACAACCGATCCCAACAGTTGGGGCGGCGCGGACGCTAAACGCTAAATGCTAAACGCTTTGCAGTGTTTCAGGGGAATGATGTACTGGGTGTGGTTGGGCTCCATCGGCTTTTAAAGAAAGCGCCGTAAAACGGCGAGGGCTTTGATAAGGCCGCTCTTTGATACGTTGCCGTTTCTCTTCACATTTCGAGGAGGCACATTGGGTAGAGGATTTAATATCAAACATAAAGAGTTATCAGACATTGAAAAAGTTTTATCTCCCTCATACTTGGACCTCCAGACTTGTAATGTCGCTAAGGTGGATTGTCTGATTGATGTGAGGTTATACTTTGGGTGAGTGTTCTTTTGCTTTGGTCAGAAAACTCTCTAACCTGTACAGATCAAGGAATAAGCACTTGCTGCACTACTTCAGGCCTCCCCATGCAAATTTGGAAGATTCTTTTAATCTAAGACCAAATGCTCTTTGAAAAAAAAATCAATGCCTGTTTTCAAGATTTCTTTTTGATTCACCTCCCCATAATCCAGACAACACCGCTGGGATCGTGACGAAGCGGAATGGCTTCAGACGGCGTCTGCAGGAGATCTACTTCCTCCCCGTGGTGATTGACGATAACGGCTACCCTCCGAAGAGCAGCACCGGCACCCTGACCATCCGTGTATGTGGCTGCGAATTAAATGGCTCCCTGCTAACCTGCAGCGCCGAGGCCATCTTTCTCCCCGTGGGTCTCAGCACAGGAGCTCTGGTCGCCATCCTTCTGTGTATCATCATCCTGTTAGGTGAGACCTGCTGTCTTCTGGCTTGTAAACATTCTTCTTCGGACCACCGGGTAATTTGTAATCACAATGGAAACAGGGAGTTGTTACGTGTATCGTCAAAACACAGCAAAAAGTAGCCTCCCACTTCGGCAGCTATGACTGGGTATGAAATATTGAATGTATCTTTCAGAAAGGATTATTGTTATTATTTGTCTCGGTAAGCGGCGTGCTCTTCTGAACTAAATCCCTTCTCCTTTGTTATTAATATTGATGCAAAATATAGAATAATTTTCCGTTTTTCTTTCCAGTTAAATTCATGAATTCATGAGCAATAACCTCTATAACGTTGTGAAATGAAGTGTCCATACTACTACTTTCTCCAAACCATCAAATCTGTGGTGTCTCAGCAAACACACATCATATTTTCAGTTAACATGTGAAGCTAAGTTTATTGAAAGACACTGAACTCGACAGCTCAAGTACAAATTTCAAACAGCCATATCTATTACGTTTTTTTTACACCAGTCCAAACACACTGATCTGACCGTCAGACTTGGTCTGGCATCTCTCCAGGAGTGTCCGCAGTTAATTATAGAACGCATATGAATTTGGTCATTCAATGAGACGTTCAAGATTGGAGGGAGGGACGCTTGGCTCTATAAACTAAATCCAATCTTGCTGCTCTGTGGCTTCTTCCCAGGCTACAGCTTTTTACATTTCCCACAAGGTCATGGTTGTAAAACTCCTCCTTCATTCTCCGCTATTAATGTCCAAACTCATTTACATAGCAGGGAGGAAGTAAATGTAGCTTTATGGGATCACTTTCTGAATTATGAATATAAGGGTGATCGGTTGTTACGGAAGTTCCTGTTTTACAGTGGAAGTCAATGGTAGCCATGACCTTTGAATTGAGCTCTATTTACTTCTCTATCTCTCTCTCATATTCACCTTAGCAAAGAATCCACTGTTACATTCTAGCTGCGTCTCATCATAAATCCTCTTTCATTGTCTTCATGCATGTATTAATGTGAAATATCTGCTTGGATTTCATCGTTTTATGTATAAGTGAACATAAAAGCACACGGCCGATTGTTGTGCTGTGCGGTAGAGCTGTGACGGTGCGTTCTCTTCATCTCGGAGGAATGTCTTCAAAGCTCCAAGTTGACTCACCCCCCTTACACCCCCCACCACCACCACCCCTACTCCCCACCACCACCACCACCCCCACCCCCTCAAGGCTGAGGCTGACGCCAAACTGTCACGCTGTCCCTGAGAAGGATAGTGGCAGAGAAAATCAGACCTCACACTGGGAACACTTCCACAGAGCCACTTAGCTCATGTGCAGGATTTGTCAGGATGACCCAGTCGTCCTGCGAGGACAAATGATGAGGTAAATTAAAGAGATCAGCGCCGGGACTTTCATCTGCATTGCCGTTTCTCCCACACTGATGTGGATTGGCTGCACACGGTGACGAACTGTGTTCAACCAGTGTGTCCTCCAATAACTGACTGTCGTTGAAGTCTTAGTTGGTGCCACTGGGGGGAGCTGGCACACTATACACAGGTAGATCAAATCGCATGGCAGTCGAGGGAGGCGGAGAGGAGGTGAGATTCAGCGAGGGTGGAAAGAAGAGACCTTCTTTTTCCAGTCTGAATGTATTTATTGGACTCATTCACGTGAATGATTTCAGTTTTATCCTGGCCATTGCTCTTGTGCCGGGATGCAAGTGTATATTAAAAACCCAAAGGAAAACACATACTTTACTGCATATTTCACCGAGGAGACAGAGAGGGACACACACAGTGAGAAGGATGCACTGACAGGAGAAAGGCAGAGAAAGAGATTAACGTTATGTGTTGAAAATCCCACTGTGGCACTACAGTGTCTAAAATATGCAGAACTTCGGGCAACCTCTGAAGGGTTGCACGAAAAAAACAGTAAACTGTGTGCTTTGGGTATATTCTCAGTGGTAACATTTTACCCAACAGTGCTTACAGTTCTCGTGCTATCTATTAAAAGCATATAATGCTGCCAGCACACTTTATTTGCCTTGAGCCACAAATGCAGTTCAACTCCCAGAAGGCATTGAATTGCAGGTCAAACTGGGAGGAAAACTATGTTCTAGATGTCTAGGTTACTTATAACCATAGTCTCAGTGGGATTGCATTTACTGTATCTCAGGGTGTTACAGGATTTGACTAAATAATTTAATTCTGGCTGAAACATAGGTAACATGTAAACCAGACATCTAAAATACTCCACTGCCATGGCTGCGTCCCTGTGAGGCTGCACTCAGGCACAGTGGTGCTTCGAGCTTACAGTCAACACCTGAATGTTAACATGCTCACAATGCTTTATATTCACCATCTTTTCTTAGTTTGTAAGCATGCCAAAGATAAACACAAAGTACAGCTGAGGCTGCTGGGAATGCAACTAGTTTTTCACATACATGTATAAGCCAAAGTGAAAATAGCATTTAGACCTGATGGTGGTACTAGCTACAATGTCAGGGGATCATCGAAGTCATAACAATTCATGCTGAGGGGGGATTTGAATATAAGTCACCTTTAATGAGATTTAATGGCAATCCATCCAACAGTTTTCTGGACATTTTACGGCAAAACAGCAATGCTCAGCACATGATGGCGCCGTGTGAAAATTCACCAAAGTCATTTGGGTTCGTCCCCTGGGGACCTTCAATGTCTGCACGAAAGTCCATGGCAATCCATCCAAAAGCTGTTTAAATCTTTTAGTCTGGATCAAAGCTATGAACCGACCGACCCTGCAATCCCTTGAGCCATGCAGCTAACGTGGCTAAAAAGTGATGTCTTAATGTATAAAAAAAACATCCACTTAAGTTTTAACCCAAAAACCATAACTTGTAAACCATAATCTCTTTCTTTCTGACAGGAAATGTGTTTAAGGCTCAGTAACGTGGGTGTGTCAACAGTGGACTAACATGTAATTATCTCGATTTGTTCCCCCAGTAATCGTGGTCCTCTACGTGGGCTTGAGGCGACAGAAGAAAAAGGAAACCCTCATGTCATCCAAAGAGGACATCCGGGATAACGTGATCCACTATGACGATGAAGGTGGCGGTGAGGAGGACACGCATGCATTTGACATGGGGACACTTCGCAATCCCAAGGTTGTCAAAGAGAATCTGTTCCGCAGGGACGTCAAACCTGAGATGAAAAGAGGTCCCAGGCCGCCGGTCTCGCAGGACAGCGCTGACATCCGAGATTTCATCAACCAGCGTCTGAAAGATCACGACGTGGACAACGCAGCACCACCCTACGACTCCCTGGCCACGTACGCTTACGAGGGCGACGGCTCTGTGGCAGAGTCGCTCAGCTCCATCGACTCTCTTGCCATAGATCTCGAGGAGGACTATGATTACCTCAATGACTGGGGGCCCCGCTTTAAGACACTGGCAGGGATATTTGGGGAACAGTCAGAAACTCAGTCGGACTCAACCACTACGGAGAATACACATTGATGTTATTCACAGACTTGAAAAGCAAATATGTAACAATGTTCTTTAAGTTGGCGTCACACACACACACACACACACACACACACACACACACACACACACACACACGTTCTCCCATTGTTTTCCTCCCATGTTATCTGTTTTCATCTTTTTCCAGCTCACCGGTTTCTATTTTATGTGGTACTTTATCATGCTCAGTCCCAAAATTGTAAAAAAAAAGAAAAAAAAAGACAAAAAAGAGGGAACATACGGTTACGTGATTAGATGAGCCAAGCAGCCAATCAATTACCTTTCAATTGAATGTTCTTGTCTTACATTTTGTTTCCTGTTGGGGAATACGCATACACACGGAAATGTTGTCATTTCCTACAACATCCTTAAAAGTGCCTCAATATAATTGTTCTTTCACTTGCTATTTCATGCCACATATCCAGTGTTGTTCTTTAGAACCCCATAGGTTAAGCTGACTCAGTCAGCATACTGTGCTCTGACTGGCTCAAGCATCTACCAAGACCAATGTCAATTCCGTGGGGACAATGAAGTGGCCCGAGTTTGGCCAAAGATGTTTTGAATGTTATTTATTGTTCTATTTATTTATTGGCTGATTGAGTTTGATTTGATTTTGTGTATTTATCTATTTATCTCTCAGTCATCAACCTGTATTTTTTATTTTTGGAGACACTCGAGGAATTTTGTAATTAAAAGGCCCACATGAAAATGTATGTTTCTGTTAGGTGGGTCCTGTGAATAGACTTGTACTAGAGTTGTAAAAAAAATATTAGGGCTAAATACTGCAGTTCAGTCATGTAATAAACACAGTTTTCTTAAATAAACCACACTCGGACAAAATCCCTTTCTGTGTTCACTTATTTTGCTCACATTATGTATGATATATCAATATTTAAAGTCATCCACCACTGGATTACAAAAATACCGTACTGTGCATGATTATGAGTTTGAAGTGACCTATTCCTTCTATTCCTGCAATTCTTAGCCACATTAGTGGTGGGACTAGGACTGGCAATGTTGGTCCGTTGGTCCACTACTTTGGTCCAAAGCACAATATCTCAACAAATATAAATTGCCATGGTGTTGTGTACAGTCATTCATGGTCTCAACAGGATGAAGCCTACTTTGGTGATCCTCTGACTCTGCCTCTAATGCCACCAGCAGGTTGACATTTTTGGTTTTGTGGGAATGGTTTTAATGGATTAACATTACATTTGTTACAAATTTGGTGCCCAGAGGATGAATCCTGAGGATTTTGGTGCTCTCCTCACGTTTGATGTATCCCCAGCAGCAGGTCAGATTTTTTTATCTATCAAGTTAAATATCTTCACCTGATGGATTGGTAAATTATTTAGTAAAGACATTCATGGTTTCTACACAATGCACCCAAATTACTTTGGTGTCACTGACATTTCCTCTAGAGATACCAGAGGGATGGGATGGGTTGGAAGGGTTGGAAGGAACTTTGGTACAGATATTAATGTTCTCCTCTGGAATAATTGTAATATACTCTATGTGATGCCCCCACGTTTAATCCAGCCCCATCATGAGGTCAAACATTGAATTTGCCCAATATGTTTCTATCCCATTAGCCTGTATCATGTTAACATGCTAAACTACAATGATGGCCATGGTAAACATTTCCTGCATGTCAGAATGTTGTCAACATTGCCATTAGGAGTGTTAACATATTGCTCCTAGCATTTAGCTCACAGGATCTATTTTAACTCATAGTAGCTCAAAGTACAGCCTCAGAGCCACCAACCTGGCTGCAGAATTTATCTCTTCAATCATCACCTTTTATATTCTCTATATTTTATAAATGATGTTTAAATTGCACTGCCTGCATTGCATGTGAACTTCTGTCCCAAATACCACCTTCAAGACAGCACAACCATCCTGGAAGAGAGAAATTACTCAACAGTTGACTGGTTTTCTTCAGGTAAATCGACAAACAAATGCTTTTAAAGTGAGTGTTTCCGGATTTGGCTAAAAGTCCCCATGCCAAGGAAAGGCAATCCAGTTGCAAGAATTACAAGTCACACCAAGGCTTCAGTAAGGTATCAAGAGGGCCAATTTCCCCAGTCATTGAATGGACTGGCTCAGACCTTTCTTTCCATGGTCTGGTGACGACATAATGGAAGTTCTGGATGAAAGCCAAAGCAGTCAGTGACATACAATGCAGAGCCTCAACCAATGGATGCGAGGTGATTCCCCTTTCTGTCTCTCTCTATCACATCCAATAGGTATCCCTCAAGGCCGAGCTTCAGTAAATGTGCAATGAAGTGTTTGAATTGACATTAAGCAATCTATGACCCTTGTAGACAGCAGGAATTACAACAATAGTGATATAACTGACCTTCTACACCCACACCATTCTTTTGAGTTATAGTGGTCTGAAACTGACACCAACAATGTAGTCACATTTTCAAAAGAGAAATGAGTGATTTAGAGCTAATTAGAGTATAAATTCAACACAACAGTAATAATGGAAACTGGGGGTATTATAGTTGGTTTATTTTAACTGTGACAACACTCTTTCCCTAACATTAACCACAGCGATATGGCAGTTTGGAAGGCACTGACAAACAGTGTTCCTGAGGATAAGGTATCATATCAATAGGTCATTTTGGAGATTTTTTAGAGAAGTTTGGGGTACTTGCTGCTCAGTATTTTACTTTTTGTGGCTTCAGAACAAAGCATTTAGTTGCAGCAATGAGCTTTCTTCTAAACGTTCCCGAACCACTATCCTTCAGTATTATCATAAAGGCCTTTTCTGTGGTCATTTTGCACTACCTAGTTGTAACAAGTCTGTGTTACCTCGGTGGGTTCCTCTGCGTACAAATAAGCCAGCACACTCAAGTAACGTTTGGCAATGTTTTATTGAATGGCTCAGTCGTTCTGCCAGCCTGTGTCTCCTGCTCCTCCCTCCTCATCTGTTCCTACTGGCATTTAATACCATAGACACACGATCCTCGATTGACGCCAGGTGAGGCTGATTAAGCCTCTTCCCGGCCCCGTTCCCTGAACCACTCCCACACTCCGTCCCCTCGCCACCACACTAGTTTATTATTAGTAATTAATGTTACTGCATTCTCTTTTTTTTCTCAAAACTGTGAGTGTAGCGCTGAAATGATCAGTCATTATTTGCTTAGGAGATCAACAGAAAAGTGTAAGCTCCAGCTTTTCCACTGTAAGGGTTTGCAGTTATTGTCCATCTTATACCATTACAAGCTGAATGGCTTTGGGTTTTTATGCATGCTAGCGACATATCCTTTGAAATAACCCCAACATATACATTATTATTTGGCTTCAAATTTGGAAAATGCGTTAATGGTTTTCAGGCAATCTACTTTGGAGATCCTCTGACTTCTCCTCTGGAGTTACTGTGAGATTGACATTAGTGGTTTGAGTGGAATGTCTTAACACCTATCAGATGGATTGCCATGACATTTGGTATGCACATCCATGACCTCCTCAGGAAAAACTGTAATCACCTTAGCTTTCCTCAATCGCCCTCATCAGGTCAAAATTAAAACATTTCCAATACTAATGACATTCCCATTATTCTCAGCTGTAATTTGTGTTTAGTGCTAATTAGAAATGTTGGCAAACCCTGCTAAACTTTATACCTCAACATGGCTTGTGCTTCTCTGTGAGCATTTTAGCTTCCCAATGATAACATATATCATAAAGCACCAATGTGAACAGCCGCATAGAGCTGCTGGCAGGGTCACATAGAAAGTTAACAATTGTAAGGCAACCCCTTGGGCTCTGGACTTGTAGTCATAAGTTTTGGACTGTTTTTTTATAGACATAATGATGACTGAGATTGTATGTTATGAGGTTTCTCAAGAGATCCGGTATGGGTACCACAACTCCTGTGAACCTTTATCCTATTACCATTGAGAGTATCTTGACAGGCTGCATTACAAGTGTGGTTTAGCAACCTGCTGCTCGGGACTGTAGATTGATTCAAAAGACTGTAAAGACAGCAGCCGGAATCAGTGGTGCAGAACTGCCCCAACTTCATAACATTTAGACCACTTGCTGCAAAAGCAAAGCCCAAAACACGACACCAGTCACCCATCAAATGTTCTGTGTGTGGTCCTCCCATTAAAAAATGTTACCAAAGCATCTAACACACACCATATATGATATGTAATGCTATGTTATCTTGTACTGTACATTGTGTATGACTTATTGTGTACATAAATAGTTTATCCCCTTGGGTTAAGGCAGAGAGAACCAGAGTACTAGAATTCATTGTATTTCCAATACACATGACAATAAAGTTGAACTTGAACAAAATATTTTCATTAAAAAATAACAGTGGGATGAATCAATAAGGACAACAATAGTTAGTTGCAGCCTTATGTGACTGGTTGGTTTGGCGAATGCATTATTTAAATACAGCAGGCAGTTGTGATCCTTGAAGACAAGGCCTATATCGCCGCTGCTGTTTTGCGTTGTGTTTCCCAAAACACAACATTTCCACATGATGACTCACCATGTCTAGTAGTACTCGGCAGTGTAGACAGACCAAACAGAGACATCAGCAGTAAGAGGGAGGAGTGGTGGGAGTGAGAGTGAGGGGGCTGCCATCCTATGCATAAACATGAGAAAACTGGCACAATCCACACAATAGCTCAGGGGAGAGCTACTATTACCACGAGCCAGAGCAAAAATAAGTGATGGCATTGATACTGTTTATGTTGGATCGGGTACAACCCTCTGTGCCCCAGTGAACAGCACTGTCCAGTCTCATTGTTTAGTTTTCTCCCAACTGCCAATAATCCACCATAAGTAGAGTGACTCCCTAAAATCAAAATATCCTGGCCTATCCAAATCCTCTTCCTTTCAATTGCATCAGAACAGCTAACTTGTTCTGCCCCAGATGAGGAAAACATTTGATATAGTGACATAGGAAAACATGACAATTCAAATGGCTTTCAAATTATGGGATCATTGTTCGGTGGGAACCAAGGTGTTTTCAGCATTTAGATGTCTGAGTCATGCAAGTCTGTACAAGCATAGCTGTCATGATTCAACAAAGACGAGTTGTCACAGAACCTTTGGAATAAACTCTTCTATTGTTGTAGTCACTGAACAATTTGCTTAGAATTAAATAAATTTATAAAAAACAACACCGCGACCGCTCTCCGTTATTACTTCTCAGTTTGCTGTGGAAATGTGCTTCAGTTTATAATGAACCCCTGTATTGCACACTCCTGCGGTTAGGGATTGTAGTGCTGATGCATATGGGTGCTTTAATTAATACCAGTCACTTTGTATTATTCTGCATCTGAGGGTATTTTCTCAGAGTGCTTATGCATATGGAAATCAAGCTGTCACCACTGCTGCCGAGTGCTCACTAAGCTGACAGGTTTGCTTTACAGAAATGTGCTGATCTTGGTGTGCATATATTTGTACCCACTAACCTTTGTTAACCCTTTTAATAATGCAGCAGCAGCGGTGAGTAACCTTGAGACAGTGGCACGTAAGTAAACACGAACATGTTTACCGATTGTTAAGCAATAATTAAGACATTACCTGATGGAGAAAGAAAATAAGTTGCTTGCAAGGGCAACTTAGAAAATGAACCTGTTAATTAGATAAACCTAGCTGATGGGTTTGCTTTACATCTATTGAAGATGTGAGAGTTATATTTTATAAAATTCTGTCACCACTTTTTACCGTGGATTTATTTTTCCTGATATAAACTATTGCCATGCAATATATGATGTGCTTCCCACGCTAAGAAATATGTGTTGTAAGGAAATGTTGTGCTAAACTACTAACTACAACTACGCAATCTAGCTAGTGGATTTTAAAATTAAGAAATATATATATATATATATTCTCCCATGACAAGTGTTTACAGTTTGTCATTGTTGGTCTTAAGTTTGAATGTCAGCAATTCAAATGTGATGCAATTCAATGGGAAATTCCCACAAGGTATTTTATCTTTATGAAGCTTATAATGCTGACTTGTGGAGTGTTAATTGATGGGGTGGTTTTGAAGGGAGTGGGTCTATGTTCCCTCAGACCTCTGATCAGTACCTCCGCCAACCCCAATAGTCCGAAAAATGTCCCATTGGACCGAAAGCCTATTTGCCAGGCAGCCCGTTAACCCGAATGACCTTCCTCTGCCTCTGATTGGCTTACTCTGACTCTAACAAATATCACTCCTCATGCCTAAAACCTAACCAACCCAACCAACTAAGCCAACCAGAACTAGCCAGACTGTCTGACTGTTATCGGATATTGTTAGCACTATATCTAAAAAAATTATAGACAGATTGTAACATGGGATAATGCAGAGGGAACATGGGTCTGAGGAATGACGGGGCCTACTTGGGAATGGACAAAAAGTTCATGAGGGAACATAGTGCTGAGGGGACATTGGGCATATTTTGGATGGAGAAGAAAATCAAAGGTGTTGTGGGAACACAGAACTGAGGGAACATACATATTGGTGTCAAACCCCATATAAAGTACATGTACAGCTCATTCGCTTAATCACTTAAGAAGTCTCAGCTACCAAACACAGCCCTTTCCCTGGTATTACACTGGAGGCAGGGTTGAAAAGAACAGGGTAAAAAAGTCAGCCAGTGAATAAAAAGCTTTGTGTTTTTCCTTTAAAAAGGTATTACAGAAAAATTAAGCTGCAAAGTAAGGTTTTAAATCCATCTGCACATTTCTGAAGGATGTGTGAAATTCCAAATTCTTCTTTTATGTAGCAACTTTATTTTCCAACTCGTCACTGTACTCCTGTAGCGCTGTGATTCTTGACAAATAAAAAAAAATCAATGTATCGCTTTCATTTTTTCTACTCGGCACGGAAGGCAGAACTGCTGGGGAACAAATCAACACTGACATTCAAACTTCAGACCAACACTGAGAAACTCAGTGCTAAGCTACTAACTACAACTACGCAATCTAGGTAGTGTATTTCACAATTTTATATATATATATATATACACATATATAGCCAGTGTTGTCAGGGAATGACAACATTCCCTGACAACATTTATTGCTTAGCCTGGGAAGCACATCATATATTGCATGTCTAATATGCATTAGTCTAATTGAGCAAAAAAAAAAAGAAAAAAAGAAGGAATATTTGCCTTTACATCTATAGGCAAAAAATAGTTTATATCAGGAAAAATAAATGCAGGGTTAAACATGGTGACCTAGAACTCTCACATCTTCCATATGAAAACAAAATGTAATACATCAAAACTTTGACATTTTTTTTTATTCACCAAGCAACATGTAGAGGTAGAGAAAGTTCTCTGAATATTGATCTTCCCCTCAATCCTCACTGACACTTCTGTAGTTCAGAATGTCCTGGATATTACTGCCCCGGGCGATAAATGGCAAGATTGGAAACAGATGCATTAAACATTAAATGCCACAATAACCCAGCATGCAGCCTGTACTCCAGTCCACAATCATTCTCTCCTGCTTTAATATGGCAATGACACACAATATAAACAGAAAAAAAAGATTGCATCTTTTCTACTGCAGGTTAACGCGCTGTGCAACGCAGTCTAAAGATATGCCTCTTGTCTCACCTTACAAACAATTCGCCCACCTCTTCACTCTTGCTTGGCTAAGTAAAATACAAATATAAGATGATGTATCATATCAGCATGTTTGACGAAGAATCAAAAAGGAGAAAAGCTTTACTTAACCCTACTTCAAAATGTCTATAGTAATAATGACGTGGCAAATAACAGTTAAGTGTTTCACAGGGTGCCAGTTAAACTGAATAGAGATACAGTCCTCCTTAGAAATGATTAATAGCAAAGGGAAATTGATGCCAATTTGCACATCATTCATTCTATTTCTACTGGAATGAAGAAGTTCTTGTCATGTAGCTAAAAGGGTAAAATGCACTGTTGCTGCAGTTGTTCTTTAATAATACAGAAAAGAAAAACAATCAAGATTTCGTTAATGGACATGAAAATTGCCAGAAAAATACTTTGATACTTTATCATGTTCTGAACCAGGAAGTGCAACCACAACACCAGGAATCCCCAAATAGTCATCTTTAAGACTCCATTGTCTTTACCAGTTCATTAACTGAGGAGAAACAGCTTCTCTGTTCACCACTGACTGAGTTGAGGGCCATATGCTCTGTGCTCTGTTTAGTCTTAGAGTGTATAAACTCAACCCTCCCCATCCAATCGGCTGCTTGTGTGCTTTACTAACGCTAACCGACACAGACCATTTCCCACGCCGTTAACTGTCTCAAGAGGGATGTGTGCTTTCTTTAAAGCAACAGGTTGAGCTGGTGAGATACAAACGCACATTTTATTACAAAGCCTATTACTAAGGAACAAACGAATCATGGGTTTTATTATTGGTCAGGGCCGCTCTGTCTTCGGTCCTCTTAGACTTCTTTCAGTATATTTATTACATGTTTCTTTTTTTTTGGAGGGTCCACAGCCGGTTGCCTCTGTAATACCCCGATAAATGAGGATGTACACATTTAATGCCTGAAGCCGTTTATTCAACAAGTCATCAGAAGATAATGTTGCAAACCACAGGATACGTTGAATGGCGACATTTCTTCACCAAACAAAACATTTCATAAATACTTTTAACATCAGCTTTATAGACACTCACAATGACAGTTGATGTTGTGAAACAAACGGTTAAGTTCAGGCAACAAAACTTAACCATTTGTTTCACAACATTAACTAACTGCATTTTATCTTTTTTTCTAATCTTAGTTTTTTTACTACTTAGTTAAGATTAGAAAAAAAGATAATTGTTTGTGTCGAACGTAATACATTTACCGTAGCGTAATAACATCAGTACCGTAAATGAACAAAAAAACGCCCGGAGTGAACTTTTGGTTTCTCACGCGACACAAACAGCAGCTTCCTGTGTTTGTTTGTTTTAAACTAATCTGTCATTTGTAACTCATGGGGCACCAAATAACCACTCCAAGATGATTTAAAAATGCAGTCCTCAGTTTCCAGCCAACGGCAGTGGTGCTTGTGGCATTTTAGTACAAGTCATCCGAAGAAAATACAGCATGCAAACCCAGAATGCAAGCTTTTATGGCCATAAAAAAGGTGTATGATAATATCTATTAGGCAGCACTGACTCATTATTGGAAAACAAACCGAGGGCAAACCACAGCTTTAACTGTTGTAAACACCAGTTAGTTTTTATTATTGGTATGTCAGGATTTTGTGTCTGAATTCACAATTGTTACTGTACCATGCCACCCAATTTGGATCTGGGTCTGCTGAGAGTGAGAGCTTCAAGAGTATTAGCTGAGCATCCGTGCCTGAAGCTTTCTTCTATGCACTACTGGTACAGTAAATGATTTGACCACAGATCTGTGAAATTGAACAAATTACTGATTAACACCAGAAAGCTCTCAGAGAGCATATACCTCGCCACGGCAGCACAATCCTCTGTCACACTGACAGAGGACAGACTGTCTGGGACATGTGACACCACCGTTCACTTCCTATTTCCTGCTGACAGCTGTTTTTTTTTTTTCACCACTGAAATGATTATTCCTTAACCAAGTACAAAAGAACAATTAACCGGAGTCTCTGGCCGATGGCAAACGAGAAGATTTGAAGTGATAACAGCTTAATTGGGTTTAACATGCAGCTGACATGTAGAATAAAACGTGACGAAGTCAAAATAAGTCCATTTAATGGCCGGATACATTCGTTGTAGCAAAGTGAAATAACACTGGTTATAATTATCATAGTCATAACCTTCGGGAAAGAGAGAGAAATCGTTGCCTGTGACAACATGCCACTAATTTGCTAATTTCATGCTACATCCACTGGGGCCACTGAACAAATTTCAAAAGCACTACATTCTATTGAAAAACAACCAACAATAATACCTCAGCCATATAATACAGTGTAACGACGCCTGTGATTATCCCTGTGCTCTGCGAAATGGCACCTTGGCCGCCTCTATTCAACTCTGGTGTGAAACAAAGGCATTCAGTCTATAGCGACGGGCGACGCGCATTCTCACAACCAAGCAAATATAAACGAGCTGGGATGGATGCAGGTGACATTAGGCCTCATGAGCCTTTTTTGAGGCAAGCAGGGAAAAACAGGAGGAAATTAATATCTTACTTGCATTGACGTGCCACGTCAGCATACCTTTATTCTAATATTTCACCATCCGAATGAAAGAAAAAATACTAAGTTAATTAATTCTAGTACTGTACTTAATTACAATTTTGAGGAAAATGTATTTTACTTTCGAATTTACATAATTGCTACTTTCTACTCCACTAAGAGATAAATGAGATCATTTGTACTCACATTTATCTGAGTGCATTAGTTATTACTTTGAACATTTTTATTTTGCATACAAAAAATATGATTAGGTAATAAAATACGATGCACTGTTATAGATATACCAACCGTATATGAAATTGATCAACTTATCCCCAACTCAACCAGCTGCATTTAGATGCTGCTTACAAATGAATAACCACACAACGTCAATAATCATAACCCCACAATATAACATTCAGTGTATAATGATAGCACTCTGGAAAGGGCAATACTTAACAAATACTTTAACTTTTTATATATTTTGCAAATACTTTTTTTTTAATTGTGCATGAGTTAAAATTAGAGGGGCAGAACATTTACCTTTAAGTTAACTGAGTACTTCTACATTGTTGTATTTTTACGTTTTACTGAAGTAAAAGGATCTGCTTGTCAGAATTATGGAATGTGGGGATTTTCCAAACCCTTTGCCAATATCAATATCGTTCAGTAAAACACACAGCATATAGCATGTGTCCAACTTAAGTATATTTTATGGATTCATTTTACTCTATATACATACATAATAATAAGTTGTGTGATACTAACACTTCCTTTTCTCTCTGTGTATATAACATATTGGTTTGCATCATCAGTATATATGTATCTTTCTTTTACAAGCGACATCAAGACATATAATGAAAATAAACTAAGAGATGCCAATTCCCCCTGTTACAGTAAATTATGTCGATAATGGCTGCTTATCTACACAAAGACATGTCAGGCTTGCTTTTATGCTCTGGCCGCTTTACTTGTCGGTGGAGAACTGACATACGTTGTGTTGTTCAGACAACTTGATGATAGTCATTATTTCTTCATCATTCAAACCGGTACTGATGAATAGAGTACATGTTATTCCACGCTTAGAGAATTGAATGTGTTATCATTTGATGACCTATATTTTATAGGAGGAAAGAGTACGAATTTGAAGGTATTGTTTATTATATATAACTATATATATATATATATATATATATATATATATATATTTTTAATATCCAAAATGTATTGGTATTGGTGGACGTACGTTGTCAAATTTATTTTTCATCTTTTTTTTTCTCCCTTTTGTTCATTTTGAATTAAGAACTTCTGAAGAGGTTGCAACAGATATTTTTTATTTTTTTATAATTCTGCCCCGATTTCAGTATCCTTAATCATCACAGACTCTAGATTGCATCACCTCGAATCCTCTGTCATGTGTGAAAGGAGTTATCTAGTATTCATGTGAAATACTAGAATCCCTGTGCATAGATCTGAAAAGCAACTTAAACATATATTTAAATCCGTCTGGTATTCCGGGGATTAGGCCAGCCCCGAGGAGAGCTGAAGATTTCTTTATCCACATGATTCCATCCTGATACTATGTGGATGTAAGATCTATTTGACCTTTGCAGTCAAAGATCGACACCAGCAACAAGATTTAAGATTTGTGCTTTAAGATTCTCGTTGCCTCCGCCTGTGCACCAAATGGAGAATATCTTTGACGGAGTCCACTGCAGCTAAGCATATTCATTTATTCAATCTCTCTCGCAGTTTGAGGCATCTGTTGTTTTTCTTTTTACGTTTTGGTCATCTTAGTCAGTTGTCTAATTATTACGTTTTTATGTGTTTTGCTATTTTGTTATTATCTCACATTAATCTCAGTTCTACGATACTTAATATATTTGTCTACCATAAATACACTCTTGGGTATCATCGCATTTCTGACACCTTTGCAACACCGAAGACACTTGAGAGTCCTCCAGTGGCAATCCTATCTACCACCTATTTAATGAAAAGGAAGTTCAACTCCTCTGCCAGGAGAGATAACTGCTTTTCTGTGTCACTGGCAGCACTGTAATTAGCTTCTTCCACATACCTTGAGTGTTTTTTTTTTCTTTTTTTCCAGAGGAAGGCTGATTAGAGGTTATACAAGTTAAAAATGAAAGGTATTTTTGGATTCTTATATCATGTTTTGTATGTATGTTGTTTTTGCATTTAACTTGGGATGATAGAAAAAAAAGTAGTCTGGGTAAATTGCTTGACTTACTTGAGACTTTAGTAAAAACTGGTGCAGAAAATACCAGCAGACAGCGGCACAAGTCCAGCTCTAATGACTTTGCCAAAAGCACCTACGTCGCTGAAATAGAAACTCGGCGAGAGAAAATGAGGAAACTCATTACCCCATGTCAGTTTTATTCACTGATGAGAAGCATACTATTCTAACTCAACAACTGCCAGAGGGGAAGAGGGAATAGAAGAAAGAATATAGTAACACAGAAATTGGCCATTGCAGTTAGGTGTAAGTGCAGACGTTTACAGTGTAATTCCGTTCTGCATGATGAAACTCTCATTATCACTTCAGCGAAAAGGGTGGAACTTATTCTTGATGCCTAACTAAGATGGTAATCCAACCCGCCAAACATTGTTTCCCCTGCAAACAAGCCGACTTAAGACACTTGACTGAAAAAGCAAATGTTTATGCAGTGAGTGTGGTTTCATTGCAGAGCTGTTTTTAAAGTCTGGCAAGTCCAGGAACTCCGTAACGTGATATCCCAGCATCTAAACACTCACTTTAAAAGTTGTATAGCTTGTTTCTTTAGAAAAGCTCAATGTAATCAATAATAATAACATACTCCAAACAGGATTTCAGGATATTAGTCCAATGCCTGCCATCGAGCATGTTTGGTCATTTCTGCTTACTGAGCCACTGTGGCCTTCTGTTTCTGGAGAGTCACCTGAAATTAAGGCGACAGTTTGGTTGCAGGTTGGGTGAACGCTCTTTGTTTTCTTTAGGTCTGCTTGTGTCCATTTCACATTCAGTTACATTATAAATATAGTAGAATTATTATGTCAAGTACAATCATTGTTCCCCCTGAATTGATGTTTGTTTTCACATCGATATTGGTTATATTGCCATTGTAAAACATGAAGTGTAAAATAGATTTTACATTCATACTGCACATAGCTCATGCAGATATTTATTCATGTTTAACTTAATTGTTTCATGTATAAAGTCTTGGTACTTTCTTATTTGTGCTTCCTTTATGGATCTTGCCATATACAATTTACATCTAAATAGTGGTAATGCACTCTTGCAGGCCACTCATGTATGCAGTGTGCACTTCAAAAACACATTTCTTGCAAACATGTGTATCCCAAAAGAACAAAACTAAACATCTAAACACAGTCAGAAGCTGTTTCTCAGTACTCATTATTCTGACATGATTCTGTTGAGAACAATCATGCAAATGAGTGCAGGAAGTTTATTGAAGTTTGATTGTGAAGACGGGAGTGCAATCCAGTCTTTAATGAGCACGAGAGTTTTATTGAAGTTCGGATTTAAAGAGTTCTGCTTCCACAGTAAAATATCAGTAAACAAGTGGAACTGATCTACTGCTTCTCTTATGCCTTAGATAACGAAGGGGACTCGGGCAACTCTGACTTGAGGCAATAAGCACCGAATACCTTTCTAATGAGGAGATGAACTACAGGGAGTTTCGAAAGCTAAAATGGATATGAACTATGCATAAATCTGTTGCGGGCAGTGGTTCATACTGTTAACTTAAAAATAAGATTGTCCTTTTTATGTGACCCAGGCAGGTTGGGGAGAGCGGGGTGAGTTTAGTTTGTGGGTTGGATCAGCCAGTCCCTGTTTCTAGGCAACATAAATAAAGTGATTCCCTGGGTCGCTGATGCAGAATCCGTGGGGAACGGTGGTAACGAGCAAGGTCAAAACATGTGAACCTGTGATAAATCAATCAGCCGCACTGAGATGGAGATCCTTGTGTTTAAAGCTTACTTGAACACTGTATTATGATGGTCATTAGTGCGATATATAAATGTCTGACGCAGGAGATGAGCTATGCGTGTCTCAGCTTCCCTCGAACCAATTAAACTCCGAAGTTTACTATACTTAAACACATATATGCGCCCTGGTGATATTTTATAAGCATCATTATGCCATAAAAGAACAAACACCAAACAAGAAGTCTTTTATCCCCCGGAGGGACGACACAAAGCAGCTGTGAAAAAAGGGCTGAAAGACAGTTGATTTGATCAGTGCCGTGGAAAAAAAAGATTGACAGAATGTCATCGGAGTGACATGCTCAGTACAAAAAAAAGCACACACACACACACACAGACAATCTCAGAATTCTCAGAAAATACGGCATATTGAGACATATTCTCTGTCTTTGGATACTGGGCAAGCTCTGGCGAAAGAACTGAAAACGACAAAAATAAAAGATATAAGTTGTGCAACTGGTCTCTAACTACTTGATATTTGACTTGTTTTTTGATATTGAGGGCAACAAAAGGGACTGAACACAGTTCGAAATGAGACAAGATGCGCGGGTTCTTTGTTGAAGACTCCAAGGCACTATTCTCTAAGGCACTCTGACAACTATGGGTCTGGTAAATTGTCTGGGTATTCTGTCTTAAAAAGTGTTTTTTATTTTCAGTCATACCTTAAAGACAAAATAGGTTGCTGTCTTCAAAAATGACCCATATGACTGTCCCAGAAACAACTCATATTGTGAGCATTTTATGCCACCCCTTTGCTCAAGATGTTTTGAGTTTTGTTTTTTTTGCAGCTATATATACTTATTTAAAGGGGAACTCCACTCATTACATTCATCAAAGTTTGTTTACTTAGGAAGTACATCTGCAGTGCATTGTATAAAGCTTTCTTGTATCTCCAGGGAGCTGCATTAAGTCTTATAAATGTCCTCAAGTGATGTCAGTTGAGTCAATCCCGGATTCGCCTGATGATTACAATTTGAAAATGAAAAAAAGAAGAAATCGGAGGGTGCAGAGTAGAAAGAAGGGAGCCTTCCAGACCTACACATCTCTGCTTGAAGCTAGCAGCTCGAGGCTACATTAGCCACTAACAGCATAACACAATTATCCGACAAATTGTTGGCAGTCACGTTGCATCATGGGTAATTTAGGCGCCAGGCTTTGACAGAAGAAGGATGTGTGGAATAAGAAATATGATAGCTCTGGTTCTGCTGCATTGATTCTGATCCTCTCCTTTGTTTTTGTTGTTTTTAAAGGATTGTGGTCCTGGTTGCGAAAGATTGCTTTCATGGGTGAAACAAACTGATGTCGACTGTTGGTATGAGATGGGACATGAACAGAAACAGCTGAATGTGAGAAGTAAAAAATAAATCTTTAATTACAACCACAACAAAGACATTTTAGTCCAGAAATTGTAACTGTGAAATAAACTAAATTGGAATAGATTGATACCACATTAAGGAAAGCATGTGATATCATTGGTGTTTTCTTGAGTTTCCCTTGGCCTATCTTGAGTCTACCAACACTGACAGGAGAGGATAAAGAATGCCTGATGCGATTTGATCCTGCATGAGACTATACAGTTGTGTGTATTGTTTTGTGTAGGCAATACATTCTTAATCTCAGAGTTCGCCATTGCTTCTTCTGCCAGGTTTACTTTAAATTCTAGCTTTTATAAACTAAGCCAGCATCAGGTTGTGGTAATTTTGTATATTTATTTGAGATTCCTTTGACCAAACTAACAGTGGCAGACTGATGACTATGCTCAAGTTAAGCAAACAGTTATGTGGAGCATCAGAATCGCCACCGATCACTATGTTTACACAATGTATGTTGGGAAATCCCAGATTTTGTTTAATGCTTTGTCAAAAGAGGTTTAATCCTCCATAATTTGTTGTCCCACATGTGTATACATTAAGAAATTATTATTTTGGGGTTATTTTTAAAAGGTCCAGAATGGGTAAAGTTCCATGGGACATTATGCCATCCCAGAATGCAACTTTTGTTTATGTTTTACCTTGAATGGAAATTGGGCCGTTAGTCTTCCTCCACCTCAGTTGGTCAAACATGGTCAAACTATTTGCTGTTTACCTTGTAATGCAGCCCAGTCTCAAGGCAGTTCATGAAATAGTCACAAAATTTAAATCTGTTTCGTTTACATCGACACAAACTTTCCATTTATTTTATGTGTCCAGCTGGCAACAATAAACAAAAAGTCAAGGGATCACCAGACTCATTGGGATTCATCCTCCAGGAACCATGAATGTTTGTATGAAATCTTCATAGCTCAGCTACCGTGGCTAAAAAATAATTAAAACCCATTAACAATGATAAGGTAAAATGGGCTACAAACACAAGACATGCTTTTTAACGATAATGACAATGGATTGACAATCAGGAAAGGGATGAATCAAAACTGTATCAAACATCAGAGATAACTACGACTAGTATTTGTACTGATAGTTGTATTTGTGTCAGAGAACAATAAGAAAATCCTTGTGTTTGTTCCTCAAGTTTCACAGAGTCCTGAGAGAATAGTTACTAATCACCAGATCCTCCCTTGGCAATACGAATGCCCTCTTGATTGGGTCTATTAGTCAAAACATAGTGTTTTAGTCATAGATTCAAATGTATTTGGCTCTTTGTTCAACATAAACAGAGCCACAACAAAGCAAATTGCTATATGATTTTTGCAGATGGTTGAGAAAGCCCTTCATACTCAGTACAATAATTATCATTAAAATGTTTCAATTGAATTAAAATTGCTTGTGTGCCGGAGGTAGAATTTGACAAAATCTACCTAATCTTCTCTTGAGTAATGCTATGGTCAAACATACTCACTGGTGTTTTCAAACGTCAGTAAATTGTTGACCTGTAAAACGAGTTGCATCAGCAACGCTCACACCCAAAGGATTTGTGTTGTGTGGAGTTTATGCTAAACCCCCTTGTAAACCAATAAATAAAAACTGAACTCAATTATAATCCACATTGTTAGTTTCTCTCTTCTCAAAGGCTTCATGCAAATAATTGCATTGTAAGACAACAAGCAATTTCAGCTTTATCTGTGTGCACCCCCTTTTACGTGTTCAGCTTGCCACCTGGGTGTTTTAGGTGTGGATCAGCACAGGAAAACAAGATTTGCTGGCGTAACTCAAGCTTTGTGTGCCTGTAAGCCCATGCTTCTCGAGCATGGGAGTAAATGGCGGATTATGCATGAAGCGCCTTGCAGCAAAGCAGTCAGACAAGGTGACCCCAGAGAACAAGGCTGTGTTTGGAAGATATGGAGATCAGTGTGGTCATCCATGACTGCCAGTCTCTTATTTTACACACCACCTTTTCCCATTTCCGGTCGAACTGCTTAATTCAAGATATGGCTGCACAGCATCCCACCGCTAAGCATTCACACATTTACAACTGTATCTCCACCATTACTGTGTCATTTTATTCATACACAGATGGTTGTTTGCCTAATAAAGGAAAAGATTAATTGAGGATTATAATCATGGTTTATATCCCACTGAGAATGTAGCTCTAAACCAAGAAGCACCTGTCTAGAATGATTAAGTCATGTTTGAGTTCTATGAGTCAGAAACTTCTGGAAAATCATTATTGGCCAACACTCCAAAGCCCTGCTGCCGATACATTTTCTATATAGCTCAAGCTAGTGCATCCGGCATAACGAAACATCGTGCACCACTTACAACTGACTTTTGCATTTCAAATGGAACGAATACATATTTGCATGCATTTGTTGACGAATCGATCATGTAAAGTACATCTTACATAGGTGCACACACAATACCCTGTATTATAAGTACTTAAATAACCGTACAGTGTAAAATTAATGTATTGATGAGAATACGGTGGTAAAAATTGGTAGTTTTAATAACAAGCAAATGTTCCAGGTTCCAGCGATGATACAGCAATGTGACCTGTAAGAAGCAGGTAAAAACAGGAACAATGATGGTGCATTTTATCAAACAACTCAAAACCATACAACAACACAAAGTAGTTCTGTCCGACGCCTTTCCAACACGTTCTCACTCCCAACTCATTGAATATACAGCTTGGTCAGTAGCCCTACGCTTCAAACTATGAAGCTCTCGGTAGGTTTAACCACATGGTTAGCCTAAGAACAAAACTTGGGGTTTGTATTAAAATAAGTCACACTATCTTAGAGTAGGTGCGCCACACATACGCCATGAAGAACATCAACGTAATTCACTATAGTTACAATTGACATCTCCAAAGTCCACACCGACCCTTCTGAATGTAGAATTACAAGACCCAAAACAAAATTCCCTGATTCAGTAAGTGTCCATCACGTCATGCGTCTGCTCGTGGGCTGGTCTGTATACCTCAGTTAACTATTGACAACAGTCAACTGCTGTTCAGCCGAAAATAGTTATGCTTTGGCTCCAGAGCAATAAACTTTCAACAGTCCTCAACTTTTTTTTTTTTCTGCTTTTGTTCCGACACCTTTGAGAGATCATTTCTTTTATTTCTGTTCCCTTAAGATGCCTCCTGAAATCATGTCAGAGTGTTCAAAGCAACTCAGGCTGACTCTGCCCTATTTCAGTGACAAGACAGGCATGGGAGCGGTATTCTACTCAAAAACAAGGATCCGCTGTGGAGATACTCTCAATACTCTCTTTTTTTTGTGGGTTGTGAGTGTGAGGGAGTGGATTCACTCACAGTGCTACAAAGCTGAGCTTCAATAAAGTTTAGGCGTCAAGAAGGAATCCCCTCACTCAAAAGAGAATCTTTGAAAGTGAGGTTCTTATCCCTCTCCATTGGTGGCTGCTTAAACTGCGATATCATTCAGTCCGACTGCCAAACATTCCCACATGGTGAGGGATGCACAGGAGAAAAAAAAAAGCTTTGGAATCTATTTGAAAGCAAACAAAGCAGACTTAGCCTACTCTAAAGCCATTTTCTGATGTGTCATCAATGTCCTCTCTAAACCTTCACCCTGCTCAACCCCATATTAGTCTTGTCTGAAAATCACCTTATTACAGTGAAACTGACCACAGGCCACCCGCTGACACTCTCCTCATGCGGGATAAAATTAACAACAGTCCACTCACTTCTCGTTCCAAAAGGAAGTTTTGGAGCCAAGTAATTATCGACGGAGGTGTGAGCCAAGGGCAGCGGGCTGTCTCTGTGAAGTCTGCTCGGGCTACAAAGCATTGTGACCTCACTTTCTCTCTCTCTTTTTACACATGCATTGTATAAAAAATGGAGGCAATGTGCTCGAGTGGTTTCATAATTTAGTGAAAGAGCCAGAGCCCCTTTAGACGGCATTTTGTTTTATTTTGAAGTGACAAATGCTTTCAAGCATAGTACAGTAATTTAAGCCCCAAAATGTGAACTCAAACTATACAAATATATATATATATACAATATTTGCTTTAAATTAAAATGTATTTATATATGTATTAGTTATACTTTTTGTTAAAACAATTTGACAACTTCCACCGCTGACACATCACCTTATACTGTAAAGTTTTATATGGGAATGTATAATCAAAAAATTACCTTTTTTACAAAGCTAGCAGACACGAGGGCAACATCTGAGGTCCCTCTCAGTAATATGTATTTCCACCCAAGCAGAAACCTCCGGGTCTGAAAAGCGAAGCCAATGCAGAAGGGCCTTAAACTTGCATTCTTTCTCATGGCCAGCAGTGGGCAAATCCTCAGGTTGCAAAAATAAGTCAGATTGTATAGAAGTGTATAATAAAATGACCCTACTTCTCACTTGCTTTATTACCTCAGTAAACATTGTAAACATGAGTTTATAATCTCAATCGCTAGTTGCAAGTGCTCTTCAATACAGCATGATGTTCCTCACTGTGTCACTATGAGTGAGCCTTTTCCCATTACCCATTTGATTGGTTATTCAATATTACTATGTTTCATTACAATACTAATTTTAGATGTCGCTGTCTGTGACTGTAATTACAATGTCCACCATGTAGTTACAGGTCACACACTGGAAGCAATTATGTTATATTGTTAAGCAAACAATGCAGTAAGAAAGTCTGAAATAAAGGATGCTGCTTAATTTATTTTATTTTATGGAGGAGTAAGTAAATATCTGCTCATTCATAAAGACTAACTGATGGTTATCCAGCAAATTGTTGGCAGTCTGTTCAAAAGTGTTTATCGGATTTGAAACGATCCGGATAAAATAATAAAATAATAAAATAATTTATGACGTGACAAATATGTCATTAAAAGTTAAAACATTTCTTTAAGTTTTACTTCTCTTTGCATACAAGTCAAAAAATGACACAGGTGTTTAAAGGAATAGTTGGACATTTTGGGATACACACTTATTTTCTTAGTTAGAGATGGTAACAATGTGGCCACCAAACAATTTGCAGCAGAAAAAAGGGAAACAGGACTGGCTCAATCCTTCCTTTAGTATCAACATCATATTATGATATGTTTTCGTTATCCTTACAAAAAAAGCCATAGTGGATATCAAAATCTTCAAGATTTATTTAAGAGAGATGACAAATATAGTAAATATTGAGCTATAATTTGTTTTCGGTTGACAGAAATTAATAATTTACACTTTAATATGAAACACATGATGATAACTATTTTAATTTGGTTAAATAGCTGTTAAACCAATGAAATTTTCCGATTCAAGTGATGGCATACCTCCAGTTATAGCTCCAGGGAGCTTACTGCCAAAACGGAGGAACATCCTATCAATTTGGTTTCTCAACACTCAATATTTACAACAAACACCGTGAAGACTACCTCAACAACCAAATAAAGAACATTATATGGCTTGAGATCACCCAGCTGGGGAAAAATAAAGAAGGTCATGCAGCTGTTATGCACCTGTTAACACATGCAGTTTTTTCGTATTCCTGCATCAATCGCCACCTTTTAGAGGTTCTCCTCATGAACTGCTTCGTGTGTGAGTAAATGGCAACCTGTGAAATGATACAAGTTCCACATTTGCTCTCTCACCTGTGAACTAATCACTTGACAGTGTATACTATTTGTTGTGTTGTGATAAAGCTATTGATCGTTTAATAAACAGTGTTCTAGCTGCTGACACTTCAGGCATTTAATACTCACTTCTAAAAATGTGCCATCTAGATGCCAACCCAACTTGCACCAGAGTTCTATTGCAGTTTTCAAATTACATCATTTCTATTACAGATTGAAAAGTGCTTGAGATTTGGACCCTTTTTTATTTTTCAGATTACCACAAAGCATCACAAGGTCATTTACCTGCAAAATACTTTGAATTACTGCCTACATTGACCATAACGCTCTCTGTGTTATTTCCCCTGAAACTGCAAGGCACTAAAGAGATGCCATTGCAAGAGACAGCATGCAGGGGCGTGAACGATGTATAAGATGATTCACCAGTTATCACTGACAGAGAGATTTAATTATCCGAATATATAGGCGTTCAGAGTATGTCAATCAACGTTCAATGTCAGCATCACATCTTTTCATTTCAAATATGACAGAGAAAGGGATCCATGTGTGTAAAAAAGGCCTTCATTTCAGTTTTTTTCTGTCAAATTTGTATTTAAGAGACACTGTTGTTTAAGAAGACCTTCTCCAAGTGTTCAGATATAGATTGAATGAGGGTGAGGTTGCATATCAATATGAACTAGCATTACAACATATAGAAGGCAAGATGAGGGCAGCTGGAGACCCTCGTTGCATGTCACAGGACAAAATGAAATGTTGACTTGATGACAGGACGAGATGAAATATCTTGGCAATCCATCCAACTGTTGCTCAGATATTTCACTCAAAACCCCAAATGTCAACCTCATGGTTGCACTAAAGGAAAAGTCATGGGGACTTATCAATATCTGGGAAAAGTTTCACAGCAATCCATTCAATAGTTGTTCAGCTTTTCACCTTAAATGTCAACCCCATGATGCAGGCGAAGCCAGGGAGTCCAAATAGGCAAACTCGGCCATCGCATGAAAATCCAACAATAGTTGTTGAGATATTTCTTTGGACCACAGTAATGGAACGACCGGCCCAACGTCCCATCAACAAACATATATTGCCATATATCACTATTATATGTTATTAAGCCATTGTCAAAGAGAAGTGACAGATTTTTGGTTGTTTATTTTTTTTTTTTATTTGAACATTAGTTCAAATCAATTGTATACAAATTGAAAGCTTCTGTCCTCTTGTGAAAACATACATCAGTCAACTATTGGATACTCCAGAACGAGGCGTATCTCTTATATCACCGGGCAACTTTACTGGACCAAGAGCCTTTCCATAAAGGAAATGGCAGTATCAACCCCTAAAGCTCTATACAATACTTTCCCTTCAATCCCCATTCTGGCAAGACAGGAGAAAAGAAAAGCTAATTTAAGCTCTATCATCGACCTCGCTTGACTTACCAGAGATCTTTATTGCAAACAATAAATGATTCAAATTAAAGTTGTAAGCACGCCTCATTTCATTGCGATGCCAACATGCAGTGATGTAGCTAATGAGATTTTGGTAGACAGCCAAATTCTCCCGGAGGTGTAATAGCTGGGACTTCAACAGTTTCGGTGCAGCCAGGATATTGGCTCGCCCTGAGTTCCGTACCCTGATGAGCTTCGGTTTCTTCAGAGGAAATGCAGCACCTTCATGATTTCCACTCCTCTGTTTTGCACGTCGCGAAAGTGCAGCACTTGTCACTCGTGTTGTGTGCCGCACGGACAGATATTACTATTTTGTGTCTGAATGACAATAAAACAGGAGCGTTTTGGGGATTTAAGTGGTGTTTCATCTCCTCTAATAGTTGAGAGGATGTTAGATATAACTCTCACATCGTGTACATGCCACACATGAATATATGGGATACTTTTAGAATATGTTCAAAATGAAGACGGATACATTTCACACCCCATGGGAAGTTACTTCATAGATACTTCTTAAAAGTAAATTTGCTTCTTTTAAACCATTTTTATTTTCCTCTATTCAATGTCTAATTAGTCACTTAATAATTGTCATTCAAAAGAAGTTTTTAGATTATTTTACACTTTCATGATGAACTCCCATGGCTGTTCAGGAGTATTACAAAGAAGTGCATCACATGACTGGATAAAAACACATCGGATACCTGACAGCTGCTAGCTGTCAAATCCATCATGACTGTGCAATTATAGCAGCGACACAACAATTGATGTAGAATTAGGTCAGAAAAAGGAGGAGGTGTTGATCACTTTGTTCAAAAGCCCCAAATTCTATAAAATCGGTCTCTTCTTTTCCTTCTAGCGAGGAAACTCGCTACTACATATTGTATAACTCAGAGATTACACAATAATTGTCAAATGTTTCTATTACAATTTAGGTCTCTCGCTTCCTGAACCCTCGGATGTGTGAAATGTCTAATTGAGCAGTGAAACTCCCTATAGGGCTTTTCTTTGCGAAAGGAACAAAATTAAAATTCGCCTCACTGAGGACAATAATTATTCACCGAGGGGTTCTCTCCGAATGCCAGGCCACGCACGTTTGGTGTGAATTCAAGTTGATTCGCATGAAACACCCGAACGAAGCCAGTATGCTGTGTTTATATGAATATGCCCGAGAACATTTGTGAGATATATGCAGAAGGGAAACTTACTTTAAGCGAGAAAACAGACTTTACTCAACCTAGCGCCTTGTTTCAATACATTTAAGCACATTCAAATAATGTGCAGGGGGTGGACGTGATAGCAAGTACATGTGAATCTATTTGATTGCATTATATTGCACGCTGTTCATGGTTTTTGTCTATGCTCTGTAGGTGGACATGGCTGCTGATCCTGAGACCCGCATACCTCCCACAGAGCACCTCAGGCTTTTTTTTAGATCAACAAAACATATCTGGTTCGGGTTAGCTAATTCCTGTGACTTGAGCATTGGAAACTGGTCCAAGAATGAAACAATACGCATAGAAAATGCAGCCGCTTGAGTCACAGCAGAGAGTGAGTCCCAAAGACCTCTTCATCTACATGCCACAAAGCTTAATTGTCATTCAGACATAATGGCCTGTAGTGGAGCATATGGGCCCAGAAGAATAGTGTGCAGAAGGTGCCAACACATGGCCACTTCATGAGCCTAACAAATGTGAAATGTGAATAACAGTAAAACTGACAGCTTTTGTTTAAAGAAGGCGCCTGAAGTTTGTGCATCCGCTTGTTCAAACATAAACGTTGCGTACACTCATCTTACATTTTATATATCAGGACGACACAAGACTTAATGAAGCATACGCTTGGGTATTTGGAAAAGAAAAAAAAAGAAATCATGAAACCCTGTATCGACAATAGAAAACACTTTTTTAGCTCATTGTTATTGTCAGCTCCTTTCAGTTGTTGGAGAGACTGAGCTGTAACAAGATGGTCACAAGTTCAAGGCTCAGGCTTCAGGTTTCTGGCAACTGACAACAAACTGTCAACATAATCCTTATAAATACGTGCTGTGAAAGTCTGAATTAAAGCATCAGTGCAGTGCACTTTCTAATTTACAATGAAGGGATAAAAGAAAATCTAAACAAAACGTTTTTTGGATCTTACAGTTTGGACATTTCATGGGAAAGAGAACACAAACAACTGTAAAATATAAGCTTGCATGCAACGGACATTACTAGGCAGTAATTTAGCAACATTGTTTGATGTGTTTTTAGTTGCAGTGGATAGCATAATGCAGGATTTAGTGTCTGGGGTCGTGTACACACAACTAATGAGATCCTACCTGCATTGCCTTAGGGTCTGCAACTCCATGAACCTCCCCCTGAATTATGCGTGAACACACATACACACTATTAAACCACACGTGAATAGGCACACCATTAAACCAATACGTTGGTCATCACAATTCATTTTTTTAATTGGAGCTGCAGCATGTTGCAGGAGGAATCCAGGAGGTTCAGCAGCAGATTCAAATTAACTCCATAAATCGTTTTTATCTTGGAATTAATCTCAAAATGCTCATTACCTAGTGAGGTCGTCCCACAAAGCAAGTCAGATTATCAGTACATATATCAGTATACATTTACACACGTAAATATATATATATATATATATATATATATATATATATATATATATATATATATATACATATACAATAGAGCATGATACAGTTGGTATCATGCTGCATGTATAAAAAAAATAGCATTCTCCTTTCCTTCATTTGATAATTACTTTTATTTAAAGTTACGATGAGGAGTTTTTAACTGGTTATGAAACAGTCTCAATTTAATACGTATGCCTCTACATGACCTACATAAGAAAAGAGAGTTTCTGTAGCTATTCTTCATGCTTGTCATCGGTGCCACAGAGTCGGATTCATTCAAAATCAAGCTGGTTCATTAGAACCCCTTCAGCTCAGACTCCAGCGGGGCCTCTGGCAGCGACCAGACCCAGACCGGGCTTCGCTGCCGCCTTCGACCTGAAGTTGGAAATACATCCAAAGGTGGAAAACTCTGCGCCGACCTTCGCTGGGACCCACCACAGACACCACGCCGCTGGGACCCAGGCTGTATTTGTGGGCCCTTTGGAGGGAAAGGGGATTGTATCTCAGTAAAGACATTTTAAAGACATTTTAACATTTTAACATTTAACATTTAACATTTAACATTTTAAAAGACATTTTCAAGACATTTTACTCAGTCACTTGAGTGATTAAAAGGTTATGGAGGTAAACTGGTAGAAAAATATTTGGCAGAAGTGTTGACAGTGTGAACATCATCGGGCACTAACTCTGAAAAAATAAATGTTATTTGAGGACACATTTGAATGATACTTCAAATGCATCATGTAGACAGAAAAGTGTTTGGGGCATTAATTACGTTTCTTGTTGAAGCTTGCTTTCACGATAAACTATCCTACGACAAATTCGATTGAGGTTAGACCAGTGCAGACCATGACTTCGTGTGTCCCCCACTTACCAGACCTGGTAATCCTTTATTTCAAAAGACACACCCGAGAGATCTTTAATAATGAAGGACCACTCACTATTTCAAAGAAGCATGTCACGGTTAATTTCTCTGAGAAACGTCTGTCAGTAAGGCGGCACTGTGTCAAAGACCTACATTTTTTATGAACTTTCATTAATTTGATTGAATAATTCAGCAACCACTTTGATGAGAGCGACATCATTCGTGTTGCTCGTCAGTTTTCACACTTTGTCTAAACAAGATTACCCAAGTGCATTATGCAACCCGTGTGCACGTGACTCGTTGGCTCTTTCATGAAGTCTCCTTTGTCCTATTTCTGTTCTTATATTTTTTTACAAGTTGTACAAAGGCCAATATTTAATATGTCCATGAAGTTCAGACATATCTTCAGATGATTATGAAGAGGATTGCACCAAAGAGTGTGTCACAGTATTTCTATGACGCCTATGAATGCAGCAACTTTCTCAGACTAGCCGAGTCATCTTTGGAAAGCCACATTCACGCTCCCACAGAGCCTCTTAATTGGCTCATATAGACATAATTTGCATTATTTTATACAGGTTTTCTTTAAAAAATAAACTATATATATATATATATATATACACACAATATGTGTGTGTGTGTGTGTGTGTGTGGTGATTTTAGGGGACATAAATATAGTATTATACATTACTTTCTCCCATATAGCGTACCATACTGAAGACCATCAGCTTGGTACACCCGACCTTTGCCCTCCTGGTTCAGTGTGACGGTGATATGTACTGCCCTGGTATAACCAGCAAACTCCGGGAAAAACAGAATCCAGACTTCATTCAAAGTTTCCACCTTTTGGGTCACATTGGCCGACTGTGTACAGTGCTGTACATCGCATTGTAATAATTGAGAACATACCCTGCCCAGTCCAATAAACAAACCAAAGGAGCCTCCTCCGTGGGTGTGTGTGAAAAAAGTTTTCCCTCAAACTCTCGGCCAATCCAATTGCTAACCTCGCGCTCCAAACAGACCACATATTCAGCGGCCTCTAACTCGATTTTCTCCAGACCTCTTGGAATGAGCCGGTGTTGTGGCGATGTCAGTTTACTGCCGGTGTGATAGATGGCCGAGCTTCTGATTGAACTGATTCAAAAGTGTGTTTTTGAAGGGGACAAATGCTTGTGCTTCCCCCACGGGAGTAAGTTAAACTGCTTTTCTAACACTTTTTTTTTTTTTTTTACAAAGTTTAATGGAATAAACGCAAAATACCTTTTGCTATATTCGTGGGTTTATTTGTTGACAATTTTACTTAAATCCCTTCAAAGGCTACACAATCACCTCCACTTAAGCTGTGTAGGCTAATCAAGAATCCCTAAGTGCTTAATGAAAGAGAAATGGGAGACTGAAAAATGAAATGCACTTTTAATTATTTAGGAAACTGCTGAATGGAGCTAAAGCACCGTTCTGATCATCAGGCAGGGTGATGCACAGCATACGCACTGCAGTCAGTCATGAGCCGACCCCTCTCCAAGCTGTCTGCTTAACGAACTGCGTGGTCCCTGGAAAGTTGCAGGGAAATGCTTCAGTTTTAATGGATCTTTAACTCACAGCCACAGCCTTGCTCATAACCGCCCATCCCTCAATGCTTTCAACATTACACCTTGGCAGAGAATCAACTTGTTTTGGATGGCAATGGCAGATGTGGCGTAGAAGAATCACAATTAGGCGTTAGTTAATGAAGGAACCTCAAAAGAGAGAGTAAAAATGCAACCCATTTTATTTTTAGGACTGATTTGAGGACTTTGGGATGATTACTGTTTTGGGCCAGCAGACGATTAGAGAAGTTTTTTGTTAAACTTCTCGTGTGTAGGATTTGGCGGCATCTAGCGGCGAGGTTGCAGATTGCAACCAACTGGAACTTCTCCCGTGTGCCAAGTGTGTAGAACTACGGTGGCCGATATGTAAATGTCAATGGCCCCATCTAGAGCCACTGTTTGATTTGTCCCTTCTGGGCTACTGTAGGAACATGGCGGCCGGCTCGGTGAAGAAGACCCACTCAGTATGTAAACGGCTCATACTATGGATGTAAAAAAAACAAAACAAAAGATTGTGGTGATTAAACACAAACGAAAAAAGATGTTGTTGATAAAATATCCATTTGCAGATCCCCCTAAATTTTACACACTGTTCCTTTAAGTGAGCTTTTATTAGACATATACACCCTCCCACAGCATATTCTCACAGCTTAAACAAAAGACCTCAACCGTGGGGAGAAATGACTGTGAATATGCAGACAGCATTGATATATATTCCTCCAATTTCTGATGGCTTTCAAACTATAGATGACAATAAGCGTGGAGTGTGTTTTGTGTTCTCTATAGCACCCCTTTTTGTCGGGTCAGGATAACATTTCTATCAGTGCTTTGCAAAACTCACCTGAATGCTACAAAAATGATTCACATTCCTCCCTGAAAGATATTATATAACGAGCCACTGCACTTGCACTTTTTTCCTCTGAGTCACAACACAATCACATGACCACACAAATTAACTTGTTCCCAGCTTTTGACAGTGTGTGGCAGGTATTGTTTTCACCTAGTGTGTATGTGTGTGTGTGTGTGGGGGGGAGGGGGGGGTCATTGTGTCAAGATGTGGTCCTTGAGACACCTACTGTAACGGGGACTACCACACAAGCGAGATTGAGATTAAAATGAAAAGTTGTGAGTGGTCCAAGTAAGGGCACAAGAAGTAAGGGGGGTAGAATGTGGGGAGGGGGCCATTGGCCAAAATTGAAAATGCTGCATATTTTCATCAAAATGAAAGAAAATAAAAAAAAATGTTTGTTTATCTTCAAAGACAATGGTATGAGTCTTTCAAATTTGCAAACAGGTTCAATAATTGATTAGTCCATTGCTCAGGTGGGCCAGATTTCTCTTTCCTATGACTCTAAGCCAATTTTATTTTTAAATATAAGGATTATGAAAATGTGTATCCACGATATTTGATGCCCAGAAGCAGCATACTTTACCAGAAACTCTCATAAGACATTTAAAATCAAGGCTCCGTCAATGCTCATTAAAATTGCATCTAGAGAATGAAGAATAGAAGAGGGAAGACAATGACCTAAGGCTGAACTTTTGCCTTGGTGTGACATCATCTGTGAACATCCCCATTTGCCTGAAGATGTTTATATCCCTGAGAGCTTCAAGGAAACACTGCTGATTTTTTATTTGTACATATGGGAGTGTTTCCCCAAACAGATTCTGCTCTTGTTATTTCATTATTTTCCACTCAGATTCAAATCCCAGCATGCAAAACATTTTTAATCTCAAGTAGAGCCAGCACAAATTCAGATGAAGCAGAGCAGCTCTTTTGAAATAAGGTTTTAGTGACGATGATTCAGCAATGTGTCTTTGTTATTACTTTGCAAATGTCACTTCTGTGACGAGGCCCAATATATTGTAGTTAAAAGGGTTATTTCTATCCCCTTGAGCAAAATTTGTTTTGCAGAAGAATCAATTGAATTCAATGAACAGAGGTCGGCGATGGTGTTCTTATTATTAATATGTTGGCCGTTTTATTGAATAGGGGTGACAGGGACGGACAATGTTTTTATGGTTCACCAATTTTTTGTTGTTAGAAATATTGATGTTACTAAATATTGAAAGAGTGGCCTCACATGCAAGCAATTAATGGTGTCAATAACACCAAAATGCTTGTATTAAGATGTTTATGTCGACATGTTGATTAAATGTCTTCCTCCACGACCCCAAACAGAATATTATACATTTCTTGTTTGGGGTCCTTGACCGTCTTTAACAGCTCAAAAAAACATTACAATATTTAATAACCTTGATACACCACTTCAGAGACCACCTGCAAAACATTTAATATGTTTTCTGTCAGACTGGATTTAACAGGAAAACAACTTTTAGGAACATAAATGCTGCATGCAAGTCTATTTGGATTTCTTTTAAAACAGTATTTTTAAAAAAGGATATTGTATAGCATTTTGATATTGGCGGAAATGGAATAATATGTATATAATATTAAGTATAAATCAACTCTTGGAAATAAGAAATGTTGTGTTTTTGTCTCCTTAGAATGAGTCATTTATATCTACATTCTCAGGATGTTCATGGAGTCTGCTGTGTTGCACCACCATTTTTCTACTGTAGCCCGGAAAGGACAAACCAAACACTGGCTCTATAGGGACATTCACGTTGTTGCTTTGGCCACCATTGTTCTCTGACCTCACCCCTAAAACGTCGCCACATCCTATAAAAATAGCCCTTTAAGAGGTCTAACAAGGACTTATCTAACCCCCAACATAAGGGATGTCACTACTGTATACAGGATAATATACTGTATTTCTTTTGTATGAATGCATGTTTTGGCAAACAAAAGGAATATACTGAACAATATACTGTACATGTATTCGAGCATAGCCCATATAACATACAAAACAACAAAAAGGATTATTGATTATTATGAAATTGCTACTATTACTACTACTGCACAGTACAGTGTGACTATTTGTAGGGACACGCTTCCTGGGTCCACTGTATGTAGGACAGATGTTGAGTTGTTGGCTTTCCGGAGGCATCCTGCACTGTATCGGCTCTGTCCTTGCACACTGAGACAAGGAGGGGGAGGTCACATACGAGTCCCAGGTGGGACCATCAGTGGCAGGATGCATTTGTGCAATAGAGTGATGAAGCGCGAGGGAAGGAGAAGTCTGGAGGAAACGTAGAGGGACAAGAGAGGATGTAGGGGAGAGGGAGATAGGGAGGGGGGCTGCCGGGGTGACCTCTCCTGTCCCTTTAAAGCTGTAGTTTACTTTTTGATTCCCCACAGAACAGCTAAGGGGGATATACACACTGTGCTTCCCTTGGGGAGGTAAAGGTGACAGTGGAAATGATACATTTCGTGCTCGATGGGTTAAACGTGAGATTGCTGCTCAGACAGTCACACTCAATTCTCGGAACCGACTTTCCAGCATCGAGTTAGAAATTACTTGTGATTATTTGAAACTAGAAATGCCACAATAAAACAATCAACAATCCTCAACATGAGCCGGGGGTGGCAAATAGAGAGGTACAGTGGGCTTGCTTTGCATTTATAGCGAGGCATGCTCGGTAATTGTTTTTCGATCTGCTCTCTGTGTCTGTTATTATTCTTGTTTAGTAGCACCCTAACGCTGAGGCGCAGGCTAATGAAAATCTCCCCAAGCTTGCCTGTAGCTAAAGATGCCCGGCCAAGTCTTCCCTAATTGGGGAGGGCCTGTATATATTCAGCCACTTTATTAATGTAAGAGATTATCATCCACTTGCTGAGAAAAAGCACTGCTTTGGATTTGTGTCATGTACGAAGTGCCCCCTATGCAATAAGAATTCACAAGAGCTCAGGATCTGCACAATTTAAACACCGTCATCCCTAAAATGAGCCAGAAATTATGTTTTGTTCGCGCTGTCCCGTTCTCTTTTGACCTGCCAAGGGATGCGGCAAACAATCTCTGCAGACAACTGCGGGGGTTTCGGTGAGTTGAGCAACATCAAGGTGTTACAATGAGATATCAGAATAAGAAACTCAGCCAGGTTGACATGCTGTAGTTGGGGGAGAAATAAGAGAAATCTCCGGGAGCAGATCAGATCGGTCTCAAGCTGCATCACCCCAAGAATCAGCTTAAAGAAAGAGAATGTCAGAACTGGCAACTTAACATCAAAGTGGAATCTCCCCTTCAGATGTTTTTCTCCTTTTTACCTGAAAGGCCACATGCTGTTCCCCCCTCCTGTTGCACCGAAAGTTGGCTGGAGCTCGCTCAACTATTGCACAAAGAGACAGAATGCACACAGTGAAATTAAACCTGATCACTCTCCATGAGATTAGATATTGATTTGTCTTCCAAATGACTATGAAGCGATTTCTCTCTGGATGATAAGGTATTTATACTTCATACCGCTATTTCCTTTCCCCCCGTGCCCACCACGAATTGAAGAATCTGAAATGATTGCAGAGCTTATGGCGTGGAAATGTGCACTAATAATGAACAGTACAATATGTATTTTTTATCTTAGACTTCTTCATGCGCCATAAGCTTTTAGTCACTGTATGTAGTTTCACTGTATGTAGTTTCATTCAATTGAATCCCTACTCGTTTTCTTCCATTTTAAAACTGTTTTTTTTTCTTCTTTTGGTTGTGCAGTTACTTTCTCTTTTGACAAACTCTGATGGAGGACTTTAAGCACAGAGCCGTGACCCTGGAGCTCTCTGCTGTTTAAATCTCATTTCTCCTGCCTGGTAGAGAAGGGCTTACTCTGGAGAAAGTAGTAATATCCACAGAATATGGTGAGTCACGTGGCCTGAGAGCTTCATGGACAGTCCTGACATGAAGATGCAGAGGCACAGGCACTTAGGCTGACGATCCAACCTCCCCCCACCCCCCAAGAGTTTGCGGATGAGTCACGGACGGGAGATGTTAAGGATGTAAAGGGAGTGCAAGAGAAAACTTCACTGAGGTGATTCATTGACTGACTGATATTAACAACACAATATATTTGTTTTCATGCATTATTTGAGCTACAATATGCAAAGAAGCAGCCTGATACCCTTCAGCTGTTTGCGTATCATGAGTCATGAAACATTTTGGCAGGTAATTCTAAGAGACCCAAGGTCCATACATTTTTCATATGAATCATTTTTCCTGCAGCAGCGTGGCGGCTAAACAAAACAAATTACTCTCCATCAAAAAAGGAACTTTTTATGCACCTCACTTTGTGATATCAAAGCAGGCTCCAGTTTGTTTTTGTGTCCCTGCTAAACAAAAGAGGAAAAATAATGAACGCAGATCCACTTTTGTAAATTCATGGGAAAGGTTTTATTGGCCAGCGGCGTGAAGGTTCAGACTAGTCCCATAGCACTGACCAGAAAAAACAGCCTTCTTTCCATTTTAGAATGGATCAGTCAACTGTATTTCAATGTGTGAACGGGTGGCCTGTACTCTTGTATTTGCATGATACCATTCACCCGGAGGCAATGTCTTCAAATTTGGACAGATCTGTGCATTCATTATTCTTTTCCCCAAATCGAACACTTATACTGTCTCTGCAGTCTAATGTCATTTTACACTTTTTCTCTACATTTAAGTTGTACTAAAATGTATTTCTTTTATAACACATGACATAATTCTTTGTCAACACACACGTATCTGTACGTTTGGCTTACAGTTCTCTCTTGTATATGCAAAGTTTTTTGAGTAAAGATCAGGTCAGGCAACCTTAGGCATGTGTGCCACAATTGGCAAACAATACTTAACTGATTAGCACACCAGCAATAGATGTGTAAGAGAGTTTTTTTAAAAGCCAAGGGCAGTTGTACGGTCAGCTATTTATCTTCTTTTTTTTTACAGCTGCAAAAGACCCAGCCTATACTCTGCCTCTGATTGGCTAGTACTTGTTTCCTTTCTCAGAAAATGTGTGAAGTTCATTGCTGCTGATCAAGATTGATAGAAAGGTCGGTAGGGTTAATGATTTCAGCTCAGATGTGGATGTTTTATATCAGAGTGCTCTCATAATATAATTACAATGTACTGATTATGGGATAACACATTTTAAAAACAAAACTGTTATGCATGTTGATTATGTGGATGGAATAAAATTACAGATCTGTTGGAGATTTATATTTAAATGTGGTGACATAGATATAGTTAATGTCGACCTTAATGTTGACATGGCGCACTGCAATTTTAAATTGGAACTCAAAAAGTTTGCCGACCCCTGCCATCAATTTTATCGTCAATAAAAAATTTAAATACAAAATGAACAATTAAAGTATAAAATATACATCTGATGGTTCAAAAATGTAATTTTTTATTCCTTTCTGAGATATATGATTTTACTAAACACAATCCACCCAGCAATTAGGTTTGCCACAACAACATAGTTGCGAAAACTATTTAGTACTACATAAACATAATTTCTACAAGTAGCGTTGTTGTTCAATAGAACTGTCATAAAAATGTCCGCTATATGAAAAGTGAATAAACCTTTTGAGATACTGTAGTACTCTTAACTCTCTGTCTCTGTCAGAATATGAACGTATCACGAAGGAAAAAAAAGAACAAGCTGTTCCATAGGGTGACTGAGGCGGGTTAAACCTCAAATCCTTGTCATGGTACATTCCATCTGTTCCTTTATTTCACTGAAGGGAAAGTGGCAACAGAGGAATTGTCCTTCACACAAGCCTGATCTAATTTCACAGTGACTGTCGGACTGACACCGCGTGCAGAGTATTCTCAAGACAGTCAGAAGTGCAGATCTTTTTTTCAATTCAGAGAAAGCTAACTATAGATATTGTGAGTGTGAGAGAATTGTGACATCCTGTCTGTTCAATCCACCCTCAGTATAAAAGGTGAATTATGGAGGACTTGTTTCATTGAGTTGAGTTTAGCTGCTTCAGTGGAGAGACGGGGTTCGGTGACTGCCTCTCAATTAACACAGGGAACATTTCAAGATTTTTAATTTATTGCAGCTGGTTAGAAAAAAAGAAAAAGTGTGTCAAAAAAGTACAAATGACACATGTCAACACCTCTGGAGGTTTAGCCTTTGTTTCTCTTTACTGTCTCCAATTAAGTCAGGGAATCCCCCCCCCCCATCACACACACACTGACACTTTCAGCACAACCTTGATGAATATCCTCAGGCTATTTTTGTAATTTCCTTTGCTTATTCATTTATGTAAAATAAGATGCAGAGATACTAATGTGTGGGTTTGAATGGCAGTTTATAAAGAGGAGTCTTTCCACAAAAAGTGAACAGATTATTAGGTTGACGGAGGGGTGGGTGGGGGGGCAGGAGAGGCGTTCCACATATCTGTGCTATCGGAAAACAAAGGAGGATAAAACAGCCAAAATACGGTTATTATTTGATGAACTACCTTTTTGAATGCCCTTTCAGAAATAAATTAAAGGAGAGCCAAGTCTGCGTTTTGCAAAGAAAATCTGATGTAAATCATGTAATTTGTTTTACTTTGGCACTTGGTCCTGCCTCACTTAAATCAAGTTTTCCATGCAAAAGAAATAGCACAACATTCAGTATGAATCTCAAGTCCTAATATTGCAAAAAAAGTAAGTGAATATATATGTGGCTGCATTTGTTTCTCTGCAACCACATTGAGCCTCAGCATACAAATGGAAAAATGCTCCTGTGGTTCGGTGAGGTCAGTTATTAAATGAGAGGGCAAGGTCATTGAGGAGGAACGCAAAAGGGCGGTCGGGTGGGAACATCCATAGCAAGCAGAGCCCTTCCCAAGGCTGACCTTTGACCCGTGCTGGGAGAGGCTTACTGTAGAAACACAGCTTATCTCAATTTCGCTGTATATACCCTTATAGATACCTGGCATTTTCCAGAGAGAAAAGGTATAGAATTTCTCATCAGTTCCAAACAACAAACCCTAGCCTCAGATAAGGAATCCTGAACTGTATTGGATAGCAGTGGTGAACAAATATAGACTAGGTGCTCCTTCGTAGAGGTACATTATTCTCTTTGGGGTGCTATCTTATTCCATGGACAGGCATGGGCAGACCATGGATTTGCAGTGTGATTAGGCTGCTTCAGAGGACATCCCAGTCGCACAGTAATCTGAAGAGGGATTCCCAGGGAATGTCATCCGAGCAGAATGTGGATTTGAACCAAGGAGCCAAGAGATACATCTGTGACTTCTATCTGTATCCGATAACCCTGTTGAATAAATATGGGCCGGTTGTTGAGAGTGGAAAGTGTTCTTTCCACTGAGGGGGTTTTGTTGTGTACATTCCATACTAAAACCCTGTTAACCTTAAGTAATAACAGCAACCTGCTGGGAAGTTTACATCCTACAGTTAGAAATGTATACATGGCTGTATTTTAAAAGCTCATTATTGCTTATTTTAGACTGAAATGTGAATACATAGGCCAAATGAATAATAAATAAACAAAGCCGAAGCATGTTTCCCCAAGAACTTTGGGCCTCATGCAAGAACCACTTGTACAAACAGAGTCGTCCTTCAGTGGCATGAAAGAGTGATTTATGAGAAATGGACGCATTCATCCATTTTCTCGTATTTTCAATTTTCTCATTTACGAGTGGTCCAGAACTGTTGTAGGAGTCATGTGTTATTAGTCCGCTGTTATCCATGCCTACATTTCTTTCACGAATGGATTGTATATTTCATTACTTTGAGGCAATTCTAAGATTGAAAACCCTTTTTTAAATTACACTTCTAAATTACTTTTGCATTATCCTGTGATTGAAATCTAAAATGTAATGCTTATGTAACTCTGAAGTTCTTCATGTAGACTAACAATATCACCATCATTATCAAGAACATGTGTAGCACCTTTCTGAACATCTTTTTAAACAGTAAGGTAACTTACATACTTGGAGGACTACATTGTGTTATATTCTGAACAGTTTCAATGTATCCTCATACAACAGTGAATATGATATATTTATGCATGTGCCTACTAATGTCCTGAAACACAAGCGATCGGTGCTAATGCATAAGCCCCTGCAGTGCAGAACCTGTTGTTGAGGCAACACAATTAATTTGTTACGTTTAGGAAAAGATTGTGGTTCAAGTTGGACTGGTTGTTCTGCAGCGCAAGCATGGTGACAAAGTCCTGTACTATTTAATATGAATTTTGGTCACTCAGAGTCTAAATCGAGATTATGACCTGGGGGACGATACAGCAGACATCCAGGGACATTTCTACAGGATATAGTGTGGTAGAAGAACCATAAAAAGCATTGTTTGGCCGTACTACGAGCCAAAACTCTTCAATGTTTTGACTGTTATGATTTACTCCGTATCACACATAGGACTTTCATGAAATAAAAAACATTTATGGTTAAGCCTTCATCACTCTATCATGTTTCATTTTGAGACTGCTGCCAGAGCCCCACTGGGAGCCAAACCTCCCTCCTGGGAGAGGTGCACCTGCATCTTAACCTGTTCCTCTTCATCAATCTTGGATGACAAAGAATCACAACAAAAACACCATTCTGTGCGTGCTTCTGGCAGTCACTCACATACTGTATGGATGGATTTTGTACTCAGGACAGGCAGAAGTTAGGAGCTGAGTCTTAGTTCATACTTTGATTTAGAATTTTATTTTATTTTGGTGTAAACCATTTGTACACACACCCTGTTTTTTGTGCTTCCTTGCTCTTTAAGGATAACTGACCCAGAAACAACTCAAACAACCTGCTCTTCTTTTATTAAGAAGCGGTTGTCACAAAATGGCCCAGTGCCACATTCTGGTCCAGACCAGCGTGCGTTTTCTCTAGCGTTGTCACAGAGAGGCGGCAGCAACCGAGAGTAATAGAATTGAAATGTCCGCTGAGGTGTGGGAAAGCAGGATCAAGGGACCGGACCATGGATTGGTTTTAGGCCATCAATGGCTGGAAGTGCAGATGGATGTCTGCAAGGGCCATGGATGAAGTGAAGGTGAATAGCTAGTGGACCAGTCAACCATTACTTTCCAGGGCCCTCCATGACCACCTGCTTGATGATCTCCATGTTTGAAATTCCCAGCTGCAGCCACCACCTGCCTACTAAGAGAAGCTGCACACAATGCATAATAAACTACATAGGAGATGCCGTGCATTTTACCCAGTCATGTCTCTTAAAAATGAGGTTCCCATAATGAAACTAGATTGTGAATTATGTTTGGAGAGAAAAGTATTTTGTCGTGTATTACGTTTGCTTTTAAGTTTAACTTTCTAATGAGTCTACGGAAGCCCACATAGGGACCAAGTCAGGGTGGTGGATTAGAGACAGCTGTTTGTGTCCCGTGTGAACCAAGTATTTTTGTAGCCCTAAAAACACGTTGTTTTGTAGCTTTTTTGTTTTGTGTCAATTTACAACATTAACATCCTGTTTTAAACTGTTTCTAACCACAAGTGTAATTTGGGGAGAAAATATGTATCTCGTGAGGGTGGAGTTTATTTGCCTGGGAACACTATTTTGTGGGATACAGGGTTGACTTTAACCTGCATCATCTTCTTTCTTCAAATAAGAATTAAACTGAAGTTTGTAAGCAAAAATTTGAAAAAAGATAAAAGATAAAAGATTTTTCTCTTGAAATAATTAATGTAAAATTGCAGGAATATACTGCAGGGAATGTTAAATGTGTGCCTAGCAAAGCGTTCTGTGAACAATTATCCCTTTCAGATTAAATAACAAAGTGGGGCCATGCTCTTACCCTGCTGCCCCATTTGCCAACTCAATGTCTTTTTTAAGTACACCTCCAGAAATTTAAATTGAATTTAACTTCCTTTTCAGCTGCAACACATGTCACCAGTTGTGGTGCATAATCCATTAAACTGAGTTATATAAAGTACTTTAATTTACCTTTTTGCTGGCACTCTCTGTCAAGACGTCTCAAATTCTTCGCATGGTGGTAATGATACCCTGCATTTCTTTTTCTTCCTTACAATCATGCAAAATAATTAGTACATAACAGTGTCTGTTGATATACAGTATATGTTTTAGCATCGGTTTGGGAGTTTATGGATCACCTTTGTTTAGCAGGTACTCATTTCTGAAATACATTTTTTTAAAGTTGTTTTTATCTAACATATGGTTTTGATGTTGAAGCTCAAAAAATATGTTTGCTATGCAACCACAGCTGTGCAGAAATGCCTCAATCTCAGATGAGAAACTTTATTGCCAAACAATCCAATGGATTAAGGAATCTAAAATGTGCCCATAGCTTCATTTAATCATTCATTCACAACATCTGAGTGAGAAAATTAATATTTAGGCTTCCCAGTTTCAGCGGTCCAGTGCATTCTGCAGTTCATCAACAAATAGCCCCTGCAACTAAACTGTGAAATGCTAAAAAAAATCCTGCATGAATTTTGTTGCAAAATAAAGTGGGAGCAGGCAACGCAACAATGGATGCAGACATACAGTAAACAGACGTTGCATCTGTTTCTGGCAGTGGATGCTCTGCTCGCGGTCTGTTCTGCTGTGATAAAGGCGATAAAGATACAGACCAGCTTCACAAAGACTCACAGTTCTGGCTTGAGCTCAAAGATTAACACACACAGTCGCAGCAGTCTTTACAATGCAGCCCACAATCCTCATTCACACGTCTAAACATCATCTGACGGTCCTCTCAGCATTGCGTTGGTGTGAAGAGACGCTCAAACTGAATCTCAGGTGTCGTTACATTTTATTTATTTGCATCACAGTGCGAGTTGAGCTTTGTCATCGCAAATGTGCACCTCATCTGAAAGCTCATCATGCGTGAGGAGTTCTACTTTTGGTTTAAACCTCTTTTGAGTTCTGGAGGCTTTCATGAGAAGGGGGATTTAAAATGTTAATGGTGTTTGAATTTGGTTTTGAAGGCGAAATAAAAAGAGGTGGACAAAAAGAAACCAGAGGTCCTTTGTTCTCCAGGGATGCTTTGACAGGTTTATGTTTATTTGATGAACTGAAATAGAAAAAAAAGGGGCTCTGAAGCGGAACTGGACATACGGAATGGGTTATGATCTCCATCACCATATGATAAAACGTGGTGGAGATAAGGCTTACAGTAAAATACAACATCCAGGGTAATTCACTGATAACAGAAACTGTGTGCTGTTTGTAATTTTCATAGTAGGATGGCTGAAGTACACATGCTATATGACTGAAACCTGGAATCATAACATATTGCTTTCAGTCCAAATAAATAATGCCAGAGAGGATGGAGGTGTTTAGAGGACTCGCAATGTGTCTATATTATGCATCTGTTTTTGTACTTCTATCTATCTATTTGTTGTCCTTTTATCTCCATACATAATGTATTACAGAATTAATACATTTGGTATAATACATTAGAGTTTTAATATCATAGAGTATATGCCTATGATGAAATTCTTGTTGATTGTATTTTATTTTTGATTAGGTATATGCTTAGCTTCATATTTTTAGAATTTCAATTGCAGCTAACCGAATGAATGTTTTTCAGGCTTTTTTAAGGGCATTGTATTTCAAAATAATAATCAAACAATTTAACTATATTGTATCTGAATAAAACTTGATTGTATCTCTGTGTTGTCCCACAGGGATATTAAAAAGGTGTGCCCTCTATTTATCCCTTACGGCAGATGTTTCTTTGAGCCCTTCCCAATTCCAAACCATGTTTTACTATGCAATGACAGAGAAAGAGGCACACTGCCGAGGATGCTAAGGAACAACAACAACAACACAAACAACAACCAAAACATTTAATTAAGTGCACCCATTTTTCACCCAGATGGCCCAGATTCATGACAGCACAGTCCCTGCTGGAGTGTCCTTGAGCAGGATACTAAATCCCTCTGAGGAGCGATCAATGAGTTAGATTATCATGTCTCCGTGGACAATAACAACCTTTAAAAGATCAATTTCTACCCTGGGACATTACAGTATCAAAGACACAAAATCACATTTTATTTGAACTAAAAAGCTGTAATTTTGTTGTTTTATTTTGTATTCATACTGTATGTTTTCAGATTGAACTTCATATAACAAGCTTTGCAAAATAAGGACTCTAGTGTATGGCTGTTGTTCAAGGCTACAATATTGTGCAGTGTTTTCATGCTATTTTTTCCACCACCTGCAGAGTTTAAATCCATCAATCTTTTTTCTATAGTAAGTGTCAACGGATCTTTCCAAACGGTTGCTTTGTCTTGTGGGGTTGAAAATTGTTCATGTGTTGTATCAGCGTGGGAAACCCACCGGACTATTTCATTGTCATTCTGTCATTCAATCGGAAAAACATGTTTCAACTGAAAGGATGACCCGCTGTCATCTCCGTCACTCATAGTGAGAGTCTGTGTCCACCAGGAACCACAGAGCTCTCGTTGTTATATCAAAAGGAAGGTGTGCGGCGAAGCATGTTTCCTGTTTCCTGTAATGCTGAGAGACTTCTGCAAAGCACTCGCAGTGCCAATATTTAGTATATTCTCAACAAAAACCACCATAACCCTCATTCCCCTTACCCAGTACATTGGCTTTGGCTGGTATCTCCGCCACACAGGCTTGTGTTGCATTGCACTGACAGTTGGAAGTCAGACGTTCACAGATGGTAGTTGGTATTTACAGCCTCTGTGCATTATAGCGGGCCCAACTTGGAAACAACAGGAGGCAAACATGGATGCCCTTGAGTTTCCCCCTGAATACAATACACTGTTTGAAAAGCAGTGGTAAGTATTCATGCAGTTGCTCCACCCAGCCAAAACTAAATCCCCAAGGGAAAGCCCCTACTACATTCAGATTATCCAAAGCTACCCCTGTTTTTCATTGTGCTGATGCATTTTGTTTCTTATTCTCACTGTATATATCTAATGTATAGTCCAAGGTACTATTCAGTTACAATTCAGATACTATCATCCCATGAAATGAGGTCCAAAATGCTACAACATTGTTGCTATAGTTTCGGTAACAAGTCATTAAACTACAGGTTTTAAGCAACAATATCTAACAGTTGCATCCAACCTCTGGCAGAGTAGTTACATTTTTCTAACTCATTATTTGTCAACCCGACAATTACTGGGACCAGAGATCACACTTACCATCTCACCAAAACCGGGCTCTTATTAACCGTCAAATAGAACCAATTAGGAACAAAATGTTCCTTTTAATTTAGTCTCAGGCAAAAATGGAATACAGTAATTGCTTATTAAATCAACTTTGAATAACTGCTTCCATCCTGTTCATTTGCAGACAAAGAGAAAAAAAGTGAAGAGGGTAAAAGTTCATTTTCATTTTAACTGAATCATGAATATAATAATCAAGAAAAGCAATAATACTGTTAATATTATAATACATGCTTTTTTTTACTGATGTGGCTGGTTGGCAGCAGCTTTAACCACATTGGGTCCCTGTGGTTAGCTTCAATGAAGGAACCCCAACATTCCTCCAAATGTAACACTGAGAGTAACTTTTTGGTAAGTACCTTACCAAAAAAACAAATTGTGATTTTAACATTTCAGTGAATAGAACTTTGCACAAAATTTCAACACATTCTCATTTTGACGAATACCAATGCTTGTTCAGTTGCACTACGCTTTTACCGGTGACCTCTGCTGTGATTGGTGCACTGCATACGCACGCTAAATCATGTCGTGTCAACGCCGAGGAGCACTGACCCGGGTGCGCTATTTGACGTGTTGGGAGTAGTGTTGTTTCTAAATAAACTTCCAAGTATAGGTTTACTTAGTTTTGACGTTTACTTGGTTAGGTAGAGGCAACACAAGTACCTTGTTAGGCTCAAGGAGCGATTGAAGTTTGAGTTGAAATAAGGGTTGAGGTAAAATAGGTCATGTTGACTTGTAGAGAGTATCGTTCTCCTGAGAAAAGTCCGACCAAATCTCTCTCTCTCTCTCTCTCTCTCTCTCTCTCTCTCTCTCTCTCTCTCTCTCTCTCTCTCTCTCTCATCATTTGAATTCATCAAATATACAACAACACTTCCTGAGGTCATTTTTTTTAAACTTTGCATAAACATGTATGGACGGGGTTAACAGGGTGTGTTGCCCCTGTACACAACAACAACACAAATATGTGAGAGCTTGGTAGTAGAGAGCTGCACTACAGCTCAGTATTCAGCTGCAGCACTGAGAATGTTTTGGTTTCTACCCCTTACAGCAATGATTGATTTACATGGCAAGCAGCATATTCAGAGCATGTCTCTCCCCGTAGCCAGATTTATGACGGTGCAAATATGCGTAGAGGTGAAGAAAAAAAAAAATACACACAACAAGACTGAATTTTAAATGTGGAAATACTGAGGTTGAGATGGTAGTTTGTAGCCATATAAACATCTCTACAAACTTAAAAACATTAAAAAGAAGTGTTATTACTCCTCTCTGCTAACCGTCATTGTAATATCACTGAAATATCCTTCCAGTTGTTGGCTAGTTGGGAGCGAGACACATCTTTCATCTCTTTGCATTCATATTTCAGGCATTTGGCTCACTGCTTGTGCAGAAATATGGAATTATTAAGTAGGTAGGGGTTGGTGTCCCTCTTTAAGAAAATGTGTTTGACGAGAAATACTTAAAATATGGGACAGTCTTATAAGCAAGTAGGTCACTGTCACAACAAGCATCTGAACTGTCCTGGCAACAGAGACTTTAATTAGAGCATCCAATGTTCACAGGCAATATCACCTGACTATCAGCTTCATATAATAATAATAATAATGATTGATTTAATTTCAATACTTTGATTGGCCAATTGTCCAAATTTGCTTGTAAGTAATTTTCCATGCAATGAGAATGTGGGCCTTTTAATCTGTAATTACTGCAATATATCGTACGTTCTGAACAAGTGACGTAGTATAAAATGTAAGAGAGACCACTTATTATGGTAGGTGGGAGGAAAGGTGAACAGGTCAAACAAACACAGTACTTTGAACTGGGAGACTGGTGTTTGAGACCGGTGTCCTAAAGTTTTTCTGCTTTGACGTGACGTTTGTGACATGTTTTCCCATTACATTGTGTCCGTACATAATTTATTTAGTGTACATACTCATTTCAAGACGAACCATGATGTTTTTCCTAAACCTACCACCTTAAGGCAGCAAGAGAAAACCAACAGGGACATCCAAGCCACCACGGTACACAATACACTGGCTCTCGTTAGCTTCTGTGCTAGCCACTTAGCGTTACTCATCTCATCTAGCTCATCTTCAATGGACTTGATTTATTTTTCATTACTGTTTAGACATCTAAAGATAAAAGAGGTTTGACATCACATTTTTTTGCAAATATATTGAGTTACATTTTCATTTTATTGTGTGTGTTGTGACGATTACAAATACATTATACAGTGTTGTGAATATTACATCGCTTATTGGGGCACTTAGCCCTTGAGACATAAATACAACCTTTGCATAATTTCCTCAGGGGTACTCCCACACTTCAGACATTACAGTTAATTCTTTGGTTAGTCGTTTCTGGTGAAAACAGTCAAATTTTATTCTGCTGGAGGGAAAGATGAGGATACATGCTTGTTGTGATAAAGAAACAGGATAGGGACCCAGCTACATTCAGCAACAAGTGAATCATTCAGTCCCATATACTACTAATTTGACTCTAACACTGTTAACATCATCTTGCTGGTAAAACTCAAGAGTAGAAGAAAATATTGACAAGGTAATGCTAAGGTACATAATGTATTATATAGTTGAAATGATATATCCTTCCCCACAGAAATCCATAAATCAAATGCCATGATAAAAATGAAAAAAAAAAACCTGGTTGTCGCAAGACTGTAATCAGCCTGTCTAATTTGGGCCAAATGAAATGATGGACATGCTCATTGTTTACATTCATTATTATATGTTTATGTTTATATGACATGATGATTTATGGGGAGTGGCCTTGGAGGAAGTCCTGACGAGATGAGCTGTTGTTGTTTCAGACTTGATTACGTTCTTGCTAGATTTTTCAAATGTTAGAGCTAGTGATGCTTGCTACTTTCATTGGCAACACTGGGTTTGATTTTTTGTCTGGATAATTTTTAAGATTTAGTTTCATCTTGCTGGTTTCTCCAATGTTACCAACTCAAGCTTTAATATTTTATTAAATTTTTCCCTGAAGTATAATTGAACTGTGCTCATTCTGCCACATTAGCCGTCTTACTAAAAGCAATCCCATAAATCTACCCTTGCCATTAAATAAATACTACTTTTTTTCTCTACTTTTAGACTAAAATTGAACAAACGCACAGCTTAATCCTCCATCACATCACAAAAGCATGTTTCTCCAAAATGTCATTTTTTTCTGTGACTGCAGTGGCTGACTAACTATGTTGGCAGCATCACCCAGAGGTAATTGTTTGAAAGCTTAAATTCCCAGAAGTTATGTTATTCCATTTATCCTTTGATGACTTTTATAGCAAAAGGACAAGGGAGAAAAAATACCCAATACAAAACAAACATTAATTTGAGCAGACTTAAAGGGGTCTTATTTACCTGAAGAGGGATAATTTTATACACACTGTAGCTAATAAGAAAATGACGAATATCAAAAAAGTGGATTTAGCACATAAAGCACCGAACCTATATATATTCTTTATTGCGTTAGTATTATTTTACATTAAAAAGTGCCAAGTGCAGCTTAAACTAAGACGTTATAGTCAATTTGATTTATCACAATACAAAGTACATCTCAAAATATGCTGATCAATCCGCTTTAGAATAAGCAGAGTGATTTATGTACAGCATAAGCTAGCCAACTTTGCACACAGCTAAACCAATTATCCTCTCTTGATTGTACAATATAGAGAAAATTGAAACTAGCAACCAAAAAAAAGAAAAAGTGGGGCATGATTCATTACCCAAATGTCCATTTATTTCGTCCTGCGAGAGATGCATTAGCTATGGTGCTGCGGGATGAAATACATTTTAAATGTATTGAAACATCAGGCTGCTGAAACTGCATGGCTAAGCGCGGTGCTTGCTCTGCGAGAAACTGATGTGACAGTTAATTCATATGGCCTATATATTTAACGTTGGGTCTCATTATGCATTGGATGTGCTATTGTCTGTAGCCTGTGTTCAGCCCTGTGATATTAATATGTGCAATGGAAGAGGAGGTCAGCTTAACATGCTGTTTTTTTTTTTTGGGAAACTACGTGCACAAAAGAGACCATTGTTGCTGGATTGTTTTTTCGGTGCTCTCTCATATACCCATCACACACAGACACACGCAAATAAATCTCGGAGGAGTCTGTGATGTATTCAGTTTCTTCTTCTTTTTATCCTTCGTTTTAATATCCATTATTTCATCTTGGTTTTAAGCATTCCAGTCTTTTGTTTCCCTTTAAACACTTCTTGACAAATCTGTTTAAAGTGCTTTGGGATTGGATTTGACCTAATTTGACTTGACTGCTGGATATGTAGCTCTGCAGGCTGCATTTAGCTCAGCAAATTAGAGTGAAACAGTTTATTGGAGGATAACGGTGCGTAAGGATAAACTCAGTAGTGAAATTACATTCCGTCAGTCACAGAAATGTGTGATTCTCTTCGACAACACCATGGAAACCATTACATTATCATGAGAAAGCTGCAATGATGCAAACAGCTCCAAGTGAATTTTTGCTCATTTTTACATCCGATAGAACCACAAGTATGGTTATGAGTTTTTTCAACTCAAGAGACGGGAAGCACTGTATACAGTGTGTTGTACATGGATGATCCACGGCTTCTAATACCTGTAAGCTGCTTTAAAGAGAAATCATACTGGGAAGAAGGCTGGATCGGGTAGAGTTCTGATAAATTCTTCACACTTGTAGTAAAATAATTTTGCCGAAAGGCCAAGTTGCCAAGTTGAAGAAGATGCATGCATTGCACCAAATCGTGAATCCAAGTCATGGTTTATAACCACAAGCTTATTATCATATTTCTACTGGAGGAAACTTGGAATAGTGAAGATCTGACTCTCGGTTCATCCAGGCATACCGACAAGTAAAAGTCACCGAGATGCTGCTTCTGTGTAAAATCTGGATGTGATGCATGCTTCCAATTACATACTGAGTTTATGCATAAATGAAAAGCTCGATTTATTGTACTTTACCAAACTTGCAGGCCAAAGAAGTTCACGAGTGCCGAGGGCCCCTACTTGGGATGCAGACTTCAGAGACTGAATTATACAAATCATTGCAATATCTTTTTTTATCACTGACAAAAACATGAAATTTCTGAATCAAATGTGATAGTATAAAAATGTCCATATAAAAACTGTGAGGTGCAAGGCCTTATTTTTTTTCTAATATTATTTATTTCCCTTTAATATATATATATATTTTTATATATTAATATTTATTCAATGTTGTTGGTATCTGTCCACAACTCAGGTACCATATTGGAAAATGTGATGAAACATGGTCAACCAATAACATTTCCCATCTTGTCACACAGCTATAAATGTTGGTATCACTATTATTGATCCCCTGAGGATATGTAATGATTGTGATGACCCCTGACCTTCCTTCTACTACCATCTGACTTACATCATTTATAGATATATATATCATATTCTGAAAATACTTTGCTTTTTTTAGAACATATCAGTTTTTATTGATTTTCACTTGTACTGTTCAGAAATCTTTTCTGTAATAGAAAGAAGGGGCTACCTTGAAGATATTTCAATTCAAACTGAAAAGAATATGGGCATAAGATGACTAAAATTATATTTTAAGATATTTAACAAGAGCCAGCACATTGCATGAAGAACAACTGAGCTTTGATCTGAGTAGTGAGAATACATCTTATGTATGATACCAAATTGCTCTTGTCAGGTGGGCACATTGCGTGGAACTATGAACAATTACATGTCCAATTATTCTTTCAATTCATTTCCATCTTTGTCATCAGCAAAAAGTCATCAGCAACTGGCTCACAAAGTCCCATAAATTTTTTTTATGCTGGAAAGAACCCTGCTGTGCAGAAAAATAGCTGCTGTAAAAGGCGGATATGGATTCTGAACTGTAGCGCTAAAAACGTCAGTATGCCCTAAAATGAAGGCTTATTAGTCTTTTGACACTATAATGCTTGGATCAAAGAAGTATGTCATAAAGCCGCGCTCTGAAATAAAATGAAAAGAAACTGGAATCCCAATGTAAACGCCAACGACTTATACAGAGGATGCAAGTTTCACGTTTTATATCCCTCAGGGAGAAAGGGATGCCTGCTTGTTCCGTGATTCTCGCTCTGTCTGACTGTAAATGTAATATCACAATATGAGAAAACTGCAGTAAAGTCAAAACGCAGCGCTTTTTGTTGTTGTTCCGATACAGTTATTAATAATATCAGCTGAAACCGTAAACCCATAAATGCTATTACATTTACTTATACAGTTTAAAGTTGGAGGGACAGGGTATTTCTGTAAGTATGCCAGTGTAGTGCATTGGCAGGTTTAGTGGCAGCTACAAAAGACACATGTAATACATTAAGACAGGGACATTAATACTGTGCATATCAGATACCAACCAATTTTTACCTCCAGATTTTAAAAAGTTGCAAAGTGTAAGATCTGGCCAGAACTTTTGTTTAAAACCAAAAAAATTGCGAACACACAGTTGACGTCCTCGGCTAGTGGCACATATAGGCCAACGCTTCATGAAAAAATTATCGGAAAGTAGTGTTATTTTGACCAACTCTCAGAGTTTGGTTGAATTTAGCATATTCTTGCCCTGTTGGATGAGCTTATATTCATGCACCTATAGTAGAGGTGAAATACGGTCCACTATTTCTTTGGAGCATGTTGTCAGATTTCACTTCAGAGTAGTGGAGGAACTAAATGTCTAGACTGTGGAATGCAAATGTAAACTCTGTATAACATCAGTATCCTCTCACGGCTCTATCAGAGGCCTACCACTAAATCAGCTTTTAATTTCCCTTGATGAACAACTTAACAACCAGGAATAAATTAAAATATAAAAAATACTTCATGTTTAGGATGCAATGGGACTACACAATTAGATTTATAAAGTAATGGTTCATTTAATTTCCTCACCTTAAATTGAGTTAGTGTGGAAATTGTTCTCAGTTGTGATATTCCCAAGCCGAACCCCAACTCTCATGAACTGATTTGTGCCAAAAAAAGGAAGAGGAGTCTTGAAGTCATTGTGGTTTTCACACTACATGACTGACCAACTACAGGGAATCACACACGATACAAGATCTTTCACCTGGAGAAGTAACTTTTGCAAGAACTTTTGTCCGCATTGCAAACAAAACACAAAGCACACAGTTACAGTAACCCCTCAACCAGTGTCTGTCATTAGCTCTAGCTCCCCGACAGGTCCAGATATTTACTTTTGTTTATTTGAGAAGGGAAAGTGCAAATTAATAAATACAGATGGTATCGTGAGCCAAAAGCCTATTTTTCATCTGTAGTATCCGAGGTGTGACAAGAGGCTTCCTAAAATACATCCAAAAAGGAAACAAAACAGTGCAACATCAAAAATAGAGTTTAGTGCTCACATGTGTATCAATCGTCCACTATTTTAATTGGTTACTGAAAGATCCATAAGTGTTGAGTTGACTGATGTGAATTGAAATTACATTCCCTTCAACCTCTGATGAACCAGGCCGACTGGCTAAATGCACTTTCCCTGCAATGGATTAGTGCAATCTTCTCTTATTGAACTTCCTGTTGGCACAATAAGTATTGTTTCTTCTGTTGACAGAGGCTATATATGCGGCGGTGGAGCTTAGTGATGGAAGATGTTATATACCAAGCACAAGTTTGCATATCCTTTTTGATCATCCCAATTTAAAATCTGATACATTAGCGCACTAGATATCTGAAACGCATCGTCTAATGTCTTTGAACAGTTTACACGAAGCGTTTCAGCGTCAATCTATGAGTGCGAGATTTTGTGCACAGATTTGTCTCTGATGTGGAGCCTTTGTTGGAGAGCTCAACTTGGGAGTGAGAATTTGTTGAACAGATCATATTAAATCAAACATGTAGAAACTAACCAGTGGATAATCTCATGTGTGCACCTTTTTTGAAAACAGCATAGAATGCGGGCAGGTCGCCACATGCTCGAGGTGAGTGAAGAGAAGCTAATTAGAGTCGTCGGGTCTGGGAAACCAAAAACTGCCAGCTAATTAATGTGAGCTGTGAGTGAGAGAGTTCCATCGTTCCAGTTTGGCTTCTCACATAGTGATATAAAAGCAAACATGGCAACATGAAAATGGGTGAAACATACTATTCATCATGGAAGTACTTAAACAAATGCAATTCAATCAGCTGGTTCCCTCACATGTGGTTCTTTTCATGCTGCGCACATTGCGGAGGAGTTCATTCACCAAATGATGTTCCTTTTGTAGAAAGAAAGATGTCTCATGCTTGTGTTATCCACTACCCTTCCACTTGGTATTGATTTTTGTACTTTTGTATTTTAGTTGGTGTCACTTCATGCTAATAGTGGACACTATGTCTTGTGAGCAGACTTCTAAATAATATATATTTGTCTGGGAAGGAGCGACAGCAGCCTCACAATAGCCTCTGTGGAACAACAGGCTTAGAACGGCGTTTTTCACGCCATTTTTGATCCAAGTCATCATCAGTCCTCATCAAATGTGGGCTGCAGTCAAATAGTCTTTTTGTGCTGAAGAAGGTGCCTAAATGAATTATATGACCCAGAAGTATTAAGTGGCAGCCATGATAAGAGCTGGTTGAATTCTCTAAATGCTTAGGAAAGGTGCTTCAGTGTTTCCATTCAAAAGAAATCTCCTTTATCATAGAGAACACTGGACTATCCTTTACGAAAGGAAAGGAGATTATGCCAACCCACAATTCTTTGCAGCTGTAACATGTACAGCGATTTGGCAGTGAATAACATCCACCTTCGCTGTTTGATTGTACACTGACATAAAAACATCCTTCTTCGGTAGTGTGCTTCTGTTTTGGATAGAAATCCTTATTTATACTTTACAGCACTGAGATGAGATGAAGCATACTCATTTTCTATGTGTTATAAATTAAGTTACTAAAAAAAACATCCGTCTGCCGGTTTTAGTAGCAGTGCAGTTGAATTATTTCAGTCCACTAAATTCGCATCTTTCCTTGACCTCATGATGTTTTCCCATTCAGGTCATCGGTCGAGTTCTTCTCGCTCAACATCATGGCACCAATAAGCTCTGTCGTGTTGAAAGCAGTCCTTCCCCGCTAAGCTGTGCCAGTTTTTTTGAAAATTGTCGGTACATGTGTATTTTTTGGGGGGGGGTTTCCGTTTAACAGGTGACAAGAACAGAAAATAAAATGGGATGGAAGACAGCAAATTGCTGCTTTGGTGTGGAAATAAAAACTGGTCAATCAGGTTGTTATGTCCTCTGTCAAGGGGAAATCAAGACAAACCATTGTGTGACTCCAGTCAGTCCACTTACAAGAACAGCCAGAGATGAGCATTGACCAAAACAACGAACAAAACCAAAATTCACCAAAATAATACCAAACTTCCTTATTAAAAATAGTAAACCTAAACCCAAAAACTGAAAATATGTGTGTGGGGGGGGGGAGACACACAAAAGGAGGTCTTCTCTGGAGCTAACAAACCCATCAAATCTCCGGACACATCTCACAGGTAGAATTACTATCTTAGAAAATAAGTTTTACTTTGCTTTTATTTCCCTGTTGAAGGTCAGAATGCTGCTTCTCTCCTTAAATGAAATCTAATTGCAATGCACACTGACGTAAATGCTGGTTTCAACTGTGTGAAGTGGCAGAGGTGGAGAAGGGCAGCTGGGGTTCACATGGAATAATGTCATCAGCAGCTTCTCCGATCAGGGGGCGACGATCCCCACAAAAGGACCAATCATAGGGCACCAGGTGTTGCTCGTGAACCTTAAAAAAGGGGACGAGTAAAATACAGTATATGTCAAATCAAACATTAAAACAGTAAAACATATACCATCAAGGTGGAACTGTGAACAATAATAGATCTGCATATCAAAAAAAAGACATGTTCAGCTCGCTACTCTGGCTACAGTGGATCATTTACTAAATCCTTAACGACCTCATCTAATTATGTTGGAAATGCCTTATTTTATATCTCATTCTCAAACACGACCGTTAGCCTCAAATATTAATGTACTGTGTTAACAAAACTCTCAGAAAAATAACATTTCTTTCTTTGGCTCACATATTGAAGTTTCCCATTTTGTAATTTCCGCTGTCACATAGAATACATATCATACAGTGGGCACGAAATGGAACGCTGCCAGAAAATAAAACAGCCATTCGTCTTGCAGACACGACAAGCCAAACATGTTAGGAGAAAAGTAAAATTACTTTGTTAACAAGTGAATGGATTTGCTCCACTGGTGTGTGTGTGTGTGTGTGTGTGTGTGTGTGTGTGTGTGTGTGTGTGTGTGTGTGTGTGTGTGTGTGTGTGTGTGTGTGTGTGATGCATGCAGTTTTGCAAACTGAATGTCTCTTCAGTTTGTTCATTGCCTACAAAACTCAAGCAATGCAACATTGCTTATATCAAAAAGAAAGAAGAGGCAACATTAGTTAAAAAAAAGGCAGCAAATGTTCAGTACTCTCTACTGTCGATATTATTATGAAGTTTTCACAGGAAAAACAAGTGTATTTCATTAATAGGAGTTTGAGGCATCAAGTCTTCGTCTCACAGTAGTTTGGTGTTAATATGTTTAATTCCTCAAAACTCAATTATTTGTTTTTCCCAATAAATAAGGACTGGATGTGTGAACTAACACCGTGTGGAAGTGTTGGCTCGGTGAGAAAACACTCATCAGAAACCGGAAACTCCTTTCTTTATTGCAGCACTCTCCCAGAAGTCAAACTTTGCATGCAGGTAACCCAGTGGGGTGACACAAAATATAACGGTGCACGTGCACTTTCCAGGTGATAATTATGTAAAGAAAAATGCAATGTGCTGATTTGTCAGAGACAAAACACATTTACCAGGTAAGCTAATGATTCAAGGGCGAGTTATTCTAATTTTGGATCCACACGGGTCCAGCAGCCTGCTGGTTTACATTCCAGCCATCTGATAGGGGACTGATTTACTCCAGGGGTGCAAGGTGAATGCAATTATGTGCAATCAGCTACCCGCTAGGATAGAAAATTAGCTAAAAAGCACTGATGGTGGCGGGATCATTAACATGTCATGTTTTGTCTTCTATTGAATCAGACCTATAAATGATTTATAAACATTCAATTCATACAAACCACTGAATTTGTGATTTGGTTACATTTACACTATTGTTATCTTGGATATCCAATAGTCATCTGGTTTAAGACACAGTAGCCAATTGTTATTACCACAGCTTAGCACACTCAGAGCACAGGTCTGCGTGACCTTTTGACTGATTCCCCGGACACAACAAAGGAGGGAGATGCACGCAAATTTGCTAAAAAATAATGAAAATAGAAAGAATAAAGCAATCAATGAGGCGTTAAAGTCAGTGGAGTAGAAGTGAATGGAAATGCACGAGTGCAACACCGTGAGCTGTATGTTGTTAATGTACACAAACGAACACACGCAGCACCAAAGCCAGAAGCCTTGGTGCAAGTTGAGGAGAAAAACATTGACATATGGCCACTGGTAATGCTGGCCAGATGCTCCCAGTTACAGCGGCTCTGAGGTCCAACCAGCCAAGACACTGAAACAAAAACAGACACATGCACAAGGCCGAGGCTGCTGAGGCCATCACATTGTTTGCAGAGTATTGATGGGTCCGATTTTTAGCGCTATTTTTGTCATTGTTAACTGCAGGCAATTTTCCAGACAGCAACTCCAACTAAATTGTTGTTTTCAAGCAAGCAACATACTAGCTGGACTAAAAAAGAATAAGCACTGTTGGTTCCGGATCAAACAAGGTGTTTGCACAATTTTACAGTTTTTTGAAGCTTGTGTCAAACACATATTTTCCACCTAAGAAAACGGTCAGCTTCGCGATTACAGTTTGAATCTGCAGATAACGCCACAGCCAGTCTTCAAATGGTGGCACGACATAACAATAGAAACTACTGAGCAGGAACTTTAATTCTGGAGTTGGCAGAAGAATACATCTATATACAATGCAGGCTATGATTCGTGGCCTTTTTGAATCACTCAGAACCTGAAGAAAATGCTGGACTTTTTCCTTGCAGGAAAATAAGTTATAGTTCATTCACAATCACACTCCGATAGCATTTCTCAACACACAATTGACCATATCAAGAATTAATGGGAGTACGTAAGTGATGTGTTTTTTTTTCAACAATGGATTCGAATTGGCTGCTACATTTAAGTGCTGTTATGATTTGCTCAGAAGTAGAATTCCTCTAATTCTTCTTATAGAAGACGAAGAATTTTGTAAGTTTATGGCATTGGCGAGGAAAACAAAACAGACTTGTTTGCTGAAAACATATCAAACTAAAGAAACAACCATTTGTTCTAAGTGTATCTGTGGTACAAAGATCCAAAAGAAGGGCTGGGTATCATGACGTAGAAATTAAACATCCGTCAGGGACAGAACTCAGTTGTTAGTCAATTTAACTGATTAATTATACATATTTGCAAGCCACACCAATATTTCTAATATGCTAATAAAACACATATTATAAACTTTAATTAACATTTTTAATATTTTTTTTTACTTTTGTAAAATTAAAGTTATCCTTTTATTTATATTAGAGAAATAATTAGATTTAAAATGTTTCCTTTCCGTGAAACACTTCTATGGTATGTTATGACATGAGCACAAGGCTAAATCATTCATGACATTTCCGATGCTCGATGATAATGGAGATATCACTGCCGATAATAGTTGACAGGTACAAGTGATGGATTTCTGATAACATGGGTTCTATAAATAGATGCAACTGTGTTGAGGCCATCCTGCAACTCAGGTGGTAGAGTCAGCCATTAGTCACAGGTTTGGTGGTTTAATCTCTAGTTTCTCCTGTCCACATGTCGGAGTGTACCTGACGAAGACGCACAACCAGGGTGCGAGGTTATTTTTTCGTTTCTGCCACTTTGGATTTAATGCAATAAATCAAACTTTCAAAATGAACACGGACGATGTGTTATTGACAAGTCCTCGGTGCAGCTCCACGTCTTTGTCCTCTCATGCAGGACTGAGAACAACCTGGACGCTACGGTGACTCACTATCTCCTCTTGAGGCACAAGTGGTGTTACGAGACATGGACGGGCCTTGGCCAACTGTTCAGCATTTTCATTTCAGCCCAACACTGTAACCTCTTCACGTTCTGTTCATCATTTTTTAAATATTTTTTTCTAAACAAATTCTGGTAAGATTTTACACATTGCACCTTTAAATAGCTGCTGCATATGACTGTTATTTAAGAGAGGGAACATGGCCACTGGCTGCTTTTGAATAAAACAGCCCAACAGGCACAGTTGGCAAAATGTAATTCATATAAATCATATTATTAGTTGTACTCGCCGCTTTGCCACGTACTGTTTAGAGAGGAAAACAACATGACCCGCATCGCTACTCTATTCAGTTGAAATCACATGTTATGTGCTTACCCCAAGAGTATTTTACGGCCATTTCAGCAAATGGACATTTCTTGAACAGGGGCAGGGAGTGCAATGCAGTTCACTAGCAACCAGTTGGCCATTCGTCTACACACGGGTCACAGGTGAAGCAGGAAATGTCCACTAGCACTCGCACACACCTTGCAATTATTTGAGTCAGATGAGTCTCTGCGGGCCGTTATGAGGCAGAGAACCGAGACAGAGCTCTGACCCCTGTCTGTGACTAATGGTTCAGACGGGTGTGCAAGCCGAAGGTGCCCATGGCATACATGTTTATACCCAACATTGTTCTGTTCATCATAAAAACACAGTAAAGCCCATCTGCGTTTCAGCAACCATGTGAGAGATTACTTTTACTAATAATATCACTACATTTGTAAGTTATAAACCAACAGAATCCATGAGGAAACAGCCTTATTGGTAACTAGTTATTGCTGTGATAGATTTGCAATGCACTTTCAAGTGTTTTGTTCCCATGGTTTCTTTCTACCACATTTTCTTTAATTGCTAATGTTAGCAAACCAACAACCTATGTGGCAGCAGGGTAAATGAGGAGGTGGAGGACAGATTAGAATAAAGCAAAGTGCATTAGGGACACTTGTGTGGGCAAAGCTGACCAGTTAATTCCAAAGGTTCTTCCTACGCAAAGCAAAATGTGTAAGTGAGTTTATTTCATTATGAATATTGATAATGAATAAAAATGTTCTTGTCATATTTTAACTGGAAACTGTTATTTAATTTAAGGCATGCTACCATTCTGGTTATAGGGATAACTACAGTGGTTCGGTAAGTCCCCCTTGTTTGGTCTAGAGTGAAACTTTGATGACTATTGGAAATATTAGTAAGAACTTTTCAATTCATGGTTCCCAGAGAAGGAATCACTTTTATTATCCCCTGGTTTCCCTTTTGTCTTTTGTCTATTGGTTGGATTTCCATGAAATGTTTGAAATTATGATAAATGTGCTGATCTCATCACTCCACATCTAGTAGTAATCATTTGATCGAGAGTTAAAATTGCTCTAATACTTTGGTTCAGGACCAAATACCTTCATAAGTAATTATATTTCCGTTGGCACCATCACATCATACCGACATCAATTTCTGGGTCATGCGGGAATAGAACGGTTATATTCTGACCTTTTGAAGCACACATGGTGTTAAGAACAGGAAACTTAAACGGCTTTACAGTATGGAATCAGGTCTGCCTCTGATCGTATCGTATGAATATGGTGATAATATTGGAAAAACACAAAATGAAACTGAAAATGTAATGGAAATCAATTAAGTACGGAGCTTAACGTTCAGGTTCTGTGTGCTCGGGTTTTTACCTTTTTACATCCAGCCCGTGATATGAAAGCTGCCAAAAAATATTTCCTCTTGGCAAAGGGGAATGCGCGCACACACACACACATAAAAGCCGCAATGTTTATGGCTGATACAATCTTGGCATGATTGAGCCATAGGTAAGGTTGAGAGGATTCAGAAAACCTCAATGAGGTGTGGGTGCAGTGCGGGATGGTTCTGCGGGGAGAATTGCATTTGGTCTGGAGGGCTAATGCTTTTTACAGTCAGTCACAAATGGAGGAGAGGGGAAGCAAAGAGGCAGGCCCTGATGCCTCTGATTGGCCTCAATCATCGTGGGTGATTGGGAGACAGGAGGATGGAGGGCTTGCAAGAGAGTGTCCTGCTCGTTCCTCACTCATCATTTCTCCTCCTCATATAGAGTAATTTATTAGTGACGGGTACATTCAGTATATTGAGTACAGTGAGTGGACTTATAGATGCAGGCACACAAAAAGCAATTCAGGGTTGCGTTTTGTAGTATTAGTGCAGTGCAGTGTAAATGCAGTGACCTGTCAATACCGAGAGGAGCAATAAAGCTAAAGTGATGAGAGGGAGAATTTACTGTGCATGGCAACCCTCAAAACCTGCCTAAAAGTGTGCCACTTTTGTCATTATGTTTAAATTGCTCGGCAATGATTGATGATTTTCCAGAACAAGGTGGCCGCTTGCCTGATGGAATACACACGCGGTACACAGAATGTTGCTAACGGAGCAGGGCGAGAGCAGACAGTGACCTTGGAATTGTCCAGGGAGACAGCGCCGGCGAGCAGAACACACAACACACCCAGTCACTCTGCAGCTAATGAGCGGGTGCATTGCTCAGCTTTATCTTCTTAATTAATGATTGGGACGTGACTCGTCAGTTCCTCCTGGATACATGCGCGTCAGCTCTGTGGAGATGTAACTGTGAACAGAAACAGCCACTCACGGGGAGGAGTATCTTTTTTGGAAACAAAAGGCGATCACAAGGTGAGAGGTCGTGAAGTTTGACAATAAAAAGTGACTTGATTAAAAAAATTAAAAATGGTGTTGTTACAAAATGTGCATCTTTGTGTTCATTTGATTGAACTTTAAACTGGATATGAAAGAGTCTAAATTCAATACTGATGTCTCTGTATGAGCTACTTTTAAGTAAATGAGACCATCAATGAGAGAACCTCCTGTTTGTACAAAATATTAAAATACAACGATTTCTTGTTCACTAAAACTATATACATACTACATAGCTCAGTAGAGTACACTATTGTGTTTTCTGTTCGGGATGAGGAGGCCTCGAAGAACAAGAGGGTGCATCATAAATAGAAACAGTACAAAAGCAGAATAATACTTAAAACATTGCGCATTGGAAATATGTGCTGAATTGTAGTCCTTAATTTTAGATCACTGAGGCACCAAAATAAGTAGGAGAGAGAAACTCAGTCAGCAACTGTGAATATGATTTCATAGGGAGTCACTTGACTGAAGTATCTTCTTTTATCTTAATATAGCTGCTGAAGTTTAAAAAAAATTCTCACCCAATGAGAAAGCCAGCTTTTGTTGTTTTACTGTCAACAATACATTAAAATGTATAATTATGTTTCTTTCATTTCTTTTATGGCCATGGGTACACAATAAACATGTCTGTTCTCTGAATAAATCATAGAACAGTGAGTGACGGGGAGAGGGAGACGGGGACAGGGTAACTTTTGGTACCGGGACGTGTCTATCTGCTGCCACGTTGTGAGGGAACAATATAAAAGAGCTGTAAAGTGCATCAAGTGCATGTCAACTTCACAAAATAAAGGATTAGTAAAATATCCCACAGCCCACAAGCCCAACTTTCACAAAGCTCACAATCCATATTGATGATATCACTGCAGATGTGTTGTCTTTACTTCTTTAAGGACAGACACAGAGTAGAAAATCATTTCAAAACAAGTCATGAGGATTATTATTATTATTATTATAATAATAATATCACATGATTTAATTATTTTTGGATCGATGTTGGGAGGGAATTGATTGATCCAAAATGCTGTGTGTACAGATTCACCATTGATGGCTCTTTCTTCATTTCTAAACCTCTACAGAGATTTCATTATCTTTTTTTCTTTTTTTTTTATCTGTTAGGATTTACTAACACAATCAGAAGTAATGCTATACAATTATGATAAAGCATAGGGTTAAGGTGACTTCCACTAAGTCTTTTATTAATGTTTTGATATCATGACTCCTTGTATTAATGTGCTCAAACTATAGACCCTTACCATACACAAAAAAAATGCCTTGTCATCCACTTCATAACATGTTTAGAGTAGGTTTGAACAAAGCTCCGTCTCATCGTTGAGTAGTAATACGTTGTATTAACCTGCAGTTTAATATACCTTGAACCTTGTATACTGTCTTTTGATTTTCTGAAAGCCTGACAGCCAGCTAATTAGACACATGATTCTCCTTGGCTGCAGTGTCCATTAATGGAATGAAAGGAGAATTTAAATGCAAATCTTTTAAATCCATATGCATCAAGGCAGTGTCACAGTTGCAGTGCAGTCGGGCAGCAAAAAGAGCTACCTTCCTGCTCATTGTAGCCAGAGGGAAGAATCATTTCCAGCTTGAAGAACGCACAATATCATATACCTCTTCTGTCACCATTGTTTACAAACACAAAACAGCTGAAGTGTGGCTGTTGGTAATTGCAGGCTTTACATTTCCGAGACCTTTGTGAAAATAACTTTGGATTCCCGGTTAATTATTTCCCAGATTGATTGTTTATCTTCAACCTCGACAAGCCAGTGTATCTTTAGAAATAGAGCTCTGCAAGGTAATATTCAGCTCAGACATATAGGTACCACATTATGCAAATGGTCAGAGAGGACATCATCCGTGTAAGACCTTTTTATTTTTGCCTTAAACAACCTCAGGTGTTGTTTTACAAGGGCTGCAAAGTGAGAACACGTGCCTGTGTCAGCCGTGCTGGAGAGTGTATCCCTGCTAGCTGTGCATTATCCATTCTGCTGCTGGATTAATGGGGCAATTGATCAACGGCAGACTTGTGTATCCCAGAGAACGGCTGATCACTCACCTACAGCAGGGCCTGACACAGGAGCACCAATCAGCACCGCAACAGCCAGAATGATTACAGACGCATGGCTGGGCCTAGCAGCAGAGGAGCCGTCGCCGGCTCCCTCCTCCTCTGACAGCCTGACATTGATAGGGGAAGGAGCTGCGGCGGGGTAGCACGCACAGAGCTGAGCATTGGTCCAACAAGGCAGAAACTAACAAGGATGGAAACACAGGTGTGAAGCTAAATCTCAGAGTCGAGGGCACGCTCGTAGGGAGAGAAATGCTCCTCGGCGCCGCCAATACACGGATGTACACTTGAAGAGGCATCACAGTTGATCATATCGACTGAGGTAAAGATAGAACCAGTCTGCATCAATGGCTTCCGCTGGAATGGAGCGCGGATACAGGGCGACCATTTCCGCATATTGGTATTTGATGAGAACGTACCCAACAATCTCTTGGACTGCCATGAGCTCAATCACCTACCACTTGTGGCAAATAACGGAAAACTGATTTAAAGCTTAGAAAAATGTCACCTGGATTTGTGACTGTCGCCGCAAATAACACCTAAGAGCAGTCTCAGATAATGCCCCCCACTGCCCACCTCCCCATCACTATGGCAAATACTACAGGTATGTGGAAGGAATAGGAGAAGTGGAAAGGGATTAGGAGGAAAAAATCAAAACAGTGACATTTTCTATGACGCACATGTCTATAATGCCTTACATCGCTGCTTTTATTACTGCATATTTATAGTTCTTAGCACTAACAAATAGTCATGCTTTGTAACAATAATCATAATTTATTATAAAGCCTTTCATGATGACTTATCAGGTCAAGTATCATAATACCTAATACTTTCTGGTCACTCACTTTTTCGGAGGATCATATTGTAGTATAATTTTAGTTGTAATATATTATAATCTTAATATATGTCATTATAATCACTGTCACTGTGCATTAAAATGTGGTTAAAGGTTACGTTTTGTGTATTGTTCTAGCATTGATATAATTATGTTTTTTCACTGTGCTAGTCACTGTTTGCTTTGAGAAAAGTGAAAAGAGAGACTTTTTAATAACACAACAATGCTTTATAACAATAAAAGATTATAATGTATGACAACTATGGAAATTATAATACATTATGATCGTTGCTCAAATAAATGTCAGTAAGTGATAATTATTAAGCATTATAATACTTGAACATTTAAGTCATTATCAAATGCTTTATAATGTGTTGTGATTATTCTTTTGAAGCATTATGAATATTTTTGAGTGCTAAAAACTATAACAGTGATAACTAGATTATAATGCATTATAATATTTTTATAATGCTTTATATACATAAACATCATAGAAAGTGTTACACCTAAACATTATGAGTCACAATTTCTTAAGCACATTAACAGACCAGTACATCGTATGATTATAATAATCAGGATGATGGACACTAAAGCACAATCTTGAGTAACACAGAAGCACAACAAAAAAAATTAATTCAACTGGATCAGATTCTTCATTATTCTCTATTCTTGCTCCTGAGCAGCCCTCACTATGGCGTCCTTGTACTGCACTTCCCAGCAATCACTTGTGCACCACCCATAAAATATTATGCTTTCAGAGCTGAATATCGCTCTGAGACGGAAGACAGAGAGCTGTAGGCCTCACAATGCCCCGCTGTAATGCAGTGTTGAGTTCCTTGAGACATTCAATCAATGCAGGAAATGATCACTTGAACCAGTTTATTTTATTCTTCTGTGTATTATACAGTAGCTTTCACACTGAGCACAAAATAGGCAGGGAAGCTGTGTGATAATGCGATGTAATGTAACGAACACTGAGATGGAAGGAGAGAGTGGCTTCAAGTTGCGATAGCCATCGCCGAAGCTTTCGTCTGGGTTGATGATAATAGAGGAGAAGCACTTTATCTTGGATTTTGTGGTGATGATTAGGTCTGTTGCCATGTGCTAGTAAACAACAGGACACCGGTCTCAAGGACCTCCAAATCCAAAACTCGGTTTTAATTTGAGGCTTAGCTGACAGTTTTCAGGACTGTACACACAGACGGAGCCAGGCGATGTGTGTGGGGGTTTCAAAGGCAATGTACCCGAGGTTGTTAAGAGACCAAGCAGCAGAGGAGGATGAACCGAAGAATGAAGACAACACCAGAGAAGAACGGGTACAAATATAGGCTACAGAGGCTAGTTAGTGAATAAGCTCAGCTGCCAAGTAATCAATACTTGTATTCTAATAACAGTGGGTACAGTGTCTATGCGTAATGTGAAAAGGGGTGGCTCATATGACGAATCAACAGAGAACGATCACCCAACTCTGCAGTTCTGTCCTTGACACGTCCAAAGGTGGTGCTAGAGGGGAACCTAGAGCACCATAGTCTAAAGCGCAGGGCCACTAGTCCAAGAGTCTGTAAATTGGGTAAATTGGGATCCTGATGGATTAATGGATTGACATTATGTTGCCAGAAACCACTATGAATGAATGCTAATGTTGCTGGCAGGTGTGTAAACAGGCCACACATTGTCCATATCAACTTAATACCAATCGGTAATAATGTCAATCGGGTCAACACCTTGTTTTGAGGTAGTTTATGTCATAAATGCTGGTGTTACCGCCCCCCAATTGCTAGTTTTTGGGAAACTTTCGGGGTATACTGAAGACAACAGATGGAATTTGACAAGAAGCTGGTGTTGGGCCACACCAGAAGACACATACCAGTTGTGAACAGCAAGAAATGATGACAAGCTGAAAGAAGAGAAGACTTTAAGGTAATTGGAAGCAGCTGAGAGATAATCAGGAACATGCAGGGCAGCCGTGGCCAAGGTAATCCACGGAAGATTCAGGTACCGTCATGTGATGTATTAGGGCTTAGACATGGCATGAGCACGGGTGATTTGGATTAAACACAACCGGATTTTAGAGAGCTGTCAACTCATTCTAACAACTTTGGTTGAAATGACCAAAAGAATAGCAAAGTTTCCTGATAGTAAGAAGAAGATCTGAAGCAACTTTGTTGGAACAAACTGATTTAGGGAGTCCAGGTGAGGAGAGAATAAACTGCTCACCAAGTGGGATATTGAAAGGCAGTTGCCATAAAGAACTCCAGGTATTGATTACCTGGTTAGGAGGACGGTTAGCTACAGTCCGAGAATAAACTGATTAGACAGCCCGAGATTGATTGTGTACATGTGCGCGTGTAAAAGAGGAAGATAAAAAAGACCGAAAAAAACCGGATTAGTACGATGAGTGTTTTTTAGCCGAAGAATGGCTCCCCAGACTCTCTGTAACACTCATCCACTGTGCTGCTTCTCATATAGCATAACTCCCCCCACCACACACACACACCTCTTCACCCCCTCCTTCATCCCCTTCCATCCCATCCCAGCTTCGGCAGGGTCCCTCTGTTCTGTTCCCTGCGCCGACCCAGCCCTTCAGTGGACTGTGCCATTTGATCCATGCAGAAGATGATTCACGCTCTGCGATCCGGGGAGTAAGAGCGGCAGAGGAATCCCTCTCTCTCTCTTTCTCCCTCACCCCCCTGCCCCCCCCATCTCCACATCCATAATTCAGCATTTGCGCCTTCGCCTTCGCCACCAACCACCCCCCCACCACACCCCCCACCTCCCACCCCCCTCCTGTCTCATTCCTCCCACTGCTTTTGCTGCTGCCGTTTGCACTCCAGCACGGCATCCACAACCTGAAGTATCAGCCGTCTGTAATCCACCCATCTGGAACGCTACGTCAAGCGGCACAGGTAAGGGGAGAGAAAAACAAAAGTGCTACTTTTTCTTCATTAGATCCAGAGTTTGTGGGGTGTGAAATATATGTCGGATGTATGCATCTTTTAAAGTCTTGTGGCTGATTCGCTTCCTAATTTACTGCATAATTTACCTTTTTTTTTTTTTTGGTTGCAACTAGATGATTTTTGGAGCGAATATTTGGTGAAACTGTTGCTATGGTAGCTAAGGGAAGCAGCCGAAAAATGAGAAATAAAAAAAGTCTGTGTAACACATCGGGGGGTACATGAGAAATTGTTGGAGCGTCGGGTCGTTGACATGCAATAAAGTTTAATGTCCCCATGTGAGACAATGATCCCACACACACACACACACACATACGCACACGCACACGCACATGCACACACACACCATTCACCCAGCTGCTCTACCTTTATCCACTCATAAGGTAAAGCTTATCATGCGAGTTCAATCACTGGACTCTTGGTGGAGCTCAAAGGAAAGTGGACTGTGTTGCTCTGCCAGACAGAGGCACACTAACAGGATGAAACCCCACCGCTTTGTATTTCCTAGTGCACGGAACCATCCTGTTGCCAACTGAGGACTGACAGTGTGCTTGGATTATTGAGATATGTGCTGTGGCTGCAGTGCATATATGCTTTTGATCAGACAGCTGTGTGTTTTATATTTACAAAAATACCCCGTGGGTCCAGCTTTTGATATGTAGCATGTTCATAAATGTACATACAAAGGGGCTATCTTTTCATGTGCCTTGTTTTTTTTCCCCTGCAGATTGTGTTTGATTTAAAACATATCAGAGACATTAAAAAATTGGCAAAGCTGAAAAAGGATTTTGGTTGTTAAATGATGCGATATTTCCATACATTTGTCTTAAAATCATGAAAACTCAAAATCAAAAAGAACATATGTTTTCAAGCGGAAAATGTTAAAAACGTGCATTTTTTTTAGGTAATTGCTGTTCATGTGTCCATCTGTCTCATTCACATGAGCATGCGGAGCAACATGTGGCCAGAGATTGCTAAGTGAACCTTGCCTAAGGGGAGTGAATTGATTTCATGTACCGTGGCATACCTTTACACTATTTTCAGCGTTTCCGTTTCATAATGCAGCAGGTGTAGAACGGGATTCTGGAGAGAGCAAAAAAAAAAAAAAACAGGAAAGGCGGAGAGACAGAGAATGTGTAATACCTCATTGAGACTGTCTGCCGGTGTGCTGGTACATGAGAGAGTGTCGAGGTGCACTGAAGCCGAAGCCTGACGCAAGATTGTCAACACAGCTGGATTTCAAAGAGGCGGGTTCAGAGTGGGATGCTGTCGAGAGTTTGATTGAGGTGTGGAGAAAGATAACTAAAACAGTGATGTTTACTGCATAAAACAGCCCAAGAGAAAGCTAATTGATCCACTCTTACACTGTAATTCATATCGACTTATTTTCATAATTACAAAATCAAACACTTTCATTTCCAGGTTTTAGGTGACATCTTTGTTGACACTGTAACACATTGTCCCTGCTGGTGCAAATGCATGTTAAAGGTGAGGTTCTCATGCTTGTTGATGGATGATGATGTGGTGAGACCAGTTGTACAGTGGGGAGAATGTTGCTCTGGCTTGTCAGCTTTTATAAAAAAAAAAAAGAAAAAAAAAAAAGGTGCTTCGATATGAAACTGTTGTCATTAAATTGAGAGCATTCAGCTCTCGGATATTTACCATAGTATGTATTTATATTCACTGCATTTGGACAGGTTTTCAGTGAGTTAGCCAACAAAAATAGAGATTTCTTTTCTTTCTGGCAACATTTGAAGTGTTAATTTATCACAGCTAAGCTGTTGATCAGCCTTCTACAGAGGTGTTTATGCACTTCACTTCCAGAAGATCACTTGTCAATCAATCAGCGCGAGTAGATATCCTTCTATAGCTTCTATTTTTTGGTGTTTTTCTCTATTGGGGTCAACGTCAAAGCCAATGCTGCACCTTGTAGATGCCGAGGCTTAATTTAAATTTGGAACACACAAATATGATTGCCTGTGTTATTTTCGCCACAGTACTTTAATGAAGCCTGAATGTAATTACACAACCTGATGTATATTCATAGCTTCAGCAGCCTCAGCTCTCATGTTTGTGAACTGCAGACTGATGTGCAGCTACATGAAATGAGCCTATGCCTGTGATGTTGGTGAATTGAACTGAATTCATGAACGATTCTCTGTCATAAACAACGACTGTTTAAAATGGATGTGGTCTTCGTGACCTCACCCACAGGTTCCTGAAGAGCAGTTGTGAAGCTCAAAAGCAACTTCCTGCCGTCGCCATACCTCTCGGCTGTTCCAAAAATTGCAAAGAGGTGGATGGTCGGTGGAGCTGAGGCGGCCCGAGTGACGCAGCGGAGCAGACAGCTAGCGGCTAGCGATCTGAGACGGCACCCACCTGCTGCTCAATGCAGCACACCTCATAATTATGCAGAGCTTTAAGCCTTAACAGAATTTAAACGGGTGAGTTATATAAAACTTCACCCCTGTTAAACACACTCGTCAAGATCAGGAATATTAGCTATAGAGACCAAATAGTTTTTTTTACTACCGGGCTGTAAACATGTTTATTTCTACTGTAAAATTGGGCACTTAAAGTGCAATTTTGGAGGTCTGGGGAAATGACTTGTTTTGTCACTTCTTCATTTTTCTGCGCCGGAAGCTGCCGCTTGGTCGAAATCAGCATGTAGAAGTGCGTGGAAACCGTTACGTGCGCCGTTTGGCCTCATGGCTTGTTTACATTATATGTTTTGAGACAAAAACATGAATATATAATTGAGGCATTTATTCATAACAAAAAAACACATCAGACTCTAAAAGTTAACCAGGCCAAAAACAAATCATACCACTGCAGTATTACATATAATCAAATAAAACAATAATTTATCATCCTGACAAACAAGCTTTGTGTACATTTGGATATTTGCTGCTCTCTCTCAGTAGTGAAAGTGGAAGAGGCGTGACCTTGTGCACCTGCTGCAATAATATTTAATGGGTACATGTGCACATGTGAAGATGATAGTGTATTATTCAGACTTTTGGTTTACTGTTAATTTGTCCCTTTTAGAAGTCAGTCGACATGCAGAGCTGCAACCCTCGGTTACTAATGACACCTGTTTTTGCGTTGATCTGCAGATGCATTTACTGTACATGTGCATAACTCCAGCTTAAGGCCATCATAGCCATACGGTACAAAGCTTTAGGACTAATGCAGTTTACGATCCATCTGCCGTCAACAGTAAAACACTGTTTCTTTAAGTACCACAATCTTCCCCAAACCAAAATGATGTACAGTATTTTTAATCGTTAACCCTTAATTAGACGTTAAAGAGGCAGTTGATCGGGGAGCACGCCCGTACAAGTCATATGAGTCTTCTTTTTGGAAAGAAAATGTGCAACATTTGAATCACAAAACTTGTTCTGCTTTGCTTAATCAGACATTGATACATTATTAAACCTTAACCTTACATGATTGTATCCAGGCCACAAGAGGTTCAGGAAATTTCATTATGAGAATGAAATCATGAAACACAGGGGCTGAGGCGTAATTCATTAATATTAAACATAATGCTGCTCTTGTTTGAATAGGGCTATTAGCAACGGATGGTCTGCATCTGGTTTTCAGAGTTAACAGGATTCCATTGTTGCACTTTCCATTGAGCTGTTGATTAAAAATGCCTCAAGCAGATGTGTGTGATTACCCAGCTGCTACCTGATAGTGGAATACAATAAGCATAATGGTGGCAAAGCTGTGTGGTCAAATGACTTGGATTCTTTTTTATTTTTATTTTTTATTTTGCTCACGTCACAAACCGAGCTCTGTTTGTCATAAAAGTTTAAATGAGACCTAATTGAGACATTCGTGGTTTGAAAACTCGACTTTTGCTTCATTCTCTCTCTTCAGTCAGTGCACAATAGATTTTCTTTAGATGGAAAAGCTGGCAAAATGTCTTTCTTCTGACTTGTCAAGCTGCGTTCAAAAGAATATATTTCATTCTCTTTTAGACATCGTTTTAGAATAATAAGTCGGACCGTAAATAAAACCATTCTCTGAATGCTTCTTCACTCTCAGCAGCCTGGTTAGAGTCACCTGAAAGGGTTCCAGTTGGGCCAAACACATAATTGGTCATTGAACGAAGTGAGGCAACTTGTGGAGAACTTTGTTGATGAAACGTTTGTAACAGATAAAGACACAAATCTGGCACGATGCTGTTCAATCAAAGACGTTTAATTTCATGCTCCAGATGGAATTATATGTTACGTATGTATGTATCTATTTATGTAAAAAAATTCTAAAAGAAACTAAATACAAATGACTTTCTATATTTTGATTAGTATATTTTTTAAAGTAATAGGAGTGGGGAGTATAATGCAGAAAGTGAGGAAACGCATTAAGCATCTTGAAAGAAAAGAAGGAAAAAAAAGAAAAAACAAGTTGGAAACGTGTGCAGCTCTGCATCGCGTTCCATCTTTGATTTCTTGCTTGCTGTGCAAAGTGTGTCTGGTGAAGTGCCCTTTAAAAGATTACTTTGATGACATTTCACCATCATTAGTCATTTGGAAGACAAAAGACAGAAAAGATGCGTGAGACGAGGTGTCACAAAGCGACTACGGTTCCAGGCAAAACCTGAGACGCTGCCGTTATTGTGAACACACCCTCACCAGCTGAGCCGCAGTGATTCATGCGTCTGTTTGCCTCTATTTTAAGGGTTAAAATCATCTGTTAGTAATGAACAATGGCTTATTTTATGTATTTTTTTTAAACCAAACTCTACACATTTAGAATGTCTAGCGGTGAACATGAGCAACTATTTTCTTCTTTCGTTTTTGATGAATCACCTTCTTATTATTCCGCTGTGACGCATCTGTGGCCAGGCAAATCGACCTTTGATATTTACGGGCCGTAGCCTGTTTGGTCTGATTTCATTGATCGCCATTGATTCATTCCACATGGGGCGTCTCTCGGAGTGTGTTTGCTTAGATCAATGGCTCTAATGGGTAAATACACATTTTGGCTATCTTTCTCCTACTTCAGCCAGTCCATACTAATCTCCCTGTGTGGCTTGGAGCTGATACAATATTGCTAAAATACTAATCTCTCAGTTTGAGAGGTTCAGTCTCTTTTCTTTCTGTCTTTATTTCTTAGCTGTTCTTTGATTTCCTTTCAAGACATTTTTTTCTTTCTTTCTCATTTTCGTTTCATGAAGATGGCCGCCATTAAGAAGACGATTCTCTCATAGATTTCACAGAAAGGACACTTTAGGTGGGGAGATCACAGTGTAATACCACTATAGGGAGCAATGCCCAAATGTGGATGCATGCTGTTACCAAACAGCCCTGTGGTGGCACTGTTTTTCCATCATTGATCTGTCGAGATTCTTCATATCTGAGAAAAAAAAAGATAATAATATATCTCTATATATACATACACACACACAGAGGGGGAGGTAGAGGCAAATTTGGTTGTCTCAAATATGTCAACATAATAGGATGCAAATATTTTTTATCTCAGCGTGTTTATTTAATTAACATTCCACAAAAAAAGCATTCAAATTGACAGATTGGGCTCATCTATAAACACACTCACCACAAAGTTGTGTTTTTTTTTCTTTCTACAGAATAAAAGCGTCTGATGGAGACCTCTGTGGGGACTCCACTCAAACTGAAGTTTAACGTGTGTCATGCGATAAGTTAAAACAGTCCAGTTCACCGGGGGACTTGATTAAAGGGTGAAACTTAAACACATGGTTTGGAGGTTTGTGATGGTTCTGTATCACTGTCACCGAGTAGTTATCCATTTGAACATCACACAGTCATTTTATACGCAGCTGATGATGGTTGCGGATGAAAAAAGAAAAAGGGCGAGTTGAATGACTCGCCAGTTTGCTCTTTTTCAGAAAAGACCACCCTGACACTAGAAAGTGAATGCAAAAAGAATTGAATCAAGTTCATTGTCATTAGATATATGTAAAATCAACATTTAATCACTTAATCCTGGATTCAGTGATTTTTTTATGGTGGACATACAGTATTTTTGCAGAGTTTTAGCATCTCAGTGAGATTGTTTTCTGTTGCAATGTGTGTATATATTGCTTTTGTAGGCCGACTTGGGAATCCAAAATCTACATGTGGCATTACTAAGGAGCACATGCATGTATGATATTTATTTCTGTATGCCGACAAAGAAGAAGAGGGGGAGCATGTGGTACTTAACCCTGTCCAAAAGACATACAAGCTGTCACGATAGGCCTCGACAGCGTAAGGTGATTTTACGTACACCACTGACATCTCAAATGCTGCACTGGTGAGATAAAGTCTCTGCTTAAATTGCCTCCAATTCCAAATTAGCTCTGGTTCTAATAACTGCTTCCATGATTTCTTTTCTCCACATGAGAAAAGTCATTATCCAGTATCAGCACAGTATGTCAGCAATATTGCCAGCTGTAGCGATGCAGCAGTTTGGTATCAGGTCAGAGACTTTTTGACAGCATCTGGGATTGTCAGCTATCAGTCTACTCTTTTAAAGATTAAAAAGACCCACAGGGGCATTTTCAGAACTCGTTATGGCCCCCCAAAATGCGGCAGAGTGCAGCAAACAACAAACAGCAGCAGTTACTGTGTGTGTGACCCAATTTTATCATAATCTGCCCCGCACTGAGCCAGTTCCCAAAAACCACCATTGGAATAACAGCATTCGTGGACATGGAAATTGAAAGGCTGGCACACTGAAGGTGCAATGCAGAAAGTGCTCGTCTTCCAAGTAAATTTCTCTTGTCTTGAAACAGCTCTCTCCTGAACACAAGTGAAGAACGTCATTGGTTTCCAAGGCAATTTAGCTTGTGTAAATAGCTCTCGTGGATCGATTGACGTCTTGAAACAGGTGGAGGGGCCTGCTTTGTTTCAAGATATTGACATGAAACAAATCATTGCATTATAAACGTGAATATGGCTTTTTTTACCCACTTCGGAAGAACAGATTTTTTATTGGAGGAGAATGATTTGCTTTCATTTCCCTTGTTTCAAGATGATGTTTCATTGGATTGCATTCTCAAGCAAGTGCATTGTTTTCTATTTATCCAAAGATGATGTGTTTTTTTACTTTTTTCATAATACCTAAACCTATCCTCCTCCAAACTTAATGTCACCAATTGTCCCAGAACAACCCAATTATATTGCACAAAGCACCAAAATGGCATCCCAATCTCAAGAAATGAATGCTCTTTTCACCGCTAGTAGCTGTAAACTACTGTGATTTTTTTCTAACAATACACTATCATTTTTTTATTTAAATCTCTGAACTGTGTGTAAGATTATGATAAATGAAGTAACTTGGATTTGACATAACAGCCATGAAAATCATTTGTTCTTACCCTCCCAGTTAATATCCTGAGAGTATCTCAAATTAGGGTCATTAAAATCGAGCCGCTATCGACACTGTCATAACACTGTTAGGGAGCTAGGAAAGCCTTGACTTCTACATGGCCACTTCATCATTATTATATTCTTTTTTATTTTTGACAACCTCAACTCAGGTAATTTCACAGGACTGCTGCTACAAATCAGCCCGAATAGCCTTGAGTAGGTGGAGGGGGATGCATATTCACCGCCAGTGCGGAGGCACAGTCTTTAGCCATGACCTATTCTCTTTGGCCAATGGGAAAGAGAAGTGTGCCAGCATGATTAATGGTCGTGATTACCTACTGAGAAAATGTGGTTTTCTGGCCCAGCAGCTTCACTTTTATGACTTAAACCTGGAGCGAGATGCTTCATCATGCAGGCAGAACTGCATACAGACCTCACAGACAGCACGTGCTGAAGAGCAAACATATCCCTGATAAAGTGTTTAGCATCAGCTGTTTTAGAGAGGAAGGTGAAGCCTTGTGGATTGTTGTTTGGACATCTACGTTGAAGATGTCCATGTCCATGAACATCAACATTTGCTTCAGGGGTTTGCAGCCCCGGCCACGACCGATGCTAAATTTCTACCTCGCATGTGTTGACTAGAACAAAAGAGGCTAATTATAGCACAGATCGTACTGAGCGAATAAAGCACAGCAGGGAAGCGCTCTGAGGTTGAACCACTTCTAAAATGTCCCTCCAATACCTGATTTGAATCTGGAGTGGCTGCTTCATATCATAGTGAAGCACGCTGACCAAATAATCCCAGAAAGCCTTGAGGGTGAAAACCCGCCCCCCCCACAAGATTGACACTCTGCATTTACTAATCACCACTTTCTGTCTGGATGTTTCTGTGTTTGCATGCAGGCACAAAAGCTCATGTCTCTGTGGGAGCTTGTGTGTCTGTTCGATCCTGAACCTACAGTTGTTTTCATTCTTGTCACAAAGACCAAGGCAGCCCTCATTACGACTCAGCACTACTCCACCTCCACCAAACGACTCTGTATCTTGCCAACGAGCCATAAAGGTTATCCCCGCTAAAAGGTTACAGTTCCCTGTGACATTTCCTTTGATGACTTATTTGGCCCTCCGTTTTTGATAAATATCAACAAGCTTGTTGTTGCCACTTGGAGTTACTAACTCATTAAACCATAATACGAGAATTTTTCCGGGATCAAAATGAACTGAGGAAAATAAACCGGTGACTCATCGAAGATTTAAATGAGAATCCTTCTTGACTTTTCTCAACTTCTGTCAATAACAACGTCCGCAGCTGATGTTTTCAACGTCACGGCTTACATTTCATTTTCATGGTGAACTGCACATATTAAAGTCATATTAGTAAGAGTACATAACAGAAACATCAAGTGAAGAGGAAATATATCAAATGCTAAGTACTCCAATAATCTTCCATTTGCTTTTTTTGGCTGGGGAACAGAATTTCTTGTGGCAACCGCACCGTCATCCATCACTGAGCAGCTGAAAATATGAGAGCAGGCGAGGTTGTTCCAACGTTGCAGGCAGGGAGTTTTGAACGTGAGAAATCTCAGTTCCTGGCTCAGTAGCAGCTGACTCACTGGTTGTGATCAACAACCTTATCTAACCCTGCAGATATATCATAGCTGTTTTTTTGTGCTACGGGATCCTAAAGTCTTACTTATTGCACCTTTAACACCTATAAATATGTCAGTAGCCCCCATTACATATGTCAGTCGAAGCTCATGCACATGAAATGCAGCTGCAAATTGATCAAGACAATTGTGACTGGACTGTCGTTAGGCCTAATTTAGCTTTTAGTTTTGGACTGCAATTACACCTTTAACTTCACAGCCGAGAACCAACCAGAAAGAAGTTTGATCCAAGAGATTTAATAATGATACATTTGGCAGTCAATGAAAGGCCACACACACTCTCACACACACACACACGCACACACAGTTATTGGGCTGTAAAGTGCAGTTGAGGGAAACCTGTAATTGCCGAGCCCCCATTGACAGGATTGGAAATTACCGGAATGTGAGCTTCTTTTACTTTGCACGGCAGCTGGATTCTCGCAGATCTCTCCAGATCACACGAAAATCCATCTTGTCAGGCTTCAAGTAATGCGTCTGTGTCCAGACAACAGGTGTCCAGATCAATCAGCGTCCCGCGAGGAGCTCCTGGCAGCTCCGGGCGTTGTTTAGGTGTGTGCGCGACGCAAAACAGAGAGGAAGCTTCTCCTTCAAAACAACAATGGCTGCTCGAGGTTAGCGTAGATGACACAATCGGTTCTGTCAGAACTAGAGAGAGATCCTTGATTAAGAGAAGAGCAAAGAACGGCATGAAGGCCAGCACTTCTCCTGCTCTCCTGCTGACGAAGGTGCGTGCAGGGTTCTATTGAAGCACTAACACTTCCTTGAGGATAGTGGGGGCCGGTTTTGGACTTATGTCATAACAATTGTAGTAATTTGATGATGAGTTGCTTTCAAAACTGTGACCCTGGTCAGAGTCCAGCAGAGCTGGAACACCGCACTTGTAGAACACCTTCTCACTGAACACAGCTACTGATTGCGAGTGAGGATGACCTGAGAAAACTTTAGGAAAACATAAAAAGTCACAGCCAACACTTGTTCCCTGCCATCTCTAGCAGTCTCTGACAAGACACATCTCACAGTACCTTTGGAGACGGCGACCATCACTGGTGAGATCAACACACAGACATGCCAACCGACATCAAGGGGACATCGGTCTGCCTGCTTCTGGAGTGAATGAACCAGTCATTTCTCCACTGACTGGCTGCTACTGTGTTGCTGCCGGTAGGCTGACTGCAGCAGCTCAGCTCTGGCTTTACATAAACAGAGCCACTGGGGCAACGGAGTTTGTTGCCACCATGCATGTGGTGCGTAGTTCCAAAAGCAATTTGTGGTCTCACCCCTTTCTGTGCCCGAGATTTATTGTGGCCTGCTGATTTTTTTTTTTTTTTTTATATATCTCACACCTCTGAGCAAAGCAAAACTATTCCAACAGTGCCACTGAGCAGAATAGCTTAGATAACGGGGTGCGTGGACCAAAGATTAGAGACAAGGGGTTTCTGGATTAAATCCTTAAACTGAGAGAAGTGAATTATATGCTCTTGTGCAAGGCATGTGTCCCCAAACATGCTGTGGTGGAGCTGCTCAGAGGCTCAGAGGCTCCGGGCACTGTAGACTGTACTATGTAGTACTGTGGTTTTACTAAAGAGCTTAGAAGTACAGTGTATGTGTGATTGTGAAGCAGGGCAGAGCTGGAACACAAGAACGCAAACTCAGCAAACCTTCCCCAGATTAATATATATTATTGTGTCAGAGTCGTTAATTCTTGAGCCCACGCTGCTCGATGCAGTCGGCTTTCCTCTGAGCCATATTGGTGGTTGAATTGATGATGTGGGAAAGTATTTGTTTTCCATGGGGCAGATTAAAACCCCACAGCGAAACAGTGTAGGTAAAATCAAAGCCGTGCCATAATTTATGCCCATACTAATCTGGGTTTATTCGGCACTATTTGATCATTGTGAACTGAATACAGAGCTAGAAAAAGTCAGCCAAAAAACTGCAATCATTACTGTGAACTAATCATTGTTATATTGACATGATATGACAGTTGGTATACACATCAACAACAGTTGTTTTCTTGACTAAAGACAACAAAAAAACAACAACACCACTATTTTTCTACAACACAGGCTATAATGGTCTTGAATCATCAGTGAAACCGTTAACAAGAAATACAAGACATGCAGTTTTTTTATTTAACTGATACGACATCTCATTTATATACAAGCATCCATTTAGCAAGCATTGATTGATTAATGTCATCTGACGATTTAAATAAAATACTCGGCACTGCAGTCATTACCTCCGTTTCAAGTCGCCGAGGATGAGAACACAATAAAAGCCTGAGGGCTTATTTCCATTGTGGTCCTCCAGTATAACATTTAACACACCACAAGATAAAAACAACGCACAACAACACAGCAAGTGCAGAACACAATCAACACATAAACAGCAGGTGGCAGGGTAGCTGTGCCAACGTCCTCTCATTATCTTTATCATAAAAAAAGTTACAAAATTGAAATTGAACAGGCTACATGGCAATTTCTTTTTTAAATGTGCTCTGATTAATACTCGGGTAATTACAGGCAGATTATTTCACTGTTTTGCGAACTATAGAGATTCTACTGAATCGAAAAAGTATGACATCTGTCAAGGTCTTGTAAAGTAGCCGTGATTGATCATTCATGGGATTGTACTGTGATCATCGTGGTGTCCATGACTCGTAGCCCGCCCACACATCATTGACTTCTAAGTGTAAGTGCATTTGAACAGGCTGATGGTGTGCATATGTGACGGTGCGCACGCTGATGTGGGGGAACAAGGTGTACGTGTCTCTGTAGTGTAAAGGAACCCCTGGTACATCTGTCCCACGGTCTGTCTGTTTTAATCATACTACGTGGACCACGACGTTAGGGTCCGCTGTTCTGGCTTCACTGTTCTCCGATCCCATCGTAGAGTGTGATCACGTCCGAGGCAGCGCGGTTCATCTGGGGCACCTTGCTGATTATGTAGCATCTATGAACATATAAGTATTTTACTGCACCGTAAAGATTTTTTAGGAGAGACATCAATCGATGTTATGATCTGCTGTCAGAACAATCGCATACCAGCCATTTGAGATCGTATATATCTAAAGAAATGTCAACATGTCGGGAATTGAGACAACTCCCCTTATTTGGAATATTAGTGTACTGACTGATGAGTAATCATCCATCCATTTTTTCCATAATCTGGTTCTGGTACAGGTGCGGTACGCCGTGGACATGTTGCATGTTCATCACACGGCCCTTTCAGAAAAACACACACACACACGCACACACACCTGTGGACTTGCTTGGATTTGAAGTTTCCAGTTGACCTAACCTGCAAAATTTAGGTCTGTGGGAGGAAACTTTAGCAGCCAAACGGTAATCCAGGAAGCCAAATGGGGGTAGTAAACTTCACAAATCAAGGGCCCGTGCAGAAAAGCTCAATGACCATGTATTTTATTGCTACTTATAATATGAGATACAATAATTGATAGTTCTGTCAATGGACTAGACTTCCTCAATTTGCTTCATGCATACCTGTCTGTTGTTATAGTTTCTAGTATGAAATCACTCTGTTTCAAAAACCCATCTACAATGAGTATGCTATACTGGATTATGAACACATTTCAGACTTGCTTCTCTTGTCCCTCACCATGATGACACGTTAAATCAAAGTCTCAGGTTGTCTCAGGTGCTGAGACATGCAGGTCCAGTCTCTTTGTGTGTTCCCTAACTGAGTGAAATGACCTGGAAGTATTTAAATGGCAGCCCATGATAAGAGCTGGTCGAATCCTCTAAATGCTAAGGAAAGGTTCTTCAATGATTCCTTTATCTCCTTAAGCATAGGTTACACTTGAGGACAATAATCTTCCACAGTTCCTCATGGCAAAACAAGAATAATAAATACAATTTAAATACCCCTTCTCCCTAATTAACTCGATATTTCTCATTTAAACGTTTGTGACTGGTAGTCATTATTCCTTTTTTTATTTCAATCCCAACCTCGGTAATGAAGTAATATTTTTCAACTCGTTGTCAAAGTTTAACATAAAACTTTATATTTATTTGCAGCACAAAGGATAATGCAATAACAATAAGCGTCAGTTAAAAACAGCAAGATAGGCCTTTAATAAATAATTACAATTTGAATTACAAATTTGAATTCAAATTATTGCACATCGTAAATGTTGCTATTGGACAGTTAAGTTGATATTGCACATGAGCAAATTGTCAATTTCAGTGGGAGCGGTGTTGGTTCTAAAGTTTGACAACAGCAGCTGCGGTATATCTCTGGTCCAGGCTCTGGTCATCTCACGCCTAGACTACTGTAACTCCCTCCTGCAGGTCTACCTGCTAGTGCCACCTGACCTCTGCAGCTCATCCAGAATGCAGCAACTCGACTGGTCTTTAACCTAAATTCACCCTCACTACTCCCTCCTCCGCTCCTCCGCTCCCTTCACTGGTTACCGGTGGCTGCTCGCATCCGTTTCAAAACATTGGTACTTGCGTACCATGCTGCAAACAGATGGGGTCCAGTCTACATCCAGGACATGGTCAAACTTACACCCCAGCCCGTTCACTCCGCTCTGCATCTGCCAATCGTCTTGTAGCTCCGTCACTGAGCTAACCGCTCAACAAAATCACGATTGTTCGCTGTCCTGGCTCCTAAATGGTGGAACGAGCTCCCCAATGACATCAGAACAGCAGAAAGTCTCTACATCTTCCGCCGCAAACTAAAAACACATCTCTTCCGACTATACCTGGATTCAAAAATAAATAAAAATTTTAAAAAAGTATGCGTACATATATATCGTAGTACTTTAGTAGCACTCAAATGGCACTTACTTATAGCACTTGGTAGTTTGGCTTTCTTGAGGAAATTGTACTTGATTGTAGTCTTGATACTTGTTGTTCTGGGTTGCTCTCATGGTTGAATGCACTTATTGTAAGTCGCTTTGGATAAAAGTGTCTGCTAAATGAAATTTAATGTAATGTAAATATCTCCTTTGCACACCGTGGATGTGTTGGTGCGATGGTGAAGGAGCTGTTCGAGAAGCCTGCAGGAGACATCTTGGTAAGAAGCGTAAGATGCTTAACATTGACGTGAGTGTGCCATGTTGAAAGCCCAACAATATATGCAATCACATCATACTTACCTACCCTAGTGTTATTGCGGTGGGATTGCACCATGTTCCATATGAATCAATGGGAATTCTCCTTCACATGTTTCATTGACCTCATGACTTTTTCCATCGAGGTCAAGGAGGAACAGTGGTTAGGAAAAGACATTAGGAAGTCATTCTTTTACTTTATTTTTAATAAAAAAAAAGTTTTGACTGTCTCTATCCATGGTGCTGAAGTACCTAGGGCCAGTTTCTCTGTGTGTCTCTATCCATGGTGCTGAAGTAGCCAGGTCCAGTTTATGAGTCTCTATCCATGGTGCTGAAATATCTAGGTCCAGTTTATCTGAGCGTCTCTATACACGGCGCTGAAATATCCAGGTCCAGTTTCTCTGTGTGTCTCTATCCATGGTGCTGAAATACCCAGATCCAGTTTATCTGTGTGTCTCTATCCATGGTGCTGAAATACCCAGATCCAGTTTATCTGTGTGTCTATCCAGGGTCCTGAAGTACCCATGTCCAGTTTATCTGTGTCTTTATCCAGGGTGCTGAAGTAACCGGGTCCACTTTCTCAGTGTGTCTCTATCCATGGTGCTGAAGTAACCACTTTCTCTGTGTGTCTCTGTCCATGGTGCTGAAGTACTCAGGTTCAGTTTCTCTGTGTTTCTATCCACTGTGGAGAAAAATGTAAACCTCTTTGTTACACACACTTATATATTAGATTCCCTGTTATTCTAACATAGTTCAAAATAATAATGAGGATATTACCAACTACCCAAGCAAAAATCCATTCTTACAAATATCATATTGTACTATGCTTGAGGCATGTTGTACATGAAACAAATATAACATATTTATGGCTTTTAGAATGTGATAAAATGTATTCTGCTCTATAAAACTGCTGCTGCACAGAAGGCATGAGGAGCCTATGGGATTTTAAAGAAAAGGTTTAAATTCCGCAAGACTCCAGGAAACCAGCGGCAGACAAAAACATTCGCTTAGCAGCCAGCGCACTTCTTTGAGAATAAGCCGACCAACACTGTCTATTTATTGCTCAAACAGTCACTCAAACATTTCATGTATGACAGCAAATCTTGTTGTCAAGGTGTGGTGGGAAACCTGAGTTTGTCAACATGTAACAATGATGGATTTCAACTTTGAGGGAAAAGGATCTATTTCATGACAGATGAAATATTTTCTTATACAAATTCCGCTTCTAAAACTGGATTATTTGGCACATATATGACTAAATGTAACTCTACTTTTTCAGTCCTATATTTATTTCTTTTTTATTTAATTTGACTCACAAATACACTAATCCGATGTGGCAAATAGTTCAAAAGTCCCACCTTTCTTTAAAGCTAAATCCAGTACAAAAACAAATGAATAAATAATGATATTAACAGAAAACAGGAATCCCTTGAAGTTCCCTTTAAATGGTTGTGGTGCTGCCTTAATGAAGCAATAAAGCTCCTGACAGGCGCAATAACACACAAGACAAAGCACTACATCCTAGTTCATGGATAATTATCTATGAAACCCATATTTTAACTTTTATAGTGAGAACAGATACATAGCAACTGTAAAATAGTAATGCAAAGGAGGTCCCTCGTGCAAAACTCTTTAATAAGCACTAAACACAGTAACGACGAACAAAAGCTTTATGGCTTCTTTCCAACTGAAATCTTCAAAAAACATTATAAATCAGGGGCATTGGCCTTTAAGTGCTGATAATGCATTTCCCCGCCCTGAAACTATCCTTCTGAGGTTTTGAGACCTGGGGCGGAAAATGAATCCGACCCACACTTTAATTATTTGGACATAAAATGCATCATTAGTGGTCTGTGTCTCAGATGGATGTCTGTTACAGGTGGACGGACATTAAAACCAAGGTTATGATTAAAAGCCGGTCTCGGGCACAATGCTGCGTTGCCTTTGAGGGGAAGCTTTGCTTCATGCTCAATGTGATATGGATGTTAGAACAATTATGTATGTCGAACAAATCAAACGTACAAATTCTGCGATTGATTGGCTGTTGTTAATGAATACTAACAATAGAATGATGGGCCCTTTCAAACATAATTAAAAATCCAAGTCAACCATTTTCTACCTGAGACACGCAGGGACTTGACTTAAGGGGCTCAGGATGTACGTGATGTCTCCAAGACAGAGGGTCTTTGTCAATTTGAATCATTTTCCAGTTCAATGATTGCCCCCTCAAGTCTTTGAGCCGCCTAAATATTTCCAACTTTATTACTCATAAGGCACTACCGATTGCATTAGTCATATCTGGGCAGATTGGATTACGGTAAAGCCCTTTGACTTTATCACTGTTGATTTCCCACGAGGCCATAGAATGAACTTTAATGAATCTCCATTTTTACCAAAACCCTCGCTGTGAGGTGCCTTAATTTGACATGCCATGGGCAATAAATGAGTCAAAAGCCCAGACATCTCAAATGACTAAAGGTGGCAGGTTTTGACCCGAGTCAGTAATTTCTGATTAAGTTCCATCAAGACGAAGTCCTTAATCAAAGAAATTGCCAAAAGAAATTTAAATATTTCAAGAAGTGACTCTGCTGAAGAATTGCAAGTGAGTTCTATTGGTTTCAATTCAGTGCAACAATGAACATTTGTATGTGCAATAATATATGGCCATGTTTAAAAGCATGTTCCTTTAGAATAAAAGCCTCACTCAGTACAAAACTTCTTCACATTAACTCGAGTTGTCAGGCTTCAAGACCTACTCCCCCCTCCCCCCCCCCTTCCCCCACAGTAGAATCCTACTTGAGTATCCACCACATAATCCTTTCATTGTGAGGAAATGTATTCATCTTACTTACTTATTCCTCTCACTTACTATTTTTTTTTATTTTCATGCTGTCCTCAAAAAAATGAGCATTTGCTTTCTAGCCACATGTTTGTATCATACAATATTTACGTCTGGTACGAAGCAGGTGACCGCTAGAGGAAAATGTCCTAGGTCTCCAATCGTAACCATTCATTATCTATCATACATGCTCGGAAGGGAGGAATGTTTGCTACTGGGACACAGTGGTCACGACTCCTTCACTCTTCACGTTTGCTAGTTGCTCGTTGCTAATGAGAAAATTAAAGCTTATATATATATATATACATATATATATATATATATATATATATATATATATATATATATATTCGGTTGCTCTGGTTAAGAGCAATGACTTGACTCTTTGAATGAAAAATGTGAATGTTGGTGTACCGGAACTGAAATCTAATCAAACAGACAGCGGTGACCTGACATTATTCTTCAACATGATGCAACTTGGTTGCAATGTGAGTTAAAATTCAGCGAGCCTGATGCAGGGATTAAACCAACGCTGCGTGAACCATCAACAGCCGCTTTTTCGCTGACCTCCACACTGCGCACTAAGGTTATGTCCTAATTGGACAAGCTTCGATAAGCGTTTTGCTGCTCAAGTTGCAGACCCTCATCTCCAAATGACGTAGGTGTAATGTCGTTCTTCATATCCTCTACCGTCAACATTTGTGGGTTTCGAACATAATTCTTTCGACATATGAATTGGACTTCTGCTTGAATGCTCACATGGCACAAAGGATTGCAATATCAAATCCTATTGGTAAATTCCATGCTTCCTAAAATAGTTTACTGTTGGATGGCTGATGTCACATACAGTCATGCTTTTTTTTATTTTTTATATTACATTTTTGACAATTTGCTAAAGCGCTTGTGAACAGTAGAACCAATGAGCTTTTCTGTACCGTCACTGTCAAAGCCAAAGAACCATGCTAACAGTTATGTATGGGCATACATTCAATACAGTGTTCCCATGTCTAAGTAAATTAGGTTTGATGCTTGTTCGTTCAAAAAGTGCTTAATTTTAACAGCAAAGGGAAAAACATGAAGAGGTGTTTTGAATTCTTATGCAAGAATGACTTTATCTATATTTAATTCTCAATTTAGAATTAATTTACAGTCTCTGGAGATTGCAGCTTCATCATCTCGACCTTGAAACAGCTCGAGGCCAGACACATTAGAGAAAAATATCTATGATTAGCAGTAGGGCAAGTAAAGATGCATTTTAATAACTTCAGAGTCTTACTTCTGCCTATCTTCCGGCCAGTGTTTGCTGTGATATGCGCTGCCCTAAATTACTTCATATTTAGTTACTGTACGTTTTAAACTTGTCAGAGATGATCTACTGTCTTTCTTGTACTCGACCCACTCTTGCAAATATAAAACCGCACCGTAGTTTGAATAGTCCCAGCATTTCTTTCCCCAGGGTACTTACTTTTCAATCTGATAACTTCATGGAAAATAATCATTTCACCAACTTTCGAGCCCGAGAATGCAGAATTGATTATTCTTTTTTTAGGCGGCACATTTGTTTATCTCAATGGAGTGGGGACCAGTCATGGTGACAGCATGTCAATTTCGAGATCAATTGTTGCCTCCTTGCCTCTGGCCTTTGCATTGCATTACCATAGTAATGACTTTTTGACCCTCCTTTTTAATGTGGAGATCTACATTCCTAGTTGCGGAGACAAATGGCGTACCTGAAAGTCGTTTGGGCTGTGTAATGAATTATTCTCTGCGGGACCTTGTGCATTCATACCTCAAAAATATAACTGACCGTCCTCTGAATGGTTATGATGAAGTGCGAAGGCGGAAGTCTGAAAATGCCTGCCATTAGTTGTACTTTATTTTAAATGAACACTTAAGAACTGTTATTTGCCGGTCCATTTAACAGTTTTTAATGTCTGGAACATAATTGTAAATACATAGTGATAATGAAGCATCCTTTAGACACAGTGTGTTGGGAAATACAAGACAAAATACTGGAATTATGAAATATGCTAGTCCTATGCAGTACAACACAATAACATTACATGTTTACAAGTTTTATATAATGTTAGTGTATATTTTACCTGAATGAATGTATATTGTTTTTATGAATTTGGCATAATCCGCATTGGCTTACAAATAACAAATAATTTTCAAATGATACTACAAAAAGTCCAAAGATGAATAAGAAATAACTTATATATTTTCAGACCTTCATGGAAACAACTCCAAAAAAAGTGAAAAAACTAAATACGTACAATATATTATTGGAGATATCAGAATGAATACTAATTAAGTCATCCATCTTGCTTTTTGGTTAGGGTTATTTATATTGATGTACTTGATGTAATTTGAACTATTTGCCACAAACTTTGACACATCAAAACAAAATTAACATTGCAACCATGAACGCCTCAACATTTCTATCTCAAAGACTCTCAAAGAGTCTGATATAAAACTGATATAATGTCCATGTATAAGGTGGCCAAGAGGGAGTATGAAAATGGGATGAGCTAACTAAATAAACACATACAATTCCTAAAAACCTACTTTGAAGAAACAAATTGAACATTGTTCAACGTCGTACAAATGCATCGTAACATACAACTCTCATTCAATGACAATACTACCGATATGCTCCTGAGCAATTTTTAGTGGCCCAACCCTGTCGCCGACTAAATTAGGTTTCCATACAACTAAACTAAACTGTCAAATTAGGATTAGGATTGCAGTCGCAGTTTGAAACAGCTTGAGAAGTTTTCAAAACACAGCGAACGTTGTAAACTGTAACAAAACACAAAAAAACTACTTTGTCAGGTTAACACAACAAAACTACTTGGTTAGGTTTGGTAAAAACAATAAAAAAAAACGGTTATATTTAAAATGATGACATAATTGAAACAAAACAAAAATGCAACAAAAGTACTTTTAAAGGTTTAGTTTAGGGAGCAAAACTACTTGGTTGGGTTTGTAAAAATCCTCATGGCTCAAAATGAATAAGAAACTGAACTAAAAGAGGAAAAAAAGTGCACATAAAGTACTTGGTTATGTTTCGGAAACAAAACTACTTGATATACATTGGACGAGTACAGCAGTGGCCTGGGTGCAAGCCAGGTGTTTTTCAGCAAACTCATTTGAATTTTTTTTTGCAATATGTCAAAAGCAAATGTAATCCATGAAAAAGCGTTTCCCTCAAAACATTGTCCACAATGCAGTTTTCTTGCGTGGGAACGTAACTTTTTGGAGACAGGGCTGAGTGGCCGAGGTGGCGGTAGTGCTGGGAACCTTGTTAAGTGTAAATGTCTGCGGCTGCATGAATGTAAAACGGGTCATAGCTGAAAGAAAACATGCCTGCTCAGCAAACCTTACCTGGATTATGATTTAAAAACAGAAAGAAAAAAAACGGTGCAATGTTTGAGACAAGAGATTTTGAGGATTGTATGTATCCCTTGAGCAGTCCTATTCAATCTGCAGCACAAGTGTGTCATTCAGTCTTGGAGGGCTGAAGATTTTTACCCACTTATTAAACAATCCAGAAGTAAATGCGGCCTTTAAATATATTCCAATCAGTGTGTAAATATAAACAATGTAATGTTCTGTGTAGTGTTTGCATTGGAGCTATACTAGAAGGCAGGGGAAGTTTGTATAGTTTGGACAGTTGAAAAAGTGCTGGCTGAGAATAGGGAAAGCGGCTCTAATTAAAAAAATAAATAAATAAAATAAGCTGATCGCCTATTCACAGATGGCTGTAAGCTTGCCATGCAAGATGTCCCTCAGGAGAGAAACTTGCCTTCACTGCCAGGCACATATTTGGCAATTTGAAAACTGTCTGCAAGCCTCATTTGCTCTCACACCATCCTGCGCTCATATAACTGTACAGTCCTGGCTGGGTTAAAGTCAGTCCTGCCTTGGCCGGGTGGGGAAAGAAACGCGACCAGGTGCCAGGAGATATATTCAGTAGTGACATGAAAAACTGGTATGAGGAAGACATCTTATTCAATAGCATAATCATATGTGAAAACATATACACAGCAGCTGGACTGGAAATTGTTCCTGCTCTTGGGTAAAAGTCTACAACCATTTCCAGAAATATAAACGAACAAATGTTTTTGGGAGTTATGAGTGCTGTTTTCGAACATGTTTGCAGAGCCCAAGTGCCATGATACAGCACTCACAATACTTGTGTAATATTTTACTGAGCATTAAATGACATATGGTGTTTTTTTTTTTCAAGAGACTAATGTCATTGATTGACAGAACAAATAAGCCACATAGTAATCCTTCAATCTCAGCAGCCTTTGTTTAAGCTCAACGGCATCAAAGATCAGCTGAAATAATTTCCTGTAATTTCAATAGCCTAACTGATTTTCTGTCTGTAGTTTGATTTGGTCCAACAATAATATCCGACATTGTCCTTTGCATTGTCATGAGCTGAAAGAAGGCTAAAGCTGTATTTTCCAGCTGTCCAAAGATATTACTTTGTGTCACCTTGAACCAGAATGACTTTGCTGATTGATTTTCCTAAAACAAATCAATGTATTCATATTCATCCAGCCCCAGCAGATGTTGTTTTACTGTTCACCTCAATGTTGGAATTCTGTCATTATCTACTCAGCCTGATGTCAGTTGAATCTCTATGGAAATTTGTACAGCTGTACAGATGATGAGTGACTTAAAAGGTGCTCATGTCACACCATAATGGAGCTATTGTAACTTTTTTATTCTTATTTTGATCTTTCAATATTTTACAGCCAGTTCTAACTCACTCTTCTAACACAGGCTACGCCCTCTCCTAGACTATATGGGTACATTAAAAAAATGAACATGAGCGTAACCAGCGAATAAGGGCGTACCTACCCGAGCATTGGTGCTCGAGGCTTTCGTCAGAGGTCCCTTTGAGACACTGAAGCGCTCCTCTCTGAAGGGGTTGTCATTCACAGTAGTTTTAATGCTTGCATTGACCTAAGAGAGTATGTGAGCTAACCAACCTGCCGTTGAACCTTAGTAGCTTTCTGCTTCGTGGGGACTGCAGTGGGGCTTCCCTCAGACCAAATTCCTCTTTTGTACCCAGGAGCTTAAGAAGTCCTCTCAGGTTGAGGGTTTTACAGCTGGATGCTTTATGTCTTCCTCCCCATGCAGGGGAAAGGGAGGCCAAGTTACAACTGCTTTGACCAATTCGTGCATTGGCATGTTATTCTAAAGTTAGTGCCCCCATCAGGCATCTCTGCGGCGTAGTTGATGCCCCGTCTGTTTATTCGTTTCTATCTCTTGGACATGTCGGGCTCCTTTTCAGGGTCTGTGCTCGCTGGAACGACACGTTTGTGTGTTTTGGTTGTGTCGCACTGAGCCACCGACTGGGTTTGATACCCCTACATGTCCCTGTGCTTCTTGATGACCCGGGTACTGTGGTGTGCAGGGTGTCTACTGCTTGTCTTTTTGACCCCAGCAGGGTTAGGCCACGGCTCCATCCAGTTCAGTTACCCAACACCTGGGTTTGCTGGACCCCCAACTTCTCCGATGTGACGGCTTAGGTTATAATGAAGTAGGTGGGATGGAGCCACTAACCTTTAGCAGCAGGGTGTATAATCATCGGGCTCCACCCACTGTACCCAGAGAGCCCAGTAGAGGACGGAGGGGGTGTCATTCTGATATGACATTTAGAGTTCAGTATCCATTGCTTTGAGAAGGTGTTGCTTTGTGAAGCAGAAGCCGTGAGTTGTGTTCCAGATGGCTGGTTTGTCTCGCTGACAGTAGCTGTTGCAGCACTCACGGTAAGGAACATGTGTTAAGCAAACAGTTCAGGTCAGAACTGCAGCAAATTTCCCTTTGATTTTATGATGATGGCATCTCAGTCTTTATAAATAGCGATCTTTCCTTTGCTCGGATTTGGCAGTTCAGTGACAGTACAGTTCTTCTTTTAGTTACTCCAAAACAATCATTGCCTCGGCAGGAAGCATAAAACTGATCATTTCCTGCGTTCCACAGGATTTCTTCCCCAGAACGATCCAACAGACAGTGGGGGGTTATAGAACACTAAACGAAAGCTTTCTGAAAGCTTTAATATACTTCAGCTGCATGTTGAACTGTCATTTCTGATGGTACAGTGTCCTCACAATGCCCGTCTGCATGTGTGTGAACGTGTGTAGAGACCAAATCACAAGAACTTTACCTGAAAAGCCAGTGGCATAGTTTTATGATCTGAAGAGGATTAGACTCATTGTTTCTCCACAAAAGATTAAATTCAAGACTTTGACCGTGAAGCTAACTGTGGTCAAAACTAAATGAAACCCCGGTGGCAAGTTTTAACTCACCAATGAAGCGAGATCAGCGAATGCCAAGAAATAGACCTTTTCCCATTCACTCAATCTCAAGTCTAAGAACACCACACACATAACTCCAGGCGTGTATTCACTGTGTCATGACTGGAAATAAAAGCTATTCCTCTTGTTTACAGGAAATATTGAATTGTCTCAATACAGCCACATGTTTCAAAAGCAGTCCAGAAATCCAATTGAGATTTTTTTTTTTATCTTTATAAGGCCATATTACAGAAATTGCCTTTTTATCTATGTTCTCTACTGACCCCAGGAACTGTCATACTCGGGTTAGAATCATTTTGTGGTTTTGTTTTAAGTCTGCAGTCTCTTTTATGTGAAACTTTTTATTGTTTTGTTTTTTCTTCAAAAATCTCAATTGGGTTATCCTGGTTGAATAAAGGTTAAATGATAAAACTATAAACAAATAAATGTTCCTGGTATTCTATAAAACCATCTCTCGCTGTCATCCTGATGAAGCCACTTACATCTGAAGCTGAAAAACGTCCTCTCCTATTTGAGGGTGGTGGTAGAGGTTCAGGGAACCTTTGTCTAATGTTTGGATACAAAAAGTTGATTTGTGGTTGGCAGTTTAATATTTTGTTAATTTAGTTTTTTAGGTGTTGCTTTGCTTTTGTTGTTGGATGTGTAAGAACGTCTATTTGCTCCGTGGGCTGTTTATATATTGATCCGCGGTGATGTTGTGTTGTCGTGATGCGTCGTATTGTGACAAGTAAATGTTAAAATGTTACTGTCAATAAAAATATTCCAAAATAGAGCAGTGAAAACTGACTCAGTGCACAGATTATTTCCAGCTGTGTTTTGATAAATATGTAATAAATTCAAATTACCATAATAGCTTGCCTTTCAGAGCAATTCTCTCTCAGTTCACATAGTATTTAGTAATACATAATTATGATCATGATGCTGGTATCAAAATAACATTTACTGTCTCACTTTAATTTAAACATCCCGTGGTTCACCAAAACTCAACCTTGGACTGAAATAAAGGGAGAAGACTTTGACTACATTTTAGATCAACAGTTCAAGGCGAAAAGAAAAATACTGTTGTGTAATGTGTAAATACAAGCTATCAGAAGTGTTGCCCTTGCTACCCTCCATCAGATGTTACACTTGGGTGGTGTTTGAGCACTTCTTGTTTACAGCATACCAAGATGCTGGGCAGTGCCTTAAAAGGAGGAAGTTATTCTAGACATGCGCTACTCACAAAAACCATTGACAGGAGCATATCAAATTATATTAAACTTGATTAATATGTTTAGATTCTAGTTGGTTGAGACCCTTTTTAATCACAGTAAACATAAATAAACAATTTACATGTCCTATTTTCTTACTTAAATATGCACAGTACCAATATGGCTGTTCCCATTCACTGTTTGTACTTCTACCTATGAAAATGAATGCACAGTAATTCATATATTATTCATGGTGAGCCAGGATGTGCAGGGATGCATCTGAGGACGTCAGTAGTTCTAAAAAGACATAGTCCATGTACGGAGGAGGTTGGGGTGGATGGAAGAAACACGGAACTTCATCCAGGAGGCTGCTTTAGTGTGAAACCAACTCAGTGTTCACTTATTTTGCCTCAGTTTGTTACTTAACTTCACTACTTAACCGACGTTTGTATGTTGCGTGAACAAACCACAATATTTTCCTGAACCCAACCCACAGCCGGTTCTACACAGCGGGGGCTTGTCAAGCACACTAATCCCTCATGTTGCTGGACATTCATTGGAAAGTGCTTGAAAAATGAAATAATAATTCTTCGTAAGAAGTGTTGCATGAGGATAAATGATACCAATACCTTCTAATCATTGTTCTCTTAAGTGGAATAATGCCTATGAATCTGATAGCTGTATATATTTTAAACATGAACAGCTAATCAGTCAGATGCATCACCACTGCGTAATTATAACGTGGGCCCATAATAACATTCAAGACATATAAGACATATTATAGATTAATCAGATGGCATGGTACCAACACATTTCATTATTGTGTGGGAGTAAATTAGATTTGTATTTAAATAGCATTTTTGTATAAGTGCAGTCCCTTTATGTTACAATATACTTTCTTTCTGGAAATGCATCATTGTGAATATTATGCATTATGTTTTGTTTTTCTGTTCCTGTAATTCAGGAATCACTTAAACATTAGAGACATGGAAAACAGCAACATGGTATATAATTTCCTTCCCTCCGAGGCAGAAACAGTACTTTGTTATTTCATTTTGTTCAAATGTGTTTTTTTTTATTATTTTTTTATTACATTTAGTGGCCTCACAGGAGTCTAGTGGAGAACCGTTTGCAGATCGCCATCTCACCCCTGGCTTACGCAGGAAATGAAAAGCAAAATGACAGAAGAAACATTGCATTTTACAACAAACTAAAAAAGATTCACAACTCTAAAGAGGTAAATGTCTTCTGTGTTTGTGGAAAGTACAGACATTGCAGCTATTGAAACTGTTGGGGTAGTAAACATCCAATCTGTCTTAGGTTCTTTTCAGCAGCAATTCAAAAAAACTGCTCTTTCCCTTTCACCTTGCCCGGTCTTAACTGTTTGACTGATTATTTCACAATAACTAGCATTTAAAAAGAAACAGAGTTTTTCCTTTTGCATGAAACAAGGAAGGAAATAATATGTTTTTTAAACATTTGCACCAGTCCCTCATCTGCAACATTTCTGTGTCACTGTCTGATTTCACATATACAGCCAGTTTCACGACTATCTCCTATGCATTTCACCGAAAATCTGCTTTAAATAGAATGTGTTAATATTCAGTATTAAGTGTTCATATGTTATACATTAAAGGGATTATAGAAACAAGAAATGTGGTGATACCTACTTTTAAGGAGACTATAGCAGTATTTCTACAAGGAAAACTAATGAGCATCGTTAAAATTGCAAGATAAACAGTAACTATTTAAAAATAACCAACAGTCTCACTGATGATCGTGTTTTCTTGTGTGTGTCATATAGACACATCAGTATTACATTGAGACTGTTTCATAACCAGTTAGTCTGAAAATGTTACACAAGTGATATCACCTGGGTATCTCGGCTTGGGCCACAAAACATTATTTATTTTTTGCATTACGAACTGGGGCATGTGGAATTTAAAAGATGTGGCCATTTAGCCAGCATGAGCGGTCTAATGAAAGATGCTATGGAGTACAGGGCAACAGGCAACAGGGTGTATTTTGTGAAAAACAGACTCTAAATTGTGCAACCTTTTTTTTTTTTTTTTTTTACCTGTTGTGGGAACTATATAGTCTGATTGTGCTTCACCCCGTAGTGGCACACACATCAGCGGACACCCACAGTGCGTTTCAGTGCCATTGATTTTCACCTGTGTGCAAACCTCTGCTTCTAATAGGCAATCTCCGTTGCCATAAGGACAAGAGTAACATATTGTAACGGAATGATTAATGTACTTTAGACTGCCTTTCACATTTAAACTCAGCATAATGGTTAGGAATTAAGGAACAAGCTCCATGGTTTGATACCACTTCAATGCCATTTCTGACAGGAAAATCCAGACCATGGTCAAACCAGTTTTATTTTGAATACTAAAAATAGAATAAGTACATACAGGAATGATGGCTAAACTTGACCCAGAGAAAAATGGCAACTGTTTCTTTAAAATAAGTCACATATTAGAGTAGTATCTAGTCTAGCGATGATAACATTCATGATCTGAGTTGCTTCTGCAGCCATACCAATAACTAGATCTACTGAGTGCAGCTTTAAAAATTAAACCTGCCAACAGGGAACTATCAATAATATACATTATGCACATAGGGGATGATTGCGGAACTAGAAATCACATGGATTCAAGGGAAGGTGACAGAAAAAAATGCAGAACAGAGAGAAAAGCATATTCATCTGCATGAAGAATGGTTCGATTTGTTGATTCATTCCACTCGGGAGCCTCTTGACTGCTGGAGTTCAGTATGTGAAGAGTGACAATTACTCTGCCAGTTGCATGTATTTCCCATAGGCTAGAAATAAGAAGAACAAGTAGACATACAAGTTTGACCTGAGTATAAAGAAGACAGTTTGTTCTATATGGATAGTATTGTGTCATAGCACATATGATACAATACCGCCTGAAAAGAAATTTGCTGCAGCGGTGATGTTAATGGCTGTTTGCCGTGCAATCAGACATATGGCTCATTCACATCAATAACAAATGGTATCAATGCATGGCCACTTGTCAAAGCAGATATGTGTATTTGACAAAAGTAAAAACAGCAATGAAAAAAATAAAGTTTAGATTATTTTGTTACATAACAGGAGCAAGTTTATATTTTCAGCTACAGTGATGTGGTCACATTGGAATTTAGTCAATTGATAACACAAACTCCGAAACTGATGGTGAAACACAACCGTCAAGCACAGTGAACTGCTTTGGATTTGATTATTATAAATGCATATTAAACGCTATATGGCTAGAAGTATTTGGATGCCATTTTCAGATACTCTGAATACAGGTTGATTGACACTTGAGCCCTCCTGTATTACCTCAACAGCAAAAAAAGCAATTGCAAAGTATAAAGTGCGCGATAGTCCACACAGGGCGGGCGGGAATGGAGGTGGATAGGTCTAATGGAAAGTTTTGTCACATGATTCGCTGGCATATTTAGTCAAGTTAACCTCAACCACGCTCTTTTCCAAAACTTAACTGTTTTAGTTGCTTGAACCTAACTTCCTGTGAAAATGGAACTTTATTTTGAAAAGACACTCCGCATGTAAGGAGTGTATATATAGACACGCCGTCATTGACGCGTGCAAAACTGACTCTTCGGGGGGGGGGGGCGCCGAGGGTCATAGTTTGAACCAAAGGTGTGAGAATGTGATGGTATTTTGTGCTTCAAAAACTCAAAGCACATCGTAGGTTGAATCATCCTCTCTAGGTCGTTTCAATGAGGCTGATCCTACGCAATGCCAATAGAGAAACCCTGCAGCGAATTTGCACCTTAGATGTCACCAAAACACACAACACATCTGACATGAATGAAAAGCGTCCTCTTTCTAATAGCTCAAACTCAACGAGCTGCAGAACAAACAGTGATAAGTCAAATCCCTGTCAGGAACATTCCTTCTGGGGTCTCACCTTTTACTGGGATGGATTGTAGCAGCTGAGTTATTGTCTGTCAGAACCAAGAAATTTTGATTTTTCTTGAGCTGCATCAGGTCATGCCCTACCGTCACACAGTACGTGAAGTATTGATGGCAATTATCTGCTGTTGCTGGTGGCAACACCAGGGTATCGTGGGTGTCTCTGTGATTTGGGTGACAACTTGTTACATCACATATTCAAGACCATAATAAAGTCTCTCTAATAATTTGAGGTGGCTACATCTCCAAAGAATTACTTGTCAGTTAAAACAATGTGGGTGGTAGTTTTTTATGTGTTTTCCTTTCTAATTCTTTCTTGATAAAGTTTCTGTGGGTGGTGGCACGTGTTTTCATTGCCTCTTTTGAGAAATATATGTCTCAGGCTAAATATACCCAGTGCTAATTGTTTTATAACCAGGTGTTTGCTGGGTGTTTAACAACTGTTATCATGAACTGCATTCAAGTTCAGTCACTGGTAACCCTGAAGTAGCAGTGTATTTAGTATGGACATTTTAGAAATTCCAAACTATTGCTAAACGAATAAATAAGCAATCCTGTACACTGTCAGTTATTTGCATTCACTTTATTAACATTTAATTAATTTGACTGGCAGCGTTCAGAATTGTTTTTGTTTCTCTCAAGCACAAATAAGTCAAAAATAAAGAACGCCCGTGCACCTTTGGGAGTCTTTGTTCCTGACCATCATTAGTTTTAGAATATTAGCACCTACAAGAAAGATGTGCAAGAAATGATGGTAGCACTTTACATTACAGCTCAGTAATATTACAGTAAAAGTGGGATATGAGGTAATAATTATGTTACACCAATAGGGTAATAATGGGGTGATACATTAAACAGATTCTCAACAAGGTAAAGCTAATTAGTAATAGTATAGTAATATTTTGGTGGTATGATAACTTGCTAACAACAAAACTGGTTATATCAGTGCAATATTTGGATTAAAAATATGGTAATATGGTGGTTTAATGGAGTAATAACTTGTTACCTGGAAACACTTGTGGTAGGTTCTGTGTGCAAAATTATTCTCACAGTTTTCAGACATTTTACAGATCTAATGTGTGTTTTATAATTGGCAAAAAAAATGGCAAATGGATGATTTTGTGTTTTGTCTTCATGCAACACTTGAAGCACATGAAGCAGATGACGTTCACGTTTTGATCGCCAGGTCTCTTGCATTGTCGTGGACTTGTTTGTCTTCTTCTTGCGGAGTTGGAAGAACGTTTGTGCACAGTGCAGATAGTCGTTCCATTCCATATTATTAGAACCGCCCCAATTGCAGACCAAGAGTATAAATGCCCAGATACAATACTAACTAATACCCATATTTACTCCAATAAAATAGTTTATCAAACAAATTACTGACAGTGGTGATATGATAGCACATAACAACAACAAGCCATGTTCCTACGGTGTGTTCTGACCCACATCATTCATAGAGATAAGGGAGGGGACTAGAACACAAAATATGCTGCCTTTGCCTCTCCTGCCTCCTCCAATGGCTTTAACCAACGACCATGAAAACAAATTCCCCAAAAACACACACACACACACACACACACACACACACACACACACACACACACACACACATACACACATACATACATACACACACACACTCACGCAGGCTGGAGGTCAAAACAAAGTAGTAACGCCAGAGGAAAAGATTAGAATGACAAAGGAGAATGGCACTGAGTCGGGAGAGCTGTGGGGAGGAGGACAGCAGAGATGGAGATGCTAAGTAATGGCTCTCCTGTGGATAAAATATAACCTCTGTTGAAAGAGGGGAAAGCAGTCGAAGGAAGTGACCATAATATTTTAGAGCCAGGGTGGAGAGAAAGAAAACATGGAGTTCAGAAAGGATACCCCTAAATCAACATTGTATTTTATTCATGGCTGCAGGCCAGTATGTGTGTATGGAGAGTATCCCTCTAAAAGGATGTATATAATCATATATTCCAAATCCATATGAATCAAACCATTAACTAGGGATTTTCTATTTTGTGACTATGTGGAGAAATAATATAAAAAATACACATTTAGGTATTTATTTAAATAATATGTTAATGGGCAGTTGCAGTTATTAACATTGGACAATACCTCTTTGCATATTTAAACAATTAAAATTTCAAAAATAATTGTTATACAAAAATAAAAATGTTGTCTTAGTGTAAGTAACTGGGAACGTTTCTTTGTGATATCTATTACTTTTTTTTTATACTATTCCTCATCTCTTGCTAAATATATGGAACTTTAAAACAGATCTTTAAAGGCTCTAAAGGTTTTTTTTCTCAGACTCACTTACATGCACCAAACATTCCAGCTTCATCCTCATATATATTCTGAAAGTAATTACAAAGCCTGATTGATCTCAATGTTATTCTTGAAAGAAACGGTGTAAATATTTTTTATGGCTGTTGACAGTATTTTCTGATTGATGTAGGAATAAAAAGTGATATCCAAAACCCCTCTGTAAAAACCTTCAACTCGAATATGTCAACAAAATGAAGCATTTTGAACCTGACTTCATCCAATGTTCAGATTTATTTTCTAGGAAGTGATACAAATTAGCACATATCTGATAAAATAATCCCTTATATACATATTAAAACAGAACATTTCAGAAAACTTGTCATGCGAAGAAAATATTGTTTTAATGTACGTAATCAACCGGTAAAGTTCCATGGCAGTTTCTTTTAGTCTTGTTACCCCATTCGCATGTAGTGTCACCCCTGAATTAGTCAACACAGATGGATATCAGGCTTCCTGGGGTTCTATATTCATGCCAGTAATTATTTTGTCAGAGTGAAATTCAATATCTATTTAAGTGGGATTTTTCCCTTTGGATGAAAGCTGTGTGTGTGTGCAGGTTTAATAGTAGACAGACACTCCAGTCTGAGGGGATCCTGTGCCTTTCATCATCATAAGCCTCATATTGCAGCTTGTACTCATGGAACATAAATGAATTGGTGCCCACACAAAATAGACTATTTCTATTGCTAACTGGGGATCTTGTAACATTTACAGTAAGGCAAAAGTAAACGCAAGAGCCCACAGTACATTGAAGCTCCTTTATATTCAATTAATGGACATCCTCCATCTATTGCTGAAGACAGGTTAAAAGAAGGTCAGCCCTCTATTTTATGCATGTCCAATATGAGTAATAAGGTTATTAATCCTCTCACGTGACCCAGGCGTAATGAATGCTCTGCTTTTAAAGGAGAAGAGGAGTCGAGCTGTGAACCGTGATGCTTCTGCTGCTGGCAGATAGGAGACGTGAGAAGAACAAAACAAGAGGGTAGATAAGAAGAAGACACAGGGCTGCAGATTGGATAAATGAAACCAAAGACAAATAGAAACTGGTCAGAGAGCATGTGGCTAACTTCATTTATTATATGAATAATAGATGTTTTAAAGAGTTTAATGGTAGAGCAGCATCCAAAGACTAACTTGTCAAAAGATAGTGAATCAACTGGAGATACTTTTTTCTTCTTCAGTAGATGAACGTTGCTCGGTTGTCATTGAACTGTCAGCCCTAAAACTGTCCATTATTCCATTATTTCAAGCACTTTTATGACTTTTATCCTCTTGTGTTTAGGTTCGGCACTTATGGATATGTTGAAAGCTCAGAGTGCATTAGGTCTGAGAACATAATGGTGGAAGTATTATGGCCATTCCCATATCTCATAAAGTGTATAATAAATAATGACTACTGTGGGAACAAACATTGCCACACAAAACTACAATTGGGCTCATTGGATCCTCAAGATCCCACGATTCTCTCGGCTTTCCAGTCACACCCAACTTTTACAATTCCAAGAATGTTTAGTTTGAAAATATTCAAATGCAACAATAATAGAATAGACCAAAATACAAAAAATACTTTTCTGTACCAAACTGCTTGGGATGAGAAGAATAGTTGGAAAGGGGAGACTTGTGGGTATCCATAGAACCCTTTTTCATGTGTTGAATTGAGAGGTCAAAGGACCCCTTTGAAAATGGCCATGCCATGACATAGTTATTACCAGTGCATGGCGTAGGTCGCCTAGTTTCCTATGATATAAGTATCTTAGCTTTAAAAGCCTGCTACAGCCTCTGATAGAGAGACATGTTGGCTGATGACGCTGGCGTCCTTGTGGAGTCTCAAAGGTTTTAATCCATGATGCTGTAGAAATTGAGCTTATCAACTGTTTGTCTGCTAAGCTCAAGAATAAACTGTCAATCTAAAGCATGTTGATGTTTTGTGGAATACTAGAAATCCTGGGAATTTTGGGTTATTTGGGCAATTTGTTGAGGCAATTTACCTCAAGTGAGCTAACTTTCAATCATATTTCACTAACATCTGTGTAATAGTTTTTGAGGTATATTGCCCACTGACTGACATAGCATACACAGGACAGAAAACATAACACCCTTGGCCGAGGTGACAATTTAAGGTGTCATTTGAGTTCCTCCGTTTGATGGCTCTGTCAACTCATCTGATGCTAATCTGCACCTCCCAAATTCTCCCACCACAGATTCGACAAAGTCCTCAGCGGCGCTGCAACATGATTAACGAAAGACCTAACATACGACCTTCCCTAATTGCCTGTATTAGCCGCCCGGGCGCAGACCCTTGACATGGCCATGTGGATGTCTTAGATGGGGTGACTCAGCCAGAATGGAGGAATTAATACATTATTAATATTGTTATCAAGCGTCAAAACCATGACATTATGCATGCACAGTAGGAGCCTGTCCCCTATCGAGGCTAAGCAGCATGTCAGCCCCTGCCTTGGCGGAGCGGCGTGGAGGGAATGGAAGCCACTGTCTGTCAGGATACAACAACAAGGTCAACTGCCGTTTAGCGGAGCAGCGTTCCTCGAATGCCAGTAAAACAGATCCCTCTGCCCAGGCTGCTGACCTTGTCTTGTTTAATGAAATGTAGTGACCATGCGTAACTTTGTGGCCTGTTAAATAGCCTGTGGGCTCGCCTGCATATGAGCAATACCGACTGTGATTCCTACCCACCGGCCTGTGATACTAAACTGTATCACGGAACGCCCCGCGCCAGCGAGCGTGCATGAATAATGTCCATGAATTACAGGACTGGCTGATTGAAGGGATTTGAAATGTGGCATTGATAATGGATAGTGAAATACGACCTAAATGTGAGTGATGCTGCTGGGAGAGAGAGGGGCGTCGCTGAACACTTTGCACATTTCCATTCTTCTGCCGCAGTAACCGGTCAAAATCAGATATGCTGACAGTGTTAAAAGGCCACCAAAACATTTGCTGCTTGCACTTGCATAATAATACTGATAAGAGACTGATAGTAACATCATAATATACTGGATTATTCCTTCCTCCTGCCCTCTTACTCGCTCTCACATTGCATGTCCACTCCTTCTACCTTTCCTACACATATCGGGGCAGACGAAACTGCTGAAGAACGTGAGCGTCCTCAGGCTCTGTAGGGAAAGAGCAGTCGGGAAATAAAGATTCATACTGACAACAGTCACGTGTGATGACGTTAGCAGTTTCAGACTAGAAGAAGCAATCCATGGAATAAAGGAATTCACACTGAAAAATAAGCTGCTCCTAATTGGGTCAAAATGTGCTTAAGCAGACAGATTCTAAATTGTGGCTCGTGTTTCTGTAAAATGAGTACAGTGCCCGTTCGTCCGATTGCTCGCAGCTTGCAGCTTTCACGAGAACCCCGCTTCCAGAAAACGTCACGCTCAACACGGTGTATCTTTGGGTATCAGAAATACACAATGTTCCCATTGTACGTTTTTTGCAAACCATGGAATTTGTTGAAGAAGATGTTTCTGAAACCAAAATACATTTTATAAATATGTTTCATATCAGCCTCGTATCGAGCTCATAGAAAATCCCAATGCCACTTGGCAAGAGTCCGCAGACTTTGTTGTGTGTTCTGAGCGACTTTATGGCTTTGAGAGAGTGCCTTTAGCACGAACAATTTAAAATACTGATATTGACGCAGAAATTGTGTCAACATCAATATTTTCCTCTCATTGATATTACTATATTCTTCTTTTTTTACGATGACCAATCGAGGCATTTTGACAACTGTTTGAATAGATGTTTTCTAGAATAGCTAACCGTCTTCTTCTCCGCATCCATTTGCCAATCATCCCTGATTTATTTTAAATTGTACTCCCAACCATTTCTTTGAAGATTACAAGGTTAAATTGAAAGGCTTTTGATATCTGCCCCTGTATCCAGCTGGGGAAATCTGACTACCGAGGGGCTCACCTCCATGTCAGCCAAGGTTGAGGCCCCGTGGTTAGAGGTCCCTGTGCTTTTGACCCCTTTGGCCTTATTAGTAATCCATCCCTCAATGATGCCCATTGGCATTGTGGAAGTGTGGAGGATGTAGTTACTTAAACATGCAGGGAAACCCATTTTACTTCACCTTAGGGAGCTGGTGACCGTGCTAAAATAACTGAATTCATTATGGATTATGGATGGCTTCAAAAGAGAGGTCTCACATTATGTGTTTTTTCTTTTTTTTTCTGAGGATAGCGACCTTTGAAGACTGACAAAGCTGTGAGTTTGATTGAACACAAAATATCAGCTATGAGCAGCTCCAGGCCTAGACTCCATCATGAGCTGAGGCAACAATATTAAGAGTCAATTATTAGATAAATCAATTCCCAGTGGCGAATGACAAACTGTACGCTGCTGCTGCTGCTGTCACCTTCCGTCTCAGAGATCTGACTATTCCCACGACATGTGCCTCATCTCATTGCAACGTTAGCCTTGAAAAGGACTAAAAAAATAGTTTGAATGTAATGTAATTTAGCCTACCACGTCAGTCTCCCTGACGGCTGCATCCATCATTGTCAGCGAGGGCTACATCAGGCCCCAAGGTTTCGCCAAAGGATACTTGAATTGTGAATGTCTCACTCAGGTGTCTGAAATCATTGCGGGGAGGAAGAGGCGAGTCTAAGTGAAAGTGGCAGGGAACACCATGCCCTGCTTATTTTGAACAAGGCACATCTTTGTGACTGGGAATGTTGATGATACAGACACACGAGTTGTGAAATACCCACAGATAGCAAACGGTAAAGTTTGAATATACGGTGGGCGTCACCTGAAACTTTCTAGTTTGGAATTAATATACTGTAGGAGTCCGAGGTGAGATCGCATACATCGTCCACTCAGTGAACAGGCTTATTGGAGGAAAAAGGGTTGTGTTGTGTTTACTGTCGACATTTAAGCTAGGTGACGGCTAAGCGTCCTGGTATTCAGTGGGAGGCCATCTAATCATATTTCATTAGTGCGGCTCATTAGGATTGGATGAAGGCCCGGATCAGGCATTTCAGAGGAGATTTCAGGCTGCTGAGTGATGTCTGTGACTTCTCCCCCCACCTCCAACTTCAAGTAAAAATCCAGCGTTAAAAAAGAGAACATCAAAGACTTGAATCTGCCTTTTATCATTCGGGGGTTGGCAATTTCACAAACCAGTCAATTAGAGCTTGTTAAAGACATCACACTGTTGCTGTGCACATCCAGTCATTTAACAGATAATTGTTTATAGTGCCTTTTTTCTCATTTGAGTTTATGACATTATTATAGCCTTATTAATATTAATCGTATTTTGTGTAAACTTATTTAACATTAGCTTTGTTTCCGTGGCTATAATTTTATAAGGATAAATTAGGATTATTCCCACAATCTGAAATAGTGAAATAATACTCCCATCAGAACTTGGTTCAGAATATTCAGACAGACAGAATCTCGTAAACCAGAAAATAACATGTTCCAAATAATAAATGGATAAAGTGATCAAGCCATTGATTTGCATGGGATTAGTATTATCAGGGGACATCTGTCCTCCCCCCAAAAATGTGGTAGATATACAAATTACAGGCATGGAAGCTCCTCATGGGATTATATTTATCAACTCTCCATGATGATTATAAATCACTTGATCACCTCAGGGAATATTAGCCTTCTGCACATTCAGATTCTCTCTCTTCAGAAATTTGGGCAGTCGTGCATTTGAGCTATACACCATTAGGAAAATCAAATGCCACATTCTCAATGATTTATAGCCCAAAACTGAAAGAAACTTTAAAAGAATAATTTGTTTCAATTTTATTTAATTTTTTTAAGGTGGCGCAGAATAGTTTATGACATTTGTTTCATTTATCCTCCAAAATGGATATAAAGTTTTTTCCCATCCAACCTATTTCACTGTGGTTGTCGTTGAGTCGTCCCTTTGAAGAATGTTAATGTGCCCACTGCTGGTTCATCAATTTCCGGGACTTTTGTCTTATATTGGTTCCACCTTGAACTAGTTCCTTGGCCCACACCGAGACATAGGGAAGATTAATGCCACTCCTTTGAAATCTCAGTCACAAAGCAGCAGCACCAGCTCAACCATGAAAATAAATCTCTGGTTTGCCATCTGTCACCACATTGACTAATATCCAGGTCCAAAATCTAGCCTTGATTTTTACCCAAATTGAAGGGAGAAAAGAGAGAGGGGGAAGGAGAGAGGAAGACTTTGGTGAGGGATGATAGTATCTCTGTGCAACAAGCAATATTATGGTTGCCTCGGCCAATGTCAACATATTTGATGAGACAAGTTGCTGCTTGGTTTCAAAGAATTTTCAATTGGATGCTTCTCTGTTCACAGAACAAAGTCAAGTAAAACACATATGCCTGCCAGGGAGAAAGGAAATTCCAGTAACCATCAATTTATAAAGACAAGTCTCATTAACACTTGAGCAAAGTCTGATTCAAAGTCTAGGCACACTGCACTGATGTATGTGTTACATTAAAATAGAACATGTATTCATATGAAATCAATAAATTCCAGTCAAAGCTTGTTGTCCAGGAAATTGGGGTCCTTGGAGACCAAAATATATTATTAGATCTCCCGTTCCTATTTCAGGCAATGTAGTGTACGATTCAAATAAATGAGCTTTAACCTTGTGGGCTTTGGGACCAATGTAATTGCATGATATTTATCCTAAGAGACATACAGACTGCTTTTCAGATGAGAAAGAAAGTGTGCAAGAAAATTATATACATGTTGATTTATTCTGCCTACTTTATAAACACGATAAGATGCAAATGTATGTCACAAAGACATCAACTGCAGCAGGATACATCAAAGAAGTACTGTATGTAAGAAATTGGCTCTTGCCTCCATATGTTTACAGAAGCTTTAAAACGCCTGCAGAATTTTTTAAGCCGTCTTCTCGTCCCGCTCTTTGCTTTGGTTACTTCCAAGGTGCGCAAAGGGAAAGACGGTCTTTATTTCACTGCTGGGGGAGCACATTACAGACCACTGTAAGGCCGGCTGCTGACAGTTTTATGGATCCATTTGAAGGTTCCCTGCAAACCAAGGCAAACTAAGGTTTATTTGACCATAGAAGTGAATGGCTGTGATGTCAAACAGAAGTCTTAAATGTGCACATTGTTTGTCTGCAGATCCTTGGGGAGATCTGTGTTGCTTTTGGACTATAATCTAAGAATATACAAACATAACCTTACCCACAGCTGTGTGTGTGTGTGTGTGTGTGTGTGTGTGTGTGTGTGTGTGTGTGTGTGTGCGTGAAATTACAGCATGTACTTTAATGCACTTTCTCGTCGCAGCTTGTATGCATTCAGTTGTTTCATCATAAATATTTAACTGGTTTGTTAATGTGTCATGTGTGATAATGAGTGAGCTGCATGTGTGAGTGTGTGGGTGCATTTGTCTGGGAACATGTACAAGCATTTGTACTGTAATGTCGAATGTATGCTGATTTGCACATAGTCGGGCTGCTTTGGAGTATTATGTTGCATGTGATGTGGCCGTTCACGCAAACAAATCCAGACACAATTCCCCTGCAAGTAGCAATGCTCTAAATTATTTAAGAGGGATCATTGATTTTATGAGCAAAGAAAGGCAAGGCTCTAAACATAACAGTGTTGTAGTGTTGGATCCTTGTTAAGGGGAGTAACTAATTGTATACCACTTATTATCAAGGTCCTAAATACTCATAACACTACACCTGTCAGGCATAATCTTCCAGTTTGTGTTGTTATCAGTTTTGGAGGAATTTAAGGTTATTAAAAGCATCATAAACATTTCAACTACTCGGTAGTCCATTATCAGGAATTAATGGACACCCTGCAGCCAAACAGAACCCAGTCTATAGTATAACAGTGGTAAGTGGCCTGTTACTCCTACTAGTAGTCTGAGAAGGCCATTATCATCTTTTCACGGTTGATACAAGAAGAAGAAGAAGAAGAAGAAGAAGAAGAAGAAGAAGAAGAAGAAGAAGAAGAAGAAGAAGAAGAAGAAGAAGAAGAAGAAGAAGAAGAAGAAGAAGAAGAAGCCGCAGCAGTAACTGTGATGGGAGCAAAGGAGGAGACTCAGGTGAGCAAGTATAAAATAGCAACCAAGCCCATATTGGTTGGTGGTTAGGGGTGATGGATGTGATAAAAAAATATAGGACTTTCACCCAGGAGACTGCTGATTGTGTCCAGTGTGAAACTTAAAATATGATTCAAACCGGGTACCACCGAAATAGAAACCACTTCAGTCACAATCTTCTACTTTCAGAAAGCTATCCAAACAATTTTAGATCCAGAAGCGAAATTGAGCCACTGGAGCCGTGTGTTTGTTTGGGACACTACTCAAAGTAACCCTGCCCACACGTTTAGTCTGGCTCATTATGTCTCAGAATTTGTTGCAAATGTTGCAAACTTAACAGCAGCACATGAAGTAGAAACAGGCTCATGAATACCAAACAACATGTCAGCATAGACTTAAGCCATGGCACTTCAGCTCTTGTAGATTTACAAGACATTAGCAAGCATACTATGACGGTCTTAGGAATTAAATGAGTGATTAAAGAGAGTTTAGTAATCCAAATTTCACACATATGAGTATTTCTGAAGTGATGTCTCAAAGTAGCCTGAGGGACCAGATGGTGAATAACATTTTAGTTGGGGGAAATGGAGAAAATAAGCTTTCAGCGGTCCCAGTTTACTTTAATTTAATTTTGCATGTCATGTACATTGCTTTTCTTTCCATAGTAGAGTTTATTAATGGTAATAGGGGACGTGTTTGCTTCACATTGAATGTGTGACAATACAATAAAGTGCCGTAACTTTCAAGAAAAACACTGTTGGAATAATATATAATCATAGAAGAGAGACCTGAACGTGAGATCCATATCAGTGAAATAGAATGTGAAAAATAATTCTGTTTACTATTATGTGTAAGAAAAGAAAGAAGAAAATAAGGCTTGTCAGCTTGTTAAATTGGATTTGGTCAAATAAAACTATCTAGATTTGTACCATTTAATTCCTCCATGTTTATCAGGTCTTTGTTGTAAAAGGAAAGCTGTTACTCAAGTGGTTTGCTGGTTGAGTCAAGGATAGATAAACAGATGAACACATACATTACTGTTTGTAGGCATAACACATTTCACAGGCTAATAGTTATTTCCTGCACGTCCGTCAGGGATGTTCATGTGTCAAAAGTTGTTAATGTTGTGATACAGATGGGAATACTTACATTTCAGAGAGACCTTGTTAAATTATACAAGGGAATATGGGGGGTGGGGGGGGGAGACAGGGTAGCAATCAACAGCTAAGAGGCAATAAACCGAACATGCACATGATATGAGATATTGCATCGGATTTCTCATTTACCTCACACGTAATGCCACAGGTATGCAGGAATTCTACTTTTTAGCACCTGAGGACTCAACTATATGGCTGTTTGAATTGACGTTAACAGATGGCTGCATTACTCATTATTCCAATTTTTCTATTTAACGGCAAAGACAAAGGAAAGTCACTCTGGCAGTTACATGAAACCACTTTGAATTTCAAAAGGATGCACATGGACACCTGTACTTAGTTGTTTTTCCGTGCTTCCAGCTATTGTCAATTTCACCTCTCTATTTAATCATCCGAAACAGCCGTATTCATTTCTGCCATGCAGGATGGTAGGATGCGTGTTTTTTGTTTGTTGTTTTTGCACAATTTTGCACCTGCGACAGGTGCATGGCTTGCTGAGTCGTAGCCTTTCCTCTCGACACCATTCATCTTCCGCTGGTGTGAAGGTTAAGGACCTGCTCACCTGACCACCATGTATCATTGATTGCGGTGTAACGCTGCGCAGCTGCATGAGAATGCATGTCACACTTTAGCTGCACACCACTGGTTCAGTTGGCGTAGTGTGAAAACATTTACAGTTTACGGGCCCGCTGGGAGCCTCGCTTTACGGTGCTGGCTTCATTTCCTTTTTTTTGTTGTTGTTGTGAATGGAGCAGGAGGACTGCTGTGAGCTTCTAGAGAGAGGTGCTCAGACGGCAAGCAAATGCAATTTGTTTCGTCAAATCTGATATTTATGGTTGACTGTCCACACCGTGTTTCACAAGTGACCAGATTGCGTTCGTGAGTTCCGACAGTGTGCTTTTCCGCCGTTGCCACAATGATGAAGCCAATGTGCGGATATATTTTGTGTGTCACGACCATGTCTGCTGGAGGAAACCAGTAACAAGAGAGCACACTGTGGCTGGAGTTTATCCTGCTTTCATGACACCAGCTTCTAGTTGGGAAGTGAGAAAAAGTCATCAAAAGTCACATCGTTCTCCCAAAATCACTTCTCATGCTGCCTCTTCTTAGTGTGTTCTGACCTCCACGATGTGTGATGTCAAACATAAACTCAGTTGCTAGTTCATTAGGTAGACTATTTTGTCCAGCTCATTAAGATCACTACAGGGAAGACTAAATGTAGGAAATAGAACACCGTGGAATTTAGTTTTCCGTGTTAAACTATCTGCAGTTTAAACCTCAGTTTATATATCTGAATAAACAATATCAACATATAGATTTGCGTAAACATCACACCTGAGCCACCTGAATATTTGAAGGATCACAGTTATCCTGAAGAGCGTAGCATGACTGTTATACAGGGTCAAGTAACCAGGACTTATGGACAGAAAAAAAATAACTTTCAGTTAAAGAGTGGCATGCTTCAAAATAGGTTTTTCTATAGTCGCTTAGCAACAACAAGAGCCATAACCATGACTCCCCTCATAGAACCTATTAGCACTAACAGTTAAAAAGTTTCACCCTGTGGACAGAGGGGGCGGGGGCGGGGCGGGGGGCTGTCATATGACAAGGCCAATTAATGCAGTTAAAAAAAGGATTCTATAAATTGTGTGAAAGTGAAAGGAAGAAGGGTAAACAAAAGGAGGTGAGTGTGAGTGGGTAGATAGGTAGGAAGGTAGGTAGGAAGGTAGGAAGGTAGGTAGATAGAATCCATAATTTGCTGTGTGCTCTGTATTACCCTCTTCATAATCATGCTCTTCATTCAGGGCCACATTACCATGGCACACACCCTACAGGCTGTCTGATTTCTCAAAGGGCCTTCGCATATTGAATCAAATCAAGTGAAACAGAGCCAGCACAACTTAATGGGAAATGTTGCTCCTCCCGACAGAAAGAAAGGCGGCGTCATCATTTTAGCACATCAGAGAGTCTTCTGTGTGACCACAGAATTCATTCAATCACTCAGTGTGAATTGACTAAACACGTGGACAAATGTCATTGCTGATTTGAATATGAAAGCCGATGAAATTGATTATAAAAGGGTATTTTTCACAGCAGGCGTTTCATAAGCGAGGTGAGCATTGTGCTCTGAGATGTTGTTGCTGCACTGCTGCGCAATTAATAGCAAAGAGAAGTGAATAAGAAGGCCTAACTGGGCTGAATAGGCTTTGTTCTCCTTTCTCCAACTATTGTAATCTAACAGTGGGTCATTTGAATAACTTGCTATAAGCTTCAAAGGAACATCTCACCCGTGGATACTTTTAGTTTGCATGTCCCCTCTTCCCCTCAACCTTTAGATTTCCTACAATGTTTTCACACCCTGTTCGTAGCTATACCCACTGTCATTTTGTATTGATCCCACAAAATATATTTGTTTATAATCCACACAATTGTCAAGCAGGAATTATAAAAAGTGGGAATGGGAGACTTCGGGGTTGTTCCAAAAACACTACACTTTCCCCCCCGAGGAGACAACTGTTCGTGGCCAGTGTGAAACTAGAAGTCAACGTTGACTTTTGTACTTAAGTAAGGCCACTTCCGTAGTTATTTCAACCCAAACCACATGTTTTCCTCAACCTAACCGAGAAGTTGTGAGCTGTAAAGACAGAAGTTTGTTTTGAAAAAGGCTGCATGCATTTAACAAGCAGAAATTGTTGCTGGACATTCGTAGAAGATGGAACGAGGAAAACGAGGAATAACTTAGTGTTGGTCTTCAGGTGTGGGTTCCATGTGACGGAGAAGAGTGGGAAAAGAAAGACAATGTGTCTTTTTGCTGCATTCCGGTCTACTGAGGCGTCTGACTGTGGTCGAATAAAATGTTCGTCTGCCTCTTTTAATCCGTTTTTCTCTTTGTGTCCGACTAAGTGCTCAGTACAATGTGGCGGGTGTCCAGTACTAAGAAGTGCTTGCTCTTTGTCTTGAACGTTGCCCATTGCTGTCGGTGTCTTATGGTGATTATTTCCTTCTCGGACAGCGAAAAACAAAAGACTTCAATCGACCAAAGTGAAGATATCATTTTATTCATTCAGGCGTCTCCTGACATGTAAGGACATTCAGCAAAGCCCACATCGAAGGACTGAAAATAAAATGTGAGCTATGAAACAATAGGTTGCCTTTGATGGCAATTTTTCTCCCTTGCTGCTATGAAACACAGTCAATACTAATGTTGTTTTCCCTGACACAAAGACGGACGGCAACTGTGACCATAATTGTTTAGCTGGAATCAATTAAATCAAGCAATTAATCAACTAAGTGAATTATTTGTGGGTAGAATAGTATTATTAAATTGAAATGGGAAAGAGGCTGATAGTTAAGTAGTACAAAGCACTCAACAAATCAAAATGAGTTATTTAAGGTGGCTTTAAGTCTTACAATCATAATTATCTCACCCAGCTATAAAATCTTATCACTAAGTTTGAAGAAATAAATTACTTTCTGAGCTGCATGGAGCTCCGACACTCTCAAACCTGCTTTTTTCTTTGTCATCTCAATTTCAAAGTCATGCCACAAGTCCAGCTAATGGTCGTGCAAACAAAAGAGAGGAAGCGCCAGACTCCCATGCATGGCCTGAAATAGCATTAACACAATAACACTTCAATCCTGCTTTGTATTTTAGCCTGTCCATTCATTGACAGACATCACATCACCAGTTGGCATAGTAACGGCACGGACATGAAATCGCTGATATTTTAGGCCAATTACTGTAGATGCCACAGCCGGCTAATAACATGTAAAGTTTCTCAGCCGCTCATTCCGACTGTCTTTCATGGCAGCACTTTTTTGCCACAATGCAGAATGCATTTGTCACGCTGAAGAACAGCTACAACGCTGAGGAGGTGAGTTGGAATATTGTCCTTTATGCAGGCATCAGTGTTTTTCTTTCGCTGGCTCGCCTCCACTTTCCTCTCTCCTTCAGTTCCAATGGGAGACATGCTTTTTTTTGTGTGGGGGAGTCAAAAAAATCCATGTTCAGACCTGAAAATGTGCTTTCATTGTAGTCTACAAGGATTGGATTCCAAACGACCTCTTTTGTTTTAGCTACTCATGTTGTGTAAATGTCGGATTCCTGTCTGAACACAGGCTTTTTTTAAGTTATCTATCTGAAGTGGCAGCAGCTTGACTCCTTCTGAATTCAAATTTAAAAACTTTTTTCTCACTCTGGAGCTCTCGTTTATCTCTCCGCTGCTCCCTGCTGGGCTCTTAAACATTGGCATCTGTGTCTCTGTGGCAGGGTCGGTGGATCAGCGTGGCCGCCGCCGCCACCACCGCCGCCGCCGCAGTGGTGGTCGCAGCAGGCTGTCACAGCGCAGGTCTCGTCAGACCACATCGGGACCAGAGAAATCCTCAGCGGTGCATGCAGATGTGCTTTGGTTTCAGACTCCCTCTGCAGTCGTGTGGTTTTCTGAGCAAAAAAAACAGACCGATTACGAGGATTGTGAAAGCTCCCTGCACCAGGGTGGTCCCCCAGAGCTAAATCATTACGTGCTGACAAAATGACACCAAACGGTGGACGCTCGGATGATTTAAGGGGTGATTTTTAGACGAGAGTCTGAGAGAGTGGGGCCTGTTTGCCTTCCAGACCTGTTTATGGTGCAGACACAGCTCACAAAAGGACAAATCAATGCAGAGCTACTCACCGACTCCTATTACCCCAACAGGAGAATGATGATGGGGATCATCTCCTTTGCCACGCAACTCCATTGAGGGTCGCGTCTGCAGGCCACATCGGCCACTAATTTTTCACTCAGGATCTCATATACTCTCAACCGCTATAGAGGCTGAGTAATCCTATCTCCCCATTAAAGTGGCCTCTGCTGATTCACAAACATAAGGTGGTTTCTTGTTGGGCTGTGTTTGTTTACTGCACATGATTATTACTTTCTCTGTTCATTCTTTTTTTCCAAAAGATCGTGTGTGTTTTTGTAGGCAGCAACGAATTGTGTCATTCCGATGCTGGTGCCAAATTGCTGATTTGGTGTTTGGGTTGAAAGATCGGGCAGCAACCTCCGGGTCTGAAAAGTGAAGCCAATGCGCAGGTTCAATTGCATTCTTTCTGATGGCCAGCAGGGGCCGACTCCTCTGGGTGCAAAAAGAAGTGCGGTTGTATAGAAAATGAATCCACTTCTCTCTTGATTTATTCCCTCAGTAAACACTGTAAACATGAGTTTATGGTCTCAATCTCCAGTTTTAAGTTTTCTTCAATACAGCATGATGATCATTTAGTAAATTATGGTCCATTTAGACTAAAACTCCCATTTAGACAATTATGTTTTCCGGTCTGGGAGTTTTTTTTCGTCCTTTCGTCTTCAAATGTAACACAAATATTTCAAAAACAGACTGTGAAAGTAACAGTTTGGTTGCCTGAAAATGTCTTATTCAGTGTTTGGTTGTACATCTATCCACCTTCTTCTGGTTGCAAAACAACAAGATGCCAAAATGCATCAAAACGACCACAAACAAGATTATATCCACATATATACAGTCTATGTGAAGGACAGCACTAACTCTGTACATGTTCTAGCATCATAGTTCTTAATGTTGCTAAATAACTGACATCCTCCACTATTCCTACTGATGTCTGTTGTCTTAAAAAGCAAAAAGGGACAAAACAACAATCTCAAATTGCATATCTTTTGAAAATGTGTTCCTAGACATACACATTTCTGAATGTGTCCTTAAAAAAAACAAAAGTATAGACTTACAAAGTCTGGAATGTACTTTTCAGTATTTCATAGCGCCTCTAAGTTTAGAACTTCTCTTAATCGTGAGAGCAAAAGACTATTAGTATTTATGTATTTCTCCTTAAAAACTAAATCAAACAGAGAAGCAAGACATCATTACTGAGGCAGCAACAGTACGGCTATTAGCGGCATTGGAGACCGGATCAAAATAATGTGTGAGTGGAGCAAACCAGGAGGAGACCACTTGATTTAACACAGTGAACACAGCAGCTTGTGGCTTCTGTGTTGTGATATGAGATGGCACCTATCAGTAGGCAATAAATTAATAGAGCCATCCGTCAGAAAAAAACGCTTTCATTTAGAGACATCCTACTGAGTTCCAAGCATGCGTCTGTGCAGCACAAACAATCCCACACACACGCACAAGCAAACACAAATGTTCAAAGCGGTAATGTCGTAGGTCCTGGGGCTAAGAAGCTTTCTGATTTACTTTGGTAATCCCAGCTGTAAGTCCCCTTATGACAGCCAGTGTGCGCTCCTGATGGCAAATAAGAGAACAGAGCGGTAAAAATGTAATTACTCAAAATCTTTATTTTGTTTGGAGGTAATTAGCAATGTAACATTACAACTTTGGGAAGATTTGTTGTTGTTTTTTGCCACCAATCCGAAAAGAAGTCATGTTTACTGTACATTTAAGGGCTTAGCAGTGCCTTTCTTACCATAAACAATTACACATGATTACCAATGCCACAGCTACTGCTATAGGGGCAATCTAAATAGTGTATGACTTAAAAAAATACATTTGGTTATTTTTATTTTTTTCATGAACAACCAATGAAAAAAATTTCATGGATGGTAAAACAGGAAAATGAATAAAAGTCCTCTGTTCTCAAAGAACACGGCTGCTAAGAGGTAAATAGCTGTGGAATAAGGTAACACACTGTGTCATTAAGGGTTGCTACCTCTCCCCCAGAAGCAACAATCAGGCTCGCAGGTATAGGAAATTGTAACTCCGAGGTGAAATTGGATAATGCACTGCCTCTACAGTATGTGCTGCTCAGCCGGGAGAGAGAAAAAATGACTTTCATTAAGTTACACTGAAGTTTATACATCAGTGATGATAAGCTCTCCGAGGGGCCAGCCGTCCCACCAGCAGCAAGATTGAACTGTCCCATCTCCTGCGGTAAGAGCGAAGAAATGAAATATTCTGCGGAGGCATATGTAAAAAATAAATTCAATTAGAAAAAGGCAAAGTGACAGGCGAGTACATGGATTTCTCATGTTAAGCGTCGGAAGCAATGCACAGTATGTAGTGTGAAATGTAGCGTACATGGGCATGTGAACACGAGCAATGCAGGTGCTTGAGCAGTCTGCTCACCGCTACACTGTGGAGCTTAATAATGAGTGCTATTACAAAGACCAGATGTTCAGCTCGTAATCCATCCTCTAATTGTATTAGCAAATTGTCAATACAAAGTCAGGCTCTTTAGGGAGGCTGGATCGAGTCGCATTGAGCTCTAATTTAGCTGTCTGGTAACCAACGCAGCTTGCGTACACGGGGGCACTGGGTCATGTGTGTTTGCCAGCTTGTTCGCCCTCTTATGGCTCATTTCAAGCATATGCCATACAGTGGTGCTCTTGTCATCCAAAAATGAGAGGAGAGGTGTCATTACCTCTGCAGTCAGCATGCCAACCCACGCTGAGAAGGAACAGCGGTTACACCGCATGCTTGCGCAAGTGACTGTCCCGCAATTAATTAAAGTGTGTGGCTTTAACCGGCAAAAAAACAAGGAAGAAATGCCAACAATTAATGCAGGGGTGCCTTGAGATGCTGGTTCCACGTTTCATTTTTTAACCAATTAAATCAAATTGTCTTTGCTCCAGTCCGATTGTCAGCTACACAGCTTGGGTTGGAATCTTCATCAACAGTAATTGCACTTCAAAGAGGGTAAAAGAGTGAAGGATCCGCCGTGACAGCTCAGGACATGGGTAGTAGGCATGTATGCAAAATGCGAATGGAAGAAGAAAAAAAAAAAAACAGCATGGAGGCAAGATGCAAGATGAGGCTAAAAATCTGGTTTCACACTCGCTCGCGTTCCTCATTAGAAAAAGAAAGCGGCGTATCCGACAGGCTCTGAGTGGTTAAAGCAATCTTAACAAGCCAGCTTTCGGAAAAAAGAAAATTATGAAATGTTCAAACACTTGGCTACCGTTTGGACTTAGCGAATTAGAAGCATCTCTATTGCATTCTCGAGCTCTGCAAAATGGAAGATGGATGGCTGTATCCAAAAGCTTTATGACTCAGTTATGCAGTTTCAACGGATGACAACGGGGTCCTTTCTGTGTCAGGAAAACACGCTGTTTCCTCTCCAAGTTTGTTGTTCCCACAGTAGCGTCTCATAAACCACGTCCGACCGGGGGAAGGCTGAGTTGAATGGATAGAGCCGAGGGTATTTATCGACCAAGATTCACGACCTGCCATCTGTGGATCACTTTTCAGGGTGAAGGTGTCGTCAGTCGGCCCGCACCGAGCTCCTTTTAATTTACACTGCATCAAGCACACGGCGTTGCACAAGAGAAATGTTACCAATATTCCTGATGTGTTGTAAATCCATGAGGCCCCAGTTCTCCCGGGCCTTGAAGGACAGCAAAATTTAAAACGTAACTTTTGTGATTGAAGAAGAAAAACAAGCGGACCTAACTATGAAACACCTACATATTAGGAGGATCACGTATTCAGTGATTACAGTTGATTATTACCGTTTTGAAGTAAGCATGCACTTGTGACAGTCGGCCCTTTTGTAATGCAACGGGGAAGGTGAGAATTTAAAGACAATGGAGAGAAAAAATGGTCGTTGAAGAAAATTGGAGAGGTCGGCAAAGCTTATCTTTGCTCGGAAAATCATTTCAGGCGTCTTATCAACACCTTTTTTCAATCATTCATCATTCCCTGTGTCTGCACTGCAGTTCAAGGGAGGATTAGTTCACCTGGTACCTACATGGGGTAATGTGCAGCCATTCACAAAGGGGCTAATTCATTTTGCAGGTAATCTATAACAAAGGCATCATACTAGATTGTGCGAATATGGCTGGGAAAAAAATAAAAAAAATTGTAATTTTCGTTTACCAAGCAGCCTGGAGTTTAATGGACTGTTTTACGAGTTAATGTGGCAACTGACTTTGTTGAGGCTGACAGCTCTGATCACTAATGAGGATTTGGCTTTGTTCTGATTGAGGCAACCCCATTCTCCATCAAACAATCGCAGATCAAATGGAGGATGTTGTTTGCGCTTGTCGCTTCCCCTGATGAGGGGGCAGGAAAACAACTGCCTCTGTTTGTGTTCGAGTCGTTTAACAACCAATTAGTCATAAAGCTTAAGGTTTAAGCACAATCCAAATGGACAAAAGGAGAGCTCACAGTCCTCCCCGCCAGGCTCCAATAAAAGAGCTGTCTAACTTCCAAAGGCTCGTCTTTTCACGGAAAAATAACACAAGCATCAGGTATGAAAAGTCCTCCCATAGGAGCAAATACGGTACATATCATGAGTAGCATGCTTGTCAGTTCTCTGTGGTTGTTATTCTGCATGCAAGACCATCATCATCGAGGAGCCTATGATTCAGTTTCTATTTCAGAGTCATTGTGACATGACTTGCACTCCCTCGTCATCTCCCTGCGAGGATTACGTGTTATGCCTGTCACACCAAATTGCAACTTTGTGGAGAGAAAAGGAGTATGAGCCACGCTTAGGTGACGGAGAGAAATAAATCAGTTCATATCGCTCCTGTGGCAGAAGCAGCCTTTGTGTAACTCAAGTAAATTTAGCTGAAGCAGCCGGATCTGTCCGTCGTGACCTGACACCGAGCGGAGGCAATCTGTGAAACAATCAAATAACAATAATCGGAGACAACTTCAGTCGGGAGATTTGCATTATTTGACAATATTTATGTTTCGAAAAAAAAATAATGCTGAAAAAGTGACTTTTGCAAGATTAAACGGCTTTTTAAGTTGATTTTTTTTTTCTCTCACAGTAAATGACGTTTTGTTTCCGTGGCCTCAACAAGACACATCTCATTTGTCTCTCTATCATCCCCTTCCCTCTCCTTTAACAGCGTCTGACAGTTGTTTATTCGTGCCTGAGAAAAGAAGCGGCAGCAGTGAGAGAGACTTGATAATACCTCAGGAAGACTTGCCATTGTGAGGCATGAAACAGCAGCCACAAAAAAAACCATTCAGAGCTGCAATACAAATACCGATGGTGATGATTTGGTTATTTTTTTTTTTCCACACAATGGTTTCAGGGGCTGAAGAGAATATTTCTAGTGTGATTCAAAGCTGCTCTTTGATTTGCAAGGCCAAGCACAGGGCTGTTTCAGGAGTAACCTTGGTGTAATGTGCTGTGTAATTGTACAGCCCCCCCCTATTTCTATGAGATCTTCGCAAAGTTCTTGCTTTCATTAAAATAGCTGCCATTTTCATCACAGCAGATGCCCTCGCGCTCAGCATATGTGCAAGGTCATAAATCCAGATTACCTACTTCTTGTGTCACTCTTGGAGCCATCTGGTGTGATTTAAGCGGTGGGCAACACTGTTTTCAACACCAGCTCCTCCCCGCCCCAAAGAAAAAGGATGGCTGCGGCTCAGAAACTACTTGGCAACAACTTCAGTCAATTAAAAAAGAGCAAAACGCCATTAGTGATTTAATAGGTTCCCTAGATTTTTCATTTTATTTATATATTTCTGGAGCGAACATATTTAGGATATCCTTTTGATTCTATTATATATATATATATATATATATATATATATATATATATGAATATATGAATGAGAGAGAGAGAGAGAGAGTTGTTTTTTTGTCATTTAGTTTTCCTGAAATTAGATGATTGTGGAGTGAAGCCGAATGCACTCTCTAACTGTATTGGATTGTTGTGAATCAAGCTAGTGACATGTTATGGGTTTGCCACAGGAACACTATTTAGAACATATACATTGGGCCTCATGCAGTCCACTCTAGATGCACCAAAGATTCTTCACCATCCAAGTCTGCTCTTTCCCTGGTGTGCTGAAAGACGAATCCCATGTGATTATAAATTGAAAGCGTGCGGGTGATCATTTTTAATTAGCATAGCATAACGACACGTGTTGTGTCGTGTGCAAATACTTGGCACACACCCAAGAATTGGAGGAATGCCACCATAAAAGGTCTGTTGGAAGAAGAAAAAAATTACTACTATACACAACACATATATATATATATATATATATATATATATATATATACACACACACATACAGCAGCAAATAATTTGTTATGTAAAGATCCCTCTTTGCCGTTGTTTGCACTGTTAGCGCTGTTAACACCATTAGCACTGTTAGTTGCAAGCCAAAAAAGGGTAAGCGGTTATTGATAATGGATGGGCCTTTAAAGAAACATAGACGTAAAGATAAACATGTGATTTGTCAGTAATGCCGTTACAGGAAAATCTATATATTAACAAAATTAATAAAAAATAAGAGAAAATTGTTCCTCCATGAGGCCAATTGTTCCATATACATAGTCATATATACATAGAAAGGTTAAATGTATGTAGTTCAAGGAAACCTTATAGTCTTCAGTTGTAGTTTTTGAAACTTTTTGTAGGATATTATTTGAACGGCCGGGTTCTATAGAGTGCCTGTTCTTAAATTCAGCCCCTGGCTACTATTGTACACTCTTTCTGATGATGAGCCAATGAAAGCAAAAAGAAAAACAATGGCTCCTTTTCAAACGGCCTCTAATGCTGGCACAAAACAAAATGGTATCTGATCTTCTGTCTCTTCTCCGTCTGGGCAGATACCTGGCCTCGTGTTAGCAGAAACTTTATTTCCAGTTGTTAAGTCACTCGAAAGACCTGTCACATTGTGAGAGAGAATCACAAAGTTTTAAATGCCAGCTTGAACGTCAATAGATGGAGCATATGCTCACTGCACTGCGGGAGATTTGGGGTTTGTATTTTACTCTTTCATTTTGTATGCCTGTGGGTCATATACGTGACACCAGAATTTTATTTAAGTTCACAATAGTTCAGCAGAGAGTGAATTTTAGAAGGTTGGAAGACTGTTCTTTGGTACAGTCCCAGTTTGTGATTCAACAGCAGGCTCCATCAGAGCAGTTCGATACCTGGAAACGCTGCCACCTACAGGCAAATAAAGTTTAGACCTCTTAATATCACATGCACAGTTTGCGTTGCTTCCATGGACTGTGCATAAGAAGTGGACGTAGTCATCGTGACGTCACCCATTGGTTTGTGGACTGACGTTTGAACCCTCGAGTTCGGCGATTTGGTCGCCGCCAACTTGAACTACGGCCGCAGCCATCTTGGCTTTTTTTGCAACCAATGCACGTAAGTGATCATATTTGGACGGCGGAGGAGTGACGTAGAGACGCCGTGCTGGTAGGGTAGCAACCTGTCAATCACAACGAAGCCACGCCTTAAAGCATACTCTGCTTTATGGTCTATGTTACTCTAAATGGACCGTAATTTACGAAATGAATATCATGCTGTGTTGAAGAAGACTTGAAACTAGAGATTGAGACCATAAAGTCATGTTTACAATGTTTATTGAGGGAATAAATCAAGAGAGAAGTAGAGTCATTTTCTCATAGACTTTGTTTTGCAACCAGAGGAGTCGCCCCCTTCTGGTAAGTAGAGAGAATGCAAGTTTAAGACATTTCTGCTTCACTCTTCAGAACCGGAGGTTGTTCGCAGCCAAAAATACATCTAGGGATTTAAATATTTGGCCTATCTATCTTTCTTTTAATAATAACGCATATCTTATAATTCATTGCAATGTCTTTCTCTGTAAAAGTAAATTGTGTGACTGTGGTAAATTTCATAAAACATTTCTTCTGGTTTATTTCTGTGGTAGCCTGCAAGTGCACTCTCGCACAGGCACCCATGACAGGCAAGGAAGGAGAGGTTAGACGTTTCTACCGTGCACCACAACTGATTTGAAAGAAGACTTTTCGACATGAACAAATAATGGATATACGTGGAGGTGTAAATATCTCTCCCTACAGGCGAAAAAAAGTTGGTTTCTGCATTATGTTTTTCCAAATTGTGATAAGTTTGGACAAAATAATTTATCAAAAAGGAATATGATTGAGAAAAACTACTATTCTATTCATCCACAAAACACATGTAAATGATTTCAATACAAAGTTTGAGTTCAAACTGTTTAAATATTCAACACCAAAATGTTTAGTTGTTTTATTTTAGCCCATAAATTCAACTTCCAAGTTGTGTTTTAGGACTGATAATGTCTGACAGGCATACTTTTTATTTATTTATTCAAAGTAACCAGCAGTTCAAGACAGAGAACTGAATCCCATTGAAAAATCTTATGAATTGAGTTTTAAAACCTCTAACACACCCACACACATACACAAAAGCTTCTGGTTATAACAGTTATTTCCTATTTCAGAAGCTATGACGGCCCTTGCCGACAGATGGTGCGCATTGACACATCTACATTTCAAGGCTGCTGTCGCTGTGACCGTTCTCCCAGTAGGTTTATCCATAAACCGAAAGTCCAGACTTTGTGTTTTCAATGTGCCAACACAGCAGCTCTCCTGGGCCTGCTTTCAGGTGCTGTACATCGTGACACTGTGTGTCCGTGTTACATAACATTCTTGCTTAGAGCAGCTTTTAATTCTGGAAACCGAGTTCAGAATAAAATCAGACTTTGCAGTCAGTGCAGTCAGCAGCGTTTACTGTGCCAGGAGGTCTTCTGTATCTGCCAGGGACCATCGAGGATATGGCACTTCTTCAATGTAGCGGCCCGGGAGAGCTAGTGACACCTTAGTAACCCTGGGCCCCGTGATTGAGCATCTCGCCCTGCCAGGTGGACATGCTCATTGTCCGGCTGCCTTATCTCTTCGGGGCCATTCGTCCTGAAGATCACTGGGAGTGACAGAGCAGAAGCGTAGGCATTCCTACAGAAATTTCTGGAGCAGGCAAAGCCCTGGGGAGAGTGTTGGCGACGCAAGCGTGGAAAATTTCAGGCATCTGGACTAAAGGCTGTCTGGAGGATCCTAAACAGTCTCTCTGAGATTCAAAATCTAGCTTGTTAGATACCTTCACTGGGATATATTAATGATGTTTCACTGATAAGGATGGTGAATGGAGGCTCTCAGCTCAACGCAGTCTCTCTCGATGTTCCTGCTATAATGTATAGTGCTAGAGGAACAATTTAAAGCACCCTTGGGACTGGATCGATGGGACGGCCCGTTTGTGTCCTGATGCATTATATTTGACAAGTGATTCCATATCTCAGGATGGATTGTTATTGTGTGACCGAGGCAGGACTGTAGATTGATGTGATGGGAAAATCATTCTATTACCGAAGGAAAAAAAACTGCCTTAAATAAGTTCTGACATTGTGGCACCCTCCACGAGGCATTATAATATTTAAGTTGCTATGTTGATCCTTCTGTTTAAGACTTAGCACAAGACAACCATCCAGAAGATAAATGAACATGTCGCTCACTGTTACTACCTTTGAAACTGATGTTCTAGAAATTATTCATGTCTTTGGTAGAGCAGAAGAGTACAGTCACTGTTGCCAGATCTTCTGAGAGAAACAAGCAACCAGGTCCAAGGAAAGTAAAACAAGGCCAAGAGAAACATTTTGTCTCTCCAAAAAAAAAAAAAAAAAAACATCCACATGAATGTATTGGCAATTCACAAGCAGCCATTTCAAAACTACTGTAACTTATTTTTTTTTATTTAAATTTAAATTTATCGTGGTGCAATCCAGTCTTTTAATCCAGTCTCTCTCTCCCATTTTTTTTTGTATTTCACCCACTTGGTCCTTAGCCTTTCTTCCAAAGTTAATACAAAATGTCACACGCACTGACTGCCAGTTATCTGTGTGTAATGCGAGAAAGAGGGTAGGGGAACATAGTTGGGAAAGTGAAGAGAGACAAGAGACAAACAAGCCTCCCAAAATAAAACAACGCGAGCTGCATCTACCAATATTTGTAAGTGACAGAAAAACAAGCCAAAGTTGCTTGTATAAAGCAACTGTGCTGGACAGGATGAAAACATAAAAATATGCTCTAAAGTGCATAATGCCAAAACCGTTGAAATGTGAACGACAATCATAGTTTGTGATGTGTTGCGTCCACATTTGGCAGTATGACCAACACATGATACATATTTGTATCATATTTTGCTGTAAAGCATACACACAAAATTAAAACACACATTTGTAACAAACGGAAAATGGGAACTCTTTTAAAAAAATGTCAAGTGGTCTTACGAAACATAGGGAAGCTTGAAATTGCAATAGATCAGCGACAAAAATGGTATTTTGTACATCCATTGCATCTGTTAAATAGGTTATGACAGCAGCAGTCGATATCAATTATATTTAAAATGCCCAGTAGCATGAAAGATGCATTTTCCAAATTCTAATCGTATGTCTGTGTTCATTGTTCATATATAGAAATACTGATTATTAATTTAAGAACACATTATTTAACGATGAAATGAACGAATGGAGAGTTTTATATAGTTGTGTTGGAGATAAATGACAATGACGTGTCCTAATATTCCCAAGGATATGCAGGCTTTCAGGATGTGTGTCATTTATAAAAAGGTGAAAGTAGAGCCAAGTGGTCAGAGAGACCGCCCCGCAGATGAGAGACAATCAAAAAACGTTTTTTATGATTAAGGTCGTCCGTACTGAAAGATGTATTAAAGAATTATGAAAAGGCAATCTCCTCGTGTTTATAACCATGCATTGATAACGAGGGATTATCCAGGTATTAACAGGAAGTCTTGGTAAGAGTGCATGGTTTTACACACACAGCATGTTGCTTTTCATAAATAAAGCCGGTTGCTGCCCATGTGGGATTTTACCATCACTGCTACTGGCAGTAACACCGGACTCCCAAGTCAACGCTTTCCGCTTCTGAGCCTGGAATGAGGATTTTATTACACATTATGCAGCTTAATGAGGTAAGAGATTAAGACGTTGCCCTCGCATTGCAAAGGCTGTATTAGCACATTGGATTGGAAATGACTCTGCTCTGCGGCTACCTCTGGCAGCATTGTTTGGGGTGAGAGTGATAGAGTGCTTGATGATTACTCCCCAAATCTCTAATTTGGATGTAATTCTAGCTGTGGAATTTGGAGTTAGTAGACAGGGATTTTCTGTCGGCCTCCAGGTGGGCCAGACAGTTTTCATTTGATTTAAGTCAGGGGTTATTGCATGATGCAATTATACTATGATGCTGGTACTTTCAAAACAATCTGTATTCAACCTTGCTGTAGTGCTAGAAGTGCTAAAATGGCATGTCCCAGATAAAAGTTTTTCTTTGTTTATTTATGTCGTCTTCTTTTGTTGAACAAAAAACAATAATGTCACCTAACTCAACGATCCTGAAGATTTAAAAAAAAAAGCAACACCTCATTTCTTTCAATGATATTTATGGACTTTCGCAGACCGTTCTCACTCCCAAGTTGTCAAGTACGGCAGCTTGGTCATCGACCCTACGCGTCATACTATGACGCTCTATGTGGCCGTATGGAGGGAGTAAAGGAAGGAAGGAAGGTGACGTAATACAAGTGATAAAGTCCCAAAAACATAGAGATTTCACCCAGGACATCAGTGTTTGTGTCCCATGTGAATCCAAATTCAGCATTGACTCATTTTAGATTACAAACGCAGGTTCAGCTTTTTTACGTTTCTTTACTACAAAGTAGCTGCTCAAAGAGTTGCTTGCATTGAACCCAACTTGCTGTACTACGGCAACCATTGGGTATCGCAAAATCAAATAGGACTGAAATCTTAAGGATCACTACTTTCACGACCTTGACTGACAACATCGGGTTTTTTTTATTACCTCAGACAATTTCAAATAATAAATGATAATTCTCTAAATAAAAAAATAGACTCAACCTTTCGAATAAAAGAGACACCAAACATATTGAAATATGAGTTTTCACAACGCTACCACAGACTGTCCTTTCGTTGTTTTCCCTTCACATTGGAACGGTGCAGTTGAGAGCACGAGGCTTTCCCAGAGCTGTGACTGCAGACGGAAGAAAAGGATTTATTTCAGCTTCTATATTAACCTGGGAGGTAAAGGCCTCTGCCTCCTCAGGTCAGGACTGTCTGTGTTGCATCACAGCGCTGCAGGGTTGTTATGGGTGGGAGGTATCGATCGGGGGTGGGTGTAAAGGCAACTGGCATGGAGTTCACAACCGAGATACTGTAATTCTCCAATCTTGATCTGGATGCTCTCTGCAGAGGGCCTCCAGTTTTTTGAGTGTGATGTCTGAGTGTCTTGGAGCAGGGGGGTTCGGAGGGGGGGCGTGACACTTCCACAGGTGAGAGGTTGAATCTCGATCTTTTTGGCAGTCTGAAGAGTGACCTTATAGAATTAGCAACTGCAAGAGACGCACTCTTTTGTGTACAGAAAGGGAAGCGTTTGACCTTCTAACCTACCGCAGTGAGTATGTGTTATTAAATGTTTGCAGCCCTCGTGAGTGAGGCACTTATGTGTAGATGTATGGTGATCCCAAAGGGGTCAACTGGAAATTTAAAGGTTTGAAGAGGAGAACACATCCGCTCTAAAGATATTTGTATTATTTGGACCAAACCAGCAAGGCCAGAATCAGCGACCTGACTTACAAACACTGCCTGTTACGGGGGGGCGGGGGAAGCTTATCCCACAGGATTTTCGCTGCCATTCTGCAGCATGAAGGCTGGAGGCCATATTTAGCAGCAGACGCTGACATGCTTGACCTCTGCCAGCGAGACACACAAGCTGGATTACCTGGTGATACGCTCCTGATTCTCTAATCCCAGATCTGTCTCGCAAAGATTAGCACTGAGGAAATCAACCACATGCAAGGCTAAGAAGTGACACGTCTTAACTTCCACCACCCCACCCCCTCCGTCACCCCCCCCACCCAACTGTTTGTTCATATTTTTTTTTTCTTGAAACTAGCTCTTAGTAAATAGCGACTGGAGCCAGCGGCTTTAAAATATTCATTGAGCTATTTCCAGCTTCCCCAAACATTGCTCTCATTAGATAATGATTTTTCCCACAAGCACCAGGAAGGAGGGAAGTTGTTTGTCGGGTTTCATCAGAACAATAACACCACGAATATGTCATTTTTAAATCTCTGCTTCAGTTGGTGCACAGTTTGAGCTACGCCTGGACAGTATATCTTACTTTAGAATAAAAATAAAAGTGTTTAGAAAATTTTAATTTGGCATTTTCTCAAGCAAGTACACATTTTATACCAGCACATCTGTGCAGAGTAAGGCTGAGATCACACCACCCATTGTGTTCTTCTCCTTGACATTTTTGCCTTAACATGATAACTGTGATAAAGTCATTATTTTTTTGCCATGACTTGGCAGAGACGTAGCAGACGACACAGTGGACCCTGACAAATCAAAGTCTTTTATGACACGTACAAAGGTGTTGTGATGGCTGCACCTGCTGCCACACAGCTGATGTAAATGCCAGTAATCCCTCTGCACACCTTGGTTTTCTTTGTAGATAGCACCTAATGTTCATTTTCACCTCTTGGAGTTTTTTGACCTTCTGACCTCATGAACGTTGCGCATACATCCGCAAACAGATAAATGACACGTTTTGTTTTATACTGTATTGATTGTTGGCAGTACATTGATTTATATTTGTAGCGTGGACATTTAGTCTCTACAGTCACACTTCAGTTTATATTTAGATATGTTTGACTTAAATTGTTCTTATTTCTCCCCGGACGGAGAAAAAAGATACACACCATAAAGCAGAGGTTACAGATTCAGGAAGTGGCCAATCAGAATGTAGACATAGTGCCAGTCGCATTGTGAGGACCTTTACCTTTCCCCAACCTGATGAGTTGTCTGAACTGTATAGAGCTTAAACATAGAAGTGGCAGATCAGCAAAGCTTGTTTGGATACGCGTTTGGAACTGTTGTAATGCTGTGAAAGACATATTCATGGAGAAAAAGCTGCCCCTAATGCAAAAAAAATGTCATCAGTTTGGCAAATAAATATATAAACACCTTATTTATTATTAACATTGTTAAAAATGTACAGTTACATTGTCTTGGCATTTTCCTAGATACCACTCAGCCATCACGTATGTGTTGATTTCGCTTGTGACACACGCTCAATGGAGTTAGAGTGTTCTTTGGAGTTATAGAACATACGTAATGAGGGCAGCCTCCTGAGGAACACACTGTGTGGGAGACGAGAACTAAAGCAGGACCCGAACAGATGAAGAAGCTTGAAACAATTGTGAACAGTCTCACTTCTCAGTGGGAGAGCATCGTGTTGCTCCAAGATTATGTAGCCTCGCTCTCAAAGGAAAAGACTGAAGTATTGTGCCAAAGCAGCCATGAGTGAAGGAGAAAGGGATTCTTTGTGCAGTTGCAGTTACATTGCAGATTTAAACCGTGGCTGATCTGCACAGTAAATATTGCAGAGTGAACTAAACCTTTTTTGAAAAGTTCTCTTGGATCCAGACTTTTGCTCAAAATGCAAATGTGTCTTCACTGAATGAAGACAAAGAGATATTGCTACATTGTTTAAATATGTGTGTTTTTTATGAATAAAACAGGAGTTGTTTTTTTTTCATAATCTATGACAGCAAGGTTTTCTATTTGGTAAAAATGCTCTTTTTTCTCTGCATTTGGTGTAATTGCTTGCTGACAATTAACTTTCCAATCTGCTGAGCACTCTGTCTCACGCAAACAGCTTACAAATGTTACACGTCAGGGGAATCAGATATCCCTCTTACATTTTTGTTTTTTACTCCTAAGTTTGTGGTGATGCAGGGATAATCACATAGGTCAGAAAACAGGTCTGATCTTGATCCTGTAGGTGTTGTGAGGTGAACCTCGGGCTCAGACCAACTCTCACACATAAAGCTCTGTCACAGTGGCAGTGGCGGAGTGGAGGAGTAAGGATGTGTTCTACAGTTGTCGTTGATGAGACATCATTATTTCTGACATCTGAACTTCTTCCATAGCTTCAATGTACTCTGGTACATTGGCTGGTATCGTTTTCACCTTTCAAGTCTGTCCGTGTGTCATCATGGGTGTCAGCGTGGTCCTGGAGACACCCACTGTAGCGGTTTTGTGTAGTCTGCCGGGTGTTTGTATGTCTGTCCGTCTCTCTGTCTGTCTGTCCGTGGACAGGTTTTGTCGCCGCGATAGCGTCACAACTTCTGCAATAAACACCACGTCCTTTATCATTCATGGTTTTATTAACCCTCTTGCCGGAGTGAGTCTTGGCCAAAGAGCAAGTCATTTACCATTAACCTTATTTTACCTGCCGCAACAGCAAAAGTGGTTCCCCTCTGGCACTGTTTTCAGTCTGAGTGACGTCATTTAAAGATTTCTGAGAAACCTTTGTGAAGCTCAAAGTGGGTGGCTTCAGGCGTCGCCATCTTGGCAGTGACGACACGGCTTAACTTAAAAAAAATGGTGGACGATCGGTGGAGATGAGGCGGCCCGGCTGACGCAGCAGAGAAGACCGCTAGCAGCGAGCGATATGAGATGAACCCCAACTGTAACTTAAAGCCCTCAATTATACTTCCATTATAACTTCAAGCCTTAATGCAATTTAAACGGGTGTGTTGTATAACAATTCAGCCCCAGTGCAGGTATCAGGAACAGGGATGTGAGCTGTGGAGACCAAACCCGTTTTTTACACCAGACTGTATTCTGCTGATAAATGGGGATTGGGGGATTGACTCGCTTTTGGAGGCAGCCTCAAGTGGCCAAACACAGACTCACAATGTGAAAAGAAAAACAGGCACACGCTGTCTCGCTTGGTAATGAGCCTTGATTGTTTGGGCCAGACCCTTTTGTGTTCTGTGCATATAGACGTCTACAGTATGACCCATTTACTTGCGGCTCATTTCTGTTCAGGGTCATGGGTTCTATCCCACCAAACAGCAGACAAAATCTCTCTTCCTAAACACAAGGTAGCCTAGTTCTTTTACTGGTACAATGTGTACCCCAAATGAGGCAGGCGAGATTAATATGAACATATCACAGAGGCAGAGCTGCTCTGTTGGCGGAAATAATCTAATTAGTTGAGTTTGTTATTCAACAAATTTGAAAGCAGGAACTCTCGTAAACACATTAATTAGAATATAAATGGGTATGCTTTTTTTCTGTTCAATCATGATTTACGGCAGCCATGGGCCCAACAGAAATCTTTATAGGTATTATTTTTACAGTCGGTTCTTATTTCTCTTTAGTTTGTTTTTTTTCCATTCGGCTTCGGTCCAACATTCTTAAGTCAGAACATTGTGGCTCTTAAAAATGTAACATTACATATAGCGTTTGTACAACCACAACGCCAGTCTGCTGAGAGTAATCCAGTGTGAGATTCTGCATGATCACATTTTGTCACCATTTCCCCGTCTGTGGCCCTGCAGTCCTGGAGTTGAGTGACGCAGGTGTCTCTACATTTCCTCCACTTCATGTGAATGACATCTGACAGTGTCGATTTCCCCTGAACAGCGTGGCTCGGGCTCCAGGCACCTTTTCTGCTCGTCTCATTTGAAGCAAATCCCTTTCAGACATTTAGGGTGGTGTCGCGGTAGCAAACACACTTGTCACTTCATGTCTCATCAAATGCTGTTGACTCAGCATAATGAGCGGAGCTCTTAAAGCCGCCACCAAAATGTAACTTGCATCCTTGCCAGTGATGCCTTCGAACTAACTGTGTTCGTGAGGGTGTAAGAGATATTGAAAATTGCCCTTAGGCCTACCGGCGTTCATTGTGGTTTGTTCCTGTGTGTTGGGACACAAGCTGAGACAGAGGCTGACTTGGACTTCAGCAGTAAAAGGACATTATTCTAATGGGTCCCTTAAATGTTAAAATCCCCATGTATCCCTGTAATTTTAAGAAGAAATTGCTAATTTAACTGTCGCTAAATATTACATTCATTTTGTAATGGTACACAACACCCACTAAAAGATCAAAGTGCTTATAGCAAAGGGATATCCTTTTAGAAAGTACCCTATTCTGTAACAAAAACTACTACTCTCTGCATTCCCAACCTTCTAAAATGAAGCATATATTTTATTGTAACGATTGGCATGATACAGTATAGTAAGTGTTGGATATCTGTCATTCTTGCCTGACTTCGGTTGTATTCTATATTGTTTAACCATAAATGAAACCATGTTTCATGAGCAATCAAATGCTCTATAATGTTAGCTGCAATAAGAAATGTAATTCCCCAAGCTCATATGTCTAACAATTAGGGTCCAGGGTTAAGAAATAGTATAGCCCAGTGAAGCTGATCTGTAGACAGAGCCTGTGTGTAACACTGTCTGCCAGAGAGTCAAACCTTTTGACCCGTGACTTTCCCCCATCCGTAAATCCATCTATAAATATTACTGGACCTTTTACTCTCATAGGTCCCTGAAGATCATTCTTCCTCCCAACTGAATGTCATGGTCGGGCATTAAATCTCAAATATGTTGTTCTTTGAATTGACGCATACAATACCAATTCGTTGGCTCTTTTTTTTATTATTATGTTGATTAGATGAGAGTACAGTTGAGAAGCAAAAGGAAATGAGGAGAGATAGAAAGAGGAGGTGGATTTGCAAGATTGGTCCCCGGCTGGATTTGATGTGTCTCAGGTCATCTTGACGCCTTTCAATTCCAGGAGACTCTAATTTGGATCAACACAGCCTCTAACTGATTCTCCAACTATTTACTGGCCATGCAGGCACATTGCTTATGATATTTAAATCACAACTAGCTACATTTATAGACTAAGACATGATATCTTAATTTAATATTGTAAGTGGCAGCATCCTTTTACACTTGCAGTCCCTAATTACATAAAGTGTCGTTTTTTATCTTTCAATAAAAATGTATTACAAGTTGTACTACTGTATTAATGCTCCAACGAAATCCCCATAATTCAAAAAAACAAAAATTAAAACTTCTCTTCGTAAATAATACACTTCTCCATGTCTTCGCTATATATTCTAAATATGTTAAAAACACCCATATTTTTATCAATATATGCATAAATGATTAGCGAAGGGTCAGTTAAGTCAATAAACTGAGTCTCGACCCTCGAAGGCTGGCTGGCCAATCATCGGCCAGCCTGAAGATTTTTCAGATTTTTCTTCATTTTCAGGCTGGTTTTGTGGATGAAACGTCATGGTTAAATGTTGGGGTAATATTCTTTAATGAGACTGATTTAATAATGACAAAATAAAAAACAGTTATTATTATTGCTCTTTTCCACCCTGCTCTTTGGTTTGCACTAACCCCAGTGCTTCTATTATTATTATAGTATTAGAAGTCCAGCGTCGATCCAAGCCATAAGTGAGCTGTGAGCTTATTGCAAACAGCAATGCGCGTGTGGAGTCACCTCTCGTGCATGTGCATTCCAACTACGTGGAGTCAATTATTCATGGTATCCAATAATATTGGCTGCAACATGAGGTTGTTGACCCGAAAATATGAAATTAATCCGTGTTTCCAGCCCTAACTTCTCGTGCAGCATCCTTCCTAATGCATCACATGTTGACCATCAGCCGCCATGCAGTCTCTCATCCGGCTATTATTATGGATGATGCAATGCCTTGTGGTCTCTGTGCCTGCCCTGATATTAAAGTTCCGACTTGGATTTCATCCGCTCCTGCAGTGCTCGGACTCGGTATTGATCACATCAATGATTCAAAGGGCAAAGTGAGTCACCAGCAGCCATGCAATGAAAATAACAAACAAACATAGTATTATTAATAGTATTTAAATGTAGGGAGCCATTTTATTTCCATTTGGAGCTGTCAGCAATGACAAAATAACAACAGCCTAGACTGACTTACTTACTCCACAGAGGGTTTAATTGGAGTGAAGTGGATCATTTCAAAGGCCAAATGGAGTTTTTTTGCTGTTTGCTGGGGCTGCGACATCTCAGGAAAAGTCACTGTCTTTGTACAAAGATCATGTTTGCTCAGTTCCATTATTCCTCAAATAACTACAGCACCGTGTCAACATTCCTCCAGTAGCTCACATTAAGTTCGGTGTGTTTTTGGAAGAGGACTGACCTAAAAAACGCTACCCACAATATTTGAGAAGATTGAGGTGTAAGCCCTTTTCATGCTGCTAAATGAGCTCCATCTCCTTAACTGCTATGGTCACAAAGTAGTCGGTTGTATTGCACAGAAAGTTATATAATAAAAGGAAAAAAAAACAGTTTATTTTGAGGAGAAAACTGTCATTCATTATTTAAAAAAACATAATTCCAATCTGGAGGCTATAGAGATTTTATTGGATGTTCTGTAAAACACCTGTCGATGCATTACTCTATGTATATTTTTATAAAGAATGGGTAATTCCATTCATTTGTTCCTTATAACATAGATCGTGAGATTTGCTAATTGTCCATAATATATTCGTGAAGCTCACTGCTGATATTTTCTGAGATGGTTAACTGAAACATTACCAGACAGTCAGGTATTTACTGTAAATTGACACATTTCCAGCATATGGGAGCACTGCGAGGCAGCACTGTTTGCACAATGGGGTGCTTATGTTGTGTCAAATGGTCTCATATTCTGTGCTTGTTACACTGTAATACTTTGGTTGGGTACCTTAAATGACCATGCAGACTCATTACTTTGGATGTAATGAAGCCCATAAGAATAAGGACCATACCAATTAAAATTCACAACCGCGCTCATCGCCGTGTTAGCAACAGAGAGCAAGTTGATTTTGGTCTCATGAAGATAAGTTATTCCCTTATCAGGCAAGTTTGTCATGCTTAATTTAAGGAGTTCTCCATTAATTGTGCATTTGTCTCGATGACAATCAGCTGATGGCAGCCCTGCTATTAATACCGCAACAGAATGCTGCAAACCAAAAAAAAGAGTATTTAAACATTGACTTTGTCTCGAAGTGTTTTTGATAAGATGCTGGAAACAAGGTCTGTGGAGATCTAAACTTTCGGTATAGAGATATTAAGTACGTCAGTAAACACCCCGCTCATGAATTTTGAAGCTTTTATATCTTTAAAAAGGCGGGTGCTAACAAGTAGCTAAATGACACTACAAATCAAGCCGACTGGTTCACCTTTACAGCCTTGTTGTGGATACTTGTGACCGTGGTGTAGTTTGTTTATAGTCTAACGTTAGCTTTTTACTTCTGGCGATTGCATTCATGCTCAAAAATGATAAAAGGGGAGTTCATTTGAGAAGATTATCTACCTGATTACCTGAGCAAAAAGTGTTCAAATTGTTTGTTTGCCACAGAGCTTATTTTCTGCAATAACCCAAAATCCAAATGAAAAATCCAATTGTGATGCTAACTTCCGGGGTTCGCTAACAAAAATGCGATACAGTCTCTGAAGCGCTCTCTTACAGTTGGAGATGGTTAAGATTGTGAAGCTGTGACACAAAATGTTGCTTACATTTTTGGTCTCTTACAAAGTCCTTTATTGCTGTCTTTGGACCGCTCCGTCTTTTTGAAAAGAAAAAAATGACAATTAACACAATGGCAATAACAGATGAGCAACACGCCCTCATGGAAGACTGATTCATATGCAATTTTGCATTGTAACATCAACATATTTTTTTTCATTATTGAATTTTTATTATGCAAAACAGGTTGGCTAAGCATGCATGCTCTTTTATAACCACGTTATGTAACAGTTTGATGAATAACAGAAACACAATAACAAGAACAGACAGTCATTAATAAAACAGAAACAGGCAATAAACAAGGTACAAGCTTATGGAAAGCATCACATTTCAAAATTGAGAATGATCTTGAAGTTACAGATCAAATAGTTTTAATTGCATAACATATTTTCTGTAAATTCAATTGATAAAACATTTAAAACAAAAACAAAAAAACTGATTATGTCTCTTCAAGGCTAATCCAGTGAATTAAATACCTGCCAAATGAAGGTGCTTATGTTACCATAAAACATTAAATATATACGTATATGAAAACTATGGATTCAGGTCATTTTGTCAAATGAGAACATAGATTATCATGTGCCATCTTAAACTTTCCAGAATTTGATTAATGTTTTTCTTTTTAGAATTATGTCACATTTTCACATGCTGAGTGTCTCAGTGGAACCCAAAACTCTTTGAGTCAACCCTGATTAGTTACTGTGGGTCAATAAATGAGATCTCTATGCATGGGAGGACAGAGATCCTCTGGGCGCCGCCAGAGGCTCGAGCACATAGTGGTGGAGAGTTTTCAACATTAACCTGCAAAACACGAATACTTTGTGACATATCCTCATAATCGTATCATCCGACTGCAGATTTACCATTATCCACCCTCCTGCAAGCAAGACCATAAGAAAGCAAGTCGTCCCCACCTGCAATGTCGCACAAACATGCTTCACACAACAGTGCATATCTAATGGTGTATACCTCACCATGTGAAGTGTTTAATAATTCATTCACGGCTACATTTCAGTCTTGGCAGAAAGAAACTATAACTGGAGCGGTTACGTTTTCCCCCCAAAAAATGTGGATATCATGTTACAGAAATAACAATGTGACTTTTAAATTGGACTAAGAACCAGGATCTTATGCTCTATATTAAATTATTGTATTATTATTACTTTGGCATTAAGGGGAAGCATTTTAGTGTTGCATGGTGGAGCTCATACTGTTGGAAACGAGAGTCAAAAGAGGAGATGGCGCACGGCATATAATTGGGGTACAGCACATGCGCAGTAAAATCTGGTCTGCACTACCATAGACCGTATATGGAGCGGTCCCTGAAACGTGCTGTCAGGCCAAGCACAACCAAAGAGCACCTGAGCAAACGCTGTCTCTTTATTTCCAGAGCCGTATGGCTCAATACCTTGTCCCAGCCTTCATTCAACAACCTTGACTGTTGGTATCTAGTTAATTTAAAACAAATAATATTAATAAATCACAGTCTGCTTAAACTAAGATGTGTTCAATGATGGGGGAAACTAGCAACCACACACTTTATGGCTAAAAGCATGTGGACACCAGGACAAAGTCAGAATATTACACCCAAAAGTGATTCTTCAACGTGCCATTCCAAAATGATGCATTCGCATGCCAGCAGACTCCACTCCTCTGGGACGGCATTCAACAAGAGTTTGGATCTTGGCTGCAAGCAGTAGCTCCCATTCAGCCAAGTTAGTGAGGTCAGCCACTGCTGTCGGGCGATGTGGTCTTGCTCGCAGTCTGCGTTCCAGTTCATCCCAAATGTGTTTTTGAGGGAGTTGAGGTTGAAGTTTTGTGTAAGCCGGTTAGGTTGGAGGCAGACTCTTGTCTAAATTATACGCTATATCAATGGAATGAAGGGGCCCAGCCCAAAGCATAAAAAGACAGCTCCTGACCAAAAGCACGAGGATAGGGGTTTCCACTTACTTTTGGTCATAATTGTCAAATTACTGTATTTGAGAAAAAAGTATGAATGATGAAATGAATGAGTTTGAGTATTAGGTAGCATAAAGTACCAAGAAATTGTATTCAGTACAGCACTTGTGGATATGATTTCAGTTCTCATGTAAATCTGAGCATCTCCTTTCCCATTCCTCTTCCTGCAGCCACCACAGTAATTGTAGATATCTTCACATGTCGATATTTTACTCCGGTGATTGGAGCTTCATAAGATGCAAAAAAGAGCTCCCACTGGAGGAGGCGAACAGGGGGAAAGGAGGAAAAAAACAGCATTCCAGGAATATCTGCTGTTCTTTCACAGCTCAAAGAAAGTCATCAAGGTTGTCATAGTATTTCTGAGGTAAGGATGACGGCATCCTACAGAGAGACTACTCTGTTAAACCTGTGATGGGGAATGTGTGTGCTGGAGCCAATTTATTGGTGTGCATTATGAAGGTTTTGAAGGACGTTGTAAATGGTCCGTAGATGACTGAAGGATCAACACTTTAGTTAATGCGCAATGTCTCTTTGACAAACACAAATAATCATCAGGAATCACTTATTCTCAATGTAATATCTCTGGGCATAGTGCTCCAGGACTGCAGACTAGTTTTCATTATGGATCACTCTTTCAAGCCGTTTATGATGCAAAACATGCAAAAATATTTACCACTTTCAGCTTCTAAAATGCGTTAAACGTAAAATGTGATTTGGTTATTTCTCAGTTTTATACTCTATTAAATTGAATTACTTTGGTTATTGGAGTGTTGCTTCGACAAAACAAGCAATTTGAAGGTGCCACTTTTTTTGTTGGGCATTTTTCCTAAAAACATTGTTTATGTGGCACTTAATGCTGTCGGCTGTTACATTTTTTTAGGAAAACATAATTGCTGCAAGGATTATGTCCACTGGCAATGTTTCTCTTTAGTCCACAAAGTACTATTTTCATGTACCACACAGAGTTCATAAGGAGTCCGTGCTGGTGAACAAAACGAAGGTGGGCTTAAAATAAGTATACAAACAACATAACATAAGTACGAAAAACATGTCTCAAACAACACTAACTTTACTTCAAAATGACTCTGTACAGATGACATGGTTTAAAATAACAAGCAAAAAGAAAGAATGGCATTGTTATTACACATGTACCGACGGATTACATCGTCTTTTGTCGGCAGCTGGTTAATTCAATTCAATTTATTTTTTTCAATTCAATTTATTTTTTATAGCCCAAAATCACAAATTACAAATTTGCCTCAGGGGGCTTTACAATCTGTACACATACGACATCCTCTGTCCCGGGCCCTCTCATCAGGAAAAACTCGCCCCCCCAAAAAAAAACCTTTTAACGTGGAGAAAAAGGGAAGAAACCTTCAGGAGAGATCCCTCTCTCAGGACGAACAGAAGTACAATAGATGTCATGTGTACAGAATGAACAGCTAGCTGTTAGCTGCTCGTGGGAGCCCTACAAGCAGCAGCTCACGGAGCTAGCAGCTAGGGAGCTAGCAGCTAACGGAACTAAACACACACAGCAGGACTAATGGTTTCTGTTCAGATGGAGCGTTTCACAGTCAATTTTGAAGAGATCTGCACTCTTCTGAGTGCACTTTTCCAGTCTGAAGGAGTTTTCCGTACTTTTGATAAGGAATTAAACATCTTGACCCACTTCAATAATGTCACCTCTTGCTTTCATTAGCAGCAGCTCCATCGTGCAGTCCTACTGCACTCGGCCCATTAGGAGGTGTAACTCTTGACAGCGTGTCCCTACTCGCACCATTTCCTGTGTTTTGTCATCACTCAGAACAACGGCGCTGAGCCACATGGCCCCTCTCGATACGCGAGTGTGAGGGAAAAGTGGTTTTGAAAGTCAATGGCTCCGTCATAGGATTGATTTTCTTTGGTCAGTTGTGCAAGATGTCACATTTCCAATTATACAGCTATTACGCTGTGTCAGATGTGATTTGCAGTTTCTTTCAGTGAATCGAACAGTTTCACCCTTTCCATCGCGTGTTTGAGCTGGATGTAAATAAGCTGCGTGTAAACTTCCCTCCTGTGTAAAACAGATTGACTCTTGACAGTCTCCCCCTCCTTCCCACCAGGCACTGCCAGTGTTTGTATTGTAAATCAGATCTTGTGAATTCATAATTAATCCGAGTATAAAATGTGGGTGGACCATAAAATATATTCATCTGGTGTTTTTGTTCACGTATTTGGTGACAAAAGCTGAACATATGAAGTGTCAGTTTAATATTTTAAACTAAATATTCACCAGTATCTGCTTCACAGTGAATTTCATAAAATGTTAACTGTATAGAAATACAGTGTTCACATCTAACTGTAACTACTGCATAATCGTTAGAGAGACTACTTCCTGTTGGGAGGCCGCGTATTCTTCAGCAGGACCTTTTTGTGCATTGTAACTAGGATACAGTACTGTACGTTTTCAGAGTTGGCAGCAAAAAAAACAACCATTTGTTTGAATCCTGAGCAGTATTTTGTGTTGGCAGGGTAAATGCTCATGGGTAACCGTGCCACAGTATTCTCTACCGAGGGAAGAGTATATGTTTTTTTTTAATGGCGGGGTGCGGCGTAACCTTGATGCTCGTCAGCCATATATAAATTAGAAGTGTTTGCAGGAGGCAAACAAATTCCCAGTCCCACCTTGCTGATGTGTGTCTCCCAACTCCAGCAGAGTCCGCGGCCTCCACCATTTGTCCGTGTCCGCGGCCGCTCCCGCGCACACACCCACCCGAACCAGCAGCTTGAAATGAGATTCACTCAAGTGCATAATCCCTCAGTTCTGCTTAGCTGTGATTAATTGACCAAATATCTCTTATATATGGAGGGTCCACAGAACCAGTTTGCAACATTTATAAAAGAAAAAAAAAGAAAGAAAAGAAACACACTGGCTATTCTGTACACAGCAAAAGAAATATGTCCGAATGCGAGTCAAAAAGCCTGCGAACTCCTCCACAGAACACATTGTAATCTTAGTGTATCGTTAAAGGCTCTTTCGCAATTAGCCCCCCTGGCAAAATGATCCAGTGACCTGTCGTTAAAAACACGTCAAGGAAATAGACATCCTGCAGAGAAATGGCTCTTTGGATCGATACCCGAGTAACCCTTGTGTGGCTCGTCGTGAGGGAGGCATCTGTGTTCTCAGAGTTTCACACTCGTACACTGCATGTGGAAGAAAGCTCTCCTGGCCCTCATTAACAAACCCTCAGTGAAATCTATGCACTTTGCTCGAATCACACGTAGGCTTTCAGCAGGTTTATTCCTATTTCCGTTATTCTTTATCCTAAAATTGTTTGAAAATTCGCACACCATATTTTAAACTAACGGCATCAAACCCAGACTGAAAATACATGCTGTTCCAGGAAGTGTAGACACATTGAAAAGGTCAACGTTTTTAAGGCGATATTGCATATACATATACAGCTATTAGTGCAAGGTTTGGTCATCTACCTATACGGATGTTTCCTCCGTGGAGTTAGTGATCGATGTACAGAATCTGCGGAGCCTTCTTCGATTGGCATACAGAACGGGACGTAGCCGTGGCCCCCTTACCTAAACTTGAGATTCTTGGCACTTGGCTATCTCTCTTTTGAAATAAACAGTCTACCCCTCACTTGTGTGAAGGTAACCACGGACGAGAAATGTTCAAAAAAACGAGAGCCAATCAAAACTCTTGCACAGCGGCTGGCAGAATACTGATCGAGGCTTTCCCAGACGCTGAGGATACAGCTCGCATCATTAGTCAGAGTCAGCCAGAGGAACACACCCCAACCTTGCTCCTCCAATAAAAGATGGTACAATATTGTATTTTATGTCAGGACCTTAACCCAGGGGACTCCTGTCCGTGTCCTGTGTGTAACCTTAACTAAACATTGAGTTCAGGCTTGTTACGTAAACATTGTTACGCTTGTAACGCCACACAAGAAACTCCTCTCAGGTTATTGTGTTATCGTTTGAACACAAACCAGGATCATTTTCCTTCCCTCAACCACGCGGCGTTGTGCGTTTTCTGCAACGCGTGACACGAGGCTGACGTGACACGTATTCAAGAAATGGGTTTCCGCTGTTGCTTTTCAACGTATCCCGTGGTTTGCAAAGCATTTTCAAAGTGCAATGGCAACTTATTTTTTCCTGGTATAGATGTGACACAAACCCTGAACAGAACATGCCCATCTACCACTGAGCAGTCCCATTTGGCAGTAATGTAAAAGCTAAATATCTGGAAGAATTATCTTTTTTTTCCTTTTTTTTTATACCTATCTACAGTTTCAAGTGGAGTCATTACAAAAAATTGTAAATACTGTGCACGTCCACTTTAGAGCGTGTTTGAAGCCATACGCCAACTCTGGATGTGGACCAGAGACACAGTTGTGTTGGCAGGAAGAACTAGGCCTGGATGATAGATGAAGCTGGAGGCAGTACGCTGAGGAGCCTCTGACGTCTTCAAGACCCCTGCCTCTCCACGTCCACTTCCCTCTCCCTCTCATCCCACTGCTCGCCTCCTCGTCTCTGATGCCTAATCTGTCTCCTCAGCAAGCGCACTCTTTGGTTTATAGACCTTCACCCCCTCCCCCTCCTCCTCCCCTTGTCCATGACGCATCACCTTCCATTCTCTTCATGTCTCCTCTGCAGCCTAATTGATGAGTGAACACTAACAGGTTACCCTCCCTCCATCTCTCCACCGTGTCCTGGTCCTAAAGGGCCTCTCTCTCTCTCTCTCTCTCTCTCTCTCTCTCTCTCTCTCTCTCTCTCTCTCTCTCTCTCTCTCTCTCTCTCTCTCTCTCTCTCTCTCTCCTCTCTCGTGCTGTCCATCTCCTTATCCTACACCCCCGCCCGTCGCTTTCACTGCTCTGTTCATTATTCATTAAGTTTCCCTTTGGATCCAGAGAGAGCAAAAGCACGGCTGAATTCATGGGCAGACTCAACAGCCGACCCAAGGGTACCTGAGCAAAATTAATGTGTGTGTGTGTGTGTGTGTGTGTGTGTGTGTGTGTGTGTGTGTGTATGTGTGTGTGTGTGTGTGTGTGTGTGTGAGGGGAAGAGAGAGCGGAGGAGTGAGAGGTAGAACGAGACAGACTGATTGACAGACTGATTGACAGACTGATTGACAGACTGACCAATTGATTGACATAAATGAATAGAGAGGAGGAAAAAAAGAGTGAAAGTCAAAGCATAAGAGTGTCCTAACCAAAAAAAAAAAAAATTCAACAAAAAAAAGGAGCAGCCAGGCTGAGAAGTGTTTGTAGCAGGATGCAACTGTGTTCGGAAAAAAAATTATCTGACGGTGGAAAATGGTCTGAGACTTGAGACTTGAATGTGTTTCAAAAAGCAGCGTTCCGTGGATGATGTGGATAAGTGAGCCACGTCTAAGTTTGATTTTGTGATTATTCCTAAAAAGCGGATGTTGAAGGGTTAAGTCGACGCCATGAAGCCATCCATCCTACACATCGAGTGCGTGACACTGAACATGCTGTAACATCCGTTATTTTGATTTTTCAGAAAAGTATGGAAGCTGTGAAGGAGAACAACATGTCAGTGGATGTCATGGCAGCAATGTGGGAGCAGCTCCATGCATTTGTAGTACATTCAATGGCGTTATCCTTTACTTCACAATACATAGCGTCTTTACAATGTACAGCAAAACTCAGATGCTGTGACAAAAGCAGGAATGCCTCACATATAGAGTTTTTTTAGAGGACTATCTCTATGGATGTAGAAACTTGAGAAAGCAAAGTGTTTTTTTTAATGTAAGGATGCATACATGGTTGCAGATACGGCTTTGAATTGCTGAGAGCATTGTGGAGGTATTTGTTTCTTTTTTAAACATGGCTCAAAACAAATCGTCATTCTCACCTCAGTGCATCACTGATAGACACTTTAAAAAGCAACAGCCGTGTGCTGACGCTCCCTTTTGTCTGTAAACAGAAGCTGTGCATTGTGGGCAGATGTGTACATTTAATGGGATGGGTGGTTGTCAGGATACAACTGGGCCATTAAGCTAAATGTTATTCTGTCCATTGTTTGAGCCCATCAAAAGCCCACAATTTTTACTCTTAACTATTGAAAAGCTTCACACTTTCTTTTCTGAGGCAAGGGCCATACGAGCAAATTAAACTTCACGAATCGTCAGAATATTTTTCGATGCTTCGATGTTGACCTCACTCTCCGAACTCTTCTGAACTAACTGGAGTAATTGGTAGCTGTGCTTTGCTGATGGCGCTATTAAGATTCCGGGGCGATGAAAGTAACTCTCAACTCGTAATGATCGCAAAATCTCAAGCAGGAAAAACCTACAGTCAATGACACTACATATTTTTATTTATTTTTTCATGAAATATTGGGCTGCCAGACTGTTTGCATCTGAATATGTTTAACCTCTTAAGCTCCACTAGGACTCCAGCCGACAGTTCTGTCTTTCCGAGGCTGAAGCAGTAAAGCTAGAGGAGTAAAGCTAGAGTGAAGCTAAGTGGAAATGACCAGACAACTGAGACTCTTGTAGATCCAATGAGCTTGATTGTATTCATGTGTTGGGATGTCCCTCCCCCATGGTAGCCATTTCATTTGTAGTGAGACCATTTTTTTTTTTTAGAAACTTGACCTCACTGTTTTAACAAGACCTGTTGTGACCTATAGAGGCCTCGGGCATTCAGAGGACGTGGGGTTTCCCTCGGTATATTGAAAATAAGAGTCTCTGAGCAGTTTCCAGAACAGAAGCCCATCCAATCACAGGAAAGTGCAATTATTGTAGAAATCTCCAAATACAAAACATTTTTTGATACTAAATCAAAGCAGGATATTTTTTTCTGTGGCGTTGCCAGAGGTCTTTGTGTCTTAATGTGGTATCATGGAGTTATATTTGACCTTTTTTTTTTCATAAATTTTTGTGCGGTCAAAAAAAAAGGTTCAATTTAGCACCGAATCTATGGGACAAATGGTGCCAACGCAAATATTGCTGCAACAATTTGTGAGCACCTCAAAAAAACGCAGCCAGATGAGGGTCACTCACGGTAAGAACGCCGGTGAAATACACTTAGCCGAGGTATTCAGTTTCAAGTAGACATATTAGTCGCTTGCTTTGACATAAAAGTAGAGTTTGGATTTGATGAGTGGAAGTATTTTGCCGGTGGTAAAGTTAGAAGTTAGTGTGGCAGTTTGAGTTGGAATGGCTGGGTTGCTTGTTTATTCAAAGTTTATTTATTGAATGCTTTGCATTGTCCAACTTGCACCAAATTGGACAACGCACTCCATGAGGGAGTCAACCCAAAGGGGTTAACTAAATATGTTTTCTAATTGTTTTAATGCTTTTGTTAACCTGTCTACAGAAGTCAGAAAGATTGACAGGACATCATGCATCTTGAATGCAATAAGTCACATAAACTATTTCTTCATATTGATCTAACGTTGAGTTTTTTTTTTTCCTGGGACTTTTAGAGGGTTTTAAACACTCATTTCCTGTTTGTAAAAAAAAAAAAAAAAAGTACATAACAAATGAGTGCAACATTTAGTCTGCAGTCCCCACAGTTCTGGCCAGAGTTCGAGCCAGCATTGGGTGTAGTTTCCTTGATTGTTGAAGCTCTCCATCCTACTGGGACAGTCTAGGAAGGTAGGGTAGGATGTGTCTGGCACTATGTGAGTGTGTGTGAGTGTAAAGAAATGAGACAGGGATAACGTATCGCTTCCTGATCACTATCTTATATAATCACGTGTTAACAGAGTAGCAGAGGAGGAGAGGGGGATAATGGAGAGAGAGAGAGAGAGCGAGAAAGAGAGAAAGAGGTAGGGAGGGGAGGAGGGGGACGATGGGAGGCACTGGGAGGCCGGTCCGAGCCTGATAGCCACGGATTGATCTGAAAACCGACCAATCGGGCGCCTCCCTCGGCCTGAGCCGCCGCAGTAGCCGGGCAGGATTGGAGGATGCTTCGGGAGGGAGAGATGCGCACACATGCACCGGCTCGGCTCGCTCGTCCTGTCGCTCGCACACACATACACACACACACACACACATACACACAGACGCATACACACACGGTAAAGAGAGAGGGAGAGTATCGGCTCTCCGCGAGCCGCGCAGTCAAGCTCTGCTCTGGAGAGGATGGCAGCACTACTTTGCAACTGAAGGAGAGGCGGAGGAAACGAGAAATGAGGAACAAACTCAAACTCGTGCGTCTTTTTTCGCCGTTAATCAGCTGCCATGCGCGTTCACGCGGACAGGTAAGAGAGAGAAAGAAGTTTTGTGCGGCTTTGAGCTGTTATCTGTATTAGAGTGTAAGTTTTGTCTTTGCACCTGTGCGCGTGACAGAGGCGCGGGCGTGTACCCCCCGCCTATATAGCCCTAATGCGTTGTGGTTCTGATAGAGCTGGCAAAACGAATAGGAGTCTTGTGCGCGATGGGGAGCGCGTGTGCGCGCTCGTCAGCGGCGAGTTTGACTTGTGTGTGTGTGTGTGTGTGAGTGTGCGCATTTGCAAATTGCGCCCCGTGAGAGCTCCTGGTGCACGGAGCAGAAAGAAACGGGCGAGGTGAAGAGAAGCAGGAGAGCGCGCACTTTTCACGCACTGGACGTGGCTCTCGCGCGCCTCAGCCTAATTCTCCCCGGGGTGTCGTTGCGCACAGCGCCTCCGTGGAGTTGTGAACGATAGACGGGCTTTCCGTGACAGTGTGGGAGTTGGAAGGCTACCCGATCCCCTCCGATGCGTGTGCCGCACCGGTGTAGCCAGACTGACATTTACGCGCACTGCAGGAAACAGGAGTCCACTCTGACTGCATCTCAGCTCTCCTTTCTCTCGTGCCGGATCCCATTCGAGGAACCACAGCCTCAGTCATTTGAATGCCCTGACAGTCGTGTGTGTGTGTGTGTGTGTCTGTGTGTGTGTGTGTGTGTGTGTGTGTGTGTGTGTGTGTGTGTGTGTATGAAGATGCGTGAGCCGCTGTCCCGTTAATGTTGCATTGATTGGCTTTGTCCGATGTGTTTGCAAATGTTTAGGAAACAAGATGGCAAGTGTCACGTGATTGCTGTTGGGCTACAGTTTGTGGGGAAGAAAAAAAAGAAGCTGTGGATTGATATTTTTCCCACATTCCCATTGTGATAATGATGCAGACAACATGCAAATGTTATTTACATGTATGTACAGAACCACCCGGTGTGAGGGAGTTTTATGATGTGTCTTTTTTTTAATTGGGGCCTGTGGACATCTGTAGCAGTCCCTATTTAACCATGCGGACTGGACTAGGGCTCCAATATATTCATATTTTCCTGATCACTTCACTCTGTTGATTATTTCTCTGATAATTGGTGAATTACTTGCTCTATACCTTTGGGAAATAGTAAAAACACATCCATCACTGTGTTCTAGAATCCATTTGCAATCATGTAAAAACGAAGAAATTCAGCAAAGCCCCACAATCTGAGAAGCTTTTATCCTGCAAACCGTTGTCATTTTTGCCCATTAATCATTGGCGATTGTGCAACAGAATGACATACAATACGTAATCACAAAGGCTAGCATGGCTCGCACTAAAGGCAACAGACTCAGAAGGCCCCCCGCTGCATCTTCCGATCCTTTCAGTGGGTACTTTATTCCCACGTAAAAGCCATTATCACTCTCTTTTCCCGCATTTGATATGTGCAGGGCAAGACTTGCTGTAACAGCAGCACTACATAATAACTGACCTAAACTTTGAATTAACCATCACAACCGCTGGCCCATCAACAGAGAAAAGTCAAATCAAAATGTTAAATTCGGAGCCTACAACGCAGTGAAATGAAGCAGCTGACTGAGTTCTCAATAAGCCCTTATAGTCGGTCCTTGAATTTCAGATTCACTGGTCATACAAGTGCTCTGTCTAATCTGGCAAGTGGAACATATGAAAAGCAACAGCCAGCTGCACTGGCTGTAATTAATGTGTTTTCTTTTTCGTTTTTTTTCTAACATGTAGCAGACCCAAATGACAGGCCTTCAATTTGCTTAGTCACACTGACCAAAAAGGGAAAAAAAAAAAAACCACAAAAGCTTACAAAGATATAACGCTATTCAAAGAGAAAACCCCCACCTAGCTGGTCATTTTGACCTGAATGCTTGATTGTCTGGATAACCAGCTAATCTAATTTAATAATTGACTTCGCAGGGAAGCGGGTTTCCTTAATAACCCACAAAAAAAAAAAAATTGTTGTCCCAGCAGTGACCACACCAAATGATCATTGTACCCATTGTTAGTTTGAGTTTGACTTGTAGGCTGTCCCACTCCACGAGGCCAACACCGGCCTGAAAGCGATCCGAAAGCGCACAGCGGATGTTGTGATCGGACAAAGGTGGCCTCACCACCCTCACCACCCTCACCACCCTGACCACCCTCACCACCCTCACCACCCTGACCACCCTCACTACCCTTTCATTAGATACTCTTTGTTGATGTAACAGTACGTGTGTTTCTCCGGCTGGTGGATGTTTCCTTGTTTGGAAAGGGCATCCAGCTAATTACACCGTTGTTAACCTAAACGAGGACAAGCAACCCGGGGGATTTCTGTTTTACTCACAAACGGATTGAATATGAAACTGTGTGTGATGTCGACATTATGATAATAATGCGCGGAGCCCGTGTACGTTAATCACTCGAATCCCTGATTTGATACCAGTTGCACACAAACCCTAACCCCCTGAAGAAGTGTTGTGAACTCAAGTGTGAACAATTGTGCAATTATCAGTCACTGACGACAGTGTGCCTGCAGCAGAGCAGACATCTTAAACAGTGCGTGTGTCGCTCAGCATGGTGGCGAGGGGCAACACCATCAAATTATGATATGTGAAACTTTGCTCGATTTAAGATCACACAAACGATTGTGTCGTAGTAGCTAGTGTTTGCATTCTGAATGAGAAAGCAATGAGATTTTCACAGTACGATTACCATTTTAGAATATATTGGACAGTGTCACACTATTAGTATTATTATTAGTTACAATTATCCTTAAAGGATTGAGAACAGAACATGGTATATAACTGAAGCATGTTACTTTACATGCTAACATCACTATAATGTGTTCAGATAACTGCTATATCAAAGAAAGAAAAAAACATCAGCTTTTCAAAAATAATGTCCTATAATTACTAATAAGGTGCATGACAGACTGATCCTTTCTGTACATTTAACTCACACGCACACACGCACACACGCACGCACACACACACACACACAGACAGTCACTTATGGCAGTGTTTTTCCCCCAATACCATAGATAAGCAAATCTACACGGTATGATAACTATAAATTTTGATACCACGGTATGCCATGATACCAATAAACCCTAATTCTGAAAGGCCAATTTTGGACTGTTTTTTAATCAGACTTGGTCAAGGCTTAAAATGGACATGGGGTGATATGACAATTCTATGTCACAATTATCCTGCCTAAAAAATGTGTGATTCACAATATTAACCCCGGAAATCTTTAAAATATGCTTAAAAATCTTGAAATAGTATTAGAACATATTGGAATCATTTTACCTTCAAAGAGACTTCCGCGATAAAATTCTTTATCTTCCCATCCCTACATGAGTTCATATATACATGAATATAAAGGTGCACTTCTTTTACACAATCAGATCACTTTCTGTGGCTCTGGAGGGGTACACCTGATGATGTCACCAGGGTTATTTTCCATCTTGCCTTCAGCTTGGTGACTAACAGAAATCCTCTGTTGCAAACTGGAGGTGTGGAGTGGAGAAAGGCTTGAACAAAAACATGCTACAAAAACATGCTATGAAGTTGCGTTATGGGAATTGCATGCAGGACCCAGTATTTTTGGAGCTGGATCCATAACTTTGGATTAAATGCCAGGGCATATCTGATGCTTGGATTTCTCTCACAAGTAACATCATGGAAGTGGAATTCTAAGTCGCGGGATCACCTTGCACTTACGTTTTCTTGCCAAATCGATCTTAAAAGCAAGAGCAAGATGCATCAAGAGTTCATGATCCACCCAGAAATGATCCCCCCCCCTCCTTAGGTGGCTACAGTGTGATGGCCGCCATAGTGTTTTCAATCATATCACTAGCAGACAGGAAAAAGAACAGCGGATTATTGTTCCAACAGCACAGTCGAAGGGCCATTCAAAAGATGAATCATGCTTTTCTCCAAACATTAACAGTCTCTTCACAGATAGTGAACAAAGAGTGGTCATTCGCTGTCTCTGCCTGCCAACCAAGACTGACAATGTGGGGTTTTTCTGCAAGTAAGAATTATGGCTTTGAAAAGTTCCGTGATTGGTCTTGTCAGCGATGCAATCTGCTTCTAAATCCAGGATGTGACAAGGTAAAACTAATCCCTTGCTTTTAATGCTGCGGTGTGATGTTATTGTGTGGCTTACAGACATAAATAATGGATGAATTTTGACATTAGTTTCTTATCAGACATGCTTCCCTAATGGGAAGGCTATAGACCGTTTTACAGCCGATGTCATCAACACTATTCGTGTGTATGTTGGCAGCGGAAGTGGTGTTTTACTCGCTGGTGTACCATTAGGCGCTAGGTTTCTCCATCAAGTATCTTTAGATATCTGGCCACTAACTATTGGGCCACTTGCTAATGTATTCTACCCACTCGCTAATAGCATACAGGTCTGGGAAGTCAGTTTGTTAAGGTTGATTAAGTTGTTAAGCTATTACATGTACTTACGAACTGTGTGCGCACACTTAATGTAAGCCATTTTTGGTTACGAACCATAAAAAGGTCAATGCAGAAAGCTAAACAATTATACCTGACTGAGCATTGAAAATGCAGGAAGGTCGAAGGTATAAACAGTGCTGATGCAGGGGAAAAAGAGAGAGTACCACCATGTGAAGTCAACAGAATATACTGAGACACCCGCACTGATATATTTGTCTTTCTTTGCGTCACCTTAACTACAATCTAACCATTACATAAGCTTTTCTCAGATTGCAACGTTCATCTACCTGTGTTGCTGGTTGAATTTACTTACTAATTGCATCTGAAAAGAAAAAGAAAATTCATCTTCCAGCATCTCTTAGCCCAACGTATAAATGGATAAAGACCGCTGTGCCTTGCCATTTAAGATTTAAAAGATTCATGATATTGGCATTCAAGTCCAATTTCCTGCCATCTATTATGATATTCTCCAGCGTGCACCTTATGTTCCACATGATCAAGTAAAGGTTTTCAGTGACATTATTGTTTTGAGTGAAGTACCTACATTGATCACACTGTGGCAAATCCTGTCTGCTACTGCAATGGTCTGTTTTCCAATTATCAACAAAGCGGACTTGTCGCCACCATATTAATCCAAATGGAAATAATCATCAGATATTCAGATTGTTAAACACCGCAAACAAGTATAGTCTTTCAATTGGGGCATTTCTTTCATGGGTCAAATGAAAGACTGTGTACTCTGCATTTTGTATGCCTGATGGGGATTTTCCACTGCTGCCATTCAGTCTCGATATATTGAATCATATACTAGCAACAACAAAATAATAATAATCAAAAAGCATTCAAATGGTTATGTACATTAAGTGAAAGCTTTGGTTGTAGAGCCACCATCGGCACAACTTAAAGTCCACGTGCTTCTGGAGACTTAAATAGGCCTCAGACATCAATCCATGTATGAACTGGCCAATCAGGTGAGAGGTGGTAAGAGGTAAGAGGTGTTCTCCATGAACTCATCGGCTGTAGTTAGGTGTGGTCTAAAGGTTTGATGCTAATCACGCAGAAAGTGAGAGCCCCTTTGGATGCATTTGGCTTCTCTTTCTTTGAGGAAAACAAAAGTCATGCGGGAAAAGAAAGTACATTTTTCTTGATTGAAACCAAACATTAAAACCTGGCTCATCAATAGCATTGGGAGGAGAAAACATCAGGGTCCTGTACCTTTAACTCACCATTTCTGGCCTGCTGTCATCCAGCTTGTCCTTTTTTTTTTTTGCTTTTTTGATTTAGACTTTCATTTCTGACTGTGGGACACAGAGTAGTCTGCCTCATGCTGACATTATTGCACTGTGGGTTTCTTCAGTATGGATGAAAGCAACATTAGAATGATTCATCTCCTGCTCTTGCCGTCAGTGACGAATGGGCAGCAAAGCGTTTCCTTAAAGAACAGAGTGAGAGGAAGTCTGAGTTTGATCGTAGCAGAGCACATTCATAAGACTATGTGATTAAATAAGGATATAGTTGTCCCTAATTGGCCAAATTAAATAGTTTTGAGGATTTTAATGTGTCACAAGCCTTCATATTTATCTTTTGGCAGCCTTTCATTATTATTTGACAATGAATTTGTGTTTTCAGGTTACATTTATCCAAAAACATGTCATCCCTGCTAAATGGATGCTAATTAAATCTATTTGCGCTCCTCCTGACTTCCAAAAGGGTACAGTCACATTTTCTTTGGCGAGTAAAAAAACATCTAACGTCACGATGTCCTACACGTCGGCAAGGTTTGCAACACAGCTGGTTGAGGATGAAATAGAAACACTATTTTGACCTACATTGCATGGTTTTGGGTTTAGTCCATGGTGTGGTATATGTGAATTATATAAAAATACCCCAAACTATTAAACTTTGCTCATAATCCTTTTTTTTTTTTTTGGCTGTATGCTTGATTTAAATGTATACGATAAAATTGCAATGTAGCATAAAGAAAGTGTGTGATGTACTTAAAACTGTTTAATGGGAAGAATGCCTTTGCAAACCATGAAAACAGAGTCACTTGATTGCCAATATGCCGCATGAATAGTTAATGCACTACTCAGGGGTTGGATTTCGATTCCACATTTGCAAATGTTTGCTCAGAGACTTTCCCTTTTTTAAACAGCTCTTAAAGATGAACTGTCATTATGTAATCGCTGCTCGTTTCTGCCCGGGATCCTGGGGGCTGCCTCCGAGTATTTCATTTTGTTCTCTGCTCGAAAGCATGAGGGTTGTGGGTTTGCCTTCGGGTTAGGGGTTTCAGCTTCTTAAAAGGCAAAGCCTGTGTTTTATTCACCTGGGCATATTCTTTCTCGTACCTATCCCCCTCTTGATTTAACTTTAAAGCTTAAGGCATTTCACAAAAGCTTTAAAAATCAAAAGTGAGCTCATAAGGAATTGGTAGATATTTGGCAACTTGCTGAAGGACAGCTCAGCAGAATAGAAGCGTGTTAGAAGACAAAACTGAGATCATATTTCAGGTGACGAGGCAGTTTCCACTCGGTTTAAGCCAAAATGGTACAAACCACCCCCCCCCCCCCTCCCCCGGAAAAAGTAACCCATAGTGTGCAACATATTTCAAAGCACGGGACTAAAACAAATTACTTGTCTATACATAACATTCTTAATGAGAAAGTATATTCTCATTTCTCTTTAGTTTTTGGTGTATTCGAATGAGTCAAGGTTAAAATAATGTTGAATTTTGAAGTGAAACCCTGCAGCGTTTCTCACATTGTTCACATTCAGTGCTGCGAAACGTTACCTCAACTACCTGGACATATTGCTTCCTGCAGAGTATGGACTCTTAACTGAAAAACCTTGTAGTGTCGTGACAGAGGGAGAAGGGGCAGTCGGGCATCTGTGGCTCAGTGCAATGGGAAAGCCCGATGTGTGGCACTGATAAAACATTTGTGTGCTGTGCGCCTGTCAGACCTGCCCACCATTCACATGCGACGCTGGGGCGCGGAAATGTGAGAGAGATGTTAATTGAACCAGCACTTTGTGTAAGAGCAAGAGGGAGGGGTGTGGGGGGGGATGGACATGGCGTCCCTACTGATTCACAGATCTGAGGTGGATGAGAGGCGAGCCACGGGGGAACTGAAATTTCAATGCCGCTTGAATATGTCCACAAAAGGTCAAACTCAATGCTGTGCTTCATAAACAAGTAAACGTTATCCTGATTCAATTCCACAAGTTCAAAGTGTGTCAGACTAAAAGCAGGAACAAGAATGGTGTGAAAATCTTTTGCCTTTTTCTCCCAATTTTCCAAATCGTCGACGTGAACGCTTCCGTTTTGATACATTCATATAATATTCCTCAAAGGTTGGAAAATATCAACTAATTCTCACCGCCAGTCAACACTAACTGCACTCCGTCGCTAGTTTTTTTTTCCGCAGTACTCTGTGAGCAGATTTTTCTTAGGACTGTCTCCAGAACTGTGCTTGATCCATTCACTTTGTAGCAACATCTGCCCGCTCCCTCGCCCCGAGGACTGTGCCTGTAAAGCTCGTGCACTGTTGCCAAACCGTCAACGCCCGTGCCAACGTGTCAGACGGCTCTCCGCGTATTGAAACGAATGTCAACGCTCCTAAAGTCGAGGACCCTGTTGCCCGGAAGCCCAATTTCAAGCTTTCAATTTCAAACACCCAGTTAAGACCAGAATTAGTATTTCTAAAAAACTCACATCGCAACCGCTTCACACCACGAACGGAACATCTCTGTCCAATCTCCCGAATCGATCTCTCAAAGTAACACGGTGAAGGAAAGAGAGCGACGAAATGAACTAAACACACACACACACACACACACACACACACACACACACACACACACACACACATCTACGGACTTATAAACACGACTACCGGACCACATTTTGTCCCGGTGACACACAGACACACTCGCATTGTAAAAGCGATACCGGCGCAACGCTGTCAGAATCAAGGACGCCCCGCTGGTGATTTAGAGAAGGAGGAAACGAGGGGAGGCGAGGAAGTCGTGATTCCTATTTTTTTTGCCCACGAATGTGCACTTTAAATTTGATTGTTTTCCTTTGTTTATAATGGGACTGCAGTGGATTTAGATTTTTTTAACAGCCTTTGTAAAAACAAATGTCAGTGCGAAAACTCTATTGTGCTCCCAGCCCACATAACATACTGTACACCGCCCTCCTCGCACCAACCCTCTGACTCTGCAGTTTACATCACCAGCTTTTTCCTCATTTGGACGGTGAGGCGGCGTATTTGTCTGTTGTGGCTCCTGACACACACACACCCCGCCCCCCCCGCCCTCCCTCGCTCCACGAGTCTCCGCGGGCACTTGAAAAGTAGTGTGGCGAGCATCTGCGGAACCCCCAAATCTCTCGCACTTCACCCTCTCATGAGGGAATCTACCTGGCAGCGAGAAAGCAGGCTTATCTGTGTATGAAATGCTAATGTGAATAGCCTCAGCCCCACATCGTGGATGAGAACACACAGGCTCTCTCTCCGCCGTCGTAAAACCCACCTGCTCTGTGTATTTTCGCATGTGTGAAGCGGTGAAGCCTGCCAAACCCCGGTAGCCTCAACCTGAATTTAGACTTCTCAGACATAAAGAGAACCAAGTGCTGTAGGGGATATGAATATATTTCCATGCGGAATCCTACCATGTGTCTATTTCTCTTGTTCTATTTGGCAGTGGATGACTGAAATCCCCAAAAGCATTAGACGCTCATCCAGGTAGGGTTGAAATGATTAGCCAACTCATTGATAAGTCGACTGTCAGAAAGGGATTTTTTTTTTTTTTAATCAGGCCAATATCCTAAACAATTAATTGGTTCATGATTAAAAACAATACACAAATTAATCAATCAGTCATACATAATCATGAGTCGGAGCCCTGCTGCAACACATTTGCCAGACTCCTGTTTCCTATGTGCATAATGCTGATGGACCCTTGTCTGGATGTTGTACAGCAGTGGCGGCTGCAGTGGGAGAAGAGCGAGATGATGATGATGATGATGATGATGATGATGCGAGTTGAAAAACTGTGTTTTTTTTTTTTTCCTTCCCTGCAGTGGCCAGCAGATGGGGGCTGTCTGCTCCATCCTGGCACTCCGGCTGTACGATTAGAGCTCAAGAATACAGCCATTAAACATACGACAGATGGGACATTTTCCATCCTCCACCCCAGCTCTCATTAAGCAGCCAAACAACATATAGTGGCGGTTGACGAGTGCAGACGTGTTTTCTAATTTGACACCAACAGGAGAAGAAAAAAACAAAAAGCCTCTAGAAAGATCTCCTCCTTCACAGATATAATTGAGGTTGTTTAACTTGGCATGTAAACACGAGGAGGCGAAACCATCAGAGGCTTCCCGCTCTCATCTCGGCAACCGTTGCCTCGCCGAGGCCGCGCGAGGAGTGGTGCGTTCGGGTTTGAGGTAATCAAAGCTGAGGGTTAGGACAGATGGTGTTTGGAGGGTAGTGTACTGGAAGGACAAGTCGCTGTTGACTTTGGGAGACATGGTGGGAGGGGGTGACTGACACACCATCCAGCCCACATGACTCAGTGGGAGTCATTACTGCAATGGGCCTAATTACCTTCAGGCCTAATCTGTGTTTAGAAACCTGCTGCTTATGGCGTTTAATTACCCACAAGTGTTGGAAAGAGATTGAAATGCAAGGTTGAAGCATTTGTTTTGTTTTGTCTCTTCTGTGTGTGCACGAGGGAGAGAAAAATAGATGCAGGGTTTGTTGCAATATGTCATATTTCCGTGACTCAGATGGCTAATTGCAGCGTCACTGTCGCCCTGTACTTCCTGGACTGTTTACACGGAGGGCTTTTACGGTCCTCGCAAGTGTGTTTGACAGCCAATTTATTTTTCTTTCTGTTTCTCACAGCTCACACCTTCATTTAAGATGTGGCCCATGGACATATGTACTATCTGTAGCCTGGAAACTAAATCACTCCGAGCCCCATCACTTAAGGCAAGATGAAAGAGACTCTCGGTTTTGACGACAAGACGAGTCGAGGAAAGTTTTATCGATGGAGACGTGTCACGATTATTAGATGATTTTAAAGTTGTCTTCTGACGACCATCCGTAATGTGATCAAAGTTGTATAAACCATGAACCATCATCCGACACCACAAATCCTGTTCGGTCTGCATATGAATGCAGAATCTGTATAAAGAGATTACATTCTTGCAGGTGTTGGAGAATATGTGCTGAAAAAAATATTAATCATCTCGATTTTGTGGAAAATCCTCAAATTGATGGGATTTTAAATACATAGCAATAGAGCTGTAGTGAAGATGATTCATTTTGGGGCTCGGGAAGGTGGAAGGTGAGGAAAGTTGTGACCACGCCATGTCTAAATATCAGGACAAATTTCTGGCTCACCAGCTACTCTCAAGGTGAGAAAGGCAGTTAACGCCTGCTCCTGCAGATAAACTGTGATATTGCAGACATCTTCCATCTGTTCTGTAGCTATGTGAAAAAAAAAAAAACCTTCATCACATCAAGCAAATTTGCAAAAAAAAAAAAAAAAAAAAAAAAAACATGATATAAAATCCTGACATGTATCTCACAAACCCGAAGCTAGACCAGAGTGGAAAAAGACTCCAAGGCAGTTATTCTACAACAAACAACTAAACCAATTCATTCAGCCATGATCCCCGGTGTGTTTTCTAGTAAGATGGCACTGTGGAAATACTACAGTGTGCTTGGCTAAACCCCTGAATCGCTGGCACCTCTCTGCAGCCTGTTAGTCTCCTCCATTTTCTTTGAACCTCCAGGGTGTGCCGCACAGACAGAGGATTGCCCCGCTTGTGAAGCTGATCAGACTAATCTGCTTCCTTTCACAAACAATGAGCTGGGTCAAATCACTCAATAGACTCAAGGCAAAAGCTTTTATTTTTAGAACGGTTAGAAATCACTCAAATGCATTTTTGTTTTTAGTTTTGACAAAAGTGGCTGTTATCATTTGTCTTCTAAAAAAAAAAAAAAAAAAATCCCATTTTATACAGCATTTAGCTCAAAGTAAATTCGTTGATGCAAGCAGTCCATGAGTGCTTTTATTCAGAGGTCCACATCCGAGCTATATGACAGGTATAGCTGCTTTTGTATTTGATGGACTGTAAAACAGTAGAATACTTTTTAATGTGAGTCAGAGCCAAACAAAGAGGGTAGTTTTGGTTCATATGGTCCGGACATAATATGGAAATACAAAGAAAAAAGCTACTTAATTAGAGTGTTAAAATACATAAAATATTAATGTGAAATGCAGTGCAATCAGAGTTAGAGTTGGATGATCTTCAGGTAAATATTGTTACTGAGATAGAATGAGCTGACACTGGATACTGGAGTAGAGGCAACGAGACATTGCTTAGAAACAGGCAACAACTGCCGGTTCTGAAAAGTGAAGGCAATGCGGAAGTACCTAAAACATGCATTTTTTGTAATGGCAATCAGGTTGCGATGGATTGTGTAGAAGTCTAGGACAATACGACCCTACTTCTCACTTGATTTATTGCCACAGACCATAAAGCAGGGTACGCTTTTGGGCCTGCCTACCTCGTGATTGACAGGTCGCTACCACGGCGTTGTCCGATTTGCGTGTTGTCCGTGTTCTTGTTTTAGACCTTTAACTCGTTCACTCGTGTATTTTCTGTTCATGAAAGTTCATTGGAACATTTTGGTCGCCTAGAAATAATTTTCTTGTCTTATTGGGCTCTCGGCTGTACTTGGCACCACTCTCTTGTGTCACTTCTGGTTTCTAAATAACAAGATGGCCACTGTCAAAAACCAGGATAGCAGATTCTAAGCAGATATGAGCAGATTTTACACTCATATGCAGAACCTGTAGGCATCGGGACAAGATTCTGCTATTGGAAACGTTCCTGTTTCCGTTTGTTGGGTAGGTTTTGGTTGACAAACAGCCTGTGTGGAGAGCAAAGGAAGCGGAACGCTTTGGCTGAAATGCGATCTAAAAACCCAACGGCTTTTTAAGCTTTATATTGGTTTAAAATCAGTTTATAATCCGGCTATTTGTGAAACAATCCGGTTGTACACGTCATCTCGCAACTCTAACTCCAGTCTTGCGTCTCAAGATGCTCACCGGACTGTAAACAATGAGCAGCGCACGGAGCAGGAAGCGTTCCACAGCCAGCTAATGGGCTCTGAGATTCCTAATAGCCAAAATGTTGAACTCAAGGCTTTAAAACCGTAGTCCACAGACTAATGGATGATGTCATGGTGACTACTTCCACTTCCTATCTACAGTCTATGCTTAGAGGCAACCACAGTTGTTTTCCTACCTAATGACATCACTAGCAAAAAGGTCAATGCAGAATGCTGTCATGCTTTTAGACGGAAACATGTTTCACACACAGGATTTAAACAATTTGAAGAAAAAAAACAACTTCATAGACAAGACACATTTGTGCTTATGAAGTTGCTGTGAATAAATATGACTTCTTTAGGACTAATAATGTAACTCAGCCTCTGAGACTCCACTGTGTCTTATATATTTATATATATAGTTAGGTTTCATCATTGAGCAAACATGGGTCTCCACAAATAACTCTTAACTCAAAGTACTCCCTCCTCAGAGTGTGTTAAATGGATCAAAAACACTTATGGTATTGTATTGTCGATCTCTCTACTTGGCTAATCCTCAAACACAACTGGAAATATGAGGTACTTCGATCACATTGATGCAGACATTTCTTTTCCATAAAGCAATCATGCTCTTGGATTTGCAACACTGACCGCAATAACAAAATGCGTCTCGAGAAATATAAGCCACCGATATCTGATCTAAGAAAAATACATACTGCTGTTTGTATGGTTGTATCACCCAACCCCGCTCATTGACTCAGTTGCCTTCAATTCCAATGCAGTCAGTGTAAAGCTGCGCGCCATAAGCAATGCAATCTTATTAATGGTTTTAGACAATATGCCAGTGCACATCGAGCATCTATTGGTGCAGAGGCTGTTTTCATTTTGCAGGTTCACGGGGAGCTCCTTTTTGATTCAGCAGAAACAACAAAGAAAAAGAAAAAATATATCCGTGCTCATGCCTGAGGGACATTTCACAACAGTGTTACAGTCTGATTTTACACAAGCACATTGCTGTGTCACTAATTTTCTCCTGTGCCATTTGTGTCTTCTTGTACTTACTTTAGCCCCTGTTATTTATTTACCTCCGCTTACCCAAACACTGCCCGAGACCACAGGCAACAAAGCGGCCCTATGGATGAGTGGGGGACGTTTGTACTTGTTCCTCTCATAGGTGAGGGGGGGGAGGGAGTCGAGAATCTCTTTTTCGCTGCAGCCCATCTCTGACCCGCCCTCTTTTGTTCTGAGGACAGAACAGTGGTTCAGCGATACGGGTTTTGACCCGCCCCGGTCTTCTGCTATCTGGTGTTTGACACCGGCAGAAGGCTGATGCTGTGAAATCGAATGCAGTGGGCGAGCTCTCAGCGGGAGCCCGAAACATTAGCTAGTAGCAGCAGGCGACAGATGCCTGCTCTCTGAATTGAGGTGTACCTCTATTGCTCTCCCAACATATATCTCTCTCTCTCTCGCTGTTTTTCATTATACGTTATCTTTCTGCCTTTTTAAGCGGTTCGGTCTCCTGCGGGGTCATTAGTGGTTTGGGCTACACGCGAGAGCTGTCGGCTGCACACCGGCTAAGGTCTCATTCAGCCGTTTGCGTGACCAGCCGATTCCCTGCTATTGTGTTTTTTCTGTTTACATGAATAAATAAGGAGGCGGAGAAACAGTATTTCTGTCTGCCTGTCATACAAAAAAAATATTTGAAGTATGAAAGGTTCAACTTAGCAGACAGGAAAAGCCCAGAAAAAAAGAAAAGATACTGGCTAAGGATCTCTGGGAAAAAAATCTCAAAGGCTGGTTATAGGTATTTTTCCTGAAAATGGGCACATGTATGGACGCGTGATAAATCATATGGTGTAACCCTTTTTCAAAGATATTGAAAAGCTTAGTGCGTACAAAACCCGAGCGGTGGGTTCTGGGAGACAAACGATCCGGCAGCTCTGCGGTGGAACTCACGAGTCAAATTAACATTTTTATAATTGATTAGTTTATTTTGAGGGAGGAGTTGATGAATCATTTAGTTAATGAAATGTTAAAAACAGAGTCAGAATTGTACTTCCAAGAGTTCCCGCTGTGCGACGTCTTTGAATTGTTTGCTTTGACGGATCAACAGTCCATGAAATCAAACGTGTGTGATTGATGATTGATGACTGATTACGTGCAACAATGATGAAAAACAATAACTATAAAAGAGACAAAAGTTTGACCGTCTCTCGATATTTTCTGATTTCCCTACCGGTCTCCCAATCCTCAGCCCATTGGTTCCTATTGATTATGCGACACCTATTAAAGATGGATCTATGAAAACGGGTCACAAATAGATTGTTTAAATTTTCTCTCTTTTTTTTTTTTTTTAAATAACATGGCCACAGTAGTTTTTTATAAAACATTGTACAAACAGCAGTAAATAGTGCATATGTTGGGGATGGTGTCATGCAGTGGATTAATTCACATGCGGTGCAGAAACACACTTCCACAGAATTGCTTGTGTGTGTGAACGCAGCCACTTTTGCACGCATCCTGCCAAAATCTCTGTGGCTGCCGCTGTGCATAACCCATCCTGTTAAACGCTGCACATTATTAAACATGCCACGGGCAGAAGGCCACACAAAACAATATCATCATCATGGAAATGGAGGGATTATTTACATTGACAGAGCCAGATGCTGTTGAATTAATGGCTTCCTGAAATGGTGTTTTTTGACGATGTTGTTGTTGTTGTTGTTGTTGTTGTTGTTGTTGTTCTTGCTTAGAATCAGCCTGATAAGCCGACAATTAAGAGACTGACAGGCGAGAGCCCCAGCAGGTGAAAGTGAAACCACTGGAAAAGAGATTCTCATTCTGACACAGAGTCTGACTCACTCACAGGGGCCACGATTGTCTCAGCGATGCTTCGACTCTGTGGGAAGATTTGCAAAAGTGTGGTTCAATCGTGTTGTTATTGAATCTCATTGAACCGTGGAGGGAGCATCAACAACAACAACAAAACAAAAAAACTTCAAATCTCTGAAACGGCTTTTCGAAAGAACTCCATCAGTATTCTTCACAGGGCTTTGATATCTTTTCTTCCCGTTATTGGAAGAGATTTGGGCGTAGCTCTACCTATGCAGATGAGAATCTTTTTTCCCAGATTACACGTGTTTAGTGCGTGGCTGAGTATTTATCCTCTGCTGCTTTAATCCAAGTCGATGTGGAACAGACTTTGCCTTCCCTTTCACTGTCGGGGCTGGCAGGAGGTATTACCCGTTACAACCACTGCACTTAGTCAACATCACCAACGACGATAGTTGAGCTGTGTAATTTGAATGTAGATATATTTGAAACATGGGGATTAGTCAGGGGTTCTAAGCAAATCTTAATCCATATGTATGTAAAAATATTTATATGTATTAAAAATAATTCAGTGATTATCCTTCAAAGTGTGTGCCAGTCATAAGTTGCATTAATGTCTCGTTTTAGCACCGAGCTCTAATGTTGTCACATGCTTTGTGAGAGATAGAGAGCAGCGGCCTTTGAAGTCTGTCAGCTCCTATATCCTATTTAATATCAACATACGTGTTTGTCCGCTCGATAATCCCCACAAAGCTGCTATTCTACTGGAGCACTCAGAATGTTGGACCAACTATCCTGCTTTAAGAGGACTTTGGTATATATTATTATTATTATCATAATAAAGTATCCCTTTATATATATATATATATATATATATATATATATATACTGTATATATATATATGTATATATATATATATATATAAAAATATATATATATATATATATATATATATATATATATATATATATATATATATATATATATATATAGTGTTTCACTTGCTAATGCAAGCAGTTGGCTTTCCTCTCGAAGGATTTTACCATTTTTGTGACAACTGGGTGGGATTACTGCATATAGAACATCGACATTTTTTGCACCAAAAGTCAAAGAGTTCCACACCAGCCTCCACTTCCAGTGTCATCGTCCCATTTAGGGGCCGCTATCAGTTCTACCGCTCTGATTAGTTAGTATTCATAGAGACAGATCACCGATGATAACGGCCATTCAATCGGCTGATCACATTCAAAGCGGGCACTCCGAACGGGTTGCTTATTTTTAACCTAGCATTAAACACAATCCACCTCACAGATTGGCTGACATTATTGCTGACCTGACCCTTAACCCTTGTCATACTACAACACCATTGGACCGTCTCTTGCTGCGTTCAGTCAACTGTGTTCTTCCTTCACCCCTTTAACCTAGAAATGTTTTGGGACCTTAGCGTGAACATGGATTTGCAGAGTAGCCATGGCAGAGAATATGAGCCATACTTTTTAACTTGTTTGATTTTTGTTCCTCTGTTACTGTTGTCAGAAAATGTAGTTTTGAGACTAAAGACGGAAACTAACCTTTTGAACCTTAATATGCGGTTGATTTATCAAAAGCAAGCCTACTTGGAAAATATCCTCCATTGCCCTCACCATAGCAAGCCCTTTTGTAATTTGTTGGCGGTAGTGGCATTTTAAACTTATGATATAATTCCTTTGAGAGGCTAAACTCTGGTCTCAATGTTGAAATCTAATATCTGTTGCTGGTCAGGTTGTTTTGGCCCACGGTACATTTTGTTGGTATTAAGCTGTTCACAATGGACAGTACTGCTGCCTCTTGGTACCTCTGGCTGGGCAGACCTTCCCACACTTTGATTAAAAACAGGAAAACAAGCAACAGCAGTTCTGTGTTTATCAAATTTAGTTTTATTTCAAATGTACTTTATCTGTTGACCACCCTTTAGTGTCCCTATGAGACGCACCGGGCCTTCAACTAAATCCAATGTAATCCCATCCGCATCATTATTAAAAGGGTCAGAGCTACTGACGTAGTGTAGGCTATAAAGTTTGCAAGGGCAGGTGGGAAAAACAAACACAGGACTTTCACCTCGGGGACTGCTGTCCGTGTCCCGTGTGAAACTAGAGGTCAATGTTGATTTATTTAGTCACGCAAGTCGTTAGTCACATGACTCGCGAGTCGCTCGCTTGTCATGTGACTAGTTAGTCAGTGATGTTAAACATCAACCACAATCTTTTCCCAAACCTAAATAGCTTTGTTGCCTAAACCTAACTTCCCGTGAAGACGCGTATTGACGGATTGTCCTTGCCACGTCCAAGACGGACGCCATTAGGGGACGTGGAGCATCACAGTTTGAAGATCAGGGACACTGACCAAGCGTCGGTATGGGACGACCTTGGAGTGAGAATGTGTTGACCGTGCGGTCAACAAGGCAGAAAGCTCCAAAGAGAGCTAGTTAAGTCGACCCTGAGAATATATTTTGTCACACAGCAGGTGTGTACAATGGTGTTTTAAAGTAATCACCAGAGCCCGGCAGAGCTGGCGATGTCAGCAAGAACGCCTTTGTCTCGTTTGCAAATTGAGCATTCTTCGCCCTCCCGTTCTCCCGGTGCGAGCTCGAACTTGACGCACTCCATTTGAGAAATGCGTCGTGTCTCACTGTATTAAAAAGGACTAAATGAGATTCCGAAATCGGTTATTTGCTTTAGTTGTGACATCAGACAGAAGGGCATCTCAGAACAGCAAGGTCAAATTCTGCAATTTCCTCTCATCTGAAAAAAAAAAAAAAAATGAAAAAAGAAGTGAGCAGTGAGGACCGATTTCATGCTTCAGCAGCACTTAAATAATATATCTAACTTTTAAATCCACCCCAAGACTGGATGATTCCCCATAATACCTCCTCTTTAAAGACCACAGAGTTGCACACGCAGGTGTAATGCACATTCTTGTCCAAAGATTAGCAGAGCTTCCCTGGAATGCTTAGTAAGAAATTCAACAAAGCTTGCAGTTATTTATTTTTCTTACTTCTTCAATGTCACCTTCAAAATATAGTTTTGATGTAAAAAAAGAACAGTTCCTCTCTGTCTTTTCCATTCCACTGCCTCTTAAAAATCCCTCTCTGCCTTTCTTCTGAGTGGCTTGATGTCTCTCCTTATCATAGTAAATGCATTTCTTCCTGCCACACTTATTATTCACCGCACTGGGAAACACGGTAAGCCTCACAGAAAGCCTCAGTTGTGTTAAAACAGTCGAATCAAACCTTTTCTCCGATTTGTTTTCTAATAAAGCCTACTCATCCTGCTCGGCTCTGAGACGCGACTCTACCCTCACAGGGCGGTATCAGTCAAACCACACGACCTCATAGGCATGCGCCACCTTTTAATAGCACTGTAACTCCTTAAGTCCAAACTTGTTTGTATCATCTGCAGAATGGCAAAAATTGCCGAAATACCATAACAAGAGTCTTTCGTTGCCCTTTTGTACTTTTTCACAGTCGACCAGTTTGAAGAGCATGTCCTCATCTGTAAGGACTTATGAGTTTCAATTTAATTGGAGGGAATTAGTGGACATTTAGCTTCTAATATCCTTCAAATTAATCTCTAACTCTGTGTTTCCTCTTCCCTTTCCTCTCTCTCGCAGGAAATCCAGAATGGCTTCCAGGATTAACCTCTGCACTCGGTAGAGCTACCCAGAAGTTCACGTCAGTTTGCACAGCATCTCACAGCCTGGGAAATTCCATAATGTAAATGTATCTTGGCCTTTTTTTCTTTTCATTAAACCGTCAGCTTTGGGCCATGAACCTTGGAGGATCTACGCGGACCGCTATTTCCTTAGTTTGGATTTAGATTCCTCTTTCGCCGGGACTACTCCACGGGCCTGCAGCGGTGGCTAGTTGTGGCGGCTGCCGCGGCGGGAGTGGGAGGACCTTACCACCTTGGAACACGGGGATAACTTTACAAAAGCACGCACCACCATGAGGATATCCACCACCTCCTGCCTCTGCCCCTTTCTGGTTTGCCTCTGTTTCATCCAGAGGTGCTGCTGGGCGAGCCACTACGGCCCCGCCAAAGTGCCCTCCAAGAACCAGACCAGACTGGCCAACGGGGAGACAGAGGTGCACCACAGGCCGAAGCGGGGCTGGATCTGGAACCAGTTCTTTGTTTTAGAAGAACACTTGGGACCAGAGGCACAGTATGTGGGAAAGGTACGAATTTTCTTTTTATTGAACTGTCTGCAACTGTAAAAAAGAAAAGAAAATGTCATCCCAGCTAACTGGTTTTATTTTAACAGCTTGCTTGGCATTTTTCTCTCCCTTCTTGTTTATTGAGAAATTGGTTACAGCAGGACCAAGCTGTTCTAGTGAGGTAGATTGCCACGTCGGCATTGTGCACTCGCTTTTTTTGATCCTCTGATGTGGAAATTCAGCGCTCATTTGTGAAGGTGTGTAGGTGTTTGTCATTACAATGTCGGAGCGAATTCCTCTCATGGCAATGTCCAAAAAAAGGTTTTATTCTCTGTAATTAGGGAGTGGCTCTCAGCATGTCTGCCACTCTGGGGAAGCCAGCTATGATGAGTGGATGAAGTTTGAAAGGGAGAAAATAGCCCCCCTCTAGATGGAGCTATCTTTGAACTGAAATATCAGATTTGCTCTCGCTGTAGGGAATTGAACCCAGATTTGATCTCTTGGTGGGAAATGAACCACCACAGTTAGAAATTGGACAGTTCTGCAACGGGGACATAGTAATCCTGGGCCCCTCGTAGCTAGAACATTTTATGAATGGAATTTCAGAGTGACCGATGTCCCTTACAGAGGAAAAGATAGTGGTGGGTATTCTTTCCGCTTGTACATATAGGGTATGGCGTAGCCCGGTTGTTGGTGGTGACTTTTCTGTTAGCTCCACAATAAGCCACAGGGAGCTGGTTAAGTCCTCTGCTTGCAGATTGCCTGCCCTTATCTCCTGAAATGTTAAAATGTGTTTCTCCGCTGCAGTGATCATTATTCTAGGCACTCAGGCACAGACTAATCCCCTCAACTGCACTCCGAGAGAAAGAGAATGAGAAAGGCACAACGCTCCTCTGACTGCACATATGTCTGTATTTCAACAGCGGGTGCCATTTGAAGGGAAAATGAAAGAAAAGAGGGATGACATGCTTGGAAAAAAGGGTGAAAGAAAAAAAAAAAGAAAAAATCAACAACAAGAACAGTAAATATCACTTTCCAATACTGTTTGTTGAAAAGAAACCTGGGGTTTTAATCACAAATGTCCCTGCAAAGCCGGGATGAAAGGTTATTTATTGGTGAAACATGTTTTGGCTAATATTATTTGACGCATGAATGAACCATAAAATCCCACAGTGCCAACAAAAACAATCCCTCTGCATTCAGGAGGCATTGTGCGCCCAGTGTTAGACAATACTGAAGATATTCACAGCGTATTCAAAGCGTCACTTTGTCGATGCGCTAACTGCACCGAGACGCGGTTCCTCACCCGTCCGCTGCTTTGGAGTTTATGATTGTTTGATTTGCTGGCTGGTTGGCTGATTGTGCTGGTTCTACTCCTACCTTAAGGGTGTTGTTGTTCCCTGTGTGTGTGTATACGTGTGTTAATACGTGCGGTGGGTGCCACTGATGAAAGCAAAACAAACATAAACAGCTAATCCTGGATGATGATAAAGCACTGGGAAGACACATACACAGTATTAAGGAATCAATTTGACATGCATGTTTAAGGAGATGAGGTCTCCAGATGGTGAGCACAAAAAAAACATTTAATTATGTGGGTTGGGACTTGTGTGCAGTGTCCTAATGTGGCCAGGAGACAGAATGACCCTTAATTAGACGAAGACAGGAGAGGAGGAGGAGGATTAATGCATTCGGCACGTACAACGCTGTATTGTGTTTTTTTTTTTCTCCCCTCCTTCCTTCACTTGATTAAAAACTCTGGACATTAACGAGCAGCAAATGAGCAGTTCCACTCGGGAATTGCCAACACAGTCTTTGTCGATTATTGCTCTCATTGGAAAAGAAATGTGACGTTTGGAAACAGACGTTGTGCGATAAGATGCGAGAAATGGAATTTGTAATTATCGCACGGTCAACATGAAATGCCTACGTGTGCTCGGAAAAACCTGCAAGGTCAAACGCCGCACAAAGCGTACACTTAACGTGAGACTCGGCCTTGGCAGTTGGTTGTGTCGTGTCTACTTTTCCCTCTTCTTACATAAAGGACGGCATTGAGTGACTTCTGTGAATAAGTGAAGCAGCCAGTCTGTCAAGAACATTTTTAATCCCCTTGAGGTATCCCTTAATCCCCAGTGACACCTTTCTGGGGAGGCTGATGCATTTTGGGGGAAATGACAGCTTTGTGCATGAGTGAGGCGCAAATGCTTGGTTGGGGACAGGCCTTGTCCAGATACGAGACGGGAGACAGCCCGTTCTCCCAATGGGAGGTGTGAATGTCTCCACGTCAATCAGCTCTGCGTGGTGCCTCCAAGTAGTCGGGCAGGTTACGGACTGGATGGTAATTTTTGGAAGACGTTGCAAATCCCCAGACCCTGAATGAATATGTTTTGCAGTGAAACGGTCGGCTGCAACTTTGTTGGAGGACGTGGTGCAGCGGCTTTTGGATGAAAAGTATCAGTCAGGTATCCTTGAATTGAACTATGTCTGCTAAAATATACAGTAGATAACGTGAGATTTGACGTAATCCCCCCCACTCCGGTCTTATCCTGTGTTCATTTGCAGGGCAGAGTAGCAACCTGTAAGAAAAGGTGCCAAAATGTTTTATTCATACATCTAAAAATGGATTGTTCTGTGACAGAATCAGGCAACTGTCTTGTTGTATGTACAGTAATAGATCAATAGTTGAAAGAAAAAAAGAAAAAAAAAAAGAAAATATAGCGAGGTCTTAACATAAAATTGCTTTTCACCCACTCTTCGCAACGCAGGAAACAAGTGCGCGCAGATTGGAATGCGTTCAGTATTAAACCAGTGAGGTGTTACATGAAATAACAAGGAACATTTCACAGTCGATGTCCCATTAGTCTGCGTAGTTGGAAAGCGAAACATCCTGAAAATGACAGCAATGATACTTATCAACCGCTGATACATTTTTCTGACACTGATGCATGCACACACGAGTGTGGAGGCGATGTCTATGTTTGTGTGTGTAGCAGGGCTACAACTAAAAGGTTTTTATGCTTCCGCGCCAGCGCCAGCTGCGGCTGGAGACATTGTGTTCTTTTGGTTGTCCGTCCGTCCCATTCTTATAGCTTAGGAACACCTTGAGGGAATTTTATTCAAAATTTGGCACGAAGATCCACTTGGACTCAAGTATGAATTAATTGAAATGTGGTGGTCAAAGGTCTGGGTACTTTTTGCTATTTCTTAAGAATTGATGTGCCGATTATGACAATTTCACAAAAAATGTCTAACAAGGATAAAATGATGAAGTGATGACATTTTGCACGGACATGGACGTAAACTAGTTGGTGGTACACAACCGCTTAGCGGGTAAATCTATAATTTCATTTTTGAACACTAGAATACAAGAAAGGAATACGCGAGTGAAAAAAGAGCTTCAGATTGCTTACTTTATTGTTACTCTATTTTAGTTGTTTTGTTTTAATGAAACTCAAATGCAATAGAGAACTGAACTGAAATGTCACCAGTGTCAATAAAGTACAGCTCATACGTCAATAGTTTAGCTTTGTATTAAGGCTTTCTTAGCCAACAGTATTGATTTTCTTTCTTTCAGTTTTACTATCTTAAATAATAAGATTGTAGACAATTCCAAAATATGTGAAAGGAACCAGCTATTTAATTGTTCCATCGTCTCGAGCAGGGCCCAGATTCTGGTCTACCCGGGTTTTATCTATCTGTCAGTCCAAAAACTCAAAGATATTCTACTTCCTTAATCTCATTGTCTGCTGTCTGGATCGCCAGGTGATGTGGTAGTTCACTTTTATAATGTTATCTTTCGGCTTTAGCTTCTATCTTTATATGTTTTTTTGCTGCTGAATCATTTTGACATTTTGGATTTATCTTTCAAATACATATTGTCAACCCTTCGGTCTGCTTCTCTCTAATATCGTTTTCTTTAAAAAAAAAAGGATAACATTTATGCAGGGACTGTAGTTAGTGACAGTGTGGGCTCCATTGTAGCTCTGACAGATGAGGAAGTAGCAGCATGAGGCGGGGCTTAGCAAAGGGTCAATTGTACACTCAGAGCATGCACCAACATGTACATTGAGTATTAGTTGTGTGTGTGCGTGCACTCATGATTCATTGATTTTTTTTTTCTCATCTGTTTTTGAGGCAATTTGGATCAACAGCCTTTGTTCGGGAAGGCTCATCATCATCTGGTCAGGCATTAAAATGTATCTGCAGCTCCGTGTCCTTGATACAGTCACACTTTCACCAAACAAAAGATGGCAAAGCAAATGACGCCAACCCAGTCATCTACAGTTCAACTTCCATGGAGTCACCAACTGCAGAAAATAACATTTGACGAGTATGTCCGCTGTCTGTTCAGGCATGCTTAATATATCCTAAGTGCATTCCCCTGTCCTCTGGCTGAGACGTTCAAATGTATTAGCACCATTTAGACACTTGAGACTAAAGCTATTTGCCCTCACTTGCTGCTGGAGCACGAGGCAGAAACTTTGTGTTTTTTCTCTCGAGCTGATCTGCTGACGTTTTCATTTCCGTCTCGTGCAAATATAAAATTTTTAGTAGCAGTTGGAGAGAGAGAGAGAGAGAGAGAGAGAGAGAGACACTAAATGAGTGTCAGAGTTGCTTCCCGGACTCTAATAATCTCATTACTGTACATCAAGGAGTCAACCATCCTGCTGGGAAGACAACGATTCATTCCGTTTCTCCCCGCAGATGTCAAAATAGAGGACAATAATCGGGGCGGATCTCCATGGTGTGCATTGGAGGCACGTCTTCGCCACACCCCTCATCACTGTCTCTTGATGTATGGTCATTAGGCGGGCTCTCCATCATCAGGGCGCACTATGACTGTTACAAATCAATCGAGGAGAAGGGGGGGTGGGTGGGGGCGCTCGGAGGAGTTGATTGGGAGGGACCACGGTCAAAATGTGGTGATAATCAGACAATCAAGCACGCCCACATAGAAAGTGATTAAGTCCTCTTGAGTGAAGTATAAGAGCCGAGATTTAATCAAAAATGAAACCCCTCGCCCCCCCCGCTTCACTAATTGCAAAGATGAAGCAAAGGCATGGATCATCAGCTAGGGAGCGCAGCCTTCTTATTTCTCCTTCTCTATTATCCCCCCCGCTCCCCTCACAATGCACCTTGTTGATGGAATAAATGCTCAAACAACCCGACTCCCACCTTCAACTCCCCATTTCTGCACCAGCAAGGCTTTCAACATCAAACGCGATGCAGTTTTAATGAATCTCCCCAAACCAACATGGAGTAAATTATCTTACCGCTGTTTGTCCGGTGCCGGTCTGATTACTAGAGTTGTGAAATCACTACGAAGAGCACGCAGACAAACAATGATGTTGAGCTCCAAACAATTAAATGTACGCGATCGGCTGCGATATGAATGTGTTCTCAGCTCATCGGAAACTTTGCGGCATATAAAACCGAGAGCGTCCTCAGGGACAGCCAGCCACCAGGGGGCGACCAAGATGTTTTGGCTTCACTTTTAGGGGGCTGTCATGCTGCTGCAGAGTAGAAGACTAATAGCAGATAGCTGAGGAGTACATTTTAAGTCTATTTTGAGTCTTGTGCAATACGGAAGTGAAAATATTGTTCTGTTTATTTAAATGTTAGTGCAATATGACGATATAATGAACCTAAAAACATTGATCAAGATAATCGGGATTCATCATTTTGGCCCGAGCAGGCAGTGATGCATTTACTGGGTGCGTCTTGGTTGAACTAGTTTATAAATCAGTGTGGGATCGATCAGCTGGAATTTTCTGTCTGTTTGAGAGATTTCCATTTATTATATATTGCATGAACTGGACTTTACTGCCATTTTTCATGCATGTACTGGGTCTGAGTTAAACTCGCTGGAAAATAATTCATAAATCAGCATGGGATCGATCAGCTGAAATGCAGCTACCGTGTTTGTATTTTGACATATCTTATGCGTTTTGCCTGTACAGAAGTTAATTTCATATAATTATCACATTATTTCAAGTCGTTCTCATTCCTCTTCTGCCGGCAGAGAGACTGTCTTCTCGTTTGCCTTCTTGTCCTCTACCTCCGGTTCATAACGCCAGTAAAGCAATGTCCTTTTGTACAAGCAAATAGACAACAAGGCTGGCTTTGGCACATCCATTATGTGGATCTATACGGTGCATAAGACCGAGCCATTACCAGTGGCATTCTCCAATAATGCAATCCAACCAGGCACATACATTATCAGGATTTGCACAATGGAAAAGGACAAAAGCCGCTAGAGAGGAGAAAAGAAGTGGAGGAGCGAAACAGACACCGGTCAAGCTGTGCAGCGTTTTGTAATGTATCAGGAGGGCACTCAGCAGAGCCTCCCCTCCACCGGTGCTGTGTAATTGTGTGGTTGTAATGTCGTGTTACATGTCATGTACTCTTTTTCCAAAAATAGTTGATATATTCCATGCTTCATTAAATTTACACGAGAAGATTGCGTGACATGTGACCTGAGCTCCGTATGTTTGAATTGCAGACACTCAATTTCTTTTTTTTTTATGCAGATATATTGGCAGGAATAGGATAATTGGCACGGCATGGTACTGCAGATCTAAACAAAGACTGAATCTTGTGATTGTGCATGATGTTCTACATTGGCCCAGAAATGGAGCATTTTGGATCTTCTTTTATCTGCAGTGGGTCAACCGTTTTTTTTTTGGGGGCGGGGGGGGGGTTGCTCATCATCATCGCAGTTTTGTGCTAGTCCATTCATAAATGTTTGTAAGTTATTATTTTGAATATAGTTGTTGGTTTGTTATATCGAATTGGTTGCCAGGTAGCTCTGTTGTTTGACTAAATAGTTGCTGGGTAACAGAGCTGCTACGGAGCAGCATGGTTCAGATTGTATCAAGTATCAAACCAATGTGACTCCAGTATCAGATCCATCACAACAACCTGCTGAGCATTATTTTATTGACATTGTCTCATAGCTTACTGTGAAGATTTCAATCTAATATGTTATCAGAATAATATATGTAAATCTGGTCTTTAATTCATGGGCCTGCGTCATTATGAAGTCAATAAAAACTCTGAAAATACAGTATATCACAGTAATGTTCATCTCTGGAAGAATATGTTTTGAATTGAACGAGATGAAAGACGAGTTGATGATCTATCAACTCATTTTTCTATCGGAATCCAAATTAATTACTTGTAATTTTGATAACTGCGTTGGTCATACAGGTACTGCTTACGGCTTCTAATTGTAATCAGAGCAATTGTTGCACTGTGCTCTATTAACTCATAAATCCTGACTTTAAATTTTTCATCAATTACGGCAGCCTAAATTAGTGTTAGAATAACTATAATCATAGGTTATAGCTCGGGGTTTGATTACATGTGTTACATTATTATTTTATACTGCATGAGTAAAAACGGATAATACTTGATGTTGCAGAAATGCGGTTGTAGCGGCAAGATATCCGTCAGGTTAGGAGTTCGTTCTTCCTCTTTTCTCCCCCTAATTGACTGGAACGCCGTACAGGCGGTGCGGCGGAGCCAAAAGTACGCCGTTTGACCGCGAGCACCAATTAGCTCGTGAACACAAACAATTTAAGACTCCTCTCGACAACGAGTACTCTTATAGAGCGAGAGACAATGGAAAACACGCGACTTGTTGACAAAAGAAAAGTGAAGAATCCACTTTTCTCTCGGGTTGCTCCTGTGGGTATATGATGAAATTATAAGTGAGGTTCTCCTTGAGATTGGAGTGTTTTTTTTTCTTCTTTTCTTCCCGCCGGCGGCTTCGGGAGCCCTCAGACTCTGTTGATCTCTTTAAACTCCTCAGAAATGCATTGCCAGCTGCCAGCCGCCAGCCACATGCCGGTCGTCTCTTCCACTAGTCTTTAATAAAGTCGGCCGCAGAGACAGAGAGATAAACGCAATCCCTTGTTTTGATGACCTGCGGAGGAAAAGGATTCCTCTCCAGTGCCGCCAGTCTTTGTGGGAAGACGACAACACAACACGACGGCAGAGGTCTAAATTTCACCTCCCTTCACCCGTCTCCCCCGAACTTCACTTGATCAGTGTGTAGGACAGATTTCCATTCATTTCCGTTCATTATATATATATATATATATCGCATGCACTGGACGCACCTCGCTCCTCCAGATTGCCACACACAGAGTCCATACCAGCCCACTGCTCTGCGGTGTAACAAAATGTGCACTAATTACATAAAGGCGAGTTGTCATGAAATTTTCTGTGTGATCAAAACGAATGAAGCATGAATAAAATATCCTGGCGCTGTAGTCGAAATGCAGTAGCAGCACAGCACCCTCTGCAGAGAAATGGAGCCCTGTTTTTTCTTAAAAATCATGTGACAGAGATTTGCCCCAAGCCCAGTTTTGTACAATCAGCTTTGACTAAGAAGGGGGAGTATGTGAAATACAAACTGAACTAAACAGCAGTGAGGGAGGTCTCTGTCCAGAGAAATCTGGATGCTCCAACTGCCTCTTCTCCTCTCTTTGATATGATCAAACACACACAGATGGTTAATAAACATGAGGAAGTTGTGTTAATTTTATGTATCTTTTCTGGTCTGCAGTTGACTGTAATTATTTGAATTTACTTTACTGTTGCAATACAAATCCACAGTGAACAATTTTACCTGATTGATCGATTGTAATACTGATCTTTTTTCTTTTTTTTTTACCTACAATAGCAATCCTTTATACCCCAAATAATATTACAAGGGTGTGTGTTTAATTTGTATAATATATTAAAAGAGTTTCGCTGTTTGATTCGAAAGAAAAAGGTGCATATCGGTTACAAATTGAAGAATAAAAAAGTATTCATAAAGTGTGTAGGACGCATCTGTCATGAGTACACAATGGACCATGATGGGTATTATGGGAGATGAGTGTGATTTTAAAAGCAATCAAGACCAACACGCAGAAAACACCTGAAAAAACTCACATTGAAGCGTGAATCCTTATCGCTCGTTGGGGATTTGAATTGTTTAGCATCCTTACATTGTTTTACTCCCAGCTGGCCCGGCGCTGCTGTACTTTTGGCTTGTGATGTTTGGGTAATGGCCCGCAACCTGTTGACACTTTTATCACCTATAGATTTTGGAAGGCGGTAGTTGCCGTATGCATCGTTGGGTCGCACTTCGCCGAGCATGATTCATTGGCCCCTGCAAAGGAAGTCAATGGCTAAATTAGCACTCTGACTGCGGGCGACATTACATTTATGAGCTGGAGTTGTGGAGTGCTGCCGGACAGAAGTGGATATGTCCTTGTAGTGGTTATAGAAGCGGTCCGTCTGGTTCTCTGCATTTAAATGATGTCATTTTTTATGTAGGAATTGATTATCAATCGAGACTCGGCACCGGAATCTACTGTTTCAAAATGTCTTTCTCCACATGTATAATTCAAAGAGTGCAGAAATGGGCCAAACAATGTCGACAAAGTAATTGTCCCCGTCCGCACTGCCGTCAATGTGTAAACATATTTTTATTTCTTGCTTTGGAGGTTGTGTTTCATATTAGTACAATCGAGCAACTGATTAACTACCTGATTCAACAAGATCTTTGACTCCTCATCTAATTACAGGCCTGATATTTACCATGGGAAGTGCAGGCGGCTCTCATCAAGAGTCGGGTCTGCAATCAACAGTGTCTTTCTAATTAGCAATAAATTTGCTAGTCCAGCTTTTGATTAGATGTGGCCTCGAGATCTCCACCGTTCAACTTGTTAAATAACTTGTGTCTGTGTTTATAGTTGCACATTTAATCTAGTAGTACTGCTTTTTTTATTAGCGTTTCTACCTCAGGGGTTGTACTCATTGTTCAAGGGGACTTTAAGGGTTTTTCTGGGTTTCTCGTAGAATATGTTTACATTTAACGTTCAAGAAACAGATTATTTTTATTATACCGTTGACCTGAATATACATGTATTTACCCTCTCTCTTAAATGCTCTGTTTTAACGTCTGTCTCTTTAAGACCCCCTCTTAAAACAAGCCCAGTCTGCTGCGACTGGCTTGTGGGAAGAATACGGTTCACCTTTGCAAAGGTTACCTTATTTCAGTTTGTGGGATGGTGGGCACTCCGCATGCCCAACTATATGTGCACAAGCACTGAAAAAGGGAGTTTTCCATGATATGCCCCCTTTTAAAGGTTTACTCTGGAGAGTTTTAACCACAAGTGCTGCTGTAAAGCAGCTCCTCATATGATGATATGATTAACCAGCATATGAGAACACTCATGCATACACAATGCTGCCATATGCAGAGAGTGGTAACAGTTGGTGGAAGTAATGCACTTCAAAAAGGTAGCTACGCTCCAATAAAAGAGGAGTAGAAGAAGAAGAATGCCAGCTGATGTACGCTGTTCCAAAAGTTCCAAATAAAATTCTAATAAAAAAGAAGAGCCAAATGCGATTGGCTTGTTGAATCTAATGTTTTCTGATCTAGAGAGCCAGTAAAAAAATATGTCTGGGTTGTTTCATTTCCCAGTTTGTGGGTTGTGAGGCACTTCAGACACTCAAACGTATTTGCATATGTTATGCCCCCTTTAAAATCGATTGGAAAATACACCCAGGTTTGGCTTAACTGGGCTTCACAAGGCATCACAAGCCAATTCTTTTCCACTGAACATGTGTCCTAATGCACTTCACAGGTATGCAGGCGGTCCGGTCATGCCATGTCTCCCAGCAGAGATGTCCGATGGACGTTCGGTCTAGGAATCAGCAGTGCTGAAATAGAAAATCATTATGTAACAAACAGACAATCAATCAATGAATGGGTGCAAAGTTGAATGCCCTTAATAAAATGTAACAGTACGACGATTGATTGTTTCTAAATCTGGGTCACTGCCAAAGTAGACGGACTTATCTTCAGCTCTAGTTTGTGCTCCAAAACAATTTAGCTGTGTCCTAATTCAGGGACTGCACCAGTTTAATGTGTTTACAACAAAATCACTGCAGTTGGTTGGCGAGTTACTTTTGCAAGCTTTGCAGGGGAACATTATATAAATCCATATGTATCAATTACTGTAGATGTAGAGCTGGGCGACGTGGCAAAATAATTCCTCCTGATATATTCTTTTTCTTTTTTCACGATGTCAGACGATACCACTATACATATACAGGAAAATATAAATTAGGCATTTGTCTGAGCTTCAAGATTCTGTACATCCAGAATCTATTTAGATAAGCAAATCATACAGGAATAAACTACTTAGTCAATATTGTCTAAACCCTGAGATGTTTGCAGCCGGGGTTTGTTTTATTGGGGATGTTTCATATGATAAACATAGTCTTTGTTAGCATAGTTAATGTACACAGGTCACCGTCTAAGCGTCGTGTCAGACATGACGTAGCCCGGCCTTGCCTGGGAGTGTTTCATCCACTTTCATCCAAACGGGGCTCTCCCAAACCACTGACGTGTTGTTTGCCTCATTATTCCACAACAGCTCCTTACATTTAAATGATTTTGTGACTGTTGAGCTGTCGCTGGCACAGCACAGGATGCAGTGAAAGCGGCTGCCTGCCAAAACCCCACATACAGCAACCCGTCACGATCGCTTCCACTTTCATGAACGTTGCCAGAGAGGGCACATGTGCGGTGTCGGAGTAATCGGAAAAAATTAGTTTTCCCGGCTGGGAAAAATCCACATGAAAGCTCCCCTCAAGTCGGAGCAACGACTCAAGAACAGCTAATGTGTCGTTCTCGCAATGAATTGCAACGCATCTACTTTGTGGCGTCCGTGTTGTTGTTTCCACATTTTGACGTAAATCTCATGAACACACACGAAGTCAGAAGAATGACTTCACCACTCAGGAAACTGTCAGCCCTCTCAGCGTGCCATTCGGTTTCTTCTTACAAAATCGTCTCTAAATTGTTCCAGTGTCAGCGTGTTTGCGCTCGGCACCGACCGGCGGCTTTTCAATCCGTGCTTGCTGTCGTTCCCAAACTGTTTAGTTGGCCTACTGTTGGCAAACAACAACTTCTGCTGCAGCTGACGGTCTGACATCGAGGGCTGCGGGTTTCGTAGCGGACAGTCATTTCTTGCCCAAGATCCCCCCCCCCCCCCACCTTCAAGTAAAATTGTGATATTGTGACGTGATATTTCACGATGTTCAGTTTATATTCCAACAACATGGACAACTAACTAACTGTTTAACACATGCGGTGCCTATATACTGTTCAGCTGTGGTTGATGGATTTAGTTGTAGGCGCTAATATTCTTTTCATTTAAAACATTGAAAAACAAACTTTCTACGCCGTACAAGCGTACGTGTGCGTTCAAAGATGCGTAAAGCCGGGGATGGGAGGAGAACACGAAGTAGCACCGGCACGAACTTCATAATCATATGAGTGGTTGTAAATAAGTTTTGTTTCTCTGATGTGATTGGTTGTAAATACATTATCGAGCAATGTAACTCATCAACGGTGTTTTGGAGTTTCTTGTTATCCTGTTAAAGGAGGATTTTCTGTCACGATTAATGCTGTTTAGTTTAGATCTCACTGCTGATACATCCCTAATCACATGCATCAGCAGTGACATCACAGAATACTAATTATTCCGAGTCAAAGACAATGCAGAAGTCACGGGCTTTTGCTGAATGATATGTTGAGCAGGCCTGTCACAATTATCGACTTATCATACGATATATGGACTTGACCTCGATATTGCCCGCAGTGTTTACATGCATGTTTGTTGACATAAGATATGATTTATCTAAATCATAGTATTTTTTCACATTTTCTTGTCCAATGTCTAAATATTCTTGAGAATTAAAAGTTCATTGCTCTTTGAAAGCATGCACTTTCATTTTCTTTGCTTTTATATTACAATTATATCAGTGTCTTCATAGCAATTACTTCCGGTACAATATATCGTCCAACAAAAGTAGTTATTGTGAGAGTCCTACTGTATAGGGATCTAAAATTTCATATTTAGAAATTCAGTAGGATGTAAAAATCTCGTGTTTCATGATAAGCTCATATTTACATTTTCACCAGTCGAGTCAGAGCACGTCCCTGTTAATTGATTGTGACTGCTGGTCCCATTTGTCTGTGTAATTATAATTTTTTTAACTACTCAACTTGAAATATATTTTTTCATTACATTTGTTTATTATTACTTTTGACTGATGTACCTGCAGTTGGGGCACAAACGATTTGGCCCCTTTGTTAGTTTGTTGATGCTGTTATGATAACTCACATATCAAAGTGCTGAGCTCTGCTTTATCTGACAGATGTTGCTAATTGGCTTCAAGCAGACAGTGACCCACCTAGTAATTGTGAATTTATCACTTCAAAGTCCCTTTTTCATGCCATTTTATATGGTTTTGCTATTTTGCACACATATTTTTATAATATCCATTCGTATCCAGGCTGCAATTGTATGTATGTGTATACATATAACAATGTGAGGGAGAGTAACAGTTTACCTCCTCACAAACAGCACATGAATTATTAATTTTCTGTCTGTGTGTGTGTGTGAGAGTGTGTGTGAGTGTGTGTGTGTGTGTGTGTGTCTTATGTTCTCCAAAGACATGCATTAATCTTCTTTGCGGCGAAACTGACTTGGAATTCAAAGGTTGTGTTCACAGTTTGTTGATGTACACATACAAATATGACATACAAAAAAACACCACCAGTACCACCAGTATGTAAAAACGTTGCCTAATGAAAATGGATTGTTCTGTTATTTTCAGCTATGACACTTCCCTGAGGAAAAAAAAAAAAGCTCAAGAAAAAAAAGTCAGTCGTTCTTAACATGTTTTATTCATCCAAAATCAAGTTCTTTAAATGATGATGTTACCATGGCGCCCTGGTTTGGAAATTCAGTGGTATTGTAAAATATATTTATAAAGTCTAAAACTAAGAACCCAGCTGAGCAATTGGCATGAAAGTCCTTATCCTCTTGGTATCAATTATGGCTGAAAAGTCTCCACTTATTCCCCTTTCTCCTGGTAAGAAAAAAGCAGCGCTCTTCCCGCCTTTAACAGTCTTGTAGAGATTTCACCCAAAAGTTAATCTCTAAAGGGGGAATATTTAATCATGTCGGGAGTTGTCTGAATCTAAAACGTGGGCCGTAGACCACCATGCAATGCAGTAGTGCTGCAAAGGTTACGGCTGTATAAAGCACATGTGTTTTTAAATGGCCGTGGAAGAGATTACATTAAAGCGTAGTACTTTGGATGTGAATCGTAGTTTATTCTCATTGAGCCCAAATGTTAAGTAATCTTAAAAATGTAAAATAGAAATGAAAAATGCCCAACACAATTTCCAAGATCCAACGCTGACAATTGACTTGCTTTTGACCTTCCAAAACCCGCCATTTATGTTATTATATTATTATAAAACAAAGAAATATAAAGAAAATCCTCCCATTTCAGAGTATAAATTTAGATAATGTTTAGTGTTTCTTTCATAAAAAAAGTATTAACTATTAATAGTTATATGTTAATTGCCTAATCAACTATAGTCATCCAATCATGCCAGCACTAATATGGGTATCACAGTGGTCCCTCTCACGCACGTTTCCTGCAGCCATTCCACGGCATTGGACGGTGGATATTGTACATTTTACCAACCCTGAATCACATTTTGAAACCGTGAATCAAAAACAAACTCTCAGAAGCGATTTTGGCAAAGCTGTATCCTCTGTATTCACACAACATGTTTTTGGTTTGCCTTGCAGCTTCACTCAAACTCGGATAAAGGCGATGGATCTGTCCGGTACATTCTGAGCGGGGAAGGAGCTGGGACTATATTCATCATCGACGAAGTGACAGGAGATATTCACGCCGCCAAGAGCCTGGATCGCGAGAGGAAAGCACATTATGTCCTGCATGCACAAGCCTTGGACCGCAACACAGAGGAGGCGCTGGAACCAAAGTCGGAATTCATCATCAAAGTACAAGACATCAATGACAATGCACCCAAATTTCCAGATGGACCCTTTGTAGCTACGGTGCCTGAGATGTCTGAACTGGGTGAGTAGTGCAACACAATAAACCGGACTCTCACACGATTGTCCGCAGCAGTTAAGCGTTGAATGGGTTGAGAGATGAGAAAAAAGCTAAACTTGAGTGGGTTTTTTTGTTACGTTTTAGATATTTTTCATGTTTATAATCCCTCTTATCCGTGCGGTAAAAATAAATGACATGTTGTTTACACTTCAAATGACCAAGTATTACTCCAAGATGCCTCGCTCAAACATGTTATTACCCTGTGCAGCGTTCTGGTTTGTCCTCTCTGTGATTATGTTCTGCAGAATGTTTGATCTCCTGTAAGCCAGCCGAGTCCCCTTTTTTCATCTTTGTTTTTCTGGTTGCTGTGATGGTTTCCCGGGTGGGCAGGTCTTTATAACGCACTCAATAGGGCCTCCACAGCAATCCCCACCATCATAGAGGAAATAAAACCCTCTATCCACCTCCTTTGAGACAGCTGCTCCTGCCCAGAATCATGTGGCAAACATAATTTATTTTTTTCTGTTTAAGTTCTTTATTCTGCTGTTCTGTTCCTTGCACGGGCAAAAAAAAAAAACAACCACCCCCTTTTTCTCAGTCCAGTGGATTCTGCCTCTCAGCACAGTAGCTCAAAAGTATGGTACTCAGACATTTCACAGCACTCTTTCAAAACATATGTAGGTTGTGGCCAAACATAAACGGCAGCCAAACTGCTGTCAGAGAGATGTTTTTTCCAAAGTACTATAAGGTAGTGAATCTGTGGCGCTGACACTTTGTTCAAAACATTCCATTTATATCTGTCCGTCTAAAATTATCCCTTCAGCTGCTGAAGAGAAGTAGAGCGACTTCTTACCAGAGCGTCTGTATGTATGCACTGTATACGTGTCTGCCTCGCACTGCGTCGGCATTCTTGTGAGATCGGTAGGGGACACCGTGGGTGGATGGCATAGTAGGTGTATTCCTCAGGACCAAAGGAAGGTCAGGGTCGAGTGTGAAATTGTTTGGATGAGAGGTTCCTCGAGAAAGCTACAAGCAGCGATGCCGTAGGCCCGTTCCTAACAGGCCCGTTTTTTTTTTTTTTTTGTAGTGTTAAAAAAATAAATACCCCAAAGAGAAAATCATCAGCTTCTTACAGCGAGAAGATGGAAATGTGCAAAACCGATAAAATATGCTAACCCCAGTAGACCTGTAGACGCCCTCTATATAAACAGTCAATATCTCCCTGAATTCATGAATATTCAGGAACAGAGAAGCCTGACACACATACAACGTTGCCAGTATGTTGCTACCTAAATTGGATGTGTCAAGTACATATCTTAATCTCTGCTGAGAGTGCTGCGTTGCACAGTATGTTCTGTTGCTTCCTATGTAGAGTAATACTTATCGGCACGTACTGAATATTGAATTTTTAGGTTTTAGTTTAAGTTTGATAAAGATGCTGTTGCTATTTTAAGACATTGCCGTAATCTTTTATCTCTGAATGAGTGCATAACAGGTTAATGAGAATATACCCTGATCTGTCTATTGGCCTCCTTTGTTTGGCTCTAACAAGACTACTCATTTTAAAGTCTCAGCGCTCGCCGCAAACGCCATCATCGGTTGCACAAAAGGAATCAATCACCATTGATGACCCAAGGGAGGAAATCAAGGACTGTGAAGGGGAAAATAATTAGCCTTTTTTTTTTTTACCGCCCCCTCTTTTGCTCACGTCCATTAAAGTAATTCTTCGTTGGTTCGGCATCTGCAGTGTCAAATCGGCTGTAACCATCAACTGTCCTCGCACTCCAGAGCACCAATCCCCCTAGCATTTGTCAATACGGGTGCTCCCAAGTGAAGGAAGGGGCTGTCTGGGAGTGTGGCAACTAATTGGCTGTGATGTTCTTTTATTTCCTGTCTAAATTGATCAGCTGGGCAGGCGCCAGGTAGTCCAAGGTTACCGTTTCATACGTACCAATGGTGCAGTAATATTTTTTTTAAAGTGCTAGATGGAAGGAGTATCAATTTTCAACTGCTATATATCTCCCAGTTGAGGTGTCTCTAAATGGACGTACTGGAAGAAGTATCTTCGCTTTCCTGTCAACCACTTAACTTCTGGGAAAATCACTGGTGAATAGTGGTTTGAAAACTCAGAGACAGACGTGATTGCTCGTTTAGATGAGGAGTTATAATTAAATGTGTGTTATTGGAACCGATGTACGGAAATGGAGTCGAATGGCACACTTGGGCAAAATGCATCCAGGGTTGCATACAAAGGAATGAACACATACTTTTCATTTCTTTTCAACCATTTGTCTCTCTCAGCTGTTGTTTCTGGTAAATGCTGCTATTCATCATAAAACACAGATCAATTTTAGTTTTCGAATCAGTTTCCTCAATGAAAAAACACACTTGTCTTTGTATTGGCGTCTTTTATCCCGTTAAGATGAGATATTACTTCCACCCATTACATCTCAACACCATCTTAATCGTTAACTAAATGCTGCTTCGTTAAAGGACACGTCATCAAGGAAATGCTTTTTCTTTTTTTTCATTTCATGAAAGTGGGGATGAAGCAAATGGCACAAGACCCCTGACTCAGACTGAGTGAGGATGAAGGGAACCCGGTGGTTGCAATCCACCTTCAGATACCAACCTTGATCTTTTAAAAGTGCATTAAGTCTTTCGGTCGCGGCAATGAGTCCAGCGGGGTTAGTAGCTGTGGAAACCCAAAAGAGGTGATGAAAGTAGATGTAAAAAAGGGGGGAAACAGTATGTGACTGGGTTCATAATAGATAGGGTAATATGTATACATTAAACTGAGTACAAGTTTCACATTTTTTCAAAATTTTTGAGCATGGTATCTTTCTGATTATCCTCAACTTCTGTTCCAGCATGTTGTCATTCCTAGGGCGTCAAATTCCAACACTTTGTCCCGCCCCTCCGAGTCCGATATCAACGCTCAAGATGCTCAGACAGAATTCTCAGAATCCCTGTACTTAATTTACGTAGTTATTTTAAGCCCAAACATGATGTTTTTCGTGGTTTCGTTGCGTAAACCTAAGCGAGTGCTTTTGTTTGAGCGTTGGCTGTTCAAAGCAGCTTGGCTTCCAACAACTTTGTCAAATATACTGCAAGGGTTGAACTATGTAAAATAATCACTTTGTTTCAATTTTGGGGTACCACCTGATGCTCTGATGAAGGTCCTTTAGACCAAAACAAAAATAAAGTCTCTGCTCAGATTTAGGTGTGCGGATATCTATTCTACCAGGGGTACCACCTGAAAAAGAGGTTGGGTTTTAATTAAAAACGTATCCTACCTTAAGTGGGATGTAGTCAAGTTCCAGATTCCAGACCTTAGCACTAACAGGTTTCAACAGAAGCCTTGTTAGTATGTGGTCCCTTTATGAGCGCCTTTGTCTAATAGTAGTTGTATTGGTAAGTGTTTTTACTCTCAAGGATGACTGCAACATGACAAAAAAGGTACCGTGAAAAGCTGACCTTTGAAACTTCACGGCTGAGTTTTACTGCATTTATGAAACTGATTTTTTTTTTTTAGTTAATGTTCTGCATACTGCCTCTTCAGTGTTCACTCTGTATTGAGTTCATTCAGACCTTTACATGTTGCACTTATCACTTTAATAGTTCCAAATACATAGTGAGACTTAACCACTCAAGTTGAAGTGCATCGTGAACAATAGAAAGCACATTGTATTGTCTTTTAGGAGTGCATAACAAGTACATTATGCAATGCTATGAATATGGGATCTGTGATGAAGTTGTAAGAACATTGTGCAGTGAGATTCCTCAGGGTGAACAGAAATATTAATCATACAAAGTCACAGATGAGCATTTTATTTACTTAAGCCACTAACACAGAACAATTCAAGGTTCAATTAACTTGTGTACTGACTAAAGTTTTCTTAGCCAGATGATTTGGAACAGACTCTGCTTCCAAAGCAATCCCACAATTGATTGAGTACAAATATTCCCAGTGCAATTTTTGCAGCAATGCTGACAAGACATTTGGAGTGCCCAAGCATACTGTGGAGAACATGGTTCATTATGGCTGGCATTTCACTCCTTCAGGTTTCCAGGAAAGGAAAAAAAACTCATATCTGTCGAGACTGAGTGGATTTTCCCTTGTTTAATTTCTTTTTATTCCCAGAGGAAAATAATAATGCGAGTGTCCAGAATATGTACAGGCCTTGAGATGCTATGATTCACACATATACTCATGCATCATATGAGCTTGTAGTGCAATTGCAATGCACTCATCGTGCAATTATGATGGGTTAATGAAGCCTGTAATGCTGTTTGAGCAACACTTCAACTGTTAAATTGAACCACAATGGCTTTCACGCCGGATTTCTTTTTTTATGTAACGTCTGAATAATGACTCATCCCTCTAAGTTTTGATATCATTTGTCTTTGTTTTTGTCATCTTATACAATGAAAGATGCTTGAAAAATAAGTCGAGAGTGTGTACTCCCATTCGGTATTCCCGAAGGTTTAACAGCTGAAAAAGGCAATTTAGCAATGCAACTTTCATGTGACGTGACTCACAATGCAGTCTGCTTTTTTGCTCGTGAATAAGTGAATGTATTTATATATAGTTACTTTACACATACAGTTCATTTTTTTCTGACTTAATTTGTGTTTACATAATAGCAACCTGTTAGCTGTGTAGCCAACCACAATATATATTTTACATTAACTTAATTTGTTTAGAGAGGTTTTCTGCAGTTGGCAACATATTGTAAAATATTGGGTTAGTATTTGCTCCAGCACGCTAAATCAACATGTTCTTGTTAGGTATTTTTTTGTGAGGATGTGCCCAGCACTTGAGCATCTCTCTCTTTCTGGTCCTGTGTGCTCATGAACAATTTTTCCTTTCGGCTCAAGGAGTGCGCGAGAGTTGCATTGAAAGAGAGTCGTGAGTCACGGTAAAAGAGAGTCTGGAAAAAAGGAGACTCTTCCTTTTTAAGAGTCGTTGAAAAAAAAAGAACGATTGGTTTGCGTCACTTCTAAAAAGGTACCAGACATGGCTGCGAGGTGATTTCCAGCTCAGAGCCAATAACACGTCACATCAATACGCTTCTGTTAACATTTGTGAACCTGAACGAGAGACGGCAAATACCAGGGAATAATCTTGCTGTGTTCTTTTTTTTTTTAGGCACTTCTGTGTTGCAAGTCACAGCATCTGATGCAGACGATCCCACCTACGGAAACAGTGCCAGAATAGTCTACAGTATTCTACAAGGACAGCCATATTTCTCCGTCGACCCCAAATCAGGTGTGGTATTACTGCATGCTTGGGCGGGGGCGGGGGCAGGGGGGGTGGTGCTTAGACAAAGTAAGTGCACCTGCTCTTTCAAGCATGGTAACTATAACAAGAAATGGACGTCATGACTTTGTTCTAATCTCTGTTGTTTATCTCCTAAAGAGATGTCATTCTGTGAAAATTGTGCACCATGCTCTTCTTTCATTGAACATCCTGTTCTGTTATTGCAGCACGTCTGACACCATAAAAAGCTAAAGCATCCACAGTAGAGTTATGGACTACTCGTACGACTGCTATATTGTTGAACACGCAAACCGCTCTTTGTGAGCCATAACTAACTCCTCAGGGGTCAAAGAACACATTGCAGAGATGCCTTCAGAAAAAAGCCGTTGTTCGCAACCTTTTGTAAGGAGGAGAGAAGGGAAAAAAAGCCACAATGGTAGTAGCAGTGCTCAGTGTTTTAAAATTCCATCCTTTGTCTGAAAGGTCTCTGCTGGAATCTATTAAATGTTTATAAACCTTCTAAAGTGCGAGCCATAGAACTTTTATATGATGTGAGAAACGTGTTGTCGTGAGTGTGTGCATGTGTGTTTATTTCGGATCTCTCTTTGTCTCACAAACGAGTGCACGTTCGTGTCTGAAGTCTCGCTGCTGCTGCTGCTGCTGCTGCTGCTGCTGCTGCTGTGGCTGCTGCTGCTGCTGCTGCTGCTGCTGGATAAACTGAACAACGATCCACTTGTATGAATTGATTCATTGCTGTCTGGAACAACTACCGGCCCCTTTGAGACTACACCGCCCATGTAAAACATGAATTCTTTGCTGAATGAGCAACACAAATGAATTGCTGAATATTTTGACTTCACCTCGAGGGAGAACGGCGGTGGGGATTGATGGAGCAATTTCACAGCGGTGTGCTGAGGCAGAAGCAATGCCAACTTTTGAATGAAAACCCCGGGCTTTCTCACAACAGCGCATGCATTGTCCCACTAAATATTTCTGCTGAAATCTATTTTATATCACGTTTTGACTGTGAAAATGATTATCCTGTCGTAATTCTCTCTCCATTTCCCATATGCGCTGTGCTTGTTGGACACATCCAATGGCTTGTTTTTTGTTTGAGCTGACTCGGCATCTTGTCGGCATTGTAATTCAGCGCGGGGCGTTCAGAGGAGTAGGAGGCTGATCGAAGGCCCAGCCAGCTGCACTCTCTGCGCAGCACATGTATTCATTTATACAAGTCGGCGCTTGTTTTATGCCCCCCGGCAATCCACCTTCCCCTCAAATTAGGACAAGGAACTCCAGCGGTCAGTGGGAAGCGTGCACGTGGAGGAAGCCGCACTCGCATGTGATCTGTAATATGCTAAGCCCGAGTCTTAAAGCAGTGGTGTTGGCATGCCGCCACGTTTGAGCACCACACCGGGGGCGGTCTCCTTATATCCACATGCACCTGGTTTCCACCTCGCCTAAACTGAACAGACACCATCTTAGGGAATTGATATATTGTTAGCAGGATCAACCGCACGCAACGTACGCATGCAAACACACAAACGGACAAATCCACCTCTTTCATATTTGACCTTGGTCTGGTGAATTGTGACTGGTGAAATGTTTTTTACAAGACCCACGAGGTAGAAGGAGAGACCGTTTAAGGACAGAGGGTAATGATAGCAGTTGGCCTGCACATATGGTGCTGAAGGAATCCCCAAGGGATCGTCTCAGACTTGACCTAAATCCTCAGCAAGCAACAAAGTGAACAATTGTACCTGTTTCTTCCCCCTGGCTTAGTGGATCTCGATAACATCATCTCATACCCACCAGCGACTGAAATGACAGAATCACAGAATGCCCTGTCTGAAAATTATATAAAATGGAAAATTGACCACAGTTCCAGAAGATCTCACTTTTCAACCTTAGAACAGGACTTATACAGCACACTGCCTTGGCAAAGCAGTCATGAACTAATGTTTCAGCTCCTGAAACCAAATGTCCCATTTGTTATTTGCCATAGCTGTTAGAACTAAAATACTGTACATTATGTCCTTAATAAACAATAAATATATACTGGTTATGATTTTATGCCTGTAAATCTGCATGGTTTCATCGCCGTTTTTAGCTAAATTAGGCCTACGTAGAAAAAATAATGCATGCAGTTTACTTGAAAGTCACTTAAAGTGACATGGAATAAGCACATTAAAGCTATATTTCAAAAATCTAAATCAGACTTAAACAGGCATGACCACACCTATTCATGCAAGAGCCATATCATTTGACAAGCACTGAGAAATAACAATATCATAACATTTCGCGGAGCTTATTAGGGCTACGCGATACATCATTTCAGCATCGTCATGGCGATGTGCTCATGCGCACTCGTCGCGGACTCAAACAGGTCATGCTACAACATTGTTGCTGCTTGATACAAAAGCAAGGGTCTCATTTTCAATGAATATAATACAGAGTTTCACATTAATTACAGCCTAGTTTTATATAATGACCCATATATATTTTTTACAATTCTCAACGGGTCGGGCAGCTCGGTGTGTTTATGATTAAATTGTAAATAAAAGCACAAAATTGTCTATATAGCCTCTTCATTTAACAAAACAATACAGCCCTAAAGCACATAGCTTTCACATTATGACAATTGAATAATGATTTTCAGTTTCAAACCTCACATCAGACACCGAACCACCACAGCTCCACCAATATTTAACCAAAGCAAAGTCAAATTCTATTGGACATTCCAATTTTAAAGTCATGATAACTAAGGCAGACATGCTAATAGCTCAGTGCAAAAATAACTGAGTTCATACTTCCTAACTCACTAATTAACTCCGAGAACAGCATTAAGGCGGCTTCTTGTCTCCGCTGGAAATGAGATTCAATCATGGATATAAAATTGTAATTGATGCATCTAAGGTGGTGTCATGCAGCATGCAAACAAGGAGAGATAGGGATTTTGGATTAGATTTACTTGGCTGAAGAAATAAATGAGCATGACACAGACTTTGTAAATACAGAAATGTAACTGATGCAACTGATAATGATGGAAGGCCTGCGGGGGGAAGTGTGGGCAGAAGAACACAAATATGTCAGCTTTGCACTGCGTTATAATAGTTTGACATTCCTCGCAGTTCTTTTTCATGAATAATGTCTCCCAAGTTGTGAGTAGAATGGCAGAGTTGTCTGCAAGTATGGGTGATTGACATTCGAATAGCTAATGGAAAAAATTAAGTGCAATTCCAATGATTCATCGTGTCACTACACATTATGTGGTGCTGTGAGAGGTTTATATTTCTATCGCAACCGCTCCGATTGACCAGTGGTGAGTGTGGCCGGGCAACTGGTCGTGTTCATTTATTTAATTAAAAAGTAATTTACTCATGAAGTAAGTAAAAAGAATAAATGCCGAAGTATAAAGCTGAGGAAAAGAAACGATGCATTTAAATGAAGTAGCTGTTTACTATGTCGCAATTTATTTACTCAACCAATATTCTAGTGTTACAATGATAATTGGTCAATGAATGGTTGAATTGTTTCAATCTATCAAAGCAATTGGTCGTAAGTCATAAACAGTATGTACGCCACACAATATAGATGCTCAAAACTGTCAAAAAATACCAACACAAACCTCTTAAAGCATGTGCAGATTTGTGCAAATTTAAAATAAGATGGTGTCTATAGCATTATAAGCACAAAGGTATGTTATTTAGATGTGTGTCTACATCATCCACTTGTTGGCTTCTGAAGCACAGTCCAATTGCACACTAAAGCCACTGATTAAATGGTAAATAATTGTTTAGCACTTTTCTAGTCTTCCGATCACTCAAAGTGCTTTAACACTTCATCATTCACCCATTCATACTGATGGCAGGGGCTACCATGCGAGGTGCCACCTGCCCATCAGGGCGATCTAATCATTCACATCTCATCCAATTTGGGGTTAAGTGTCTTGCCCATGGACACATTGACATGGACTAGGGGAGCCGGGGATTGAACCGCCAATCCTCTGATTGAAGGACCACCCTGCTCTACCACTGACCCCCACAGTCGATTGTCACACATTCAAAATGAGTGGAGACCCTAAATAGTGAAATCACCAGGTGCAGTGTGTGTGTGGCGGGAGAGAAAACGTCCAGACTCCTAATGCAATACCATTTGCTCCCGCCTTTCTACCTGGAGCTACTGCATATGGACACAGCCGTTGAGAATCAAGTCTAGTTTTTTTTTTATTCATCACCAATAAACAGGAAGTAATTTGCTGTTGTCTTAGAAATGGATTTAGAGAGAGACATTTGGGGAAATACGCTTGTTAATTCTGTCGCCAAGAGCTCGATGAGAAGATTGATAAAACTCTGGTGTTTGTATGCTCGATACGAAGCTAGAGTCAGCGAGTGATCAGCTCAGCATAGAAAGAAAGACTTAAAACAGGTGGCGACAGCTGGCCTTGCTCCGTCCGAAGGTTAAAACAAACGTCTGCATGCGAAGAGTGCATCAATCTGCTCAGCTAACTTTTGCACAAAAGTGAACAGGTGCATTTCCCAAATTGTCAAAATGTGCCGTTACATTGTTAACGTGTGTTGCAATTTGCAAAGAAGCTAGTTGTCGATAAAGGTTTGCTACAGGATTGAGTTTCCAAGAACAGCAAGCCATTCTCCCAACTCCCAACACATCAATAACCGCAGCTTGGTGCCTCAGCGTCTGATACCGATCCACGATGCACCCTTTAGCGCCTGTATGTGACGCACCGGGCTTTCAACTAACTCCATCCGCGTCATTATGGACATAATTGACATAGTATAACGTGAGCGATGGTCTGTTTAGGCCAGTCGAATGGGTTGGTCGATGGGACAAACATACATAGGACTTTCAACCCGAAGGCCGCTGTTCTTTCACGTCAGTCGATAGGAATGTGACTGGTCAGTCCCGCGAGTCGCAGGTCACGTGAGTCGCTAGTTAGTCAAGTTAACGGTCTAACCTGATGGATTATGTTGCCTAAAACCTAACTTCCTGTGAAGACTGAAGTTTAATTTGAAAAGACACTTTGCCTGTAGGGAGCATATATTGACATTTTGTCCCTGACACTTACAAAACTGTTGCTGGAGGGGTACGTATTTGAAGCTTGAAGCTGGTTTACAGCTCAGGGCCCCTGACCCGGCCTGGGTATTTGCCGAGTCTGCAGTGAGAACGTGTTGACAACAGCTACAAATCCTTTCAGGTTGTCCTTTAAGAAGGACCCTGAACACCCTACTTGCTGCTTGTGTTGTGACTTGTCTGGGGATTTCGGTCAATAACGAGAGCGGATACACAAGGACAAGGTGTATTAGACAGACAGACTGAACCTCAATCTGCTCACCGAGTGTAAAGCCCACCAGGATCAAAGTCACATATGGTGGCCGGATGTACATTTGAAAGGTTTCCTCTTTTTGTTTGTCTGACAGCACTTACAATACTAGGTTGCCACATCACCAGCCTAGTTTAGCTAAGTGACATGCTAACTGTGTTATGAGCATTCGCTGCAATGGATTAACTTGATCACTTGGTTTTCAAATCTCAAAACTGCAAGCCGGCAGTTTTAATAAGCACTTCCCATATCTCAGCAAAAGCACAACTTAGACGGCGGCTGCATTCATCCTTTTTATTGTCGGGTCATAACTCCTGTCTTTCCCATCACCACCGTGCATCTGTCACTTGCCCGCAGAGGCATCAGGGTTTTTCCCTCTCGGGTCTCACAGTCGAATGCTCTCGCCAACCCCACCTCACATCGGCACTGGCTCACACACAAAGAAACGCGACACCGCAGAACCCCTAAGTCCCTTTTGCATTCTAAATAGGCTAATTTCTCTGCTGATCTGGGATTTGGGAGTGTTCGAGTTTATTGAAGGAGCTGACACAGATCAAGACATTTTTTTGTGGTTCATGGATTAAGTCTTACCTCTGGTATGAATCAAGGAAAAAACTGCCACTTTTGCAATCAGTAAAAGACTCTTGAGCAGACCAACCAATTATTCTCAATCAGATATGTACTCCGATACATAAGTAAAAAAGAAGAGGTTTTGCTGTTATGATTTATGTGATTTTTATAGCCGCTGCTGTTCGTGTTATCTACAATGTCTCCAGAAATGCTGCAAGAGTGCAGGCATGCCGGGATAACATCGTATTGGATGAGCCAAAAAGATTCCTGAAGCTGGAGATTGAAGAGTGCTTTAGTAATCTCCTATAATCCTTTTTGTTCACCCAGGAGATTGTCCTCCTTTAGAAGTTTGCAGCCAGACAAAGAGGTGGATAGCGCGATGGTATCAACTCTAATAGACTGGGGAGGTTGAGGAAAAGGCTAGCCACCTCACTGTGTCAAATGGGCCCAGGTTCAAGGAAGTCAGCTCCTTCTCAATTATTTTCTAAATTAACTCACAAGCTCCATAGAGATTTAGTGGAGACTATCGGAGGTATTACGGTTCAGAAATGGTCGGGAAAGGCAGTTCAAGGGTGTGATCCTCATGTCAAAGTACTGGCATACCTCTCAGATGCCGGAGAATACCCTAGTGGCATTTCATGGAATGTTAAAGAATTGAATTGAGGAGAGAACGTAGTTCAGTTGTCATGTAGCTGCACTGCATCAGCTGTGAATGTGTTCCTCACAAATCTCTCCTCCTGTTGTTTGCTTTTTTTTTAATAGTCTGAAACAGCAGAGCTTCTCATTTGTTTGTATGAGGACAAATGATTGACAGAAGATCATCCCCACTGGTGTGGGAAACAGTAGAATTCCCAAAGCCCCCCAAAAAAGAAGACCTCATACTTTTAGTGTTTGCTCATCGTTCCTAAACCCGGCGCAGTGAAATATTGCTCAGGAGCGCTGCGCCATCATGAGTAAAGGCGTAATAAGAGACTTGAAAGGTCAGATCATCTGTCTTGCTGTTGTTTAATGGAAAGTGTGGCCACTCGCCAAAGTCTGGTGTGTCTCAAGGACCCCAGGTTAAGTAATGCTAAGACTCCAGTTAATAACAAAGGGCTTCAAATAGAGTTTGCAGAGCTCGCGTCATTACAGGAATGTGGCTGCAAGCACTTTGATTAGTTTAGAAACCATGAAAAGAAGTGGATCCATGCTGAGACCTGACATTTAAAAACAAAAACAGAAAAATACAAAAAAAAAAAAAAAATGCTTGGGCTCTGTTTTTCCTGGAAATATTTCCCAACATATGTGGAGTCGTGGCAATGGAATTCTCTACGGTAACGTAAAAGATAATGCATCCTTTTTATAAATATTTAGTTATCACTGTCTCATCATATTTTTTTTATTTGTGATAAGGCAGTTTTGTAGGGTCAAATAAAAACTTTTGGGATGTCCCAATCAAGTATTCTTGTCCCTCGATCCTGATCAGAGTCATTTAATATTGAGTACATGCTGATACTAACTCCATACCCGATACTTGTTTTCCTAAATAATACAGCTGCAGAGTGCAAACTTCAAGAACATTAAAGTTATTAAAATCAATCAGTACTTATAAATAAAGTACTTCATGTTTTTCTACAAAATAACAAAGTATATAATAACAAACCCTCTCCTTGATTTATTTGGCCTCGTTGCTATCTTGAGGGAATTTCTCGCTCCCTTTCAAAAGTGAATTAACTCTATCCGTCGAGTGTTTATTTCTGTCGTCTGTGCGTCTTTAGTGCGCATTTCATTAATAAATTCTTATAGGATTTCTGCTCTCAGTGCTTTTGTTGACCTTGCGTCGGGCGCGGTGAGTATGGTCGGCGCTCCCCCGACTGTCTGTGTTGTCTGCCGTGAAACACCACACACAAAACAGAAGGAATTCTCTCACTGAGCTGAACTATAACAAGTGCACATAATACGGATACAAAAAACAGATCGTTGGTATCGGACAGCCCCAATCTTTATTAATATCTCTATGAATTGTTTTCAGGCTGAAGTGAAAAGACTCAGCAACTGATGAGCACATCTTATGATGCACACTTTAAACCACTTGCATTGAGTCCATTATTATTCATTTATTTTATTGTTTTATTTTTCCTGCAACAAGAAGACAGCTAATGCAGAATCTTTTGAGATCACAGAGAATAGATAGATAGATAGATAGATAGATAGATACTTTATTAATCCCGCAAGGAAAAAATGTTTCGCTACAGCAGCAGCATTTATACATACAGGTAAGAACAATATATACAAAAAATAGAATAGAATAATAAGAAAAATAAGAAAAATGCACAATATATACAACAAATAGAATAGAATAATAATATTAAATTAAACTAACTAACAAAACGAAACAGTAGTGCAAAGATGTCACAAACAAACAAACAGCAGTGCTATAGTTGAGTGGTTGAATCCCAATACTCCCAACATGTGCGTTTAACTCATAGTTCTGGCATCGCCACCAGGGAGGGCGGCATGTTAATCTGCTCCGTCACCTCAGACAGAGCTCAGTCCGCCATGTTCTCCTCAGCATTCGAAAGCCAGAATGTTCCAAAGTATTATTCGCCATCAACTCGCAGGTCAGTCCTCTCCCATTTAATTAGGCTAATCACTCAACTAGAACTAGAGTTACAATATATAACCACCGTCATTACTTTTCGAGGAAGAACTAATTATAATATTGAACAATCAAATGAATAAATGAAAAGTGCAGAGGGAATGATATAAATGCAATGAAATATTTTTTTTAATATCGTGTCGGAGAAGAATCTACCTGGCAGTCAAAGTAAATGAGTTTGCTTTGATATCTCCTGGAATAAAGCCCTGGAACACATTAGTGTCTGCGTAGCTTGCTGCCCCACTTAACGGTTGTTCTTTCGCAAGCAGAACTAAGACACATTAAATCACACCACACGAGTAGTCGACACTATCAGAGCTGGTGCATAAAACACACTGAATCACCACAATGTTTGAAGGTAACTCACAAAGAAAGTGGATTAATCTTGTTTTGCTTTATCTCCCAACATCCAACAACTCGCACTTCTGTATAGCCTTAAAGAGGAATCTGAGGACACGCAGTATACTGATGTTGTACATTAAAAAAACAGTCAACTGATCCTGTCTATTTTTATGAAAAGATAAAAACTCTATAAAACATCAGCCACTACAGGAACATGAACAAGAGGAATCGATAGGTTAGAGTGTATTCACACCACTGTGGATGCAGCGGTGGAGAGTCTATTCACAGCTCATTCATGAGGACTCCATCGCCATGTCAGGTCATTTTTTTTTTAAAGGTTACATTGTGAAGATTACCAAAGAATCGGACATTAGGTCAACTCAAATGCAAATTTTAGCAGAACACTGACAGCTTCTGCTCGTATCACTCTTTTTTTATTCATATTGCCTATGATAGTTTGACTTTACTGTATTTATTCTGGTCTATAAAGCTATAACATAATTCCTGTTTTTTGTTCATTTGCTGCTGATCAGTTCAGGTTCACAAGTCTATGGGGCCTCAGCCGCAGTTCAGCGTGACAGATGATGAGTAACTTAAGATCCCCTGGATTTTAATACTGTTGGCTGCCTTGCTCCTTGACCCACTTTTAATGATTATTCTGCCTAAGGCGAGTGGATTAGTTCTGTCTATAGAGTCTTGAAGAAAGAAAGAGGAAATTGACCTCTTGTTTAACGCAGCTATAGCTGACTCTTTGGTAAAATTAGGAAATCATGAAACTGCATTCATTCACTCCAAAATATATATTATTTAATCCTGTGAATGTCAAGCTATTAGGGTTTGGACTGGGAACCGAGCAATAACAGAATATTTGGTATGAACGATACATTACTGGGTCAGTCATCTGAATTGGTTAATGATGTATCTCAAATGCATTTTTAAGAAATATAGACATGCTGTGCATTTTTCTTTCTACAGTTTTTACAGAAAATATGTTAAATGAACTACTTAAAAAGGCTTTAGATGGAGTTGTCAGATATAATTACTTCACTCATCTATACTTAGGAAAACTTTAAAGACCATTATGCTTAATGTATGGAAAACATGTGAGAGGATTAGTCTTCTGAAAGGGGAACACCACCTAAATTAAGATGAGCTTCTCCCTCTCAAAGCCAGAAACTAAAGGAGTAAATCTCAAACTTTTGATGTCATCAAGTATAAAGTCTGGCGCTGCTCCATATACAGTGAATGTGGGAGACTGATTTTATGGACCCACAGAATCTTTGTTTTCTTTTTCATACCCAAATAAGCTTTCAGTTCTCAGTTCTTAAACTGAAAATGTACCCATATACTAAGAACATTTCCCTGGGTGCTCTCAGTGTTATCCATAATATATTTTACATTTTGTATGTGTCCATGGAGTTTATGCTTGATGGCATCACAAATTTGAGAACACGTGTACATATAGTAATAGTGAGGGGGATATTTTGCCTGCCAAGAGTAAGTAAACATGCAGCCATGTTTGTGAACAGGGCCAGTTGCAGTCATTTACATACATACATCTTGCTTCCCAGAGTAGAATGCAAATTAGCAGTGGGAGAGGAGTAAGAACATACCACAAAGTGGCAGCCTCCGGTTCTTAAAACGTGAAACCAATGCTGAAGTGCCTTAAACTTGCATTTGGGGTGACCCCAATGGCGGCATTGTGTTTTCCTAATTAAAACACACAAAATGTTACACGTAATTGTAACATTTTGGTCACCTAAACATGACTTTTTCAGCCTTTGGTTGTTCTTCGCTCTACCCTCTCGTGTCACATCTGGTTCCCGTAAACCAACATGGTGATGGCCAAAAAACAAGATGGCGATGGCCAAAATGCTGAACTCCATAAACGCAGTCCATTTACCGTCGTGATCAACATCATTCTTTTTCCTGTCAGCTCTTACTGCTCCTGGTCAGCCGCTGTGTATTATTGAATGGTTCACAAGTTCACAAGTACATGAGTTCAATGGTTGCCAGAGGGTCTTGTCTCTGGGGAAAAGCGAGGTATCCAATGAACACTGATGTTACTGGTAGAACATATTAAATCAGGCCCCATGTGGTGATGTGGTTTCAGGAGCTAAGATGGCAAATTAACCCTCGAGCACAGACATAGACACACAAAAAACTAACAAAGACAGACATGTTAGGACTCCACACAAAGACACACACACACACAGACAAATAATGTGTGCAATACATGCAGCTATTATATTCTATAAATCACCTACACAAAGAAAATACTCCGACTGACTTTTTGGCTTATTTCTGTTGTTGCAATTTACCTGTGTACAGTTTCTCTGTAGCGGGCAGAGGTGCAGTCATATATCACTGAGTTAGCATTGTGAAAGTTCATGGTTGTGTTTGCTGTGTTATTGTTGTAATAAATGTGATTGAGGGGGTGCCTTAGAAAGTTGCATTCTGCCCCGATCCAAGGTTGCATAGTCATTTCCAATATAATGAAAAGTGAGGAAAGCCTAACCTTGACAATGAAAGACCAGGAGAATCAAAAATGAAAGAAGCACAGTTTAATGGTGTTAGTTTTTAAAGGAAAGTGTGATACGGTGCTGTGCAGGTAGTCCATAACTGGAAGAGGATTTGGTGGGGAAAATAGTGGGACAATAATAGTAACATCTCGACAATAATAGTAACAGAGTTATCTTCAATCTATCAACTGTGATCTCTTTTTGTGTCTTCATCCCAAAAGATTTTCTTCTTCTTCTTTTTGGTCCGCTTTACTTTGCCAGTGTCTTGCTGTTTTCATTCTCAAAATGCCCAGCTATATATTCAGCGGTGGTATATGTATCTTACTTTATTAGTTGGCATTAACTGTAACCTGATTATTAAAATGTCCGGTGCCATTAGTGAGCTCATCCATACCTAATTTTCACTCTAATTTGTTTCCCTCCACCTGTCCAGGAATCATCAGGACGGCCTTATCTGACATGGACCGGGAAGCCAGAGAACACTACACTGTTGTAATCCAAGCCAAAGACATGGCAGGCCAGGTCGGAGGCCTCTCCGGCTCCACCACCATCAACATCACTCTGACAGACGTCAACGACAACCCGCCCTTGTTTCCCCAAAGTGCGTATACATTGTTACCTGAAAACGACAAACAAAAAGCAGGCTATTTTGCAGAATAATCAGTAAAAAAAAACTTCAGTTAAGTGAACAATTATTAGGTTGGCAAGACGCTGCATTGTCTTTGGCCATAGCTTCTATTTGAAAACTCTAACGCAAACTAGCCACAAAGCTAATTTAGCAAAAATAACCAATGGTAATGTTAATGTGTTACTACTAACCTATACATACACAGCTTATGTTACATTAAATGGCCCAGCTGTGGCTGGAAATTGGAAAAATACAACATTTTAACCCCCATTAGGACCTCCCATTATAGAGGCCTGAGGCACAACCTAAACAGAATTTCCAAAAAGAGTTCTGTGTTGTATTTCCCTTTTGAAAGTGGACTAGAAGACATGCTATTTGTAAAATCATTCACGCGATACATCTGCACACGGAAGACAACCAGATTATTGCTGTTTTTGCTGCTTGAATGAAAAGAAGAAACATCAACAAGTTCAGTATTTGCAGGGACGAAATTCTTTTAATTATAATTTGTTCACGCATGCAATGATTAACCATATATCAATCCGGGAGGGTTTATAGAGCAGATCATGGATTATTGAAGCTTCCCCTCATAGACCACTTTAGCATCTCTCACTGTGATGTATTATACTTCATTATTTTGTGACTCAGTGGTCTAATATTGCATTTAAATGTTTCCATAATTAGCTAAATTAGACTAGCATTCATCAAAACCCTCTGTTTTGCAGTCCAAATTTCCTCCATTTTTAATAATAAAAATAAGTAATGATAAAGTTGTGACATGTTCTCTTTGAAAGTGCCCTACCAAGCACAATCCCCTCCCGGGCTTGCAGATTTTAATTTTGTGCTGCAGTGAAAACCATCAACATTGTCTGAAGTATCCTCTGCCTCAGAGTTTCATCCGCGCCATTGCAGTGCTACGGCACGAACCTCCGTTTAGCATTTAATGTCAGTCGTGGCACTGCGGACTATTTTTAATGACATTCCCTTAGGCACAAATGGTGTCAGAATCAAACTGCTTAGCTAAGCCCTGTTAGAAGACCATTCAGACAACGACGTGGGGCTAGTCAGCTTCGGTTTTAAATTGTTGTTGTTTTTTTTCCCCCATCTCTAAATGCGTACACATCAATGTTCATCCACAGAAAATTACCAGCTGTACGTCCCTGAATCAGCTCAAGTTGGGAAACCGGTGGGGAAGATCAAAGCCAATGATGAGGACCTTGGCATCAATGCAGACATCAAGTACAGCATCATTAATTCGGAGGGGGCCAACATGTTCTCCATATCCACGGAAAGGGACACGAGAGAGGGCATCATCAGCCTCAAAAAGGTAAGAACATGATGTCTGCAACAAAGCAATGTGACCCCTCTGGAAAATATGTGAGGAAATAGCCTTGTTTACCAGTCGTCCTTAGACACTGACTTAAAAAGGGAAATAGCACACTCATTTTCATGTTCATACTTGTATTTTATGTTAAAAAAAAATCATTTTTCTTATACTGTCTGCCTGAATATACCTGTATTCACCCTCTGTCTTAAATGCTCTGTTTTAACGTCTGGGCTTGTTTCAAGAGGGGGTCTTAAAGAGACAGTCTGCTCTGCTTGGCTTGTGAGAAAAATATGGTGCACCTTTGCAAAAGTTGTCTTCTTTCAATTTGTGGGTTGGTGGGCACTCAGGATACACAACTGTATGTGCACAAGACAAAAAGTGAGTTTTCCATGATATGCCCCCCTTAAAAGGGTGTATTCTGGAGAGTTTTGACCACATATGCTGCTGTAAAGCAGGTCCTTCATATCAAATAATTAACCACCATATGAGGACACTCATGCATGCACAATGCTGCCATATGCAGAGAGTGGTAACAGTTGGTGGAAGTAATGTACCTTAAAAAGGTAGCTATGCTCCAATAAAAGAGGAGTAGAAGAAGAAAAGTGACAGCTGATGCACACTGTTCCAAAAGATCTAAATAATTCTAAACAAACAGGCCGTATTATGGTTTAGTAGGAAGAAAAGGCATCGGAAGTATATGCAATTTGGTAGTTGAGTTTAAATCAGATAATTTAGTTTACAATAAAAACTTCACAGGGTTCTAACTTTCCATATGCAGTTAGACGAATCATGCACCGAAATTAGATTTCTTATCAACAAACATGGCATTAAGCTGACAGCTCCAGTGTGCTAATGATATTTCCCCACGATGCCTTCCCCCCACCCCCCCCTACCCACCTCCCCCCAACTGACAGCCTCTGAACTACGAGAGAAAGAAGACCTACACTCTCCACATTGAGGGCACGAATACACATGTGGATCCTCGTTTCTCCTATCTCGGCTCCTTCAAAGACACGGCCACCCTTAAAATCACCGTCGGGGACGTGGACGAAGCCCCAGTCTTTTCTATAGACCATTACATCATGGACGTGTACGAGAACTCGCCGAGTGGCACCGAGGTGGGCGTTGTAACGGCTCGAGACCCCGACAGCAGGAACAGTCCTGTCAGGTAAGACACTTTAACTCCTACATTTACAATCCGCGGAAAATATTACAAATATTCAGAGGCAGCGCCGCTCTGTCGGCATACTGTCTTATTAGTTGTGCACCATTGGATATAATTGAAGATCTACAGTTACTCTTGTTAAGAAATATCAGACTAGCCCACTGCAAAAGCAAAGGGTGAGAGTGGAGGTTGCTAATATTATGGGGCTTATTTTAGGGCTCAGTGCTCTTACAGATGGGACTGGCAGCCAATGTACCGCCCTCACTTTGGCAACTAATTAGTTGCCAAAAATATATTTTTTTTTTAGAAACACACTGGTCTCTGGCAGATGGATTTCGAGAAAATTCTCCAAAATACTGGTTACCATATCTATTGAAATGAGTTTTTAAAGCGTACGTTCGCCATGCAAGAATGTTGGTGATGAGACTCAAGACCATTTCTCGCCAAATTGCTCATAGCGTTATTGGGAATTGCTCGCTTATGTATTCATGTATTCATCTTTTGATCAGAGTTTATTTTCTGGCATTCAGGTTTACCAGTGAGATATCTTTCGCTGCAAAAGAAGTGAGGTGCTCTAGATTCGCCCCTCGAGGTTTAAGTCTAACTAATAAGATTATATCTGGTACAAGAAATGTTTGTCGAACTAAAACTCCAATTTGCATGTCATATCTCTGCCCCATATAATTGTTCATCTTTTTCATATGTTCAACATATGCAGTAGCCTCTGTTTTTTTTTGGTCTTTAAGCACCATATGACAATTCTGATTCTGCCAAATTGAGAATTTTTCAGCTGGCTTTGAACTACCACTGTAGAGCATAATGTCAAGTAGATGTACTGCATTTTCTTGAGCAGGCCTGTGGTTGTTCCCTGCTCCTTTAACGTTCCACATACCCTCTAAAAATCAACAACATGCATTGTGTATCCTTCTCATTTCTTTTGGCATCATCAGTTAGATCGTTATTTTGTCTGCAAGTCTGTAAAGTAACCCGGAGCGGTACAACCGCTTAGCATATTAGTATGCGCTCTAAACACATGCTTGTGAATTGTTGAACAAGATTGATATTACCCTTAGGCAGTGGGCTAATCCTAGCTTTTGTAGCTCTGCACAGGTACCGTCGCTCTGTGACATTGCACTCAGGCTTGTGTTCATTTGAATTCCCTCAACGGCCCCGGCGTAAATGATGGAGTAGCTGTAAGCAAGGATCTCCTCCTGAGATTAAGTTTCGCTAATATATCATTACGACACAATTATCTGTTGCTATTACATGTTATAGGATCACAGGAAAAGACTTCGCCAAAGGCTGCAGAGCCCAGGGGTGTTCTTACCGGCTTATTACCGCACTACCACCCTCCCTGTTTTGGACAGGTGAGCGCTGCGGCACTCGATATTAACGTTCAATTTCCAATGCGAGGAAGACGCGGGGTGAAAAATATTCTTGGGAATCTTAAGACTTTGTGAAGGATTCGCTGGAACAAGGAGGTAATCTGCATATGAAAGAGTTTCCTTGCTCTCCTTGTGGGATACGTCCTCCTCGACCATTCCTGCAGCTCTTCGCTCCCAACGTTCACCGAATGGAGACGAAGGCAGTATTTCCATGACAGCCTCTTGAACCCGGAGGAAAAAGGGAAGCTAAACAACTGTGCCACTGTTCCCTGTGTTGGGATCAGAATGCAAGAGGGAATGCTGCTCCCTTTGATCATCAGAAGTCTGCCCATGCGTGCAATGAAATAAACATGTTGTTGAAGTGACATTTCAAACGTTGGTCTGGAATTGACATCTAAATACCCGAAGAAAGCCGAGATGGCTCATTACCTCTGGTTGACATTATCATCAGAGCAGTTGTGAAAACATCTTGGCCGGACTACTTTTAAGTCGGGCCCGTCTTCAGCTTCTATTAAACCGATTGTCCGTTTTCCTTTTTCAGTGGAAACAGCTGTAATATCATGTAACTGATGAAAGTTGTGCATTTTGAAAATATAAAATGTGAAATACCCCGGCGTCACTGCTACTTGATTTGATTATAGTTGCCTATGCAGAGGACTAACTACCCAGATCTGGTTGACCAAGAGCAGCTTCTGGCAGTCTGTCTGAGGTAAATGGTTGTAGCCTGAGCTACTCCTAGCTATTTTACAGAGTTTCCTGTCAGGGAAATACTCTGAGTGGCTTTTAGTTTCCTACGCAGCGTACTATATATGTCTAGGGCTTTTATTGTGAAAGGTAAGAACAGAAAGAGTGGATCTGGTCTGCGCACGCCTTTATCAAGGTTAAAAGGAGTAATACAAAAGTTGTACACCACATCTGACATATATTTTCATATATTTCCATCTTACAAGCCTCCTAACTGCAGGTCGGATCGACCAGTCAGCCTGTTTGATGGGAGGGCTGCATGGCGTGTTGTCGAGAGTTGGAAAAATTGCCTTTCCTATTTTTGTCTCAGAAGTTTGTTTTTGTGTTGCGTATTAAGCACTACCACCTCGCTGGGCTGCATTTCTATAGGCTTTTAGTCTGTTTGATGTTCAGTGCACTCTGAGGCCACACTGAAAACAAAGTACTTCAGTTTGAATTTCCTATATTTCCCAGAATGCCAGAGTAAGGGGCTATTACCTATGGAACATACGGGAAGATGTACACAAGCGTCAGTTCTTGTTGTCCGAAAACCTGATGTTAACTTGAGAAAAGAAAAGATATTACTGAAAATAAATCACCAGATAATCTTAAAATGAGTACGATTCATCACCAGAAGCAGTAATTAAAGTGTTGTGGTTTTTTTCCCCTTCAAGTCAAAAATAACAAGTTTTTCATCATGACAAAGCAAATGCTTAGCACCTAAACTCTTTTACTGCTGGAAAGCCTTCACGCTCTTATGAGCCTGAGCTTTTAATAAATCATGACAGCATTTCTACCGAGGCTGCCGGGTACACTTGTAAGCAATCCAAGCTAAAAAGAAAATAGTTTATTATTTCAAATAAATGCAATCCTGGCATTAATACCCCTATACCATTCCCATCTCTCATGCCAATTGAAAATTGTCGACTTAGCTATATTACTCAGGAGAATGAATGAATGTCGGATTAAAGGTGTAAATAGGTCATTAAGAGATAAATTAGGGAATACACAGTCAATGCTCATTTCGTGCTTGAACTCATGAGGGGAGCAGCTGAGCCCATTTCTGCTTTGTATGCCACAGGCTGCTTTGCGTCTAGTTGGATAACAGCGTTGCTAGAAAGCCATTACAACAGTGCAAACACTGCCAGCGGAACATTGCCTTTTGTCATTATTAAATATTGAAGATAATTGCTCTTGACTCATAAATATGTATTTTCAGAACATTCTTTCAAGACCTAAAGTCCATTTAAAAGCAGCAGGAATTATTCTCTCTGTGTGCTACAGGACTTTGAAAATCAAAACAGTGTAAGAGCATCCCCCCTTCAACTTGTGCTGCGTCTGCACTTTATTCATTTCACCACGCGGTTTTTGGTTGTCTGGATCTCTTATCGTTAATGTAAGGTTTTGTTTTCTGGTTTGACATATTTAATTACCAAATATAATATAAAGAAAAGTAAGTAAATACGTGATTTCTATGGCTTCTGTAGAACTGGTGAACTAAAGCCAGGACTGAAGAACCAAGTATTATTTGTCTTAAAGGGGCGCTCTACCGTTTTTCTAAAAAGGTCAGTTTACTAGTAATGAGAAAATAATTAACAGTCTGAGAAAACAGCCGTATAATGTCATCTGTGGCTCTAAAGGGAGCTTTAATAACCATGTCTGGAAAAAAATAACTGATATCATCATAAAGTTATCTGTTGAGCTTGAGCAGTGGGTCAAAAGACCTGAAAAAGTTATTTTTTCAAAGTGGACATAATGCAGTTGTAAAAGTACATGTAATCACCGTGACAACAGCATCCCAGTTACTGTATGAATCAATGTGAAGCGGTGCAGTCGAAACAACGGTATATATAGTATAAGACTATGTAAACATACAGTAAAAAACATTAGTTTTCAACCACATTTCTCTCAATTTTAAACTGATAAAATTGTTCACCCAGTAAATCAAGAACAATCCTGCTTACTGAGCACCACCACCTGCTTGCAGATTATCCACTGCCACCTTGATGACCTCTTGCCTAAACTCTTTCACTTTTTCCATCGCTGTGCTTTCTGCATCTGGAGTGGATACATAAGATCAAGTTTTCTTTTCCTAATAGGTACTTCTTGGACAGCAAAGAGGAAGGAGTGAGGTACTTCAGAATCGATGAAAGCAGTGGACTTATACGGACGACGCAGCCTCTGGACAGAGAAGACATGGCTTGGCACAACATCACTGTGATGGCCTCGGAGGTTGGTAGGTACCCCGCTTGCTTTCCATAAACAGAATGTTTACAAGAGGGGGGGTTGTTCTCACATGAGTGGGAGGTTTTCTTGAATGTCCCGCCATGTTGACATGCTTCTTCTTAGTTCCTGTTGAACAAACAGATTCCGATTTCATTTTTTGCATAATTTATGAAAGTCTTGAGACTTGGAAAAAGGTTCTAGTTCTGCCTCAGTGCTTTCATGAAATCCCAATTTTTATGGAAATGTAGAGACACTATTTCATCATGTTTAGAGGATCTTTATCTTTGACTTATCTATATATTTTGGAATTTAAATTCAAAATCACTGTGCATACGGCTCCCTTCACCTTCTGACATATACATATTTACAAAGCCAGTATATACAGTATGTTTGACACCTTCGGGCACTGTAGTAAACACTTGAAATACTATTATCCAGTTGCCTGAGAGAGGCAGTTAAAATAGATTGCTTTGCTTTTCCACACTCATCTTGTTTAGCCTCGAGCTAATGGGAGACATTGTAAATCGTTATCAGAATTGCATTGAAATCTAGGGCGAGCTTTGTGCCACGACAGCATGATTTAAAGAATGGAAATTCAAAAGTAATGATAGGTGCTAAAGTTCTACCCAGAGGGTGTTTCTTTCCCACCTTCCCCACAAGATAACAAGACACCCCGGGGGGATCATAGAGTCAGAGAGCAGTCTGGGTTCAAAATCATGGCGAGTAAAATTGGAGTCAAAATCAATATCAACAAAAGGAGCGATCCATAAAAAGGAATGACTTTATGAATCTCCACTGCACACCGTCCCGTTACCTACAGAATACAACCACCAGCACCGCTTTGCTATTCCCTTCATCGTTCTGGCTGAAATTCACATGGACAGGAAACGATGCATGTTAACGGACACGCATCCACTGCTGGCCTCTCACAGGCCAATTCACACTGGACTGGATGTTGGCCGTCGATAGCGCCGCTTACCGCTTGCAATCTCTTTCTATATCCACAAAATATACTGGGCTAGTGATACAACAGCGCAAACGCGCCCTATAGTTTTGCAGCCGATTGCGATTTCCCTCCTCGTGGCCTTTGCGGCAAGAACACGTGGGCAGAACAATGGCAGAGAGAAGAAGGGAAAAAAAGACATTTTCAGACAGCGAGCTACAGGTTTTGACCCAATATTATCCCATGTGCTTCAGTTACCGTCAACTCTCTAATTTCACCGTAACTGCCTGTGGCTGTTTGCGCTGATCTTTGTGATTGGACTGTTTTTGCGATGAGGCTCATTTCTGTAAAAAATAAATAAAAAGGAGAACATTTTTGGGGCCAAAAGCCTAAAATACGGAGGAGCATGGGATTCGAGTTAAGGACGCATTTCACCCTTTGAGGCTTACACGGTTTCTTTTTGTCTCATTTGTGCAGGTTTAGCTTTTTGCAAAAGCCTCTCAATCATTTAGGGATTCGCCCCTCAGTCATTCTGCCAATTACACATTTGGACAGAATGCACAAATACAAGGGCCATAAGCGTTCGGGCCCTTAAAACTGTAATAACTTCTGCTGCCTGCAGCTATTCGGCTAACCAGTTCAGTATCATTACTTTATCTCTGATCATTCCTCTAACTCTAACTAGTCTGCTGAATTGTATCTAAGGATCACAGTGAAGAGACTTTGTGCAGCCCAGTCCACATACGGGCTTATATTCAGCTTATTTTCTTGACTTAAAAACTGGTAAGACTCAGTGTTTTGGCACATAGTTACTTTGTTCAATATAGCTTATTTATGTGGGTAACGTATGATTATTTAAATGGTAAAGTAAATACAGTTTTCAACAAAGAAAAGTATTTGTATGATGACATCATGATTCTTAATCATTAACACAAGAGGTCAATTCTGATTAAAACGTCCATCTCTTGTAAATAGTTAACTTTTTTGGAGCTGCGAGATGTTTTAATAGCATTGTGAACAGTAACACCACACTCGCTGACGGTATTTAAACGCAGCCCACTAACAGATGAGTTAATAGCCAAAGTAACAATTAAAGTCTGGAGAAAACAAGGATGAAGGAGTTCATTTGCATATTGATTAGAATGTATACAAATTACACTAGAGTGTATTTTTCTTATAATTAACTACAAAATCAAATTAGTCCCAATTGTTTCAATGTCCTTCCCTACATTGACAATTAATTAAATCAATGCAGGCCCGGCTAAATTCAGGAATTGTTATCAGGTAACTTGGGTAATTTGTTATCACAATTAGGCGAATCTCTTGCCAACCGACAGAGGTTCTGCATGCTAATGGTTCTTTATCTCCTCGCCTCTCCTTCGTATTCATGGATACAGTTACATGCCAAGACATTGTCTGAAGCGGAACAATACATTTATACGACTCCGAATGAGCAGGGACACACAGTGTCACAAACCATCACCCTCTGATGGAGATGGGCCGCAGTGAACGGGTGAATTAAAGCATGAATATGTGACTATTAACACTTTTAATAGTTCTATTGTTGGTTCTTGGATCCCCTGGTACTTAACTTCTAAAAGCACAAAGAGCCGTCTCATTGGTGCAATGTCAGACCTTCTTTAGACGCTGACAACACACCACGTATGGAAAATTTTATGCACAAGTAAAAAGCAAACAAAAACCTGGAAACATTAATTTAATAGAAAGACTGCCGCACCTGCAGGACTTTTTTTTAAATTTTTTTTATTCAAGGACGTTTTTGCTGAGCGAGCATGCCATTATGCAGCGATGTCCTGCTCCACACTCGCCCTGTAAAACATACTCACACCTGGAAGCTACCCGGTGAAACCAGTCCAATGCTTCGTGGGTGGAATGCCTTGCTCCGGGGCCCTTCAATAATACATCTGAAGCTGTGGAGAAAAGTCGTGGGAAACCTTTGCCACGCCGAGGGGCAAATTTACCAATGGATTGTTTGCAGCCGCTAAACTCGTGCAAATAAGACAAAAAGAAAGTGTGTCGGGCTCAAAGGGCAAAATGCAACCCCAACTGCACTGCCAAGCAGAACTGTCCTGCTCCTGTGCTGTTTCCTGGTATTTAAAGAAGGTAATATTCATAAATTTTTGTGCAAACCCCCCCCCCCCCTTTTTTTCTTCTTTACAAATGAGCCTCATCACGATCGCAGTCCAGTTCACACAGTCCAGCGCTGATAGCCACGCGCTGGTACAGTGATAGTATTTGCCACAGCATCTCTTAACCCCCACATCGTTTCTGCTGCCGTGGGATCGCTGCATGTATTTAATAAACAAAAAAAATGTCTCCAAAAACTTTTAAATAAGAGAATGTAATTAATATTTTTTCTCAGTAATGACATAATATCGCACCCACCCGCACATGTGTACTCTGTAACGCAGAGGTGCATGCGGGGCACAATGAGAGGAGGGAAGTGAAATGAGGCTGAAGCCTCCTGTGAGGCCGACTCTCGGCCCTCACGACCGACTCATCGGCCTCAAGGGCATTTACACTTAATTGTATTCAAATGAAAAATAACCTAAACATTTCTCTCCCACGTCTCGGAGCACTTTAGCTTGACATTACTGCCCTCGTGGCACTGCAATGCTTCACGGATATAGGTGTCCAGCGCATGGCACGTACCGCAATAAAAAAATAAACGTGATTCAACGGCGCGAATCGCAATTTAAGTGTTAAATCATCGAATTCAAACTACGTTCACGTACTTCAGTGAATTAGTAGGCTATGTTGTTGCCATTAGGGCTGCTACTTTATATTAAAATGAAGGAGGGCAGGTCATTTGGTTTACATGCTTCATGAGTTGCTCATGCAAGGGGCAAATAATGCATCACGACCCGGCACACCAAATGGGACGCGAAAATGCTGCACGAAGGGGATCAGATGCGCGTTAATATACAAAATTGCTTTCTGCAACGTTGCATCTCTCGGTGCTTTTATAGTGGCAGAGCCGAAGACAAAACCCATAAGCAGCCTAACAAGAAGAGCACAGTGTGTCCCAGTTTGAAATCATGGTGTTGATGCTCTACTTTGTTATTAAGGCTTACATTTGACTTTCATCTTCTTTGTTGCCCCCCCCCTCTCCCTCTCTCTCTCCCCCCCTCTCTCTCTCTCTCTCTCTCTCTGCCACAGACAGCCCCAGCCTCCTCAGCCACGTTCCTGTTACAGTCCAGGTGCTGGACGTGAACGACAATCCGCCAGAAATAGCCACAGACGAGGAGGTCATTGTGTGTGAGAGCTCAAGGCCGGGACAGGTGAGCGTCTCGGATTCACCCAGAAACATCCTATCTCTGGTCTCTGTTCTCGCCCTCCGTCCGCTCGCACGTTCACCTCGCTCAGCACCACTCGCACACCGCCTGTAAAGGTTTCTGAGAGCTGTGCATTAACCTCAGATGCACTGACTGCATGGAGTCTGCACTCAGCTATTGTTTCCCTCAGCAGTTTTGGGTGGCTCACTGAGAGCTGAGCAGTAAGAAACTGTAAAGGCATCGGGGAGAGCCGCTCAATCATCCCTCGTTCAAAATGAGTATCTCAGCGGCAAACCATGACAGCTCTAAATCGAAGCTCATTCCAACTTGCTCTCAGTAGTCTTTGATTCATTCAAATTAAGAAGGTTTTAGAGATATAGAGCAATCCGCGGCATGGGAATGGCTGAAAGGGCAGTTCGGCAAAAGGATGATGGAGTAAAGAGCGGCAAGACACAACTAAATACATTTTTAATAGTTTTTTGCGAGTGGAAGAAAATTTTGAATTAAGGTTTGCATTAAATTTGAATTAAGGTTGCATTACAGCCCCGGGGTTCCTCGGCGCAGGGGATTAAGTGGGAAGAATTCTAATGTGTTCAATGAGAGAGTGGCACACTACCATTCAAATGACATAACATGTGTGGAAAGAGCTGCTCATTAATGTTTTAGAATATTTGTGCATTTCAGTTTTCATACCATTTATACATACATTTCTTATTGGTTCGCAGGTGTCCATCAAAACACCTAGTTCCAATTAAGAGTTAAATATCTGCCTACAAATCAGGGCTCAAGGTGTAATTAAAGTTGGGCAGCCATAGCAACAGGATTCATTAATTAAATGACCACAAACCCGCTTTAACGCACCTTCTCTTTGTCTTTGATTGTTGGAGTAATATACATGAACACACTCCAGGGTGCTCAAAATTTACATACGTGATTATCCCAATCATTAGTCCTCATAAACATAGCTTCAGTGTTAAAAGAAACTTTAAGCAAAACTGTCACCTTATATCACTGATAGGGGTGTAATGATTCACAATATTCACATTCTGACTTCATTCAAATTTAGCAGGTGCCATTCAAAAAATTTGAAAATCCAGGTTCAAGATTTGTCAATGTTGAGATAAACGTGTTTGCAGGTAAATTATGAAAATAATTGATTTAGGGTCAGATTTCTGTCTGTGGTATTACAACAAACTTTAAAGGTAAACTTAAAACCTACTCTATTCAGCCAAGCCTTTGATAAATAATGGTTTTCGGACACACACTCATTCTTATATTTTTTTTTTCTTTTTTTTCTTGTAATTAAGTTCTAAAATTGTATTCAATTTTAGTATTGTTTTATTAATCACACATTTTAATGTAGTTTCAGTTGTATAGTTTTATTCTATGTTCTTGCTAATTTATTAATCCAGTTTTTATTTCACGCTGTTTCACTACTATTACTGTTATTATAGCTTTGAATTTCGTGTTTACTACATTTTATATAATACAAATTATTAAATCTTATTTCCGGCTTTTCAGTTATCTGTGAAGCACTTTGAAAGGCACTCAGCTATAGGTGAGAGGAGGAATGTTGTCAACTTATCAATTACAGAACTGCGCTGCTCAACAGTTTGCAACTGATAATTACTTAATGCAAATATTAGATTTATGCGACGGTACTTTTACACCCACCACCAGTTGTCAGACCTCTGTATAGACGAGCTCACACATTTCTTAAGAAATCCAAAGGACGTGGGGACACATTAGACTGTCATTATGCTCTAAACCAAATTTGCATTATGGAAAAACCCACTTTGCACCCACTCAGGAAACAATCATGTGGTGATGTTTCCTCAGGCAGCCATTTAAAAGCAGACAAACAGACAATTGTACTGCTTCCCCTGGTTTTCTAGACATCCCGCTATCCAGATTTTTAAGAGTAATCAAGTGGCAGTTCGCTGCTTTTTCACATTGATGGGAAACAAAATCATCGCAACTGAACTTTGTCGCCAGAAAAATCGGAAAGAAAGAGAACTCTGGCCTTCCCACCAGTGGCACCCTGTCAACCTCAACATCCACATGAGGAAACGCAAGCACCCCACAAGTCAAAGCCAGAGACTTGTGCGAGTATACCAGGAGCTCCACCAGGCCTGGAATCTCATCACTTCAGGGGTCAAGGCCGCTTGGCCTTCGGTGTCGTGAGTTCTTTGAGGGCCAAACGCCAGGGCAGCAAGGCCATTCAATACAACAACGGATTTCATGTCCATGAAAGAAATGCATTTAACTTAAGGGTTATGGTTTTGTTTTTAACACTAAAACAGCAGTTTATTCCACAAAACAGTTCTTTAAAAATAATGCACTAATTAATTTACAAATTACCAATATATGCAAGTTGTTTATTGTCGTTATTTCCTCATGTATTGTGCTATAGCTGGCGGACAACGTTATTACCGTTGAGAGTCATGAAAGATTCCAGTCATTTAAAAAACATTAATCCTTATTATTATTTTGTATTTATATTTCACATATAAGCGAGTGTTAGCAGGGGGCGATCCCTCGCATTTCTTCTCCGAGAGATCAGCAGAGAGAAGCTTCTGAGACGCACTGAGGCTTGTCTGGTTTTGTCCATAGAACTTGAACACAATTGGAATATTCACAAACATACTCGAAGTACAAAAATTAAATTTGACCTCTTCATTTAATCCTTCCGGCGCATTTAGGAGCAGCGAACCGCTGTGAGGCGTTCATGGAGGAGCGACTCAGGGTTCAGTGTCTCTTTCAAGGACACGCAGACAGTAGGAGCTGGGGATCGATCTTCAGGTCGTCTTTAGTGGCCGAAAGGACGACCTTCTCTGCCCACTGAGCGCCAGCCGCCCACAGAGTGGCCGCGATGGAGGAAATCGTCACAAATTGCCCGGTTTTCCGAGTGGGTCATACCAGGCGGGAAATTAAACCCTCAGCTGCCTGTGTGCGCAGCGTTTGACTCGACGTTGACCGATAACAATTGAGAATCTCAACAGAAAAGACACTGGCGTCTTTAAAAAACAGTATTGACAGAAAAAGAGGGAGAGGAGAAAACGGGAAAGTCAGCCGAGGCAGTGCGGGGGCAGGGAGCATCAAGGCCAATGGCCGATGGGCATACGTTTTTCAGAAGGGCATCAAGACCGCGGCGCTGCCGGTGACATCCCTGTCCCGAGTCCAACAACACCCCAAATCTCACAATGGAGATAAAAAAAAAAAAACTCCCCGTGGTGACAGAGCCATCAGGCCGACTCGCTCCCTGCTCTCACCATGTCTTTTACCAATCACGGGAAGCAAGTTGACAACAGTGGCTGTGAGGGTTGCCCTGAGAGCACCCATGTCGTTCTGAGACACCAGCTCCCTCCCGCCTCCTCCCCGCTCCACCATCCTGGCACAAGCCAAACGTTCTAAAAATCCTATCGTGTCGCAAGCAGCCCATCTTTTAGCAGCATTAAGGTAGAGGGAGAAAATGTGACAAGACCAGTTGGCCGAAGGTCAGAGGAACTCTGAAGCTGACCAATTATGACCAACAAATCATGAGACATGCATCAGAAACTAAATCCGCTCCTTGTCCTGCCTGTAATTAGAGTGAAACGTGATTCCGCATGACGCTGCGACTGATTGAGTGTGCGTTTTCTTTCCGAACAACAGCTGATCCAGACGGTCACAGCGGTGGATAAGGATGACTTTGCCAATGGACAGCGGTTTTCCTTTGCTTTGCCGAGCCTGCTGCCAGTTAATCCCAACTTCACCCTGAAGGACAATGAAGGTAATTAAAGTGATCAATATGTTTGTTTGCATTTCTTATGAGTACTGCACTCTGCCTTCGGGCCAGGGTTCCATCCTCATTTCTCACATTCCAGAGTCCAATAAGCCGTACTGATTTCCTCATACCTAAGAGGCGCGGTGAAAATATGCTCTATGTCAACCTGGTGCTGGGTGTCTGGGGATCCAGATGCCACCAGCATCTCCTCTAAGTCGGGTCTCATAAAACATAAGAGCCCCAGAGGTTTGGCATGTTTGCGCATCGCGTTGTCAAATGGATAACCCCCTCTCCGCTCCCCTCTGCATTATTTTGTGCCGGCGTGGGGCCAACACTGGGTGTTACCATGGCAACCATCTCAGTCTCAGGTGAATTCCTGGCGCAATCACAGGGCTTTTAAAAGCTCTCTGCCAGAAGATCTCACAGTTGCCCACTGAGAGGAGGAGTTCACAGCACTCCAGATGGATCTCTGAGAGGAAGGGAGCGCAGGAGAGATCAAAAACTAAAAATCAATGTGATAATAGGAGATAAGTCTGTTTAGCCCTTGGTCCAGTTGCTTCCCACCACAAGCCACAAGCCTACCCTTGCCCACTTCAACTGCATTGAGTTACAGTACAGTAGAACGTTTTGCTGCCTTCATGGAAGTGGCACTTAGAGACATCCCTCACCTCCTGCCCACCTCCACTCCTGAGGGCTGGATGAATCAAACGAGGCAAGTTTTTAGATTGAAAACGTGAGTATAACTAGTTGCATCAGCAGTTTGCTTCTGTTTTACAAATGTTAACTCAGGAGAGAAGCTCTGAAGTCAACCGCCAAGAAGTGGAAGTGTGATGATATTTGTCGGGGTGCTTTAAATAATTACTATCGTATTTGTTTTAATTTATTATAAGCATTACCTACTGCAGAAGCCCTAGTTCCCCAAGGTGATTTGGAAAAAAATTTGAAAACCACACTGTTATTTTAACACCTCTTTTTGGGTGTGACTTTTTTTGAAATTGAAGTGAAAAAATACACATTTACTTTTGCATTTTTCTTGGCTTTGTCACTCAGTTTTTCTAGAATGTTCCTGAGAAACATGAGGAGAGACACCTCCACTGTTGCCAGCAAAACATTTTCTCGCTGATTTGCCGTATGCCGTGTTCACGGAATCGCAGTGTGGACTCGATGGAACGCGAATAGATGCCAATAAATGAAAAAGTCACTTGTTAACTAACAACAATTGCCACAGGGTTGCAGTCTATCTGTGCTGCTGTTGCCCCCTCTTTCATCTTCAAAATGAATAGAATATTTGAACATAATAAATTGCAGACCTCGGCATCCCGGCAGGTTTTTGATGGGAGCTCCAGCTCGGCTCTTCCAGGACAAATCGGTGTCTATGTGGGACCAGAGTCCATTGATCAGTGTCTTGCAAAGGTCTGCTTGGGTCATGAAAACTAGGACGCCCTCCTGGAGCCAGGCCTTACAGACAAGCGCCTGGTAGTCAGGTTATACATTTGGACAGGCTGGGCCGGTCTACTTTGAGTGCATAGAGCAAATAAAACTCTTACAACACTAGATTTCCAACCCAGATACCGCAATATGAATATGTTCCCCACGCCTGCAGAGTGATTCTCTCAAAAGTTGTTAGATTTATTTCAACAGAGCCATCTGCAGCAAAATATTCCCAAAGCATTGTGGAAGGAAACTCTTCTTTCTTAAAGGATTGATAGCAGATTTTTTGGTTCATGCTGTTCGAGTAATGGTGCCTTTCAATTTGGATTTAGCTCCTGCTGCATACCATCCCACAGGATCTTGTTTTTTTTTTCCCTCATCTGTGATATAATCCCGTGTGGGATGGGCCGATTATGTGTCATGACACGGAAATGAGAAATTATTCATATTTGAATCATTTGTTGGTGAGAAACTGAAAGAAAAGAGAACTTTATGAAGACCATGGTGTTAGAAACGATTCCCTGAAGGATAAATTATCCCTCTGGAATAAAACGGTCACGTAACCAACAGATCCTGAAATACTTCCGTTTCCTCCCACGGCTTCCTTTCTTTCACCGGGGAAGCTGTTACAGAGCACGTTCTGATTTAGAGCAACAACCTGGACGGTTAGTTGAGCAGGTGACAGGGAGGCAGCGGCCCAGCAAAGCCTCCAACTTGTTCTGTTGACCACAGAGTAGCTGCACTGGAGCAGGTAAACGCCTTCATCAAGGGTACTCTTTAACCTTCCTTTGAGAAGAGGAGAGACATTCTAGCTTCAAGGACTGCACACTACCAAACACACAGATACCTGCTGCTTTCACTTTGGCGTCACCTTTCAGAACCGGAGGCTGCCTTGAGTGTACTTATCAAATTTAGCTCCGACGTTGCCATTGTGGTTATATATAAAGAACTTTTTGCTGAAGAGACTAGCCTTGCTCGCTATCGATGTGACCTCGGCGGCACAGCTGCCAATCAAATGACGGGAAAAAAACACGTATCTGGACACTCGCTGGTCAAAAACCCCGTAACCCCCATTTGAGCTTGATTTTTGGTAAAATAGTAATAATACAATAAGACATGCGAGTATCTGACCATATATGAAAAGCACAATAGCAACTTTTTCAGGAAGAAACCTTGTATGTCCAGAAAAAAAACAAAAAAAACACTGTCGACAGAGACAATATTATACAGCTTTTAGCCTTTTTGCTACCTCTCTGATTGGTTCCGCTGTGTAACTTGCTTGCCTACTCATGTCTAGAATATATAATTCCTTGTCCACCAAGAATGGTTCATATCACTTTATTTTTTTCCCCCCTTTTAATTCCTCTTGGCTCATCCGCACTTCCAAAACACCAAACTCCCTCTCAATGTTAAGCCGCTGCACTCTTGAGTTCACACTACTTCAGTCGTCTCCAGTCACTTGGCTCCTGCATTTGAACTCCCACTCAAAAGAGGTGTCAGAGGCATGTTGTGTTCTACTGCCACTGTGTATGAGAAGTTATTTGCTGTATTCACAATATTGGGGTGAGTGAGAGAGAGAGAGAGAGAGAGAGAGAGAGAGAGAGAGAGAGAGAGGCACAATGCGCCATACTGTCGACTCCTGTGTCTGATAATTAAAGTAAGCTCTTTGCACTCGAAGCAGCTTCTTTCATTGCAGCAGACCAACAGTTGGTAGCTGCTCGGTGCCAGGCCCTAATACCTCCCTCTGTTGTTGTGCAACTGACGAAAATCCCTCTCAGTCACTCACACGACTAACTCTCTCATGACCTCCTTTCCTCCACACTTACAGATTGCTCACAATGGATCCTTATGAAACTTGGATTCTTTTCTTTTCTTCTTTTTTTTTTGTGACTGTGCGCATTTTGTTGCTGTCGGAAAAAAATAAATAAAGAGAAAAACAAAGGATTTAGTTTAAAACACTCCGATATGTTTAATGACGACCATTTCTTTCTTTGTTAAACAACAAAATTGATTCCGCGCTCATTTCAGGCAATTTAACAATCACGACTTTGAAAAGAATCCATTAACTAAAGCATCATTTGAAGGAAGCTATTTTTTTGCACTTCCAACCATATCAAATGTGTTAATAGCTATCAACTTGTTACAATTGGTGCCTTTTTCTCCAGAGACCTGTAACAGCTCCCGCTGCTTAACAAAGTCAGGTCAATAAAGAGCTTGAGTGTCAATTTCTAGCTAAAAGCCGAAAACACGGATTCAGTCTTTAGATTGAGATCAAGGCCTTTCTCTTGATGTGGAATCGTGATCTTTGCTTGTGGAGATGAAGCCCGGGCTCCTCAGTAGCCTTACAGATGTGTTGATGCATTTGAAGTGCTGGATGTGCTACGTTAAACGCAGGTCAAACTCCGACAACATATTAGACACCATTAAAGCTAAAAACAAAAAAAAAAAATCAAGGGGGATGCTTCTGCTCAGCTGCTCCGGTAAAGCACTTTGTGACAAAACCTGTTCTGTTAAAAGCCCTTTAAATATATTCAACTCGACTATGCCTACTTTACAATGACTGGGAATTGAATGCCTCTTTGATCTCGTTATCTGTCACATTGGGATGACATTTGCTTCTAAAAAGGCAATTAAACGGAGGCTATGATCTCTAAATAAGCCACATACTCAAGTAGATCAATTGATTTCTGAAGGCATCTTTCTCCGGCGTGCATACGGAGGACCCTATAATATTACAGTTAATCAGCTGTGTTGAAAGAAGCGCTGCCGAGCCATTGATATGTGGGACGTTTAATTAGCTTTTATGTCATTCACACTTCACATGCAATGGGGTGGTGTACTTCTTGATTTCCAAACACCCATTATCTGCAGAAACAGCACAATTTGCGCAAAGAGGGCAGAGCAGCTTGTCTCATGCCGGCTTTGTCAAAAGTTGAAGAACAAACTTGAAATTGTCAGAATTCCATGTATATGATAAACTCTCCTGTTATTCAAGCAAAGGTCAGATATTTCCCTTATTAATGTCTATGATTTCAGTTTTTTTTTTAATCATTAAATAAACCTACACATCATTTATTTACACGTTTGCAGCAAGGCCTCGGCAGCCGTTGGTGCCACATCGGAGCTGTGAACCCATTTGTTCCTGCGGAACAGAGGAACAAATAGTACTCTGGAGCCCTGGTTTAATTGTTACTGTAGAAACATAGAGGTCGACCCCGAGTTAAGTCAAATACACAAAACGCAACCTCATGGAACACACGTATCCCACCGTGACAGTGTGAATATGCTGAAACCAAGGCAGTGGGCAAACACGGTGTTTTTATTTTAAAAGCAGCCCCATCACTAGCTGCATCTGTAGTCACTGCCGGGCATGTTTTGTTAAGCTAAGCCTTACTGAGTCAAACTAATCCATATTGAATGCAGGGGCTTCTTTTAAATGAGATTGTTGTGTTTGTCTCTTGATCTGCTGTTTGTAATTTTCTGCATGAAAAGGCCTTTTTTATTTCCGCATACAACGGTTTTAATGTTTGAACAACACTGAGCCATTAATCAATATTCAAAGCCATCGCATATTAATAACTAGACTGATAACGGAATATGTATGTATTGGCCATGTTCTGTTTGATACAGAATGCTCTGTATAGTATCAACCAATTACTAATTTATTATCAATATTATTATGATTATTATTATTATTATTATACTGTATATAATTAGCCTAATACAGACGTGCAGACTACATCTTGGAATGCCAGAACCATTTGTTCAGATGCTTTTCTTGTGCTGTTCTGGAATAGTTTGTCTCATCACTACACTCAGTCAACAGTCAGCTTAAACTTTGAAAATAAATTCAAACAATTAGTGATGCGCAAATATCTCACCTCAATATGTCTATTTCGGGATTTAAGGAAAAGTGAGTGTTTTATAGCTGCAAAGATCCCCTAACATTAACTACCGACCTTTAGAGTTTGACTGGATATATACAGTATGTGTTCTGCCCCAAAATAGTGCCACCGCAATGTATGTCGTGCTCCGAGAGGATTCGTGCTGAATCCCATACGCGGCACCTACACACACACCCACCGAAGTTCACAAGGAATCCAGCTAAGTGCATGTGTAGGCAAGTGTGAAGTCTGTAGAGATGTGGTTGCGTCGCATGTCTATTGTTGATATATTTAGTTTTTTTTGTTTTCCAGTGAGTCAGCTCCTTGACACGGATATTTGCGTTCACTATATGGTAAATACCTTAAATCTCAGTGTAATTGGGCATCTTTTATTCCATCAATTCATACTGTAACTCAGAGATTTTACAGTTTTACATGCCAGTCGTCATGGTGAAGTTTAGATGCCTTCGTTGTCTTTACATGACAGTAATAATACATTTTGGAGACTTGATTGACAACAGAGGTCATACTGTCGGGGCGAGTATTCCTCTAAAAATATTCTGTTTTTTGCACTTCCACCAACTTGTTTCATCTGCTGCTGTGAAATCTCACATAACTTCATATCTTGAGATGGAGAGACAGGAATCCATGTGTGAATGCAAGTAAGTGCATTTGGAAAAGTAAAAAAAAAAGAAAAAAAGAAAAAGAGGCCATTTTCCACCTAGTGGCTCACACTCCACACTCTGGCTTAACGAACCCAGTGCTGGCGGAATTCCACAGGGTTGTGTTGAACCGTGAACATATTATGCATATTAATAGATACATATATGTGTGTGTGATAGAAACCAGATGGAAAAGGCAAATTGCTTGCTAGGGATGTACAAAATCGCACAGATAAAAAAAAGCATATATCCTCTCATTCCCTGGGTGGTGAAACCTGCCTCGCACCGCGGTTAGCGTCACAACGCAGTTAGCCCGGGACTGCGCTAACTCCCGCGGCCTCCCCCTCTCCCGTGGGTGCCATGCGGCTGCCGAAGGGCCCATCTCACTGCGGCGTTAATCGGCGAACTGCCGCTCCCCACCTGCGACGAAGAGGCGGTTTTCATGTGAAATTTGCACGACGTAATTGGCGTGCACTTCCTCGGTGTGGTCTGTACAAGGGCCCGCGCCGCCTCGGGGGCTGTGCCTCAAAGTGTGACGGCTGTGACGGCCAACACCACGTGTGTGTATATATATATATATATATATATATATATATATATATATATATATATACACGGCTTGTTTGTCTCTCTCTGCCTCAGCCTCTCGTCTTCTTTCTCACACACACACACACACTTTTCCGTTCCCTGCCCCCCCTTCCTCTCACAACTCCCCATCGCTCTTCCTTGTTATTTGCATCTCTCACATTCCACTCTCTCACCCCCCACCCCCCGCCCCCCACGCATCCATCTGCTTGCTGATACGGTGATACTGCGAGTCTGACTTAATAAAGCTTGAAGTACGTGTTGTCATTCCAGCTGTCGATCATTGTAATTATTCATAGATGGAGCAGAGATTGGAGTGGGAGGCGAGGTCTCTGAGCAGCAGTGCGAGAGTACAGCACGGCGGAGGTGTTTTTTCTCTGGATGGAAAGGAAGAAAGGTTACCCCCCGTGCACGATTCAGCATTTTTTTTCAGAACTTATATATCAATGAGCCACATGCAAGTTTCTAGTTAGTCATGCGGAGCGCAGGCTAGTCATCCAGGTTGCTTGATTCACCGTAGCCATACATTTGAATACATTTTGCCGATGTTCATTCTGTGCTGTGTTAGTGCTCGATGTAGTCCATCGGGCCATAGCTATTCGGACGCCCTGCAGATACAGACTGCCGATCTCCTGCTGAGATAAGCCCTCTCAAAAGAGCATACATGTAAGTGTAATCATTAGCATGTTGGATTCTTAACAGTAAACCCCTCGGTCCAGCCCAGCGTGTGAAGTGGTCGCATGATGGCCTACGTGTTGGTGTAAGCTACTTAGCATGCGTGCCCTTTGAGAAGAAGCGTTTAACATTCCCAACGCATGTGAAATGAGCTTAGTCGGTGCTGTTACAAAAAGGGAAGAACTGAGCAGTGGCTATTTATGTGCAGATATAAAACGGTGAAGGTGAAATAATGAACATTCTTCTGTACGTTTGGCTAATGTTGGGCTTTTTTTTTTTTTTTTTTTTCATAAACTTACATTGGAAAAGAGCGATTCTTTTTTTTTTTTTTTTTAAATCAGCGGATCTTTTTGCAGCTATGCTAGTTGTTCAACCACGATCGAGCCCCGAGGAAGAGCGACGTGCTTTGAAGGTATTTTGACATAGTGGCCAAACTTTTCCCATAGACTTACATTGAAAAAGAGACGGTGAGAACTCCACGCTTTCAAGAACTCTAATGTAAACCCATCTGCGTCATTATCGGACGCTCGGACGGACGTAGTGTGCAACGTGGTTTGTGTCCCGTGTGAAATCATAAGTTGAGTGATTTGACACTCAGTCAAACGAAGTTATGTCAACCTCACTAAGTAGTTTTAGTGGCTGAACCTAACCACCACCGTTTCACAACCCTTCAGCTTTAAGACGTTATGCAAATGTCTGACGCCGGGGGCTTCTGCCCGAGCAGCAAAATATGAGTAGTGATGAAAAAAAGGAATTCCGTCTTTGATTAGTTCATATTGCTGTTTGTGTACAAACACAGATTTGAGTTCCAGGTGCAATGAATCAGTAGTCAGCTGTTCCCGCATCCTGTTGGCATCGGTCGTGTCTTTGGTTTGTCCTTGAAGAAAGTTTCTCTGCTTGGCACTCATTTGGTGCTGGTGTTGCCAAAACAACAGCGGAAGTCAGCGCAGCGACGCGGTTTCGGTTGGAATCGGTGGGCAACCTGATGGTATAGATCACCTGGTGGCTACTGGCAGCTGAGTAGTTGCCCCTGTGGCTGACCACACAGGAGCTCTGTATGCTCCTCACGGTTGGATAGTTTTTTTTAGCGTATGCACAATTAATATACATAGATATTAATTGAGACCCTTATTTATACAATCACCCCGTAGTTCTACAATGCACTGAAGTAAAAAAAAAAAAAGATGTGGCTGCTTCAGTTAGGACATTGGATAGTAGAGTTTTGTGCATGTTATATTATATCCCAACATAAACAGCTTGTATACATTCACTCCGAAAGAATCAGAACATTTTTCATCAATAAAAGTCTGCTACAGGTGTGAGCCTCAAGCCAATTAGAGTTGTTGCATCAATGTCATGGTTGTCGTTATGTCATCCAGGTTAAGGGTTAAAGTGCACCCAGGAGAGAGTGCTAACACAACAAGAAACACAATCAGACCCTTTTTTTTAAATCCCCCTTTGTTTCACAAGCCTTGCATCTGTGTACTTATTTGCTTCCTCCTGTTTTCATCATACCTTCCTCTGGAGGTCTCTCTCGTTTGCTCTTTCTTCCTTACAGACGCAGCCCTTTTATTTCTGTTTATCTACATGACATGCTCCATTAACGGAAGTGTTTCTGCAGAGGCCAAGGTGCACTGCTCTTTTGGAGCCCATTTCAATAGTAAACGAACACCGTTGAAAATAATTAGCCTTGGCACGCAGGCAAGCCACAGTCAGACGCGGGAAGAAAATCGACCAGCTTCAAAAGCAAAAGATTCCATTCACAATGGAATATGTTGTGGGTTGTATTTACGTATTATTTCTTTTTTTACCCTGAACCCTAAATGTCTGTCTGTATAAATAGGTAATTGCAGGCTTCGCTGAAAGAGCAACACAACTGAGAAGAGGAAAACAAGAGGAAACCATCAATTAGTCCTTTTAGCCAAAGGGTCTAATTATTTAGAGTATTTTTTTTTTCTTCTTTTCCTTTTAGACAGCACAGCCAGCATCATTGCCAGGCGGCGGCGTTTCAACCACCTGACCCAGGATCTGTATGAATTGCCCATTGTGGTGTGGGACGGCGGGGAGCCGTCGCTGAGCGGCACCAGCACCTTGACCCTGCGAGTGTGCCCGTGCCAGAGCCACGGCAGGATCCGGATGTGCCAAGGCGAGGCGTTCCTCTCCTCGGCGGGTCTCAGCACGGGGGCTCTGATCGCCATCCTGCTGTGCATCGTCATCCTGCTGGGTAAGTTGGGACAGCCGCTGCGGGGACTGCAGCAGGTGGGGGGCACGGGGGGAGCCGCCCGAGGGCAAATATCCCGAGGGCACGGGCGGAGGAGACGAACCGTAGAGGAGCAGGGGAGGGTGGAAGGGTTTGAAGGGGTCTGACAAGGGCAGGAGGAGGACAGAGGGATGAAAAGACACGCGAGGACACAGGTAGAATTAGGAATGAGGGTAGAAAAAGTTGAAGAGGGCAGAGGTGGAGGAAAGAGAAAATGACGTGAAGGACAAAAGAGACACAGAGCGAGGAGGCTGGAGGAGAGGTGACTAGAAAGAAGATGGAGATTGCAGGGTCAGTGTGATTCAGAGTGGAGGTGTATACAACGGAAGAAATACTGAGGAAAAAAAACAAACAAAAAACAGTGGTTGGGGATTCGGACTTGAATCCTAGAGCAGCTCGGATTCATGTTCAGGCAGGCAGCTCGAATCAGAAAATCAGATTAGACCTGAATCCCATTTGTTGGCGATTTTTGAAATTCAATTCAAAATTTGCTCTTTTGCATTGCAACTCAATCTTCTTCCACGTTTGACGCCGCGTGTCGTGGCGAGAGGAGCCGAGAGGACAGGCGTGGAGGAGTATGGTGACATCCAACACAGATGGCGCCGCATGTTCACGTGTGACACGCGTCAATATAGGAATCCATCAGAAATACGAGGAAAGATAAACAGGGCGCGGCGTCCACGTTGCCAGCTCATTGCAGCAGCCAGAGCACGTCAGCCGAGTCAATGGATGTGCGTGCCTTGTTGCTATAGCGACCGGTCTTTGCAGCAACAGCATATGATTATATATAAACTTGCAAATGTGACGCTGACACTTTGAAGTCGGAATGGGGCCAGTCGGCTGCCCAGGTGTAAAACGTCTGAGAGATGGAGCGAAATCTAAGATCAAATAAACCAAAGTCAACAACCGCCTGTCAGATTAACGGAGCGATGTCGCGCACTAATTCCTCCCCCTGCAAGCCAAACTGCAGTCGGACATGATTGCAAGAAAACTGTCTAATAACACGGCCTCACCGTTGCCGCTCTCGCCGCCCATCCTCAGTGATTGTCTGTGGACATTAGCGCGTGAAGGTTATGCATATTCATACTGGCTGTCTTCCCCCTCTATGCCAAAGCCTCTGGCTGAGGCGAACAAAAGGCCATCAGCACTGTTTGGAGCTCACGCTTGAGTGAGAGACACACGCTGAATCCCTAATCATCAGCACAAGGCAGGAGAGAGAGAGAGAGAGAGAGAGAGAGAGAGAGAGAGAAACAGACAGATCACACCTATTTTCTTAAAAAAAAATTTTAATCTGACCCGTGTTGCATTATGGGTTCACACTTTCCAGTTACAAGGGAAGTGTCTCGCACGTAGCTCAGCTATTGGACAGAGGTCTGGTAACCCGTCACCCTCAAGAGAGAGAAGAGATTGTCAGTCGGTCGCGTTGAAAATACATCAGATTCCACTCCATTTAACAGCAGCTCTTTGAACTTGCCTTATTTTATTATTTTTATAATTCACCAGCTCTGGTGTTCATAGCAGGTACAACAAAGAAGTAGCTGAATGGGGTTGACCCGGTCAAATAGTGATCTAAGGATGTGGTTTCACCCGTCTTGTCTTTTGTAATGAGATGCACCAGATCGTGGTCAAAGGAGCGGCTATGAAATGGTGGATAAACGCATTTTAATTCCTGTAGATTGCTCACAATACAAGTCCCCCGTTTATTTTTTGCTGCTTATTCGTCCTCCCTGCCGGTAGAAGTAGACTTGATTTTATTGAAGAATAGCCGCGAACAAAGCTCCGCTGATTTGGCGGTTAACATATTTACCGAAAGGCCAACTTCCAGCATTACACTGTTTTGGGTCAAGATTGCCTTTCAATGACTGTTTATCAAATATAAACCACATTAATAAAGCTGTTGTAAAAGATATTGTTCACACTCCTCAAACATGTAGGTGATGATTTACATGGCTTCGATATTGATAATAGTGAAGAAGTGGCACTGTATTTATAGTTTAAATAAAGAAGAAAGATTGACTTAAAATCTAAAAATAGTTTGACTCGTGTTATTTAAGTTTAGCTCTCCGAATGGAAGATTGTGCCTTGGGAAGTTAAATGCAATGGCCTCTTGTTTGGATTAGAGACATCCTTTCACGACACGGTCCTCCATAACCACGATGAATGCAGCATGAATGAGACTTCTGCAGCGGCTTGTGCTGCAGCAAATGGGTATCTGTAGACTGAGGTAATGCTCCTGATGCTATAAGTGGTGTACCGAGCAACAGCTAGACCTCAACTGGCCTCGGCGAGGCAAATGAAATGACCAGAATGGACCGTTGAGGGAGCATTAATGTGGAGAGTGTAATACAATATAGTGTGTTCAGTGGACGGGAATATTCAAATAAAAGTAGATCACGGACTGCGGAAAGCGCAGTTTAATGTGCGAGAGGCTGGTAAATAATAAAAAGTGCATTAACGGAGTCGTTGTACTCCGGCTGTTTACCGCTACAGAACAGTGAGGTATTAAACTGCACATAGTGGGAGAAGGAAGTGGCCAAAAACTTCTTGCAGCACGGGGAGAGCTCAATTCTTTACTTCCGAGTTGGGCTCACTGTGATTGACCCAGCTCGCCCCGCTCGCTCTCACATCCTGCATTGTGTAATTGGTTGCTTTAAACAAGCCGAGCGACAAACACTGCCCCACACAAATTGCGTTTTCACCCCCTCTAACCCCACCCGGGCAGTGCCGGTCCACCAGGTGGACTAAAGTGAATTTGTTTTTTGTTGTTTTTTAACGTTGATTAATCACATGCAGGTTTCATTAAAACCACAGGCAAGGAACCGCAATGAACAATGAAATATATGTAGACAGATGAATCTGTGCATAATTGCTTTAGTCACACGGTGTCTTAGGGTATAGTCACACACATTGTAGTCCGTAATGGAAAAGTTTACTTTGTCGCATTCTACATTTAGTTTCCCCATTCTCCGAGTTCAACTCAATCAGGGTTTGAGGAAAATGCCTCATGGCCTCACAAGTAGGTCAGGAGTTTCAGTGATCTGCCCTGCAGTTAAAGCATGGAGAAGAAATAGTTGTAGAAGTATGAATCCAGACGATGTTAATTTATTTTTATTATTAACATAACTGTCTGCTCATACCTGGGGCGGGATTATCAGATGGACAATGAGGGCATAAGCCCTGTGGTCTCAGAACTTATTAACTTTCCTATTTGGTTAAAGGTAACCTGATTGATTGTATATTTCTTGGGGAGAATACGCACCGATATTGCATAAAATCATCAGAAATTGTTTCAATGCTGGTCATATGTTAAAATACGATATTGGAAGGCAAGTTTACCGGCGCCAGATAATGTAGTCTTTGCTGACCTCCGGTGGTTTCAGTTCTTACCATGTGGCAGTGATGCACAGGTGTACTCCAGGACCCTGTGACATCACTGTTGGGTGTAGTGCCACAAAGGACAACTACATACCTCTCTGAACACACCCAACATGACTGAGGAGTGTGTTCAGAGCATAGACTGATTATTAGGAGTCTCCTGTTGGTTTGTGGACTGACGTTTCGAAGCCTCGAGTTCGCTGTTTTGGCCGTCGCCATCTTGGATTACGACCGCAGCCATCTTGGCTTTTTTCAACCAATGAATGATGTAGAGACGCCGTATACGGCTCTGGTAGGGTAGCGACCTGTCGATCACAACGTAGCTCCGCCTTAAAGCGTACTCTGCTTTATGGTCTATTTGACTCTAAATGGACCATAATTTACTAAATGAACATCATACTGTAATGAAGAAGTCTTGAAACTAGAGATTGAGACCATAAACTCATGTTTACAATGTTTACTGAAGGAATAAATCAGGAGTCGCCCCCTGATGGTCAGTAGAGAGAATGCAAGTTTAAGACACTTCCGCATCTTCAGAACCAGAGGTTGCCGCCTGGTTCAAAGGTGAACTAGACTTGGAAATCTCAACCAAAGAGAGCAGCAAAGACACTACTTTTAAACCTAGTCTTAAGTTACTCTCCAAGTTACAGATTCATGAGATGCAATGATTGCCAGATTTAACTGTAAAAAAAGTTAGGGTTAGGGTTAAGCCAGGTTTTTTTATTTTATGCTATATCTTTTTTTGCTATATGCAACAGAGGTTTTTCCTGCCGGCCCTCTGCGGTGGCATCTTGCACCGTGTCAGCTCAGTGGCTTCGTTCAAACGAATGTGACCACAGTTCTTCACTTTACAGTAGTAGGGGACTACATCTATCTTGTTGTTCATGGCGACTCCATGACAAGTTCATCTGTCCGTGAGTATCCCCATAAAAGGGGATATTGTTTGACTGCAGTTCAGGTTCTTAGTTGTGACAAAACGTGGACGAGGTTTGGGATAATCAGTCCTGTCTGGTCCATTTAATCAGTACTACCAGAGTTTGGTTGGAATTATTCTCAACTGAAGGTGAACTGAAGGAGTAAAGTCTCTCGTGTCTGGTGTCAATGCACCTTTAATCTAAGTCTGCTCTGAGGCTTACATCTTCTCTTTGAAATTGCTTTATAGTCCGTCTAAAGCATGACTTAGTCACCACAATATATATAGTATACACATACATACAAAAAAATGTAACGCTTGAGTGAATACAGTAGATTAACCAAATGCATCATTGCATCCTTGACATTATAAAGAGCTGAAACTTCCACCTCCTCTTAATCCACCACCACCGCCACATCCCTGTCTCTGTTGAGCTCTTTCCTTGTACGTGTTAAAGGGAGTTTCATCCCGAGAGGCTGATCTCACACAGTGGGGTGTTGCTGGTTCGATAAAAATAGCATACTTATAACAGTTTGATGTGGAACACCAAAATGGTGAAAACATTCAAATCACCTTGAAGTGAAGTTTTTATTCTGCTTATATTCAATGCAATTTGACAGTGGAGCAATGATGCGTCTGCAGGCGCACTGATTTAGCTCGCTCGTCTCTGTTAATGCAGCATAATGAACTCCCTTTAAAATATCGCGCTGCTCTTTTATTAAATAGATGTTAGTGTTAACATCTCATAGAGAGGTCATCATTAACCCAAATACGTATAAGTCTCATTAGTTGTGGGAACAAGTTCCAAGTCGTAGCATGTCATCAAACATTACTCGGCTTCATGACTTCATTAACAGTCGGAAGAGATGTTTCACTCTGTGGGCTTCTCATCTGCAGAGACATTCAGCGACATCATGCTATATTTCCTTTAATGTGGCACAACCGGCGCATTCTTTCCATCGCTGGCTCCACATGTAACTAACAACACGTACCTGACATTATGATATGCTGGCAGACGTTGGCTTTACACTTACAGGCTGTTTTGCATTTTGGCTGGGTGCGAGAGAAAATTTGCCCCGCAGATGATGATGATGATGTGTGTACTGTCATCATCTCCAACAGCTTGCGTTCAGAGGAACATCACAGCCAATGCTAATGTTGGCTAATGCGTATTATTGATTTACAACTCTTCAGCGCTTGGTTAGTTTCATTGTCCTGATGGAAAATGGGGTAAATATTCACACTGTGTTCATTTGGTTGGCTGTTTGTGAAAACATGGCTGATCATTGTCACCACATTGAGCTGATCTGTGTTATGTGATGTTCTTCTGCTTAGCAGTTTGTCAATTGAATTCTTAAGAAAAGCAATTTGCTTTCGGTCCGACTTTTGTCTACAACTATTAAATAAGTCAGTTTATTGTAAGAAGTTATTTTCCAGGACTACACTTGTTATTTATTGTTGTTGTTGGGGTATTATCATCAGCACTTCCTCTTCTCTTGAATATGAGCATTAATACAAAATTCCTCTCCTGTCGTGCAGCCATCGTGGTTCTCTTCATCACCCTGAGGCGGAGCAAGAAAGAGCCCCTTATCATCTCCGAGGAGGACATCCGAGAGAACGTGGTCACCTACGACGACGAGGGCGGCGGCGAGGAGGACACCGAGGCCTTCGACATCATCGCCCTTCGCAACCCAGCCGCCGCCGAGGAGCTCAAGTTCCGACGGGACGTTCGCCCGGAGACGAGAAAACACTGCGACCAGGCCCGCAGCCGCCGGGGCGCGTCGGTGGAGCTGGACGAGATGGACGTGCACGAGTTCATCAGGCAGAGACTGGTGGAGGCCGACATGGACACCAGCGGGCCGCCCTACGACTCCCTCCAGACCTACGCTTACGAGGGCCAGGGCTCACCCACGGGGTCCATCAGCCCTTTAGACACTCCCGCCACGCAATCAGAGCAGGATTATAACTACCTGGACAACTGGGGGCCTGAGTTCCAGAAACTGGCAGAACTTTACGCAGAGGCAGATTCGGATGTGACGACCTAGTCTGTGATTTCACTGCTGTTCAAACCAAATCAGTTTGAAGTCCGTTTTTTTCAAATTTCCAGTGAACAATATAAACAGAGATGCTTTCGAAACTGTTCCGGTGGTTTATAACTGTTGAACTAAAAATGACTGCTCTACATTTTTTTTCTTCCGTTTTTTTTTTCTTTTCATTTCATCACTTTGGATCATGGGTCGTTCATCTGGAAGTGTTAAATCAGATTTTGAGATGGAAGAACAACAATATGGGGGAAAAGGAAAATGATATTTCCCTTGGTGTATATTTTTTATTGCTCAATAAAGTCCTGAAATCCATATGAGTGGATATGTGAAAAAAATTAATTGTACATTTGTCTTTTTCCTCAAAGAATGGATATACCGTACAGCATGGAGTTAAGATTATCAGGTGGGAGGCATTACCAAAGGTGTTTATGATTCACCAAGCAGAGGATGATGCCGAGCCATCCATATGCACAATAAGGACACCTACAGTTTTGCAATGTGTTTTGTGACATCTCTTCCATGTTGCCATTATTCACGAAACACCCATTAAAATCAGCCATATTTGTTAACATATGTACATTTTTCCAAGCTTCTTTTACTGAAGGGAGGCAAGGTAACTTTGAGTGGATACTATTATCACAACTAGTATCTTTAGCATTACATTCATCGGTTAAGGGCAAAGCAAACAGTGATCGTGATATGAAATATTTTTGGCTCATGCGTTAACCTGTGATCTCATCAAAAACATTTTGCTCCCCACAAATACAGCAGACTTTTCTGGAGCCACAGAACCAAGAAATGCAGCCTTGGTATCCCGGAGTTTCCCCAGGATCTCCTCGTGATCAGCTTTCCATTTCATTAGGTGTCTGTGGGCCCCTCAATAGGAGCCAGTCTCTCTGCATCGCTTCATTAAATTGTCTGTGCGTGATGCTTTTCGCAATGGGACCGCTTCGGGAGATATGAGGATACATTCTTAACAGGGTAACAGAGGAATTTATGTGCACCTCTGTAATAAACAGAAGGCACATACCTGTAGATTAGTGCGTCACACTTTACCAGGAAGTAGCATATCTATTGTCTAACTGCAATGACTACGTCAAGCTACCTTTACACTGCAAGCCTTCGTGCTCCATTTCCATTTATTACTCAGGTTTTGTTTGTTTGGCTGTTCAAATATTTAAAAAGAAATGTGGCTTATATCAGATTATATCAAATATCAGATTCAGTGTGAAATGGTCACGGTACTGAACTGAACCGCATGCACAAAATAACAATAACAACGACGTCACGCACCGCATGCTGACGTCTGAAATCCAACATGGAGGCCACTGAAGTCAGCGTTTACGGTTTCATTCATAGGTTGATGTGCAGTAGAAGCTAGTGCATTTGTGAGCAGGATGAGAATGAGGATAAACAGAGCTACGTATGCAATTATGGCTTGTTGTTCTGCAACTTCTGTACAGAGGTTTGTGCGGATGCAGAGTCTGAGCCAGGAGTGCCGTGATCGTCAAGTTGATGGCTTCACAGTGGAATTGAAGAGATCAGATTCCATGTGATTTGTGCTGTTCATGAAAAACTGCATTTTCTGATTTTCTTTGGCCACTCTGGAGCGGCTGAAACAAGCCGTAAACACAACGCTTATATTTTGCCTCGTCTTGATGTGGCAAACCGTTTGCCATTTACACAAGTATGAGATTCAGAGCAACATAAATCATCTCGAAGTCATGTCTTGGCATATGTCAGGCCAATGTTTACTCTCTTTTAGCTCTGTTTTGGTCTCCACCAACTCCGGATGGAAATATCTGACTTTTTACCTCCTGAATGACCGACTATTTTTCACAAGCTAGTTGCTAACTAGGTCCTTTGAAGGTAGCACACAGTGGGATTTTCAGAACTTTTTCACTAAAAACAGTTGCCTGAAAGCAAAACAGCAAAGTTTTGGGTCATAATAACTAAACTATTAGCTGTGGTTTTTGGTTGGACCAACCTCTTTCACATTTGAAGAGGAAAGTCTTCAAATGATCCTTTGTTCATTTAAAAAACATTGATTATAGCCGTTTTTAATGTATTGATTTAATCATTTGCGTTTTGCCAAGTAAAATATGAGAGCGAACATTCATAACATTTTCATTAATATGATTCCTTGTCTGTTTAACAGTGAAGTATGTCCTTCTCTATGAGAAATTTTGTTTGAGATGTCCCATTCGAAGTACCATCAGTGACATCTTTGATGATACTTGATAAATATGAAATTAAATGGAAGTAATATCACCTTCCTTTACATCAATTAGGGAACTAAGAATGATCTCACATTCACTTGGTAATATGTCTGAGATACAAGAAAACTAAAACTTCAAAGTGCTGTCATTTTTCTCAGCGGGAGATTAAAGTAGCCAGTTCACTACCAAATGGTCCGATTTGCTCTCATTTTGTGCTATTAAGCATTTTGTAAAACGAGGCCACGTCGTGGAAGTTCAGTAGCTGCCACGAATGGTGAATGTCATTTTGCAACTAAACTCCCTCGTTCTCTGTGAAACAATTATGGGGGGAAAAAAGACGTGTTGGGGTACGAACATCAGCACCACCGTGCAGGAACTGTATCACTTATATGGCGTTTTTCCACATGCTGATTAGTTATCTTCAATCAGCCCTGACTGACTCCTCTGTCCTGTCATGCTCTTGCTCGGCGTTGGTTGCGTCAGAAACGCTGACGATGGTCATAAGAAAGACGAAGTGAAGATGATGAATATTTCAGAACCTCCGTTTGTACCTCCCGACATAACAACTGTCTTCTCAACATAACAATCCTCCGTCTCGTTCTCCTTCCTCGTTTTCCTGCTCATTAATTCCCTCTGCTCACAGAATGGCTGTGTTTTTTTGGTCACTTTCCCAATTGGATTGATAACCACATAGAAATTCGTTCCAACATTTTGCGTGGAGCCCGAGGGCCGACCCGCGGCAAAGGTCATAGAACGTAGCCAAAGGCAAGCGTTGAAGTTCTCAAGCTGACATTCAGTAGTCATTTCTTTGCTTGTGTTTCTATCCGAGGCATTGTGCGTTTGCGTTGCTATGGTGCATGCATTGTGTTAGATTTGAACCTCTATTAATGAATCATAAGATGATTGCAGCAGCAATCAGTCAAACTCTCAGAATCTACCATCCCCCTCCCTTTCATCCAGTATTTTGTCACCATTCCTCACAAAATAAGTCTCTCCTAGTGTGGTTGCCAAGGGAAACATCAACTTTCTAATGACTCCCAGGCTCCTAAAGTGTCTCTTTCCTCAGGCAACACATATACGAGTACCTGCCCTCTGGGGCTGTGTTTGTAAACAAGTGGAAACTGGGCAGATTTGGACAAAGGGAGCCTTACTTTGGAAGATGGATAGCTGCCTCCATACAGCTGCTCTAAACCAGTGATTCTCAAGGTGGGGTTTATTACAAAAAGCCTCGCAGCTCAACAGATACTATTTAGATCATTAAATCTATAGTATAATTGTTCATAAATTGCGTTTAAAATATGTTTAATACATGTCTAATGTCTTTTGAATACATGTATATTGTGCTCTTTCACATACGAGTATAGCAATGTACAAAATAGGCGACATCAACTTATTCCAAGGGTGATTCATGAAGGGGGTCCACAGTAAACTCTTCATATTGTGAGGGATCCTTGGCTGAAAACAGTATTGAGAACCTTTTCTCTGAATGGTAAATGGTAAAGAGCGAGGAAATACAGAGTTATTTAACTACAGTGACCTCAATCAAAGCCCTGTTGTGCATTTGTTAAAGGGTCTCTATTTGTTATTCAGAGCATAAATACTGTATACCCGCAAACAACTATTAGCTATATGTCAAGATATAATGTAGTAATGTTTACCTGAAAAGAGAATGTAGTCGCTCTCACTAAGACTATAATTAAATATGGGCTCTCTGCTGCTCACATTTCCAACGTTCTTGAAATCCTTGGAGCACTCATTTAATTTATTTTAGAGCAGAAATAATGTGTTAACTGAGAGGAAATTATCAATTTTGATTACCAACTAACCATTTGAATTTTTTTTTTTTCCAGGCAAAACTTGGAGCTTCTCAAGTGTGATGATTTTCTGCTCTTCTCAGTTTTATATGACATCAAATTGAATGTGGCTGGTTTTGTGGCTGGGCAAAGGGGTATTCAGTCGGTTACAATGTGCAACCTCACCGCTGGATGCCATCAAATCCACTTTTGGGATGTGGCATTAGTCACCCTGGATGTTATTAAAAAAAAATCAATATGATCAACAGATCAATCAATAATTTAATTAATCAGTATTATCAGGGCTAATTTTCTTATTTATTATATAAAGTTTCTGCATTTTTAATAGATTTGTTTGTTAGCTTTTTTGAATAATCCATCCTCAAGTATCCAACAATAATTTCAATATTGTAGCTCATGAATTTAAAAAGCCCAGCATGACTTTTATACAGCTCATGGTGTTCAAGTCAATAAACTGACCTGGAGCAGGAAGTCATTAACTACCTCCAAATGATTTAGTTGCACGATTATTCAATTTTACTATGTCTAAGTAAGACTCTCATTTGATGTGAAAGCACTGCATTTGACCCCTAATGGACACCGTGGTCTGAACACTACACTGTGCCAGACTAATGACATGAAATTAACATAATTTCCTCAGCCGACGTGCTGCCGTTCTATTGTACAGAGCATGTTCTTATCACATCTATAGACATGCAATCTGAGTCGAAGATAACAGATTGAAGGAGGGAGATTTTTCAGCCAAGACTGGAAAAACTCATCTCGACGCAATTAGTGACATGGTGGGTAATTAAGCATACGTGAGACTCGCAGAAGAAGTTTCAGCCGAGAAATAAACTAAAAATATGAATTAAGTATAAAGTGGTGTAAAGTTCCCAGAGTGCCAAATTGCGTTTTTTGTGTGCAGAAAATGAGCGGGGAGATAAGTGTTAAGACACCGAGAGGGGTTTACATGGATTAAACCGTCACTCCCTGAATAAAGATTTCTTCCTTTTAGAGCCACAATCTATCAAAGCTCTGCCCATATGTTTCCCAGATAAGGCAAGGGGTAATGTCTCACAGGCGCGTGAGGATATGTGTTGGGGAAATAGCTCCCGAGGTTTTATCTTTTGTCAAAAGAAGCAGAATGGATTATCTAAGAAAATACCAGTCCTGTTGCAAGTGGCGATGGCTCCTATGATGTTTTACTGCCTCCTTCACCCTTAACACCCTCATATCTTTTAGATGAGCAGCTATGCATCATACAGTCGACTTTGTTGATGCTAGCATGCTTGCATACTAAAATCAGCTTTAATTGCACTTTGCATATGAGGTCAAGGCTGGGTGTGCATTTGTGTTTGTGTATCCGAGTGCCTGAAAGGTAAGGGTGTGTTTGTGTGTTTTCCATTTTTTTTTTGTTTTTCACTGGGTTGTGTAAGCTAAGACCTCGGGGCCGGTAGAGACAGCCGGTGCTTCTTTTCATACTGTTTGAGGTCAGAGGCTTCTAAGAAGGTTTGAAGCTTTCACATAGAGTATGATTTAATGGAGGAGAGCTTTGCATATTATAAATGTTCATGACTCTGGAGTATGTGAAGGTGAATTGGAAATAAAAGATCAAAGAGACTAAAAATCCTTTCAAATTCAAGCTTGCGATCATTAAAGTTGTTTTACCCCAAAGTTTGGGGAGCTGCAGAGGTTTGTTTTCTGTTGGGAAACTTCTTTGTAGAAGTTGGAATTGCAACTTTAAGATGCAAAATGACTTCATCAGTGCCACATCTTCTTACACTAATGTTTATGACGTTTGAGAGGCCATAATGGGGGAACTGTAAGCCTGTGAATTCAGGCTTTGAAAATGAGTCTATTTAGAAAGCACAATTACATAATTCTGATTGCTGGAGTTTTTACATGCCTCCACTGCTTGCAAAAGGAAAAGGGGAAATAAGGCTATGACTGTGGTGATTAGCATTTGTCTCCCCAACATGTCACCTCTGTGGTAATACATAAATTCCAAAGACATGAGAGAATAAACAATGAAGAATTTGAAAATCGTGGTTCAAAGCAGCACCATTCAGTGAGATAGCTGACCTACATAGCCTTGAAAAGTTATGCAGGGGAGGAGTGGGGACAGGCTGCAGCAGACTTTCTTCACCAGCGTGTGACTAATATAAAGCTACATCATGAAATTGAAGCCTCTTCATGAATATGAGACGGATCCACGTGCCGCTTAATGCACATGGAATGAACCACAAATTCTCTGTCTCAAAATATCAAACAGTCATTAAGTTAGATAGAATTAGACAATTGCATTTGCCTCAATAATTTTATTAATATATTTTAGAAAACTCGACAAGTTAAATACATTTTGGAAATCCTTTTCACCCATATCGTCTTTATTGATATTTGCCCTTGATGATTTCCCATCATATTCATGCAGTATTAAAAGCTAACATGCTATGCCAATGCAGCCTGGTCTCCTATAAGTGAGGTTTCCATACAACGAAATGGTATTATCAATTACCTTAAAAGTGAAACATGTTTTTTCTCCAGATTCTGTCTTTGTATTCGATATATCACATCTACTGGGTAGATCGACACAGGACACTCACCCTAAACCGAACTTCCTGTGAAGATGGAAGTTTATTTTGAAAAGACGGTATGCATGTAACGAGCGGAATTTGACGTGCCGTCACTGAGAAGCTCAAAACCAATGCTAGAGGGGCACGTAGAGCGTCATGGCATGAAGCATAATGCTGCTGACCAAGAGAATGTGTTGGTAGTTGACGAGTGTGAAAGCATCAGCTTATGGGTAAGATACCAAAGATCTTCATGTTTGAATACACCTTTCAACTCACAAGTTTTGTTTTTTCATAATAAAATCAATCAATTTAGTATTTAGTGAAAGTCAGTGGTGGCATGTTTTAAATTCACCGTTTTCCTTCATCGCCGCTTGAGAACTCTCAGGCGTCTGGTTGTTCAGAGATGATGGCCTCAGACCGCCATGTGCCTCCTCTGATATGCAGCGAGTCTTTTAATCCGAGTTTGAGGACTTTTTCACCATGAAGGTACAACATCTTCAAAGATTCATGTTTCACCCACTCTAGTTGCCGTCCCTCATCCTACAGGTGCCCCGGGGAGATTTGTTACGGTTGCATCAAGGATCCTCGGTGGCTTCACACCCACAAACACTGCCAGTCTGTTCTGATGGAGCACTAAAGCCCAAAGAAACATAGCTGAGGGTCGAACCGCGTGGCGTTGAGGTCTATTTCATTCTCCCCGGCACATATTATACGTTGGCTTGACCTGGGCCCCGAGCTTCCAAGATAACCAACAAGAAAGCTTTGCAAGTCAGAGCTCCTAACTCTCTTCATACACGTACACATTTACAGTCACTGTCCGACTGGAGAATGTATTTTCTTTCACACCGTTTTTTGCCTCAGGGGGATGATGGGCCACTGCCGAATGAAGGGACAATTCTCTTTGGAGCGAGGGCCGAGTCTGTGCAGCTGCTGAAAAGGCAACACATTCAGATACCTGAGTCTTCACACCGGCATTTGGGTTTAATGCACTAATTAGTCCCTGATGTGGATTTCTCCTCTCATAACTTCCTCAATTGAAATTGAAAGGTTCAAACTTCGATTCATCTACAAAAAAAACAGACTTTTTATCGCTTTTCAGCAGTGAAGTTTCGTGGTGTTTTCTCATTGAAGAAGTAGTTTGGAAACGGTTACTCTTCGGTTGAGGATTTAGTTTGCCAATATATATTTTTTTCAAAAGACTTCTTACTACCTGTGGTATGATGTGCTTTGTTTTCATTTATAGACTGACTGTTGATCCCTGCTGTGTTTCTCCTCCTGTGACACAGCACATTATAAATTACTCTATACATTGAAGCAGAGATTTAGTCTACTAATGACTAAATCCTCTCCCCCGCCACTGAAATTTGAATTTGGCAACGAGAATCCCCTTGACGTACAAACGTAGATCCGGAGTCACTCTACGAGTTTATCATCTTCCGAAAGAGCATACGTGAGATATGAAAATTTGCCAATGCACGAATGATGGCAGCTGCAAGCAATTTTCAAAGCTCTTCACTAATAAGAGTGTGGTGATATCTTCCCTACTGTCAACAACCCCATAAACAAAACAAATGATTACCGCGGCTGCATTACGAAGATTTACAATTCATCTAGGTGCTCCGGTACTTCCCGCTGTTCTGACAGTCGGAAGTCACAATCGTTTAAATGACTGAGTGTGAAATAAGCCGCGTGCACTGCACACATGGCATCACTAATGTATTGGAACATTATTCCCAGTGCTCAGCGGGTAGAATCATGCTTTACTGCACTGACTTCAACTAGGTGTGTTCTCTGCTTGATAATGATAATTTGGCCTCTTGTGGGCTTTATATAAGCCGCTGCACAGAATGAGTGTGTCGAGGTCTGATCGGGGCTTGATTCAATTAAACATCTGTGATGGGAGGTTCCCATTAGATACCCAAAAGTACATATGCCATCTCCGAGCCACTCTTCAAAATTCCTCAAAAGCAACACCAGATAAAATTTTAATCTGACATATTGAATTAATAATGTACGCGTGGGGATCATGCAAAATAAAATGATTCACGCAGTAGGTAATCTGTGACATCACTCCAACGTTTCTGAAAGTCGTTTTGAAGCCTGGGGTTCAGCCAGGAATTACTTATTTGAAGGAAAGAATTACTAATTTGGGCGCAGCCATGATGAAAGGAAAAAAGTAGCTGCTGGGCTCCATACTCTTAAACCCCATAGGCGGTTACATATCAAGACTTTATCAAATATGAATGACATCCCAACTGAGCAAATTAAAGCCTCATCTAAGGAAATCTACACTCGAGTAGTGTATGGGTTACATGTTATGAGATGGAAGTTGAGGCAGTATCTTCAAGTACTCACTATATCTTGTTTCCATTCCATCGATATTTTCTGAGGCAACAAACTGGAAGAATGCTTGACAATTGTATCAATCTCCTCAGTTTTCGACATAAAAATATTACAAATCACAATATATTTCCAAGCCAGTAAAATAAAAGTAACCTTGAAATCTTGTATCTCAATATTGTTTCCTTTTTTCTTTATTTTTCCTAAATCCATTGTTCACCCTGGCCCTCTTTCTGTGTGTTTTACAAATATTCAACCAATGCAAAGCATCAAAAGGAGATGATTGAGACTAAATCTCGTAACTCCATAGAATCCTCAAAACCTCATAGCTCCTCCCTTCCTCCTTCTTGAGTGAAGTGATGAGGCCGTTTCCTCCGACCTCGTCTGAGGCAGTGTTTCATAATGAATTGAGGATTCAACTCGGCGGGTCAGGGACGGCCACTCGGTGTGGGAGGATCCCCTCGTGGGACCTCACCGCTCACATTTCCTCTGTGGCGGTGTGCAGCGACCGGCTCGAGATCGGCTTGGAAAGGCACGTGGTGCTTTGCAGCAGCCCTGGCCCAGACCTCACCTCTTCCCGGGGCCGTGGACTTAGTGCAGAGAGAGAGAGAGAGGGTGAGCTCTGATGTTAGCATTATAGTTTTCATGATGAAAGTGTTTGCTGAGGCAACTATCGAAGCTTGCTAGCTAAAGTCATGCCCTTACTGCCTCAGATGCAGCCGTTCTGATCAATACTGGACCAATCACAAGACTCGACATTCACGACATGCAAGTATCTGACACAATAGCAATTTTGATGACACACTGTTTAATTATTTATTTTTTTCCTGAAAAGTAATTGTTTTGGACATACACACATATATATATATATATATATTTTTTTTTTTGTATGCTTGCATTGATAGAAATGTCTGCAAACATAATTATTGTGATATCTTTTGAGAATAATTTTTAGTCTCACTAAAGAGGCACATTTCATACAAATCATGATCGTAAGTAAACTGAACTGATTTTCAAGTTTGAGTGTTCCACAATTAACCAGGAAAGTTGCTTAATTGTTTTAGTCATTTTAGCCCAAAAATGTCATCGTCTCGCTTTCATATTGACCTGCTAACCAATGGACATTACGCAACATTGATGCTTTTGAATCATAAGCATTCTGGGAGAGAAATCTCTGATTTAACTGTAGCATATTTATGTGCATATTTTAACCTCATTTTGACTTGAGATGTTCAGGCCAAATGCAATGGCCAGCCCTTATTCACTCCTTATCCAAGACCTACATGTACAGAAGTGCTTTGCTACAGAACTATATTTGTCCAACTGAATATTTGGAGGGCGTTAACTGACAGAGGAGGTCCCGGGTCAAAGGCTGAACACAGTGTAATAGCCCCAAACAGCTGAGCCACAAGGGCACATGTTAGAGAACGCAGAGGAGATCCTCTTTCAATGTCGACCACAAATGAGCTGCACCACAACATCAAGGCAGGAGACGACGGATAGCTTGGAACCCTTCTCATGAATGTTAATGAAGGGGGAAAAAAATCGCTGCTACGAGAAGGAAGTCCTACTTGAATTCCAGCCTCGTTGAAATATGAAAAAAAAGTAAAAAATTAAAAAAGGTTTGATCATCAGCCCATTTATCTCCAGTGAGAGAAGCAAGGATGGCACAGTCTCCCGTGTTCATCATTGACAGGTTTGCTTGGATGCCAGGTGTACTCATTTGTCTTTGAAATAATTGGAAATTAAGAGGATAATGAGGTCTTTGGGGAGACACTGATGAGTGTTTCTGACATTCAGCTGAATGAGGGACAGCATATATACACCACTTTGATTTGCCTCCACGAGAGACAAAACCAGTGAGTTTTCTCAAGCTGACGCTTGTGAAAGGAGAGCACTGCGGCATTTCACTTGTGATGACAACAATAGATTATAAAAGATACTGAACGGTCAAGTAATTCAGTGCTCTGCAATGTTGGACGCGAACGGAATATCTTCTCTTTTATCAACATTAAATGCCCTTGTTGAAACAAAATTGGGCTGGAATAAACATTCACTTAATTATCGGCCTAAGTCCTCATTGTTATAGATGTGTTGAAGTATGATATTCCCCACATCAAGTTTGCGGATGCTTGTGAAACGGTAGACAAGTGGCTTTCCGTGCTGCTGCTCCTGCTGCTGCTTCGCTGTCCTACCTGCCAGTTAACAGTTAATTCCCATCACCTGTTGTCCCAAGTGCAAATCAGCCACTGATGAGAACATAAACCAGCAGGCCCCTGAGCTCTGCACATTGTCTGTCATTAAAGGTGGAAATGCACCGATTGCTTTGAGATGGGTGGAGGAACCGGCTCCCGTTCATTTGTTATGTATATAGAGTGGCATATCCCTTCCAAAAACTAGTATTGGATTATCTGGCTGCGACAAGGCCAGATATCGCAAATTAATCAATAAAAAAATAAATGAAATGTGACCTGCAAGGGACAGGAAAAGTCAGCTATCAATTCTCAATTCAATATCTTTTGAAAATAATTACAACATATTATTTTTATCTTCCATAAAACTCCATCTAAATGCAGCGCCTACACTGGTGTGCTTTGTTTGTGAAGCCGAACAACAGCAGGAGCAGAAACCGCAGTAAACTGCATTTGGTTTGACAGCGTCTGGTGGCCTCGGTGCAGATGTGTCTCTATCCGAATGCCACTTTTGCTTTTGACTTGCCATAACACAGGAAAATCACAGGTGGAACTAATCAAATAAATAATTTCTCTACTCCATTTCAAGTGTCCCAGTAAGCCATGTCATTGAGCAGCAGGGAGGCACAGCAGTGGAGAGCTGAAGCCTACCTAAAATAGTATGACACCATCTTTAATGTCATGAATTACAACTGAGCTTTTTCTGCTACATTTTTCTGCCCAAAAAAATCTGCTGTAAAAAAAGAAACCCCCCAAAAAACTAACCTATCTGCATGATAGTCTATGGAGCAGAGCCAATTGTATAATATTGTCTTCATTTTCAGACTGGTTTTGTGGATTTGGAGCTCATCATGGTTAAAGGTTGTGTCATAGAAATACTCGTTAACTGGTGCAGTTGAAAGGAGGAATACATTTCTAAAACGTTAGCAGAGTATGTTAGCACATCATTAACTTGCATTAATTAAAATCTCTATGTTACGCCAGCTACTGTAGTTATACTGAATGTATAACTTTTTAATGATTGTAGCAGTGAATAAAGACCTACTCGGCTTAACGGGAACATTTTTGTTCCTTCATTTCATTGTCCTCTTTCTCAATCGCCAGCTGATGTGGTTCGCACTGATCTGGAGGCTTTATGCTTTATCTTTATCTGTTGAACCTTAAACTGCTTTATTGTTTTCACCAAAAAATTGGAAATACATAATAAGGGAGTTGAGTTATTTAGTGACAGTGTGGGCTCCATGGCAACGGCTACTTTGCGGCTTAGCGAAAGGTCAAGTATATGCTACCAGAGGGGCTGATTACAGAAATTGTGGATGGTGGTGAAAAGATCAGTAAAATCTTGGGAATATTTGTATATTTTTTGAGACAGATTCGATTTCTCCTTGTGAACTTTGATTGGCAGTCTGTCAGTTTTCCAAAGAAAAAGCACATATTGTGTCATTCATAAAGTTAATTGATGTCTTGAATACTCACTATGAAGCCAATAGCTTTTTACGGTATGGTATGGGATAATGGCAGGGCTCACACTTTTATTACTGGTTTTGGTAACCCCAATGCAACTACACTGGTTGGCGAAGAACACAGCATTTCATGCAAGTCCAACATCCATAGCAGCAAAAAAAATGCATGAAAGAATTCCTTTGGGTGACAGATCCCCCTTAGCGATGTTTGCACCGCGGTGACGTTATTTGTAGAGTTGAGGAGAGCAGCAGGGACGTTGCAGAGTGATCTGTGAGAAACCTGCTGGGAGTAACAACAACATGCCATAGGTAATGCAAAGGACCCGTGTTCATCGCTGTTTGCGATGTCATGGTTATGCATAACGGTGTTGGGGCCTTGTGATTATGCCACTTTATTTTTGATCTGGAGATAAAAAGACAGGTAGAAAAAAAGCCTCTAGGGATGTCCGTGCTTACGGTGGCGTTTGCGTGCTGCCATCCAACAGCACTCACACGCTCCGTGGGCTTGATACCTGCTTACTGCTTCCAAAATGAGCAGGAACCTCACAAGATGAAAGCATAACATATACAGAGATTAAGAAGAAATGGGCTATTGTTGACAAGCTTTGAAAAAAAAAAACAGATTACAAAACCGTTTTGAGGATTTTTTTTCACTGGGCTTAGTCTTCTATTGCCTGAGGCATCTGTCATGGGAACATCACACAAACAATGCTCACATATCTACTTCAAGGGCTCATTTCTCAGAATATTTAGCAAAAACTTACACTGAAAAATATACACCATTTTTGATTTATTTTAACAAAAACAAGCAGACAAGTAATTATTAGTTATATGGAGGATGTCCCTGTGGAGAACAGGGCATGATCATTTCCATTATCATGTGTGTTGTGTGAGGAACACAATTGCTTCCCCATGCTGCGATTCCAAATCTCTGGGGAAATGTCTGCAGCCCACATGTGTGGATGATATATTGAAACGCATACATGTGGCAGTGTTGAATCTTGTCTCTGTTACTCAAAAGCTAATTTGTGGAGCCTGCAAGGCTGCTGCCTCATAGCACAGTCATGCAGCTCGCAAGGCTAATCTCCAAGGGAACTTTATTTGGAGAAGGAATAAACAAATAAATGAAACCCTGCGAAACAACACTTTTTATTATGGTTCCCGTTGAATTGTATTCCCTCAGTGATGACAGTGTTTGTGACAAAAATGATAAAGAATAAAAGGGGCTAAAGAAACAAGTAGCCAACTGGTGATGAGAGCAGTTTATGTGTCCAGATTGTCTTTGATATTCTCACCAAAAAACTTTTCTCAGAGTGCAACTGCTTCAATGTGACCATTTAACGTTGGAGTCTTTGGGAATGTGAACGAGGACAGTTAGGAGGGTTGGCTCTACTCTCATTAAACGCGGCAAAGTTTTCAACAAAAGGGGAAAAGAATAATTTAAGTTTATTATTAACCTTTGGGGACAATATATAGAGCAAAGTAATCTAAGCTCAAAGCTCCACAATGTTTATAACACAACCAGCCAGATTTATCTGCTTTGATGCCCCAGGCAAAATAACATCAACGTCCTGATTCTTTCTCTGCTAATTTGATTGCTTAAGTGTTTGATAAAATGCACCATGTAAACACAATACAAATTGAAATAGTAAAGGCTTCAAAACAATATTTTCCCTCATGGGGCTTCAAGACAAAGTGATGCTTTAAGGCCCGTATTACTACAGTGTTTCAGAGGTCAACATACATACAACGGTCTCTTAATATCTTACCAAAATGTACATATTTTTTGTGCTTTTTCCTCCTTATGTTCAGCAACGCGTGTCAATTTACAATTGTCACATTCTTTTCAGAATAAACTTCCATCTGAACAGAAAACATCTTTGTTAGGTTTAGACAACAAAACTACTGAGGTTTGGGGAAAGATCATGGTTTGGGTTAAAATAACTACGGAAGTGGCATTACATAAGTACAGAAGATACATGATAAAAACTCAACGTTTGAGTTGAAATAACTATGAAAGTTACCGAACAAAGACATCAACGTTGTCTGGTGTTTGACCCACCAATCCACACTGACCGTCTCTCTATGAGGTGTTTATTGCTCTTTATACTTCCTGGTTAACGATTACGTGGATTACATACTAATTGATTTTGTAAGATATGTACGATTACAGTGCATTTATTTTTGTAGGTACATGTATGAAAAGTGTATTCAAACAGCCTACCTACTTCCAAGGTGCATAGAGAAGGGAAAAACTATATGGTCAAAACTCTGGAATAATATGGAACAAATGTAAGACAAACGTGTTTTGGCTTGTCGCTTCCATCAGAGTCATCATAAAACACATTACAGACAACAATTAAATCGGGTAGGTGAAGAGGAAAAAAATCTAAAAGGAAACAATATGAAAGACAATCAGTCATATACATCCATAATAAAATCAGCCAATGGCACACCTACAAAAGTGGGTTGGGTATATGGTCATGTGGCTTCAGAGCAAGCATTGTCCCAGAGAGGCACTTGTTCAATACTACACATGGAGTTATAACATCTTGACAACTAGTTTTGGTAGCAACGCTTTTTTTTTTTTTTTTAAAGCAAGCATATAATGAAAAAGAAGCCCTGAAACATCCATGACTGACAAAAAGCAGCCAGAAAAAGTGAATATGTAACTCATGTGGCTGTCTTTCTGCGGATTTCAAACTGCGTGATTGCTGAGCTGATAAACATCATCCCTGTTCTGATTACTTCATTAGGAAGCCAAGTCATTTCCTCTGCTGCATGACACCTCTTCTGCAGAATGGAGGCCTCTCACTCAGAATCCTTCACAGCTCTACGTGTCTGAAAAACTAATCTCTCATCGAGCCTCATCAAAAATATGCACCGAGGCAGTGCATTCAGTTCCATTCAAAGACTAAATTGAGGCGGAATGCGTCTGAATATGAGCAAAAATTGAAATACCAACTCAAAGTCTGGAAATATGATTGGGCTATGTCTCTGTAGCACTTCCAGTGAACTTGTTTTGGCTGTGTAGCCTTCATCAATTTCATTCATGGAGAAAAAAAGATCTTCAGTATCACCACCAGGGAAATGGTGGCTCACAAACCCACCTACACCTGGTTTGTGGAGAAGTGTATCCACCATTTTATGGATGAAATAAATTTGACAACAGAAATTTGTGGCATTCATCCCAGAGAGTAGAATCAAGCCAATGTGAGCCACGTGAATATAAAACATCTTGCAAGTTACAAAAAAACTGCAGACCCATGAGGAGTCTGTGAAATGTATTTTTTTCTAGATATTGACAATCAAATACATTCATGAGGTGACCATACATAACATTTACGTACACAATGTCATTGATAATATGATGCTGCATCATGCTATATCTACAGTTTCATGAAAAAAGAAAAAAAAGAAAAGACAATTCAACCTAGAGTGGTTCAAAAGGAAAACTTGGTTAACTGCTAGCAAATATTAACAAAAGCCCTGTTTTGCTTGCCATGTCTTCTTTTCAGAGAGGAAACTGTCTGGACAGCAACTGGGTTTAAAGAAGGAAAAGCTGGTAAAACATGAGTCGTGCATCGGATGTGGATAATGCCATCAAGTTAGGCTTACTGGGGACGAACGTTGCCTCTCAGCTTGACGGTGCGTAGAGACGTGGTATTGGACAATACAACCGTCAGACTGAAGAAAACCGGCATGTTCTTGGCAGAATTATAAGCTGTATACAACTTTGTGGAAAGTGGAAAATTGCCTTGCGTGGCCTTTTTAGATGCACATTCAATACTATGTGTGAGGGAGATGCTGAACCGTATTTTAAGGACACTGCAGCCATTATTCAAAATGTACTTTTGTATTGGAGTGCATGTACAACGTTAACAAAGATGAGGTTGCTCAAATGATGCCCTTTGGTGGTCCTGTATGTTGTTCATTGTGTGATTTGAGATGGCATTATTCCATTCCATTATCCAGACCACTATTGACATTGGGCGAAGGGAGGGTTCACCCTATACAGGTCGCCAGTTTATCGCACACATATAGAGACAGACAACCATTCACGATCACATTCACACCTACGGGCAATTTAGAGTCTGTATGTCTTTGGATAGTGGGAGGAATCCGGTGAAGTCGCTGCCACGGGGATAACATGCAAACTCCACACAGAAGGACTGCCCAGACCGGGAACCGTGCAGGAGATGGCATTATTTGGCTGGAATTTTGTAATCTCTGCTGTTGGTGATACATTGGTCACACCACATGTTTCTTCCCAAAACCGCCACTGAGTACACTACATGGCCAAAAGTATGTTGACACCCCTATCTACATATTTAGTTTGGGGCTGCTGGGAAATCTTGACACCGAACAGTGAAGATGTGGGCAATTGCATCATTCCCGCTTTCCCAGTTTGGTGTAAAATAACTTGAAAGGCCTGCACTGACCGCAACCCCCCTCAACCTGAACTGACCAGCTGTGAGCAAGATCATAATGGCCCAACATCATCGCCTGACCTCACCAATTCTGTAGGACCCCGTTACTTGGTCCAAATTGTCCACCCCCTTTTTCGTGGCATTGTAATAGAATCATGCTTGGTTTCTCGTCATCTCTGGTGCTGATTTCAGCATTTCCATGGAGAGTGTTCATGAGCACAACATTCTTTCTTTCTTTCTTTCTTTCTTTATAGACCCCAGCAAGTATAAGGAGATCCACATATGCATGTAAATGCGTTTCATCCAGCTCCTTCCACTTCTCCCTTAGACGTCATTTCTAGAATTACTTTCTGTATTGAGTTTGGAATGACCAGCTCAAAAGCTGACTTGATGTCTGTGACACGAGTCACTGCCATCCTGGTGGGGCCTGGCACCATCTTTAGAATATTTTCGGCAGACAGTCTTGGCTGATGTGTATTGGGTGAGGATGACCACTGTATTTCACAATTTTTTGACACGAATGTCTTGCTTGGAGGATCAGGTATATCACTTTCCTCATCTGATGGTTCATAATCAGTACCATTACAATCTGAATTGACCTCAAGATGGTCTTCATCTTTAGACACATCCTCCTCTATTTCACTGTCATGATCAAGGAAGAGCTGCAGAGTCACCAGGGCTGTCGTCCTTTTGTTTCTGTTGCTCATGTTGTCCTACAGTGAGCTGCTGTGTTGTATGTATCTGCAGAGTGTAATGTTGGTAGGACTCCCAAGCAAACCTTTTGTATGTCTCACCCCTCCCCTGCTAAGTGTGGGCGGGGTTTTCCCGCGGGCAAATATAAGGTTCCCGTCAAAATAGTATCTGTATTTCTCGCACAAGGTGTGTGTGTGTGTGTGTGTGTGTGTGTGTGTGTGTGTGTGTGTGTGTGTGTGTGTGTGTGTGTGTGTGTGTGTGTGTGTGTGTGTGTGTATGATGGGAGGGAGTAAGAAATGGTCTAAACTTGACACTTCTGACCCCTTATAGCCTCCACTTTCATTGCCGGGTCAAATTGACCCGAACATCATCTCTGTAATATAAACCTGCAGGGGGGGTTGCATATACACGATATAAACCCTTTTTTTTTTTTTACGTTGATTACACTAATTAAGGCAAGCAGAAGAAGTTTCATACAGAAAAAGTACTTAAAAATATTTTTTCGAGATTTTCAAACTTTGAAACGGATCAATTTGACCCAGAACATAACAGGAGGGTTAAACCCTCTGAAAATGATTAAAATCATTTTAATACCTGTTAAAATGCTTTAGAATCTATTACAGCCTGTTAGAGAATAATCACGCGGGCTGCCAGCTCACATAGGGCAAATAAAACATATCCACCATGCACCTGAATTAACAATAAACTGAGCTCTGGGCTTCATATGACTCCTCACAGCAGGCTGAATCCATACTGGTGTTTTTTGTTGCTCTATGATTCCCAACGGTTTTCTTTTTTCTTTTACCATTACACAACGTATCATGACTGATCACAGTATGATATGAGTATATTTCTATTTTTCCCATATTTCCGGTGACATGTCAGTTCCTTAGGAATATTGACACACTTCCTCTTGGCTGAGAACATGAAGAATTGACTCATTTATTACTGCCAACATTCATTAAGTAAGACCGGTAGCATTCCCTGCCTTGCCATCTGTGCTATATAAATAACATCCACATTTCACAGCTGGTGTTCAGTGGTGACAGCTATACTGTAAGTATGGTTGGGTGAACGCATCAGAGAAACAAACAAACCAAGAAAACACAAAACCTTTATTTCATATACAACAGAGTAGAAACATTTCGGAGAAGCTGAATACAGGCCTGCAAAGCTGGATGTACAACAGTGCACTCAGCCTCTACTGTAGTGTTTCCTCAGTCATCCATATTTAGAGCACATCAGTAGATCCTTTTTTTTTTTTTCTCGAGAGGGTACTTCAAAAACACAATTGCTGGTTTGATTTCCCCCCAAAAGAATGTCCTTATTGTTTATGATAGTACTGTAAATTACTTTGGATTAAAATGTAAATAATCAGTGAAACTGCACCCGTGCTTTACTGGGGGGGTTTCACTTCCATTCCAATGCTTCAGACTTAGTTACGAGCCCTGCGGCAGTTTCCTGTGGAAGTCACTGATTGTATGTCACTCTGGAGAAGATAAATAGTAACTCTTAGGCTTTAACATCAATGGCTGTTCCAGTGAATGACACAACGACAGTACATTAATGCAAGACATCAATGCAAAATAGTATTTTATATCCTAAGCTCTGACACTAAACTCTTTACCGCCGAGTGTATTAAACCTGACCCTTACATTCCATCATACCTCTTTGAAGCCATCAAAGCTCGGTGAAGTCCAGAAATATTACCATATCTGTAAAAAAGAAGAAAAAAAAAAATGGGTCCAATAATGACTACAGAAAGAAATAACTTCTGCTGAGTTCAAACACAGTGGCATGGTAACGGCTTCGAGCCACCCTCGAAAGCACTAATGTGTTCAAATACCCATGGGCTCTCATTGCAGCAAGATTGAAAATACCAGCAGTGACTCTTAGCCCGGCACTTCAATAGAAAAAGGCCTTTGGTCACACTTTGTGACATGTAGCATCTTAATGGTGCCGTTATGATGAGAGGTATGGGAGGAGCACATTTGAGCCCCTGTTGCCAGACTCATCATTGCATGACAGATCACCTACAGCCGACAGCACAAGGGTAGAGAATGTTGTAAGCGTTTCTGATGAAGAATAGGGATCGTGCTGCTCATTTTGAAATGGTCACCAAAAGAAACCTCTTCACATACACACAAATAAGTCAGCTGAGGCGTCTTAACTATTTTTGCTGGCTATACAGTAACGCATCATACAGCGAACACGCATCATACATTTGTAATACCGCCCACGTGAGTGTTGTCAATGAAACATCGCTCAATAAAGAAGGTTACGATGTTGTAACCTTAGTTCCGTAGACACAGGCGAAGCCCTCCACTGGACTCTATTCTCTAAGGTTATGCAAATTTCCAGTGGGCTAATGCATACCTGTGATTGTAGGAGAGTGTTACCCGTAGAATCCAGAAGAGGGCGGAGCCTATGAACATCATTTGTGGTAAAAAATCCCACGGGGTGTTTTTTAAAAGGCCTCAGTTGACACTTTCTGATCAGACTCTCCTTGATAGCTACTATGAATAATACACTTTACATCACACATTGTGATGTTCTTGCAACTACACACTAACCGTAAATACAAGAAAATCATACAATCCAGTTTCCTGGATGCGGAGGCATTACTTGCAGTCCTTGCCCTCATTCCCCTGGTAACCTTTAGTTTGGTGATTAGTTGGTCTAGACTAGAGTGCATTTTTATGACATATGCATTGTAATAAATGTAAAAGAAGGCCCTGTATTGCTCTGGGAAATTAAGTGCCGACGTGCTCCAAAGTGAATGTTACCTAAGTGTGCTGGATATTATTGAACTCGACTTGCCATTTTTTATGAAGATAAATAAATAAAGAAGAAAAAACAACAACAGCAGAGCAATAGCCTTGTGTCAAATGGCCAACAATACACTTGGCAGCACAGGCCATATTACGCAGACATGTTAACAAACTGACAATACAGATGGGTTGAGTTATGTGTGCCAACCGACCTCTGCAGCTCATCCAGAATGCAGCAGCTCGACTGGTCTTTAACCTAAATTCCCCCACACTACTCCCTCCTCCGCTCCTCCGCTCCCTTCACTGGTTACCGGTGGCTGCTCGCATCCATTTCAAAACATTGGTACTTGCGTACCATGCTGCAAACAGATGGGGTCCAGTCTACATCCAGGACATGGTCAAACTTACACCCCAGCCCGCCCATTCCACTCTGCATCTGCCAATCGTCTTGTAGCTCCGTCACTGAGCTAACCGCTCAACAAAATTGCGATTGTTCGCTGTCCTGGCTCCCAATTGGTGGAATGAGCTCCCCAATGACATCAGGACAGCAGAAAGTCTCTACATCTTCCGCCGCAAACTAAAAACACATCTCTTCCGACTATACCTGGAATAAAAAATAAATAATAAAAAAAAGATGTATCTCTCTTAGTACTCTAGCAGCACTTAAATGACACTTATTCATAGCACTTGGTAGTTTGGCTTTCTTGAGGAATTGTACTTTCTTGATTTTTGTTGTTCTGGGTTTGAACTCCCATGGTTGAATGCACTTATTGTAAGTCGCTTTGGATAAAAGCGTCTGCTAAATGAAATGTAATGTAATGTAATGTGGATCCCAACCCCCATAATGCTCTCATAACAGCTTGTTTTGCCAACACTACATTACTGCAGCATGTGAATCCACCCTGCTCATAACACACATTTGGACATGCATGCAAACACCGCTGAGACAAACACAAGGAAGGAGATTTTACGTCTGTCAGTTTTCTTTAGCTTTTTCTGTTGTTGATTGTTTTCATGCTAACGTTATTTATGTCCGAGGGCAGGGGTTTTCACACTCCATTATTTCCAACAGGCTGTTCAATTTCTGCGGGGCCGTGCAACTGCAGCGATCAGGTGGCCACATTGTCGCGTATTTATGTGTGATTGTGGAACACGATGCCTCATTAGACCTTTAGTGCCCTGGCTCGCCGCAGTCCCATCCAAACACAATAGCCCATCTTATTATATATATCTCTCGCCCACCTGACCACTCCATGGAGAGCCCTGGCAGCCATAGTCAAGCTGTTCGAGATCATGGGGGACTGGGACCTTTTGTACATTGTAACATCTGCACACTGGCTGCCTGTGACAAGGTCTGGCGCTGTGATCTCCTCCAAAACAACTTCTTTTTTTTCCTGTCTAACCTGCCTCCCTGAACTCTCTCTGCTCTCTTTTTCCCTCTCATGTCCCTGCTTCATTCCTCCCCCCGTTACTCTCAACGCCCATAGATGGGCTATATATAAACCACTGCCACTGACCTTAGTTGAACTTACTCAGCAATATTATTATTATTATTTCCTGTAGACCATCTCTATATATTCCCTCTGGTTTTGCAGGCTCTTATTTTTGCCTCTTTGCTTTTCTTCCCCGATTCACTCATGGACCATCCTGTCTGGAAATACCCGTCTCTTCTACCCCCTCCACTGCAAGCGTGTCTCTCATCTCCTAAGTACTTCCTCCCTCCCTCTCTCTAACACACACACACACAAATACACTCCTTTATCACCCTGCCTGCGAAGCTAAAGCTGTCTGGCTCCCCACCTGCACAGTCCTGGGAGATTGCTGACTTACAGTACAGTATATTCTGCCATGGAATGCAGCATGGGGAGGTACTTATATACAAGAGTGGGTAAGGGCAGTAACAGAGTAACAGTGTTGCACATTTTTTTTTTATGAAACAACTGTAAAAAATACGAGGCTATCATGCATGGCTGTGTCATCTGGTATGCTACTGAACAGCTTGTGGTAATCAACTAATCCTTCAGCAAAGCTAAACTGCATCCTTTTTTTTTGGTTGTGAATATTTAGGTGATTAAAATAAGTGAATAAAAAGTGCCCTTCCAAATGAAAAGTTCTGAGGATTTTATGGTTATAAGACAGACATCTGATGTGGATCACCGCCTCATGACTGGGAAGACGACATCGCGAAATCCGCCAAGGTCAAAGATAGTTTTGATAAATGTGTTCTTAATTGGTATGAGCACCACAGAAGGTGAATTACAGCAAAGAGTGCAGACACTCCATCACGCTTAGCTGAAGTTACGGAGGCTGCGATCAGATTTGTTGTGACACACCCCTGCCGACAAAAACCTGCAACCAGTCAGGATGACTGATTACCAGGATAGACCGAGCAACTTGTGAATCCTGAGGTGTTTGCTTTGGTGGTGAGACTGAATCACATCGAGCCCAAATGTTTAAAAAGAACAGGAAAAAGAACAACAACTGAATCTACAACATGCTTCGAGGTGATATCAGAAATAATGAAGGTGTTGCTGCACATTTGGAATGACGTCGCAATCTGTTGCAGCACACGTTGAATTGGTTTAACATTGACAACTCTTCTTGGATACGTCTCCATATTGGAATGCATTGAGAGGGTGCATTATCTGATGCGTTCTATCGGCCTGAACACGGCTTTGGAAGGATAACGGAGATGAAACAAAACGTATAGGCTGACGCTTTTTTTTTAAATCACACATCTTTGCCATCATTCAAATATTAAAGAGTCATAAACTGGTAAAACGATGAACTGCCAGAAGGCAGAACAGGATAAGTTTTGCCTGAGTTTTATTGGAGAATGTGTCTATATTGACCGCAAACGGTCCGTGATGGATGAAATCTATATCGTTTAACCGCGTCAATTAACCTTCACCCGAGTCTACTGTCCTGCCACTCTAATCCTCATCTGGACTGCTGTTTCATCACAGTATCACCACATTTGCACGGTGTCATTAATAAGAGAACACTATTTTATTGCTTCATTTCACGAGCCGATCTCAGCTTGTTTACACTTGAGCTGCTTCATTATCAACCAGGACATATAATAGCGAGGCTTTCCTGTGGAATCCACGCCATTACACTGTTTCTCCTGCACGCGAACACTCTTAGCCGCCTGGCATCCCACTTTCAGCGCACACTCTGATGATTAATGAGTCATTCTGTCCGTGGGGCCATCTGCAGCTCATGTCAACGACACTGACTGCGTGTGCTCTCGCTCCATCGCACATTTCCCCGTCTACTCTGCCTGCACAGCCCAAACATCACAGTCCAGCGGATGAACTCGTCTGCGGTAGATTGAAAGGGGGGTTGTTAGAAAAACACACCACTCCCACATGCAAGGACCCAAATTAATAAAATTAAGCACGGATAGTGTGAAGACAAAGGTCTATCCATCTCACTTTCTTCGGTCTGGTAATGGCACCCAGTGTCGGGTAGTAATAGGCTCTCTCTGCCACGCAGGGAGCAGTCACATACTAATGAATGCTGCCATTTGCATGCGCAAGCAGCTTCGGAGGGTCTATCAAAGCAAATTGCTTTATCTGGAATGAACGTGACCTCACCAGTGACGGGGTTTTGTAAATAAACCATTATCCATCTCAGGAATAATTACATTGTTAATGTCAGTATGTTGCAGGGCCTTACTGGCCCCGTCTAGACAGCTACCTGAGCCTACAGTACTTGATAAACTTAACATACCTTATACTGTACGAAGGCCGGTGGATGGCGAGGTTGCCCTGCTGTAAATTAGTCAAGCGATCTATCCCTGGATATTAAGGATAGGTTATTCAGTTAAGATGGGAAAGTGTAGAAATGTGTGGGCACGGATGCTTCCATGGCAATACTAGTTTATACAAATCCAAGATGACAAAAATGTACTTTATTATGGGATGATACCTTTTCTTTTTGTATTGTACACACTGTCCATTTAAGTTTTCTTTGCATGAACCATGTGAAATGAAGTTCCACATTTTCTAAATAAAGTGGTCACTTAAGTTTAAGCAGGCTAATTTAGCAGATTTTAAATTTTTTAATTTTCTAAAGCAAATATTATCTAGCATTATCGCCCCGCAGTTTTCTTTTTTTGCCTCCACAACTGCCTGTTGTGGTTTACGTCCATGTCTGTCCAAAATATGATCACAAAATTTCATCCTTTTAGACATTTGAGTGAAATTGTCATGTCAGGTGAAATGAACATGTGAATTATTGCGTTATGGTCAGAAAACATGTTTTGTCACAGTGACCTTTGAACACAAACATCCTATTCAGTTCGTCATCGGCTCCAGGTGGTTTTTGTTCCGAATTTAAAGAGACATGCCTAAGGCGCTCCTGTGATATCTCGTTCACGAGAATGCAACTGACAACGGTCAACACGAATACATGATGCGTCCAGCGACAGCCGGCAACGGCGCCGAGTCATAAAAATGTGTTTCATGTCATAAAGGCTTTTGGTTGTACTGTATTTGCATGTATATAATGCTCATCTCTGTTTATTTGGCAAATATAAAATGTAGTAATTGCAAGTTTTAATGATGACGCTCTTGCAACACTGAAGGGCCGTGAGGAAAACAAACATATTAGCGTTAGTTTCTTGAGATAATATTTAACTAATGCTGGAACACTTGAAGTTGACACAACTTTAATTGACAGTAAAAGTACTGTAAAGCACAAATTATATTAGGTTGCTTTTGTGTTTACTACCCTGCCTGTTTGAAACTCAGTGCTTTTATTGTGAAGCAATTTATTAGTCATTGTTTTTAAAAGGGCATTTTTGGATCGCAAATGAATAAGAAATAAGGTTTCCCTGTGGATATGATATGCACATAACAGTACAACTTTGGCGCAAAGCCTAGTATACTAATAATGCTCGATTGTAGTGTTTGTATAAAACAAAAGCAGTACTCCTCTTTAAAATGGGATAACACCATCTGTGTGCTTGCCATTGATGTTTATGCATGGTGGTAGGAATAGGTCATCCCATTGTGTGGGTGTGATTGTGTGTGAGTAAAAGAGACTGGGCAGGCAGCAGTGAGATATGTTTACCACGGTGGCCTTCACATATTACCATGCATGGACCCATAGCAAACACAGCCACCTGAATACACACAGTATGAGATTAAATGCACGGAATGAAAGTGTGTGATAGAACCTCTCTTTTGAACTGCAGCTTTTCTTTTTTTCTCTTAGTCGGGCAAACACAAGATATGGCCCCCGGATGTGTTGCGACAGACTGGGGATTATACATGATTTAAGTTCCGTTACATTCCTTTCTGACTTTTGAACACCAACATAATGTTGCAGCCAAGTCGGCAGCAACTTTGACAGAATAATTCTGGGAGACTGGACTGGAAGATGCAGTTAAAAATAATATCTTATTCGGTGTTCTTTATTCCACTGACGGGGGAGAAAGGAGGATGATGATGGAATAGGAAGAGAAGAAGGCAAAGGAGGATAAAGAAAATAATAGACAGACCTGTCCAACAGACAACAGCTTCTGAAGTAAAGAATCCAATATAGCCACTGCTTTTTATTCATATTGTGCAATGTCTAGCAACCAGGAATGGCCCATTGTATGTTTGCTTTCTTTCCATTGACACATTTTCTTGCCTTGAATAAATACAGAATACACTTTGCTCTCTGGAATTCATTCATTTCATTAAACATCACAGATTGACATCTACCCATATGGAAAAATCCAAAAGGTGGAATATCTGAAATACAGCAACTCATACAATTTTATTTTTTTTTCAGTCAATGTATTACAAGCAAGTGTCATCCCCTTTCTTAATCCGGCATTATCCTAAAGAGGATTAAGCCTTGTTTTATACAAGTTAAGAGCTAACCGTGTTCATCCAGCTGCTCTCCCAGATGCTATCACAAGCCTTTAACTTCTCAACAACCTCCTCTGATTGGATAAACCTGTGTGAAACCTGTCTAAGTGAGGATGAAGAAGCGTGTGGTGATGGCCTGGTGTTTACATGTGTTAGCAGGCGCTACGGATGAATGAATGACTCATCGCATTGTGAGGTAAGTGTCAAAGCGAGGGAACGCAGCAGGCAGAGTGGAGCTGACTGCACTATGTCGATGGCGTGTTAATCAGCAAGCTATCACACAGTCTGTGTGTTTAGAGGTGTCACCGCTAATTAGATATTTCCAGCTTCAATTGTTGGTATATTCTGACTGCAACTGCTGTGAATTGTAAATGTTCTAGTCATAGTGCTAACGTTGTGTGTGTTGGTTTTAAGGAGGCAGAAGAAAGACGTTTTCCCTTTCTTTTTTTGTATGGATGGATATGAGTCGACGTTTTAACATTGCAGTGTGGAAAGAGAGCCTATTTTCCCCTGAAATGTTGTCCTGAATTGATAATTGCCTCCAGTTGAGAACTGTTCCTTACTTTGTTGGCAATGTAATTGGATCGTTGCATGATATGAAATTGTTATCCATGATGCACCTGCCATTTCTCCACGCTTTTGATGTGTTATTCAATCCCTGTCCTTGGTCTCTTTGTGCTGCGTGGAGGTAATTTTCCAACTGTCAAATTAGCCATTTGCCTTTTTGAGCCAATACACTGAACATTGCCGTCTCTTTTCCCCTTTGCAGGTACAATTTGGCAGCGTTTGTGATTTCGACAAGGTCATGCAAATTCTTGCAATTAAAGAATTATCCAGGAAACATTCCCTGGAGGTGTGTTACTTATTGTCTCGGTATACAAATGCTGTTTTGGTATAATGTCGTCATTATCGCCGTTTTTGTGCTCATGATGAAAGACTGTGTTGCATACAGTCTTCACATAACACCATTAACGTTGTTCATTCATCACGCATTCAATTCCATTGACTCAGCACTGAAATTAACATGATACACTGGCACATAAACATCTCTATTCATTGTGCTGATGGTGTTCCTGCGAACGCTTTGACGAGCGAGAGCAAAACAACACATCTATATAAAAGGCAGCACAAAAGAAGAAGAAAAAAATGGCTTACAAGCAGCTGAGAACAGAGATTATGGGTCAGAATTCAGAATCCTAGCAGGAAATTAAAAAACACAAGTATGCAAAGCATGCTGCCTGATGTTGTCTGTGGGAAATTAAGTGAGGGGAAGAGCATGCAAACACTGCCTTTGTGTTATAAACAAAGTGATAATACCCTGGTTGTGCTTCACCTGCATTTAATGTCTGTGCAGGGAGCCAGATATGTTAATGTGACACGCATGTGAGGAGTGTGAACAATTGCTCAGCCAAGCCCTTCTCCCTTGGGGAGAGTGTGCTGCAGAGTGGTAGTCCTAGGTTTAGCAAATAGTTCTGCAGCCAGGGTGCAGTGAGCATTCTGAAATAGTGGGTAATTAAATGCAAAAACGGGATTAGCGCAGTGCACTCCATTCCTTGTTCTCCATGTGATTCTGACAACACGATATGGGCCTGCTAAAGCCAGGGATAAAGAGAACTGCTGTGTAGCACTGCTGCGTAGATCACATAAGATTATGGTACACACACACATCTTTTTGCAAATGATTACCGCCCACTACTCTCTCAATAGATTCCTCAAGGTTTTTGTCACTGCACCTTTTTGTATCTCATACGAGTGTCATTCAGTAACTGTGTGTTCCGACAGGAGAAAATGGCAATAATGGGAGGACACTTTTATGCCGAGGCTGCACTATCACAGCTGGAGCCGGGCTGTGTTGCTAGCCTAGATCTACAGAAAAGCACACAGAGTTCTTTTAGTCCCTTCTTTATATCACATTGAGCAGTAAATTACCTTCACAAGCTGCAGATGAGGACAAGAGTAATTATAAGTTAGCATGAAATTCCTTCATTGTGAACCTATTTCTTGCACCACATCAAAGACAACCAGGTTTTCCAAGTTACAGAGAAAGGGTGTCGTAGATATGGCTGATAAGAACTCAGTCTTTTTTGTATACCTTTCGAGAAGGTTATCAACCCAAATGAAAGGGAGCCTCTACCTTGATAATTGATTAGATCAGAATGCAATTGATACAGTTTCATCAAATACACTTAAAAACATGTGGTGGAATTCATCCTCGCCGCAGATGAGGCCTTTTGTTGAAATGACCTCTGGAGAGTTATTCAAATCACAAACTGCCAAACCATGAAAACTGCTTCTACTTTGATTATTGCTTTGCATGTGGTGGTTGACAACGACCTTACACCTGTCATGACTTGACCAGTGTTCTCTTGACAAAGTCAGGAGTCGTTATTTGTGAATAGCAATGGTCAATCCTAACAATTATAATTCCTACCACCGGTGGAGTCGGGAGAGGCTGCTCGGTGCCCCCAGAGAACATGATAAAATACCTACTGGTATACTCTTCCAGGGGAGAAAACACAATGGCCTACTTCAATGCCCTTCAAGAAGAGAAACGATGATAAAATGCCCTCTGGGGTGCCCTTCAAGAAGAGACAACATGATAATGTGCCCTTCGGGGTGCCCTATCATTGGGGAAAATGAGACGCAGTGCACTAATGGTTGCTCTTAAATGGAGAAAACCAGATCATATTGTCTGCCCTACATGCTAGAAAACGTTCTGCTCGCTGGTGCTCTTTTCATATATTTTCGCTCCTACCCCTCAGAAAGCCTGAGTCCACCACTGATTTCTTCTGTGTTTTTTTTGTACGGACTGCCAGATTATGTCCAGTCTCACCTGGCTTCCCGAGTATTCCTCAAGACTGGAGATGCAATGATGGCTCCCATATTAGGAAAGCTCTACTGGGCCGGATAGTGATACAGACCCCCCAACTCATCAGCAAAAACAACACCACCACATGCGCTACATTATCCCAAAGTATAAATATAAGTATAAGTATATGCTCCAGTAGGTGAAAAGGGAGTAACCGTAAATGTATGGCTCTGAAAGGTGGATTTCTTCCCAGTTGTGTAAAGCAATGTGCAGGGGAAAGGTTTGAAGTCATCAAAGCATATAATCAGTAATCAAAAGCCATGCTGGCTGTAATAGCCTTTGCCTGCTGGTAGATTGAATTTGAATGTGCCATAATGACTGGGTTTTGAAAGCCTTTCACTGTGCTTAATCACCTTGGATAATTAAGACTACAGTACTTTAATGTACAGACGGATATTCCACCGGTTGCAGCTGAGACATTAGATATAAGAATTAATGGAAAATATCAATAGTTGCTTTACCTATGGATGCATTCATAATAGTTTAATTATACTGCATGTACGATGCTCATTAAAAAAGGCATTCCTTGCCCTTTGGACTTTTACAAGTGTTACAAACTTTTAATCAGAGTATATTATTGAAGTTATTTTCTGCCGTGTGCAAAGTTTAGCATGAATAACTCAGCAGGAGTTCCACTATAGCCCATGTCTGGTACATAATGCCTGGAAACAGCATGCATAGGATAATTACTGACTTCTTGCCCTGTCACTAATAGAGTTGGCAGCAATTATATTTCATTTTATTGTCACGCCGGCCGTTGTTAATTTTGTAGGTAATGTCTGCATACAAAATCTAGAATTTGGCTAAACTATCACCCAATCAAAAGAAACTGGAGAAAAAATGGGCCTCATGCAAGAACCACTCGTACAAACAGATAGTTTTTAAGTGGCTTGTTCAAGTGATTTAGGAGAACGAGCTGCATTCACCAATTTCCTCATACTGAATTTTTACTTAGGTGCGAATGCAATTTACGAGTAATCCCGACTTGTAGTAGGAGTCATGTGCAATTAGTCTGCTTTTATCCAAGGCCAAGCCTTTCACTAATGGACTCTATATTCCATTACTTTGAAGTAAGTTTGAATAAATTACACTCAATAAATATGTTGAAATTATCCCGTTTGACTCTGCAATTTGAAATATAGGCTAATAACTTTCATGTAGCCGAACAACGTCACCATCAATCTAAATTGATACTACTGTATAAGAGAATTTTAAAATAAGAATACGAGATTATTCTTGCATGAGGTCCATTGTTTCCAAAGACTTTCCAAACGGTAGATGAGTGTTTGTGAGTGCTTGTTCCTTGCTGGTGGCAGAGACAATTAACCACCAATTAATTACTCACTGGCTCAGTCTGCATCACAGAAATGTGCAGTTATTTCTGTCGCCTGCTTTTTTTTGTGTGTGTAATCACCTTTAGCTGGGCTTCAAAATGCCTTCATGGGCCACAGGACGTCGTCAGCTTTTCAGCAGCAGTGACAGTGAACACCTGACTGTGTTTCCAAACTTGGCTATCTCAACACAGTTTGTTTTTGTTGCTGTTTTCTACTGGTAACCGATCATTTCTGAGGTTTGAGTGGTACTTTGCAGCACTCTGGTGTTGGGTCTACATCATTTGATCAAAGTAAACAAAATGGACCATTATGCGTAATGATGTGCTTTGTTGCTGCACTTTTTAAATTAGGGCCTGCAGCATTATCATGCACTTGCTATACACCCAGTCTATTCTGTGCTTACTGGAAGAATCAACCGATTACAAACTGACATTATACTGAAAACCCACTGGTGGTTTGGCTCTATAGATGGCTATATGCATCCGTCTGTCCACTACTTTGTCCAGACAATCTATATATCAATATAACTATTGAATAGATTGGCATGCAATTTGCACAATCATTCATAGTCTATTATTATTGAGTCCAATATTTGTGTTCCAAAGTGTCCCTTCTTGTTCCGTTTGTGACGATTTTCCTAAATCTAACAAAACCTAAACCTAACATTCCTTTTGTTGCACAAACTTAAATTGTTTTCATGGTGCCGACACATAATTTTATACATTGTGCCATCACCAAGTAATGCGCTGTTAAGAGGTCATTGTAGGTTCATGTATTTCCACGAGATGGCAAGAAGTTATCTTCTCTTGCTACAACTTTAGCTCCACCAGCTTGTTGACGTGTGGTTTTGCATGAAGGAAATGACTGCTATGAATTTTAGACATTCACATCGTCCCTCAGGATGAGCAGTAATATATTTGGTGACCTCTTAACCCTTCATATAGTGCAATCATCATCATCAATAATATATGATCATCAAATATTATTTATTTATGAACAAATACCTGCAACACCAATGACCAATGACTCTAGTAGTACTTTGTGTTTAGTGCTAATTAGCAAAGGGTAGCATGGTAACCTGCGAAACCAAGACAGTAAACTAATACATGCTAAACATAAGAATATAAAAACCACCACAGTACTTAACCAGCCTCGCAGAGCCACCAGTGTGGATGTAGGCGTGTTGTCATGTTGGTTTATAATTTTGTAGAGCTTTTTCTATCAAAAGTTTTTTCTGCCTGTGTTTTAAGAGTTCCCTCCCTCTCACACCACCTCGCTGTCCCTGTGGATCAGGCAGCTAAAATTTAAATTCAGGCAAATGTGATTCATAACACTAAAGGCAAACAATTACTGTGCATCCTCTGCTTCTCTGTAAGAATTGGAAAAGATCTGACGAAGAAACCTCAGCCCCCGATGAGTCAAGGTCAATCTAAAACAGGCTGAGCGGTACATTCTGGAGGGCAATACCACAGTGCTCTTTCCAATAAAAAGCTTGAATTAAAAACCCATTCAGGTGGCCGCAATTGCATGCTCCCACGTTATCAGCTGTTGGATGTGATGAGTGACCCTGTGGTCATCACCCTGGCCACAGAGACCATCGATCCTGCTGTCGCGGTGGTCGGCAGAGGGAAGGCAGCGTTTCGCCTGCTGCTGTTGTGCTTATTTCCATTGCATTCCTCAGGAGAGCTTTAATGAGCTGTGAGGACAGTAAAGCTGTGATATGCGCACGCACGCACGCACGCACGCACGCACGCATTGACTACCAGGGGATGGTGATCAAACTATGCGAGTCACCAGAGAGAAGAAATCCTTTGTAAGCATTGGGTAATGAAGCTGTGGCAGAGATCAAGTCGAGGGGCAGAGAGGCTAACTGTAACTCTCCAGAATCCATAAAAATCCATGGCCTGTTGAACGCAGTCCTTTTTCTGTTTGGTGGGTTGGATGTTTGAAAGTGGCTGTATAGGTGGGTTTAGAAACGTTTGGATCGGGGGGGGACTAGACTGGGGAAGCAGTTTTAAAGAAGGGGAGCGCATTCGTAAAATTAGTAAAAATGTGTAAAGACTCTCATATTACCCAGACTGACCCTTTCTGGTCAATTTTGTTGTAATTTTGTGTATCTTTCTGCTTGTTTTGTATCTCTTTGGTCTTTTTGTCATCTTTGTCGCAGGTTTGTGTCTCATTGTGGTTGCTTTGCGTCTCTTCGTCGTTGTTTTGCATCTCATTGTAGTCGCTTTGTTTCTCTTGTGTTTACTTTACGTCTCTATGTAGTCGTTTTCTGTATTTTTGTTATCATTTTGTGTCCCTTTGCAGTTGTTAGACTTTCAAACAAGAATTGTTAACAGTCTATGGTCGGTAGGCCTGTTCAGTATTCCTCCCATACTAATAAACCAAGTACCTTCACCTTCTGACTCTGGTAGTGAACAGGCCTACCGACCATAGACTGTTAACAATTCTTGTTTGAAAGTCTAACAACTGCAAAGGGACACAAAAGCAAATGGGGAGAATTAAATTTACATCTGAGCCTCTTTAGTTGTGTTTTCAGTCAAACCTTTTGTGATGAAAACTGCCCACTAAACATCAACTCTCAGTAATCAGACATTCAGCCGTGGGCGGACAAAATAAACACAACACTTTTATACTTAAAGTATTTTTTTTTCGCACCAGACTGCAACTAGACCTCAAACCTTATGTATAGTGACATGGCGCTAGAAAACAGTGTGGAAAAAGAAGCATCTCGTACTGTAACACAGTGGGGAAGCTGCTGTTGCTACACTTTGAATTTAGACCTTTCTGAAATATACCTCTTTCAACTCCAAACCACTTTCTAAAGTTGAAGTTAAAATACCTGTACTGAAATACTGCCTGTTGTTGCACCTGTTATCATGATTATCATAACATTTTTGCATAATTATACAGGAGATTGAAAGTTCTCCTTCAGACACAAAACATACTTTGCTTTGAATCCCAATTTGTGTCCCAGAGGGGTTTTCCCACAAAAACAAAATGACTTATTGATCTTAAAATCATATCCTTTTCTCCCTCATTTAATCATGAAGCGAGTCACAGACGTCTGTATGTACGTACACATCAATAACTTATGTTGAAGGTGAGCTCAGAGAAATGCTAGTGAGATGAAAACAACCTTCTAAGGTCAAACAGCACATATTGGCTTACATTATTCTTCACAGTGAAGAGCAAACGTCCAAGTGAGGGATCAAGAAGAGAACACACAATATTTTTTTGAAAGTGTAGCTGGTCATACTCGCGCGCATGCTACGTCACAATCCTTTGGTTGGTCTGCTTTGTGTTCACACGACAAATTCACCAGGGTTTGCTTGGAAGCAGACTGGCATTACTTTCAGTGTCCTTGCCTTGGCTACAACATAATTTGCAGCTTCACCAACACCAGCCGACAAACCAAACCAAAAGAGCACGCGCACCAGTTCGTCCACACCAAAACAGCTCAGGTGTGAAAGCAACCCGAGAGATCTTTACGAGAACTGACTTCATCACTGATTTCAAACTAATGCCTGGGAATACTACCCGGCACTAGCGCACACACACACACGCAGATTAATAATACATGGGACGTAGTTGCATTAGAGATAGCATATTGCTAAATGAGAGAAATGCTCTGACATTCATCATGTTCAGTCTCAGCCTGCTCTTGGCTTTGAGTGCAGCGCGGGTACAGCACAGGCTGAAGTATAATACGGGCTATAATCAGGAGGCCTTCAACACTGCCGTGTTTAAACTGCAGGCCAATGTTGAACCCGCAGACAGATGCAACCGCAGCAGCTAATTGGAAGAGAAACAGGTGTTTCATTCAAACTATTTAAACATGGAAGTCAAGTTGATTGGAATTTTTCACAATCAAGGACGGAAAACAGCAAAGTGGTGATAGAAGGAGCAGTGTGCTAAATACTTTGATTGGAACACACTTGATCGCTATGAAAAAGGGTTATTTTGGTGGATTTGGATGCCTGCCATCATAATTAACCAATTAAGCATGTCTGAATAATTGATGTGCTGTGTTTTCTTAGCTTTGGTTAATTCCTTCACATGAATTAACAAGCATTGGGCTTTCATGTGAGTCATGTGCAGGCTCCTTTATAGAGAGGCAGCGAGCTGGCCAGATTGAAACGTTTTGATGTGGAAGTCGTCAGGGTTAATTTCTCCATTGGAGGGATCAGTCTCCCCGCGGCTCATTTAACTGGCTGTAAAAGGAATTGGAAAGGTACAATGAGCTGATGTCAACGGGGCCTCACAACAATAAAACATTTTGTTGTGAAAAATGCGTATGCTTTAATAAAATTCGTAATGGAAAATTTGAAAAAGCAATAGCTTTTTTTGCATTTATCACATACGGTGAAGCAGGTGTTAATCTTTGAGACTATTTGATTTTCAACTCTTAAGGATGTGATAATAGAGGGTGGAGAGCCCAGATCAAAGTTATCACCTAGTAGGAAAAAGCTAAACACAAGATACACACAGTCAGTGTTTTAATTACTGTTCAGCCTAATCCTAACCCTGACCCTAACTTTAAACCAAGACTTCACCCTACTACGTAACGCTTTACATTATGGAATCAAACATTTTTGTACACATAAGGAAGGCGTGCGTTCCCAAAAATTTGCTATGTCATTTATGTATTTCTCTTGATTTTAGTGACCGTAGTCATCCTGTCTCGAGGACAGGCGTCTTCAGGTTTTCAGCTGACAAACTGCACTGCAGCATTTTCACTGACCTTTTCCGAGGTGTCATGGGGTGTTCGTTTGATGGGACACTATCCGCACAAAACCATCCATCCCAATATCATCAATCTATTGGATCACTTCACCGACAATAAAACCCTCAAAAACAAAACAACACATTTCTGATTATTCTGCATAATTTTTGTTTCCACAATTATGTCTGACGATCCTCTGTTTTGAACCTTGCTTCTTTTAATCCTATTCATGCACAACATGTTCTCAATGATGAGATTGCAACTGAGCAGCAGCAGCACTACCACACAGATGGTACAAGGACTGAAGTGCTGAGCACTGTGGACTGTTTTGGTTGTATTCTGTTGCCTATATGTCACTGCTTGTGTGTTCGAATGGAAACTGACTCATCCAGGAAGATGACAAAAAATAGGGCCTGCTATAAGATTATATATAATTCGTTTTTTTTTTTTAAATGGTTGATAGTTAGCACTCCAACCACTTCAGACTTTTTGCCTGCTGTTTTTGTACATTTGACAGAAAATTGGAGACACTTTGGCAGATGAACAGGATAAGGGGGGATATTAATAACAGCAGGCATACACTCAAAGTAAGATGGTGGAGTTCGGCATGGAGACATGAGTTTGTCAGACTTTCATGAAGGTGACCAGAGTTCCCACCCCATTACAGACCTGCAATACTTTCACCTTTTCATTAGCTCTAACCAGGATTTTTCCCTTACATTACCCAATTGGTTTCAGCTGCCTAACCTTAACCATAGTTTTTTTGTAATGTAGAGATATTGTAAAAACTGAGAATTCTTTTTAATGTAGCAATTGGACGTAATGTTGGGTTTTCAAGAATCGTTCAATATCAAGGTTCCTGAGATGCGAATGTAGCACCGACAGTATGCATCAATGAGGGAATCAAACGTTACCACTCTGAATTAAAAAGTATTAATTTTGCCTTCATTTCACAAATATACCACACCTCCAACATGTTGCTAAATTTATGAATTGAACTTTAAATTTTGTATGCCAGGAGACTCTTCTCTCAAGACAAATTGACTGTGTGTTGTCCGTGGACGTTATACTCCAACGGTGTGTGACGCGTTACAAAAAGAGTAGAGTAAAAACTCCTTTTTAGATTCTACGAAAGTCATTAAAACCTTTAGGTCAAGTAGAGTATTACTATGCTGTAAAAGTGTTTGCACATTTTCTTCTTCACTTGCCCATGGATTGATCCAGAATGAAGATTTCTGTTACTATGACGGTAAAAGAATATCAGGACAAACACTGCATGTCTGTAAATGCAATTAGCAGGAACAATTTGAATTCATCAACACTCTTTTTGTTACAAAATCTATCCTTGTTTATAGTTCAAGCAGTTTTTTCACAAAACTCTTTCCTGGAAGTGATTCATCATATTCAAATTGCACCCACACATGAGCTCTATCTAAGTTCATGCTCATTTCATTCAATGTTTTTTAGACGGGGCTGCTTGTGAAATTAGGTTTCAGGGATGAACGATAATGAAAGCAAGTACTACGACAATCAATGTCTGGATTATTTTGATGCAAGGTCCTTCCATGAACTTGTTTATGTGAGTTAGCGGGTTAGTGAGCCAAAGAAGTACAACGGTCGTTTATCTGCTAACAAAAGCCGCATCGCTAACAGCCAGAACATTAGCAGATCTGCCAGAGTTCATGGGGTGTGTCTTCATTGCCGGCCCACCAAAACAAGTATTATTGCTGGGTGTGTGAGGTGTCGTCCCCTGTGCTAAATACATTAACTATGTGGGTAGAAGTGCCATACTCACATCTGCAATGCAACCTCCTCTAATAACCTTCTAATTAAAAAAACGGCATGCACAATTAGAGCTCAAAATTCATGATCCAATAAAGTCAGAGGGCAAAGGACACATATATTACCCACATTAGAGTAATTATGATGATGAGAACAGGCCAGCATTTTAATACAGCGGCGATGGTACTGCATTAATGTAAGAGATGATGTATTCTAACAAGTCCCCACATGGGTGGGTGGGGTGCTTGCTATCATGCTTGGTGTTGTTGTTATTGTTTCCACCTCAGAGTGAACACAACACAATCAAAGCTGTGATGATGTGAAAGTAAAGGCCGGCTAAAATACTGATCAAAACAGCTCAGCGGAGCAGGCAAATTCAAGCGGAAAACATCTCAATTGGATTGTTATAGTATTGGCAATCAATGGAAGGTCGGGGCAGGAGTTTGTTTGGTGAGGTAACCTAGGAAATTCATCGTTTCCTGCTTTCAGAGAAAACCAGACGAGGCTAACACAACATTTCCAATTGGGCAAACAAACTATTCATCTTGAATAGATTTAGCGTGAGGGAATTGGCAGCAGGTATGTGATCTCCCAGAAATTGCTTTGTTTTGAGGGTGTATTTCCCACTGGCTTATACACCGCTGCCCATGCTCGAGTTGTGTGGTGTTTGATTTGTCCGGCATCAAAGTGGGAGATTTTCCCCGAATTGAAAAATGGTACCGCTGATTTAAAATAAATCATCTATCGCACTGAAATGAGGGAGACATGCATCTGTTTACTTTTGTTAGCCCCTATTTGTTTTTCATTTAAAAAAAGGTTAAAATAGTGTACACAGTCACTGGAGAAAGAAATCATAATGTGTGTGATCTTCGACAGGTTTTACTTGAGTGGCCATTTACAAACTCATGGTCACATTTTAAAGTGGTTACTGCTCCTTCTTTTGGTTTCCCTGGACTGATTTGATTTGGGACTGAGACGCTTTCTGCAGTGATGTGCAGGCCATACACACATAAAAATATTAATCGGGCATTCAAATAGTACCAATGTTTAATATCTACATTATCTCACTTTATTGTTGAGTTTAAAATGTCACTGGCCCACTTGCTCTCTCTGCAATAACCCAAACCCTGCTCCTGAGATCAAAGCGGATTTTTATTTTTATTTTGGTTTAATATTTCCATTAAGCCGTCCTTCTTTCCATACAGACCAAATCAAGTGGATATTTTTCAAAGCTACCTTTTCTTTGTCCAATATTTGGGCTTTTTGGGATTGTCGAGATTATGCTCATTTCTAAACAGAAATTAAAGGCCACTGTTAATTTCAATGCCCTTCAAGTTGTGTTCCATCATAATACTCCCAAAGATCTCAGGGTACAGTTTAGACACCTATTGGGTGTAATTCCAAGAGGCACAGAGGAAAAGGGCTAAAATGTATAACAATTAGTTGGTGCTGTACAATGTAAACCATGTATCTCCAATCTCGGCGATGTGTAGTGTTTCAGGCAAAATCAAAGTATCCCTAATGAGTTGAGCATTTCCCTGAAGCAAAAAAAAAATCTACATTTACCTTAAAGATACATGGTTTCCAGAAGGAGAGTGACTACTTCAAATGTAGTCCTGTAATGGCCCTGTCAGTGCAATGGGTTTATTCAATACATTCTATACTCTGGCATGTAAGTAGTATAGAATGAAACATGTATTTCCTTCTCCCAATCAGACTCCTATAAACGGTAAATGCATACATTTCACTTTCTTATTATATTTAACATATAGCTTGATCAATGCAAAGGCAGCATGACCTGCTATGGTAAATCTGAAATTGTATTGAAACTACTTTGCTGTATAAGATGCTTAAATCAAAAGAAAAGTAACAAAGAAAAGCCACTGTTCACTGTCCAGAAATCATGTGATGTTAGGTGAGTAAACTACTGCTATAAACATGCATGTGTTACCAGTTGTGGGAAACTGAAATATATATTGCGTTTGATTATGGCTTTTTTCTGGATGAAAACAACAACTTTCTCCTGTTAAGGAAACAGTTTGCACGTTTCCCAATAGAAATGGCAGAATGCCCCTGTCTTTGGGTATTTGCTCCGTGCATTTTAACATAGCCGTTCATAACTCAACTTAAGACTCTAAACATACATTCTGCACTTTTTTTTCTATTTTGAAATAACTGTTTATTTTAATCTCATTCATTTGTTTCCCAATTTAACACATTGCCTTGTTATTGTGGAACACACACTCACACCCACACTCTCTCTAATGCCTTTATTATAATAATGTAAACAACATTATGTAAACCACTTATGTAAACAGAGCCCCTTGGAAATGTCTGTAGTGGAACTTATCTTTGACTATATTTAAATTTTGATCACATTCTAACCTAAAGGCACACACACTATCGCGTTTGAGTTGTCTAATACCTGCGACACTCCTATTTCCTTGTGTTGTTTTGCGATACATGATATTGTGTAAAGCTTGACCAACAAGTCGAATCCTCAGAATGCCACACCAGCTAATTTGATGCATATCATATCTTTTCAGTGTCTGATTATCTTCAGGCAAGAATTTCTTCTTGAAAGTCTTACATTGACTTGCAAAGACATTGTGTGTGGGTGGTGTCTCTCTTCTGTCAATGCATTTGCTCTATGACTCTGTCAATATAAAATATGGGTAAAAATATTCCCCTCAGCAGGCGATAAGTCATCGCATACCCCTCACTATGTCTCAGTTGTTGGCTTATGACGAGGTGAACCTTTAGCTCAAGATACAGAAGGATCACAAACAACATAAGGTACTCAGGAAAAGACTAACAGAAAGCAAAGTCCACTAAAGCCATGGAATGGTTAGGCATCATATTGTCAGTGACAGTCGCTGGTAGGAGAGGATGAGAGACGATTGTGCAGCTAAGCAAGACAAGAAAAACTCTTATACCATAAACATGAGTAACAGAGCATGAGCAATTTGCCAAAAGGTCAAATCTGACCAAATTACAGTTACATTTAGTCCAATTTAAGAGGAGCTTGTGTAATATAATAACATCACAAGACCTTGGTTTGCTTGGTTTGCTTGATTTGCGAGGACAAACAGGACTCCTCTTAGGACAGAGACATTAGCTTAAATTAGAGATTAGAGATTCGGGTAAACAAACTCTACATTGGGGATGTTGCATAGATGAAGGTTGGCTCATTTGAGCACCCTGGCTTACAGTTTCTTTTTTTGGTTTATGCACTTAAATGACGCATGAAGCTACAATTACTGAAACTGACATTAAGAGAAAGAAACCTCAGCTCAAGTCCCAATAACTCTAAACTCATTTCTTCTACTTGTGTGCGTGTGTGAATTTGGGGATGAGAAATAAGACTTTTTTTTGGGGACAGATGAATCAACTTGAAGGGGTTTCTCAGAAGCATGTTTTCATTCCCTCCTCAAAATGGCAACAGACAAGCGTTGGTATTGGTAGCCTACTATTGTTTGCACCGCCAGCGATCATTTACTTTATAATGATAAGTTCAAGCAAAAACCTGTCTATTGCCTCTTCAAGTTTGGATTTGTCATTTATCCATAATACAAATAAATGATGCTGAGAGATAACTTGGATAATCTACTCTCTCACATAGTGAGGACTGGGTGCTGTACTATGGTTGTGGATGGTAATATCTTTGGAGGCTGAATACTTCTTGTTTTCGTCCTTCAGTCCAAAAACAGACACAAATGTTGATTAAGGGGGTTTAAAGGTTTGAACTTCGTTCCGGAGGCATAGCTTATAGCCTACATCAGGGTTGGTCTGATGAAACAATAATCTCATTCATCATTTCAAAATGATTTATATGTGGGTTTTCTAAACTTCTGATTGTCTTTCTGACTCTGTCTCTTGTTGACCTGACCAACGGTTAGAGTGAGAGGTAAGGGAAATGTCTTTGACAACAGCCATTATTTGCAAATTCACATTATTTGGGGTAGTTGGCAAGAAGGCAATAGTAAAAGTAATCACCATGATGTGGCATGGGACATGGTTCAAGTAAATCTTGTATTTCTGTTGGTCTCAAAAGAATCGAGACTACCCGAATACAAAATCAATTTCAACAGTAAAGGTCACTTCACAAACCTGAGATCCTTCAATTACTTGGCACAGCCCAGGCTCAGTGAGCTGGGCAAAATAAGGAGACCACATAAGATTTATGAAACCCAGACAAAAAAAATCCAAAAGGAATCTGCAATCTGTAACTCAATGGTGTTTGTGATTCTGAATGTATGTGTCTCGGCAAAACACAGAAGAAACCCAAACCCAAAAATGTTGATTATGATGGTGAGGGATAGAGACAGAATGAAGAGCCAACCTAACTATCCTAGGCCCAGATTGCCAAGCGGCAACGCATCAAGTTAGATTAGAGTTAGTTAGACTTAACGCCACCCTGTTTTACACTGTATTGACTTTACTAACATTTTGCATTCATAGCAGTCCACGCTTCTGGACATCTGGGGTCATAATAAATGACCCCAGATGTCCAGATCCTCATTCCACTCGGATGAACCCCAGACATGTGGCTTAACGTCAGGTAATACCTGTAAGATAATTTACCTAATGGCAGATTACCTCGTCGCTGTAGATGCCAACAGAGAAATGTGTCCCGCATGTTCTGTGCACAGTAACAACACTCTGATGTTGAGGTCTGAGTAAAAACAGCTCCAACACAGACTTTCCTTTTTTTTCTAACAGAGAAACATGCAGCCTCGGGCCAGAGACCTTGTTATTTTGACAGAACTAAATCAACCGTTGCTGGTGTGAGTGTGTAAAATGACTTTCAAAGCCACAAATCAGATATTTCTTTCCTTGTATATGGCAAGCAAGAGTAGCAGATGATTTTGTGTTTCAGCATCATGCCTATAAAAAAAAAAATAACATTTCCACAAAACATCAAATTCCCACTGAATTCAAGAGTCTTCGAAATAATATCTTAAAAGACTGGTCTCTGACAAGGTCAAAGTGGTCGGTGCGTTCAATACCAAATGAAGGGAAATTCTTAAAAGGGATCACATTTCACCCCCCACCTCCCCTGGCACTGTGGTTTTGTGTCTTCCTTTCAGCCGCCTGGTTGGAGCTGGAGAACTGACTGAGTTTGAAATCGTCATCTCAGGAAAAGATAATGGGAAACCCATGGGAGTCCTGCCGAAGCTCGGAGACAATGCAGTCTACGCCTCACAAGTCAACCTTTAGTGAGAATGCACATATGCTGTTCTCTTTTATCTTTTCAGCCGAGCTCTGAGTCCATCGGAGAGACCGGAACAGAGAGGAGACACTCATACACTCACCTTGCAAAAAAATCCGGAGGCAACTGTGCAGAAGGCCGGAGTATTTTATCTTATGAGAAATAAAGACATAGGCAAAGGCAAAGACATATGCTGATATTTTAAAGTACGAGTCACCCTGAAGAACTAAAGCATCAAACAACTCATGGTCACGTTCCCAACTTATTTTATTGTTTGATGTATATTTTCCTAATTTCCCTTGGTAGCTCGCCAAATTTGAATTACATTATCCAACACAGATATTTATTTTATGACGCAACTAAATCAATGTTTCATCTGTCTAACCACCAACTGTACATGTTAGTCTTTTGCTCTTTAACACAGAATCTGTTTGCACTCAAACAATGTAACCTGCAAATACAGGGCAATATCTAGTATGATAAGAGGAAGATACATTCATTTATTAGCAAATTATCCTCAATAGGCAAAAGTGCAGTGTGTACATGATAAGTTGGATTTAGTCACAGTTACACAGCAGTGTCCATGAGTTGTTTGGTTGGAAACAACTTCATAAAATAAACACTGCAAATTGATAGTTTTTAAATCCTAACTTTAGTCCTTAATGATTGTATTAATGTTTTAAGATTTAAAATAATCAAAGTATTGGCCTAACCTCAAATGGACGCCAATGCTCATTTGAAAATAAGGGTTTCTATAGTCGGAATCTAAACAGAACCTCGACACAAGAGGTGATATAGTTAAGATGACAAACACCTAGAATGACAGCAGCATGTCGAAAAAGCCTTTTTTAAAGTAATAAAGAGCACATTGATTTGTGATTAATTCCCTGGTGGGTGTGGGAGAAGGAGTGAATACGTTCCAGCTTAGCTGATTGAATGATGCAAGCTAAAGGAACGTTCTGTCTTCTTGTTGCGAATTAAAGCGTGAGAGGGATAACTCGTCAATGAAGCCGTCTCCCTGATTGAACCCTCACTAAGCCTGCTATAATGGTGTAAGGGCATTCAGGGGGTGCATTTTCCTTTTAACTTCAACACTAAGATGGTGTTCTTATCCGGAGTGAATTACAAATAGAGAGAGCAGATTTGTCTTACTCAAGCACTCTGCTGATGATTGACAGGCGATGGGCCTTCTTGCCTGCTACATAGACTGAACCCAGCGACCTTTTGCTGACGAGATGGTCTCTCCGAGCTCTGAAGCACCCTGCGGAGTGAAGTAAACCATCAGGCCTTACCGCTACACCACTTAATTCCACCTTTTCATATCATTCCCATCCTTCACACAATATATGTGGCTCGTCATGCTCAACAGCCACAGGCTCGCTCATTTTGTCGTGCGTAGTCTCGGGGACCCCTACCTCTACCCCTACCACCAACCGCCTCCACATTGTTTTGGCACTGTGACTAGCTGGATAATTCAACATTCATGACTTATTCATCGCATAAACAAACACAATTCTAAACAGCTGCTCAGCAAAGGCTGCTAAAACACTCCGTGCTCCCAACACCTTTTCACAGTCCCCACTGCTCGCTTAATTGGTAATCCGAGCTCCAAGTGTCACTTGGTCAAGCTCGAGATTCAAATCTACAATTAGCCTATGACTGTGTGCTGTGGATATTGTTGCTCTCGCTGTCGTGAGACATAAAAGGACTCCACAGATCTACGCCAGCAAAGTCAGGGTGACGTTCCTACACTCTCTCTCGCTCTTAACACAGCAATACCAGGTGGTAGCCGAATAGCTTTCAAGCCGCCTCCCTAGCATGAAAAAGAGACGTAATTGTTTACTCTGTGTGCACAGTCGACTAGCTATGGGGGCTTATCCTTATTATGTAGCGAGTGCTACAGCAGAGACGGAGAGGAAGAGAGGCCTGTTTGCCCCGGCTCCCCAGAGGCAGTTCTATTCAACGGCAGCCTGATGGATGCTCAAGCTTTTGTTCTCAGGGTTTCCCACAGGCTAACAGCGACGCTTTTCTACCGCCTAGCTGCCATCTGCATTTATGAGACCGCAGCTCTCCGTCCTTCCCTCTTTTTCTCTCTTTTTTCTATAACTTCTTTAAATAAAATGAAATGATACCTAGCAGACTTTTCAAACTTCAGGAGTAGGAGCCGTGTGTGGCATTTTAATCTGTGATTTGAGATGTAATATGTGGCTAGTTTGAGTACTAAAAAGTTTTATGGGTGAAATTTGCATGTTCTTTGTGCTGGAAGGAATGTTTGCTGGCTTCTCGTCATAAAATCATAACATACCAGCTCTCAAGCTCTTAAGCCCGTGCAGTCGAAAAGTATTTGGATAGAGAGACATTTGGTGTTATTTTGGCTCGTTACTAAATTATTAAAATTAATAATTCATGTGCTGAGTTTCTGTTATTATTTTAGCGCTTTTAGGGTTTTAGGAAAACGAAAGGCAGAAACTTATAGTAACAAATGTTTATTCAATATTTGTTTGTAAATTATTTCAGGAAATAACTTTGAAGTCTACAACTCGTAGACATCTGCTAATGTTAAGCATATTCCTTGGTGATGCACAGGCGGAAACCTCCACTTCTGAAAAGTAAATGCTAATGTGAAAGTACCTTAAACTGGCATTCTTTCTGATGGCCATCGGGGGGCGCCTCCTCTGGTTTCAAAAATATATTAAATTGTATAGAGGTAATTGAGTTAATTGTCTCAATTGGTAGTTTCAAGTCTTCTTCATTACAGAACACTGTTCATTTGGTAAATTATGGTCCCATTTTGAGTAAAATAGACCATAAAGAAGAGTATGCTTTAGGGCGTGACTACCCTTTGATTGACAGGTTGCTAACACGGCGTTGTCCAGTCTAGGTGTTATCTGTGTCTTCTTCTTACATTGTTCACCCTTTCACAGTGTGTTTTCACTTCATGAAAGTAAATTGTAACATTTATGTCGCCTAAGAAAATGTCTTATTCAAAGTTCTGCAGTTCGCTTAACTTTTAGCTGACTTTTTGCCCTACACACTGGTTGGTCTTCACCAAGGCAACTATTGTTGGACTGAGTTCAGGTGACTGACTCGGCCAGTCCATAGAATTGACTGGCCCTGCGAAAACTCCTCGGGGCCTGGGCTACTTTAGTATTGTCTTTATGAAAATGATTAGTATTCCGACACTGTATTCCTACACTGTATGATTTGCACAGAGTTTTGTCTTGGGGATTTCTACTCAGCCTGTGTAAACAGTTGCTGAATGTCTTCTGCGGCTGTTGAAGAGCTTTGTCAATATTAAAAAATAACCTTTGTGATGTCACCAGGATTATTTGGGATTTGGATTCAAGTCTTCAAACTTTGAAATGGAACAGATGCCATTACAAACCAGGGGGGTACAACAGGTGAGCTTCAAAGTACATTTTTTACCTTGTAAACAACAGCCAACATCACCCCAGTGTCCATTTAGTTGCTGTTCTAGAGCTTTCAATCAAACCACAGGATATTGTTCAGCAGATGGAGTCTACAATGAAATTGAAATGTAGATTTATTTTTCTGAGCATGTAAGGACGCTCGTTAATGTTTGTCCAAAAGCTGATCTATGATCAATCAAGATGTTACCTGGGAGGGTCTAACAAAATTATGCTAGCGATTTGCATTGCGGAATTTGTAGGATCCAGCATTTTGGAAATTTCAGAGTTTGGGACTAAACAATCAGTCTCTGCTGCATTCATTTTGGGGTTTTCTTTTTTAACCCGTAACCCAATGTCACGGAAGTGTAATACAGAATGTCTGTAATGCTCCTCTAAATCTCAAAAGCAGCACCTTTAAAAAGTAATTTAAAGTAGTTTGCTGACAAGGAATGGTGTATCCAACAAAGGTCCCTGACCTGACGCATACCAGGGATATTGTGATTACATGGTCAGGGCTTTAAACTCTCAAAAAATAAGCACTTTAACCATGACCCAGTCATCGCTTCATTTCAAACCCAATGTACTGGAGAACAGAGCCAAAGCCAAATGTGTTCCTGTCCAAACAGCTAAACGGGTGTTTTCATCTTATTGGTGATTGCCAGACTTTTCTAAAACCACTGATTCAACAAGTATGGATCTTCCATTATTCAATCTACTCTGTTCCAAACACAGCCTCAGCAAGTCATCAGAGCAGAGAGTAAAACACAGTGCGGAGTCTTGGTTATGACTGTCGCAATTTCTCCAGCAGCTTCAGCCTTAACCTGTTCCAAGGGAATGAGTGCACTTTGATGACTTGACGAAGGAGTTAACTTTTTGTATTTCATCACTTTTTAATGAAACATGGATTTAGATGTTATCTATAACAGATAAGGATATCATACAGCATGTACTGTATATTAGCGAGTCAGATTAATCGATAGGCAGGGAAGAGTGAAGGCGAGATTTGACCAAAAATATTTCATTAGGCCTGAAAAATTGGTTGCACTATCAAGATCAGTATTGACTGATTAGAAAATCTGATAGCTTGACTTTGACATTTACCAATGATTTCTCCCATTTCTAGTCTGCAGAAAATACAATTCGACCTTTAAATACTCAATTGAACCTGCGAAAAAGGATAAAATCAGTCATGTGTTGAGCAAGAGAATGGGATATGACAGCTTGTTAGAAAGAGGAACATCATTAGTTCCTTGTGTTACATCGGACAGATTTGTCCACGGCCTGATAGTCCCGCTGTCAGAAAGGCAATATCACTGAACAGATGACACCACATTATAGTAGCACATAGGAGGAATTAATTAACATGATCTTATTGTCATCTCGAAAGTAGGAAAAGAGAAGAACATTACGACCGCCTCAGATCGGTAACTCACTGATAGAGTACCCTTTAAATGCCTCGGAATCCCTCTATCTCTACTGCCATTTCATAAATGGTGTCGTTTGTCCAACGTGCCACGTATGACATCTGCAGTGCAGGGCTGCACTGGGTTTGGTGTATTAGCACCATCAGAGAGTCAATTGTGACATTTAACAAGTCATCGCGCAACCTGCATCTCGGGTTCATCTCCCACACAGATGTTTCACAGCACATGCAATCTATGCACATGACACTCCCATCCCCCTCCCCCCCCACAAAAAAAAGCACAGTAAAAGAAGATACAAATGATTACCATCTAAGGGCGGCTCGGCACCGACATGAGAGAAGGATCCATCCTTTTTGGATTTCAATTCACATTCAAATGCCAACAGCATGTATCTTTCACAGCTTATAACAGAATGAGGGCAACAGTGCTTTCAACGGTTCTCTTCCTAGATGGAGCCCTGCTCTGGTAACATGCTACTGTCTGTCTGGATGTGTTGTTTTTTATGACCCTCCACGTTGAATGTGCTGACTACCGGCTCAGTAAAAGAAGATATGAACAAGTTGAATAGGGTTATGTGAATTGATTTGTCAAGTGAGGCATCCTTTACTTTTGATGGGACTTTTTTTTGACTTTCTGAAAGACTTTATTTCAAATCAAGAAATAAGAATTGAGAGCATAAAGAATTCTTACGCTAAAATAATTTTTTGGGGGGCAATGGCGTGCTGGAGCCATAGAGTAATACACCCACAATAGGCCTTTCTCACAGCTGACATTTTGACTTGTCAAAGTAGGAAAAGTGCAGGTCTTACTAATAACACTAACAAACGCTCTGTTACATTCAAGTGAGAGTGAGCCCGAACGCACGATACCTGGATCCTAAAATCAATGCAGCTAAATGGAATTCTTCCATCATAGATTTACATAAGCTTTTCTTACTGTGATATGTCAAAATGTCCTCCGTGACAAAAGGCCTATGGACTCCAGACAATGTTCATGGTGAGTGACAGATAGGCTAAGCCAAAGATTTGGATGGATCTGACTGTGATTCCTGATGAGTTTGGATTTAACAACAGCCACACACTGTAATGACAGTTGACAGCTGCAGCATTTGAAAGTGACTTTAAAGTGATGACAGCAACCAGATGTTTGGCTCACATAGATTTAAGTAACGAGTTGAAAGCTCATAATCAGCCAAGTCCGAAACAAGCACTTTCACCCAGGAGACCACTGTTGTGTCCTGTGTAAACCAATGATGACTTTTATTTAACAGTAGTTTTGTTTCATGATTTCCGTAGTTACGTCACAAACGAAATAATTAATTTATGCAACAAACATCGTCATTTTAAACGAAACCATGTCGATTCTGAAGTCGGGCAAGTTGCGTAAGTAAGGGGTAGCTAGAGCGTCATAGTTTGAAGAGCACTGACCAAGCAAGCAAAACCAAAACAATGAGGTGAAAGACATTAAAATGGTGGTTCGCTTTTATTTGTCCATAGTGTGCATGCTGACCACAAATGGATAATACATAGCAAGCGATTCCAAGCCAACGATCATCATCTCTAGATGTCTCGCCAGCTACAGTTATATTTCGTTGCAAAGGTTTTTAAGTCATTGATGCCTTCTGTAACATGTAGTAAGGACACACTGGAATATAGTCATTGCCTTGCTGTGTAACCTTTCATTTTCTATTTGTCTTATAACTCAAGTTATATACACATATGTGCTCTCTAAAAAAAGTCAGCGTACGAGAGTTAGAGGTTAAACCCGGACATTCCCAAGGCCCTGAACAAAATGTAACATCTTCTTAACTTAAAACCTGTCCAGTACAAATGCTTCAGACTGAAATCCTTCATATCCTTTGAGTTTTCTGCTAGACTTGAATACATGAGATTCTGACAGCACGGGGAGCAAGGTATCCCATCTATGGTTATCTCAGGCTTCAGTAACGCGTTCACTGCCTCTCAACATCCCAGGCTTTAGCTAACAAGCAGGATGAGTTGGCCATCCTTATTAGCTTCAGCTTGGATATTGCTGAGGGTAGGCTCTGTGACGTGTTTCACCAAAGACTTGAGTCTATTTTCAAAGTTCTGAAATCTGCTTTACACTGGCAGACCTTCCTCTTAACTCCACTGAACATAGAGATCTGCCAATTGGTTATTCAAATGGGAGAGGATAACCCGGCTTCTGCACGGACAGAAATGTTCATCCGAAAAAGACATTGAGATTTCTGTGGATAAAAGAAAGACCCAAGGCTCTCGAAGAATGTGTTTTAAAAGCCTTTATTCCGTTGGGTTAGCCATCATTATAAATTGAAACCAGGAAAATAATACCATTGAGGCTTTGGGATTATATTGTGCATTGGATATGTTTGCCACATAATTACAAAAGGATTTGACTTGATCTAATCAGATTGTATTTTACTTTATTTTTATATGTATATGTATATGTGTATATATATATTATAATATATAATATATATATAATTATAAGTCTGAAAAGAAAAAACATTTTAACTGCAAACTGGCTCATATCTGTCATGTTACCTGTTCAGATTAACATTTCTAGCAGCAGACATGAGTCAGAAATGATGTTCTGGTGAAGAAATTCCTACTTCAGTTCCAGTCCCTTTAGCTGCCTGCCGTGGGAAATGCTCTTGCTTATCCTGGTAAAGGACTTGTTGACATTGCATGCCGGGGCCAATGCTTCAGCTCAGAGGATATTTGGCCACACCGGGGGAATGTGCAACTGAATCCAGGAGTTGGCAGCAGGGGCATTTGGAGACTTCAGCTACTGTAGGCTTATTTGACATAAGCTCTAATCACACAGGACCAATTAGGAAATACCTGGGATCATGCAGTGACTTCCTAATGACTGTTGAGATTGTTGGAGGTTTTAATCCAGTACAAATCCAATGTGCTCGTAGTTCCAGCCCTAGTTGCCGACTGTATATTGGCGAAGACAAATGTCTCCTGAACAGATCTCTCATGGACACCTCATTTGCACCTTTCTGCAGTGTTTGTAAATGGAGGCACTTGAAGAATTGCACTGGATTACCTTATCGCCCAGTGTTTCACAAAACAGAGGTTAATTCATTAATCAAATGAGATCTCTACAATATACCAGTCCTGTGCTAATAGACCTACCGTCACTTGTGCTGCCATGGTATATACAAGAACAGGCCACCCCCACAGCGGATTAAAAAATGTAGACAACATTTATAATACCTCAGCAAAACAAGTCATGAAAAGGATGACTTAGTGACCTGATTTTCACCTGGGAAGGACAAAAGATGCAAGGTTTTAAGCGGGTGACTGGGGGGACCATCTGAGCTCAATCTCTCCTTTGACATGAAGTTTCTCATCCCCAGTTGCTGAGCCTGACATGCTGACTCTAAGGTATTGCAGGTGACAGCAGCTCAGTACCTAGTGAAATGAAAAGTGAGTCCTGGAGAAACTGATATGAAACTTAACCTAAAATGTGCCCCTGTGGCACATTTCAGATGCCAACATTAGACTGCGATAGTCTTGAGCTGCTCAGAGGTAAAAAGAAAAAGAAAAGAAAAAAAGAACATGAATGATAACCTGGGTGTTTCTGACTTATTCGGAAAAATCCCCCAAATACATTTAGGGAAAAAACAAACAAACGTCTGAAACAGCATCATGTCGTCTGTCAAGCCAATTACAAGAGGAATCTGCTGATGCTAGCTTCTGGAACGGAGAATAAACCTCCGGATCTGCAGCTGATCCTAGTCTGTTACGTGACACGCTCGTAATTACAACTCTGCTCTTCGTCGTCCTGATCCAATGTATTGTAGATTTGATTTTACAGTCTGGATAAGAACAGTTGGGCCAAGACACCAAGCCCTCTTTGTCTCTGTCTGCGTTGACTGACTGGGTGTCTGCAGTGACCAACGCACCAGCAATCTGTGATGATTTCAAGGTTTAACAGCAATGTAATGATTTAATCATGAAAAGCATCATGCGTGCCATATTGAGGTTATATTTAGCTCAGACACGTGGAATCACTTCTTTATACACATTACATTTACATACACATTTTATAATTTGATGTTAATTTTAGTAATTTTGCTCGCATTTTCATGGATTATAAAACTTGCCGTCATAGGAAATTGAATATTTTAGGAGGTGAAGCAGAAATATGCCCTTTCCTGCTGCGTCCTCACTGTCATCGTTCATCCTTGGTGATTTCATTTGACCCCAGCAATTTAAACCACCAGAAAATAATTGTACTCAAAATTGCGTATGTGTCAAGTTCTTCATGTCTCTTTTTTGACCACTTAAATACACCTTCAGCTAAAATATTATAGTCACCACTTGTCCCATAGATCCTGTGTTACAGCAGGTGTACAAATGTACAACAAGATGTATGTCAAGGGGAGAAAGCATGGGATGTCTTCAGAGACATGCTGGCTTGAAATATGCTGCCTATGCTTTTTAATGATTGTTACAGCGAATAAAGACCTACCCGACTTTACAGGAACAGTGTTGTTCCTTAATTTCATTGTCTTCTGTCTTCATCACCAGGTGATGTGGTGGTTCACTGTCTACACTGTGATCTGTAGGCTTTAGCTTCTATCTTTATATTTTACCTGTTCCACTGAGGAATCAGTTTGACATCTTGGATGTGTCCTTGAAATGCATATTGTAGAGCCCTCTTTCTGCTTCTCTCTGAAATCACTATGATTAATACAGGGCATCAAGGTTAGCGTTTAGCAGCCAGTTGCTAATCAGAGGCTGAGTAGCTGCAGGTCTTTATGCAAGGCATACTGGGAACAACGGATCGGGCACTGACAGGGAGTGCTGTTACTGACAATGTGGGCTCCGTGGTAGCTCTGACAGCTTGACGGAGTAGCAGCAGGGGGCGGGACTTAGCGAAGTGTTGATTATGGGGAAAACTTTGTGGTATATCAGGCAAATTGATTGCTTTAATGTCCAAACTGTTTGAAGCTGCTGTCTGTATGCATGCTGTTGGCCAGGAAACACAGACGAGGTTTCACAGCGTGACTGTCGGAGAGCTTGCCAGCGAGAGCTAATGTTAGGCTGCCGCGCTGTTTCACACTTCTTCAGACAGTGCCAGCAACCTGCTGAGCAATCTACTGAGCTGAATACTGAGCTGAATTCACCTTTAGAAAATTATGGATTCATTTAGGGAGAGCTTATCTCAATATGACCACAACTATGGCTATCCCATTGTTAGCGCATCTCCATATGCTATTTGTTTACTGTTCTGTCATGTCTGGGATCATTTCTCAACACTGTTAGACCTAAAGGGCCCTGCCGCCCACACATCTGGGCTGGTCATCGATTACAGCTAAGCATTCATTACAAGCATGTCATAATGCTCCATGAGAAGTCCCTCAAGGCAGATGTTTATCACTCTATATGTCACTGGGTCTCGCAGATTTTGCTTGAACTGTCCCTTTTGATTAAACTCAGGCGGTTTAATCAATAGGGACAGGAACAAAATCATAAATGTATATTTCTTCTCTTACCTTCCTCTGGAGCACCACAAGCACAGTGCCATTTATTACCTTTATATTCGAGACAAGGCAGACGTCTCTACAGCGGATATCTCCAAAACTAAGGAACTCGTACAAACACAATCAGGATTAAAAAAAGCACTTTAGGTGAGAGGAATAAAATGCTGACTTTAGTGTGAACTGTCCATTTGAAAAAAAAGAAAACTGTGTAATCACGTTGCTGCTTGACATCAGATGGTTTGTATGACCGAGAAGTTATGGCTTAAAATTGGTTTAATTGATTGTTGATGTATGTTTAAAGTATATACTCTTAGTATTCTTCTTCTTTTTTAGATTGAGGGCCCTCTAATGTCATTTAATTTTTTTTATTCTAGGAAAAGACAATTCCTGGAAAATAAAATAAAATATGTTGATGTGCAGAGTGAAAAGAACCGTTTTTTTTTAAGAAAATTGTAATTTCTGTGCTATGCTGTCAGTCTGAGCCAAAGCATTTCCACAAATAGCAATTATTTCAGCTTTTTTGGTTTCCTTTCATTGTTTGTCTTCTGGGCGTCCATGCTAATTCTCCAAGCTGCCAAGGGTGCACAAATCTTTTTTTTTCTCAGGTTAATTGTGTTAGATTTATGCAGCGTCAATGAGTCGTTGGCTGATTTGAATCCCTCAGGATCCAATTTGGCACTACAAGTGCAGATCACAACTGTAACTGATGCATCTTTTTTGTACATCAGATCTGTGCCGCAGGTGACATTACACATCAGAATTGGGACGCTTTCAATCGCAGCATGAGTGTAGTCATAGATACATTAGTTTACACTGTCACACTGAGCATAGAGACCAAAAAAAAATCCAGAGTAAACAGCTTTATTCATGAATGCATTCAGCATCCATCCATTTTGGTGCACGAACAAACCATCGAGGTTACTTGGAAACCGCCTGTCCTCCAGCGATGGAGGGTCCTGGCTCTATGTGGACCAGAGCAGGCCTCAAACCAGAGGCAGCATAACCAAAGACCCTACCAGCTGTTATGCAAGCTCTGGCAGAATGCATATGGAGACTGACTTATGGAAAGAAAGAAAGGCAAAGATAGGACAAAGACAGACAAAATACTTATGTGACAACATGGGGAAGAGTTACAGCAGCACATGAAGGCCAGGATAAACCCAGATGAACCCCGAGCGTGCGTGAGCCTAAATGATAAGCACTAACTGCCCCTACTTTTGCTAGAAAATTCCTGCCTTAGAAATGTGTGTTTTTGAATGTGAATTAATTTTATGGATCCACAGTTTGACTCTTTTTTTTTTTCAGTTGTGTGTGTTTTTTTAGAATAATTGTCTTTTTATCTTGGGCACACTATGTATTTTCAGTGCAAGTTTGCTGAAAATAAAATGTTCAATCTTGAATCTTCAAACGTGGGTTGAGGCCATTAGTATGCATTGGCATTAGCAGCAGGCATTAGCATGCATTTCATCATGCCAGACTGTCATATAAACTGATTTCTAATTGAAAAGAAAGAAAAGATTTCTTTCTCTCGGTTACTCTTTCTCTCTTTGCTGGTGGGAAATCGACACTGGGAGAAAGCAGCTTTTATGTCTCTGTAATTGTGACTTGTATGGAAGGGCAAAATGTTTACCCTGAATGAATTTAGTTTGGATGTTATTTGCTTTCTGTTATGCCAGCTTCTCAATGGTACAAGCCCTGCGGGATTCAGATGAATATTTCAGTAAGAAATTCCTGTGCTGGTCTGTCTCTGAGCTTCACAATGAATACAAATCAACAAAGTGTGAAACTCTGCTGCCTGCTAAACTTAGGAAATGACAACTTCCAAAAGGACAGTGTGCTGTACACATGCTCTGTGAGTAGCAACCAGTGGTTGCTGTTCTGTTGATGAGTTCAGACAAAGAAAACTCCTTTTCATTTCGGCACTTAAAGTACAATATTTCATTCAAGATGAAGCTTCTTGCTAGAAAAGACTGAGGTACTTGATTGTTTTGTGACTGAGCTCTACAGGAGGAGAATTGACCTATTACTAAGCCCCTCCCTCTGCTGCTCCTCTGTCAACAGTCAGAACGACCATGGAGCCCACACGGTCACTAACTGCACTCACTGAATTAATATATGAACAACAGCGTTCCCGTAAAGCCATGTAGATCTTTATTGACTTTTACAATGAAACAAAAGCAGCATTTGTATACATTCAGTATACCTTCAGTAGCTAGCGTAGCATGGAAGTGCTAACGCCAGTAAATTATGTGCTAACGTACTCTGCTCATGTTAGCTCCACAGGTTTTTATGTAGGTTTGTTCTCCTTCCAAACTCTCCCGGTAACGAGTATCACTATTATACCTTTAACCAGAGCTCTAAATGCACAAAACCAGCCTGAAAATGAAGAAAATGAGAGTCTATGCAGCAGATCCGGATGGTTGTCACACCCTGTTTGGAGCTGACCTGTCTGTGTTGGTTGGGCAGGACTTAGCAAAGTGTCCAGTGTAGACGGCAAAACGAATAATCTCCAACAGTCAAACTGGCTAACACACTTCCACTGCATTCAATAGGCCCATCATCTCTTTCTTAAACATGCTCCTCCAACATTTTAAATTTTGAAGGAGTGCACTTACTGCCTTTACCAAAAACCAAATTTTCCACTGAAAAGCAATTTTTTTCCCTTTTTTGTAGGAAGTTCCTGCATTTGAGGCCCTGATATGTTCAAGAGCATGAATTGGATAAGTGTGATATAAGCTCCATTTCAGCTCTTTTAGCAGCGCAAGGAACCAGATAACTGATGAGAGTGAAGCCCCATTCTATCTGCTGGGGTCACATTGCCTCATTAATTGCTTATGAATTATCGCTCTACATATGTGAAACAGCTGGGGGCCATTACGATTTGGTAGGATATAATACCCTAAAGAGCTCAGCGCTGCGTTAGAGTTGCGTGCGTGTGTCTATCAGCTGCGTTGGAGGTAGTTTTTTTTTCTCCCAAAACCAAATGAAAACCAAACTGTTTCCCTGCTCTCTCCCCCGCCCCCTCTCTTATCGGCGAACACAACTAGGCAGGTGACTCATTAACATTCCCTGGCTGCCGCGGGATTAAGAGCTTTGCAGGTTAAAAAATGTGCCGTAATCAAATTATTCAAATGACCCTTACTCGGCTTCGACCTTCATAGCACCATTTTGGAGACAATTACACCGAGCCGAAGTTGCGCCCGAAACCATTTCATATCAGAGGGAAAGGGAGAACAAGAAAGAAGAGAGAAATTGTGGTGGTGGAGGGTGGGTGGGGGGGGCAAGGGAAGCAAAAGATAGCGAACACAAAACGTCTAAATGGGGAGTTAATTAAAATTGTTCCTTCAAAGATGTATTTTTCCCCCAGTAGTAGATAAGGCGAGTCCTCACGCTGTGAAAAGGGAATGCGATATCTTTTTGGTTTATTGCCCCCACAGCAGGCTCGCTGTGACCCTGCAAACTTGAAACGTGGACGATGAATGCATCCTCCAAAGATTGTCCTCCTTCTATTTCACCTTTACTTGTTTCAGCGTGCCGAGCAACGCACCTGCGATTTTCCCCTTCGTGCATGTTTATTGTGCGCCGTATCGTCGGCATCAGAGAGCCTGCGTGCGGCACCGAGCGAAAACAACAAGGAACAAGCGGCGGGAAATCCTCTAAACGCTTGGAGCTGTTGCTCCTAATCAGGCTCGCAGGGCCCCTCTCATCAGGTGGAGGCACAGGCAGGAAGCTGTCCTGCGTCCGTTTGTTGCAACACAAACTAGTTTTCTCTTTTAATCATGCATCTCTTCATCTGTCCACATTTTCTTTTTAAGAGCCAATTACCATAAAAGGTGTATGTTTTTGTGTGTGCCTGTGTGTGTTTTCCCTGGTGTGATTGCTTTGTGTTGCCCCTGGCATTTGGGGGAAGTTTAAGAAACATTTTCTGCCGTACATCTCAAGCTTTCTGTGCGGCGCTCATGTTGGCCTCCAGGTAATTAGCGCCGGCCTTAGTGGGGGGAGCCGGCGTGGGCCTCCATCGCCAGACATGATAAATATTGACTTAGTCATACTTTTTTTCTTCTGCAGAGTTAATTAAAGTGTGGACTGTTTATTTTTCTGGGACTGCCAACTTGAATTTGACGCCCTGTATTAATCAACACCCACCATGCTTTTCTGTGTGAATGAGAGCCACCCTCGCCCTCTTCAATGGGAAGTTAACTGCAAAGTGTGTGTGTGTGTGTGTGTGTGTGTGTGTGTGTGTGTGTGTGTGTGTCTGGGCCTGTTTGGCAGTAATTCTGCCAGTGTTTTAGACTTTCAGGATGAGGGTTTATTTTTGCAAAGTGGCGTTCCTGTTACAAGTACTAATTTATTTTACATTTACGACTTCGATTTAAGATTAGAATTAGGATGTCCTGTCATGTTGGGCTGAAGTTAACATTGTGTATCATGCCAGCCTACGCACTAAATATCTAGACACTTGCAATTACCCCACTGGACAAAATTGTGATGATTTATTGCTGTATATATTTTTTCTCCTTCAAAAAGGTCCACAGAAATTATCCGCCCACACACTTGTGGCCTTGGGAGACATTCAGATTGCTCATTATTCTACAGTTGGACTGAAGATTTAATAAGTAAAATCGAGCTCTTTGTTTTATGCAACAACATAGGGCTTTAAGGATCTTTGCTGAATGCATGTCCATTGGAAAAAGAGGGTGTTTATCTTTAACAGTAAAATCAAACAGTGAGTTTTGACCTGCAACACAACAGACAATGTAAATCAACATCAGAAGATATGAATCTTGCTTATTTACTCACAACCAATCAATTATTAATGAAATGAGAAATGTCGAAATGCGCTGAACTTCTTATTAGATGGCTCAATGGTTTAAAATGAAATCAGACCACAAGATTGCATTTCTTTATGAAGCCGACGAAGGCCATGGGATGGAGTTTGAAAGCTTCTACAAAACGATGCAGGTACACAGAGACATGGAGTTATGCTTCTTTTTTTCACGAGATGATTTAATAGATCTTTTTAGAAGATCTGTATTCATGACAAACAATCCTGTACTGTGTCGCGTGTGTTTGTTGTGGGGATGATTGGATGTCAAATTCCTCAGGTGCCATCTTGTGCATAACCGGTGTCTGCTAAATGCGCCCTCTTTGTTCTTCGCACGCGTTGCGACAGGAAGGTGAGAGCCTGACACGAGCGAGTCATTTAACCCTACAAATTAGCATTAATATAAAATGAATGCGGCAGGCCGCTCCGTGTGGCGACAGCCGAAAACCAGTGGAGTTGATAAGGAGCGGCATTCAAACAAAGCTTGAAGCCACACCAGACAGTCGAACAAGGCGCTTTGTTTCGGGATCATCAAACTGCACTTCTTCACGTCTGCGTTTGTTGTTGCTGGGTAATTGAGTTGCACTGCTGTCACGGTGTGACTCATCAGAGGCTCATTATTCCAGCTGCTGCCAGAGGAAGAGGCAACGACTTCAGCTACGTTCGAGTGTGGTCATTATAATGGCGCCGTACCTGGAGTCCTACACGGGAAAAAAACATCTCCAGACCCTGTCGGGAAGACAGCCACTCTCGGGTCATAAATGATGCACTTGTGCGCCTTAAGATATTCATCAAAAACACGATGCTATGCTCGCTCTTTTACATTTATAATTCAGAGCGTTGAGGAGAAGTTTCTTTTTCTTTTTATATTTATATATTTTTTATTTTTTTATTTTTTTAAATAGAATCTAAATACTCTGTCAACAGGTCATTTTCTCCTCAGAAATTATTGCCTTGTGCCATTTTGCATCCCAAACCTCATCCTACTTTAAAATACACCACACATTTGCCGCATATTTAAGCTGAGACCAAGACGTCAAGAGAGATTTGTGGTGAAAAAAAACTTGAATAAATCTCTGTGAGCCAGGAACTTCCTCTGGTAAATGCTGGAATGCCATGAAATAATCCATTAACAGTTTTAAATATTGCTGTTGCATCATAATATCAGAGCATGCACCTCTCTTGAGCATATAAGTGGGGCGTGCCTTGTTTAGCACCATTCAGACATGCATGTGAATGTAAATGTCAGTTTCACTGGCAATCTACCTACATACAGAGTTACCCCTCCTCCACAGCCCGAGTGTGAATACGCTGCATTCACCCAGTGTGCACAAAATTAGCATCTAAATATCGGCAATACATGCATGTTTTATTGATAAAATGTATATCTTGTGCTCTACCCATATATTACTTAAAATTAAGATTGATTTGCGCAAAGGAGTGCACTACACTGTAGGTATAACGTGTGCTGAGTGAGCTAAACAAAGAAATCTCTCATGCTCATCGTGCCATTTCATGCCAGACGACTACCTTTTTTTTTTGTGTAATATTTCAAAGACCTTTTTACTTTTGTTTTTGATTCCTTTCATTGCAAGGCAACAAAGCCCATTCAACCAAAGTGTTCATCCTCCATTTATGTTGCACACAGAAATGAAAACATTTTCAGCAAAATACTTTATTTTACTTTATTTTTTATCACACCAAAGTCAAAAAATATAGGACTAGAACTTATCTAGAGATTATGTTGTAGATACCCAGGAAAGTTCATTCTAGACCTTAGAATGAGGTCTTGTGATTCCGGCTTTGATAGTTGCCCATCTTTGAAAGAACATTGTGTTCTCTTGGAGTAGTTGCCTTTCCCATGCAGCAAATGTTGGTCCATCTCCATCCTCCAACAGTTACAGTCAACATTACAGTACTTTCCCTACCACTAGCTTCCTCATCCCCTTTAGTCATGCGTCACATTCTTCCCTCTGCAGGATGATTCATTTTTCATTTGATCTGGACTCTGGGAAACGGAGTTAAATCCCCAAAGAGTTCGCTGCCTGTCCCTTCAGAAAGCTCCGCTTGCGGCGGGCGTTTCTACGGAGCTGCAGCCCGTTTACGGCATGGTTAATTCATCCTGTAGATCACAATTGGGGACTAAGTGCTGCTTGAGTGAGGCCTCCTATCATATTCTTTGTCAGTGGCCATCAGCACTTTACTTTCTGATGTTCTATGTGCAGTTATCTTGTTTGATGTGGAGGGATGCGGGGTTCAGCGTCCATGAAAGGTTCTGCCCCCTCGAGTCAACGATCAGATAGCGAGATGCAGAGATAACAGAAAGGAACAATTGAGATTAATGTGAGACATGCTGGACAAGATGTGTGACTCGCACGACACTCTGACTCATGTCTCACGCCCTTTTTCTTTGCCAACAGTAACATGACACCAAAGTCAAATTACCTCTTTTGTAAGGATACAGCAGTAATCGTGAGAAAAAAACAAACAAAATATCTTCTAGCTAGCTGGGGGTAACGTTTAATGTTTGCCTCTACAAATGCACCAGTGCCCAAATGATATGCCGCCGCAAGACACTGAAATCACTCATAGAATAACACCATCAAACATTCAATCATGCTTGAATCTATTTTTAATATTGAATGTCAGAGTTATGATAAAGAGCGACTGGGATCTCCATCTGTGGCGCTGACTGCCAGGCACTTCAGGTAATGGATATAAAAGTCTTCACAGGGGAAATATGCCCACATACAAAAGTATCTCTCCCTCTCCCTCTCTCATTCTTTTCTCTCAATGCATTAATGATGGCATTACTCATACGGAGCCAGATAAAAAAAAAAAGAAAATCCACATATGGTACAAGACTCCACCCAGAAGTGATGATCATCTCACCCTTCCCGTGTGGATCCCTTGCCTCTGGCCATGTTCCTCCTGAGACAGGCAGCCAGCCACCTGTAGGATTTCTGCCTTGATCAACTGCAGGACAGGCCCCTTTGATACCACCCCAACCCCCCCTCCCCAACCCCACACTTCCATTTCACCATCACCGACAATACCATCTGGCATAGAATCCCCAGAGAGACATAGAGAGGGGGGAGAGGTGAAGGAAGAATTGCCTTTATTAACTTGATGCTGGCAAAAAAGCAAGGTTCGTGTTGTTCCCGTTGACCCGGCAGCTAAGTAAGATAATGAGCGTGATCATTCCAGTGGCAGGGGAGGAACTGGACGCCGGCCAGTCCGGGCATGCTCATTTGCCTGGCCTGCAACAGCCCATTAGAGAAAGAGAAAGTGAGCTACTATCCTGCACGTCTCCCCTCTCTGAGGCTTCTCTGAACATATCCTGCCTGCCCATTAGAGAGAGAGAGAGAGAGAGCTGCAGAAGAGGAAGAAGAAGTCTTGTTTAGCACTCCCCCGCTGCCTTCTCCGTCGCTAGTGATCAAGAGGTGTTTAACAGAGTGACAAACAAGGTACAGAAAAATCTGAGACCTGCGAGGAGAGGAACAACAAAGAAGTCAAACTCTTTCCACAGCAGCGGCTCCGCTCAGACGCTTCGGTTTGAAACCGACTGCAAAGGATGAAGAGGAGACGAAGTCACTTTGCAAAATGTCCAACTTTCGATAAGCCTGACGTGCCTGAGAAAAGCACCGGGTCATCAAAATGAGAGCTTTAGCTCAATATTGCACTCCCTGAAACACAATTTTAAAGAATCATTTTTACGTTTGGGTTAAGACAGAATTGAACCAAAGTAATAGCTGAGATCTAAAAACGAGGTGACATTACAACCACAAAGGGCTACGGAGCCAGAAACTACTGGTCAGAACATGTTGTACTGTGTAATCAAGCCAACAGTTTAGCCATATTAAATTAGTTTTTTAGAGTTGACAGGAAAGTAATACAGTAGCTCAAAGTTCAAACGTGAATTTTAGTCCATAAACAATAATGAATAATTACCGGCTCGGCTTCAACTTTTGATGAGAAGATTAATACCATTAATGTCAGTCGGCAAGACAGGGAATAAACGTGTTTCCCCCCGATATCGCCACCGTATAACTTTAATGCTGCAAAAATAAAAATCATGGATTCCATAGTACGTATTCATAAATATCTATCATCGCTCCAAATTTGCCTTTGCCTGGCAAACCTGAGGATTTGTTTGAAGAGTCGGGTGGATGAGTCTCGTGTTTCTGGCCCCATCTGACTTGTCACTGCATTTGCAGATCTCAAAAATGAACTTGGCGACAAAGCAATTATTACGAGCAGAATTCACGGCCGAAACTATGAAAATTGAATTCAAGTTGTTACAAAATCCGAACTTTCCTTCAACATGCTAATTTTATCTTCACTCCTGAGAGATATGCCAGAGCCTCCCCTCCTATTGCACCTCGCACGACCTCCGAATCTCACGGAGCAGAGTGAGCAGAGGCGTGAGAAGGGTGATAACGCACAGCTTTCCAGCAGGATCGGTGGCGCCTCACTCTGTGACCTCGGAGTGAGGATGACCCCGCGACGTGGACAAGGAAACAGACCGCGGGATCAAGTGAAACCGACAGGAAGAGAGGCCTCGGATAGAGTGGGGGAGGAGATAGAAGGGAGCCGGTGGAGGGACATGGAATTAAGAGCTGTGTGGGCGAAGTCATAGGCCAGCGCATGTAGGTCATCTGCTTGCACTTTTAGGTTACTTTTAAAAAACGTCTTGAGGAAATGAGAAAGGAGATGGGAAATAAAGAGACAGAGAGAGGGAGGAAGTGATGGGATGGGGTGTGTGCAGGTGACAAGCTGCCACGGGGAGAGAGGAACAAGGCTCCGGCGATGCTCCGCAGGGTGAGAGGCCTCGTCTGACACAGCAGCAGCGATATGGGAACTGACAGGTTGAGGAGGGAGGGGGTGGGAGGTGGGGTGAGGGGATGGGGGTGTGAGAGGGGTGGTTGGGGTGGGTGGGTTGAGAGAAAAAAGGGAGGGAAGGATCCCTGCTGAGAATGAGTCCAACAACTCCGACATGACACTTCCAAAAGCTAATTTAGCGCTTCTGAGAGAGGATGTGTCGGGCTTTCTGCACCTCGCTGTGCCGCTTCGTATGGAGACACTGATGTAATTACACTCCAATAAAAGACAGCTCGAAGCCTGCGCTTTTTTTTCTTTCTTTTTTTGCAGGGGGGACTGGGGGGGGATTTGCGTAATCTTTTGTGTTGAAAGCTTTTTAAACACAAGCCTGTCAACACTGCATTTTACACTTGATTATGCTGCGGTTTTGCATCCACAGTTGCACAGACGACAAAGTCCTTCAAGTTTCTTTCCTCGCGGTGATGTTCTCCGGCTTTCTACGTCATCCGCCGACTCCAGACGGGCGACAATATTTCATCAATGGATCACAAATCAAGGCCGTTGGTTAATCAGGCGCTTCGCTTCAGTGTGACCGGAAAAATACGTCTCCTCATTTCTTGTTCCTTCTCCCACTCATTTCATCACTCTTTTTTTTTTTTCTACCTTTCACCGTCACCTTGACTCTGTGGAAGGATTTGGCGCGTTCCCAGAGGAGGGGAAGGCGAGGTGCCGGATGCAGGGTAATGAATCGGACCCCGGGGGGTCACGGCGACACCGTCACCTCTTCTCATGCGCGGTAATGAGCCGAGGTCAACGGAGATGAGGCAGGCGGGAGAAACCCGGAGAAACGTCTGCCTTCAGCGCCGCAGCGCTGCCGCTCCTCAAGCAAACCACGAGCTGCCGCTCCTTAAGCAAACCTCATTAACTGGGCTTCAACCCCGGCTACAACCCTGGCCTTTAAACGCACGCCCAACCGGAGGTGACCGGGATTGAGCCCATTTTAATTAGCGTAGCTATTAGCGCTCTGCACCGAGCTCGCCCGCTTACCGGTGACACGCGCGCGAGGGACTTGGGCTTGATCATCAAAATCCTTTGCAAACTGTTTGATTTTTGTTTAGTTACTTTTCTGTCATGAGTTTGTTTTTCCTTTTTATATTTCTGTCATCTCCAGGTGGTTGAGATGCAAAGAATGAAGCTCAAAAAGATAATGATCATCAAAGGGACTAGCTCCTGTAATTAAATTATAAGATCTTTATTGAAATGAAACATTCATTGTTAGCGGGGGAAAAAAATTAAACAAAAGCATTTATTAATGTGTAAGCCACATGGTGCCTGTCCTGGTTGAAGGAGACATATCATACTCATTTTCAGGGTCATACTTGTATTTCGGGTTTCCACTAGAACATGCTTACATGCTTTAATGTTCAAAAAACTAATTTTTCCTACAGCTTGTCTGACTATACCTGTAATCACCCTCTGTCTGAAACGCAGAGTTGCGTTGCTAGGCAATAGCTTGAGTCCAGGTCGTTCAGACACATTCAGAATGTTTACTTTTAAAACTGTGAAATGGTCTACATGTCGTGTGATATCACACCCGTACACAAATCCTGACCGCTCATTTGAACGCGCACTTTCTGAATATGAGCTGTTTGTATTTCTCCATAGATTGAGCATTTTAATACGTTTAGTATATAGATAGCACTTAGACCTGCTTTATAATAATAATAATACAAAAATGAAAAAAGACATGAAAATCTCTCTTTTTTACAAGGCAGGCCTCCCCATCACCACTGCTACCATTGAGCATCATCTACAAATACAACAGCGGAGCCAAAAACAGTGCATTGATGCTCAGTGAATTAAATAATAATGTTGGTTTTATTGCGAAACTAGAGGGTGGGGCGGAGCATTTAGGGGCTCAGTGTCCTCCATAAGAAGTTGTTGAGGGAGACTACATGCTTTCAGAGTCTGGCACTTGGTGTACAGCTCACACTACAAGACATGATCTTTGTAAGAGACTATTGTCTTGTTGACTTGGGGGTTACAAACCACTCAGACTCCCCGTGGCAGCTGGGGAGGTCTGTGACAGGTGGAAAAGTGCATGATATCCAATGGAACACAGGAAAGAAGTCAATGTGTTCTCCTACCTCCTTCCACACACTTCTTTTTCATCTATCTCTCTTAGAATATACTTCTTGTTCGCCCATCTTTGACGTATCTCCAAAGCGCTTCAACTACAAGCACCTCCAGTTTTTGTGTACCATAAAATCAAACAGGTGGAGAAAATAAGTTGTGGTATCTGGGAGCTCACAACAAGGTGAAGATGTGTCTCGGATCTTGCCACACAAGATTGCATCTTGTGATGAGTGCAGATGAAGTTTGCACTTTCGGCGTCAGATGTTGAGGGCCTCTCTAATCATACAGCCAAACAGCCGTCATGCGGATCATTTTACACCAGACAGCTGTTCAACTATCCAACCTAAATGTGATATAAACATCCAAAAAGGAGCCAAAAGTATCAGTATTATCTGTATTAAATTATGGCTGTTTTCTGCTATCATCCTTCAATTCATGTTTTAGTACTTAAAGTTACTGTGAAGAACTTTGAACTGGCTGAGAAACAATCTCAATTTAATACTGATGCAACTATATGACCTACATAAGTAAACGAGACCGTCGGCGAGAAGACGGCCTATTTCTATAAAGTTGTTCTTAATGCTCGTCACCGGGTCGGATTCCGCGCAAAATCGGAGGAAATCATGCAGGTTCACCAGAAACTCCTTCAGCTCAGACTCCAGTAGACCGAGACCGGCTTTGCATCGACCTTTGACCTTCAGTCGAAGGAGAGCTCATCACCCGGCAGCGGAGGCGGCTCCTGTGGCCGGGAGCAGAGTTTCACCTCGCTGCTCCATCGGCGCCCTTCGCTTGGGAGCCAACACCAACACCACGCTGCTCAGTGGGCCCGGTAGAGGGACGGGGGGCACGGGAGAACCTGAACCAGGAGTGCACGGAGCAGACCGTCAGACCCCTGCTGCAGTAACATGAGGTTTTCTAAATGGAGTCTGGTGCTCAGAGAGACTTCCACTTTCGCCCACAGGAACAAAGTCAACTCAAAATGAAAGATCCCTGAATAGTAACTTTTACCTTTCACATCCATTCTCTGCTTTCGTGGTGAGAGATCATTACTTTACAACTATACAGTTCTGATTATAAGTATTGCTAAATATCACTTTTGCTTATACTCAAAATGTGAAAGATATTGCTCTCTGAAAAGTCAATGATTTCTCTTGGGAAATACCTGAAACCAAGTGTTTAGAACAGCAAATAAAAAATCTGCTGTAAAGTCACTTCAGAGCAGCACTCTAATATAACAGAAAAATAAGAGGAGCCCCACCAGATTTTTAAGACCTTCCCATTCTTTCCTTTACCTTAAAAGCCTCATTGATAGATAATGTTATTTTACCACCCGGCTTCAGTATGAAAAGTGGCACCGGGAACACAGGAGACCAGATTCCTCACGCCTTTCTTCTTCTCTAGCTGCACATTTCTTCACAGATGGAGTTAAATTATGCAGCACAAACTGTCTGGATATAATGTTCACAGAGTGAGGGGGTGTATAGTCTCTCTCTCTGTCTCTCTCTCTCTCTCTGTGTGTGTGATGGGGAGCAAGTCGCACTTTGCAGCTGGGCTAGAAAATCATCTTGGAAATGTATTTGACACAGTGATAAATATAATTTACCATAACATCTACTGCTCCAAAGAAAAAAAAAAAAAGAAAAAAGTTGGGCCAAATAACCTCTCTCCGTCTCCCCCTCATCTTTGCTTGGTACTTGCGTGAGTGTTTTCCAGATGAGCTGATTATTATGAGCCAACACTTGATACAATATACTTCCTCATTTCAAAAATAGTGACACAGGAGGAAACCATCAGAAGATCCGCACACTGTACGTTTGAAACTTAAACCACTTTGATATGGATTTCCATCACATGTTCATATTCCGCATCCCCTCCCCCATCCCTCATCCCTCCTACCAATAAAAGCCTTGCCAGAGGACAGGACGAGGCCTCAGACAGCCTCTGAATAAGCGTGAGAGCGTTCCACACTGCTGAAAAGTTGAAGAACTGCAAAAAAGACAGGCCGATTATCTCCTAAATGTCATGTTTCCCTGAATTAGTCACAGCGGTGACTCTTTCACCCCGTGATGGCTGCTGATAACGGCACACAAAATCTTAGCCCCGGAGCACATTTGCATTCTAATAAGCCGCTGACTTCCTGTTTAGCATTCTCCTTTTTGATTATTTGTTGTTGGTTTTTTACCCACTTTTTTTCAGACGTAAAAACAAATTGTATTTCAGTCGAGACAGAGATGTGATAATCTGAGCATTCAGAACAAGTCGATCATGCTGAGGAGCTGGCGTCGTATTTCATACTTCACTGGTGCCTTAAAGCAGTATAGACAACCCCTCTACTCCGCATGGATCAACATGCACTGGATTCAACATGGCCAGAAATGAAGTGTCTCGTCATGCTAAACGGCATTCTGCAAGACACTTGATTAAAAGAAAAAAAAAAAGAAGAAGTGAGAAGTCATTACTATGCATGGTTACATTGCTGTGTGACTTTGCACGTGGCAGTAGGCAGGCTCATTGTGCTCAGTAAAGAGATGTGTCCTCAGCACTCAGTCCTACAGGTGGACATTTTAATGTCGTCCACAGGTGGAAATAACAACAACTGCTGGGATCTGACTTTTATGTCTTTACAGGTTATACTGTACTATACTGTACTATACTGTATACTTTAACCTGTAAATATCTTTACAGGTTAAAGACGTTCAAAAAAGTGTTGGAGTGTTGGTAATAACTCTCAAGGTTGAGTTCACTGATCAACCAGAATATTTGTTTTCAACGGACTCCAGGAAATCCTGCAATGTAAAGCTTCAAAAGTTCTACATCAATTATGAATCACATACCAGCATGTGCATGCTGATGTCAAAAGTTCTCTGAACAGGAAGAAGAAAGGTCTTCAACTGTGGCTGTGTGCAGATCTAGTTTCATTGACATCTGCCTCCGTCACTTATACTGGTACACTGAGTTTGGTGACCTCACACACTGTACCATCCTTGCATGGGTTCGCCCATCTTCAAGTTGAGCAGAGGTCTAATCAACCAGAATAACAACTGTGTGGGTGGAGGGCTGTTAAATGTTAAATTAGATGCTGGAGCAAGCATGTGAAGAATATATTTGATGTCAATCCATGGGGGGGAAAAAAAAAAACGTGAAGGCTGGAAAGATTCCAGGCGGGTAAAGCTGGAGTAGGCTGATTGTTTATGGCGTCATTGGGCTAAAATTTCATAACAACCTTACATACTGAAATTTAAGTGTCAATTTCGGAACCGATCAGTCGGATATACGACGGATAAGCTTCTTGGAGGAGGAAGGGGCCATATTTCTGGGGTTCGGGTGTAGCCAGCAGACATCCGGGGAAAAGTGAAAGTAAGCTAATTTAATAAAAAACTATAAGACCCTTTCTGTCTTTTTCTTCTTACCTTGTGGCATAGTTTTGTTTTTCCAACATCATAAACTTGATCAAACGAATCATGTAAAGTGTGTATACTAACTGTTGGCAACTAGAACCTGGAATTTGTTTTTTCAAATAGAAAATAAGCAAAAACCATCCAGTAATTTGAACTAATTGCAGGTGTGATTGATTGCACCTTACATCAGCTCCCGGGTTTCTGGACACCACACTGATGCTCCGATACATTTCTGGAGACAGAACCTATAAGCTCCTCCAGAAAGACAACCTGAATGGTCCTATCACTATCTAAAGATGTCTGCTATGGTTTTATTGCTGCCAACACTGCTGCTGAATTGTTGCCTTGCATGCAAATTGCTCCCACCACCACCTACCTGCGGACTCTGTTCTCCTTGGGCCTTGTGGGTAATTTGCATTGATCACTCCCCGTGCTCTCATTTGCTGCCCAGTGTGCTTTGCAAGGAATGATGAGTTTCCTTGATGCCAAAATAAACCTCAATGCAGTGAGCATGCTCCTAAAGACGACCACATGGCCTTCTCATGTTGTCATTTGATATATTTTTGGGGCAACAATTCATACGTAGATTCAATGCAACGCATTCTATTTCTAGGTTTAGTTCAACACTGTCTAACAGCCAATAAGCTCCAGCGACCGACAGATACATGTGACGTCTACTGTTGAAATAAAATGTAGCTTGTTTGGAAGTAATTTGTCCGCGAGCATTGATCAAAATACGAGCAAGGCTCTTTCACAATCTATTTTACTGTTAATCAAGTTAATGCAATGCTATTTGGCAGTGGAAATGGCTGAGTAATTACTGCACAAAATGATTATTGATGAGTCATTCATCAGGCGTGTTGTTTGCAGGATGACGGTGTGTGTAAATACAGCACAGAGCATGATGTAAATCTACTCATGAACTGCTGGTCAATTGTACTCCGGGACACAATGTGTTTACATCTTAACTGCTGGTCTATGCAGCAATTCACCGTGAATCTCGCAAAAGTTTATTTTCCATATATACATCATATTAGGTGAACAGTGGGTTGTAATTGCAACAGCAAATTATTTTGTGATCACTCGAGCTGTCTCTTGAGCTGCCGTGGGGTAATTAATTAGAAATTCATGTTTGTTATAGTGATTCCAGACAGAAATAGGGAGAGAGTGTTCATAAATATTTAATTAAGCAACCAGGAAATTGTGGTGACAGTAATTACTGATGGAGAGCAAAGCACTGTATCAGTGTCTATGAGCCAGCCACTAAAAAACACTTTTCAAACACCATCTGGTAGTAAAAGACTTTGTGAGGCAATAAAAAGGTAACATGTAAATAATAAAAAAGGTGGAGAGAAGGGGGAAAAAAAACAAGAAAAAAAACTGGCTTATTGATGTAGAATGTATACATCATTTACTTCATTTTCACTGTGAATTTTCAAATATGGTATACATTTCTTATTACTATCACCATTTACCTGCAGTTCTGTATATTCTGCAAGAACACAATTTCTGCCAAATTACTATTAGCAAAATATACCCTGCAACATGAGATATGAGATATGCAGCACAGTTTTTATCTGAACAGAAGAACCGAAATATGCTCAACATGATACAATGTAAAATGAACCCTAAAAAAACAAGAAGTCACATTTCAGAGATGCACAAAAAAATGAATGAAGGATTCAAAATGCATGAGATTCAATAATAATAACAAGAACAAGAACAAATCCAACATTGTTCCTGGAATCTCCTAGGAATATGCACATACAAGTTTGCAGCAGCAAATATGTTTTGTCATGAATATAATGCCAAAATAATCTCCAAAATTGTATGTTTTTTTGTCAACATTTTGAGGAAAGGTTTAGATTGAAAGTATCAACAAAATATTCATTGTCATTTGATTTAAGTTCATTTTCAATAGATTAGATTCAAGTCAGTAAGCCCTCTAGTGGCTGTAGAAAGTATGAGCAAAGCAGTTGTTAAAGCCACAAGGTGTGCAGAGGGAGGTCAGAATGGGTTCTTACACTCAACGTTGGTTGCTTTTATCTTGACCATGTTGTTGTTCCTGAACCTTAAAAAGGGCAGAATGAATCACATTTCCCTAAAAAAACAATGAAGAGACTTTTACAAAAAAAATCTCTCTCTATCATCATTTATGACCAACTAGCAATGTGTGGCGCTATCGTATCTGCAGAGAACTTCCCCACTGCCTGTAATCTTGTATTTGCTGTGTGCGGGATGTTTCTCTGCTTCGACTTCTATGTAGCAAGCCAGGGGCCAGGGGCCAGTGGCCGGGGGCGTGGCTTCTGGTGTTGTTGACCGGGGGAGGAGGAGCCAAACTTTGAATGTTGCGTTTTCAAACCGCAACCCAAGAAATCCTACTCCGCCTTTAACCAAGTAGTAATGTAACAATGAGGAAAAACTGTGTCGGATCAGAAAAAGACTTACTGTTTGATTTTTTTTATCTTATTGAATTTTTGTTTATTTCGATCTGCCATTTAATCTAGTTATACTCTTTAAGCATCCTTCTTACTTGAGCCTTTATCCATTGCTTTGTGCTACTTTTATCTATTTTCTCAATAAGCACTTTGAATCTCCTTGTTGTTGAAACATGATACATAAGCTTGCCTTGCATATCCGGGTATATTTTGCCCTGACCTCTTTTTTTTCTTTTCTTTTCTTTCCTCTACTTTATTTTGAGCCTGAATAATTTCAATCCCACCTTGTTTAACCTTCCTACCAGTGGAAAAAAACAAATCGGTTCGGTTACATGTCCCTTGATTACTAAAATCCCTCAGTAAGCAACTACCATCCAAATGTCTAACTGAACTCGCCGGCATTCTCTCGCAGCCATTCAGCCATATTCATGCGGCCCAATATTATAAGTCTCCTCTTGTTCTGCTTTGTCTCCCTTTGGTGCAACTGTCAGACTCTAAACTATCGAGCAAAAGCAACTCTCAGACTATTAAGTGTGTCGAGACAAATAGCCTCTTTTCTGCCTTTTCATCCTTACTTTTAATTATTTCCCCCGCATTTACTCGAGCAATATATCATATGTAATGATCGCAGGGTCACCGCAGTACTTGTTTTACATCCAGGTATGTGCTCATTCAGCTGCAGCGCTGACTGTCAGCTCCTGTGGATAAGAGCATGCGAGCTGACTGCTTTATCTTTCCAAATGTAAAAGATAATGTACTTTGCTGTATGGATAATCTGATAATATTCTGCTCCGTCCACAGAGGGATATTTTCATCTGACAAAGCTTCTCACTCAGTTGATTTTGTCTTGCAGTGTTCTCTGAAGCATGCACAAAACAGAGGATAAATAAATAATAAAAACAGAAAGAAAAAAAAATAGAAAGAAAATCAATGAGCCACATCTAGATAGACACAGGCTATTTTCTCCCAGATTGTTATTCTCAGTTGGTATTTACAAAACTTCCAAAGACCACAGTGTTTCCAGACTATGAGACCAATTATGGTTAGCCTGTTAAACCCTTTGCCATTGATTTCTTTTCAGGCTCCATGTGCCAGTGCTGATGTGGGTGTGCTGAGCTGGAATCAGTTCCCCCGAAAGACTCTGAAATGGAAAGCCTTGTTTCAGCCCCTGCACCAAATTAGATTGCGTCCTTGTGTCAAGGGGAGCTGTTTGTTTTCGTTGAGTTTCTCTTTGTGGAAAGGTCAAATGAGCCGGCCGAGGAGCGTCCCGAGCAGCCTTTTGTCACACATTATTTATGGGTATTCCACCACGGATGGGCACAGTAAAGGCCCACGCTATACATCTGATCCAAGAATATAAGACTGTTACCTCTCTGCCAATGGGCATTTCAGTACGGGTCAAGACACGAGCAAAGTCCAGTGGACCGCGAGACTGTGACTGTAAGAGGAGGAATTTAGGAGAAAGTACATAAAGTGGATGAACCGGTACAAAAAGAAAGCTGTGAGGTTTTCTGAGATCTTAAACCTACACAGAAATATGATATTGGCAAAGGGCAGTTTGGCACAACAGATGCTGACTGGATGTTTTCTTTGTGTCCCTCCTCTGCAGCTGAAAGAGTGGTAAAATAAATCAGTGTCAAACTCTGAGCTAATGTGACACACGTGATGGTCAGCGACAGTATGAATGATGGCCACATTATTGAGCTATAAACTGCAGTCCCAATTTGACAATAGTAACGGTATGCTTCCTGGACAGATTTTTGCCGAGCGTGAAAGGAAGCTATATGTCAAACTGTACTATATCTACAGGAAGTGGCGCTGCAGAAAAAAAAAAGAAAAAAAAGATAATTTCACAGTTTGAGAATCTCATCACTCAGCCGGCGTTCACTGGATGCAGATAGTTTCGCAAATGAGAAATAAAAAAGTATTATTCAATTTAGATAAACAATTATCAAGATTAGCTGCCAATAACAATTTGCATCTAATCGTGTTATTATACTGTCTATGTGATACAATTCCCCTGATGTAATATCATGAATTAGATTTTTTAGTTTTTTTATTTGAATGACAGAAACTGAACTGATGTTATGGTAAAACTTCTGTAAATATACCGTCACCCACTCAAATTTGCTTGAGCTGAAATAGATGCACTTACGACTTTTAATATTGGATAAAGATTTGATGACACTGACATAATGAATTCACGATGAGCTGCAAACACAAAACCCCGTTTTGTAAAAATGACATTTACGTCATTTGCAAAAGTAAATACGTGTGAGAGAAACATAATTATGCCTGGATTACATTTTTTTTTCAAGTCAACATAATAAGGAAATGTTTTTCAAAGTTGCAGAATGTTCATACTCATCATTCACTGCTACAGACTAGCATTAAGAGGCACTTAAAACATAGGAGACAGGGTTGATTTGTACGAAGCGTTTTGTCGACATGAAAATAAATCTCAGGAACTCATGAGGGTCACGAATTTTAATTCGATTCTGGAATGATATTTGGGCATTTTTGTAGTTTATTCAAGGCGGTTTCAAATGTTCAGTGTAATGTTTTTTTCTACATGGCAGCTGTGTCCATTTGTCTGAATATAGATGATCATTCCCAACAGCCTGTGTTTACATGATTTCTGAACCTGATCTTGAAGATATTTTGTAATCAGAGAGCAGGCACTCCATCATGAATCGGACCGAAGTAAATGTATGATCGGGTCAGAGATGTGTCACAGCTTCAAAATAAAAATGTAAGCATCACTTTTGCTGCGGCGTTTTTTTTCTCGTCCTTGTTGTTGATGTGAAAAGATATAAGCTTCACTTTTAAAACTGAATAAAATGTCATTCAGAATGAGCGAGTTAATTCTGACTGAGGTGTATCCAATGGGTATTATATCCACTCCAAGCTCTTATTCTCATTATTAGTGCAATAAAAATGCTCCACGTATAGTTCATAAGCACAGCCGGTGATTTGCAGCATCTATGTGTCAAAGGTCTGAGCAAAGCAGGAAGTAAGTGGTACGTCTGGTGACACAAACCATAATTTTCTCTGTCTGCTTGTCGCAATGAATTAAAAGACCAGGTGGTGGCCTTTTATCCTGGACAAGCAGGTCGAGAAGAGGCCCCGAAGGCTACTCAGCCTTTTGTGCTGCAGCCGCGGCGAAACGGCCCGCGGTATCTTCAGAGCGGCCAGGGGGCTCGATAACGAAGGCGCGGATCACGAGGGTGTGGAGAGATTGAGAAATAAACCATATTGGGCTGCATGTTAGGAGGGCGATAAATGACATAAATCCTGTGTGCCAGTCAACACGCGATAACAGGTTATAGTGGGGAAGAAAAAAAGGAAAAAAAACCCAGAGGGCGAGGGGCCCCGAGAATAAAGATAATTATTTTTGATAAGGTGGAAATGGGAAAAGGGTAAGTTGATAAGCGTAGGCAGGGTGACTGAACATTGTGGAAACTGATATTCCCCCGCATAGCCAAAGAGCATCCCGCCCGTCTGTCTGCAGAGGAAAGGTTGAACCGCAGTGGGGATACACCTCTTTCTAATGCAGAGCTAGAGCTGTATGCATCTTTCCTTGAATAATCTTGCGTCAATTTTTTTGTTTGTTGAAACAATCAGTCATCTTCCCATTAATATTGCATGAGTGTCTACTCGTCAGTGAGGCTTACATTGAATATATCTTTGAAAAATAGAGAATAACAAAATTAAATGTGAAAGCAACCGGTAGTAAGGAGTACATGGGTCACGGTCAAAGTGTCCTGGCACTGGGAACATAATGCTGCTATGACGACCCTGGAATCTGTATTAATATACCAAATTTATTGGAAAAACAAGAACTAGATAGCCGTAGAAAAAGAAAAAAGCACAAGTAGAGCAAAGCAAAGGCCGAGAATGACCTGCGGAGGGGTCGATGTGGTTTGTGGGGAACGTGAAGCTTTTCTAAAAGAGCTTTTTAACTATTGATGGAAGATGGGAAACAGCTCAACCTTTATCATTCCATGTTTGAAGGGATAGTTAGACATTTTGGGAAATGTGCTGTTTTGATTTCTGGCTCAAAGAGTAAGTTGAGAAAAGTCAATACCGGTTGTCATACATTTGCCCTCCGTATGGATCTACAGAGCCAGAGGTGCTGAAGCTCCAGACCGAAGTCAGAGCGTCGGTAACTTCTGCACTCTGATCATTTCCCAGTGAAACTGAATATTTCAGCGGCGTACAGGTCCAAGAAGATTGGAGCGTGATACGAAGCTACAGAGGAGCGTGGCTCCACACGCTCCTCCATTGTCACTGAAGTTGCGGATTGGATGGATGTCATGATTGGTTGGTGCTAGCTTATACTTAATATTTAGTTTTGTACTTAATATTTAGGATTTTGATATAAAAAGGTATATCATTTTAGCTGCACAGGGATGTGATCTAAAAAGTGTGAAACAAGCATTTTTCTTTAATGAGCATATATATCTTCTCATCTAACTTTTGGCAAAAAGTAAAAAAAAATTAAAATGCGTATTTGGCAGTAGTGTCTTATACTTCCTATCAAACATCTGAAAGTGAACATTTGTGTCTGCTAAAAGCCCGAGTTGTGACTTTTAAATTATGAATAAATAAATGAAAAGCCAAGTCAACACCATCCATCGAAGGCCTTTGATGAGAGCAATGATCTCAGCATCGGTGCTGACTTTGTAAACTGGAACAGCGAGGGCATCCATTTTATTTGTCACATCTGAAGCCGAGCTGCCACAACGCTGAAAAATATGTGCACCCACATATTTGATACGTGCCTAATGTTTGTGACCGCACATATTTTAAGTAATTATGGTCCCACCTTTTTTTGTCTCTGCAGATATAAAATAATGTATTCCCATCTCTCCTTTTTCTGCCTCCTCTGTGCTTGTCAAACATTTCCTTCACTGTGGGATAAAGTGAAAGAATATTAAAAACTAAGCTTTCAGACATCCTGTCAGGCATATCTATTCATCCAGACGTGCGCGGTCAGGGCAGACGTTCCTGCCGCAGCACTTCTGCACTCATCTCTATGAAATAGAAAACTAAAATCTGACTTCAGAAAATGTTTCCAGACGGAGGCTCCACATATGCTGTGAGTCATGTGGATAAACAATCCACCGACACAAATGGATTGAACGTACTGTACGGCGAGGGCAAGCTCCAGGCAACGGCAGGGGGAAGGCTGCGGAAAGTATCTAACGTTCTATAGCCAAGACCCGGCAGAAAACCTGTGGTTTAGTTTTGTTTCATAAAAGTAACCTTACATTACTTATTTCCACCTTGAGGGTATTTATCCGAGGAAGAGGCCTATAGACAAAACGGAGTGCATCTTTAAAGCTGCATCATTTCTTTTTCTTGGTCAGTGGGGGACAGAACTCTGCGACAAAATATATAAAAACACATATTTTACAGACTGGCTTATTGTATCAGCAAGCTATCGCCTGTATACAAATTCAGGAGACAGGGAGAAATGTTAGCGTTACTTTGAAATTGTGTCTTTGGCTGTAGTCCAAAAATGTACTCTCCTTCTAACTCTTGTTTGGTCAGCAACTCCACTCTCTTTACTCGGCATGCCAGATGCCTCATTGTGTTCAAAACAAATGAAAAATATGTATGAGTGCCGCTTTCATCACTTCAGTGCGTGGTTACCTTTTTTGATTTCAATGACTGGGGCTCTGCTGAGAGAAGTGTGATCGAGATGGAAGGAGGGAAAAAAATAACAGAATATTTTCCCCACACACACCTGTGAAGGGATCTAATTAGGTAATACGTTAAAATACCTGCATGTGTCTTTGTTGATTATTTAGTAATTTACACCCGAGAGCTTCCCAAACCAACAACAGCTTCCCTCAAGTGAAGCTGTTAGACATCAGTGCATTTTTTTTGTATTTTTAATCACATTTTCCCCAACAGACTTGTATTCAAGACTAACTCTCAGAACTACAAACCAGAGCCTGTAATTCTCTGCAAAGATCTGTTCTCTTGTGAATATTTTAGCAGGCAGAGTGAAAGACTCTCGACAGAAAAAAATAGCTCGTTCTGATCCAATCTCCGGACCAATTATCACAAACCCACTGCGCACATTCTTAAGAGGCGACATTTCTTTTTTTTCACTGAAATATAATGTTTTTATGTTCTTTCTCTCCTCCAATGTCCCCGGCAACTTCAAGAGTGATGTTTTTTTTTTTTTACCCTGGTCGTCACACACTAGAAGTGAATGTTTTTTTTCTGCAGGAATCTTACTGTTCATCATGCTTTTATTTTTTTCCCCCCTCATGATGAAATAAGAAGCCCTTTTTATTCCAGCCCTCGGTATTCTTTTTTAATGGCCAGCGGGGGCGAGTGCTTTGGTTGCAAAGAGAAGTCTGAGGCCCGATCCCAGTCCTCACACTCACTTTAGGGCTGTCCCACTGTCGAACCATGGAGTGTTTGAGGGCTCTCTCGCGGACGTTTTGAGCCCTTTATGAACCCTTTCCGTCAGTCCACATTTCTGCAGACCTTGCCGAAGGGAATTTCCCACAATTCCTAGCAATGTGATGTTAAAGACGAGGTGGGTTTACCAGTGGAACCATGGAGACGTAAAAAAAAGGTACACAAAGAGGACGGCACATTGGGTGTTCAACCTGGCAACTTACATTTAGTCAGAAACATGAGGGAGTAAAGATGCACTATGAAATCAGAGGAATGGAAGCAGAGATTATACTACACAGATTTAATATTGTTTGAACAACATTCAAACATTTCATTTTGTCACTGAAGCTGTTTTGACAAAAAAACGAGTAAATGGATTATTTGAAATGGCCTCTCATCTCGTCAGGGAGTAAAAAGTTCAAATAAATATCCGCAATTGTACATGATATTTTTTTTGACGTTGTCATGGTAACGTCATATGTCGCAGTGAAGTGCTGTCCCATTCGTATCTACAGCATGTCAAGCTCTCACAGTCTCTCACACTCAACCACTTGCCAGGTGACGTCAGTGGGTCCCTGAGGGTTCAGGGTTCAAGGCCTTATGGGGGACACTGGGATCGGGCCCGGTTGTAGAAGCCTGTAGAAAATAACTATTTCTCATTTGATTTATTACCTCAGTAAACATTGTAAACATGAGTTGTTCTCGATAGCTATAGTTTCATACAGCACGATGTTCATTTTCACATTATGGTCCCATTTACATTAAAATAGATGATAAAGCAGGGTATGCTTTAGGGCGTGGCTACTTTGTGATTGACAGGTCGCTAACACAGTGTTGTCCGGTCTGTGAGTTGTACATGGTTTTCTCTTAGAACTTTAACCCTTTCACAGTGTGTTTTCAGTACATGAAAGTTATGGATTTTCGCCACCCAAAAAAGTCACAGTGACTTTATCTATTTCTTATATGCACAGTCAATGTGTTGCATGCTTTTCTTTTCCAGCAATGGACTGTTGTAGGAGAATAACAAGATTGAATGAACACAACCCACAACTGGCTTAAGCCCCTCCCCCTTTTTCGACACCGATGGGCTGTACGGCCTCATGAAACCCATTCCATTGAAACAAAAAAAAAAAGCGTTGATGTACTGTAGATGCAAGTCGTTGTATAATACATATCCTACAGTCCTGCCAAAAAGAAAATTAAAAACTCATCAAACTGCTTAGCGGCCACTGAGTTGCAGAGAGGCGTACCAGTGTGTGTCCTGACTGTTCGCCAAAACAGAATGCAAACTGGGCCACAAGTGAGAATACTGCTGAGTGCCTCTCCAACCCCCCCACCCCCACCCCGCTCCCCCCTCTCTGGGTGCAGAGTAGTGGATGGGGGGGGCGGGTGGGGGGGTTGGAGAGGCACTCAGCGGGGTAATCTCACTTGCAGCCCCTACCGACCAGATGCCCATTAAGAGTGAGGAATCAGCAGGCATCCAATAGCAGCATAACACCGGCAATAAAAAGGTCTGAAAGAAAGTGTGAGTCATCACAACCATGACAGGTCTATTACTATGCAGCCATAACTGGCCACCCAAAATAGCATGCAGTTTGCTGCAACAGAATGAATTAGCCGTGGACAGACACAGAGCTGCACTCAATCGCTCACGGACGCCAGCACGCTACCGAGCACATGAGCCTTCTCGCGGAGATAATAATAATAATTAAAAGTCATCTTAGTTTAATGATGAGACTCAAGCTGTAAGAAAGTAACATCTGAGTCTTTCTTAAAATATAAAAAAAAGGAAAAAAAGAAAAAAGGATGGAATTACTTATTGCCACTCCCTCGAGTGAGTTGCTCGGATTTCCCCCGATTCCTCATGTCAACCTGCCGCACCACCCAGCATGATGCGTTAAAGTCAACCAGTGGGCTTCATCAATCATGACGCAGTTGTAATCAAACGGCAGAATTGTGAAAAATGGAGCCTGTCATAACAGCGCGCCTCGGTGTGCGGGATGCTGCCGAGTGTCAGAGTGAGAGGGACCACTTCCACTTGATCAAAGACATTCCTCGCTCTCTCTCTCTCTCTCAAGATTTTAGGACTCAATGCAAGATTAAATTACTGGTTAAAATGCAAATTCATTTTTTTTCGCTGTGCATCCCCAATACATCCCCGTCATAAACGAACTCTCCTATATGAGTGACGTAGAATTAGATGTAGAAAGGATGGGAGTGTGGTAAACAACTTTACCCCAAGCCTGGCCTTGTTGAGACCACAACTATAAATCATTGATGCTCCCCTTCTTTTTTTTTCCTCTTCCCGTTTTTCCTCCACAGCACCCGTAATCTGCCTCTTTTGTCAGTCTGCTGAGCTAAGCTTATTTGTGTATTAAAGCTCAGCCCTCCCAATGAAATTAGCAAGGCATAATCTCATGAACGTAATGATTTTTCAAACCTACTGTACAGACATTCAGGGACGGGCAATTAAGCTTAAACACATTCCCTTGATTAATTAAGTTTAATGTGATTCCAGCTTGTCACATGAGATCACATATTCAGATTTATGAACACAGTCCAAGACTCCGGTGAGAGTTTTGCAGTGTGCAAAAAAATAAAAAAATAAAAGCATTTTGCAGAACAGTTACTTCCAATCTATACAAGTATTTCAAAGTAGGATCACATCGACTGTTTTATTTGATCCAAACCGCAGTGGAGAACAGAACTAATGATTGCAAAGAAAACCAACATGGATTTCGAAGTAGAAACTCGTATATTGGAGATACATTTTATTGGTTTTTCAGCTGAAGGTTTACTGAGAGAAAAGAAAATCTTGCATCAAGATTTGAATCAACACAATTTACTTTGGTATGAAAAATGTGTGAATACAAACATACTTCCACATGACAGTGATTTCCTCTCCTCTATTGTGAAATACTCAGCTCTCCCAGAAGGACTAATTGTTTTGCTCTTACATCAGGATTATCATGTTTACATGTTACGGAGGACTTATGCTGCATTCCACACAACTCATAACTCAAAAATGTCCGACCTCCTGCTACATAAGTTCTTATGGAGTTCCTACGTCTGAACTTGGGACAAATCCATCTTCCTCAACTTCACGAAGACGCAGTCCTCTGACTTTCCACATCGATGACATTGTAAATGATAAACCATCAACTAAAAGGGAACATAGTTGAGTGTGTGTATTGATCTATTTAAGATGATACAAGCTATCAAATAGTAAAACTTGTTCCGCATGTAAATTGAAGGTAAAATATGTCTCCATGTTATTAGATGGCTGGTTACTCTGAAGGGAGTTTCCCCTTACAAAAGTTATTCGGCAGCTACGAGTTAAATTGTGAGTGTTCAAGGTCGGAATTGTTTGTTTTTCCAAACTGCCTCTTTTTCTTTTTTTTCTGATTCACTTGGCCACAAGAACGCCGCAACAAAATAAAGCACACATTTCACATACTTCAAAAACATGATTTCAAAGGAACCTTTGCAGCCCTTTGAAATCCCGTCTCCGGCTACAATTCTAAGTCTAAAATTGAATCTCCTTTTAACTCTAGTTTGGTCACCAACTAAAAAAAAAACAATGTTTACTCAGCTGCTAGATGCCTCATTATGTTCAAATAGAAAATATGTTTGGCTGTAGCTTTAATGATTTCAGCGTGTGGTTACCTTTTTAGAGCAAATTCTTATATTAACCTGGAAGTTTACTAAGAATGGATGAAATAAAATAATAGTGTGTTGTCAATCAATCACACAAACATGTGAAGGCATCTAATTAGTTAATACGTTAAAATACCTGTGTCTGGGTTGATCATTTAGTAATTTAAACCCGAGAGCTTCCCAAACCAACCACAGCTTCCCTCAAGTGAAGCTGTTAGGCATGAGTGCATTTTTTTTTATCACATTTCACCCGACAGGCTCGCATTCAAGCTAACTCTCAGAAGTATAAACTACAGCCTTTAATGCTTTGCAAAGATCTGTTCTCTTGTGAATATTTTAGCAGGCAGCTCTAACCAGAGTGAAAGACTCTCCACATAAAAAAAAAAAAAAGCTCATGCTGATCCAATCTCCGGACCAATTATCACAGACCCGATGTGTACATTCTGAAGAGATGACATTTAGTTTCAGTGGAATGTAATGTTTTTATGCCCTATCCATGCCTTTCTCTCCTCTAATGTCCCTGACAACTTATTCAGAAATGTCAGGAAGCGCCAAGTGTTCGTGGAAGTCACACTTGGCTAAAAATAAATGTTTTTTTTCTGAAGAAAGTCTACTGTTCACCATACTTTCTTTCTTTTTTTTCCTTCCCCTTCATCACAAAAGCAACCCCCCCCCCCCCCCTCCCCCGCCCCCTTTTTTTTCCATATCATCGCTGATTTTGGACACACTATTGACTGCTATTAGATAACAGACCTCCGGATGAAGTTTTCTGCAGAAAGAGGGAGAAGGGAAAAGATTAAAAAGAAGCAGCAAAAAACATTTTTTATTTATGTCTGAATCCAAATGTTAGTCAGTCGGGCTTCAAAGGGTTCTATATCCCCTTTCTATCATAGCTATTTCTCACAGTAAAACATGCTTCGCAGAAATCAGTATAGATTACAGAGGCTTTCACAGACTCGACTTCAAAGTGAGCATGGGGGGGCAGGGGGGGTTATTACTATAATAATGGAAATACACTCTTAAGCTGGTATTAGTTTACTAGTGGTACAGCAGAAAGTATATTTAGGGCTGATTAAATTCCTCACACTCTTGTAGTGTAAACAACCTCTGACTTATTTCGTGTCCTGCGGCACTTAAAGGAAAAATCCTCTAGAAATCAGAAAGATGGCGTCAGGACTCCAGCTGAGAATAGCCGGTGAGAGATGAGATTTTCAAGACAAGTTCAAGGGCGGTTTATCCAAGTTAATACGATTTAAAATTAAGTCCTTTTAAAGGATAATTGCCTTTCATTTAGTTACAGCCCGTTTACTGATGGCTTTTTGGTTGTCTTCACTTATATTATTATACATACTATACATAATTTTTATATTACATAGCATTTGCAATTAATATATTTAATCTTTTTTTACCATTTAATCTTTTTATTTTTCGCTTTTAAAGCACAAACTTTCGCTTGAAATCAACTGCTGCCAAACATGCAGCAAACAAAAGAGACAGGGCTGAGGCAAAGATTTTAAGATGATGTTTTTTGAGGGATTATTTCCTGGTGGAGACTTCCTTTTTTGTTGTTGTTGTCTCCCCGTGGGCGTCAAATGATTGACAGTAAGCGGAGTGGAACGAAATGTGTGCACTGTTAGAAAAACACTCAACTCAAGGGCACAATGAAAAGACAATGAAACCGAAACGGTGACAAAAACCAAATAAAGGCTTTTATCGCCCTCATGATGGATTATCAAATTCAAGCATTTTTTGTCCGTTGAAATGAAATCACACTGAATAAGTGACAGCAAATTACAGTAGCAAACATGGCCCTGGTAAATTTGGTTATGCCCGCTGTTTGCGAACGGGTGCGAGTGATTGACATACTGTACACGTCGTGTCTCTTTACCGTACACTTTTGCACATCCGACGAATCAATGGGATTCGACTGATCCGCAGAAATGAATGAGCTTGTTTCTAACTTTAGGGAGAAATACACCAAAACGTGGATAAAGCAGATTTTTGCAGAAGAAAAAAGGAAAACGACAGGCAAGTTGCAGACATTTGGACTGCAGCTACAATCGCCACTGTAGCCACATACCTGCTGCCATTTGTTGTTAATCGCTCGTGTCTTGTGTCCAATCCACCCTTTAAGGTTTAAGTGAAGCTACACCTTCTGGATCCCCTTGGGGATTCTCGGTTTCCATTGACGAAGCCCTCTTTGATTGATGGCTTGCTGTGGAGAAGGCATCAGTTTAATTACTTGTACGCTTTTCTGGAAGGCAAAATTTGAGTCAGTGACAGAAATAAAGGTTGAGCAGCAGGCGGCAAGCAGCACCGCTACTGCCCACAGAAAAACATTGACAATCAATGGGAAAAACTATTTTTAAGATCCTAATTTTCAAGATCACGTGTTTAATCTCCATGAATGTTCTGCACATTTTGCTTATGACGACCATGTCGTATGGTGAAAAGCCCCAGAAGTGATTGGGCGACTGTGGGTCCGTCGTAGAGCAGGGTCGTCCTTCAATTAGAGGATCGGCGGTTCGATCCCCGGCTCCGCTAGTCCATGTCGATGTGTCCTTGGGCAAAATTGCTTTTGTAGCTGTGCCTACGGTGTGTGAATGTTGTATGAATGGTTAGTTAGTCCTGATGGGCAGGGGGCACCTTGCATTGTAGCCCCTGCCATCAGGGTCTGAATGGGTGAATGATGAGTAGTGTTAAAGCGCTTTGAGTGGTCGGAAGACTAGAAAAGAGATTTACAAGTACAGTCCATTTACCTTGATTGTTTTGTCAACTCCAAATTCTGTCTCAAATTTCTACCTAAGTACCTTGTTTTTCTCACAACAGGTTAGCATCTCAAAGGAAGACTGGATTCTGGTGACTGACCAAATAAATATTGTTTTGAAGGCAAAGCGAGAAACCTGTTGTTTTTTTTGGTGGGTGAGTGTTAAACAGTACTTCAGTATTATGCAAAATTATGAAGGCAAAAATAAGGCGGACGTTTTGACCTGGTGAAAATCTTGTAACAACAAAGCATAATTCTGTCGGGCAGTCCTTGGACACCAACACATGTTGAATATTCTCAGACCGAGGACTCCGCCGATGCTACTCGTTTACCGCTAACGCCTTATGTCATCTTGTGTTTCCCTACATTTACATTCTGTCACACCGCATCTCTGTCAAGCTGCCCTATCCGCTCGCAGTGTCGATTAACTGATCAACATCAGTTAACTGGATTGGAGGCAGCTGGGCTTTCACTTGATCAAAGAGGGGACGGTGTTTTGCATCATCAGCCATGATGAGGAGAAGCTGTAGGTGCAAACGCCCTGCACTAGCCTCATCCCTGGTCTAAGAGGCTGGGAGAGAGGCCAGGGGAAATGGCAGCATCGCAGGGCACCAGCTGGTCACACACAAGTGTAGGGTGTGATTTCACCTGGACACTTAGCACAGGCCATTCATTAGCCAAGGCTGGCACACTGCGGTGTCCCTCTCATTAGGAAGGTGCAACTCCACCAGTCTGGCAAGAGTGGCCTGAGCGGCTGGAGAGAATTTCTTTTAGAAGTCCCGTTCTATTTTGTTTAAATGGAACCATGTCGTATTTAAATGAGTTGTGCTTATTTTATTTCTTTTTTTGGGGGGTACTTTCATGCCAAAAAAAAAATAAACTATTTAAATCCAGCATCAAAATATTTCCTGAAATTATAAACACACATGCACTTTAACCTAAATGTTTCTGGTACAAACCCACACTGTGAGCTCCCTGGGACCAGCGGAGTCCAACCAGGTTCTGCCAGAATGTTCCTGCCAGTACGGACACTGATCAAACCACCATCTGGCCAGCTTCGCTCACCAGTGAGGGAGTTTGAATGTGTTGGAGGGCACGATACGCTCTATTTCACTGTATTCCTTTTATGCTGTTATATGGTTGTGACATTCTCCTCTGTTGGATTGTTAGTATCCTCTCAGTGCTTTACTCTATACTGTGATGCACAGTATATGTCTCTCCAGCCAAATTGGGCCATTTCTACGACATCGAGTTGAAAATGTCTTTCATTTGAACACCAGAAACACACTGCTCTGCTGAAAGTACATGTCATGTGTGTAAAACGATGAATATTTTCACTGGGGAATACTTTAATGGATGCTATCTGATGAAAACACATGTGTTTTAGGTCAATCTTCACTTTGAGAAACTCTATCAGTCACAAGATGTCCTCACTTTTCCATAAGGGCCTTATTACGACACAAATCTGAAATAATTTGATATCACATAAGGTTTGAGTACAGGGAGGGTGCAACCTCACACCAGAAACACAAAGAATCACACTTTGATTTCACACTCAAGCTCATATGTTCAACAGTCTTGGACAATACGTTAAAGAGGCTTATCTACTGGGGTCGTTCTCCGTGTCTCCAATTTACCGGTCAGAACCAGTTTTCATACATGAGACATCAGGAGGGGAAGCTTGTCTTCAAGGTCCCTCTGTTCTAATTGCCTGTATCTTCCCACTCAAAGTTTGCCACGTGTGAAGGCCGTCGTAACCCCTCGTGCTACCAAACCCTCCGTTTCTTCATGTGTCTTTCAATTTCATTAGAGCTAATTTGTATTTGCGGATACTGTATGTAAGACTGCATAAAGCAGGCTTACAATCCTAATTATACATGTCTCACTTCCCAAAATGTTGTGAACACGTAGTGGCCATGCCTCTGCTTGTCCAGGTGACGGTATTATTAGTTCTCTATATTTGTTTTTGTTGCTCACACCTGTGTTCCAAACAGCTTATAGCTATTTTCTTGAATCTTATCTGGCCAAATTTAGTTAAATACGGCGCACCTCGCATTTGATGTAAATGGAGTGTGCTTCATTTTTGGAAGATGAGATCTTACAAAGTAAAGTCATGAAACTCAGCTATTTTCTCAGCCCCCCCCACGTATTGGTCGAGACCCTCCCTTAGGACCGAGAGAGGACAAAAAGCTGGAGCCGGCACTGCTCCCGAGGCAGCTGACTTGACGGATATCAAGTATGTGGTGAAGAAATGATTTCCTCACCAGTATGAGATGGGGGAAAAAAATACTACGACTATGCTGTGTGGAGAAATATCTCATTTTCACATGGCGAGCGTTCCATAACAGAAAGGACGCGTGTTGATGTGGGTCCATGAGCACCTTTGGTCATTAAACAAGATCCAGATGAAAGCAGGAATCTAATCTCCAGCTCCCGAGCCGAGCAGACCTCCACACGGACCGCCCAGAGGCACCAGGGATGAGTCTGGAAATTCATTCAGCTATCTTTTTCTTTTTTTTTTTCTAGTGCAAGTTTGATTCCTTTTGTGTGCCCGCATACATTAGGCTCCAACATCCATCTCCACTGGTGCTACTTGTGTGGCGCAGGGGAACACCAGCTGTGCCCCCCCATCTGCTGTCGAGATGGGCCCGAGCATTTAGACCCCCAAAAAACTAGAAAAAATCAAAAAAACAACAGCAGGCTAAGAGGCAGGGATTACAGCTTGTGTGTGTCTGGCTGTCTGTTTGAAGGTTGTGTGCAGGTCTTTGATATGTATTAATGTGTGTGTGTGTGTGTGTGTGCCTATTTCTTTCTTTCACTTTATTATGAGTTTGGACACTGTTGCCAGCGGCATCTTATAGTACGAGGCTCACATTGCATCTGTAGCCGTCGGTAGCGTGTAGCTGCAACACACTTTGATCCCAAGCATTTCAGTGAAGAGCACACAGTACAAGCAGCCTTCCGGCCCCCTTCACTGTGTACATGTTTGTTCCGAGTGTCACAACACTGTATTCTTATCTACACCAGTCGTGAAATCGCTTCGCAACGAATTAACCCCCAAAACTCACACAAGTCATCACCCTAAAGTCTAAAGGATAATAACTTTTGACAAATGAGGGGCCCATGATGGTTGAGGAGACTTAACGTTCCGGCACCAATTCTGGGGAATAACAATCACGCTCGAGCTGTCAGCGCGCAGCCTTTCAACTCGGAAAGCGAAGACAACAACAAACAACGCGCACAGAAGAAAAGCTGGCGGTTTCACCACTGGCGATGAGAGATGGGCAAGGTGTTACCAAAATCATGAATAATTCAAGTGAAATTATTTCAACTTGATTCTCCCGTTTTTTTTATTTTTATGGACGTGTACTGTATTTACTTGGCACACAACAGTTCTCCCTTTGTTGTGCAAACGCAGCCATACTCTGTCCGATTGCATTTCAATCAACAGGGCATGTAAAATTTAAATTTCTTCAAAGAGACTCCGGGAAATATTTCAAAGGCTTTGAACTTTGACAGCTGACATGGAAAAATAACAGAAGGAAATGCATAACATTTATGACTATGTATGAGATCCATAAACTCGCAAGGAAACACATTACAACACAGCGAGTTTGAGTTTATGAAAATGGCCATCCTTGCTCGAGCTGCTGTCATCATGACGCTGTTGTCATTAGTGGAGAGCTTCTTCTTTTCTTCTGTCCTTTTTTTTTCAATAAAATATTCCAAACGCAGCTCTCGCGGTAAGCGGAGCTCAACATAACCCAAACTTGCATATATGTGCAAATTGATTCTATGGTTTAATCATATAAAGATATTTCCGTAAATGATCATATCTTTTTTTTCTTCTTTTTTTTTTTCCGGAGCCTTAGTTTTTGATTGGCATTTCATCTCATTGGTATCTCTGCTGTGTGTGTATGTGTGTGCGCTTTGATTGAACGCATCATGCATGTTGCATGTTCTATAGTTCACTTATCTGCACATGGCTGCAGCAAGGCGAGCTCCGAGGCCTTTCCACACCGCCCGAATATCAAAAGTCAAACATGCACATGCATCCATTTGATGCATTATGAAGGGGCACACCAGGTGTGATTTCTTTTTTGAGAGCTCACTTGAACTCGGGATCTCACGGAAACAGCTCGGCCTCGAAGTGGCCCCGAGCGCGTTAGCATTCAGAGGGCTTTTTCCCAGTTTGGCTTTAGATGATGGAACAGTGTAGATGAATATCAAACCTAATCTCTTCACCACTAAAAGCACCCAGCTCCCATTATCTGTCTCGAGGAGATTAGACAAATACCAACTCACTCGACACGTGTTTGTGTGCATGACGCACTCAATGGCCTTTTTATTCCAGTGCGCTAATTAATCAGTGCAAACAATAAAACTTTGTCAGTGCCTCATGAAAGTCGACTCCATTCAAGTACGTAGAACTTTTTTCATTTTTCATATGAGCTCAAAGGATTACTTGACTTGCCAACAAATCCTTAAAGTTGTGATCACTTGAGGCCAAATCTGTTTTGCCCTGCAGCAGGTTGCATATTCAAAAGGGCTGTCCGTGATTTCACACACGTGTGTGCAGTCTGCCCTTCATAATATCGATGCCTCGTTGGACTAATTATGTGCAAATCTACCAACTTGACCGCACCTGTGTCAATTATCCAGCACTACCCTGATGCGGTTGCCTGGCAGCTGACAGCAGCCTTGGTGCAACTGTGAGCTGTCACTTGTTTTTACATGCCCCGAAGACGACTGGGAGTTGAAACCGAGCCCGTTTATTAAAGGCTCTTTAATTTAAGGTATTTTCTTGGTTATGACTTATTGATCACAGAGCTGAGTACAAGTCTAACCTTTCTCCTATTTGGTCTCATATATCTTTGGATCCAAAGAGCGCCCCTTTTTCAATTTTTTTTTTTTTTTTTATACCTCCATTCACATTGAAGTAGCACTTCTCAGCCAATCTACTGGCATTTCTTCTCATAATGATTTGTTGAAACAGACAAATCCTATTATGTCACAGTATGCGCCAAGTATTTCAGTGGCAGGTTTTCCAACTTCCATTACTGCCTCGCGTAAGATAAGGCGGACGACTCAGAGGCCCAGAGTGCAGGATGTGGTGGCATCTCGAGGTGTGGTTGTACATTGCAACCCCTCCTCTTTCCACGACTGCGGTAACGTGAGCCGCCGAGTGCGAAACCTTGGTAACGCCATTTGACTCTCACAGGCCATCCTTACCGCAGTAACACCTTCTTTAGGAGCAACTGAAGTCAGACGGCGGCTGATGGTACCACCATTTTTCACTCTGCGAGTCGCGGAACGGCGGTTTTAGGAGCGTATCGGTGAACTACGGTGGCCTCCAAGTAATGTGAAAAAAGCCAAAAGGTGTTGGGTTTGTCCGTTCTAGGCTGCGGTAGAAACATGGCGTTGCAACATGGCGGACTGTGTGAAGAGGATCTGCTCCGTGTCTAGATAGCTGATGAAAACACGATGCATTTTAGTTTCAGATGATGATACACTAATGAAAACCTAGTCAAGGCTTCTGCTGAGATATCGCCCTGAATCCTAAATCCTAAAAAAAAGGATCCCGAACATTGAATGGATTGCAATTAGTCTGCCTGACAACTGCCAGGGATGAAAAGATGGGTAATATCAATGTTGCATTTTCCAACCAAGGGCATTGTGATTATGCCACGGATATGTGACGTCTGCTAACAGCAACGTAAACACTCCCTGAGCAGGGTTGTTTTAGGGGTTCTGCTTCATGAACCTCAGGGTCGATGCATACTATAGAACATGGAAATGCTGTGCGGGCAGTAGAATGCTAATTTCTTTGTCAGTGAGAATGGTGTTGGAGTGGTCATAGTTTTAATGGAGTCCAAAACGCACCAGCACCAACTGGGCTTTTGCATAATGAGTGTTTTCTTTTCACCAATTCACAGACGTACGAAAAAAGATGAATGAAAAGAACAGTATAGTTTTGTTTATTGTATACTAATGCTGTTGTTTGTGGGGGTACATGTTCCCTTCACATACAAGGGATGACTCATTTCTTCTGCTTGAAACTCATTAAAAACAACCAACTTCAATACGGAATATCACTGCTCATGTTGTTTATATATTTCTGCGCAAACATGACCCTTTTCTATTGCCAATATAATATCCGATCAAGAAAAAAAAAGTCTTACCGTTCGGATCTTGTTACCTGGCATAATTGAAATTAGCACAGTTAATTAATTGGCATGTAATTCAATGTTGACACAACGCTTCCACAGCGGCCCTTTAAGCTTCAAACATCAGCATATTATATACAACCCCTCGCCTTGACCAATTAAAGCCAGCAGTCGCCGTGGCGTCTGCAGAAACTCCCGCATGGTAAGCACATCTATGAGGTTAATTGCACTGACCCTTTGTTTTCCCTCTTGTTGTCATTCCGTTACACTAACCACGGATGCAACGCGTGAGCAGTCACCATGGCGATGGGGCTACAGGGAAAATACATGATTTGCCTCCAGTCCTTCATCAGCATCACTGAAGGCTGTATAACAGCAGCAACGTATTCATTGTTGCCGCTGAGCAGACAGCTCATTAATTATCGGATCGGCTGTAACCGCTACGGCTCGAGTAGTTAGGAAATCATCTACAGGGAGGACGTATAGGGTGATTTGTGTGGCAGCCTGGCTTTGCAGAATTTAGTTAAATGTGCTTTAACATGCAAATACTGATTTGTGTGCATAGAAAAAGTCTCCCCTCTGTAATGGGCATGTGCTCAGGAGAAATGAGTGGAAACAGACAGGACAGGGGTTTGATGTTGCAATAGTGCCGTGTGTATTTCAACTTCAAAAAGCACACTTTCTCATTCCCGGAATTTCTTTCAACTTTGAGTGATGGTTTCATTTTCTGCTTAAATTGTCTTGACAAATGAAGTTAGGTAAATAAAGCTTGAGTGGGTAACTATGGAGAAGCCAGAAAGAGTAAGCTAGATGAAAAAAAAACAAACAAGAAAAGATCCAACCCAAAAACCCAGCTCAGTGTTGCCAACTCTTTCCCAATGAAAGTAAGCGAGTAGCACCAGCTCTACATCTAGCGAGCCAGCAACACTGACTGCCTGTCCCTTTCTCTCCAAATCCCCCCCCCCCAAATTATCATAATGAATGTAAACAATGAACACTGTGGCTCAGCGGTAGAGCAGAGTAGTCCTTCAATCAGAGGATCGGCAGTTCGATCCTCCGGCTCCGCTAGTCCATGTCCATGTGTCCTTGGGTAAGACACTTAACCCCAAATTGCTCCCGCATGCGGTTCCTGCGGTGTATGAATGGGTTTAGATCGTCCTGATGGACAGGTGGCACCTTGCATGGTAGCCCCTGCCATCAGTGTATGAATGGGTATGAATGGTGACATTAGTGTTAAAGTGCTTTGAGTGGTTGGAAGACTATAAAAGATCTATAAAAGTACAGTCCATTTACCTTTTACATGTGCTGGGCAATGAGTGCACGGGCAGAATGGGGCAGGCAGGTAGCTCGTCCAATCATTTTGGTTTGGGCTAAACAAAATTGTGTGCAGTGCAGGCGTATTACAGTTGTGCAACCGCCACTGATAAACACATTTCATTTGAATAGGTTTGAAGCCTGGTGGGGTTAGACTTTACAGTTTTTCACAAGAAAAAAATAAAAGCAACAAAAAATAAAAAGCATCTCACTTTTCCCATCGTCTCACGACTCCTTCGATTTTTTGTGTGTGTCCTGACCCCCCCTGGTTGGGAACCCTCACTGTAAATCGTGGTGGAGGATATCATTATCGGAGTGCATCCTCACATCAGAACAGCCAGTGAGATTGTGTTGAGCCGCCTGCTCATTTGCAGATGTGTCTCCTTATGGATGTCCACGGGTGATCGCTGTGCCCACACAAGCCCCTGCAGTGCAGAACCTGTGAGGCAACAAAATCACTTGGCTAGGTTGATGAAAATATTGTGTTTTGGGTCAAAATAAGTGTGTTTGTTTGTTACATAACTTGTGTACTTGGGGTTTGTCAAGTACAATATACTTTATTGAGCTGAGTGCTCTGTCACTAACACTCACGCTTGTGCTTTTTTATGATTAAAAGTTCATTTTGTGAGCTAATTAAAAAAAAAAATTAAGTTATGTTGGTTATTTGTTGTAAGGAGGGAGAAACCGGAAAAAAATCCAGCATGAAATAAAAAAATAAATCATATTGAAACAAAAAATGTTGTTTTTTATGCTTCTAGCAGGAAGGTGTAAATTATTGTAGTCAAATGAGCCATGAATTATTGTATTTCATATTGGGAGGCCTTTGAATAGGTCGTCCTTTTTTGTGTTTAAGTTGGTACTGTATATTTCTGTATATTGTACACCAGATAAAACACCTCTGCCTGTCCGTAAAAACAAGATTCCACCTGGTCTGTAAATACCAGATAATTAGTGGCCATTATCATTTCATCACCATTTCAGATGCAAATTGAAGAGGACATTTGGGGTCTCAAACACATTCGCATTCATATAGTGATTTCAATAAAAATGCTCGTCCAGACTGAGGCATATTGTGCCCACCTGTCAATTGCACCTTTCAAAAACCTGCTGGACCATCATGCAGCAGTGGAATGGGAGGGCATATTAAAAAGGTCATATTATTTGAAATTCAAGGCACTTTGAATGAAATGAGAGCCCATTTATTCAGAGAGAGAGAGAGAGAAAGAAAGAGAGAGAAAGAAAGAGAGAGAGAGAAAGAAAGAGAGAGAGAGAGAGAGAGAGAGAGAAAGAGAGAGAGAGAGAGATTCATAATCATCTATAATTTTGCGGGGGAAAAAAAGAATCAATTTTTGACAGACATATTATGGCGTGAAATATATTCCTACGCACCACAATGAATAACGAAATGAGGAGGGCAGTGTAAGTGGTTCTGCAGTTCAGTGGTGGTTCAATGCTAAGTGGTTATCCAGCACTGTAGATGTGTCATCACGGAGAACAAACATCATTAAACTTATTATTCATTGCAGTAGCTTTGCAGAAGCCCCTGATGGCACATTAACAACAGTCTACTGAGAGACGCATCACTCTTCAGTGGCCCTAAAGAGGCGAATGAAAAGCATTCCCATTGACTCGCCCTCCTCCACCAAGCCCATTAATGATAATCATTATTTTCCCTTTGTTCATTATGATCCACACTCCTCCATTAACGAGGACTCTAATATCCCCTTCCAGTGTGTGGAGATGTAAGTTCTGTGTATCCTTAAAGTGCCTCTTTTACCACATTACCTCAACGCGCACAGCAGGAGGCCGACATGATAAGTGACAAATGAGCGCTCGCTTTGGGTATCAACCCCCATCTCTATTGTAATTATCTCTTTTCATACAGTCTCAAAACCACTTTGGCTCTGGCTTCAGAACCCAGTCAATCACATGGCTCAAAAACGCCAGCGGGGGAATCAGTTTTGCAACTATAACGAAGCAAGCTAGTTATTTTTTTGTTCTTCTCCATCTCTGTGGTTTTCAAGGTTGGCACTGCATGCACTGAGTGCCAATCACATCTATTGTGCTTAACTTCTTTTTGGTATTGATCTGTTTTTTTTTTGTAATCCCTAGATTCAAAACAATTGTATTGAATGGATTTCAAAACACCAAAGGTTCCGCTTGGTGTTCTTTTTGCTTTTTAAAAGCTTTTCATTATTCACGAATCCCATGAAAAGATCAAAACTGACGACGAATGTATTTTTCTAACGAGTATTATCAGTCTGATGTGGCTTATGCTTCACACCAAAGACCTCTAATATTCCAAAAATGATAGAAACATATTAAATATCCATATTGTTGGATTGGGTGACATGTTCCTCTGTTGTGATGAATACAACCAGTGTTGTCTCATATCCTCCGTTTGCTTCAGCACTATGCGTCCATCATATCCTTCCCTGTCTTGAGCATATTCAAACTCAGCATCCAACCCAACCATTGTAAACAACTCACGTACCTCTTGAACCCCACTGAGCCACTAACAGGTCAAGTGATGTGTAACTGGCCGACACTGGTGCTCATACTATGCTGCCAGTGTCAAACCTACAGGCCTTTATTTTGAATAGATACAATCGTGTAGCTTAAAAAGTCTTTAATAGAACTTTCAATCAGTATAAACATCATATAGCTCATACAGAACAAATTATACGGTATTTCTTAAAGGGGAAAAGGAACGTTTAATTCCAAAGTAGCTATAATTAACAAAGAGAACTTAAAAGGAAACATGAACCATCTATTTTATGACAGAGTTGTTTTATAATAATAAACTTAAAGTGTTCATTGTAATTAAGGAACATTTTATCAAAGAAACCACTAAGGCTGTGTTTTTTATATTTTTTGGAGTTATGACATGGAGGCAGTCTATATTCGTGACTTGCATAGTCTCTTCTCTAAATAAACTTGCATCTTCACACTTAAAAAAACAACTTCCAAAATGGTTTACGTAGTTTTTAGGTTTACTTGGTTTGGTTTAGGCAACCAAAGCACTTGGTTAGGCTTAGAGAAACATAGTAGTTTGAGTTGAATTAAGTTATATATATATATATGATACAACTATGGTAGAATGAGTCAAAGTTTACTTGGCTTCACATAGGACACAAACAGTGTTCTCCCAGGTGAAAGTCGTGTGTTTGTTTGTCCGTTCAATAACGACACAGATGGGTCCACATTGGAGTTAGTTGAAAGTCCAGTGAGTCCCATTCAAACGCTAAAGGGTGGGAGTGACAACATGTTGAAACTATATACTGTTCATCAGACAACTATTATAAGTATCATTCATTCTTTAGTTAAGTTTCGGTCTTTTAATTGGATTTGTTGATAACTAGCGAGTACAAGTATAATGCCAAGTTCACCCTTTACCATGTGACTTTGACTGTCGTCGGAATGTTCTCTTGCTTGATGCCAAGTGTTTGCCAGTCAAAAGCTGCATGAAGAGAGTCAATGCAAAGGGGGTGAATATAGAGGATGCCAATCTCTGCTTGTCGCATCAGTGCCTTCTAGTTGACCATGAAACCCAATCTGGGCGCTGATGAAGCGCCTGTCAATGGCAGAGGCCCGACAAAGACGTGTCTTTGCCTCTTTATAAATCACTCCCCCCTTTGCTGCCGCGGAGTGAACCTGGGGCTTTTACCTCTGGGTGAACCTCCTGGCAAAAAGCAATTTGTCAATGGCTCATCTGCATTCAAGCCGTAGCCAGTGTGATGTGGTGGAGACTGACAACTCCATCAGCCTGTTCTCCAGAAGTCTGCAGAGTTCCGCGGTGGATATGCCGGGTCGATTGGTGGAGGTGGGTCCTCTTGTTTTCATGAAACAGCGAGGCTACTTGGGGGGGAAACGGCAGTTTAACCAGACATGCCGAGTTAACGGCACACTGTTGTTTCACAGGCTCCGTGATACAGAAGCAAGACTGGGAATATTCCTCACCGCACCGCTCTGTAGTTGACCCACTGCGCCTACTGCTGATGCTTGATGTGACACCTCCCCACCCGGTTTCTCACCGACAACATCAGCTACCAGCCTCCATTATTTATTATTTCCTCTCAACCGGTACTTGAAACAAGTGCATGTTCAAAGCAGTAACGGTGAGATCATGTTCCCTCTCGCATGAACACATGTGGAGCATTTTTATGTGTTGACAGCATTTGATACTCGCACACTGTGTCCAACTCACTCTTTTTTTTTTTTTACAGATGTTAAGGGGCAAACCATGACATTTATAAGGCTAATGGGGAATGTTTTCACAATAACAAAATAAATGGAAGATAAATTATGAATAGTAATAATTAGTAAAGGTCACAGCCCAGTGATTACAGTGATATTTTGTACAGTGTCAATATATTACGTAGTCACAAAAGAAAACGGAAAAAAATTAGGAAAGACATCTAGAAATAAAGAGGCTAAATTTGATCAGAAATGTTATCTAAAAACACTTTTTAATAGTCAGAACAGTAACAGTATTATATTTTATTTATTTATTTATTTTTGCAGGGCAACATTGTGCCATAATCCCACTCAAAAGAACTGAACCTAGTGAGCTGACTCTTCTTAAAAAGACGGGCCAAATAACTCGAGAGCCTCAGTAACTCAATTATGATCGCTGAGATTCTACGATCTGCAGCTGAAGAAGAGCTCGGGGAAATAAGTCCAATAACCGATATGACTAGTGTATATATGAATGTGTGTGAATACAGCAAGGTGAAGTGCAAGAACAAAACCTAAAGTGACAAAAGTTAGAGGTTGCAGGCAGAGAAGAGAGAGAGCCACACTGAATTCTGGGGCTTTTCTATGGAGCACTAGGTGTAGTTCCCTTCAGGCATCTTAAAGACAACACAGTCTCCACTGGTAGGCTGGGCAGGAGCCGTCACAACTTTTACATTCAATAAGTAACAGATGTTGGTGAAGAAATGCAGAGATGGAATGGGGACTCAAGGCAAAATGCCTGTCTCCAAAATATAGCAACAATTTTAAGCACATAGAGGTACTGTACCTCTGGTTGATAAAGTTCCTAAAAAAAAGTTGCTGGGTTCTTGTAAAAGTGCCTGTGATTGAAAAGTGTAATAAATATATATTAATCAGCTTAAGGCCTTTACACACCGGGGGCATGACGAATAAAAAACACGAAATAGTAAAAGACTCTTTTGCAGATATTAGGGCTTTTATTGTGAAAGGCAAAACAAAATGGAAGGAGTGGGTATGGGTTGGTGGTATGCACTGCCTTTGTCAAGGTTGAAAGGATTAATATAAATTGGCGTCTTTGGTTTGCAAAAAGAAATGTATTAACTTCCAAAAAAACGCCCCCGAGTCGAAACAAAGTTCCTCATAGAACGTTGTTACAGTTATTGCAAGACTTCTGCTCCCCTGTAGCCACAACACTGTCTGGAAACTGTCTCCACTTTTATGGAATTTTTTTCAAAATCATTAACACCATAATTAGCAGGCTGGATTATGAAGCACTGCCAATCATATCCCCTGTTTCACTGCAATCAGCTCGTATGCAACTCTCTTAATAATTCAATTAATGACTGCTATGGTCCCAGTCATCAAGGAAAATGGATTCCTTTTTGCTCCTCTCACAAATAGTTTAAGTAATTTCAAGAGAAATGAAGTGTCCTACTTGAACATCGAAAAACTGCTATTCTTTTTCCTCAGGTGGTTCTGTTTTTAATGTGGCCTCCAAACGGCGGGACTTATGAGCCTTTTCTCACTCCTTTCTTTGCCAGAGGAGTAAACCCACAAAAAAATGTCAGCTGGAACAGGCACTTTGTTATGTTCGGGGATAACATCTCATTCAGCATTGGAACCTGAGATCCGAGCAGAAAACAAGCAAGGCCCCCCCCAAAAAAAAGAAGAAACGAAACACACAAAGAAAATTCCATTACAGAAAGGTGTATAAATCAATTCTGCCTAAAACAACAAGTCCATTACGTAACAGCACGCTGTGCAGCGGCGATATGCGCTGAAATGGATAGTGACTGTCATAAACAAAAACCTCCAGAGGAAACATGACATCCATCACAGCCTGGGATGCAAAACTGTGAGCGTCCCCGCGTTCCCGTCGCAGGAAAAGACAAACAAAAAAGAAAAGAATCCCCAAAGAGGAACTTTATAAAGACAGCTGCAAGTGCTGCACGGAGAAGAAAACAGGGGACCCATTAGGGCCATTGGAAAAGAGAATCGAGTCTGTTTTCTGGAGAGGTACAGGACTCCCAGGAACTGTGACACAAATACTGTTCGGGAAATCACTGTCGCAGCGGGGCCTCGGCTCACGCGGTGTGAGAGAAAACAGTTGTGACTGGAGGACGGCGACTGAATGAAAACACAATCACCAGCACAGAGCCGGTAAACATCCCCGACAAGCCGAGGGCCTTAATGAGGTGAGATACACTACGTTTGAACAAATACACTTAAAATGCTGCCCATTGAAGCCCGGCGCCTCCATCGCCGTGATGTGTTTTTTTTTTTTTTCAAATACAATTTATATATGCATCATGTTTTTTTTTTGCTAGAGCTGTGTTAACGCCGCAACTGGAAGTCTTAACAATTGTATTTCAATAGATGATGTACGTGATCCGAAGTTTGAGCCACAGTGCAGCATGTGCAGCTTTCTAAATCCTCACATCAACCTGCAGACAAAGTATGTGAATTCTTCATGGGAGAAACACCATTGCATGTGGAAAGAAATCATCAATATCGCATGTTTTTAGCAAAAGGACTTTTTTTTTTCTCTCTCCAGTGTGTTGGATTTAGAGTGATGAAACATGGTATTCATTCATGTTTTCACGCGTGTATCGGCACCTGAAGAAGTGTCATCGTCTGCACGGGGTCCGCCATGTTGCACCGCCATTTTGTTCTACAGGAGCCCAGAACGGACAAACCAAACACTGGCTCTAGAGAGAGAGCCTTACGAGTTCTTATGTTACCCGAAGGCCACACTAGTTCTCATGACACGCTTGAAAGTGTAGGAGGGGAGCGGAAGGGTATTCAGTGTTCTGAAACCCTACACACTGGCACTTTCTTTTAAGTAGCATTTGTATAGAAATTATTCTGTACCAAGCTTTTTGACCACTATTACCGTGATCATGATAGGAGCGTGTGTGTGCGTGTAGTTTTACGTAGCATTATCAAGAACGTGACGTTTAGTATGAGGGTAAATATATAAATCTGACACAAAGTGTCATATTGAGACATCTCCTCGCTACAGCATTCTGATTTCTGGTTTTGTAAAAACCCGAAGAGGATATGAGCAATCAATCAAAAATAAATTATTCACACAAGCAGCAGATCAGTATTTAGCATGAAGACCTGCAGTTTAAATGTATCTAAAGAGATTGAGAGAACAGAATCCTCTTGACATCACGTATCGATCACGTACAGCTTCATAAATAATAATGATGGCTGTGCTGACACAACTGTTGCATATAAATCTGAAACGCCACATTGCATAAATGTAACGGCACACTCCACCGGTACGTTGGAGGCGCATCGGGAAAACATGTGCTCGCATTGTTGGAGTAAACACAAATTAAAGGGGGCTATGTTTAGAATTTAGTGTTTTCGTGTCACAAAGACGACGTCGGCACTTTTGCCGCCCGTCCCAGTCCCCACTGCCGCCGTCTGTGTGAATACATTTCTTTTGAAGAGCCAGAAGACGGGTAAGAGCTGAGCAGCATGTTCTGACAGAATCAGCTTAAGTGAAAGTAAAGTTATGCAAAAAAAAGAGAAAAAAAAAAGAATAACGGGACCGGACTAAAGTTTTTGTGTTTCTGAAGTAGAAATGGTCGAGCTGTAAAAAAAAACATAGTGCCTGCCAATTTTCTGCCTCATAATTCATTTTAATTACTCCGTGTTACATTGATCCCAGGTCAGAAATACTGTAATTAAATACATGTTTAAGGCACGTTTACTTCACTTTGTTTTACTTCAGTATGTTTATCTGACAGCTGTGGTTATAAATTACTTCACAATTAGATTTTACTATGAAATATATAATGAGCTAAATGGGACACATTGTTATGAATCGAACAGTGTACAAAGTCATTAAAATAAGCTCCAACTTAACCAGCTGCAACATTAATATACTGCTTATGAATTAATGCATCTGAGATGATGATCGTATTAAAGATTCTGCATCGTTAATTTTGATATACTCCAGTACACTTTGCTGATAAAAAAGGGACTTATAGTTATAATGCTGGTTGATTTGTTGACACCTATGGCTGCGGGTGGCAACAACGTCATCATAAAGCAGCTCAATTCATACGTGCAGTCGTTAGCTGTGATCCAAATTAACACAGACGTGAAACACAAATTAGCGTGAACTAGTTATTATTTTGCACTTGTAAATAGGCAACCTCTTGCTTACAAGTTGGATAAATAAGTTAAAAGGTGATAAAATGCCAACGGTGTGTTCCCAACACGGGCGATCGATCCCGGTAATATCTTTACCCTCTTCTGCCCACAGGCAATAATAAGCAGCTCCGACAACCAACACGGAATTAGACTTTTAGTAAAAAAAAAAAAACTTTAAAGCTGGGCACGCGGCTGCTCTTCATTTAAAAACAAAAAAAAAAAAAAAAAACCTCTAAATGTCATGTCTGGTGCAGGACAGTGCGTGCGTTGCAGTCTCCCACTTTAACAGCAATTCCCTCACAGATTCCACTCCGTCCTGGGATTGTTTTCATCGTGCCCCGCCTGTGGTCTCCGATCCTGCCACCCTCACCATGTAATCCCTGCTCCCCCTCACCTGGTCCTCCCCAGGCCCGTCTCACCTGCAGCCCATTCCCTCTTTAGTCCCTCACTATTTAGATCCGTTCACTTGCACTTTGATCCCCGCCAGCTTGTCTTGTGCGTTACTGCCGAGCTCTCCGGCGTTATCCTACTCTCTATATCTAAACCGGCCTGCCCGTTTTTGACCTTGGATTCTCTGCCTAACCCCTTTTTGGATTTGTTAGCCTGAGCGACTGATCTCCCGGTCTTGACCCTGCCTGAATACTAAGTAAATCCATATCCTTGTGTCTCTGTCTCTGTGTTCTGCTTTTGGGGTTCCAGTGTGCATGCACTAGTAATCATGACAAATTCATCCGTTAGCGGCCCTGTCTCACCCCGTCTCCTCCTTCCTTTTCCTTTCACCTCATCCTGCTGTATTTCTCTCGTCTCTCAATCCCACCTTCTCTCTCTCCTCCCGTCTTCTCTCGCGTTTCCCTCGCCTCTCGGTTTCCCTCTGTCATCCTTTCTCCTCCTCCTCCTCCTCCTCCTCCACCCCTTCTTCGCAGCCTCGCACATGGAGTCAACCGTCGGCGTCTGAGCCTCATCTCATTTGCTCCCCCCTGAGGCTCCCCTCACATACAGCATGCACATCTACAGACGGGCCCGAGCAGGGAGCTGGTGAAACCCACTGCTGCGTGTGAACACACGCCTCTCCTTTCTTGGCAGTCGGCTAACGGGTTCATGAATCACTGAATTATTACAGTGTGGGGTAATGCATGAGAATGAGCATGCATCTACGGGGCGCCGGAGCACGTATTCGTGTCATGTTTCTCTCACACTTTCTTATTAATCGTCATGACGCACCGCATAATGTGAGGTGTTTGGAGAGCTCGTGTTTGGATATTCTTGTCCCATCCCCGCGTTAGAAAACCATTCTAAGCAACAACCTTTGCACTGAATCAACTGCGAATATCTAAAATTGACTTCAACAAGGAAGAAGAGGGGAAACAAAGAAGTACATTCTGAGGTGCTTTGCTTGAGTCTTTCCATTTTATGACATGTATGCTTTTACTTCCACATTTCAAGACCTCAAAAAAAAAATGCTGTCAAATGGCCAATGTTTACATTTCTCTGTCAAGGAAGTCTTGTGAGTGTCAGAAGGAGTATCATGGCATTATAACAGCTCGGCGTGTCTTTGACATGGAGAACCGCCGTTTGTACATTGTTTCCTGCCAACGTTGGTTTGAACAATAATCAAGATCTTATACCAACCCTAGCCAAGTAGTTTTTGTTCTCAAACCTGACTAAACCATCACCATAGCTTTAGATCATAACATTTATGCCGTTTTACTTAAAGCGTTGTTTTTTTGGGGGGTTTTTTACACTTTGGGGCAGAAAAACTGAATTCCTCAAATATCTTATTACTTCATATAACGATGTCTTAAGGTGCGTTCACACCAAACGCGGCGCGATTTTTTCGCGCGACCAAATTACATACAAAGTCAATGCACAGACGCGAAATGGTTGCGAAAAAGCAAATTTTCGCCCGGCGCGAAAACGCGCGAACTCGGCGAATGACGCGACGCGAATAATTCGCTTATTTGAATGGCGAAAAATTTGCGTGACGCTGAGTTGCGAAAGTCAATCAGCGTTGAGAAGCTCCGCCCGTCATCACCGCCGCCCTGCCGTTGCTGATTAGAAACTATGGAGGAGAAGTCGATAGTCTGGAAGAGGAAGTCCTCCAGACGCAGCTCCTGGAGAAGCTGTGTGACTACGGATGATGTTATGATCCCAGACATGAGGGCGTTTGATGTTCCAACGTTTGTGGGACTTCCACAACGTGTACAAAGCAGAACTAGTGGTTATTGTTTCCACGGTGGATGGCAGAAAGGAACTATTTCCACGGAGATAAGCCACGCCCCCTCTCCGGCGGTGCATCGAGTGCGAAAAAGTGAAACAACCACAAATAGTTTGGTGTGAACACACCACGCGAATGACGCGACGCAAAAATTCGCGCAGCGTTTGGTGTGTACGCACCTTTAGCAAATGTGTTCACAGTCGCATGGCTAATTCCACTTTGAGAGCAGCATTAGCTTGTACTTGGAGTCACGTTTCTATCAACCTCATCGATGCAAGGCGTTTGGTGTTCATCAACTCTTTGGGTCATTAGCCACTGGATGTTTTGATTTTCTTCACCGGCTCCTGTTTGGTGCTGGGCAGATCGTGTGGAACGGGTCCATCGCCGTTGCCATGTAAGATTTGAGTCAAGTTCAAACTAAATAAAAAAGACCTAAAATAGGCTAAACAACTCTGCAGCACTGAGGAAGACTCATCTTCTCTGGACTCAGAGAAATGCTACGTCACCTTTACGTAAAAGAACTGAATACTTCTTTCACCGCTGAAGGAAGGTTTCTTTTCTGCCATTTACTGTTCCTTGAAATAGGTGACCGATCCTTTTCTTACACACACACAATCTGTATCCTAACAATAATGTCCAACAGCCTGCACTCTATTGCTATAAAGCAGTAAACTCATAATATGCTATTGCCTGCAGCAATTTTCATTAATGAAGCTTGAAAGCCAAAGAAATCGTACCCTATTCAAATGACTTTTGAAGCATGACTGTTGTCCTTGAATACTAATGGGGATTTTCCCCAGTGTGCAAGCCGAGGAGGGTAAAAATCAGTAACTTGCTCACTCCTCAGAGGATCTCCTCAGGGCACAATATGTCTTAGTCCTGTCAGCCGGTGACCTTTGTGTATCCCTCCCTGATTTCTGAGTTTGTAGAGCTGCGCCGTGTGTCACACTCTGCTGAAAAAGGGCAACAGTCTCCATGCTAAGGAGACAATGGTGACAGTTTGATTCACATGGGGCTCAGCGGTAGGGTTTTTATGGCGTATGAAGGAACTGGAAGGCATGTTCTAGAATGAGCATGCCCTTGTATGCGTGTGGAATTCCGTCGCGCGAGAGTTTCCCCGGCGTGCGGTGCTCAACTAACCCCGGCATTTGATGAACAGCGGGAGCAAAGCTTTGCAAAGATGCATGTTAACCTCTGCCATTTTATGAAACTGTATGTCGGACTCCATAACGACGCGGCTGTGACTGGTTTATTAAGGCGCATTAATCTCTCTCCCTGGCACATTCACAGTGGAGGTCAAATAGCATGATCCCGACCTTGGTCAACCGGCTCCATCAATCACAATCTGAAGAGACAGAGATGATGTCACATAGAGCTCGCCAGTCGATCTACATATCAATCACGGCACGTACAAGGCTGATGTGACCCCTGATGGCTGATGTCATTCATCACACTAGACAGCACTGTAACGCACAGTGGGATTTAGTTGAATATGGACCACAAACAGGTAATGGATGATTTTTGCAGCTTTTCTTTTCCTTTTCTTTTTTTTGTAATAATGTTTGGGAACACAAGTTGTCACATCTCGGGGAAACTGCTGAGCATGGTGTGGAGATATTTCTTGCAAGCTGGGGCGAAAAGAAACTGTCACACGAGTATGAAGACAACAAGATGAATTCAGCCGGAGCCCCGAAAACAATGATCAGGCCCCAGACTTGTCAAGACCCAGAGAAGTTGTGCTTTGCTTTTCCAGCAGACTTTCTCTATGAAATCAATAGTTTCATGGCCATTGGAGTGCAACTTTTCTTCTTCTTCTCTCTGCTCTTTCTTCTTTGTGGGATTGAGATCGCTATTGTATGAAATAGTGCACTCTCCTGTGACTTTGCCTGACGTTCATAGCGTCTTTTTTTCCCTTTTCTTTTTTTTCACTCAGGAAGCTGTTTTGTTCTTTTCCCATCTGGCTTCATTTCATCATTCGTTTAGCCGGGACTGGCGCATATCCACTGAAGCGGAGGCATGTCACACACTCGCAGACCTGCGCCCAGAGGATGATATGATAGAAATGATCAGTTGCAGCATTTCCACACGTATGGCAGTCCTTCATTCTGTCCCTGTCTTGTCCTCAGGAATATATAGGAAGTAGAGTGCTTCCATGCAGGAGCCCATCCCTGTGTGTGGATATATGCGTGTGAAAATTACTAACACTGACACACGCACACAAGCCTTGAAGATGTGGAAGATGATGCACACACACATTCACCCACAACTACACATGCACGCAAGTGGTATGCCTTTAAATGCAAGGTATTACTCCCAGTGTGTGATATCAGCTAATGCCCTGTGGCTATGAGACAAGTGGGGTCTAAAAAACTAATATTTGCACGGATAGTTATCTTTATAAGGTCCTCTGGCTTTATGGAGTTGTAAACCTTGGACTTCATTGAGCGAGGACAGTATGGAAGTCAAGATAAGGGTAAAAGGCACGACTAGAGTTTAAGTGTCATGTTGTTTATTAAAGGCTCAAAAATACAAGGGAAGGAAAGGATGAGATTGTATACTCAGTTGTGGACATTTCTTTAAAGAACATAATATAATAGGCTATCAATTTGCTGATTTATAGCTCAGCTCTTTTAATGTTTAAAATTAACAAATTGTCAGTATATCCTTCAAATTATCATATCGATGTTTAAAGACCAAAGATTTAACTAGAAACTCTGGTTTGAGTGCAGACCTCTGCCAGGTGTGTCTGCAACGACCACTGCTGTATTGTGTGACCCCCCGTCTACAAACTAAAGGGCTGTAAGGCGTCCAAAAACATATTTCATGCAAGGAGGCAATTGGTTCAAAGTCGTCTTATAAGACAAGTCATACAGTTTTGCCAAAGACTAAATAGAACTCATGTTGTGTGCCCGTGTAGCACAATTAGCCCCGGACAGACACAAAGCAGCACACTCACTCGCAGACGCAAGCATTAATCTCCTGGCTGAGATAATTACTGATTGTTTTGCTCTGCTATCTAGAAATTACAGGTCATATCTATCTGGCTGACAATGACAGTGCCGTCTTGCATCGTCAGTTCAGTAAATAACATATTTACGTTCCTGTTGCCTGGTTGGTTGATGACAATTTCACCGCAGACCAACAATAACGGGGGTGAAATTCACAACACTGATGTTTCGTCTTTGCTGTGGCTTGAAAGCGCAGATAGTTACATAAACATTCACATTTGAGATGTTGCGAGATTGGTTTATTTTCTTATGTAGGCTAGACTTCACACAGAGAATAATTATTTGAAATGTTAAAGCTGATGACAAAGAGGAGAGAAGGAAGCTCGAGTACTGAGTTGTTTCGACTCTCTTTCTCTTTGCAATTGTAGATTTTTTGCATAGCCTTAAACCTTTCTACGTGCCTTTGAGTATTCGGCACACTTAATAAAATTGATTGTGAATGGCTACTCTCTTGAAGTTAGTCCAACCGAGCCTAGATTGCCTTCAACTTGAAAACGAAGGGGGTAAAAAGACAAAATCGCTCGGTGGAGACTCCTTTAGTCCAAGTAAACAGGTTTTTAATTTAGCAAGTCTGCCTGGCAGTCTGTCTTTCCAGTGGATTTTCGATCGAAGGTTAATGAGGACAATATTCCTCCACATCTGATTACTTTTTCCTTCTGTTGCAGAAGTGATTAAAGGCAGAACATTTGGCTGGGTGCGGGAAGATAATGGGATAAATTGTTTCATCTGTGAGGAAGACGACGTACTGAGAAGCATCACTTTATACAGGAGTTCCTACAGCTGCTGTCGGTGACCCTTTTCCCCCTCACACACACCTCCTTGTACCAGCTCAAGAAGTACCCGATGTGTCAGTTGTATCACATCTATGTATACCTTTGGATATTGTTTCGTTACTTCCTCTTGAGTCTTTTGTTCCATCACAAATTAGAGAGCAGAGGATACCCGAACTCCATTTAGGGTGCTTTCAATCTTGACTTGAATGATAATGAATAAAGAGTGCTTGTTTTCGCCATCTTTGGCGGTGCTGAAGGCAAGAAAATCTTAACTGTTGATGGCGTTTAGATGACAAAAACAGTAGGCCTTGGATTGCAGCCCTATCTCCCCTGTTCCCACCCAACGGAAACCAAACTGTCAACAATGTTTCGAGGGAACCGTAAAACGTAATTGAGAATGCAGTTTAGTGGTATGGGAACGTAATCTCGTAGGAGACAGGTTTGTGGATAGGAAAAGAGCCTCCAGTAAAAGAGCTGGGCGCTGAAGTGTTTTTGTCGTAAAGAGGCCAGAATTTCATGTGATGCCCAATGGCCAGAAAAAATCTTTTCTCATACACTATCATTACAGAAGAAACAGATTTGAGACATTAAATGTGTTTTTTTGAGCATCACAAACTCTCTCGTGAAACTGTATTAGCACAACTTCAGCCATTACGCCCAATAAAAATATAGAATTGCATACTCCTTAAGAGCTGTCCACAGGCACCCGATGAGCCACTTTCCATCAGATTAATGGGGTATCATCTTGGAACATGGTATCCAGGAAAAAAACAACATAAGCAACTGTGAGGGGCAGAAAGCCTGAGTTAAGGGGCGGTAGAACGACAAGCCCAGTGTAAAAACGGCCTCTAAGAATAAACTAAAAAATCCCCTCAAAAAGAAACCAAACGCATTGGAAAGTGTTTGATTGACGGGTAATCGCTGGGAAGTTTGTGGAATCACAACACTGCTGCAGTCTTTTGCTTTTCACCGAACATGTTGACAGAGAAAAAGACACGGCTATGATTGCCGCCTGAGCTGCTGTTTTTCTTGACGACAACACTATTCTTAGAGATTGCACTGGTGCATCGTCTGCATTCTAAAACCCTGAGATACTAACACACTTATCTTCACTTATCTGGAAGGTATTAAACTCAATTTGCCATGGGAGCTGCTGTAAGGTCACTTCTGTAAGGTCACTTCTGTTTACTGTTATGAAATCTCGCAGATTGTATAAATTTACTTTTGATAACCCAACGCAGGTGTCTTGCTCCTAATAAACACAGTCCGTGTTGTGTCTTGTTGGCTCTTCGAATAAAGTCTTGTTAACCTTTACGGAGCTATCTTCGTAAGTATGCAGATGGAGCATTTTTAATGCCTGGTTTCTTGTGTGGCATTTGCGAGATGATTGTGTTGAATGAATACATGATGCAGATTAATAGATAACAGCACTGCTCATTCCTCCATTTGCTCCCCCTCTTTCTTCCATACTTGCATAAATCCAAGCTAGAGATGTCACTGTGCCCCACGTTGCATCTGCTATGATTGTCAGGGACTGGTCCATTTGGCGATGCCCACATGGTCCCCGGAGCCGGTCACCAGTTCTTTTGGAGGCTTTAGCAAATATTGTTTCACAGCCTCCAATAAAAATAAATGAATGTGTCGCAAACAAAAACGAGGCCAGGAAAACTTGTTAATTCCAAGTGGCTTATTAAGAGTCCATATTTGTTTTTATTTGCTCATACTAACAAAATGTCATATCATTCATGAATCAAGAGCAAACGATGTTCCAGAGGAAGACTTTTAGTTGTTGTTCTGTTTTTTTTTTTATCCTATGTAAGACACACAACTGCCTGTCTCCATTCAAGGCACAGTGGTGCACATTTAATGTTTTTTGTCAATTGTTTTGGGAATTATTGTTCTGCGGTGATGTGTTACAGGCTTAGAATGAAACTTTTGGTCCAAACTAGTGCAACACCATTTATTGCGTGTGTTCCCTCAGTCAGCAACACTGTTCATGTCATTGTTCATATCATCGTCTGGAGCCAACTCAACGTACATCGGCTCTGCTGTCGCTCTTGACTGTGAACTAGACAGTAGGATAGTAACCTCTGCTATGTCTCATTAAGTACACAATGATAGAAAGAAATGGCCTTGTGTACACTGCACCTAAACTCAGTAACATTTTTTGTACACAAGTACAAAAACAGATTGAACATATATACAACAATAAGTATATATATATATATATGTTCCCATCTGAGTGAGTAAAGCACTGTGTTCACACTAGTATCTCAACAAAATGCTTTACTGGTTGTATTACCCTTTAACTCCACTTTCTGGTTCGCTCTAGCTAACCCTGCTACCTGCTTATCTCTTCTGGGCAGCGTCGCCAGATGATTATTAAAGTGTATTTTCTCCTGCTCTGTACAATGAACAGGGACTGCAGAGGAGAATCAGCCTGCGTGGCTAAATCTGGCTCATGTCAATTAAAGTGCATTGTCCCTTCTTAATTCAAATAAACAGAAACCTGTTAAATCAATAATGCCAAAAGTGCTATAATGTAGGATAATTTGGCCATTTTTCAAGATGCTTTGTTTTTACACATCTTTCCTCACAGGAGCTCGTTTAAGCCAATCATGCTTGGTGTCGATGATGCGGTTGCTACGCTCTCTCTTCCGCCGCTCAACGCTCATTAGAGTTTGCACAAGAAATAGCTTCTACTATTATACTGCTTAGAAATGTAAACTGTAAATCCTCTCCAGTTACCAATCTACATACTATAGTTGGTCCAAGCGGGTACTTGAACCTGTGACCCTCCGGTTACCAAGTCAAGTCCCCAAACACTGAGCTACTGCCACCCACACATACAGCAAGTTATGCTAATCGTTTAAACTTGCCCACACACCGTTAGTGTTACTTGCTAATGCATAAAACAGTTCAACACTAGTCTCCATTATAAAAGAGTCAGACTGCTGTGGTACAGAACAGACAGATTTCAGTGGCAGCTGTGATTTGACCGCAATTCAAGACCAGCTACGTCCGAACAGGTCAACAAGGCGTCCCATTTCAGAGGGCCCAAATGTAGAATCAAAGAATTATTTGTGTCGCCCACAACTGGAAAAATAAATAATATTGCACGTGGTCTGCTGTTACCTTGAGGCCAGGAGTGTAAAAATGACACTGGTGTAAATGTAAATTGTCAAATTCTGGGCTGGAGGCGCAGCAGGTTCCTCCGATACAAAACTATTTCAAACCCGCACACCATTCCTCGTGCATCCACCTCATTGTCTAACTGCGGCTCTTTTGCGTTGTACACTACTAACACGGAATAAACAATTAATTCATGAAGTGCTAACAACAAAAGTTGCTAGTGTCGCTGTGTGGCTGTGCTGATGTGCCAAGTGGTGTTTAATAGTGATTATTTCAAAATGCCTCCAACATCTTCAGTTTGTAATGTATCAGAGAAATTTTCTTTGGCAATAAATTCAACTCACGTTGCATCCCAACCATGTCTGATGTAATATAATTAGAATAACTAAAACTACTATTCTGTAAATTCTTGGAAATCATCCACCCTACAGCGACCAAATAGTAATAAGGTTGTGAGTGTCTTTCCCTCCCCACTCATAAATACTGATACAAGTATCCTTGTTATAATGGAGAATGTTATAGGACTGTATTATGAAGTGATTTGTTGAACACAGCACTGCAGCACAAAATAAATCACCACTCATCACTCATTAACACTGACAGATCATTGTTGCAGCGGCGTACAAACGTGTCCCTCGGCGCCATTGGATGAAAGATGAGCCTTTGGCTTTGAACTTGAACTGTACTTGCCCTTTCCCCCCCCCCGTCTCTGAGATCCTCATTTGAGAATGCAGCTAAACTGCGCAGCCCTTTATCGAACCTAATATGATGGATTTGAAGTGTGTTTGAGCAAGTCTGAGGGCCCGCGTGACCTTGTCGGCGCCGGCCGTGTATCAGCTCAATCTCCCACACCGGGGCGTTTATGTGCGCGCGTGTGTGTGTGTGTGTGTGGTACAGTTTATCGATTTGTGAAATCATTCCCCTCCGTGCGTTATTGACGTGTTGAAATGCATGTGGAGTCCGCGAGCGCAGCAGCACTCACCTCTCCCTCGCCGCCGAGACGCGTGGAGACGATTAGAGTACGGGAGGGTTGTCACGCCAAGAGGAACGAAGGCTGATAAACAACACCTCGACTAACTAACTTCGGCGGCCGCACTAAATCCTCACACTTTCCTTCTCGAGCGATTGAGAACAGATCCTCCAGCAGGAAAGGCACAGGTGTAACTAACAACATTAGCGATGGCAGCATTCCTTTTATGTGTCGCAGCAACTCATACAAATAGCCTAAGCCAGCTTGCACAATACCACAGCCCTGGATGTGGTCCCCTAAATAGAAGGCTGCAGTTATTGTTGAAGTTATTAGTTCCACCTGAGAAAAGAGAAAAGTCTTTGAGACTTGTCCTGATACTATCAGCTGTGTTTTCCAGACATATTTGCTTCTTTTTTTTTTTTTTTTTTAATCCATTTACTTTTTTATAACATTGCCGGAGACTTAAAAGGTCAAGTCACCCAAAGCACAACACAAAAATGTATAAAAAATTTTCACTTAACCCGAGTGTTACCAAGCTTCTGAGATATGTGGTTTTGTTTGAGTGGTTTATTGTGGCGCTCAAAGGAGGGAAAAACTGAACATGTACGGAAACAAAGTCCCCGGGGCTTTTCTCATTTCTCGATTTCCCATTTCCCTTTTCTCTCCTCGCTCCTCCGGCCTGTGACCCGGAAATCGATCTCGGCGCTCCGCGTTAACGTCACATTTCATAAGATGCATCCTGAGGAGCGAGGAGGCTTGCAGGAGGAGCTATAGGCGAGGATACGCAGGTGTAGAAAAAGTGAAGTCGACAATGGACAACTGATACAGCTGTGCCCCGCATCAGATTTAATTGACGTTGCTTTTAAAATGATGGCTCCAAGGCAAAGATGTCTTGTTTTGTTAAATGCCTGTTGCCTGTCGGAGAGAAGGCAAGGAAAGGAATCAAGGATGTACAAACTGGGAAATGTTGAAGGCCCCTGGTTACTCTAGTTTGGTCAATCCACAAATCTGAACTCTACATCTGAACTACTTTCAAGCAAATAAATACTGTCGTCACCAATTGTTTTTAGATGTGAGAAATGTGTTTTTGTCTCATGGTTTTGGGAGGATTGGCCTTTTGATTTAAATAAGATTCTGAAAAATAAAAGTAAAAAATAATTGCAAAAATAAAGCCATATTTTGTATAACACACTGGTGATTCAGTGAGTGCTTAAAGCTGCATTAATCACTTTTTTTATTGTTTTCCAACTTGCACTCAAGCTGAGAACCGCACACGTATTAGGTATGATCGTATACATTAAATATGGCAAACATTAATGAACCTTTTGGCTACCTGACATGTTCAATATTTACCCTCCAGATTTTTAATAATGATTCTAATAATGCTAATAATAATAATAAAGAGGTTCAACTGTCATTTCATTTGGAACTCTAAGTTGAGGACATATAAGCACGGGTTTGGAGTTCAGGATCTATGACCGTCTTGTTCTTCAAATGTCACCCATTTTATATTTTGTTAAGGTTAGAGCTAATCTTTTAGTCCAGCAACAAATACCAGTGACCTTCCCTGCTCGCATGAAATGATTGCCAGGGTGCATTAATCATTCCAACGCATAGACAAAATGTCAATTGCGAGATGCTGAGTGATCAGAAAGAGACGGGGGGGTTGTTCTTCAGAAAGATGGCTGCCTCTGAAGAAAATCATCTGAACGGCAATATTCCTTATCAATCCAACTATGAACCAGCCTCACCAGGAGATCTCAGCTTCTTTAATCGGTCTAATGGAGTCTGTGAGGCTTTCTTTTCATCAGATATACTGTTTTATCCTCACACACATGTTCTTGCTCCCAAAAAAAAACATGCTGACATAGCCAGGAGGTAGGCAACTGGCTGGATGGATGGTTGCAGAGACTGTCAACTCATTGAAAGGTCACAGGTTGTATCTCCATAATAACTGGAAAGAAAAAAAAATGATGTGAATGAATAGCTGTCTTGATACAAAGGTCCTTGTTTTTCGTTGTTTTTCCTTGCCGGTAAATAAATCATCACAGTAAAGAAATAGAAAACCACAAACAACCGGCGCCACAATATGCAACCAAGGGATGAACCGCTAGCAAAATGCCCGTATGGCGAGCTGAAAACATCAGATTTCAGCACCCTATGTCTACCAGGGGTGCAGTTGATAACTAAAATGATAATGGAAGCTAAACGAAAGGGAAAGGGAAAAAAGTTTCCGGTGTGTGTGTGAGATAGTTCCCCGTGTCTGATGGGAGTGTTGACTTTCACGAAGGCAAGTGGTGAGATTGCAAGTGGCAGGCATCAAGCTCCGATGAAGCGTCTGGAAAAGCATGGACTGGAAATGAGATACATCCGAGCGTCTGCGGCAGACAACGGCAACGTCAACCTTTTGGAAAACGCCACTCTGGTCACTGAGCAGAGCCGAAACCATCGCATTCTGAAAAGCTAATTGCCCGGCTCGCAACACCTGCGAGCACGCCTGTGACCAGCTGTCGGGGGATATTGAGTCACTATTGAGTCGCCCCCGGTGTGTAAAACACTTAGCGCCCTCCAGATGGACTGACACACGACTCCCCGTGTCTGCTGGGAGCGTAAAAAAAAGAAGCAACTTCATTGCCATTTACAACTTTTATAAGGTGTTAGTTTGTCAATGCTGGACTTCATTGTCCCCAAGTGGCCACACAACCGGGGAATACGGGTCTAAATTAGGCACAAAAAAACAGCCCAAATTGTCCAAAACACAAAACATAACAATGTTCGGGAGAATGAATAAAGTAGTTATTTTTTCTCTCATCCATGTGCCTCCATACTCACCATACGTCACTATAAGTCAGTCATGATTAGTTACATTCCTAGAAATTGAATTATTGAAGTGTCTCTCCATTTATGCACTTTTATCACCATATTTCCATATTTTAACAAAGCATAACTCACTCAGTTCCTGAAGCCAAATTGTCCACCTACTCAGGTCCTTTCCGGTCAGATCAGATCAAATTATGACCACGCAACAAGTACAACACAATAAGCATTCTCAATTTACCACGCTGAAAGCTTTGGAATACGCACTGTGGCTAACAGACAACATTCAAGCCCTTGGGAGTACCGGACAGCAATCGATCAGCCTCAAAGCCTCACAAGCCCTTAAAAGTCATCACACCTTGTTCAGTGTCTGTAATGGGGGAAAAAAAAACCTCATTTGAAAACTGTTGTCAAGGAAGTTCAATTTGGTTCTCCTCCCAGGCCGTCCGAAGAACGATCGTCCACTCAAAGAGAAAGACCACGGCGCACTAATTCAGTTTGACAGAGTAATATTGAGGAAGAATTGTCCAAACTGGTTACTAATGCCTCACAGCTGCGGGAGCCTATCTGCGAGTTGTTCACTGCGGCCATTAAGCTCTGTGTAAATGACCATCTTAGCATGTAATTGTTTAACCAAGATTGATGTCTAAATTTACCTCAGTGGCACGAAAACGCTCTCCCAAATGAAGCCTTTCCTCGCGTGTCCATGTCAGACCCCTCTCCCTTTTTATTTTTTTTCCGCTCCCTTTTTAAAAACACCAAAAACAAAGCATCTGGCTATGGAGACAGTTTGGCAGTTTAGGTGAGAGGTAGTAAGTGGTGACTTTAATGAAGATGCATCACGCCTGTTGCAGATTTATCTCCCATCGTATGGCCCAGCAGATGCTAATGTAGTGTACAACCTCCACAGCAGAAGCAACTTATTTCTACACACCGCTGCATCCTCATCAAGGCTTATACACTGTAGAAGCAGCAGGTCTGTTAGCATCCTCCAAGCCCTCAGTGGGAGCTTCACCGTAGACTCAGGATTACAACCGAGGAAAAAAAATAAAATGTGTGTGTGTGTGTGTTTTGCCCTATCTGGCACTGCTTCAACAGCAGATGGTTAATTCTTTAGAAGTATTAGAGCACTTCAATCAATGTTCTTTTTTTTTTTTTTTTCAGGAGTTATCTACAGTGTGCTGTACGCCAGTGAAGACAGACTGTGAACGCTGGTGGGAGTGTCCCCCCCCAGGAGCGTATCCATGCGTTCTGCAAGGACAATTTAGCAGGGAGGGATCAAGCCGTGGATCAAACATGATCTCCGTGTTGTGTATCTCCGAGAAATACACGTTGCATTCAGCACAAGAAGCGATTAAAAGGTAAGCTCACCTATCCACAAGAAACCACGTTCCAACTGACGTGTATCTTTCCCGGGTTTTTTTTTTATTAAGTCGGGGGAATTCCGATTTCTTATTTGTGCAAATACATATAATTAGAACACCACGTATGAACTGCATGCAAGGATTATATTTATAGCTACATGAGAACAAAGTCGGTGGGACAAAGAGATATTATAAACAAGTGCGCATGAACAAACAAAACAGGCACAAAAGAAATTGCCAATCAGTGATACATAAGTGTATCTTATATAAAACCTTATGCTAAACAGTTAATGACCATTTGAAGTGATTGCAGAGAAAATGGATTTCCAGCAGACTGATTATTGGGATGCGCCATAATAGATTTATTGGCTGTGTTGCAATTCTGGTTCATTGATGGTAATAAGGGGGTGAGACAATTGGTATTGCCTTTTCTCTTTCCATACATTTCTTCCTGTATTTATCTTTTTAAGTAGGTACATACTCGTGTTCTGTGTGTGAGCACAATTTTGAGGTACTTGTGCTTTATTTTTACTGACTTAAAATGCAGAATGGTATATAAAACCTCCAACTCCACCATCTACAACATTATGTAAAGTGAAAAAGGCTCTATAAATAAAATGTATCATGTATTATTATTACCATTGTTGTTTTTACCATCATTATTATTCAGATGTATTTTAAACGTATAGATCACGACCAAGCTGAAAGCACAACATTTGACATATCATCACTTAAAAAAATTGCAACAGTGACTGTGTTAGCAAACAGTTGCCTATACACACATCCAGCACACATGGAGCAACATTAGCATTGACCTGGAGTCGTGCTTCTGGTCACCTGATCAATGCGAGTCCAATATCCACTCTTCCTTCAGCTTTGTTCTCATCTCCACCAACTCCCGAGGGAAATACCTGGACCCTGAGCAGCTAAATGCTCCACTGTACTCGCGAGGTGGTCGCTGACTTTGTGCGTCTGCTTTTTCTGGTGCCTATTCCAGTGGGTTTGTTTCAATTTAAGCTGGTTGATGAGAGCGGGGGGAGAGTGAATCGAAACAGTTAAGTCAGAGGTCAGAAAATCCTAATAATGAGCTGAAAGACGGCGAAGCGGTCCCTGAAAGCTGAGACCCCTTCCACAGTACAGCTAGTAGTTTCACCCGTCATTAATATAGAAATTGTGATTAATGCAGCTTTAAAGAAAGGGGCTGGCGAGTACTTATTCTAACGTAACGTGTATATGAAGTATATGTGTGGGGAAGCCTGACCGGAGTGGCTTGGAAAGTGGGAGGAGTCAGACACGAGATACTTTGTCCAGAAAACCGAAGGTGTTTATTTACATAGGTAGCTCTGCTACACGTGTAACCAAACATATATACAAACAATATAAATAAACAAAACAAACAAACAATTAACATAACTGTTAATAAATCTCGACTCATAATTAAGGTAACTTAGATTAACATAACCTCACGTGCACACAGCGCCACAGTAATGTTCTCCCGGTAACAGCCAAAGGCATCTGCTTAAATACAGCCTTCAATCAGCAGGATCTAGTTTGTACCACGAGTGTAGGTGAAACTATTTACTAACTTAAACATGTTACGTGACAAAAGCTAAATCTTAAAACTGTAAAACTGCAGGTAGAAACACTTTTAATTAGTCTAACATGTGGTATATCTTGCAAACATGCATAACAAATCACAATCAACCTAAATACATACCTTTACATAATATACTCCCCCCCCCCTACTTGAACTAACCCCATGATGTCACTGCTGACATCATCCAGTGTATAAATAGAGGAAAATGGTTGGGCACCTCCTCCTTCGGACTCAGGAACACATGGTGGGTGGTAAATAACAACAAAAAGATATGATTAACTCATGAGATGCAGCACTGTATCAATAAAGAAATGTGGGGACAAATGGTGTGTTCTCACCCGCTTTGTCACAATATGTTTAACCAGATTGGTCCTGGTTTAAACGCAACCCATCTACCAACAAAACTGGAGACCAGGAATCCTAAATACATCGGCTATAGCTGTCAACCTAACAGCATTAAAGTGTTTCCTTTCCCTTTTGGTAAACTCCCACAGCCCCGCGCCGCCTGAGCCGTATCGGAGCGGAGCGAGTGGCATCGGTCCGCGCAGGATAACACGCATTCAACACATGGCCCGTGTTCAACTCTCTTTCTGAGACAGCCGGCAGTCCACAGATATTCCAACAGGTCCACGGGAGCTCCGAGACCCTCAAAAAGCCTGATTGTATCCCACGCCTGATTTCGGTGCTAATTCAAGCCTCACGCCCCAATATCATTTGGCAGTAATGTGAAGGTAGAGCAGCGGCAATCTCAAAGGGATCCTTCAGTCCTCACTTCCATATGCTCTGCTTTGAGCCAATTTATATTTAGTGTTCTCTTTAACCTCTGCCTTATCTGGAATGCACAGGCATGAAGGACAGAGGATGAAACGAAATGTTTATTGAGTTGTAAATATTGTAAATGGAATCACGGTGTTGTGCCCCCTCCTCGCGAGGCGTTTCCAATTATGGAAGGGTAATAAGCCTCCTTTGTCAGGTCAAATCCGCCGCGTCTAGCTGTATGATTGCTGCGGCGCTAAGTAAAAGACCGGCGTAAGTGCTTCGCTCAGGATGCGCGGTGCAGCCGCCGGGAGGAATCGTCCGGCTATCTGTTCCCCCCCCCCCCCCTCCACCACCCTCCCTCCCCCCCGCAGACGAAGCCAATTCCTGTTTGAGTTAAAAAAAAAAAAAAAATACGCTTGTTACAGTCAAAACAGGTCGTTAAGTCTTTATTACAAGTATCCTTGTGATGTCCTCATTTGTCTCACCGGTCATTAAAGTCTAATTCCGCCTCGGTGTAATTGCTTTCCATCCCGTTAGATAGTGTTAATATTTACCGGGGAGATCGTCTTCCCGCGCACACTCGAGCGGGCTTTACCGGCGGACGTATTCACGTGTTGACTGACTGCTCAATGAGCTTGTTCTGGAGCGTGTGTTCTGACGCAGGCGGATGTTTACGAGCTTGTGTTAGGAATGAGTTAGACCAGACATAGCCAGCTGCCGCGTGGCGGTGGATGAAGCACATCTGTCGAGACAAAAAAATAGAAAAAGCCGCTTGAATTAAAAGCGTACAGGCGCAGCTCTTCATAAACATGCCACTTTCAATCCCGAGGGAAATGGGGAACGCGGCCTCTGAACATTTGACGGCATTAAAATTTTACCGCAGTGTAATTACCTTACTTTCAAACATTCATAAGCTAATTAATCCATAACTGAGATAAACGACCAGTTGCAGTGCAACAAAATAACCTAAAGTTGATATCGTTAGTTAGGATTCCTAAATTATATGCAGGGTCCTTGACAGAATGTGACCTCTTGAACTGTTTAGTGACACAAACACAAAATGATTGCTGTGCTTTGGCAGCTTTGCTCATGGGCCTCGAGCTGGCGACGGTGATTAGTTATAATGGGGAAACAAATTAATCAAGATTTAAGAATTAAAATTCTCATCCCCAACGATCTATTTACAAATTGAAATCCCCAAATCCATCCACGTACATTAAAGCTGCTTTTATAAAAATAAGTTCTTGTAATTTGTGCTCCGATCGTTGCTGTATCCTGACAGTCGTACGTGAGACGGGTTCCTCTGCCTCCTTTTAGTGCTCCTGATGCTCCAAAAGGAAAAGAACCAATCAGAGCAGACACGTCTGTAACGCAGCTGTGAATCAATGCTCCCCGAGCTCGTGAACTACGATCGAATATCAAATATGAATCAACATTCTGTCAATGCATTGGCTTTTTCTCACCACGTTTTCAGAAACATATCTTAGTTTACCGTTTAGCTGCAAAAAAAATAAAATAAAACGTTTTGAGACCCCGGCCGCCATTTTGAAAACAGTCGAGCCGAAACCACAGCACCGCCCACCGACCGGAGCGAACCGTCTTATTTCCACAGACTAAAAAAAATTTGAGGCGAGAAAAAGAGGCAATGCAGAAACAGAATCTTGATTCACATTTGGTTGGCACTGCCTAGTTTGACAGTTTGATGGGAACTCATAAGCAGAGCTTGACATCTGCATGTGGTTGTTTTCTGGCTTCATTTTAGTGCTCCTCATACCATTATGGAGGCAAAGCAACCTGATTTATTCACAGGTTATCTGCCTCGTACTACCGTCGGGACATTTTACTCTCCTCCTGCACTCGTGTGAACATTACAATCTGAATCGCTGCTCAGTTGTTTTTTTATTTTCGCAAATGGTTGGTTTCCCTTGTTGGAATGTCAAAACAAAATGTCAAAAAGCGTGGATGAGACTGACACGGGTTGGCTGATTGGTCAGTCTGATTATCAGGCTAATGTTTTGTCGCAAGAAAATAAAAGCAGATAATAAATAATAGTTTTATTGATGCAATATAATGGGCATTTGATTCCAATCAATATGTCATTTATCTAACTTCATTGGACAAAAATAAATCAGTGATAAAATGAACATGACTAACTTGAACTTTGTCAGATAAAACCACAAAACACACATTTGAACATAAAACACAAACTTACTGATCATCACTGACAGCATGACTTAAAAGCTGGAGTACATGTTGTACTCTCTGAAAGCTAACAGCCCTCAGCCATGCTAGCAGCTCTGTGAGCCTAAGGCACAGCGGTGCTAACGTCATCATGCTAACGCCATCATGCTAACGTCATCATGCTAACCTGCTCACAATGACTGATATTTAGCATTCCGCATGGACACCACCTTGTTTCAGCATTCCGGAAACTTTATTTAAATGTCTCTTTAATTTTCTCATTATCTCTTCCCTGTTTCCCAGCATTGCCCCCTTTCTGCACCACATTTCCAATTCTCCTAATTCTAATTACAATAAGTTCAGCTAAATAATTTAAAGTTCAGACAAGTTTAACTCTCTTAAAACGTGTCAAGTGCACAGCTCTGAGCAGACACACACCTGCCTCGGCGGACGATTGAAAACCTGCGGACAAACAGACATAAAAATGACTGCCTGTAGCTGCGCCTAATGGACGGGCCGGGAGCTCGGTGATAACACTGACCGGCCGAATGTCGAGCCACGAAGTCCCGTTTTTAAATTCAGCCAGAGAAAGACGCACATGAGCGCCAGACTGTGACTGGATTCTTCAGTCGGCACCAACACCGACGTTTTAGAGTCAGATATGCTCTTTACATGGCTGGGCGCGTGTCAGGGGATCTGCAGAGGGGGGTGCCAGGTGGTAATGATACGATACATGACACATCTGGATGTAATGACACGCAGACTGTTGTGTTAGTGGATACCGTAAAGACAAGCGCAACCGCCTCACAGCTTACAGTTAATTAGATATCTGCATTGCAGGCGTCTAGCTGGGAGACTTGCAGCGGGTGAGCACGTACAGTTCGAGTTCACCTTCTTTCTCCCCAGACACTTTGACAGCAAGCGCTCTTGTTTATGCATGTTGTGGCTGTTTTGTTTTGCAGGGCACAAACTTGTGGCTCCGTGCTTATGGGAAAACTTCTCCAGCCGTGAAGCCACCAAATGCAACGCGCCAACTAAAACACAGAGAGGAAAAGAAATGAATGCAGCCGCTGCCTAACGCTCGTGTTTCTCAGCTGTGCGAGTAAGCAGGTTTGTTGTGTGTTAAAACTTTCATTTCAGTCCAGGGTTTCGGATTAGTTAAAGATACTACAAGGAACTTGCCGCGGCTCCGACTGTAGGTCGAGGGCGATAGCGAAGCCGGATCTGGGTCTGTGCCAGCGTGCGATATACCCGGTGCTATCGGAGGCTCCCGTCTATCCCCTCTGCCTTTCTCATTGCCGTCCTGGTCTCCAAGAAGAGGAGAGGCAATGTGCTGCTTTCATTCTGGTTCTCTTGAAAAGGTACTGGATCAAAGTTTTCGAAGGGGGGGGGTCGAATCAGGGCCACAAAAACAGGTGAAAACACAACCTGTTGAGGCTCTGGCTGGATGTGTCCTTTACGGAGTAAAATCATCTTTAGCACTCACTTTTAATATTTGTGAATAAATGTTTTGCACTTTGAATAATAAACTGCTGGGCATTGGTAAGACATTTTAGCGACAATTGCAAGTGACAATGATTTCAGAGACCCCCGAAATTCTGCTACTGAGGCTCCTAAGGGTCCTAAGTGGGGCCTAATGGTTCATTCACTGATGTAGTTTCAAGGTGATTTGTTCATCTTCTGTTTTTGCTTGTTTCATCGACGTTTTTATTAATAAACTTTGTGCCTTGTCGGATTTCTTTTGCTTAAAAGTTCTCTACCGGAAAAACAAGTTTTATTATTGATTTGTATCTAAATACTCTGTGATTTAGTTTTAGTGCCCAAAGTTTCTCCAAAATGCAACTGAAATACGCTGTGTCGAGTGTCCAAACATCAGCAGTGACCTTGAAGGAAATCGGGGGAGTTTTTTGGGGCGGTATATTGATAAGAAATTATCTTTTGATTTGTGTGTACTCGCAGACTCTTTGTTTGGCCTCGAAGGAGCCAGACTTCATTGGAGGAGCTCAACGTTTCTGCCCACTGAGCATCATGACCCGCATGCACGGTGCAATGTGTCGGCATAAAGAATCCACGGGGACCGGTAACTGGCATGTCTCGCCATTTCTTGACTTTTGTAAACAATTGAAAGTGGGTTCTGCAGATATAAAAACAAACCCGACTCTGCGTCGTCGTGGTCGTGGCCTCTTTCCTCTGCTCAGATCTGTTCGTGACTCTTAACTTGCTAAATCCATCGTCGAAATTTAATAAATGAGCCCATCGTATTCGGTATGTAGGAAAAGTAGATGGAAAATGGTTGTAGTTATGTCATATTCCATTCTATTTTTTCAACAATTGATGTCCATGATCTCTTGCGCCCCACAGTTTACTCTCTACAGTTATTTTTACATGAATGTTCTGTCCTCTCATCGACTGTAAATGTACTTTCATCTGATGAACAATACTCCCCCCCACCCCCTCCCCCACCCCGGCCCCACTACAGGCATTCCACAGCAAGTAGGTCCCAGACAGTATGAGATCAGCAGACTTCTTTCTTCTCCTTTCTTTGTCAGGGAAAAGTAGATATTTTAGCTCTCCCGGCCTCCTGGTGTGTGAGGGGAGGTCAGCAGACACTCATCTGTACTTAGTGAAAGATGTATGAGCGCGACTCGAACGACAAGAGCCCCGGGGAAAGAAATGTAAAGTGGGAGGAAAATCATTAGCTTTGTTTTGCATGTTCTCTCTCAATTACACGTCTCCCAAGTCTGGCGGAGCAGTGGAAAGACGAAGGAGAAGAAGAAGAAGATCCGCAGAGGGGATAACAATTCATCACCGGCTTTTGTTTCACGGATGCAGCATGTGGCTCCAAAAAAAAAAAAAAAGGAAAGCATCCTTGGCTGTAGCTGCCTGAATTACAGCTCTCTGCTCAGCCCCTGCCCAGGCCCAATCACAAAGCCACATTTCATGGCAAAAGGGGGATACAGGCGCCTCCGCATTGTGACAAAACTATTGCTCATTCCACCTCTCAATATTTATCATTGTACAATTTCCCCCCCTCCGCCTCGCCTCTCGAAGGGGGCGTGATTTATGACGCGCTCACCCTCGGCCTCATCACAGCGGCGACGTGTTCATCACACAGACTTCTCACAGGCATCGCTTCGGTTTCATCCAAAAGTGGGAGAAGGGGAAGAAGACGGAGAGGAAGAAGAGGAAGAAGAAGAAGGGTGGCGATAGATAGATAGATAGATAGATGGAGAGCGGGGAGAACTGGAGCAGGAGAGAGTGAAGCGGACTAACGGGGGAGGGGGGGGAGAGAAAGCAGTCGGCATCCACTTATCTATACATCAAAGAGGTGACACTGCCTTGCAAATTTGCTAAAGCTCATTTGTAATGTTTTCCGCTTGTCACTGGCCTTAATGCGCACAGCTCATGGGAGTCGCAGCCTGCCACATGATCAATGGGGAGAGAGGGGAAGTTACATCTCGCCATTAAACGCTTTTGACTCGCAATATGCAGAGCGCGGGCCGCTATGAGTGATGCTTTTTTTTGCGCCAGCTGGGAGGAGGTGGAGTGGGGGGGCATGGGGGAGGGGGGGAGTGGGGCTGTTGTCAGATAGATTATAAATTGCACTTTTGGTGCACAACCGAAGGCGCGCTCCCCTGCATGTAAAGGCGGAGGCTTTTGTTGCGCGCTCTCTCAAAGTCACCCTCGGCCTCTCTCCCGAGGACCCATGTGAAGCCCATAACTGATGGGACTCAGGGGGGGCAGCCGTAATGCGAGAGGAATCAGAGCTTGTTATCTATCCACTTTGCTTCACACACACACACACACACACACACACACACACCTTTTTTGTAATGATTTTTCAGTGATTATGAACTGTCTTCGGGGGGTCGGGAGGTCCCTCCTTTAAATCATTGCCTAATTGGCCGAGCTCCTCTATTTATGGATTAGGAATAAGGAAACCACTTTGTGCAACACCTCTTTTTTTCCTTAATTTTTTTTCTCTTTCTTTGGTTCCTTTGTCATTGTCTACACTCGTGCACGCTCACTTCAGTCCCGTCCCCCTCCTCCCTCCTCAGAGAGGCCAAATCAAGTCAATGGTATTCATCATGGTTGATATACTGTTATTGAATCTTTCTGGGAACTCCCCGGAAAGACATTCCATACTGGGCGCATTATTAAAAACTGTTCAATCCGCGCGGTAATTAAAGTCTATCAAAGCGTACTCATCAATTATCGATGTGTTGCAATCTATTTTTAGCCTCCACTAAACGCCCCTACCTCCTCAGACGGCCCACGAGTCCTGTTTGACAGCCAGCTGAGTACAGCGGACTCTGTTGTGGGAAAAAGCAGAGATCTTTTAATTTGCAGTCTGCTGGGGTTTTAGAGGGGATCAGTTTGAAATAACCTGGTTATTGGTGAGCTGAGGACCAGATCTCATTAAAGGTGCATTTAAACATGAAGGATTCCCAACGTGTGTGATGACAGAAATGTGGTCCTCCTACTCCTCCGCAAGTATCCGGAAGAAAGAAAAAATAAATTAAAAAAATCCCCCGGGGGAGAGGAACTCAGTCATCAGTTGGTGGGAGAAAATTGCAAACTGGCACTCTGGCTTCGCCATTAGCGGAGCATTAGGGGCACCTTAACGCTGCTGTGTTTCTTGTTGTTGTTGTTGTTGTTGTTGTTTTTTTGTTTGTTTTTTTGCTTATCTGTGTGCTTGTGCTGCTGGATTGGCAGAAGTAGATGTCATAAACATAACACACAAAATACTTTTTTTGTGCTTGGCTCCATTACAGGTGAATTATATTCATTGTTTGCCATAAAACTTTCTCCTCGGCACAACAAATCCAAGCACAACAGAGCCCTCGGAGGAAGTTTTAGCCCGATTTGGCCCAATATTTCCTCCTGACGCAAACATTTCACTGAATATATCCATTCAATTTCCCCGCGCCTGAGAAATCCATTTACCCAAGCGCCAGAATGTGCAATAATGACATAAATGGCCGCCCAAATGAATGGAGATCTCAGTGCTGTATATCAATTCTGCTACTTTAGAGGAAGTTGAGGGATTTTAAAGTGGACCACGGCTCCTGCAGTGGCGGTTCTTTTTTTTTCCCCGAATGCGCGCCGTAGCTCAGACTTCCCCCGCGGGACCACGCATCGAAATACTTGGTTAAGCTGTTTATTGATCTTGGGGGGGGGGGAAGGTATTCCCAGTCCTGTGCTCCTTCCTGTGCAAGCAAGAGGAAGACCTCTCTGCACTGACACTCCTCGCTGGTACACATCACACATCACACACACACACACCCACCCACCCACGCGGTCAGCAGCAGACGCGAGATGAAAAGCACCGACACATGCACACCAACACACGGATGTGAGGACATGCAGCGATGCACCGTCGCCCACAGATTTACATTCACCGCGACACACAGATGACAGAAACGTTATCTCTGGCCGCTCCACTCCGGGTGACCTGTGTGTAACGCCCGTGTTGGTGACCTTTCGGCCTCGTTTCAGTGTTGGATCAGCAAACGTAGCGCTGGAAGAAATGCATGAATTCACACCGGGGGACTTTCAAACAGAATGTTGTACTTTGCAGATGTACACATTGTAGTATATTTCTCCCGAGCCGCCGTCGTCGCACTGTGATCATTAAATTCCTCCAATGGTGTTTTTTTCTTCTTCTAGATCTGGCAGGTTGAAAAGGGCATTATACCAGCTGCACACTATAACAAATAGAAATAATTACCCTGACAAGAACAGATTTATTTTGCTGTAATAAGATCTTGGCTCCTAATCATTTGACTTTTTCTTCGGAGTAAGAGGTAATTGATGTCTAAATCCGAGCCGACGGGAACTGCTCGCGGTCAAAAGCAGTAGGAGTTTCCATGATGCAGACTTATAAAGAAAATACAGACTAAGTTCATTATTCAGACATTGAACAAGTTTCTCCCATAAAGCTTTGAATCAGTTCTGACCACAGTGACTGCTGTTACACGGACCTCACGCTCCGACACAGAAGCCTGGAACTCTTCAGGACTTGACAGTAGATGGGCGCTAATGAGCTGCAGTTAGATACCGTCTCAAAAGTGCATGCAAAATGGCCGAGCATCGGTCTAGACTCTCGTTTTTATCAGCGAGCAGCAGCTCTACATCTCGGTCGGGGAAACATCTTCCCACCATGTGGGAAGCAGAAGGGGCGGGACGCATTGGCCCAAATACAATCGGGGACCCCACCTGCCATCGCCTGATGATGATTTGGATCTTTTAATGGTTTAAAATGACCTTTCATTTGATATATTTACAGCATATATCATTTAAATTTACTAAAAGTATATGTATGTTGGAAGGTATATATATTAGTATGCTGTGCACGTATGTATGTGGATGTATATGTATATGCATATGTATATGTATTTGTCGGTGTAGATGTGCATGTATAAATAGGTATGTAGATGTTCGCGTACTCACTACTAGCTAAACTATTGGTACTAATATTATTATTTTTTTAATGTATTTTTTTACTTATATTATTTATTATTTATTTGTTATAAATCATGTTTCATTTTATTGGAGGTCATATGTCAAGGACTGTTCTGTCAACTCCAACTCCAGTCTCGCATCTTGAGTTGCTAGTGAACAGTGAGCAGCGCACGGTAAAGGAAGTCTAGGCCCGGATGTCTGCCGGCTACAACGGGACTATTAACGGGTACACCGATTTTATTTAGACTTTTTTTTTTCTCCTTTTTTAAGTGAGGTTGTAAATACAAATCATCATGTTTTCGATGTCTGATTAATCCAGGAACACGGAAAAAATGTAATGCTATTCCGTTGGCAGATAACATCATACATACACACATGAGTAAATAAATCCATTTAACACATGAAATGATGCAATCTCGACGATTTTGCACAACTGAAATACAGATTTTCTTTTGCGACATACACAGAGACTCAAATTGTAAAGACAACATGTGTCACTGTAAGTTACCAGCTTGATGAATTGTGTATGATCAAACTATACTTGTTTACACACAGAGCAGACCTACACACACACATACACACACATGGCTCATGCAGGGGCCCACACACCGAGCTGCAGTCCAGACAGATTGGACTGTTTATGCAGCTCCCAGGAGAAGGAACAGTTTTTTCAGGCTTTGGCTGAATAATGGTTGGGTTATCACTCCAGACAGAGGCTACTGTTGTCTTATCGCACCATGTAACTATTAATTAATTGATGACAATCAGTAGAGAGAATTAGCGTAGCCTTCCTTTTGACTTACTTAATTACCTAAGCCACGGGCACTTGGGGAAAACAACACGAGCAGAGCTTCACAAAAATAAATGCTTGTCCTCAAGCTGGAGTGGCGTTGTCAAATCTGTGGCTGGGAGGGAAATCTGTTGAGGAATCGATGGCGGAGAGTAAGATCTGGTAGGAAGAAGCACTACGGATCATCTGTCGATAGAACGTATCGCGTTGCGTGTAAAAACCAGTTAGAGAACATGTATGTGAGCGGAAGTCACACGAGAGCTGCGTTAAGTAATTGTGTTATGTATAAAGTGTAGACGGGGTTTGCTGGTGCTGAACTAGAGATCCAGCAGAGAACATCTCTGACCTCCCGTGGAGGGCCTGAGATTAGCTGCTAATTTAGCTTTCACTCACAGCTTCAACCAGGCATTGTATAACCCTTAAACGATTGATGATTGATTATCAGTTCTTTCGTCAGAGACAATGCTTATTTTTATGCTGCTCCTGGACAGATGTTTAAATATATTATCTAAATTATGAATCTAATTATCCAATATAATCCCCAACAGTACAAAAGACGCACATCAACAAATATTCCACATTAAAATAAATAGTCACAGTCCAAATTGCACATGGAGGCATAAAAAAGTAAAATGCATTTGGTTTATCTGAGGCTTAAAGCCATACCTAATTGAGATTCCATTTTTTATATCTTAAAAAGACATTAAATATGAATATGAGTCTTGTATTCTGCCTTAAAGGGCATTCAGTGTCATTGTCTTGCGTTTAACATATTTTGTCACACTGCTATTTCCAAGGTCTAGATTGAAGTTCAAAGTATTAATAATGGTATTACTGTAAATTTGAAGGTCTTAAAATATCCACTGAGGACCAAATCAGGAGGCTATGGGGAGCGGTTTAGATGATCCCTTTTTGAAAACACACTCTAATTAGACATTTTATATGCAATTATAGTATTATTCTAAAAGTGATCTCAGTTTCAAAATGTTTGGAGATCAGCCACTCTATTTTCCTTCACAGATGTTTCACTTCAGATGTACTTTGCACCCCCCCACACCCCCCACTCCCACAGAAGTACTTGGATCCCAATTGCCGTATGTGAAATGTGTCGGCCAGACATCACAGACCCAACAGACGGGACAAGCATTGTTTTTTATTTTTTGTGTTTAGCTCTATTAGGTTTTTACAGACTGCGTTGCTGATACCCCCCACCGCCCCCACTCCACCGACCTACATGCCCCCCATCACCACCAGCCACTCTCTCTCCTTCTACCTGTCTCAGCTCTGTTGCCTCCCTCACCCTTCTATTAGTGTCACCACGCTCCATCGAGCTGCACTTGTCATACTGATACCAAACTAATCAAGACTAATGAATTCATTTAACTGATGATAATAATGTTATTAAAATGCAAATTGTTAATTTCTTTTAATTGCTCTACATCACATGTAATCAATCACAACAATGTCCATCGGCCCCACGGATCTCCCTGCTTCTTTCCCGCTGTGTTTGCACCGTTTCTGAAAAGATTCCCGTGCCCCCCCCCCCCCCCCCCTTTTTTTTTTCTTCTTCTTCTGACGAGTCAGGCCGCGCTGGTTAGTTCTGTCATGGTCTGGTTAGAGATGCGATTGTGTGTCATATCATTTATTCTTAATCTCCTTGTTTGTGTCTGCTCTAGTGATTGTGAACGGGGCCGGTGACTGTCGAGCTGTAATTGGAAAATGCATGACTGATTTGCTAAAATGGAGCAAACACGGAGGAGGATGGCATTTTTTATCCAGATTCCCTCCAGCTCCGAACTGTAATGCAACATGCTGAATGAGTGAGCAGTAACATGCTAACTCCATCCTGGTTACCAGAGTTCACTCGGGAAACCAATAAAGGCAGTTCATGGGAATTATCCCCGTGACTTATTGAGCGCGACTCCATTAATCACGTTAATCAGTCCGCTCGTGGGGTTTTAAAATCTTAACATTTCTCCGAGGCGGCTGCTCTAAAGGCAAGACATAAACTCAGTGGTTGAACCTGGAACGATGAAGCCAAATGGTCACATCAGACTTATGCCAGCGGGAGAGAAGAAGCTTTGTGTGGTTATAAAGACTACATATGGCAAAAAAATTCAATATGATCCTTTACCGTCTCTTATTGGGATGAAATCATACATCCAGATATCGTGACACACAATTACGTTGTCTACACTGACGATAACAAGCACATGCTAAGCTAAGATTTCTCAAAAGAATCTGATAATTGTGTGCGAAAGTTCCTAATTAATGTGGCAGTTGGTTGAAGTGGAGCTATACGTTGTTATTTGACCATTAAATTAAATGGAAAATTTGTATTTGCAAAGTAAGAACTGACTAATAACTGTAAGATAATATATGATGGAGTAAAGTACAATATTACACTCTGAAATGTAGTTTAATAGAAGTCAAAGCAAGCAGTATACTACAGTAAATGTACATAGTTATTTTTTTTTTATTCAGAAAATCCCAAATTTGAGGGCCTTAAAAGAAAAACTGTGCACATGACACCTTCCACCATCTTTGATTGGGATAAGTAAAAACTCTTTCAAATAAAAAGTAAATGGATCAATAGACAGATGAAAAAACATCCTTGACTTATTCAATATTTACTTTGCGATGCATACTTGTGCGCTCAGGTTCATAACTCTCCAGAATACGACTGCATCTGAAAATGATTTTTTTTTTTTTCGCTCTTCAACACTGTTCAATCCACCATTTCCTTTAGCTCGGTGTTTGTTGCTCATGCACAGTATGTCAGCGCCCGCTGGAGAAAAATAGCCACAACCGAGAATCAATCAACAAACACAATGCGGTGTGCATTTAATCCTGAGGCTTTATAACCTTCACAGCCTACAATATCAATTTATCTCAAGATTATTTTCAGCACTCCATCTTCCAGTGTTTTGTTACTCTGCATTGTCAGTCCCAGAAAATTACTTTCAGTTCACCTCAGGCAGAGATTAATTTGGGACTTATTTAAAGTCCCATATGTTTTGAATTGACAGTATTTTATAACAACGGTGAACTTTAGGGGAGTCATAACCGATAGTAAACTCCACAGGACATTTAGGTTAACGGTGAAGCAGTGCAGGTATCTGTGAAGATTCACACTTTTTTTTTACTCATTTTTTAAGTGTCATATATTGTGTCACGCCTGTTGTAAACTCTCTTAAAAAGCTGTGGCTTTGAGCACTGGCTCCATCAGCGCTGTTGACCTCTTGTTTACAATAATCTTTGCGTCAACAGAAGCAAGTCTTGGCTACGTTCCAGATCTCTGAATTGCTGCACATCCATTGTTTTTCATCAATTAAAATGATTCATCGCTCGAGCACTGACATATGTTTCTGCATTTTGAAACAAACACAGCGTTGTCGGGGGCTTTAACAAATGTGATCTTCTTTAAGGAGCTTTTTTTTATCACGAGTATATTTAAACTTTAAATAATACTTGTTTGCTAATTACTTGACATACTTTATGCTGAGCTACATTCAAGAGGCATATGTGCTTATTTCCTTGTCTGTGGGATGTGAGAACTGAACTTTGCAAAGTTAATACAGATGTTTGAGGGAGAAGATTGCGCAATAAATAAAAAAAACAATGTTGATGCATGTGCCTGCGGTTAGCTGTATAGAAGCTGTGACACTCTCCGTTTTCCTTCTTCCCCTGACACATTTTGACAGGAACTATTACAACTTTAAGTAGCACAGTAAAAAAATAAAGAAATAAAGAATCTTATTTTAATTTAAAATGAGTAACCGCCCTCGGGATCAGGAGATCATTTAGCTTGTTTTGAATTATTTTCTCACGTGCTTCGACGCTGCTTAGTGAGGACATCTTTTCTTTGTCAAACCTCAGCCGACTGTCATCCTCTTGACGGAGAGTTTTCAAAACGAGCTACTGTGCAGTAAAAAACATGTCAGTTATCTCTGCGATCAGGAAGTGTTTCCACTCTCGTAAAAAAGCAGAGTGAGACTGCGGCGTTGGCCCGACTGAGCCGGAGTGAGGATTGCTCTGCTGTTGTTTTGTGTCTTTTAACCCGAAGCTGTGGCAGGAGATGATCCTCTGTCTATGTCCCGGTTCCCCCCCCCCAGCGTCCTGTCACTGAAAGGTTAGCGCTTGGCCTTTGACTCATCGAATCATTATGGATCAAATGAATGTGAAGTGGCTGTGGAAAGGTTGTGGCCTAAGCTGCAGCTGAGTGGCTGTGCCATTGCTCTGTGTGTACATGTATGTGTACATGTGTGTGTGCTGTCTGTATGGGGCTGTTTGTCAAGGTTCAGCAAATAGAACCTCGACGCAGAGATTCGAGCAATGAATAATCTTTTTCTTTTTTTTCCCCAAATCTTTTGATTCTAATTTTAAAAAAAATGTCACTCCCAACTGGTCAAATACTTTGTCAACGTTGGTTAACGACAACCAGCCTAACTAAGTGGCTTTGTTGCCTATGAATCTAGTTTCCTGTAAAAGAAGAGGAAGTTTATGTTGAAAAGACACTGCGCATGTAACGAAGTGCGTATTCACACTGCGTCCCCGACACGTTCCAAACGGACACTAGAGCGGTACAGAGCGTCGGGGTGTGAAGCGTAGGGCCTCTGATCGAGCGTCACTATTTGACGAGTTGTTACTGAGAATGTGTTGTCTCGCAACAACTCAACGAAACACAAACCTTTTTGACACACGTGTGTTCCTAAACACAGACCGACTGCGATTACTACTCAGTGTTTACTGAATTGAAATTGAAACAGGTTGCACCATACGTTGAGGTTGGTTGTTACGACACACCCACTGTCACGCTTTGAGGAACAAAGACGGCAGGACTAAAATGCAGACTGGAGAAAACGGTAGTGAAGTGCAAAACAAGGTATTCACTTCAGCAACGTTTACAGACGGGCAAAACTGACGAGGAAAACAGAAGATGAAAACAGACGAACCGACAACGAGGTACAAGACAAACGGGGTTTAAATACACAGGGGAGGTGCAGGTGATCAGACACAGGAGGATTCAGTTTAGGACGAGGAGACGATCACGAAGACGGGAAGTGAAGTGACACGAGGAAACACGAGATGGGGAACCTTCAAAATAAAACCGGAAACCCACACTTAACAAAACCCGACACTGTGACGCCTACTCACTGCCAGGTTTAACTCTACGTAGCTAGCTGCACCAACTGACAGGAGTAATGTTAGCTTAGCATTAGCTTGAATATGACACATTTAGATGATGGGTAATATGGTCGACATTTATGATCCCTTTTTAAAAAATGTTTTAATTCTGCCTCACCATGGGCCTCATACTACGAAACATATCAAAACGGTTTGGTTAGCTTAGCGCATATCAGATATTTCCAATATAGTACCTTTACCTTTTGAAGAACACGTTTTTTTTCATGTGCATGGATAAACCAAGCAAAGAAATTCTTACATTTACAAATGATCCTGTTTCTGGAAGTTATTTTACCGCCCGTGATGCTACGTGACAGTGCTACAGATCTTTTCTAGCAACTAAATTCACACAATGCTAAAGTCTTTACCAGCTAAAACAGCCCAAGCTTGAAACTAGCTTGAAAATTAATCAAAACAAAAACAACGACTGAGATAAGCTTGCATAAGTACAACGTGCGCACGTGTCTGATTCTGTCATCACACATGCCATTCATCTGTCTGTCAATCAACCTGTCGTGCATCATAACGATCAAAGTCTGAAGGAGCAGGGGGGGAATAGACAACCACTCTGATGACTCCAGAAGCTCCCAATTACTGTCTCGCTGCACATCAATCAAAACAATTATCAATCAATGAGCCACAATTACGTCTAAACCGGCCGTTAAATTGTCGTTATTTCTGACAATTGAATCTGTCTTGCGCGGGACAAACACTGGAGGATGTGACAGCCGGGTTCGGAGGGATTTAAAGCTGCACTGTAGGCGAGGTAGAGGGTCACTGGAGTCACTGGTCGCTCGTAACCACTGTAACGGCAGCATTTCAGGAGTTATATAACTACTTCACTTTGGAATATACTAGTTGATACTAGAGACATCACTCATGTAAGTTGTCATTTCCAGCGTTTCTGGATGAAATGCAGATATTGTATCTTTACTCCCGTTACAAATGTGATGACATAACTCTTGGTTTGACACATTCCCAGTCGGGTCAGTACTGCACCCGCCCGGAGGATGGTGGTGATGCAGCTCCAGCCGTTTCGTGACTTCTGCACTTCAGCATTCAGAAACAGCCGTTTAATAGCAGTTTTAATATGCCATGCTAGAACATTTAAGCATCCTGTATGACTTTATGTGTTTTTACCCTGTTGCTCTAAATGAGATGGGGAGGAATGGCCAATTTTAATGCCATTTCAGTGTTATTGCTGCCATAATCACCGGAGCAAAGACCCTGCGGAGGCTAATTTCATGACTATGTCCACCGGTCGCTTCAAGATAATTATGTATGCGTAATTGGGGATTGGTATTGTTAGGATTTTATCCATACAAGGCCTACGTCTCTTATCGATACTCCTCATCGGTTCTGTTCTTTATCAATACTGTTATTAGCCGTTTTTCATTATTAAATAATTGCTCATTTTAACTTAAAAACTAATTCAGAACATGATTAAAATGTATTTATATTTTAAACATGGCTCGGCTAAATGTTGGTTCTGGGGCAGAATGTCACTATAAACAGCAAAAGAAAAATGGCAATAAAATAAATCACATTCCTGACTGAAGCATAGAAAGCATGAAGAACACAGACATGAGTCAGTATCAGTGTCTCCTGTCCTCTGTCCTCCTCCTCCCTCTGCTGAGGTGATTCACTGCCGGCAGGTACCACTGGAGGAGGGGGGAGGGGCTGCTTTGTCTCAGCTCAACACGCTCTCACGGCAGTTTGTGAAATACTCACCGAAATGCAACCATCGCTTTTGCATACGGGGACACAAATTGACCGTTGAGCGTTGCATAGAGCATCCTATTTAAAATTGGATTTGTATTCGGCCTGAGTGGCACGGAAACAAATATACACGAAAACCGATGGATTACATTTCGTGACTACGATACCGGGCCGCTCAGGCAGCAGCTCAGGAAACGTGAATTTTAAGATAAATGATAAACTAAGCTAAACCGATAGACTACATGCAGAGAGTTTTTTATTTAGCCTGTTAGTTACAATTCCCTATTAGCCTAGCTAGAGCACTGTGTAAACGTAGCACAGTTGGACAGAGCAGATTGAAGTATCGCTTTTTTTTTTTTTTTTACATGTTTACATGTTATGCTTGTTGAACAGGTGTATTGATAAAGTACTGAGTTTTTACTCACAAAGGGTTCACTGCACTTACAGTAACAAGCGCAGTTGGGGGAGCTCAGCCCCGACACAGAGAGCAGAGGAGATGCTGCAGTGTGATGATAAATTACACAGGTAATAAAGCACAGGTAACGTTGAGACAATCAATACTATGGCCTTTAACGATCCAGCCCCGGGGCCCATTTTATATATTTTATATTGTTATATAATACATATCAGATCCGATTTCAATCCATCCTTTAATGTGTCTCGGTTGCATTTACTCTCACCACCCAGATGCATGAAGTATAAATGGGTTCCAAGACACTGACACATCTTTTCACAAATCAATCACCATATTGGTGCTTGCATTGCAGGATGAAATATTTCTCCGGGGCCTCTACCTCCGTGCACCGTCAGCCACACTGCAACCCCAGCACTACTGTATGCTGCGACATCTTTCGGTCCACGCTGGCACCGCTAACTTAAAAAATGAGCGTGCCTTGATTACAGAGTCCCCACTTTGGTTTCTGTAAGGATCTCATTCCCGGCAGAGTGGCTGAACATATCACAATCACGGCTTTATTGTACATAAAATGATGAATTCTGATATAATGCGGTCGCATTACCTTACCTTACATTAGACACACACACACGCACACACACACACACACACCTCTGAAACAAAGCAGCTCCCATGCAGCATCACTCCATCAAGATGGATGTTTCCCCGAGACTCCATATTGACACCTTGTGCTCACCGAGTGGGCGGAAATGATTTCACTTGATAATAAGTCGCCCGAGTCCATTTCTTCCCCCCGGAGGCATATATTCCACGGTAGAGCTGCTGGGAGATGATAAGACCGCGGAGAGATAACGGCTTGGCGGCGCGGCGTGTTATAGCACCTGAGAGGGCGTTCGCTACAGTGATTATGGTTTTTGACAGCAATGCTGAGAGGTGAGAGGGACAGCCGGGTATTGTCAGCAATACCAAAGTTCCATTATCGCAGTTAAGGTTTCTCCGTGCTTCGGCTAAATGACGGCTGAAGTTGTTCATATCTTTCTGCCCAAAAAGCTAAACTTGAAATAGAAGGAAGTGTCGAAACAAACTCGTGGAAAACATAGTTTGTCATGTTTGTCATATCATGTTGTCTGGTTCCTTTTTTTTATTTCCTTCCTTCACAATGTTTTAATCTGATGAGTTGACAATATTTTAGATTTAGACCAACTTTTATCATGTGACGAATTGGTCCTCACCGGTAAAACTCTTGCAGCTGCTTTGTTTGAATCCCGCTGGTGCTTTTGTCCCATTTACTTCTGGTGCATAACCTTGAAAATGTGATGCACTGGAATATATAATAGGCAAAAAAAAAAAAAAAAAGAAGAAGAAAAAATGAAGCAGCTGAAAAGAAACACGCGACTTGTACCCAGGAGACCACCGTCTGTGTCCCGTGTGAAACCTGAAGTCAACCTTGAATTATTTTTACTTTTAACTCTCGTTACGTAACAAACGTTGTTATTTTATTTAACGAAGATACTTATTTGAACCCAAACGACCTAACCAAGTAGTTTTGTTGCATAAACTTAAACCAGGTAATTCAAACACAATCACTTGTGTTGTTGGACGTGTGCGTTGCCCCAGTCGGTGTTGGCATAGCAACAATAGAGCGCAGCTGTCTGGGTTCTCTGGAGTTGCTGTCGTGTGTGAATTGGGGGGGAAAAGTGAATCGTGCGAACTTTCTTAGAACGACTAAAATCCTCTTTTTTACAGCGTGTGTCACATGCACAAACACGTGCATCCACAGTGTCGCGCCGATGCTCTTCCAGGTTTGTTATGAAAAACAAATAATCACACCAATAATCAACCTGCATTCAGAATCCTGTTTGGTTTATTCTGAGGTTAATTAAACCCTCATGCAGTGTTCAATAACCCCGTCTAAATACCACCACTGGTACAATCAAATAATGGGAAGGGGGGGGGGGTACCTTTGTGTGCTCGCAATATAATTACAGCCACTTGCATATTTCTGTCTGTCATTTAAAAATGAGTGTCTGGGAGCAGGATAATGGAAATAATCCCACTGCCCATTTTCAAATTAAATTTTGGTGTTCACGGTGAGAGGAGTGTGTGTGCTCGTCTCTCTTCGTAGCAAATCCTCCGTTTGAATAACTTCCCCCCAAGGCTTGATGGATGTGATACAGATATTAGATTTCCATCACTTCAAACTCTAAAGTTTCTGCCACTGGGTGACTAAATAATTGAAGACTTCTCCCATAAAAACGCAATATATCTGTTTGGGAAAAGCGTTGCTTCCTCAAATTTATCAGTCAATATTTCAAAAGTGAGGATGAGTCCATACCCAGCAGCGTAACTATTCTGTAAGCAGAGGCCTTAAAATGACTCACTTCCAGCACGGCATTTATTTTGTAAAAGTATATGTCAGATCTTTTGACGCTGTTGCCACATTTGTATATATAATTATATGCTTTTTCATTATCATAATTAAAATAACATTTCTGAGCTGATGTATTGTCAGACTCATCATAATAATTACTCCCTTGTAATACTTTTATTTCATTTTGCTGAAATAATTAACAAAATACATAATCTTGATTAAAAAGAAATACATGGTATACATAAAGATCTATGTATTTATCTTTAATTCAGAATACGTTTCAGCTGTCCTGGCTCTTTGATAGAAAAGATATGTGAGTTCAAGACATATTAAACATATGTAATGTTTGACATGTCATAAATTCACATGATATAGGCAAATGTAATTTGCAGATTTCACATTTGAAATTTAAGAGATGTGATGTGTTTATCACATGAATGATTATGAATAACCACATTTCAAATGTGATTTGTTCTTTGGAAAACAATCTGACCACGAGGTTCATTTGGTAGCAGTTCTACAGAATTTGATCCCATCGCATGGTCTTCATCAGCAGAATTAGCACTAATCGTAATCGTAAATGAATGTTTTCCTGAGCATTATAAATATCTCTCATCCATGTTGTTCATGATGAAGATCACGGGATACGATCGAAAGCTCCAGAACAGCCATTAGGAGTATGTTGTGGTGGGATTCTCGACTGACGTTTCCAAGGTCGCGGAACCTTGAAAAGGCCAACATGGACGAGACGTGATCAGATAAAATCCACAATTCCATTACAACTGGGCCAAATCCATCTGCTGAGGAAGATCATGTGACATGATCAAAAACTCCTGAACCGCTACGAAGTGGAGCTTTGTGCTCGGACTGTTTTCTCAACTGCTGTTTCCAAGGTCAGATCGACATTTGAACCTTGGCGACAAATGGTGTTTTCTGGTCCTTTAACGTGTAAAAACATTAATTACATACATGTGTGTGTGGTTTGGGACAGTGTATATATTGATAGCTTGAGATTTGTGCACATATTTTATGAAATAGTTTTTATTTGGGTAAGAGCTTTCACATTTTGTCCTTGCAATTTATTAAAGGTCAAGTTCTGATGGTTGGAAATTGTAGTCTCTGGGCGATGGAGAGCGAAACACCGGCTGTTCACCTGAGAGCCTTTGGAAGGAAACTTTTCTTATAGGTCAGGTTGTAAACTTGAAAAGATATATATCTGAAATGTCAAATAGTTTGTGTCCACACAGAAGAGTTAACTCTTCTACGAGAATGTAGAAAATGTAAGCAAAACATTATCCAAGACTGTTGAAGGCACAATTGCCCACGTAATTATTTATGTCAAGGACTGGATGAAGCCTCTCTGATATTACTCAGGATATGACTCGTTGCATTTCTTTACGAGGCCCGGCGCAGCGGCTCTGCTTCAGACTCAGAGTTATTAGACCACTTGACCCTCCCTCAGTTGTTTTCTTTATCCCTCTGTCTGCTAAAGAGTAATTAGTGCCTCTGTTCATTAATTACGCATGCGAGTCCAAGGGCCAGACGTCCCAGCGCTGCCCGGGCAGGTGACTGTGTCCGTCAACTGGATCCAATTTTGCCGACTCGCGCAACGTCCATGATTTGCTCAATCAAGACGTCACAGGCAATTTGTCTGGCGCGCCTCATCCCTCGGCCACCTCCGAGCACCGCGCGCAGCAAAGAAAATTAGAGTATCCGTCAGCCGTCCCTAAGGGTCCTGCCTTTGGGAGATGTAGCATCCTCCCCCTCTGCCGACAGACCTGGCGCCTGCCTCACTTGTCACTGTAATTAGTTCTGTTTTCTCTACCATTGTGCTCGGCTGCATGTAGCGGCCGGGGCTCATTCCGCGGTGTTTTATTAAAGTGGGTTGGGTTTAAAAGCCCTGACATGAAGAAAAAAAAACAAAAAAAGCCAGCATTCTCCTCCAGCATTGATTTCGCCTGCTCTCAACAGCTCATAATAAGTGGACGTAGTTCCTCGTCCGGCTCCCCATTCATTTGTGTCCCTCCGCAAAACAACAATTACGGGCCAGTGTTCCATTGATGGATCGGGATGGCTTTAATTAATCAGCTGGATAACGCAGCATGCGGCCTCAGTGTGAATGAAAGGGGTCATGAGGGGACTTGGCCCAACGTGGATGAGAGAGCAAATCTCCGAGATTGATCAACAGCGGTAGTGTTGTTTTTCTTTTGTTTTATTCTAACCCACCCACGCATGGAAGTACTTATCTGGTGTGCGCAGGATTTTAGGACATGGAACAGAACAAAACCCAGGGTAGAGTTTATGGATTAATCTGTTCTGCCTGTTTAGATCTCGCATGGAAGATTTACTTATTTTTGACCCAATTTCTTTTTTTTTGTGATTTGTTGGTGTGATACATTCTGGAAAAAAAGGATATTTTACTTCTGATGAACTTCCCTGCTGACTATATGGATCATTTGTTCTTCATGTATGACGGTTTGCAGTGTTATGCAGAAGTTTGCCACTTACCTCAAAAAACTTATTAGCTTCAGACTCATCATTATTCTCCTTCCCCTGCACTTGCCTCCTGTGGAGTACCGCAAGGCTCTTTTTCTGGCATCATATTTCATTCTCTGTGTTGTCTCTCTTCAAATTCAAAGTTGATCATTTCCACACAAGAAAAATCTGAATTCCACATACAAGCAATATCATTAGGTGGAGTGCACCCACTTCGTGTCGGGATCCTGTGCAGGTCAGTCAAGTTCTATGAAACTAGACCATGAAAACCATTTCTTTATAGACCTGGCGTTTTGAAGGGGCTCCAACCACATGATGGGATGATGGGAACCCCACACTAGACCACACACGGGGCGTTCCCCCGTGGGATCGCTGTTCGTGTTCCGCGTAAAAAATAAAAGTCAAGGCCGTCTTATTTTAATATACTTCCGTAACTTAAATAACATAACAAACACACTTATTTTAAGCCAAATAATGGAAATGAACCCTAACCCCAACAAACCCGAGTAGTTTTGTTACCTAAACATAACCGAGTAGTTTTGCTGCAGTTTTGTTTTGTCTCGTTCCAATATACACCATTAATCACACGTTTAAAACTGCGACAGCAATCCGTGAGAGAATATATTTCCCTCGAAATGCAATCGAGAGCGCAGTTTAATTGTCTTGGAATGTAGTTTTGTAGCAGGAAGGGTTGGTCTTTGAATGCTGTAGCATCTAAATTAAGGTGTCCAGACTCAACCACATGCTTTTGAGAAAATGGGAAAATCTTCATGAATTATGCAACCTCCAGGAGGTACAGCTGTAATCATCCCTGCTACTTTTAATGTTAAGTGCACATCACAAATAGGCTCCATGCTGTCTTGCCAACGCAAAGCGTACATTTTTAAAAGTTCAAGTGCTCTTTTCCTTTTTTTCAAAACTTGTGGTTTATATAAATGTATAATTATATATATATATCTATATATATATATAGATATAGATATACATATGTGTATATGTATGAATATACGTATGTGCATGTGTATACGTATATCGATATATGTATTTATGTGTATGTATGTGTGTGTATATGTGTGTGTATGTATGTATATGTGTATATTTGCTTTTTTTGCAGCCTTTCACTTTCCTGTGCTCATGAGCCACTTCAGTCCCAGCTCTCCGGTTGCCCTCGCTTTAGTCCGCTCCCCTCACACACACAGGTATCACATCCTCTGACTACAATAACAACAGTAATGAACTGACTGGCGAGTGGCAGCTGCGCTCTGACCGCTCCTCCGGCCCCCGAACAGATTCACAGCAGCCCATAATGGCTTTTACTCCCAGGGAACAGGCGTTACCGATACCACACACATGTTACGGGTTCATTTATAACCGAGGACAGCCTTTTAGTAATCAGATAGCGGTTCGATAAACGCTGAACTGCTGACTCCCTTGAGGAAGGCTTTTGAAGGGCGATTTACCACCTCAGTGCTGATGTGATGTCTATCCTCTGTTGGCTCTTTGTGTTTGTGTATGTGGGGGTGTTGGGGTTCTATGTCTCTCTGTCTTGTGTGTGTGTGTGTGTGTGTGTGTGTGTGTGTGTGTGTGTGTGTGTGTGTGTGTGTGTGTGTGTGTGTGTGTGTGTGTGTGCGGTCCTTTGAGAAGGGATAGACATTGTGTGACAGCAGAACAGACTGATAGGCCCAGCATCCCCTTTGGCTCCTCTGGAGGAAAAAAAAAAAACAGCAGCAGACAAGCAACTGATGATGCGGCCTGTCTCTCTGTGTGTCCAATGACAACACAATTTACACCTTTGAAAAGACAGAGCACCATATAATAGCATCTATGACATTTTCACATAGATACATATTTCTCTCCTCTTAACTGACAATGGATGCGACACAATAGCGAATAAACCTCTCAGCTTTTCGTGAAAGCTTTTCCATCCGCCGCCTCTAAACACTCGGCGTCTGGTCTGGGCCTTCAGTGGGAGTAATCCTCACGGAGCAAATGGCGCGTTTCCTCTCATGCAGCAACGGCGGGCACGTATCTTTTTTAGTAAGCACGGGACAATGAAAGGAAGAGAGGAAGTTAGCATGAGCAGCGATAGCTACCACTCCGATATGGAATACCTTGTTTTGGAGGCATGCTCTTGCAAATCTTGCTCAAGAAACACAACCACGGCGTGCAATTTATTCATAAACATGAACTCATTATGCAAACCTCACATATCCACATTATTCCTGCCGTGCTCGAGTGAAAAAAAGAGCAATTTTAACTCTGTGCAGAGCACACTACTTGTGGTAAAAACAAATGTTTTAAAAAAGGAGCTTCTTCCTACTTTCCGATCCCTTGCTTTCTCTCTGTAGTCTCATATGACTAAATACGTGTGTGTTTTTGTGGCAGCTTCAGTTTCTGCGAGGTTTTGCTCTTTTAAACTAAGTACAGGGCAGAGGCAGGCAGGCAGGCAGGCAAGGAGAGGAGAGGAGAGGAGAGGAGGGAAGAGGAGAGGAGGGGAGGGAAGAGGAGAGGAGGGAAGAGGAGAGGAGAGGAGGGAAGAGAAGAGGAGAGAAGGGAAGAGGAGAGGAGAGAAGAGGAGTAGAGAGGAGAGGAGGGAAGAGGAGAGGAGGGGAGGGAAGAAGAGAGGAGGGAAGAGGAGAGGAGGGAAGAGGAGTAGAGAGGAGAGGAGGGAAGAGGAGAGAAGAGAAGAGGAGAGGAGAGGAGGATACATGTCGTATTTTTTCTTTTCCTCCTCTGCTCCATTCTCTGAAGATTATGGACACATGATGACAGCAGCACAACATAATGCAGAAAATAGAAAAAGTAGCTTAGCGCTCGTTGCAGGCTCGACAGCAGGGAAACTCTACGACACGTGTGCTCAGCGACATGAACAATACGGCGGACATGCATACCTTCTGCATTAGTTCCTGACACAATAAGACTAAATCTGCAAATGCTGTGGGGACAAAAGCCAAAAACACAATGTACTATGCTATATTTCACTTTTATGAAAGTAAATGTATCTTGGGGGCTGCTATAATAAGCTGAAATGTGGTTGTAAGGATGAGTTCTACATGTTACCGGTGACAGTTTGACAGGATTAGTTGTACGTGGGTGCTTTGTCTCTCGGGGGAGGAGGGAGGAAAAAGCAAAAGCAAGAAACATACTAGTTCCGAGTTCACTTGTTGTTGCTAAAGAAGGAGAACATCCACAAATATAACAGCGGTTGATTTGACTCGAAGATGAGTTGCTTTATCGTGGCGCTACGTGCTGTTATGTTGACAGCGGTGGAAGAACAATTCACTTAGTGACAATACGCACACAATTTAAAAGTACATTCACTCTCAGCCTCGGGCTAAGGGAGCTGTTAGTCCGGGGCTGATAGCGCTTTCACACTTGCATGAATCCACATTTTAAAGGTGGCTAACCGGACTTCAGCTCAGGCTTGCTGGCCTGGAGCAGGGTGAGCAGTGTCCAGGGTTATACCCTAAAAAGGCAGAAAAACAAGAAGGGAAAAAAGAGGGGTGTGGGGGGGGGTGGCTGTGGCTCAGTGGGTAGAATGGGTCGTCCTTGAATCACAAGGCTGGGGGTTTGATCCCCAGCTCCTCTACTGTCCGTGTGGTGAAGCGTCCGAGAGCAAACCCCTAAAGTTGCTCCGAAGGCGCTTCTCCCACTGCTCCTCAACTCCTACTTAGGAGGGGGTCGGATGCATGGCTCATGTATGTGACGATGGAAATACGTTTAAAAGTAAACAGGTGGAATAGCCTTGGGCTTAAGCATGGGTTAATAATGTGTGTGGGGGGGAAAGGGGTCAGCTCTTGGCCCACAGTTGGGGAGAGCCCCGGGCTAAGAATATGTGCTTTGAAAAGTCCTAAGGGGCACTCCATCAATTTTACACATGAAAGTTAGTTTACTCAGTTAGAACTACGCAGCTGGTGAAAACAGTTGGATAATGTCTGCTGTGGCTCGGGTGGAGGAGCTTTTTGAAGGTGTGATTAATAAATAAATGAAAACAAATAGTTGCATTATGGGAATCCAGTAATACAGATGCATTATTTTTTTTGCACAAAGTCTGGATATCTTGGCCTCTGCTGCTTCCATTGTTTCCAACCTGTTGTTGATCTGTCTCTTGTGAGGCAGATTACTTTATGAAAGTGCAATACTAAATTGCTGGAACACCCCCTTTTAATCTGCAAATTCCTTATAGCCATTGAATCAATGTAGTAATGTAAAACAAAAAATCCCTCAGTAAAGCAGCACATGATTAAAAACACTCCAGTAAAGTACTGTTCCCCGGTGTGTGAGAGGAATCTTCTTCCTTCCACAGTTGTCTTCAGCTGTGCTCTTTGTGGTAATCTGCTGCAGGAGCACCGACAATAGCTTCAAAACACCTTCTGTTTACCCGACACTTGTGTCACGTACGTGAGTGAGAGCTCACGCAGCCGTCGACCCCCGAGCTGACGGACAGGTGCAGCATGCCGAACCCAAAGGAACACCTGCGTGGCCGCGTACCTGCCTGCTCCGGCAGAGCTGCTCCGGCCGCTTGCTGCATCTGAGCGATGGGCTGCGGGAGCGGTAAGGTGCTGCCCGAGGCACCCGAGAAGGGCTACGTCAGTGTGGTGCACTCGCTTGTGGCCTTTGGTAAAGCGCGTGATGATGATGATGATGATGATGAGCCGAAGAAGTGCGCGGAGAAGCAGGGAGGTTCGTGGTTCTCCACCAGCGTTAAGAATCTTCCACCAGCATCGAACAGCCAACGGCAGATTCAGGACAAAGTTGCAAAGTATAAGGACAAGTTTGATCCCCGTGTGACGGCAAGGTAAGGAGGGAAGGAAAGTTGACTTGGGGGGAAAAAAACATTTAAAAATGGCACCCAAAGTAAGCCACGTTCTTGAATCTAGTCATAAAGTTTTAGCTTACTTTTGTAAAGTTAAACTGTCAGTAAATAATATTTTGTCAATGTAACAAACAATGAACTGCTAACCTGCTTTTTTTTCAAGTAACTCACATTGTGAAGAAAAAAACCTGAAATAGTGAACAACTGAAGCTGCACTGTGAACGAGTAATATTCTTTCTACCCTGTGAGCAGACGGGTTTTTAATATTTATTCAAAAATAGATCTCTGGCAGCGCGATACACCAGGTGAAGTGACTCATTAAGAGCACTCACAGTGCTCATGGAAGACTTTAATGTCACCAGCTTCCTCATTCACTGAGCCTGCCACTGCCAACCTTTCCGCGCTAGGATTTATTAGCACGGAAAGTAGACATTTATTTGAGAGGCCCGGGCCTTGTAATACCTGAACACGGGCTTTCTGTTCTTGTCAGATTGCAGCGCAGAAACAATTAAAGCAAGGAAACAGATGGCTTTGAGGAAAGTGCATGTCTCTGTCTGCAACTGATTAGTCGCAGCTTACATATCGCCTTGTTGCTGATCTGAATCACAGCATGTGTACGTGCATTGGGGATTTTTGCCAGGTTCGACTACGCCATGCAGATATCTTCCCATCGGGAGACGTTGTCTGCTTCTGCGACAGCGTTTCCTGTGATGGCGACGCCGTAATGACTCGTCTCTCCCTTCCTGCCCCCCCCCCCCCGCCAGATACGACATCAGGGCCTTGATCGGTCGGGGGAGCTTCAGCCGCGTCGTGCGCGTGGAGCACAGGGCCACGCGCCAGCCCTTCGCCATCAAGATGATGGAGGTGGGGGCCCCGGGGGGCCGCGAGGTGTGCGCCTCGGAGCTGGCGGTGCTGCGCCGCGTGAGCCACTCGCATGTGATCCAGCTGATTGAGGTGTTTCAGTTCCCGCGGCGGGTTTACGTGGTGCTGGAGCTGGCCACGGGCGGGGAGCTGTTGGACCGCGTGGTCAGCAGGGGCCACTTCACGGAGCGGGACGCAGCCCAGGCCCTCCGGATGGTGCTGGCTGGGCTGGGACACCTGCACAACCTGGGTATCGCCCACAGAGACCTGAAGCCCGAGAACCTTCTGTACTACCACCCCGGGGCCGACTCCAGGCTGCTCGTGACCGACTTCGGACTCGCCACTTTCGGCGGCGCGGGGTCGCAGCTCTCAGGCCCCGACGGAAGCATCGGAGGAGAAAGCAATGGAGCCGACAAGACTTGGTACCTCAGAACCACCTGTGGAACTCCTGAGTACATGGCCCCTGAGGTGTTGCTGAGGAAACCCTATTCCTGTGCAGTGGACATGTGGGCCCTGGGGGTCATCGCCTACGTTGTGCTGAGTGGGTCCATGCCCTTTGAGGACGACAGTCGCACGCGGCTCTACAGATCCATTGTAAGAGGCAAATACAGCTTCCGTGGAGATGTAAGTTTAAACAGCTGTTCATTGCACATTGGAGTTCAGTACAGTAAGTAATTATTCATTGGTGGAAAAAAGTGAGGCAAAATAATCTTCTCATCACTAGCTCAGTAACCATTGGAAACGCATCCTGCTCCCCAGGATTCATATCTAATACCAATATTATTTTCTGTCTCGCTACAGTTAGGGGACGCTATGAGTGTGGAGGTAGTGATGGATGGTGGTGTAACACATGTATCGACATGTAGCAGATCCAGCTAGTGCTACAACTCAATGGACAGAACCAAAGAACCAAACTTTAATTTCATATACAATAGTAGTAAAAAAAATAGTTGTTTTATTTTATCGAAAGAGACATTTTTGAAACGCATTTTAATGTTCCGTATCTTCCCCAATAGCATGTAGCATGTCCTTGATAGCGTGTTGTTATGTTGGAGAGCTGTGCTTTCACAGAGTGGAAAAAAGTAGCCAATACTGTACTAGATACTCTCATAGAAAAGGTGGACGCTGTCACTCTCATAGTTTACAGATTCCTTCACAGACGTGACCTCTGCTTCTAGTGATGCAATTTTAACATTGTTTTGACAGTCTTGCAACAAATCCCCCCGGCTGTGCTGCCAGGCAGTCAGAATTGAGACTTGTGCTTTTTGTGATGTGGATACTACACAGAAACTCAGGAACACAGGTTTCCTAGAAAAGCCAAGCTCTTTGGCCAGTTGTAATAATTTAGCTGACTGAGGGTTAACCCAATGATCAAGGCTGGTTCTGATCCAGTCTTTCTCGATCTAAAAAACTGTTTTAAAGCTACTACAAGAAATGTTCATTTTGTGTCGATTGTGGCGGTCCCTGTGGACAAAAGGGGTAGTGTTTCTGAGTACCAGAGTTCCCTTTTCAGAAAAGCTCTCATTTAACTGCAGCAGGGTATGACAATGTCCCCTACTCAGTCCTGGTTCTGGTTTTCCCGGGACTCCCTTACCTCCAGCAGGTCCAGGAATGTGGCCCGGTGACGGGCATTAAGAATAATTATATTGAATTGCCATTGTTCTCGCTGATGGTCTCGTTTGCTTACTTACTTTGCTTACTAAATCAGCATCAGTATTACATTGAGACTGCAGGTAAATGTTCCATGTAGGAACTCAAAATCATAAATCATCCATCTGCCATTTCTATTTTGACATTTAGCCTTTTCCAAACAACACAATCTGTTTTTGTTTTTTTTTGTGCACAATGTGCACGCTTCAGAATTATCCAACCCTAGCAACACATCCATTCACATATGGCTGGTACATCTACTTGCAGCACACGAATGATTCACACCTTAATCACTGTGCTATTAGAACTACCAGAAATAGTCTTCCATCCTTGCCTGGTATAAAAGGAACATTTTATAGCAGACCGGGTCGTATTCATCTCTTTCCTCTGCAGTCTTGTAAAGCACAAGAATGTATATGCCAAAGTTTGTTGGGGTGTCTCGGGTTTCGGCTTGGATTTGCTCTTTAAGGTTGCTCTTCATTGTGGGGAAAGAGGCGACCCTGCATGTTTTGTTGTTCCCCTCGCCTCTTGTCGAGCTCAGTAGTGAGTTTGAGCTCGTTCTTTCACGCTGATTACACCCAAGGCTGGATTATTCACTGGGCTTTAAGCCGGGCCCGATTCTCAGGGATGCAGTCTGACATTTTAGTCTGGCATACAAGAGGCTCCCTTACATAGGCCCTGGACTATTATCCCTGTGTTTACCGCTGCACTGACCACCAACTGAACAATGGTGCAAAATCCTTCTGGAGTTTATGCGAGGGCTTATTTCACGTTTTTCATGGTGGCTTTCGACACAGCTCACATGTGGGCCACAGTAGCGGAGGAACATTGGGAAGAAAGCTGAAAACCACATTTTATAAGCACAGCGTCCCACGTCCCTCTGAGTTGCAGTAAAGATATCAAATTCTGAATTCACATGATAACAACATGAAGACATCTGACATGGCTGAGTGGCAGTCCAGGGCTTCATGGAACGGCCATCAATCACATTTCCTCGTCAACGAGACACTTACTCTCCGTCATGTGCACGTATTCACCCTCTCTGACAGACTGACAACATGGTCTCTCTCTCACACACACACACACACACACACACACACACACACACACACACTGGGATAATAATGTAGAGATGTGTTATGAAGGTTCACAAGTATCCACAAAATGTGGACCTCTGTCACCAGAAGGGTGCTTCTCCTTGGGACGAGAACAGTTTCAACAGCCCGAGCAATTCCCATCACATATTAAACTTGACTTGAAGAGTCTCATTTGAAATGAGCTGTCCACCCGACACGGCGACGCAGAGACCCGGGCGATGCCTTTTCGCGGGAGTAACGGAGTAATGTCTTTTCAACCCGACAAAGGCTCTGTTCCATTCACGTGTCCCAGTAAGCCGTGACAGTGCGACGGTGACCCCCGCATGCACAACACCAGGACCCTGAAAACCCGAGGCAGTCGAATGGAATTCAGCCATCGTTCATTTGATTACTCACATCGGGGCCTTTTCCCTAAATGTGACGTGTCAAAATGGCGTCCTGGAAAATAGGCCCAGGCACCAGAATACAATTGATGATGATCACATGAGAAATTGTAGTTGGAGTGCTCAGAGAGGCTTTAAAATTAGAATGAAATGAATACTGAAGTGGGTCAGGAGGACGTGGGCTGCGGGGGGGGGAGGGCAAAGCCGGTAGGTAATGCATAAGGTGAGAGGCAGGGTGCACCCTGAGGCAATCACACAGACACATTCACAGTATAAAGTAGAATAAATTCACCTAAGCTCTGTTCCAAGACATTGGAAGACATCTGGATGACTTAAGGAAATCACAAATCTGGTAGCTGGAACATAAACTGATGTTTTATTCAGCAAAGTGGATCCGATAACTAAGTAAACGAGCTTCTTGGAACAGACCTGTGTCGATTTTTGCCTCCAAACTCTCGAGATCTGACGCGGCCAATCACAACCACGTATGTGATATGTGATTTGGGAGGATTTTTTGATCAAAATCAAAAAAAAAAAAACGATTGCTGCAGCTGATGTGGCGCTTTCTGTTGAATCCGCTTCGCTCCGACGATTGAAGTGAAAAAAAAACACCTTTTTTATCTTCAAATTTGGGAATGGCGAAGACGGCCACACTCATTGACAGACGTTGATTGATGCAACGCCATCGCAGCTCATCTCTGCACGCGGCGGCCCGTTTACATTTTCAGCTCGGCGATACGTTGCATGTTTCTTTTCTGGAATTGGTTGTAGGTCTTTGCCTCCAGAGGCGTTTCGTTCTACGCCCACTGATGACGCCCCTTTGAATTTAAAAGTGAACTGGGGGGGAGGGGGGGGGTTACTGATTTGCATTTTGGTCTTCCGAGCTGTTGTCTTTTTGGATTGTGGAAAGAAACTGAAGAGAATATGCAAACTTGCAGAAAGGCCCGACTCAAACCCAGGAGTTTTTATGACCTAAGAGAACCGCTTCACAACAAGGATACACACATGATAACAGCTTTGGTAAATGGAATATAAAAGGGGAAACCATTTGGGAAGGTAAGATGCAAATTAAAACCTAAATAATGCAAAAAAAACAACTGCAAAGCTGCTTTGTTAAATTGACCTATGAATCTACTGTTTTGAATACCCATTAAATTAATTCTCGGTATTAACATTACTGAGTTATTCATTTTAAATATGCACGTGTCACTCTAACCAGGTGAAATACCAGTGCGAGGTTGCACAGTTTTATACTGTGACAACAGCAGACAGCCGAGTATTGTCGTCAGAAGATCGCACATTAATATTCAACAAAGCAGTGTGATGAGAAAGGAAAATCTTCAGGTATCAATTTATCCAGATGGACATATAAAAGATTTTGAAAGTAACAGTTCGTCTCGACTATGCAAATGAATACCCGAGGGCTGCAATTACAAACATTCTTCGGAAAGTATCGGTAACCTTGTGTGTTTGTTGAAGCAGAATAGGGAGAGGCAGTAACTGTGTGTGTGTGTGTGTGTGTGTGTGTGTGTGTGTGTGTGTGTGTGTGTGTGTGTGCGTGTGGGTGGGCCGGGGGGGTTTCAGCAGAGAGATGGAGGTGAGACTCACTAAGAAATGCAAATAGCCCCCAGCACCTGCCCACGAACCCGGTCCCTCTGTCTCCCAGGCTTCCCCCCACCACCCTCCCCCCACCCCCACCCACCCACAACCACCCCCTTCGCTGCACTATAGCAAACACACTCGCATACATTTTTCCCCCGCTGGTGCAACAGCCTCTGGCCTGAAGACCTGTAGTGCAGAGTCACACTGATGTGTTTACTCAACAGCGGGAGGGGGCGGGGGCGGGGGGGGCCGGGGAGCCGGGGATGGATGGCAGGATGGAGGAGATTGCTGGGAAGAGAAAGGAGAGAGGACAGAGGAAGAGCGGGTGTAGCCTCGGGGGCTTTTCACACCTTATCACTCAATCCGTTCGCTCGCACGCGGGACGGGAGCGCTTCCCCCCTCGCACAGAATCAGGGCAGCCACAGCTGATGCGTGTGAGTGTGCAAGTGGATTCCTCTGTGTGTGTGTGTGTGTGTGTGTGTGTGTGTGTGTGTGTGTGTGTGTGTGGAGGACAAACCTTTAGTATGTGTAGCACAAACCCGTGCATTAGTTCAGGCCAGACAGCAGCCTGGTAACCTCCTCTGCATTCTGCGGCTGTGCTATTGAAGACGCAGACTTTCCGGGGACGGGTGGGAGGGGGACGGGAGGTTTGGGGGGGGGGGGGGGGGCCCAGCCCAAACATCTGCATCTCTCAGGCAGCAAGGTGCACCCTGGGTAACGGTTAGCCCAGTCTGCCCCCTAGTGAGCACCGCGTGAACATAATCCAGCCTCGGTGTATTGCACATGGCAGCATCTTCTCCTGCGTCCGGGGTTTCAATGATTTGATTACTGTGGTTCAGCAGCGACTTTCACCTGCATGAGCAGCAGGAGGGGGTGTGTGGGGTGTGTGGGGTATGGCGGGGGGGGGTGGGGGGGGGGGGGCACCTTTTCTCCCCCCGATTCAGACTCGTGATTATGATGAGGCGCGTTTAAACTCAGGCTTTTGTTTCTTCGGGGAAGCGCTGGCAGGTCGAGTCGGAGTCGGACCGGATTGGGGAGCGGAGGCTCTCGCGTGGAGCGGTTCATTACTCAAAAGTGCATTATGCCCGTGATCACATTAGCACAATCCAACCTTCTGGCGTTTTCTTCATTTGCTGCAATTACGGCTCTGTCAGGTAGAGATGTAGCGCGCCCCCTAACGCAGTCAGCCTCTCATTCAATCTAACAAGATGTTGCCAAGCAAGCCCTGTAGGTTTCTCCACTGCTTATGCCATATCTGAGCTCCACTTGTCCCCCCGTCCCCCCGTCCCTCTCCCTCCTCCAGCTAGCTCCCTGCTCAACAGTGATGTATAACTCGCCCCTCTCCTCCAAACACAATAAAGCCTTTGTGTATTTTGACGTGAAAAATGTTCCAAATAAGGGAGAGAGATAAACTTCCTGCAGCTTGCTTCGCTCCAGGAAAACAGCACAGTTATGTCTCTCCTCCGTACCACGTTGATAGCAGTGTTTGTGTTTGTTGGGGGGGAGGGGGAGGGGGGCAGGCAAACTTTAGCTCCCTCCTTTAAAGATTTTTTCCATTCCCAAATAGTAATGGCTTCCCCATCTCCTCCACGTAGCCAGCGCGCGCACTAAGATCACACGTACACCCCGACATTCCAGGTCAAGAACAAAAAGGCACCGGCCAGCCACGGCTGGACATCAAGCGTGTATTTCATGGCGGAGTAATAAGCAGCACCAAATCACCAACAGCCCTCGCTGAGGGGGGGTGGGGGGTGGGGGGGGGGGTGGGGAGTCAGGCTTGTTAGTCGTGGGAGCTCAATCAAACACTCTCTCTCCTTCCCAGGGAGCCGAGTGTCACTCTGCCTGCCTCTCAGGTGTGAAATAAGAACACACCGAGAAGAAAGTTTGGAGTGAGGAGCCTTTTTCTTTTTTTTTTTTTTTTCACGACTCGTTTGGCGAGGCGGCGCCGCACGCACTCCTCTCCAGTCGGTGCACTGTGAGAATAGGCGACTCCCTGCTTCTTTGAAATTCCTCTCACCGGCAACAGTCTCGCGATTGTCAATTTCATGCTTGATTAATTGTCATTACTCGGCGAGAGACAAAAAAAAAAAAAGAGGGGAGGAAAAAAAAAGGGTTGGAGAGAAATGCATTTCGGGATTAAAATGGAGAGCGAGACCTCCCTAAAGAGTGAGATTTAGTCGGTGCGAGGTTGAGCGTGGAATGAGAGGCTTTTGCAGAACACACACGCATTGCACTGTATTTAGCTTTTATTCTCCTCAGCCAGACACCAGTGGAGGATATTGTAGCTAATTGGTTGGAGACCGTGGAAATATCTGTGCATCTCAAAGACGAGCGATAGCAGTGATTAAGAGAGCAGTCTCTGAATTATGCTAATCATTACCTGACTTCATTCAAACGATGGCAAATAAAACGCATGCAGAGAAAGAGCGTTTTGACGCTAATAAAGGCCACCGTGTTCTCCAATGCCAGGGCCATCTTTTTAATCTGATCATGATCAATCCAAATGCCTGTAATATTTCATTTAAAAACAGGACGGATGCCCCGAAGGTCATCAACTTCCCGAGGCAGGGCCTCCACAACGTTGCCTTCATCACAAAGAACCAAAGCCGTAACGAATGACTTAATGATTCTGAATTCGGATAATGATTCTGATGCCTTCCCTCCCACTGTAAAAAAAGAAGAAAAAAAAAAAGATGGCATGGCGGATTTCAAAGCATTCTCCACTGTCAGCCTGGGTCACGACGAGCGGAATGATTTGCTATTTGAATTAACAAAGAGCAGAAGATCCCGCCGAGGCTCATCTGGAGGGCCTTTATTGAGAAGCTAATGCAGGCGTAGAATAAACACGCGGCCAAATCCCACACACACGGCGGGGCTGCCATACGTCCCGGGCTTCGTATTCTTTTCTGCCTAAGACTGCTGCTTCCCTTCTGCCCAGTGACATTTAGCTTTCCTTTGAGTTTAGTTCTGCTTGTTAGGCCCGCAGAGCACAGGGATCATAGTTTTATTTCTTTATTAGAATGAAATCTTTCATCCCCGCCATGAGGAGGCTTTGAACCTGTGAAGGCGCCTCGTCTAGATACTAGGGCGGCGCTTTCAGAGCGCTGCAGGTTCCCTTTGTGTGTTTGTGTGTGTGTGTGTGTGTGTGTGTGTGTGTGTGTGTGGTTCTATACTCACGCTGACGACAATCACCACTCCGCTCCCTTTTCTTCTACTCCCCAGCCTTGGCCCTCGGTGTCCTACCTGGCGAAGGACTTCGTGCAGCGCCTGCTGCCGCTGGACCCGGCCGCGCGCCTAACCGCCGACCAAGCCAGCCGTCACCCCTGGGTGGTCACCGCGGCCGCCGGCTCCTCCATGAGGAACCTCCACCGATCGATTTCGCAGAACCTCAGGCAGCGGACGTCGCGCAGCTCCTCCCGGTGCCAGAGCGGCGGCGGTGGCGGTGGCGGTGGCGGCGGCGGTGGCGGCGGCGGCGGCGGCGCGAGCTCCGGCGGAGGCCAACCTGGCCCGGGCCCAGGAGGGCTGATGTCGCTGGAGGGGAACCAAGAGCAGCAGCAGGGCCAGGCATCTGGAGCGAGAGCCGCGCAAACATCCGGCCGCAGGGTTCCAGGAGCGTCATCGCCGCCCAACTGAAGCGCCACGTTCGCGAGAAGGCTAATGGGGGGAACCAGCTGCCCCGGCTCACTGTGTGTTGCATTCACAAACATCAGGAACTGGGAGGCATGGGACAGGCGTTGTGACAAAAAAGAAAGAAGACAAAAAAAAGTTTCCTCTCTTCTCTGGACTTCAGTCCGTCTTCTCTGCCAGACTAATAGGTTCCCCTGAAGGGCTGAGTTCCATCCTCCATTAGTTTTGCCGTGGTCGGGTTAAGCTGTTACCGAATATCCTTCAGTTTTGAGGTCCAGCTTTATATTGAGACAGAGCTATCCTCCTCCACAAGGTCTCTAGCCCCTGGTTATTCACGCAGCTCAGACTAATGGATCCAAGGTCTCATGGAGATCATTATGAGTCACCACATTACCTGCCTGGGAGGAGGTTCATTCCAAAAAAATGAGAAATGATTTGAGAAATGGGAGCTAATCTTAACGAGGGTGATGTAAAAGTAGAAAACTTGCTTCGTCGGTGACGATCTTCTTCCTTTAAAAAAAAAAAAAAAAGTAGTTTGAGCTCCCCTCAACCACACAGCAGCAAGATGTCTCTTTTTTTCACATTTTTGAGGCGGAAAGAAGCAAAAAACGCTGTAGTCTTTTCTTTTGTTTCCCCTCCTCCTACACAGCAGCACCCACAGCCCTGTGCAACCACTGAAAGCACAATCCAGATATTTGGTGACAAGCCTCTGTCAAGTTAAAATGAGACTCTGGGTTTAAAGAGCTCCCTCCACCGAAAAAAAACAAAACATTATGCGAGCTGTAAACAACAGCAATCTCAAAATAACCCTTTTTTTTGTGGGTTTTTTTCCGGTGAGAAGTTTTAAATTAAAATGGCAATATTAGTATGCGACAGGAGTGCACTAAACTGCGAGTAGGATGCAAAACATAATTACCAATGAGGTTCAGTCATGTTTAGCAGCATCACACATCATGTATTGTGGATTTGTTCCCGTTTTATGTTTTAATTATTCACGATTAATGCTTTTGGTTGCAGATGATGAGTCCTGAAATGAATTACATACAAGGATGTACAATAGCTGGATGCTACACCGATTTCAACAGAATGACGAGCAGAAAAACAATGTAAACACGGGAAAAGAAGATCTGCCTTGTAGGACCAGCTTTAACGTATGGTGTCCTTTTTTTGGAGGTCACAGTTCTCCAACAATCAATCAAGTCCAAGATTGGAAATTATATTTTTCTGCTTCAAGTGCATATGTATTTTTTTTAAATGATTAAACAGCTCTTGCCATAATATTAGTCAGTTAATATAGCATGAAAGCTCATGCTTGACCTTGGAAACAATGTTTTTACAAAAAATAACATCACCAACGATTTCAACCACTTTGCACAGTCTTCATCAGTGAGACTGCAACATCTTTAAAAACGTGACCTTTAGTAAACAGTAAATGATGTCTAATTCAAAGCCCCCCCCCCCCCCTCAACCTCCCAGAGCATTTCTCAGAGCAGTTCTCATAGTTTGATCAAATAAAATATTTTAACTCAAGGTCCACTGACTTGCTTTTCCTGTAGCTTGAGCCACTGGTGGTCTTTCTCTACCTCCTACGACATCATCACACTATATCGTTGCATAGTCAAGTGGATGCCTTTGTTTGTTTGTCCATACAAAGGCTCCCTAACTGACTCTCTACTGGCCTTGTTGCCAATAGATTACATTTCACGTCCGCTGCACGAACTGCCATGATACTCGGCTCGGGTCGAAAGCCCCAGAAGAATCCAGTAAGAGGACATTGAGGTTTTTTCTTTTGTTTTGCTTTGTTGAGTTTTTGTCAAACTGGTTTAGTAATTAGTGTTTGTTTGCTGCTGCTGCTGCTATTCCCACTTTGTTTGGTTACCACTAGGAAGAAACACTTACCTCGCTCTCATTCTCACAGATACAACAAGGCTCTATTTAGTGCCTTACTAAATTGCGAGTACGGATGCTCTCGTTTTTGGAAGAGGCTGATGCATTATTTCTCTTGCGAAGGTAATCGGAGAGTTGTTAATGCCTCTCAATGGCTGCCCATACTCGGTGACCTGAGATCAATGTCCATTTGGGGAGGGGATGAGCACTGCCGGTGTATTTTGGAAGCAACATGTCAGCAAGTAGAAACACAGAGGGCACCGAGCTGAAGGTAGGATTTTAGTGGGCAGCGAGGAAATCTCCTTAAATTGCCGCAGCAAACGGCGCGTGGTGAGCTTCCTTTGTGGTCTGACGAGCCTCGTGTGGCTGTGAGGAAACATAATATTTTCCATCGAAATCTTTGAACTGCATTGTGCAACTGACTCCATATCTGGCCTTATCGAACGCCGTTTGACTGCAGGGTCGAGAAAGAGGTGATTTGTTATGCATTTTTTATTTTAAACTCTGCCTGCAAACAAAATTCCACTCACATACTGATAAAGAAATTGGAATTGAATTAAACCCAAATAGCAGTGAGCAATAATGGAAAGTGGTCTTTTTTTCTTTTCTTTTTTTCCCCCCTCACTGTTATCGCTCCATTCTCTGAGCCATTATCTTTCACAACGGCGATAACAAACCAACTGTCGCTCCGACGTATTGTCCATCTCATTTCTGCACACACTGACTAATTCCATTGTCTTGCGCTGTTACAGTGGGTTTAGAGTGGGCAGGGAAAGCAGCTTGATCTCAAAGTATTTCGCTGCATATTTACTTCCAGTCCTTTATGGTGCGCTGCAGATAATCCTCCTGCCGTGTGATCATTGGGCAGTTTATGTACACATAGCCCTGACTCCTCTGTGGGACAGAACTGCAATCCCACCAGATGGATGCAAACAAAACCCTGCCATTATCTGTGGATCAGCTTTCATATTAATTAACTTTGTGGTGGATCGGACCAAAGAGGTGAAAAGGGTCTGCTCTTTGCTAGAAGGGGAAACTCCCAAGTTTCTACATAGGCGTGGTGGATTTTGGGGAAAATCAAAGAAACGCGTTTTCAAAACTAATTTAGCTCGTGTGCAGTTGGGTCGATATCTTTCCGCTTGGGGTTTAGTCTCATGCAGTGGTCAGCAAGGCCGGACAATTGAGAAAGCATAGCGTAGCAGAGATTAGCGGATATCGTTTGCTCTCTTCACACCAGCCCTGTGCTACACCGGGACAAGTATGACGGAAAGTGTCTTTTTTCTCTCTTTTCTCCGGCTTCGCTCAGCAGAAAAGCAAGGACTTATTTGCTTTATCTTTGGCCTTAGTTGAAGAGATCATTTGCTGCTCAGGACCCTGAAACATAAGCTGGCAGATCCACTAGTGGCTGCTATAAAAAAAAAAAGACGAGGATAACAGAGGGAGGGAGTGGTGGTGGAGTCCCCCCCCTGGCTCATGTCCTGTAGCGGTGTCCATTCTAATCCAATTCACAATGCGCCTTATCTATAAATCATTAGAGGAGCTAATTTGTGCATAAAGGAAATTTCCTGACTATTTTTCACTGCCTAATCCACGTCAACTTACTTCATCTCAAGAAGGTAAACCAGCCATTTCAAAGAGATACTGTATATGTTTGAAAAACCACAACACGCATAATAATAATACATGTTTTACTACTTAAATAAATGCATTTCGGCGGTGTCTCATTCTTTTCGTTTTCCTTTCATCGGTTAAACAAACAGAATGGACGCCAGCTTTTTATGTTGCATTCAGTGTTATAAGTAGAGGCTACACTTACCAGAACAATATGAACATTCAGGCTCTCTCATGCGACTCAAACGTGTAAGATTATGGAAGAAATTCTGTGACTGTATTGGTCATATAGCGGAACCACCTGCCCCCCTCCACCTGCCCCCCCCGCCTCCAGGAGGAAAGACATCCCGTCTTCCCTTCATGTTTGTGCCCACACAGTTGATTCGTTCAATGTAAGTGCCGCTTATTACTATTGTGTAAACCAAGCACCCAGCAGATCAAATATTAGGGTGGTTTTGTGAGCTGCTCGGCGAAGAGATAATTTTCCTTAAACAGCAATTACAACTGCACTCCACCTAATGATTTGAGAGGAAAGAACGGTTCACATTTTCAGTCAGCAAATTGCTTTTCTTTTTTTTTTTTCTTTTTTCTCCAGATGAGCCCGCTATTTGCCGCTGTCCTGTTATTGCGCTGCAGACACATCGCCACAGGAACACTAGGTGGGTCAATACTTTTCTCATTGAGGATGCAATAAAAGTAAACCGGCTCATTATTCTTCCTACTCAGAAATTCTCATTTAGATTGTAGCCTGAATCCCACCAGTTGTTTGCTGCTTAAAATTTCCACTCGTCACGTCCTCGGGGGAGAGCGGCTCTGTTTTGAATGCGGCGTAGATTCAGACGTGAGGGGGGACAGCAGGTGGACCCGTGTTCACTCATCTGAGGCATTTCAGCAGAGTGCCACGTTGAGCGAATGAAACAGGTTGGACCCAAATTAGAAGTAAAAGGCATAGTTTGACATTTTTGGAGGGGGAAATATGCTTTCCCCGTATTTGCTTCTGTGTCGACATTTAAATGAGGAGATCACGCTCGTGTTTATCTGGTGAATCTGCAGCTGCAGTCAGCAGCTGGTTAGTTTAGCACAGCTTTACCAGAAACGGTGGGAAGAGCTACGCTGGCTCTGTCAAAAGGTAACAGGGCTGCAATCACCTCTAAATCTCACTTACACATATATCTAATTTGTTGAATCCGTAAAAAAGGAAAAAAAAGTGTGTGAAAAAAATGTGTGAGAATATGTATAATTGAGTTGGGAGCAGTAACTTCCTGAAGTCTTCTCACCTTCCCAGTCAGCAGAAACGTTTTTGTAATAAAGGAACAGCGTCACGCAACAACCAAACGTAGCAATTTAACGTAATAACGTAACTAGCATACATAAATGACAGTCGGCCTTAATTAACGGACTTCCTGACGTAACGTTGCGTAACGAGCTTCACAACATTACGTAACAACCACATTTACTTTTGGTTTTACACACGACACAAACAGTGGTCTTCTGGGTGAAAGTCCTTTGTTTGACCCTTCCACCACTCTTTGTGGACTTCCTTGTTGTTTGTACTTGATATTATACCCCGTAACTATCAATAATGGCTCCACATTCTACGTCACTTGCTCTTTGCAAATGCAACAAAGTCCACATAAAATGTTTTTTTTTTTGTTTTTTTTTAAACGTCCACATTAAACGTATATCCCTTGTTTGCAGAAACATAACATGCCATTATTTTTTCCCTGTTACTGGGCTGCTCAAACCTCAGCATGAAGACAAGACTCGAGGAAGTCACTGCTCCCGGCCAAGAATTAGTCTGGCACATAATTCATTTGGGCAAGACACTGAATCTACACCTACTTACTTATCCCAAGTCTGAGTAGAAATATGAATAAACATAAATGCATGAGATAAAGATCGGTTTCCACTGCTTGTGAATCAGGTTCTATTGATGTGTATCTGTCCAACGTGGCTGGTTGGCCTCCAGACTGCCAGCAGTAAAATTTAGATCACAGTCTGCCTTCAAATGGCATTTTTAAGGTTATATTTTCGTTATGGAAACGTGTGTACAAGAGAAACGTGGGAAATTGTGAGGACATTGTTGCTAGGTAGCTGACAACCAAAATGGACATTGATGACTGAGAGTTGTGTTTTTTCTGCAATTCAATCGAACTGTTGAGGAACAAGAAATGAGTGGAAAAAAAACATCTAAACTAAAGCGACTTCCCGTTGCTCCCCAAGTGAACCCTAACATACCAAACCAGAATGTGAAAAGACAAATGTCATTATTCTTATTGGGAAAGGCTATGAATTCTTTGCGAAGTGAGTCTTTGTGGAGACCATATGCTATAAATATATATATATTTTTGAATTTTTGCCACATGGACATTTCCAGCAAGACGCCTTTCTTCAGCGTGTATTTCACAATCAATATGAAATAATATATGATTAAATATAAGTGAAAAGTAAATATCCCAAGCGGGGGAACCACAGCCTTTTCAGCCACAGAGTCTCACGGTGGAAGATACTAAAGATGTTGGAAATGATTTATATCATGTTTGACGCGTCTTCTATTGTTATTCATTTTGAGTCATAATAGCATTCTGTATTTGGTCCCATAAGCAAGTGTTGAAATGTGCCATCATATATATATATATACAAGTGTGAAGCAAGACTTTTAAATAATGTTTATTTGCATTTTGAAAGATGCAGCTGTGTCGCGAACACATTCACACCCTCTCAAAAATACCTAAATCTGTGACGTGTATTCGTGCAAATTACTGTTTTGCATGTGTGTATCCAGTGTAATTTTGTCTTCGCTGTGTTAGTGTGATATTTCTTTGGATGAGTGTTTATATACACCTAAACCTGAGTTAAGAATTTTCCAGAAGTGGGCCACCGTGACACAGACAGGGCGCAAAACAAAGAAATTAAAGATCGCCTTCCACCCTGAAGAACAAACACTCTCTTCCATATTTAAACGTCTGTCTCGTCAAACTCACAGCGGTCTGGTGAAATCCAAGCACAATAAGTTGTTGGAAAACCAATAAAGGTATAATATGGAGAACTTTCAGGAAGATGCCCGCCTCAGGGAGTCTTGTTTATCAAAGTTATGAGGAGCTGTCCTCCAGAAACCACAGAGCATATCTTTGGCGGAGGCCCAGGAGCCAGAGGTCCTGTTTGCAAACAGCAGCAGTGGCTTAGTGGGAAGCGTGGTTCTACTGGTGTGAGGAGAAGGTACACAGGCGGCATAAACAAGCTGCTATTTGTTTTGACTGACACGTGATGGAATATAAATTAAAAAAAATGATACATGTGGCACTTTTTTCCGATTCGTTTGAATCTCGCCACATTAGTTGGATTGGAAAAAATGAGTAAATAAATACATGTTACCAGAAAAAGATGAATATAGCTTCGGATTTCAATCCAACCTGGAACAGTGACACTTTCGTTTTGTGTTGATTCTGGCGGTGCCTGTGGATGAAAGTGGACCAGGTCCCCTTTGGAAAGCCTCTCATTGTACTGCAGGAGGGTCTGACGGTCTCGGGGCCTCCCCTCCCTCCCACGGGGCCCAGCAACCCCCCCCCCCCCACCCTTCCCCCTTTCCCCCACTCCTAGCAGCGTGGTGTCAGTGTTGGCTCCCAGTGGGGACCACCGGAGCCACGGGGCAAAGCTCTGCTTCTGGACAAAAGGAGGAGGAGGAGGAGGAGGAGGAGGAGGAGAAGGAGGAGGAGCCGCTGCTGCCGGAGGCCCTTCTGGAGTCTGAGCTGCAAAAAGATTTCCAGTGAACCTGCGGGATTTACTCTGATTTTGCGGGGAATCCGACCCGGTGGCACCGATGACGAGCGTTAAGAACAGCTGTGTGGAAATAGACGGTTTTCTCGCTGATGGTCTCTTACGTGGGTCATATAGAGGCATCACCATTAAATTGACACTGTTTCATAACCAGTTCAAAGTTTTTTGAAAAAGCTTCTCCGCCTACATGATGTTCTAAATTCTATTCATACAAAGCTCCCTCCATAGAGTTAGGAACATGCATTATTTCAGTTGGAATACATAAAATTGCTTTGATTGCATTTTTTTTTTTGCCTAAAATGATACAATTTCAGAATACTAAACAAATGTCAGCGTGTGTGTATAAGTGAAGTAACTCCTCGTCACGTCAGTAACACTTCCAAATACCCGATACATGTACATACGGCAGTGGAATTGTGTTTCCCCAAAATGTACCACGTTTCCAATTAGAGGGCGAACCCCAGAGCTTTGAGATGGACTTCCAAATTCCCATTTCCCTCTGAGCTGAAATGTAGGCTAACACAATCTTTCTTCACTATTTATACCTCTGTACTCCTTACACCCTGGTGTCCCATTCACACAGTCACACACCCGGGAGCTGCCCGGTACAATCATAATCTGACGCCTGGCCACTGAGAAGCACCAGCGAGTAGCGACTGGGGGATTAAGTGCTTTGCTCAAGGACAACCGGTAGCTTTTGAGACCGGAGAGCATTAGTTATTCACTTTCCACCCTTCAGTCACAAAATCGCTTCTCAAAACTTTGCGCCCCCTCTCACTCCCCTCCATCCATTCCCTCTCCAAAAGGCTCTGGTGCAGTCCCGGATAAGGCGGCGACGGACATGCTCAACAACCACCGTAAGAGGACTGAGGACTCCTCTCACCTGCCGCCACGTCCTGAGCCTCACCGCCGACGGAAGCCTCTTTGCAGAGCTGCTATAAGGGGGCAGCGGATCTCTGGTACATTAAGATTAGCCAGAGGGGGGTAGGATGCCCTGATGCAGGCCGCCATGTGTGAGGTAATGTGAGGATGCCCAGCAGGGGGGCAGGACTGCAGCACAGAGATTGTTGTTTTTGTTTGGGTAGGCGTTATGTGGAGGAAGTGGGAAAGGCTGCTGCAGACAATTCTCGAGAGGGGTATTTCAGAATATTAAGCCCCCTTTGGGAGACTGCACCAGTCCGTTTTCGGGCGGATTCTAAACTCATTAGGAGTTTTAGAACGGGAGGAGTCGACTTCAATCATTTCAAAATGTCAGGTTTTGCGTTTTCAGCCCTAAAGAGCTCGAATGCATACCATATCACTCAGCTTTTGATTACACGCAGGAAAGGTAATTCTCTTTCCCAACGCCCATCAGAAACACTTCTATCAGTCACGGTGCTCCAGCTGCTTCATTGACTGCTCCTCACTTGGGCTGGTGGAGTGGGACTCAAACTGGGCGACGTTGATGGGAAGTGTCACTTGCAAATAAATGTGTACACCAGAGAAAATCTTCAGGATTGGTATTAAGCTGAGTGTTTAATGCCCTATTTAGGAATACAGCCTATAGGTGTTTGACGTTAGCACTGACCTGACTGGGTAAAGTGAAAGGGGCCGTTCTGTAGTGACATCTGCACAACGTTTTAGCTTTTTATCTTATTTAAGGACCGTTTTCAACTTGACAAAAGGAGTAAAAGTTCTGGAAAGTTAAACGTCAATGAAGAAACTTAGCCTTTAAAAAAAACTGTGTAAAATTGGCAAAGTTATTGGTCAAATCAGTCAATAAAAGAATATGTGAACAAGACCACTTTTGGAAGCTCTGTGTTTCGGTTTTGATATAAATTCTCTTTTATGTCATCTTTTTGGGGTCACGTTTTCAACGTAGCTCACGTAGAATCAATATTGTCTCATTGTGCCGGCTACTGCCAACTTTCCCGCCAACATATTATGAATTAAATGAGCAATGACGTGGTAAGGGTGGTGTGGGACCCATAAAGCTTCTTCCCCGTGATGTCTGCAACTTCTTCGTCGTTATTGGAGGAAGAGCAAAGCCCCTCCCCCAAGAAGAAAGGCAGATCGGGGTTGATAGGTCAACTCCTAAAAATCGGGTCTCAGATTTGTGGAATAGATTATAATTCATACACCTGAATAGTGACAATACCTTGAGTAATGTAAATGACGACCTGCGTGTTGACCAGCAAAAACGTTATTTATACTCGCCGATTTCTTATTTTGACATACGTGTTCATATATTTAATTTAAAAAAGCACACACAACAAAAAAAACTACACCTGTGTGTAGATTATTATCGCAGTCCATATATAATTAGGGCACTTTTCATGTCTCAATGTTATGTTCTCACCTTATGGGTTTACTCATTTTTATGCACTCGTCTTCAAATAATCTTTTTTTTTCAGAACTTCAGCGCATTAGAAGAAGCGCACTGGAGAGAGAAGCTGAGCCAAAGAGGACAGCGGGAACAAAGGAAAAGCTTCAGATGAAAAATAATTTCATTTCCACAAAATGAAATCACCTGAGGTGGTTGCATTAATATTGTAGGAGTGTCTCACTCACTGGTTAATTTGCAAGACCCGGTGTGATTTTGCGTTCCCTTCTATATTTTTTAATCTGCAGGTGTAGTTTCATGAACATTCCAAGTCACAGCAAATCATTTTTTTCGTAAACATTGTGTCAATTTAAATTGAATACGTAATGTCATTCGCACTGTGGACATGTTTGTGAGTTATTATTTTCTTTTTCTTTTTTATGAAAGCTAACGTTTTCTTAAACTTTATTCACAGGTCGAGAACAACGCAAACATTGTATCAATAAATGAAATGTCAGGAAGTGGCCTGGTTTCTTGTAATTAATCAGTGTAACATTGTTCCAATATGGAAAAATCAATTAAAATCAAATCCCAGCCATCCTCTTCGTGAAAGAATTAATCCATTATTGATGCAGTTTGGTTTCTGCCTGACAATATTTCCCTGTTGACTCATATTCTTGCTATCTGGGCCGCCAGGCGCCAAACAGACAGACAAAGGTAGCAACGTTGTAAAGAACTCGAACGTCTAGCGGCTAAACATCAAGATGAGACCAAACAAGAGCGAAAAAGGAGAGCGTATAGCAGAGCATTCAGCGGACAGAAACAACATTTTTAACGGGATAATAATGTTGTCTGCCTGTTTGTTTTCAAGTGTGAACAAAAAATGTATTTAATTGATGCAGCTATGTGATATTGAGTGCTTATATTCACTGACACAGACTAGACTCGGCAACTCAAGCCACCACAGTGGTGTGTGTGTGTGTGTGTGGCGTGTTTGTGTGTGTGGCGTGTTTGTGTGTGTGTGGCGTGTTTGTGTGTGTGTGTGTGTGTGTATGTCTGTGTGTGTTTTCCCCTCTGTGTGTTGCATGTGTGGTCCCGAGGACCGTGCAATGTTTATCCTATGGAGCAGATATTGCAGCGTGTGCTAAATTGATTCCCGTCAGCAATCCCAGCAGCGAGATGGAGGTCCAGGCTTCTGCCGACCGGAGTCAAAGACAGTGATTTAAAGGTCAGAATCAACAGCACAGTTCCCTGGGTAAAGAAGACGCTGACAGGCACACCCTGATGGGAAACAGCTGGAGTGTTTGTGGAGTAATCCAAACCGAAGCTTTCATCTCTCAATCGCTCTGTTTTTCTGTGTAGATGGCCAGGTGGGGGGTGGGGGGTGGAGAGTAGGGGGAGCGGGGGGGGGCGGGTCTATGTGTGCCTGTACTCATCTGCCTGTGAGTGCACTGTATGCCTTTGTCCCAGCGTGTTAAACATCCATATGGCTCTCACATTCGGTGGTAGGTGCCTTGACCTCATTGCAGTCCGTGCAGCTGGCAGGTGGAGCGAATACAGATGCATTATTAATCTATTTCTGTCCGGATAAATGCCCACCCAAGGCCGCGTATGGCTGTGCGAGATGCTGGTGCCGCTCCTCTCTCTGAATGGTACTTATTTATCTATTTGGAGGAAATGGAAAGTCTGTCAGGGAGAGTGAATGAAATGAGCGATAGAGAGAGTTGTCAGGTGGGATGGAGAGGGGGTGGACAGGGGTACTGATTACACATATATATATTCTTGAGTGTTATGCATTCATTTGCATATTTCCCCGACTCCCCTCTATCAGCACCGTGGCCTTCAGTGGCTCACATCGGAGAAACACTGAGGCACACGATCGTCTTCGCTGTCACCGAAGAAGTCACACACTTACACAAAACAGATCTGTAGTTTTTTTTATAAATAAAAAAAATATTACACAATACTAGTAGTAGTATGTACTATATTAGTATACTAGTCCAGTGGCACCACAGTTGTAAACTCCTGCAATAGCTGTAAGAATGTCCCCCTTTTTTTAACACCTTTATGGCACTTTTCCCCCCCAAGAAGAATTCTAAGTTCACGAGCCTCCCCTCCAATAAAGTCTTCATGGATTTCACTTCATCTGAAGCTCCACCCGAACCGTACTCCAGATGTAAATCAAGTCGCAAACGCAGCACTGGCTCGGCCTCCCGTTACGCTACATAAAAGGTTACGTCTGGTGATTCGCTGCCTTTTTGTTGCTCGGAATTGAATATCATGAAAAGCCTAAAGCCAACATGTGTTTTAGATTTGTTATCTAAAAGAGCCAATAGTGTTTATTTAGTTACAAACAGGAGTACATGGTGTGTTTGTTTTCAGCTGTGGGTTTGGTGCTGTAGTGAGTTTTTTACAGCGGCAGGACGGTGTATGTAGGCTCGACTCCAAAATAAACCATAGTGCCCGAGTGCATCGTAATGAAGACACGTGTCACCCGGTGCAACAGTGTTGCTCTCCGACATGTCTTTTAATAGTTTCTGGACAACAGTGGAGCTTTAAATGGCACACAGGAATAAGCTTTGACCACACAGGCAACACTCATTAGGATCAATCCGCTGTTCGGTCAAAAAAAATAAAGGATATCAACGTAATTATCTTTGGATGTTCGTTCTGCGGAGGTCAAACAAAAGTCGTCCGACAACTTTCCCATCGTCATCCATCAGGGGGGGGGGGCTTTCCTCCCATCGCCGTTCAAGCATCCGGGCTTTGGCACCACGTTCGGAAATGAAAAAGGATTGCTCGAAAGAGTAGCATATGAATCAGCTGGCGGACTGTCAATAAACACACATTCATTCATCTGTGTTGTGGATGTAGTAGCTCTGCCGCAGGGCGTGAGCAGCATCTTCCCCAAAAATGTCGCCCACAACATTCTGGAGATAATAGCCGAAGCGGCTCACGTAAGTGAGGCTTGAAACTCCCTTCCTGCAAAGGTCATTAGCCTCTCGTGCGGCGCGCCGACACCTCCTCAAGTTTGAGAGGAGGTTAAGCGCTCTGTTGACTGCGGGCACCGGCCTCTGAGGTTGCCATGGAGAACAGCGAGGGGTATCACATCTCCCCATACATCACTCTGTAAGGGCCGCCATGCTGAGGCGAGCGGGGGCCGGAAGTGCTCCGACATGCCCTCAGGCGTCGGGGGAGTGTAGTCAGGTGGCTGGCCCTGTGTGTGTGTGTGTGTGTGTGTGTGTGTGTGTGTGTGTGTGTGTGTGTGTGTGTATGTGTGTGTGTGTGTGTGTGTGTGTGTGTGTGTGTTGCCGTTAGCGTGTGGCCATTCACAGTCGAAGCGACGCCGATGCTAATTATGATGATCCCCTCATTAGCGGAGCATTGCAATTGTGCTCGAGGAATTCTACACCTCCTCCCCACCACCACCTCACCCCACCTCACCCCACCTCACCCCACCCTCCAGGTGAGCTTTAATGAACGCATCACAGGACATCCGCGAGTGACTGCCTCACAAAGACCACCCCGCGTTGTTATGGAGCCCCGAGGCGAAGACCTGGAGGTCCTGCTGAGCTCCCCGTGTGCAAGTGTTCAAAAGTGTCAAAAGGGTACGTGGTCTCTCGCGGGCTTCCGCGTAGCCATGGCGACGGCACCCTGGAGTGCGACACGTGCAGGTACAGATACAGAATGGTGGCACAAGCTTAATATCCGTGGCATTCAGGAAGGAATCACGATACAGATGTTTGTGTGTTACAGGTGTACACGAAAGACATTTAAGAGTTTCATCATCACGGTTATTTCTCACAGGGAGGTTAAAAAGATTATTTTCCACCGCATATGTCAGAACCAAACCAAAGTGTGGGGGGCGGCCCTTCGTATCGGGGGGCGGTGACGTGCAGAAGTCATGTGCTCGTAAACGCGGTCACGGCAGAAACGGATGCACAGAGCTGTCGTTGCTCTGCTAACGTGCTAACAGACACACACGGACGGTCCGCTCACTGTTGTTGCCGTTCAAAGTTTAAAAAAAAATTTCGAATTTCTGAGCCCTCCTGTGGCCAGTAAAAAAAAAAAACCCACCAGAACGTAACTCGGGGTCGCCGCTTTCATTTCTCCAGAATCTCAGACTCTCCCCTCCAGCGCCCCGTACGTCCCCATGTTTGTATATGAAAACGGTTGTGACTGGCTTGTCCGAATCCAGGACCTGTTAGGGGCCGAGGTTTGTTAAGGGCCAGCGTCGCCTTTGCATTTATGAAATCCCCAGATGGTCGATAGGGCTCATTTTGTGGCAGCCCTCTCAGCTTGCAGTCTGTCTCAGCATATTAAGACGTGTGCAGGCAGAGGGGACCGTAACCGTGGCACCTTGGGTTTGCCATGACAACCGCTTCCGAGGCCCAGCTTGTGAACTTTCCTATCGACCCCTTTTTTCTTTTTTTTTTGTTCTATCAGAAAATTCCAAATGGAGTACGTGAGGTTTTAGGATGATCTGGAGTAGTAAAGAGGCGAAGACACAAGAGAATTCTGTCTTCTTCCTCGCTAATAGAGAGAATGCATCTTCTCAATGGGCTTCGATCCAAGGGAGACGAGGTGTCCCCACCTGAACCCTCACTCTGGTGGGTCATGCTGGCCTCTTAGCAACCGTGCATCCCTTTCACCAGGCCTTCCCATCTGAGTAGCAGCTGTAACACATCCTGTAACACATTCTTTAAAAGCCAGCTCGGCTAAATCCTCAAAGGGAGGAGAAGCTCGGATAACAACACACACAGAGGAAGAGGGGCTTTATCCTCAGCTCCGGTAGATATTATTCCACTCCATCTTTACACAGCATTCAGTTGTTTGCCGCCATGTGAATGCTCTGAATGTCGTATATTGCTCCTTTTAAATGTACTTTTTTGTTTGTTTACTCTCTCAGGTTTGGTTCATTCTGCACCCACACAAATCGAGAGATTGAATAAAAGCGCAAGCTCGTCAGCGTTATGTATTGGATAGTCATTAGTGTATCATGTGCGGTGTAAACTGGTCCGTATATTTGAGCCCAGTATCCAAAAAGTCACATATTGCTACTGGCACTCGCCACATTGATATTAAACAAGCTATCCTAAATTCACCTGAAATACATTTTCATTTCGGAATGAATAACAACAATCTGTGTCTGATAAAGTGACCCCCCCCCCCACCCCTCCTCCTCCCTGCCTCTCAAGAATGCCCGTCAGGGCCCCCGAAACATGGTCCCGATCACTGCAGCGCTGTATCTGCCTCTGTTGTGGTGCTTGGGTGTGGCTTTGTTGCTGCTATGGAAACTACTCGCCAGCATCCGTGCCCGGAGGGAGTTTTTGCCCGCTTCCAGAGAGAGCCGGAGCCGGGTGAGCCCTGCCCAAGCGAACCCCTCAGTCGGTGCCTGTCAGTCAGCAGGATGTACAATAAATGCAGGGATTTGTCTCGCTGACTTTGCTGCAGGGACATAGTGACAACGAACACGGCAGAACAAGAAGGTAAACGTGAGACGCCTAGACGGGAAAAAACACAATCACGGCTCTGGAAAGGCATCAGACATGAGACAAAATATAGAAATATAATATATAACATATAAATATTCTTTAGAAAATGAACATGCAGCATTGTGCGCGCACATGTCATGACAACGCTGTTATGGCTGAATAACAAACAGAGAATCAAGAATCACGTTGGATCAGTAAGACCTTCAATTTATCATAAGACAGAGAAAATGAATGTCTGAGAATAACCATGTTGTTTGCACTCTGTTGCCAGAGGAACAGCCCCATCTACGAGAGCGGCAGCTGTGGACCCCAAATATGAGGAACAGTAATAGCAGCCATGGAAACAGATCTACTTTTCAATCGGGATCCCTGTTGTGAGGCACAATGCAACAGCTTCCTACATCTGAACTGTTGTCAGCAGTTGGTCCAACTTGTTTGGCTGAGTGTGCGCGCGCACGTGCGCGTCCGTGCGTGTATGTGTGTGTGGGAGAAGTGAGGGACGGATGTTGATGTCAGACTTACTCTCCTTTGATCTCAATATGCAGCCCCGGACTGCCAGTCTCCGACCCTTCCCAGCATGCACTGCACGCTCAAGAATTCAAACAGCATCACCCCCCGCAGCCCCCCACCAACACCACACCCCACATAAACTGCTTCTTATGCAAGGTTGGCTGTCTGTGGGATGCATGCTTAATGTCCTAACATTATTAAATGATATATTATTTTACATTAAATCCCCAGGAGCTAATTACATATGGAGTCACATTTTGCAAGGCGCATGCGAGGAATAAGCTCCCATATGTGCTGACGGTTGACTCAGCTGTGTAACTTGGGTCTCGGAAGGCAGGGAGAGAGTGGGGCGAGAGCTCTGCATTATGGCGCCGTAATCCCGGAGGAGGCGCGGGTCTGTGCGCGGGTCTCCACTGCCCTCTGGCGGAGGAGGAGAGGAACTCCATGTCCTGCTGGGGGATGATGAGGCAGCTTCACGCGCGCTCCTCTACAGCTCAGAGAATATGCTATTTCGGACGCCAGCATGCAACTCAGATTCTCGCATTTCCAACAGAAGCCTGCGAATTCATCAAGCAGACCTCTGCAGGCCTGATGTGGCGCAGTGCACTGTGCGGCTTTAATAGAGCAGCCAGTGTGCGCGCCGGCCACTTTGCCAGGGCACTGGGCTGAGTCGGGTGAGCACAGAGAAACAATGGGATGTTCAAATCTAAATGGATATATGGGGGGAGGGGGGGAGGTTCTTTCCACAATGCCTACAGATGGCTGCTGATGACCTTGCTGGGAGAGTTGAGCAAAGCGATATTAATCATAGCGGTGCCTCCTCCACTCCCAGAGTCACTGGGCAGGCGTGCATGCAGCTTTAACAGCCAGTGGGAGGCGGCGGCGATGGTGATGGTGGTGGTGGAGCATCAGAGAAAACGACTCCATATGCTTCCACTATGCAGCACTCCCTTTCATCTGTGTCTGATCATGAGGAATGTGGGGAGCAAATAGCTTCCGAGGAGGCAGCCCTGCCCTGCGACATCTGAAGTGGCAGAGGTGGGGAGGGGGGGGACTAGCCCTGAAGACAGTTACATAACAAATAGTCTTGCAAAGACACTGTAGCTGTTGCATCTCATCACTTGTTGTTCTGTGAGTGGTTATAGAAAATATAAATAAATACAAATAAAAATAGTATATTTTCATCTGTAGCCTTTGCTCTTCTCTTGCATCATTTTAACAATAACTGCAATACTTTTTTGTTATTATTAATGTTTTTATTAGTATAATCATTATTGTTTAATTATTTATTTTATTATTGTTATTATTAATATTATTGTTATCATTATTAATACTAATATTATTATTGTTGTTATTATTATTATTATTAACATGCTTGTTTGGTTATTATTATTTTGTATGTATTATTTTATATGTATTTTTTATTTATTTTTATGTATACTTTTTTTATGTATTATTATTTATACCATTATTATTATTAGTGGGCGGGGGGGACCAGTGAGCTCATCCTCCACGAGCTCTCCACAGGTGATTGGTGGCTTTCACCCTCCAATCACAATCCGCCTGCAAAGTGGCTCGGTGGTCAGTTTGGATCTTTCTTTTTTTTTTTTTGGTCGAAGTATCCTCAGCGAACTATCTCAAGTTTCCCGTCGGCGACCGGATAACACTTCCTCTGCCGCACGTGTCGTTTCCGGCGTCCTCTCACGGCGACTTCACGCGCACTTTGAAAAGATTACAACATTTAAAAATCGTTTCCCTCTGAGAGGCGTCCTGAAGGGAGCTAACCAGCGTTAGCATCGGGCTAGCATGACAACCAGAAGAAGGACTGCCACCATCCTCCTCCTCCTCCTCCTCCCCTGTGGCTCTGCTAGCAGCAGGTAAGTTGCAACTCCGGCCCGGGCTAGTGGACGCCGTTTCGACCGCGGACAAGTTAGTTATCGGGCTCAAATTAAACTGTTGCCAGTTGCTTCGTTCGGCTGGTAAATGGCGCAGGGTCAGCGTAACGGGGGGTGGGGGGGGGGGGCTAAGCTAGCGCTAGCAGCCCGTCCGCTAGCCTCGGTGGCGCTGTTCCGTGTGCGAAGCAAAACACAGCTGTGTCTGATCTGCGGGCTCGAGGCGGAACACAAACCCCTTAAAAGAAGCTGCTTCGTAATCGGCTTCGTGGTTTTTGTCGTCCACATAATATGCAAAGACGATTTTTTTATTTATAATTTTTGGGGGTGGGTGGGGGGGTTTCCCCTCCCTCCCTCCTCTACTCTTCGATGTATAGCTTTGCACTAATGTGACAAAACTTAGCTCTGGATTATTGAAGACGGCATGAAAAGGTAAATCGCTTCCTGGAGTGAATTCATACGTGTGTGTGTGCGCGCGCGTGTGTGTGTGTGTTGGAGGTAATCGTCATGTCTTGCTCCAATATTTTCGGCCCAGTAATCCCACATATTCCAGTGTGTGACTATAGTGACTGCCCAGCAGAGAGGAAAATAAAGGAGGTGGCTATAGATATAACTAATTGCTGAGACGTTGGGCATCTAACAAATCCTATTAATCATGTGTCCTGAACAGATCCGACTCTGTTAATCATGTGTTGTTGTTTTTTTGTTTTTTTATAGTAGTCTGTTTCACAGGTCTCCATCATGGTCTGTGAGCCTTCCAGATGGATGATGACAGTGTCAGTCGTCCACATCAGTATGATGCAACCATGCCCGCGGGGACTCTCGCCAACGGCGACAGGTTATTTGCATTCCTTCTCATTTTGTTTTTTGAAATTACTATAAAGTGTGTATTATTTACACCATCTCGTGTGTACACTCTGATGAGGTAAAGATCAGGGCCCCACCTTAAAAAAAAAGGTCTGCACACTTCTTATTTCTCATTATTGCATGTGCAGTAAACTGGTGTTTGGTGTTGGGCCTTTGTGTTGCCGTGTCAAACTTTACATTTGTGTTTGTGGACATAAGCGCTTGAGCTCTTGTACAGCGTGCGCAGGAAACGGTGTACGTGTCGACGGGTGCACTGTGCAAACAGTTCAGAGACGATAGTTGGTGGTGAAGCCTGATAATACTGATATTGTTCTTTGAAAGATCCATAATGAGGCTTGCTCTTGTTCCGAAAGGAGGAAGTTTGACATGAGCGAGGTTTTAGAGTTTCCATATCGATTCTTGCTGAGTATACTTAACAATGAGGCCCATTAATTGAGCTTGACGCTAACACCTTAAGCACGCCGCTCTGACCTGTACTGTTGAAGTGAGTTATTGCCCGTGTGTGTACACCTCTCAGCATATGGTGCGCCAACACTGGCCCAAAGACGGAGTAACCAAATATCAGTAATGTGTGTCCCTTCTTTATGCTAGCCACCCTCTTGGGCCACATTTACACCAAACTTAGAACCTTGTGTTAAGATGTTCAGCAGCTGTTTCCAGAATTGTTTTTCATTTTGTTGACTTGGAACGTGGCCTAAACATTTGGGCCAAACACGTTGCCTTCAGCAATTCACAAATGATTAGCTTTGGAGGTTGCTGACCTCCTGCGATTGGTGCCAGGCGACCTGAGAGTTGTTTGATTTTTCAATAAACATCCAGACCGTTGCGGTCCCGTGGCTGAAAAGAACATGGCGGTGCATCGGTAATGGATGCACAGTTTGCCCACCCTCGAAGCTTTTTCGGGCTACGGCAGCAGAAGACTGTACTGGTTGGACAGTTACAAACAAGAAGATGGGGCGAGACTTGACGGATTAAACAACGTTGCCCGTCTGAGAGTATCTTGATTTCTGTTGCTTGAGAAGGAGTGAATTCATGGATCTATCCTGCATTTGTTGTGGTCATAGCGTCAAATAAGGGCCATTAGAAACAATGGCAACATCGTAGCGTGCTGTTTATTTTGTTGCTTATGGCCAGAACTGACAAAAGAGCATCAGTCATTTTATGTTAAAAGACTGTGTTCTTGTTTAGGATCGTTGATGTAAAAGTGTAAGTGAAGTTCTGGATTTTCAGTCCGGCTTTATTTTATATAGCTTTTGCCAATTGTAGTTTTATCAATTTAAGTAAGAGTATCGTAATTTTCCGATAGCATGGACCACTGCTCAAAGAAGAATGTGAATTTAAACGTAGATAAAATGTACAATTTCTCATAAGCCAACATTACATTATTTTCACTAAATTGGTATTTATTGCCCAACTATTTCATTAAGAGGTGTTTCAGTTGTTGTGTACAGGCTTTGGCAGGTGCAGGTATTTATGTTTAAAAAAGAGAGAAAAAAAACAAAACAAAAAACACATGTGCCAGGATGGCAATGTTTTGACTCTGTTTCTATGTCTTGTGCATGAACAGATAAAAAGTTAACTTGTAATTGTAGTATGTTCGGGCTTGTTCCACAGGGTGGCGCTCTCTGCAAAATAATTGAATCTGACAGGCAGAACAGGTGTCCTATTTTTGGTTGCACATTAATTCAAACACACGACAGAACTTCGAAATTTAAATTTGTGTGTCCTTGTAAGGTTAAAAATAAATCCCGGATAACCTTTTTATGAATGTGTTTTACCCTGAAATATGAACTATGTTATCACTCTGCTGCGACAGACAGGTCTGCGGTGTTTATTTTTCTATTGCTACAGAATTTAATTTTTTTTAATATTTTTTTTTTTTTACATATTTGATAAATGTTTTAATACGTCAGCATCATCCTGTCGTATCACAAAAAGAATGAGAACATCCCGAGCCTGGGAAGTTCACATCCCTTCATCAGCATCCAGCATCTTGCCCCCACCGTCGGTACTCTCTCCCCCCTCCCCTCCTTCCCCAGTACCCCAAGGGTCTCGCGAGCGCGCACGCGTGCGAAACTGCGTGGGAATGGCTGTTTGTGTGATCGAGGGGGTTGGGCCGCTTGGAGCGAGCGGAGAGCTGCATGAGTTTGTAATGTCCGCCATGTTGGCCATGGCGTATTGAACCGGGGAGGAACAGCGGAGCCTACGAAAAAGAGAGACCGACGGAGAGCGACCGAGACCCGGGCCTGCCCGGCTCTGATCGCGCTGCTACGGACCTACGCCTGCTCTCAATCGACCGGCCGACTCCTCACAGATTCCTCCATGAGAACTCGAGGCGGACCTGCTGTTATTCCTAGCAGATCGAATAGATTCATGCCGCATCTTTTAATATAAAAAAAAAATGAGTAAACTGTCGTTTCGGGCGCGGGCGCTGGATGCTAGTAAGCCTCTACCCGTCTTCCGCTGCGAGGATTTGCCGGACCTGCACGAATATGCCTCGATCAACCGGGCGGTGCCGCAGATGCCGACCGGGATGGAAAAAGAGGAGGAATCGGTATGTTTTTTCATTGCTGCCCGACTGATGGCGGATCCCTTTTAGCCGTGTTTTCACACCGAGGGGCGCCACTATGTTGCCTGCGCAAGCTTGTGCAAAATGGCCGCCATATCTGCTCTTTTCGTGCACACGACGGCTCTCGGCGAATACCGAATATTGCGACCCCGTACCGCCGCGGGGCCCGTCGCGGGGCCGCGGCGGTGCGATATTTGACCCGCGAGCCGTGTTGTGTCCGGCCGTTTTACGCGAAATCGCGCCCGGGAGCACAAAGCCAGTCACGTGACTCGCATCTGCTCCACCATTTTGTTGACTTTCTCTGTGGTAGAAGGCAAGCGGGAACGGGCCTCGGACGTGGTGCACTTTCCGCGAGCAAGTGCCAGGGGGAGACAGTGAGCCCCCTCCCTCCCTCTCTCCCTCTCTCCCCCCAGCCCGGTTTGACAGCTAGGTGTTGCGTGTTGACAGCTCCGGCTCTGCCATGTGTGCTGCACACTGTCTGCACTTGCCGTCGCCAGTTTGGCGGTGAAAGCAGAGAGAGAGAGGGGGGAAAAAAAACTTGCATGTCCTGCCCTCCATCTTTTTTTTTTTTTTATATATAAATCATAACGTAGACCTTGCAGGACTGCACATTGCCGTGGGAGCCTGATGTGTTTTGACATGCATGGTGTAGCGAGCATAGTGTTAACCGAGACACGGCTGCATTCCTGTGTTCAGCGTGACACTTGGATTAGTGTGGCCATATTTAAAGTGTTTATTAATGAAAACTGAGAGGGGGGCTGGGGACTGCTACAAAAAAGACTTCAAAGGCACCGTAACAGATCAAGGCGTTCATTTTTCAGTGTGCCGGTCGTAAAACAGTTGAGTTTAGTGAATTAATCTTGTAATGTCTGCACATTTCTGTGAAGTTGTCGTGCAGAATGTTGTTTATAAGGAAAGCCTTGTGGATTTTTGGCTTGTCATTAAGTGCTACAGTTTAATTACGGATCAGGTTTTTTTTCTTTTTCTTTTTCGGTTAATATTTATGTTGTCAAATATTTGTTTGAGCTTGGGGAACTGTCTCTCGACCTAATTCACCCTTGTTTGTTTACTCTGGTGTATGGCAGGTTATTACTCACGTGTAACTGTATAAATAATTTGCATTGTGCCTGGAGACTATTTAAACCGCAGCATGTCAAGTGGGCTCCGGCCCCGGGCATTAGCCATTGAATTCTCAGCATGGGTCAAACGCGGTCACGTATTCTGCCGACCACGCTCTCCTCCTCACGCCACCATTCACACGTGTTTACCTGGTTCTGCTTTTAGATTATTCATGGTTGTATGTTGTTGTTACGTAACAGCTGGTTATAGTTGTGACATAGAAAGAAAGCATCAATGGCTCGCGTGTGAGCTGGTTACTTCATCAGCGGGAGAGCCCCTCTGTGCCGCCTCGAGATGCCTCAGCAGACACAAACACTAGGAAAGCACATACAGGGGCCCCGCAAAGTCAGCAGAAATCCTGCCCCCCTGCGGGCCCTCCCCACCCACCTACTGTACACACACACACACACACAGCGGCATTACATAACAGAGTGACGGTAGAGATAAAGAGGACAGTTTTACTACAAGGCTGTGCGTGGCTTAGCTCCCTGACCCACATCCTGTCCGGCAACAATGGAGTCTCGCTGTGCCGAGCTGGCAGAGTGACCACATGCTGCCCTGGGAATATTGTCTATTTAAGAAGCAGGTAAGCACGTACGGCGATCTTGACGAAAGGAATCTCTTTTTGTGGCCCAGGTTGTCCTTAGAAAGACTACACCTGGAGTCGGCGATAAGCCGAATCCATAGCTGTGTGACTTCTTTGTTTGGGCTCATTTGAATCGCCAAAAATAAGTTCCTTTTGTACGTCTGCCTCATCAGTATTCACAGCGTCAAACCCGACAGAAATAATTAACCTCTAAAAGCATAATTTGTGCGCCATCAGTAGTTGCAGCGGAACTGGAAGTGTAGCACTTAATTCACTGATAATCTGCGCTCGCACAGCATAAAGATATTCTGCTGCTGTGCTTCCCGATGGCTTTCATCAGACATCACATGGGGACACGTTCTGTTTCAAGGCGGTGCGTCTCAGCGCTACATTGCAGCTCGTAGCAGTGGCAGAGTTGGTACATCCATGGCCGTGACGGTGGCCAGCAGGAACATTGTGTCCCGTCGCCTAATCGGGGAGTCTGTGATTGTTACATTTGCATTGGTAGTTGGATATCGAGATTAATCAAATCCTGCTCACGAGGGGTCAAATAGTCAAATGATCTGTTTCCATTAAAGTGTCATGATTTGCAGTGTAGGATGTAGGACGCAAGAAGAAATAAACAAAGGGAGCTCATAAAGAAGTACGCCATTTGCATAATAAATTGCTGTCGCTCGTCGGCGAGCGGAGATTAGAGAAAGCCCACGGAAGAGACGGATGCTGTTTGGCTCACATTCTGTGTCTCAATCATGTCCGAGCCACAGTCGTTGGTAATGAGGGGAAAGTGTGCGTTCGCGTTGAGGTTCCGCAGATGATTAAATTGTCTGTGCCAAAAATGAGAGAGAGAACTTGCCACAATTACCACATTGGCCTTTTTTGAAGGAACACAAACCCTCATTGCAGTTTGAAGCTCCGATGCACCAACGGCAGTTTTGCACGCTTTGCTTCTTAGATGATGCAATTTCTGGCGTTTCGTGGCGGTTTATCAGAGGCGAAGGTCGTCTCACTGCATGCGTTGCTTCGCTTTAACGGATGCTGGATGGGGCTGTGTGCCTCCACTCACTGAGCAGAACGCCTTTCCTCGAGACTTCTTCGCCTTCCTCTGGTAGCCAAGAGCTGAAAACACCTGCTGGAGACCACACTTTTGTTGCCATGGCAACTTTTGTTGAAGTCATCTATTTTTCTTGGGAACGTTTAATGGAAAGGAACGCGTGGTGCTGTGTGAGGGGAGGGGGGAAAAAAAAAAACTAGATTTTCATTTGTCCCCTTCTCTTTCTATCTGCGCGTGAGGCCGTGACAGAAAGCAGCGGTCCCAGATCATTTTGTGTGGCAAGAACAAGAGAATAGTATTTTCTGGGTTGAGAAGCGGAGCAGTTAGGAGCGCTTCCTACTCTGTAACCGAGGCGTTTCGGCATTTGTGCCGGCAGTGGGTCCATTAACGGCCAGCATTATCATCCAGTTGGGGGTTTCCTCTTGACGCGTCCTGGAACTCTTGCCTCTTTTTTACTTCTTTTTTTAAAAAAAAATTTTAAACTGTGAATACAGAATACAGTCGACTCAGTGCTTCAGCGTGGTCCAACTTTAAGAAATACGCCAGATGCAAACATTCAGTCGCGGGGTGTGAACTTTAAATTCTGATTAAAACTGACAGTTGCAAGAGGTCCTATAAAGAGCCAGTTTACTTTTCCCATGTGCCACTCTCAAAAGCCCTTCATCCCTACGCGCCCAATTCTTCAGCAGAGGAAATCCCAGGCTGTGAACCTTGGTTGTGAGGATCACAGCTGCAAAACATCAGGATATCTTGAGGTCTGAGGCAGCTCAGTGGAGCCCGCCGCAATCTGCCAAGCTAGATATCCTCTACAGACGCGCGCCAAGGCAAGGCCGGCCCGGGCTCGGGTTTAATTGGTTCCTCGCGCTCACATTTAATGCGGCTTCCTTAACTCGCAAAGCTCAGGGTTCATCGGCATGTGGGGGGGGGTGCTTGTTTTTTTTTGTTGTTTTTTTTAGGGATGTGTTTGACAAGTTACCCGGGAGAACAGACCCCGCGCCGTGTTGGTTAAGCGCTGGTTCACAGAGTTTACATGAGGTCATGTCACGTCTGCTGACGACTCCTCGAAGCAGCGGCCTGTCCTTGTGTTCGCCAGCGTCTGTGTGTCATCGGAGCCCTGTAACTACCGGCCGTGCCAGGTGGCTGAGCGCCGAGTAATGCTGTGCACGATATTCACGGGTGTTTGGAAGAAACATCTTTTACATTTGGACTTTCAGAAAGGATGGTTGGTTTCCTTCCGCACGCTCTGGTTTTCTTCCTGCAGTCAGAGGTGAGGTGGAGATGGAATAGAATTAAAGTGCGAGTGGTTGCATGTCTACATGTTTTACCTCATTGCGCAATGTAATTAAGTTATTATTTAGATGTACACATTTCCACACAACCATTAGACGTACATGTCACACTGTCAAATTTAATGTTTCTCTATTTCAAGACACGACTCCCTTCAATGTAGATGTACAGTAGCTTTCGCTTGCAATCACTGGCGGTGGCTGGCAGTGTACTCCAAATACAAAAAGATTTCACTTAGTCTTCAGCTGTCAAACAGCTACTGAGAGCTGGGGGAACTGCAAGAATGCTGCTGAAACTCACCTGTGTGTATTCTGTCACATTTAAAGTTAAGAGTAGCTGAGTTCTGGGCCACGGAGAAACCTCAGCTTCAGCTGTTTCAGACTGTTCGGCTGTTTTTCGACTGGCTAAGCAAAGGGTTGTTAAACGTAGGATCACACGAATCTGGTGGCTCACCGTGTGTATTTGTGGGCAGTGGCTAAGGCTGTGCGAAAGCTTCCTCAAGCTTGGCTGGACTCTCGTCACACACTGCAACAATCAAAGCCAAACGCAGCACTTTTTGTTTTGTTTTGATTTCGTCCAAAACCTGTGATTTTCTTGTGCGAACATGCCAAATTTAGCCGCGCTTTAAGTACCTACTCAGCTTTCGGTGGGGACAAATCACCAGGGATTTGTGATTAGATGGCAATTTGTTTGCGGTGCGTGTAAGTTCACGTCCCAAAGTCGTCTCAGAGCCACCAACCAGCAGGCAGTGGGTGATGGATGTTGCCTAAATCCTCTCGTGCGATCACTTTCGCTGTAGTCTCGAGGCCTTCGAGGGCAACTTAACAATGGTCTGGCCAACAGCAATAAGCTGTTTTCTTTGTGCGTTGATTGTAGAGAAAGTGTAGTGCCACTGGCTTGTTGATGAGCTTACCCGGGGCAGATAGTTTAGCTCTGGACACATGCTGTCCCCCTTCATGCCAGCTCACGGCTGTGATACGGTTCTCCTGTTACGCCACGCAGAGCTCCTCCTGGCTTTGGGTCGTAACCACTTAAGTGTCGAAGTGTCAAAAATGTACCGGTTTTCTGGTCGTAAAAATTAGCCGTGCACTGGCGTTGGTCGGCTTGACGGCCATATTTGCAAGCCACAATTTCTGTGTCCTTGAACACTGACCCATATCTCGAAATCCACCCAAGAAACTTTGGCTGTGAAGGGGGGAAAAAAGTGTGTAAAATGAGTAGGAGCCCTGTTAAAATACTTGTTAGAGCAAGATGGGCCTCGGTCAGATTGACTGCATTGGCCATCTGTTGCATCAACCACTGAGAGGAGGCCTGCAAAGAGAGTTCACTACAGAGTGAGCATACATGTGTAATAAGCTGCAATGTTGCGTGATGCAGATGTTATTACGAGGGCTTAAAGTAGGTCTCCACTTATATTCTAGTCATTCAACAATACAGATGTTTGTCGGCCTATTTTACAGAGTACAGGATTAATGTTTATATTGGATTCATCTGAGTTGCACGTCTGTTTTTTAAGCGACTGCATTGTGAAAACATTCTGTGCCCACTGACTTCAAGAGTTGGCCGGTATGAGTCATTTGCCAACGTCAACACTTGTGCTGCCAAGTTAAAGTTAAAGTTCCAGATTTGCCGCTGGAGACATTTGCAGGTATTTTATCTGCGATCTCATGACTCTCCCAATGTGCGACAGCATCTTTTTTGTAAACTTTCCTTAACTCCGTGACTGGCTCTGGCTTCGGGGGTTGCGGCAATTGAAAACGGTGAGTCACCGTCGTGATAGTAGGGGTTACCTGTGCAGGGCTCAAAACATGACGTCTCTTCCAGAGAGTGAATGCTTTGAAGTACGACTGCTCTGACTGGATCGACACGCTCGTATCTCGGTTTGTTGTGTTCAACACCCCAAATCCTACGGCGTTCTTCTCCCGGTGACTCATTTCTCTTGAGGTACACCGTTGTGGACTGTGATGGTGTAACGCACTATAACGAATAGTATGTTGTGCCTGGCTAGACGGGACTTGACAAATGATGATAGACGAGGTTGAAAAATCAGCTAAGAAATGGCAGAAAAAAACATTGGAAGATTATCAGTAAAAGGAATTAAAAAGGATTTAGGCTGATACGTGACTGTGACAACCCTATCCTTGTTTTTTGGGGATTATTGCGAGTATGTTTTGCACTCATTTTAATGGGCAAGCTATTAGTCCCTCTTTTTTTTACACATATTTCCTCCATAGCCTCTGGAACATATTGTGCTACTACATTATCCAGCGAGTCTAATGAGGGTTTGAGATTGTAATCTCTCCTCTTGTGAGCTGTCATTTGTGATCGTGCGGAGTGACCTCAGGATCCTCTGCCACAAACCACATTAATTAACCCTCTTAGCCCGTGCTGTTAAATCCTGTGTTGATATTGGTAACTTGGAATATCTGGTTGTTTCGCGGTTGTTGGGCCTCTCTGAAAGAGACCGGGTTCCTGTACTCAGTTTATTGAGTAAACAAATACAAAATGTATTCAACTCACGGAGAAACGGCTGCATTTTTGTCCCCAACTAAATCAATCTAGCTCATTTCTATTCCAGTTACACATCCCTACACTTGTTTGCGGATGCATATCCATGTAATAAGTGCTATTCGTGAACAACAGTTTGGGCCTAGTGGTCGATAAATGTGATATTCACTCTGCCTTGTTGGTGGGAGCATGCTGGGAGAAAAAGAACGGCACGCAACTAAATAAAGACGAGGGTTTAATTTCTGCAGAGCTCCCTAAATTGCAGACAGTCCATTGTAAACGTCTGTTTTCTCTCTCTCTCTTTCTCTCTCTCTCTCTCTCTCTCCCAGGAGCACCATCTCCAGCGGGCCATCTCGGCGCAGCAGGTGTACGGCGAGAAGCGGGACAACATGGTTATCCCCGTCCCCGAGGCAGAGCGCAACATCACGCACTACGAGTCCCTCTACCCCGGGGAGTTCAAGATGCCAAAGCAGCTTATTCACATACAGCGTGAGTAGCAGCCCGCATGCAACAGGATTATCCTCTCAGCTGCGTTAGTGGTCTGTGAGCACGTGGCCATGTTGTTGCTGCTTTGGACGCGCCGGGTGTATCTGATGGTTTCCGTGTGCGTGTGTAAAGTTTGGGGTTTTGTGGAGTTGTTGATGTGTATGTCGGTCCAGACTGGCTGCTAAATACGCTGACCTAATTTATGTCAAATCATGTGGGAAAAAAATGTGAGACTTGTCACGTAGAGGGTTCATGTATGGACACTAAAAATCACTGCCGTGTGTGGAAAATCGCACACAGCAGCGTTGCAGATTCTCATGTTGGAAAAGCCCCATCTGTATGTCTGTCTTGACACGCGCTGTGTGTTGCGTCGTGATTGTTGTCGTCCCTGGAGGGTCTCCCAGCAGATGTGTGAATTCCCAAAATGTTATGAAAGTGTTGGCAGCGGTCGCCATGGGTGATACAAATTAGGGGTCAGTAGGTTATTGGTTCGGATTGAAAGGGGAATTGCACTGACGGTATGCTCCATTAAAATAAATATATATAAAGTAAATAATTATTTGCAACAGCTCTGCAACCAAAACAAAGTGCTGTATCTGCCGTCTGTCACCAGTGTTCCTATCTAACATTTCACACATCCCTCTGTGCGGTGTTTGCAGTCAGTGGAAGCGTGGTATTTTTTTTGAGGGGGCGGGGGGGGTTCTTACAATGACTTGATTATAGAAGTTCCTTCATCTGGAGGAGAGGAAGGCATTGAACAAACGGAGCGGTTTGTTTTGCTGTATGCTGCAGCCATTAGGTGCACTGTGTAAACCCGAGGGACCGCTGTAGCTGGTGTATGTATATATTTTCAGTTCGGTCTCTCTGTTATCTAACAGTTTAAATGTGGGGCGGTGAGAAGGAATGCTGCATACCTTTCCAAATGCTTCAGGTTTTGACAGGTTAATGTGTTGATTACTTTAGGGCTAAGATAGCAACACTGCAGCAAACGTGTGTGTGTTCTTTTTTTTTTTTATCCAGTGTTCCCAGTGGGATTATTCCAACAGACTGCCACTTCCTGCATTTTACTAGACTATTATGTTCCAGGCCATGTCTTGAGATTCTGGCCAGACCGACAAAGAAACAACCTTCGCCACAGGCAATATTTACTAAGTGGTTGGTTAAGTTCCCAGTCTGGATGCTGGTGTTTGTCCTGAAGCGATGCTTCATTGAGTTTGAGGAAGGCAGAGAAGCAAACACAAGCACAGTGCTTTCTCATGATAAAATAGTGTTTATTTCTTGAACAGAGTCCAGCAGTAGTCTGAAGACAAAGGCATCTGCATTTCATACCCCATGGCTAGTGTTTTCCAGACTTTGCTTGAAATGCACTGCTGCTAAATCCAAATGACTCTGCATTATAGAACCATGACTCAGTACTGTTTTTCCACTTTTGGTAGATCACGTTTGCTCTTGAAACGCAAGTTTTTATTTAAAGTTCCCATATCTGAAATATCGAATCCAACCCATACTACAGATTTTCCGAAAGTTGTGAAACTGTCTGTGCGAGTGTGGCTTTTTTTTTTTTTTTTTTTTTTTTTTCGCTGAGTTATGAAATATGATTAATGTCCCTCAATATGTCATCGTTATTTAATAAGTCTTGAAGTTCATGCACAGTGCAGCCGGCTCGAGGCCGTCCTGTCCCTGGCGGTGCCTTTTTGAGTGAATGCGTCTCCGTCTCCTCGGTGACCAACTCTTCTCTTCTCCTCTCACAGCTTTCAGTCTGGATACAGAGCAGCCGGACTACGACCTAGATTCCGAGGATGAGACGTTTGTGAATAAGCTGAAGAAGAAAATGGAAATCACAGCCCTGCAGTTTGAGGAAATGATAGACCGACTGGAGAAAGGCAGCGGACAGCAGGTATTTGTCAGTCTGCGTGGGGAGAAATGCTGCTTTGTGTGGTATTTGCACAAACACATCTTTTGGCTTTACTTTTACAAATGATACGCCTGCTGAGTTAGACTTCACGACGTTACTGTCATGAATGAAATACTGTACTTACCCTTTCACTTAGTGATTTGAGAGGCCATTGCATCAGTCCTTGGGTTTCTTTAATAGTTAAGGAAGGCTGCTGCTCTACTCCCAAGCTACTGCTTTAAGTTCTTGTCATCTCTGACTGAGTAGGCTAGTTGAATCCATACAACAGTTCAACTTAGAAGTATGAGTTTATTACGTGTTCCTGAAGGCAACAAGACTCCACCACACTGCTGGAGGCCAAAAGGCAACTTTTTGTACTGTTTTTGAAATGACTGCAGCTTGTTTAAAACACATGGTTTCTCTCTGTCGTTTATTATGTCTCTATGACGTCATGCGACACGAGTACCTGTTCAATTTATTGTCGCGGCTCTGACTTCGGCACTGACTTGGGGTCTGGTGCTACGTTGCTCCGCAGCTCGTCAGCCTCCAGGAGGCCAAGCTGCTGCTGAAGGACGACGACGAGCTGATCAAGGAGGTGTTTGACTACTGGAGCCGCAAGAGGAAAACCAGCAAGGGTGGCTGCCTCATCCCCAACTGCAAGCAGGAGAAGAGGGACGGCTCCAGCACCAGCGACCCCTATGTGGCCTTCCGCCGACGGACGGAGAAGATGCAGACCAGGAAGGTAGGAATCTGTGGCCACGGCCAAGTTGTGATGGCCTACCGGTTGCGTGCAAGTTACAGCTTCTCGGTGGGCTGGTAGTTGCAAATTGTCCTTTTATCTTAAAGGGCGGTGCTGTTGTTTTTCCCCATTGTGGGACAATTATTGGGAAAGAGCAGTACCTCTGCTGATCCAAGATCTCATCCAGCTATAAGCCTGTTCTTTAGATATCCCTCTGGGAAATCAAAGTTTTACAAACAATCGGAAGCCTCTGTAAATGGGTGTCTGGGGAGGAAAAAAGTTTCAGTATGAATGGGACACCACTTAATGGCCATATGTGTGAATCATCGCTTTTCCATTCCCAGAATCGAAAGAATGACGAGGCATCGTATGAGAAGATGCTGAAGCTGCGCAGGGACCTGAGCCGAGCTGTCACCATCCTGGAGATGATCAAGAGGAGGGAAAAGAGCAAGAGGGAACTGCTGCACCTCACACTGGAGATTGTGGAGAAGAGGTAAGAACAACCCGGGGGGGAGGGAGGAATTGGCCCAGAGAGAGTTTGTCAGTGGCTGTTAGGGTTGTCTGCACTGCATCAACTACCTTGTTAGGCAAGTAGCTGCTATCAGGAGGCTTTTTTTCACAGGGATTTATGACGCAGGAGTATGCTAAACGCGTGCTTCGCTCTTCTGATAAGATGACAGATGTTCATGGACTGAGCCGGGGTTTTTTTGGGGGATATAATATGCCGCCGTGCTCTCGCTCTCTCCAGCAGTGTTTTAGGATCGGTTCGGAAACGTCTTCAGCGCTAATTGTTCATCTCCCGAAAGCCGAAAAGGTGACGATGTCAGCCCTTTACTGCGCGCGTGGCACTTTGGATGGCTTACGTGGTTAACCTTCATGTTTGATTAGGCTTTTGTTTACTCGCCAAGTTGAAATCCCAAGTAGAGGCCATTAGGACACGAGATTGATAGTGTCAAGAGTCGGCCCAATATATTCTGTAAAGTCAGGCTTCGCTGCTCGTGTTAATTGGGGCCACCGTCATGTACACGGTTTTGCATGCATGCATTATCAATTCAGAGTTCACCCTGTTTTTATTCAGTGGTGTCGGGAGCAAATTAGCTTATTGACTTCTCTGCGGCTGCGAGAATCCTTTTCTCAGTCTGTTAGGAAGTACACAAGACTGCATGTTTGTGTTTGGTGTTTTCACTTATCTTCTTTCTCCTCCGAGCTCCTCTTTGAATTGTTCTCCGTTTCCCCCTGCGGAGCCTTTGTGATCCATCTAAACATGACATGCGAATGGAATGGATTTGCTCTGAAAGCAGCCGTCAGAGTGAGCTTAAATTGGACCCTTCTCCTTGAAGTGCCTTTGATTTGTAGTGACATTTCAATTTCCTCTGGTTATCCCCCCGTCTGGTTTCGGCCTGCGCATCGCTGCCAGTGTTCACTCCGAGATTGGACCACTCTGCTCTCAATAGATGGCTTCTCCGGCCCGCTTCATGATATTATGCGTGGCGTAGAGTGACCCAGGTGTGCTGCGTGGCGCGTGCAGTCTGACAGTCGTGTGCTTTGGGCCGTTCCTACGCGCTGGAGTTGAGGTCCTTTGTTGGCCACTGCTGACTGGTGGTGTTTTCGCGGAATATTGCAGTATGAATTACTACACAGTGTCCACAGGTTTCTCCATACTTCATACTTGGTAAACTACATACTTTTAAGTACTTAGGGCAGTACATTTTGAGACTAATGATTTTACTTTTATTTCTGATCAGTTGTTTTTTTTTTTTTTTTTTTTTTTTTTTTTGATTAATCAAGTAATTGTTTGACAAAAGTAGGATGATGAATTTACAATATCATAAAACGGAGAAACACAAGAACACCTTCCATTAGCACTTCAAGAATCCCTTTTTAATTAGTTGGTCTGAAGTAAGAATTGGCCATTCCTCTTAATGAATTGCACCTCATTTGGTCTGTTTGTAAAGCATCTTAAAGCGTGTTTCCATTTTTAAGTATTTATATTCAGTGGCGTCTGTACTGAGACATTATGGGACCATTTCCTCTGAATTGATAAAGTGGTTCAGTTTAACCGTAAACGAACCCCTAGATCCCTTCTGCGGATGATTTGTAAATAAGGCCCCCTCTCTCCGTCAGGAATGGAATGCCCGACTTCGGCAGTGAGGTGATGGCGGAGGCACTCGCCCAGCGAGCTCTGGTGAAGCCCGTCTACGCCATCCCCATCATTCCCCCGTCCAGCAGCAACCAGTACCGGCACCAGGACCACTCGGACATGAAGGACTACAAGAAAGTAAGGCCATGTCCACCCACACGACACACTCCTGCTGATGTCAGGAACAGGATGGGGAGGAGACAAATACTTTTCCGCCCTTTTGCCGCTCTTGATGGGCGAGAAAACGTCGTTGACTTTGCACTCGTTCACTTGACTCGATTCACACGTCGATGATGGCCGAGGCGGGGAGCCGTCTGTGCAACACGGACTCAAAGGAGATCTTGACATTTTAATTCGTAAAAAGGTGCATACTTTAAAATGGCAACCTGGTATATATTTATGAAGCTCTCTGCCACGTTGGGAATATGGAACAGATTTTCGATACTGTTAACTTGCGAAACAGAGGATAATGCACATCTGTTTTCCAAAAGACACTGGCATTATGGGAATTGTTTTTACCAGGTGGTAGCCCTCAGCCAAAAGACGACGGATGTTTTGGTGCACGCTGGTAACTGAGTTATGTCATTGAGGCGGTAGGGAACGTACTTAATGTGCCGACTCCTTCAAACTCAGGACCTTTAATGTAAGGCCAAGTTGCCGTATGCTTCGACAATGTAGCACTTCATTACACAGCAGTATTGTGAACTCTGTGTCACCTCTTCTCTTTATGACTTCATTAGCTCCAGTGTCCAACCACCCTTCCTCTCCCCTGGAGAGAGGCAACTATCGGCCCCCCTCCTCCCCCCTTTTTTCCGCTTCCTTTTTGCTCTACCAGCTGGTTGACTTTTCCCTTTTGTTTACAGACGCTCCTTTTTTTCCTGGTTTACCTCCCCCCCTCCTCATCACACTAACCCTGACGTCTTCCACTGATTTGACACAGCAGTCCTGCGCTGGAGAGTCCCTGCCTCTCTGTTTGCTTTGTCCCCTTACGTCTGAGGGCTGAATAGGATCCGACTAATCCTAGTGGAGTTGGAGTCTGTTCAGACGGGGGTGGGGGGGTTGTCCCAGTGGGGAAGTTGGGGTGAACGGTGGCACGGGGTTGGATTGAGGAGGGGAGGGGCAGCCATCTGGCTCGGCGGCGGCATCTGGCACATGCTGCCATCTGCATATCAATGCCTCTTTTACTCGTGCTCGTTTCTCTACACACACACACACACACACACACACACGCCTGTGCGCAGACCACCAACACTAGGCTGCTGCCGCCGCCGCCGGTATTTTGCATCTCAGAAAAATGCTATTTTAGAATTACGGAGACTGTAGTATAAACATTAAACCCGGATTCCCTCCATTCCTCACAGCCGGAGAAGACGGAGGCAGTACGGACCAAAAGGAAATATGAAAAGAAGCCCAAGATCCCTCCTCTGTCGGCGCCTCAACATTCAGGGCCCTCTGTGTTCAATCCCAAGGACCTCAACCAGTACGATTTCCCCAGCTCAGACGAAGAACCCTTCTCACAGGTGACATGATTGGCCAGTAATACGCCGACTGCTGTCTAAAAGAAGGTGTGGTCCAAGTTTTCTCATTGAATTCCGTTTTGTATTGTACAGATCCATTCAGGTTCGTCGGAGGCAGAAGAGGAGAACGACCCAGATGGCTGCTATGCGTTCAGGAGGAAGGCCGGCTGTCAGTACTACGCTGTGAGTGCCCCTGTGACTCCCGTGCTTCTATTTATAGGGCCGACAGCCAGGCCCGGCCAGTCTGGGCTGTTAGTCTTCCACACCCTGCTGGGCAAAACGATGCAAGAATAAAGACTCACCGCTTTTTTTTCTTTTCTAATATTTCTTTGTTGCTTCTCCTCCTCCAGACTCGCCCGGACCAGAGTGGCAACTGGCCCTGGGTGAGCCCGTCAGAGGGTGGGCTCGGAGACCCACGCTTCCGCTACTGTCTGACCTCGCTGAACATGCCGCGGCGCTGCATAGGTTTGGCACGGCGCCGCGTCGGCAGAGGGGGAAGGTGAGTTCAGTCTGACAGTTTGGTTTTCTGACATTTGATCTGTGATGCTTGGATTCTTCAGCGGGTACACGAGCCAAAACGCAAGTGGATTGTTTCCAATTCTTGGAAATTTGGCTAAATCGAAAATTCAGAAGTATGCACGACTTAATATTTCATGAAGCTTTTAATACCACATGTCTCCTGGCATTTGTGATGTAAAGCACGAGTGTGAGGTGATGTTGTCCAGATACGTCCTGCGTTCATCAAATGCCTGTAAAAAAAACCTACAAATTCAGTAAAGAAAATGAAGTCTGAGAACATTTGAAATCAAATGTGTGTAGGAATGCTGCCAGTACCAATACAGAGAAAGGACTTCAGCCAAGTGTTGGCTGTAGCTGCTGAGGTTGTTTACCACACCGGCTCTTTGGCAGGCTCACAGCGATCATTTGGCGGGCTCCCAGCGATCATTTGGCGGGCACATCCTATTATGAATATCGAGCTGGCTTGCGAAGTGATGAACATGACAGTCCCATTTTGGGATTCACCCGCCACGGCGGCCTCGAGACAAAAATCAGAAAACGTAGTTTCCGCAAAAAAATGTGCCGCAGCTTTGTCTCGTGTCTCCTCCGTAATTACACAGACGACTGAGTGAGGCGCACTGACCGGAGGAGTCAGCCAGCCAGCGGCTGCCAGGCGTTGTCGGGGAGACCAACTGGGTTAGGCGGTGTCTGTTTCACAGGCGTACACGAGATTAGCGATGTTATGTCTCTGTCTGCAATCAACCTCATCGCCTGCCCCGAGGGAGACCGAAGGACCGGTCCGGTCTCTGGTATCTGTGATACTGGGTTAGAAATCATGGAGCTTGCTGTGTTTATTTGCTCGTGCAATGTTGGTATGCTATCTAAAAATATCACTGTCCAGTTTTGATTCAGTTAACGACATGGCCTTTGCACTGGTACGTGCTTCGGGCCGAGCTAAAAAAAAGAAATAAATAAACATTTTACAGCACTGTAGTTAAGGCTCTAAAATGGCAATGATGTCTGTTTTTCTGGATTTTAAGCGTTAGAGCTGCACGGCTGTAAAACCTTGACTGCTGTTCAATTAAAAAAGTGTTCTGCTCTGTACTCAAGGCAGAACTGCATGTTTTTGTGCAATGCCCAGCTATAATTGGTACTGTTCCACTGGACATTGTAATTCCACGAATGTTATGCAAGGCATAGCCACTCTCTCGTCCAACACTTCAGTCAGAACCAAAGGTTGTTGGAATGTACTGATGACTACAGCATGTTCATTTTATATGACCTCAATTGTTTCTTTTGTTTAAAAAGCTCACCAATGGGGATTTATTCGAATGTGTTTCTGTTTTGTTTCAGGATCTTGCTGGACAGAGCGCAGACGGATCTAGACAGCATCTGTCAGAGCCTGGACTCTGACCCGGAGCCCGAACCGCTCGCCTCGCCACTTCCAAGTTCTCCGCTCCGCAACTCCAACGCCAGTACCTCAGAAACCAATACCTCGGACCCAGCCAGCTCCCCCCACCTCCCCTCCTCTTCATCGCCCTTGTCGTCGTCATCGCCCACACCTATGGACCTCAGCCAGATTCTTTTGAACATTAAATGTTGCCGCTGGAGGCACTTCAGACCACGGACGCTATCCCATCACCCCTTGGGTGGAGGAGACTTGTCTCGCAGAGGATTTAGGGATTTTAGCCGGACTGTGTCAGGACTAACCCGGACCGTGTCTGGAGGAGCCAGCTCCCAGAACCGCACCGGCCCGGCCCCCACCCCTGTCCACGGTGAGTCAGTCCTTTCCTCTGTCCTGCTGCTCGGTGGGTTCTTCTGCATCTTTTGACTTTGTGTGTCTTAAAGTTGTAACGCTAAATATTTTAATTGGTCTGAAAACGGAGTGGAACAGTTGGATTTGTTTTATTGCGTTACAAGCAAAAAGTGTCTTGGCATCGCGAGGAGCCAATTTATTCAAGTTTTGATAAGCTGTCATTTTACAAGGTCAGTGATTCTGGCAGTAACTTCTGGGAGTAAATGAAGCAATGCCTGATCGCCCTTTGAGCCTTTTGTCCGTCGTTAAAGGTGAATTCAGTCCGAGCGTCATCGTGTGACTAAAGTTCAGTTTCATTTATTTATTGTATGACGGTTTTCGATTGGTCTTGCTGGAGCCAACAACAGGGTCGTGCGGCTCGGCCCGAGTGTATTTCTTTGTTTTAGTTTTTTCACTTTAATCTGCAGGTGACCAGCAAGACACGGGACCTTGTCTTGGGTCTTGAGGAGAAATAGCCTAAACTGTAGCACTGCTGCATTAGTGCATAAAGCAGAATGACAGTCAGAGAGACATTCTATTTATAGACATATTTTCTTTATTAGCAAATAATAACGTGGGCTGTCTGCCAGCACATACCGAGGCAGTTGCCACTCACTAGCAGCTAGCATATTTCTTTTTCCGTTGCAGGCTAGCGTTATATTGATTTAATTATTTGTCCATTTCCTGACGTTGAAATTGATGCCAATTTATTTTTTTGCAACCGCTGAAAAAGCTGAGGTGTGTGTGGCGTGCCGTGGATGTTGCTCCACTTCCTCTTCTCCCTGAGCGTCGGTTGCCTGAGGGCTCTGGAGAGCTTTCCACACTCGTGTGGCCACTTACAGCCATAATCTGTCTCGTGTCGAGACCGCATCGGATAGTTCCTGAATGGTGGTGCTTGAGGCAGCGGTTAGTGTATTTCTGCTGTGCTCCTGCTCGCTCGCATGATCTGAGCAGCATTGTGGAACTTCTTGTTAACGCAGCGCCGCATGTCGTTAAGCCGGTGTTAGTTTTTTTTTTTTTTTTCTGGGGATGGGAACTGCTCAAACCACTCCTGTGTGAAGGTTAACCGTAATAATTTTTTAGCAGCTAACTTATCGGAAACCTGTTCCGTGCTGGTGGAAGTGATTTCCCTCCCCCTCCCCCCCCATCCCCCGGCGACCCTGTCGCTAAGCAACCATGGCAACACATCAGTCTAACATTTTCTCTCCGTCACGGAGTGAGACTGAACGTGCAAAGGAATTGGACTACAAAGCAGCGTGTGGTTATTATATCACGGCTATGAACCAATCAGATTGCTTGATTTTTAGCCACCTGTTTTGTTTTTTTTCTATTTATATAAAGATTGTTTCGAGCTCAACAAGAAGGTGTGACAGGAAACGCTGTCTGCTATTACAATTAGAGGCTCCTCTCTGTACGACAGAAAGGAGCCTGTGTGGTGTGCATGGGGGGGGAGGGGCGTAATTGGAAAAATTCTCCATGCATAAAATGATGTGAGGTGCTGTTTTGTATTTTGTGCATGTGAGTATTCAATTTTGACAAGGCACCTCACGGCTCCCGTGTTGCTGGTGAACCACACAAACGTGCTGTGTTCGAGCCCTCTCTCCAGATCATAATGCCTTAATTCCTGCTCCCGTGGCTCGGGGGAGTCCATTAGAAACGGTCTTGTACAGACCGACTCATGAGACGTGCTGGACTGGTGGCTGTAGAAAGGGTCACCTGGTAGTGGTGATAGTTGAACCACATTGGTGCTGGCTCAGGAAAATTGTAGACTATCAAACAAATGAGGGATGTGATTTACTAAACACTACGGCTCGGGTTATTTCCTCCCACTTTTCCTTGACGTGGTGGAAAATATAAGGTCATGGAAAGATGCGAAGGAGAATTCATGAGGACTTGGGAAGGTTCCTATCTATTTGACAGGCCTCACCGGCCCCAACCTCTTAATTCGACGAAATTTACTCGGGATTAATCAATATAGTATGGATTTCCTCCACAAATCTTAGATGTCTGTTAATAATCAGTATAAAAAGTTTGTTTGCGGTATGTTTCTGTAAACCTTTTTTTACTTTGTGTAACTGCTGTGTGCGGAACAATGTTATTGTTCAGACATGCTGCCAACGGACAGACTGAGGGTATTCACGTTTTGAAATAAGTGTCAGGAATAGAAGAGAACTTATTTTTTCTGCTTGATGCCTGTATTTTGCGACGAAAATAAATAGTTGCCACCTTCAGGGTAACTCGAGTGGAATGGGGTGAAAACATCTCGGTTGTGGAGAATGCCCACAGCGTGGAGCTATGAGTGGGCGTTGCTCTGCTTTGGTGGTTTTCTAGAGAAATCTAATGTCGCCACACTAATGTCCTCCTTTAGCTGGAGCAGAGGCGTTCCAGCTGTTCTCTGTTGCATCATGCTTTCTTTTGGTCCGTGTTCGGGTCGTTAGCGACGGCGGGGCTGAGCTTCTTCTGCTGCATTATTCTAAAACACTGGTACTCTCTTCAGACCGCACTGGGATGGATTACTGCTGGACACCTAGAGGTCCTGATTGTGTTTAGTAAATGAGCCTTTTTGTGAAAGACATGCTGACAAATGAAAACCGATCGTAAACTATCAAATTTGTGAGGGTCGAATTCCGTTTGGCTGCTTCAGTTTCAGGGTTCTGATCTTGTGCCTGCCTGCTCACCGGGTCACCTGACCTGAATTGTTATTGGAAACAGCTGTGCTTTCCATGTCATGACGAGGCAGAAATGTCTGCTGTGGAGAAGGAACAAAAAGTCTACAAGACACCGAAGTAAAGATTGCTTTAAAAAAGAAAAGAAAATGTACATACTTTATTTTGAGTTTTAAACCCGATGGTTTATTGAGGTTTAATACCCAGCCCTCGTTCTGATCCCATTTCTAAACCTCATATTGTCTCATTATTTTTTTGCCCCCGAGTTCTTGCTATTTCTGTTTCTGTGACGCAGTGTCTTCATATGAAATATGTGTGCCACTATTAGAGCTGCACAATTACGGCCAAAAGGATAACCGCAGTTATTTTCTTTCTTTGATATTGACGTCACCGTTACTTTTCACGATTTGTAGGGACAAAATGTTTTCACTGTGCTCTTTTCATGTTTACATGAACAGAGCACTGCTTTCACTTCTGTGCCGTTACGTTCCTACTAATTTTACAGATCTTTTTGCATCAAAAGAAAGACCTAAAATCAGGCTCGCTGTTACTCAATACGCTCTTGATTATTTGTGCAGTCCTTGTACGTCACACTGTTTGTTTTCCACTCGACTCTTAATGTGACACGGCGCATTGAGCACTCGGGATAAAGCCACAGGTCGAACGCCCTGTTCACCTGAGTGAGGGGAAAGCTGCACGGCCTCAGGAGCGTTACCCGTTGGGTGTGTGTGACTTCGAGCCTTCAAACTGGACGCTTAGCTCGCGTCTCCTTGGACGCATCTGAAAGCCCGCGGAGGCGTCGCTTCTGTATTAGAAATCCTGAGGAAATCACTTTGTGTGTCAGTGGCTGCTCTTTCAGGTGACGGGCATCCTGGGAGCACGTCGATGAGGAGTGCTGCTTCAGGTCTCTAACGTTTCTTAGAGGTTGTCCTGTCTTCAGAAAGCAGCCCGCTTTACAATTACCGTTTCACGGTGTTAGTTTGTTATATTTCAGATGTGTGTTTTGAAAATAAATATTAATATGTGCACAAAGAATGAGCCACTGTTAGTTTTAATACAAGTCCTTGCATTTGGCTGTGTAAAATTCCTACAAATCCCCAAAAACAAACACCTGTGTAACGTCTGTTGTCAGCGTGCGTCTTGGCTGAATGCCAAGAAGGGAGACTGAACCACACAGTCGATGTCCCGACTCTTTTTTCTGTTTTGAAACGGCGCGTCTTAACCCCCCCGCCCCCCCTCCCTCCACCCCCATGTGTCCACAGTGTTCACGGCCGAGCAGTACCAGCAGCACCAGGAGCAGCTGGCCCTCATGCAGAAGCGGCAGCAGGAGCAGAGCCAGCAGCAGCAACAAGCCAACAACCCGGCGACGGCTCCCAGCACACAGGTCAGTGAGGACGGACGCAGCTCGTAGTCACACACCCGGAGGCAGAGCGGCAGGAAGAAGGTTTTTAATCGCCCCTCCTGGTCCAGCTGTTTGCATCACTCTCATCTCGCATGTGCTTTGGGTTAGACTGGTTAGCCAGAGTCCCCCCCCCCCCAGTGTGGAAATCATGTACAGTTTTAAGGTCAGTTCACCCAACCCGAGGAAATGGGACACGTCCTCATTCCCACGAGCGGGAGTAATCCACTGGCTGAGTACCCGTCTGGCAGCAGAAGGGCTGACTCTGCAGTTTTCATACATGTCGAGCAGAGCGGTCAGGTCGGGCCCCCCCCCTCATGTTTTCCTGTCTGGCTTTCCATCTAGGCACTCGCGTCCAAGACGCTGGACCAGGCCAGCGCCCAGTTTGCTGCGTCGGCCCTCGTCACCACCGACCAGCTGCTGGCCTTCAAGTCCAAAGAGGAGCTAGTGCTGGCAGGGGGGGTCAACGGGGTGCTGGCAGGGGCAGGTGAGTGGCAAGTTTTGGTACAGTAAAAAGGGGGAGGAGAATGTGCTTGTATGAAAGAAAAAAAAAAAATTTCTTCTCACTTTTCTCTAGTTCTTCGTTCATACTTTTGTCTATAAAAGTTATTTTAAATGAAACAATCCGAGAAGGAAAAAAAACATTCTTCATGTGTGTTAATTCAGTTGAACACGCAGCGACATATTTCTAGCTGTCAGTACCACTTCTCAGTAAGATGCCGGTATTAAAACACCACTACCAATGGCACTGCAAACGCTGAACACTATAAGCTTCTCAAAGATGGGATCTGTTGCGTAGAATATTGGGGCGCCTCGTGATTTGGTATATTTCCTTTTGAATATGTCTCTAAAGACGAAGGTTCCCGTGTAACATCCAGGTGTTGGTTTTCTCCGTCTCTGTTCTCCAGGTGTGTTCAAAGGCTTGCACCTCCCCAGCGGCACCGCGGCCCTCCACCAGACCAACCAGTCGACGCACACTACCGCCTCCGCGGCGCCCACTTTCCTCCAGCCCTCCTCCAACTCGGCCACCCCGTCGCCCGCCAACGCCGTCCCCACCTCCCTCGCCTCCACCCCCGGCGCCCACGCAGCCGCCGCGCTGGGCATCCTGGGCTGCAGCGCCGCCGCCGCCGCCCCCACCGCCACCACTCAGGTCCTCATCGGGAACAACATCTGTCTGAGCGTGCCGTCGGCCGCCAGCCTGGCCGGACGCCACATTCCCCGGACCCTCGGCAACGTGCCACCCTCTGCCTTAAAGCTGTCGGCCTCCACCAACCTGCAGATGCCCAAAGTCCCCGGAGCGTCGTCCATGGACATGGGCTCAAGGTGAGGCCCCGTTACAGCCGTACCTCATTGCAGTGTGAAGTATTAGAGATATTCCTTTTGAATTACCTCAGACGGACGCTGTAATTAGTTTACACTGGAACCAGGGCTGCACAGACTTACAGCCTCCGCACAGAAGTGGGCGATCAGACAATAGTACGCCTCCATGTTCCAGAGGCAACAGAAAGCACACGTTATCAAAGAAACACGCGGAGGAAGGATACCTTTTTTATTGTACGTTTATCTTGTCGAAGCACTTACCTTTTTTTTAACGTGACGTTTTTTTTATTTATAACGGGTTTTAAGCCTCGGATCAGCACACAATCCCCCGGTTTAAGTATTCAGTGTGATCTGGGATCTTAATATTGCCAACGACCGGGGTCTGCCACAGAGAACTGAGCATCCGCATGAGTGGTCCTGAAAGGAGAGCTGACAGAATGTGTTGCGTCAGAGCTCTTCAGCATTCACTCACAAGGAAGAGGGATCTGTTGGCTGAGATCTAGGACAGTTAAAAGATACCGCTTTTGACTTAAAAAAAAAAAAAAACGCTCAAGGACATCGGCTTTAATCTCTGCGTTCTCCCCCCCCCCTCCCCCCCCACAGGGATAATCACGACGAAGACAAGCCAGCACTGAACAGTATAGCAGACAACACAGTGGCCATGGAGGTGACGTAGTAGCGGTGCGGCGAGGAGTCCCCGCTTTAGGTGCTGTGCATCGTAGCATCGGGAATGCAAAAGGGACGGCGGGGCTCTTGAAGCGGACTGACAGGACGACGACGGGGCCAAGGGCCGCTCGCTTGCAATTCTCATCTCTCATACTTTTTAAACCTTTTTTTTTTTTTTTTTTTAAACGTAAAAGATTGACATCTGTAAATTATGAATATGGCAAAATTAGTATCTGTACAGTAACTACATATTTGTAATACCCCCCCCCTCCCCCTGTATATATATTACTTGAATACAGAACTGTCCATTTGTGATGTTTTGCACTTGGGAGTCCAACTTAAAAGGAGAGAAGAAGAAAAACAAAGGAAAAAAAAAAAAGTAAGCCAAGTGACTTGTGGCGAGTGTGAGAGATGTGGGAGTTGTATAGAGAAGAGTTTTTATCACACATCATGTGCATGGTGCGGAGCCTGCTGTTTTTATCTATTTATTGTGCTGTGTTTACAGTTTCTTTGTTTTTTGGGTTTGTTTAGTTTTTTTATTTGTACACTGTACCTTCGTTGGTTCCTGTGCTGTAGTAAATGTTAGGTAGCTACGGACTCCTGGGTATTTTTGTATAGTGTGAACACAAAGCAGGTCCCCCTCCCCCACCCCACACATACACACACACACCTGTTTATTTTGGGTCCCTGTGCTTCTCTCTTGGGATTGTATGGAAATCAATGGTGACCTACATCCAGACCGGGAGGCCAGGAGGAGGAAGAGGATGAAGAGGAGGCGGTGTGTTGTTGAGTGACACTGGTTCACTTGAAGGAGGGGCGCGCCTCTCTTCCTGGGAGCTTCCATTAACATTGTCCCAAACACAAGTAACAAAACAGGGGTGAAGTCTCTTCCCAGAAGCCTCTGCTGCTTCTGATTAAAGCACTATTTTTTTGTGATTTTTTTTTTTTCTTTCTTTTTTCATGATTTTGATAAATATTAATGCTGCTTTTGTATCGTTTATTTTTATTTTTAAAGGGGTTGTTCGTTTTTTTTTCATGCAAGCGGAGTCCCCTAAACATTTTGTTTTATCCCACAAACATTTTTGTAAAACAAAAAAATTCAGTTATTTTTGTATTTCTTTTTTTTTTCTTGTGGTAAACTTGATTGTAAGCTTTTTCGTTAATTGAAAGACTTCATTCTTTTGTTAATTTGTTACTTGTTCATGCATAGGTGACAAGGGAGGTGAATGGGCAGTAATCGCTGTACGTGTTTCATCATTCCAGTTTTTATTAACAAAAAAATGCTAATGAGGGGGAGGGAGGGTTAAAAAAAAAAAACATCAGTTTTCTCCCCTCTCTTCCCCTTTTTTTATTTTCTTTATTATTTTTTTTCTTTTGAAAAAAAAATAATCTCCAGACGGCTGCAAGGCCAAAAAAACCACAAGTATTGGGTGCCTTCCTTTGGGGAATTATATGTACTCTCTTCTGTGAAGAGTTAGGCACAAAGGCAGCATTACTTAGTAGTGCTTCTCGTCTTTGTCACAATCTGAATGCCCAGTCCAATGGCAGGATATATCCTTGAGGTTTACTTGTCCCACCTGGAGGCTGAAAAGACTTAAAAACAAAACAAAAACAAAAAAAAATGTGACGGAACTCTCACTAAAATAAGACAATAAAGCCCAGGGCATTAAATGTGAGTCATTTGGAGTCTGTGTCATTCATATGCATGTGTTTTTTTTTCTCTCTCTCTCTCTCTCTCTCTCTCTCTCTCTCTCTCTCTCTCTCTCTCTCTCCTCCCCCCCCCTCCACCTCAGCGCTGTTTGCTCTGCGGCGCTCACGGCATGAAAAGACGTCTTTTTTTTTTTTTTTAAAGGAACAGTCCGACTTTTTAGTGAGTCGCTCGCCTTCTCCATGAGGGTGACGCCCCAACGAAAATCCAGCACTTTTAGTTTTTACAAGTTAAATGAAAGATCTAACACTTTTTTCTACGCACACAAAAAGCTTTTTTTTTTCTTTTTTTTTTTAAGAAATTAGTTTAAATCTGTTAGTGAGCGAGCACTGACGCTGATGTAACGGCTCCATTACTGTGCAGGTGTGCTCTCAGCTGGCCACAATAAAGAGAATGTTTAGTTTTACCACCGCACAATGCCAGGAATGTCCTGTTGATGAGAAGAAAAAAACAACTTTATATTCGGCCTTTGCCAAAAAAAACGCTCCATGTGGTAATGAGAAAGCATTTGGCGGGGTTAACCTCCCCCGCCCCCCCCGGGCCAGTTGTCTTCACTTCCTCTGACGCTGCCAGAGCTCCAGCGGGTTAAATTGGAAAACTTGGGAGTAATTTGGTCTCTAATGGAAAAGTCCATCCAGCCGAGTCGCTCCAGGGAATTAGTGTCTGTGGTTTTGTTCTTCCTGAGACGCTGTCGCCTCCAAAGGTCACTCATTCACACATCGTATCCCGGCTGTTGGTTGTTTTGTTTTGTTTTCTGGGGGATTATGTGCCAATATCTGCTAGCGGTTTCTCCCAGTCTAGTCTTTATGCTAAGCTAGGCTAACCGACCGCTGGTTCCAGCTTTACATTTACAGGACAGCCGTGAGAGCGGTGTCTTCTCACAGATGGGAAGCTTAGCATAACGACGGGCTATCCGCTAGCTGATATTGTCTGGCACATAAACCCCACGTAAATAAAAACCACAACTTTCTTTGGTTTTCGCGTGAATTAAAGGGACAGTTCAACCCAAAATAAAAAAAATACATATTTGTCCTTTTAATGGGGACCATTTGGCTCTCGGCTTGTGGTGCTACGACGCTGAGTTACCAGGTAATGATTTCTGGAAAGAGATGCTGTATGTATTTATATTTATTTATTTATATATATATATATATATATATTCGAATACCATCTAATAAAAAATTTTGGGAGAGATTTCAGACGTCTCTTCAGCCATAACTATAGGCAACTCGCACAAAAACAATCCAGAATGATTAAAAGCACCCAGGCTGTTGATGTTGATGTCCGTTTAGTAAATTATGGTCCATTTAGAGTCAAATAGACCATAAAGCAGGTTATGCTTTAGGGCGGGGCTTACTGTGATTGACAGGTCGACACCAGAGACGTACGTGGCGTCTCTACGTCGCTCCTCCGTACTTCAAATATGATAACTTCCGTTGAATGGTTGCAAAAAAAAAAAAAATGGCAACACGGTGACGGACGTAATCCAAGATGGCGACGGCGAAGCGTCATGTCCACCAACCGACGGGGCGACGTCACGACGCCCGCGTCCCCGTCTTGTACACAGTCTGTGATGGCGCTGCAGGTAAGAGTGTCTCTGGGGGCTGAACTGTGAAAAGAAATGGATGGAGTGTGTTACTCGTTGGCCTCCCAGGAGGAAGAGTAGACCACACGCTCACCTCTACAGATCTCACTTCCCCATCCAAGGCCCAAATCACTCCCAGATTTTCCAATTCAGCCGCGCTGGAGCGCTGCCGGCATAATCTCAGCCTCAGATTATTCCTGTGAGAGAGGAGAGAGATCAGTCGGCAGCCAAGCAACCGGCTCACCTCACACTCGTGCCTTCTCATTACCGCAGCGAGCCATTCGTTTTTTTTGGGGCACAAAACCTGAAATAAAGTTGTTTTTCTCATCCAATTTTGTTTCTGGGTGTTAACCGTATCGCCTTGTGGGGTGGGGGTGGGGGGAGGGGGGTAAATCCCCGGTGTCGACAGCTGAAACTGTAGCACATGTGTATTTTTCCAAATAAATGAAATCACACATTTCCCTCCCTGAAATGTTTCTTGCGTGCAAACGGAGCGTGAGCCTTCTTTCTCTTTCTCTCTGGTCTGTAACGGGAAGCGAGCGTTAATGTCTCGCAGGGCCACAAGGTGATCCGGTTTCAGGGGTTTTCTCACTGTTGAGTAACTCTATATTCTCAGGCCACATTCTCACCAGGAAAGTTCATTTCGAACGTGTTTACTCCCCAAAAAAAAAGAAGTCTTGTGGCTTTCTCAAACCGATCCCTCTGCACGCGTCCATGATGCATTGGGGCAACAAGCGGGGACGGGCGTGGCGGTTGCCAAAAACCTCGGTGCAGCTGTTGGCCACCACTGGGTCAGATGTCGCGATCAGCGTGGGGATTGGAAGGCCACAGGGCCTGTTAACACACACCGCTCACACTTATATATGTGTGTGTGTGTGTGTGTGTGTGTGTGTCCTCCACCCCCCGTGGTGTCAGGCAACAGGTGTGAGGCGCCCCGCTTCTCTGAAAGATGACTCTGCTTTCCAGGAAATGACATGCACACTTAATTACAAGTCAGAAAAGTGTAACAGGATCCAGAATCTCGAGACATCGGAAACAAATGTCATTTTGGAAATGAGTCAGAATCTATTACACATTTAGTTTTCCAACCACAGAATGAATTCACCCGATTCAAATTAAAAGGTCTCATTGCGTCAAACTGATCTTAAAGTCAAAATTGATTGTGAAAGTGTTCATGGAAGATGATGGATCTAACATGAAATGTATGTAACTTATTGATTGCACATGGGTCCATTTGACGTACATAAATGTGAAATAACAAAAGCTTCCCCGAATTTCACTGGATTGTTTGTGTGAATTTAAAGAACGTATCAAGACTCTCAAACTTTTAAACACTAAGAAAAGGAGATGACACTGTCAAAATGTTTGGTGAGTTCTTAAAATATATATATATTTCTTTTTTTAGGTTTATAAATAATATATATCTTTTTTTATATCTATTATTTCTATGTAGTTATTTAAATGAATGTCCTTGTTTCTTTCTACCATTCCGATGAGTACATGACATCAATGTTTAAATCTTTGAGACAAAAAGGGCATGTGCACAGGGGCATGTGCACATGCCACTGCACACATGCCCCTATGCACATGCCCCTATGCACATGGCATGTGCATAGGGGCATGTGTGCAGTGGCATGTGCACAAGCCTGTGCACATGCCCCTGTGCAGTGGCTGACTCTGAAGCGCTCAGACTCTCCACAAAGGAAATGAGTCACGCCGGCCGCGGACACTGAGGTGAGACGTACGGGTGTTTGTCTCTTCTCTCCAGCAGCAGTTCAGAGAAACGAGAGCTGAAGAGCGGCTCCAGCTGTTGACCGCCAGAGAAAAAGGTTTGGTCCTCTGTGGTGACCACCCCCCGTCTTTACTGTCTAAAGTCATTTCACCCGCAAAGAAATCGGACGACATTTATAGGAAATGTGATTATTGGCCAAGAATTAGCCGAGAGGATTGATACTATGCACGTTACGATTAGCTTAGCTTAGCATAAAGCATGGAAGCAGGGGGGAACCTGCCTTCTGACACCGCTAAAGCTTTCACTCCTTTGAAAACTACTTACGCAGCTCATCATGCACCTGGCAAGTTGTCCTGATTCCTCTTACTTTTTGTTTTTACAATATTTTTACAAAGTCATTGTTTTCCCGTTATTAGTGGAAATGCGCATGAATTTGCATCGTTATAATTTCAAAGTGCCATATTTAAGTTTTTTTTTCATTATAAGAACTTCAGCGTCACAAAGCAAAGAAAGATAACTCCCCCTGCTGGTCCCAAGTTCAGTTTGTCATTTAGTCGCAAATAATTTGACTGGCGGCACATTTTCATAAGAATATCCAGCTGTAAATATACAATATCAACAGATATGGGTCATCCATTTATTACTTAATGCGTCTTCGTTGAATACCATGAAATACACGTTTGAGAAGTTTAAACCTTCATTAATGGATCTGTTTTGGCCTGTTTGGCCACCAGGGGGCGGCGAGCTGCCGACGCGTTATCGCCTCGTGAAGGGAACGCGGCGAACGTGTCGGCCAACAGTCGCCTGTTTACACATCCAGCTTTCCCTTGGAGTCCTCCCTCTGCTCACCTGATGAATACCAGTCCAATAATCCTCTTTTCTTCTTTTCTCCACCAACTCATGAAGGAAATATCTGGAAATTTAGCGGCTAAATAATCAATTGTCTTCACCGGCTAGATGTAAACTGTGTCTGTTGTTCGGTGCATATTTTTGCTATCAAAAGAAAAGAATAACCGCCCGATCTGGAGTTTATCGACCTGCGAGCCCCTTCACATTACAAATAGTCCTTTGAGCTGTTGCTAATATAAAAAATATTGATTCTCGCAGCACAATTAGTAATCTGCCACGCGTAACGATGCAGTCGCCTGCGTCTCGATGGGAACAGTGTGACGTACGATGTGCAGGAGGCGGGAGGCGGGCGGCGGCTAATGACAGGCCTACAGCAGGTTCAGGCCTACAGCAGGTTCAGGCCTCCAGCAGGTTCAGGCCTACAGCAGGTTCAGGCCTCCAGCAGGTTCAGGCCTCCAGCAGGTTCAGGCCTCCAGCAGGTTCAGGCCTCCAGCAGGTTCAGGCCTACAGCAGGTTCAGGCCTACAGCAGGTTCAGACCTACAGCAGGTTCAGGCCTACAGCAGGTTCAGACCTACAGCAGGTTCGGCTGCATGCTTCTCCCCCCGTCCTCGTTTTGTTTTATAAATAGTGAACATGTTTAGACGTCAGATAACTATACCTACTGGATCCCAAGGGGGGTTGGGGGTGGGGGTGGGGGGGTGGGGGGGGGGAGGGTGTCACATGACCTCCCCTGCTGGGAACTGGCGTTACTCCTTTTGTGGGCTTGTTGAATTAAAGAAACAAATCCACCTCAGGGCAAATATGCATCTTTACAATCTCCCCAGAGAGGAACGTTTCCTTTTCATTGCCCTGAACGTTGTCATGGGCGTGTTCAAAGTGGCCGCCTGCGTGTCACAGGTGTCACGTGACTCGCGGTTCAGATTCAAATGAGGAAATATGATTTTTCTAATGACTTTTCGACTGAGTTGCTGCTTAGAAAAGAAGAAATACTGCTCAAATAGTCCTAAAAACACGGTGCCTTTTTTTGTCTTCTTCTCGAGATATCAGACATGGATTTAACAGCATGTGCATGTGAGAAATTACGAGGTGTTGAGAAGTTTCTTTTTCTGCTTTCGGTGAAGCAATATTATTATATATATATTTTTATGTTTCCCTCTGCTCCCAGTCTTTGTGCTAAACTCCCCGAACCGATTGACTCACAGCGAGCACAGCGATTAAATCAACATCGATCTCCTCATCCCACTCTGACATTTTCCTCCAATTCTCCAATTCTTCTTTTTCGTTTTTCTTTTCTTTCTCGGCTGAAGCTAAACGTTCCCAGAGTTTGCACTCTCCGTGCGCATGTTGATGGATGCTCTCAGGGACCGGAGGGGCCCCCGATAAGCCAAGGGGCGGGGGCGGGTGGGGGGGGGGGGGGCTGTGTGTTTAAACAGAACCAGGAATTCAGAAGACTCGTCACAGGGCTCGGCTGGAATCAGAGTCAGGAACCAGCGCTGGAACTCAAAGACACTCCACATGCCTCCTCACGCCCCTGTGCTGCAATCTCTGCCTCACACCAGCGGCACAAAGGTCTGCAGTAAAAAAAAAAAACATGTCTGAATTGGTTCCCGTATCAAAACGTGGAGGCAGAGTTTTAATATTATCCCTCAGACAGACTTCCTGCTCGGGCTCAGTGTTTCATCTGTGCCAGAAAATGAGCCGCCACTTGGATGAGAACAGAGGAACCCATCTCCAACGGTAACGCTGGAACGTTAATGAGAGACGGGCCCTTTAGTTCTCTTCCATTACACATCCAGGGGCCTCGGGCCCTCTTTGAAGGCGGCCTGTAGCTTGTTCGCCGCCTTGTTCCCCGCCTGATTATTCTGTGAGACATTATTGATCGGGCCGGAGAGGTGGAGGGGGGTGACCGAAGTGGCTTTGAATGGGTCCTCCTCCTGATCCCTGCTCCTCCTTTGTGACGGTAAGACATGTTCCGCCTCGCTGAATGGCGATGCAGCAAAGAACGCTGAACCGCGCCATGCATTTCAAAGCGCATCCTTTAAACTTGACTGGTTCGAGGGAAAACTAAAGTCCAAGTATTCGGTACAGGCTATTTACTGCTGTCGCTGATTTAAATGGATGTGTGTGGATCTGATGTAGGTTTTGTTTTATCAATTGATGAATCCCACTGTTATTAGGGGGATGGGGGATTTGTCTCAGATGAGTGAAGTCCACGTCGCCCTCTTCCCACTGTGGGATCAGAACATAAAATCACGCTCCCACTCTCCTTGTCCTCGTCCTTTGAGGGTTTTTTTCGACATACAGAATCTCCAGCTCAGCGGCCAAAAGCTTGTTATAATCGATCACGCGACATCTTGAAATCACGAGAGCAGCGCAAATGGATGACACTTCTCTGCTTGCGTCTATTTATTTATTTATTCATTTTATTCTACTCACGTCGTACACTCCACGACTCAACTGGCATCCATCGCACAATCTGACACATATCGCGACTTCGTTGAACCCATTTTGGGAAGTCGGTCAATGATGCGCTGCACCGGAGACGGACGCGGACGCAGATGATTGTCCACGAGTTGAAGTTCCCGAGCGGAAAGTCAAAACCTCGTCAACGTGCTTCCTCCGACAGATTTTGAAAGGATTTTTTTTTTATTTTGATTCACCTTTTTATATTCTCTTTGGTTTCGAAAAATATCAGACTTCATTGTAATTTGAAAACTGCCTAATTGCCTAACTGAGCAATCATCAGCTGCAGGCATGAAAAAGAAAAAGAAAAAAATAACTGGTGGTCGTAACTGGTTGGTTTTGAGGAGGGAGCACATGCTGTGAGGGCCTTTACGCGTGAGCAGCAGGTAAGTAGGTTTATGTCACCGTCGTGAGGCAGGAGAGCATTATTCCTTTTCCTTCTGCCTGACTGGCCACGTATCTCTAACGAGGCACAGTGTCAAACACATAGCACCTGTAATTATATACTGACAGTTAATCTGAGAGGATAAAACATCGCGCAAAGTCTATATTTGTTCTTCACTCTCCCGTCGGCTCCGCTGCAAAGCCGCCTCGGTAGCTGCTCCCACATTTCAGAATGAAGGCGGCGACATGAAAGATGGCCATAAATACAATACTATGATCCAGTTTGTAACACCACTCCACAGGACCCCTGACCTCTGGAAGAACAACAATGGAGCAATCCGATAGGGGTCAAATTCAGGCTATGATGCGGAAAGTGTGGCATCATCTAGCACCCCCCCCACCCCCCCTCTCTCTCTCCTCCCTGCTTTGACCAGCAGCAAACTGCTGTCAGTCTGTCCACTCATCACAGAGTGTTGTGTACCCAGAGTGAAGTTTACCCCCACAACATACACACATTCTCTTCCGTGTTTTCAGAAAAGACAATCTGCGCGCTGTCAGACAAGGCGCGGAGCGAAGTGACCTTTCAATCGCTCCTCTGGGGACGGCGAGGGGCGGAGCATCTCACCCCCTCCCCCCGCCCCACCGCCCCCACACCCCCTGACAGAAGATTGGAAAAACGTCTGCCCGGGATTTTGTTGCTAGGCAGCAAGGCCCCGCAATGACAGTGTGTCAACAATGAGAAGAGAATGAGAAATAGATTGCTGCCTGGTCGCTGGAGATGAGAGGGCGTTTGATTCAAGGCCGCTCTGGGAGTGAGAGGCTCCTCGGGCGGGCGCGAGGTTCGGGCGGCGAGGAAGCGGCATTCACGGACGTGCTCTTTCTGCGTGTCACGCCTGTAATTGCCATATCCCCTCAATGGCGAACGACCTTCAAATTACTTCAGTGTGAGTCATCTCAAGGGTTGAAGTGGGAATACAATCAAGGCAACTTCCTATTGGCCGGAGAGTGGGAGGGCCTTAATCCTAACATCCTGGATGGCCGAGGAAAGGTTAACTAGCGGTGTGTGGTGGGGATGGAATTTAAACGCTTTGGGCGGTAATTTCTTTACTCTTACAGACCATTAAAAACCTGTTTTCTGATGATTGCGTGCGGTTCCAGTGCTTACAATGACATCTGGTTAACGTACACTCACAAAGACGGTACATGACCGGCGTAACGTCAACGTGTTGCTTTCGGTTTCACACGGGACACGGACAGCGGTCTCCTGGGTGAATGTCCTGTGTTTGCTTGACCTTCTACAGCTCATCTTTAGGCCCAGCCGTGGCCGGTTGAATACGAGCTCCTCACTTTGTATCTTGGCTTCCCCGGCTCACCTAGCAGAAATGTACCCGCACAGATTTAATGCCACTTACTCACACGAGTTACCATCGACCCGGCGTCGTGCGCTTTCTCGCGAGGCGACGTGAAAGGTGTCCAGTGACACTTTGAAAGACAAGTGAACCAGCTGGATGCTTCGCCGAGGCTCACGACACAGAGAACGGCTCACCGATCGGGTGTGAGGATACACAGCGGAGGCTAAATATGCTCAAATGTCTCAAAATGTCAAACTACTCCTTTTAACGTTGCATTATTTATGCACGAGCAAATACGCCGATATAATTGTCGGATAGGTCATTGTTAGTGGGCCTCGTGTGTTTACAGTAATTCTATGAAGGTCGACAATTAAATATAAATGAGATTTAAAAAAAAAAAGAAAATACTGCACGCAGGCCGACCCTGAACACACACAATGGATGCGATATTGATTTGCTGATGTTTGAATGTCAAACAGCATCTTTGAGAGAAAAGAAGAAGAAAAAGCAATGTTTTGTTGTTTTGTTTTGGCAGAGCCAGCCGTCTGTGGTGAGACAAAGCGCAGAAAAATGAGCTGTGCTGACGGCCCGAATGGGAGTTTGATCACTTCTTAATAGTTGGTCGCCTCTTTCCGAGCCCATTACCCTTGAGAGGATTGTGATGTCTGTGAGAGGCTCCGCTGCAGAGCAGGTGTTGTCCACGTCGACGGAGAGAGAGAGAGAGAGAGAGAGAGAGAGAGAGAATACAATTCAACGGTAAAAATAACATTCGGAGTGAATTTCTTGCCTGCACAGAACTGAAATAAGACTCTTGTGGCGGCTCGAACACCGTCGACAAGCAAATGAACTCATCACAATTCAGGTTTGTTCGGCCAATGGCGTCGAGGAGCGAGGAGGAATTGACAGGCAGGAGGTAAGGAGCCGCGCTCACACCTGTTTTGTGTTGATGATGGTGATGGGGGTGAAACCGCGTGAGATGAAGTGAATGTGGAGGGGGAGAGGGGGTGTTGGGGGGAGGGGGGGGACCACAGAGATGGGCGAGTGTGGAGAGACACTCAAAAGAGCCACAAGTGGTCCACTGTTCCCCGGCAGCAGCACCTGCCTCGCCGCCTCCCTCCTCTTCAATACCCGGCAACAGAACTCCTCTTAAGGCCAGTGCACGGTGAATTCAGACGGGTGGGGGGGGGGTCCATACAAGCATAGGAGTGTACGTGTGTTACATCACAAAGAGGGTCTTTTACGGTCCAAACATTCTGCCAGGTACCACCCCCACCCACCCTCCAACCGAGATGCATCTCATTCACAAAATAGCAGCTTTCAATGTCATTTCATAAACCGTTCCAAACCCCCCAAAAATACGCCGACGTATTATGAACGGAGTCATTGACCGGTTGCTCATCCTTATTCTGTTGCTACACCCGTCACCCTTTGGCGAGACACATAATCCAGTTCACAATAGTAACAGGGGCACTTTTACCACTCAAACCCCTTATGAAGCGGTGCGCTGCCCGTCGGGCCTCGGCTCGGTCGCTCGGCCCCTGGCGTTGCTGCTCGGGGCCCCGCCTCGAGAACCGCTCGTACGCCACACTTGGCGCTTCCGTTGGCCCCGAGCAATAACCCCCCGCTAAGTGGGAAGTCGACCGGATGGACGCTTCCTTTTCCATTTCAAACAATGGGTCCTTTTCATTGCTAGCCAACGGTCAGCTGAAACGCCCCGAGCGGACTTCATCAGCTCGGGGTAGCGAGTGATGAAGCTCACGTTGGCGCCCTGAGGTGGTTGATGTTTCCAGCTGTTTTAAACCAAGAGTCCATGTGCAAGCTAACAGGTCACATGCAAAAAGTCAGCATCCATCACCTGTTAAGGTTGAAGGCATGGACATAGACGGTCTTAGTCTCAGCATTAGTGGAATATGATATGGAAAGTATGCTTTCTAAGGATCTAAGGCTGCGAGCTGGCTCATAATGGGACAACATTTCCTCTATATATTTTGGGGCCAGACCCATAATGTGTTTCCCTTTTTTTTTTATAGAGGACTAACTTATTAATAAAGGTCAGGACAGAGCAGCTAACATTACCCGAAGCTTTCTATTTTCTTATTACTTAACCCCACAATCGTAGAAGCCAGTAATACATTAGTTAACTTGTATCAACTATATTTCACCATATTAACTATAAACTGCTTGACTTTGGATTCGACACATGGTCACTGGACGACTACAGGCAGTGAGCTAGTTAACTGGACGAGCTAACGATTGCAGCCCACATTAAATACACGGTATGATATCTTTCATTCATTTTACTTATGTTTTTGGTTTCGAAAAGGCTGTGAAAAAAAAAAAAATCCCCAGCCTCCAAGCATCTCCCTCATCCAGCCCCGAGCACACCACTTCAACACGAAGACACGCCTCAGTGACAGACGTGCTGTGCCTATAGTTACAGTTGCTAAGGCTATGATTGGGCAATCACTCTTTGGGGGGGATGGGGGGATGGGGGCGGGGTGATCAATTCCAGCATAACTGACCCAACTCCAACGCCCGGAAAAAATATGGACTCACATAAACACCCACAAACATTTTTTTTTTTAAAAATAAACTTAACTCAGCGTTTACCCACAGCTACTTACGGCTCAGCAATCGCACCATCGTGGGCTGATTGGTTCGGCATTCAGCTGCCAGCCCTCGATCGATTCTCAATAGACGTTCTCCGGACTAATATTCTGTAACAAAAACTGACCTTGCAAGATTTAAGCCAGAAACACTGGAATGAAACACTTCTTTATGTGCCTCAGCCACGGCTTAAATTGGTGCTGCTAAAACCTTAGATTTGTTATTGACTACCCTCCATTGTCCTCTTGAGAATCAATGCGAGGAGACAGAAGACAAATTTTTGAAAAGCAATTTGCCACAAGGGCAAATCCCGCCAGTCAATGGTCAATCAATGACAAGCCGAGTCCCCGCATGGTGCCCGTTGAAGATAATTATACCAGAGATAATTGGCGTGTTGATTTGGATGCATTAGTGAAAGCTGCTCGGAGAATACGTGACCAGTAACGCTCTCCGTATTTTAATTTTTCGCGGCGGCTTAAATTGGGCGACTGCGATTCTGAGTGATATGTGCATGTGTGCGCGCGCGCGCGCGTGTGTGTGTGTGTGTGTGTGTGTTCAGGCTTGACTACATCGGCTGTAGTATCTCAGCATGAATGTGCATTGAAGCACTGCAGGGAAACAACAGGGAAAAAAGGGCCCTGGACACACGCCTGCATTCACTGCTATTGGACATTTATGTTTTTTTTTTTGGTTTGACAGTCAGAGGCAAACAATGAAAAATGAAAAGTTGGAGACAAGGGGCTTGGCCAAACAAGTTTAAACCTGTATTGTGAATTCATTGGACGCATACAGACCTTTTTTATCTTGTACTTAGCAGAGCAGGAGAAGCCCAGGTGGAACATTAATGGCCGCTCCGTTCCATCTCGGCTTTTTTTCCCGCCGCGACATGTCGAAAAGTCAACGTCAGTGATGCCGCACATTTTTTTTTTTTTTTGCTTTAGGAGGCCGCTCTCGAAAAAATAATCTTAAAAACACGCGATTCAAAGGGAATGAAATCTATTCGCAGAGACGGAAAGTTCCCTTTGCTCACTGGCGCCCACGTGGTGTTGGCACCGGAGCCTAAACATCACGCATGTTCCTTATAGCCTGCAACCATGACAGCTCCCACTCTTTGTTTATTTTAGTTATTTTTTTTTTTTTTTTTACTGGGAATAGCAAACCTCTGGCAGTTCCTCAATCGGCTTTACGTGTGGCGATAAAGAAACTGGGATAATAACAACGCCACAATTGGACTAAGAAACGCTTGAAATAGCCACTTGAATACAAAATAAAGATTTGTATTGTTGTAGATGGTTTTCATACGGCTGTATTGTGCGTCCCGATTAACACGCGGGGAAGTAAGGCGGCTGACATTGGTAGAATGTGTCAAATATCATACAGAACTGTATTACTAATCAAGAGGGAAACGCAGAACAATGCAAAACAAACAACACGTGACACGAGATCATATAAAATATGTGCAAATATGTAAAATATGTGCAAATATGAGGGAATAACTGCACTTTCAAACATGCGTGCACTTCCCTGCGCTGACTTTCAGGAGGCTTCAGTTTAACCGCAGACTAACTTGTAAAAACGGTTTTTTTTGGGGATCATCAAAAGCGGGCTTATGCACGGTTGGTTACGTGTCTCGGTACAAACGGATGAAGCGCATGCCTCGCAAACACACACACACACACACACACACACACACATATTCACACACACACGCCTCCTCAGTTAATGGGAAGGAGGACTCAGCCAGCTGGTGTGGCTCACAAACACACACACACACACACACACACACACACACACACACACACACACACACACAAACCTAATCCCCCCTTCGATTTGTCACCCTTCCAAATCCTATTCATCCAACTTCCTATTCACTGCTGTAGAGCCTCTCCAGTGGAGTCTCCATCAGACCCTCATCTTTGTTCTACGTCTCAATAGTTTGAGCCTCACAGTCGGTGTGACATGCAGTACAGCGACAGCATTTCCTGCGCTGCGGAAACAATGTCAGGCCTCGTCACTGAATCTGGTGGAGAGTTTTGAAAGGTATGGTTTTCCCGCACTTACTGATTTTCAAAAATGACATTTTACGTTATTTTCTAAGTATCTTTGGAAAGAAGCATTCTTCTTTTTGGGGAATATGCTTTCGCCTCTATACCGGGATTACATTATAAAATCAATCTCATATTGATCAATTGAATGTAAAGCTATAGAGCCAGTGGCTGTAGTCTCTCCAAAGCTCACTCATGAACACATCATAGCTCCTCTGTTTAATCTGTACAATAACTTACAATAGCCTTCCTGTTGAATGTGCCGCGGTGAAGACGTCACACCTGTATACTCATTATGAACGATGAAAGGGTGAATTAAAAAGGATTGAGCGTAAGAGAATCATGCACAGAAGTCTGATCTTGATCCAGTGTTTAATGGATGTTTATGGGCATCTGTTTTGTAATTTGTACAAAACATAACTTTTTCTTTACCGGAAGAGGGCACCTTTAACCCCTTGCGCGTTTCTCAAGGCCTCGGGATAATTTAGCTCCTCCTCCTGAGGTTCAAACCAGCCAATGGGATTGGTTTTGCACAGACAGCAGCTCTGCCTCTGTTAAACTTCAATCTGTTCCAATCTGGAGACTGTCTTCACAAACAACTTAGCACTAATCTTGGGCCACCTTATGCCCACCGCACTAAGACAGTCTCGGCCTAAAGGCTAATCGTATGCTGGCAAAAAAAGAAACCTTGCAAGGCGGAACCGACCAATGGCAGGGCGGCGCAGAGATTGAGACTGAACTCCGGTGACCTGTTAATATCGCACCAGGTCACCCAATACATGCATTACAGGCCAGGGCTTGAAACAACATCACACACACACACACACACACACACACACACACACACACACACACACACACACACACACACGAGCAAATATATAACGAGCAACTTGAATTTAGGAATTTTTAAAAAGTATGTAACTGTACTTGTGTAAACACATCTAAGGGTGGAATAGAACAGATTCCTGTCCATCATGATAAATATTTATTCCAGTTTTCAGGCGACAAATCCATAATGATTGACAACTCTATGATTTGGATATTCTTTTTATTACATTGCCATCCCTTGGTGTTGGTTTCCATTCACCGTGCAGGAGCCTGTGATAGCACAGATTTGTAGCTCCACCATGTGGATAACGTTGGCATTACATCCTAGTACGTCCACTGACTTTCCTCCTCCTCCTCCTCCTCCTCCTCCTCCTCCTTCTTTTCTGATAAATTAGTTGCTTTCTTTGTTAATCATATTCTAGTTAATACATTTAAAATCATTGTTACACCTAAAAAAAATAGTTTTTTTCTTGTCGTTTTGGTCCCATTTTTGGGGGGTGAACTTGTTAGGTCACGCTCTGTGTTCCCCTAAAGTAAAAGTTGTAACACACCCTGAATGTGAAAAGACCGCAAAAGTGGTATGCATTTTCATATTACACGAGATGTATTCTGTGAATTATTTCTTAAATCATCATTTTAAAACCCTTCGAATAAAAACCAATCAACAAAATCTGTTCGGCTACTGAGAAGCAATTCAGCGCTCTAACATCAAATATTATTGAATAAAATGACGGTATAATTTTAGTGAAATGTCTAAATCTGATAATCAAATGAAACTCTCTGAAAAAAGAATATGTTGCTCATGTAAGGGTTATTTTCACAGGACATGACAAATAACGGTACATTGTGTCGCTAGTGCCACTGAACATTAATTTTTTATTTTTACGATGCTCCTTATCATACCAGACCAAGTAAGGCTGTATATTTAACTGAGCTATGGTGCATTTGATTTATTTATTGTATTTGCATCTGTATTACTAAAATGAACATCGTGGTACTTCATCTTTATTTTACACATTAAGTTAAATAGTCTGACTTTAAATGCTGCACCCAAGAAGTGTTTGTGTGTGTGTGTGTGCGTGTGTGCGTGTGTGTGTGTGTGTGTGTGTGTGTGTATTCCGCCACCAGTAGTTAGTTGCAGTTGGTTGTTGGTCTGTTGCCACTAGTAACTACTGGCTCACTTCCATCATTCAAATTTCTGTTTAACTGACATCGTTACATCCACCATTCTGTCAGATCTGAGACCAGCACACACACACACACACCAGCACACGTCATCTTAAAAACACTCTTAGTGTTGTTATTACATCATCGTTAATAACTGTTCAATTCATTTAAATTGACTTGTTAAGCTGCTGTTGGGCGAACTTCATCATGTGTATTTTTACTTTTACTTTTTTTATTGCGTAGGATATGTTTCTGGATCCTCATCCTCAGCTGGTCTTTAGGGTGTGTTTGCAGCCAGTAGAGGGGGATGCCGATTTACATTTAGAAAACCTGGACAACTGGTTCAATGGGATGCTTTTATTTCCCATCACGCTTCACAAAACGCTGATGTAGAAGTTTACGTTCAAATTTGTATATCTGTGTATTTCAAATTAAACTTCTTGGCGTTCACATAAAAGGGCAAATGCACATTATACTACAAACCTCTGCAACAGGACAGATGTTTTCTGTTCCAATCCCATTCTGTCCTTTCTGTCTAACATTCAACCTTATCTTTCGGACAGAAAGTTGTTATTTCCCAGCTAACATTTTAATTTGAGATGAGATTCGTACACACAGAGGTGTAAACATAACTCAGAGATGATCTGTAGCGGCCCCTACACATAGTAGCAGGGGCCCCTCTGGCCTTTACCTACAAAATGTCACTCAAAAGGGAGACTAACACCTAAAGACTAAAGACTCAAAACGACCCCCTAAGAACCATAAAATGACTACAAAGAGACACAAAAACAGCTACAAAGAGACCAAAACAATGAAAAGAGATGTAACACATCTACAAAGAGACACAAAAAGACTCACAACAACTATGAAAAGAGACATAACAGCCACAAAAAGTGCAAAAATGAGACTCAAAATGACAACAAAGACACGCAGAACGACTTCAAAGAAACGCAAACAAGGCGACAAAGAGACGGAAACAACCACAGGGACTCATAATGATCACACAGAGACACAAAACAACAACAACAACAACAACAACAACAACTATAAAGTGTGCGGGTCTCGCTCTTGTGTATGAGTGGTGCCGGGGTCGTCCCGGTGCTCAGGGGCCCGTTGTCTCGTACTCTGCTCTCGCCCGTACCTGCGTCTAAAATACTTTCCCATGCAATTTAAAACCATACCATAATACCAGAGCACCAACATGTGACCTCATGACCTCCTCATCGCCTCTCCGTCTCCTCTTCTCTTTGCCTCCTCGGATCTCCTTGTGTCTCTTCCTTTTTCTTCTTCATTAACTTTCTTCGTTTCCACGGTCTGACGAGCTCATCTTACTTTTCTTCTCCTTTAATACCTTGTTTTTTTTTGTCTTTTCCTTTTTTTCAACATCCACTCTTGACCTCTTCTGATCCCACCCTTTATTTCTTTTGCTCTCCAGTTCTCTGACTCATCGCCCACATTTCTTCTCCCCCCACTACTCTCTCAACCCTCCCTCCCTCCCTTCCTTCCTCCCCTTTTCATCAGATAATGACTCTGACTCATCGGCACAAGTGCTCTCCATCAACCTCTCCCGTGCCCCCCCCTTCCACTCCCCCCCCCTTTGCCTCTTCCAAATGCTACTGAAGCTGCTCCTTTTCCTCCTCATCTCCCCTTCGTCGTGTCCGGCCTGTGACTCATCCTCAAGTTTCCTGTGGTGTATTCCCTCATTGTGCAGCGGCGTTAATGTTGTTGTTGGGGGGTGGGAGAGGGGGGGGGGGGTCAGATAAGCACATGTGCAGGACGTGGGAACAGCTGAGGTTGTGCAGATCACCCAGATGATTACTCATTTCCATACTCCCACCGTCATGTGAACAGAAGTGACCAGAACACATGTGCAGACGGTTAAGGATTTATGTGGCCAGAGCCGTGGTTATTGCTTTATTGGTAACAATGCAAAACAATAGTCATTGCGTCACTGGGGACTGCACGTCGCTGCAAGTCGGTGCAAAACATTCCCATACTGAACACATCCCAGGAGGTTCAATGAGAGAATTCACAGCCAATCAAACTCGACTGCATCCATGTTGTACTCCAGACACACCGACATACCCCGCGTGACTTCGTGGATCAACTTGCTTCTTTTCATCTGTAACCCCCGTGACCTGCACGACTAATTAAAAATGTTGATTCTGGCATTAAAAGAGAAGTTTGGTAATGTTCGTTTGGGAGCCCTGAGGCATGAATGTGGCTCCCTCTAGTGGTAACACAGTAGTACTACTCCATCTGATCTCCAGTGTGTTGAGGATGTGAGCAGAACTGTAATGTTCTAATATGTTCTAGAGAAATGTTTTCACGTACAGCTCCGAGAAGAAAATGCAGATTATAGCTGTATGTTTACTGCAATCATTGTTTTTTTTTTTTTTTTACATTGCAAAAACAATTAAGTACCGTTTCATTTCTTGAATATGATTTTTGGATTAATGAAAGAAATCCAAAGATTTATCCTGATGACCAATTTTGAATGGCCCATCATCCCTTTGTGTTTCAGTTGTGCTTATTAAATCCTATTCTATTGTGACTTCTTTTGTTTTTTTTAAACCTCTAATCCAACAAGTTTGTGTTTCTGTTATCGCTCCAACGCACTCCATTTGGAAGTGTTTAGTGTTCTGTGTTGTCTGCAGACAGTCAGTGCAACACATTGAATGCCACCCATGAATATAGAGCCCCCCCCCCCACTCACCTCCTCCCCCCCTCCACCCCTCCTCCCCCCCTCATTCTCTGCCAGCAAACTCTTTGTCTGGTTTCATTTAAACTGCCTGCTTGAATTAAGCTTTTTTTTCATTGTTGTGTCAAAGAAATGGACTCTTTTCACCAGACACTTGTCCATAATCACACCTGGCTGGCAGACAGTTATTTTACTTAATGTCCAAACGAGCTCCTAAATTTGTTGTTGTAAACACTTAACGCTGGATCGGTATTTTTCCAGGAAAAACAATCTTCTGGTGGAGAGGAAGAGTAATACTTGACATTTCAGACAGCACACTGCTGCGCATGAAGAACTTGTTGAAGAGCATGAACAGAGATGGCAACAAGCAAACGATTATGTGTAAGTGTGTCTCGTAACTCTGCTATTCCATAATAGGCCTATATTTGTTACCACTTATTTCTCACCCGCTATACTAAGCAGATGATAGTGATGCTTTGTTGCCACGTAAACCATTGGAAGTTGAAAACCTTTGCGCAGCTACTGAAACATGTGCTTTACGTCCTGGATTTTTTAATTGGGTTCCCCCCGGAGGACTTCCTTACCTGCTATTGAAGAATATTGCAGAAATGCGCTCGGAAAGCCAACTAAATTTTCTTCTCTCCCATTATGACATGCGTACGGTACATTATTGCCCACGATATGTGAAACAAACTGTGAGTAAAAACGTCAATGAATGGCGTACCTTGAAGTCGCAAGCGACTGTGACCTAAACCAGTTGCCCTCACGTCGCCAGTCGGTGATCTCCGTCTGCGAAGTGCCCGAGATAACGCGCACGCAACATTTTACGAGAAAAAACATGTCCGACGCTCACCGATCCCTTACCGGCTGTCCGATGGCATCGGAACAGATGGACCGGGGTGAAACACACCTGCGTAGAGCGAGGGCCTGTGTACTTCCTGTGTCATCGGCGCTGTGAGAGTCTGACCATTCACTGATGTCCCCTTTAAGGACTGCACAAGTTCAGCTAGTTCAAATCTACGGGCACAAAGTACATCTGAGGGACCGTAACTGGGATCTGGGGACACGTTGGTTTGATGCGGCCCTCCCGTCCACACAGGCAAATGCGAGTTCTGCCAGATGCTTCTGGGGCATTATGGGTAAAGATCTCTTCTTTTTCAAGTCTTTACGAGCCCATGACTTCGATAAAGCTCCTACAGCTGAGTGTCTTTGGTTGTCTCCTCAGGCTCCACATGCAGACAGCCACACATATGACTGAGTCTCCTTATTGATGCCCTGCTTTTGGAGAGAAGCAGACTTAATGATCATAATTCATTGATTTATCAAAATCCATCAGCACGTAAGCACTTCTAGCCTTCCCCGTCAACACTGGAAGCAAGTGAAAACCAACTGCTATTCATTAAAATTCATTAAAAGATTAGGAAATGTTCCATTATCTTCTTCATCACTCAGCTTTTGCAATATTGGATCTTTTTAAATATGGAGAGCGAACATATAAGAAGTCCCCTGGAGAGGACTGTCCTCGCGGGAGAGCCGTCAGGGCCTCGGTCTTCCCGAGGAGGTCTGGGCCTGGACCTCCAACTGAAGGAGGCTTACTGCGGTTTCTCTCAGGATGGATAAAGTCTCATGACCTGGAGAGGCAAAGGAAGTCGTGTTTCCTGAAATGTCTGCAGAACTAATGACGTCCCCATCGCCCTCGGCTGTGTACACAAACTAGAACAAGTTGCAAAATGTTCAACAGCTATAGAATGCTGCTTTAAGCATCGTGTGGAAACAAGAGACGTTGTCAGTGTGAGCTTTAAAACTTAGTTGTGTGGGTGAAGGACATGACCACTTCATGGACAGTAGGTGGGAAATACAAGTTTCAGAAATATTTGCATTATTGTGTCATTGTGGATTTTATATCAGGTGTTGTCTTTGTGTTTGTCTGATGCATTTTCAAGACCTTTTGTATCTATGATGAATCCCCTTTATTACCCTTTTAAGCTCTATCTGTACACAAGAACTTGAAAATGTCCCCATGCAGTTTTGAATGAGCAAATCTTTCATCTTTAATTGACCTTGGGAGAAAATATGTAATTATTAAAAAAGGATGTAAACTGAGAGCGGGGAAAGACCCCCCCCCCCCCAAACCCCAGACCCCCAAACCGTTGCTTCACTTCACACCTGTTCATGGAATCAACACTGATTCAGCCGGGTGGGGAGGACGAAGCTACAGACAAGCATGTATATTCTGTAACAAACAAACACACACACACACACACACACACACACACACACACACACACACACACACACACACACACACACACACACACACACAATAAAAGCGGTGGCCAAAACTTCGTAATCCCCAAAGATCTTATTTGGCCGGTCAGCACGTTGGAAACCACACAGGTTTAATGTGTAATTTCCTCCCTCACAAACACTCTAAGGGTCAAAGTGTATTTGTGGCCATTAGTGTCATGGCAACACTGGAAAGCCCCTGTGCCAAAGGCCATGGACTTCCTGTGAGTGACCCTGCCTCACTCTCCTCTGGCAAACTGATTAAAACAACTGATGCTTTTTCTTTTTCCCCACCAACATGTTATTGACGCTTATCTTCCACTGACCTTATCTGACACGTAATGCTTTTTCATGCTCAGTGAATGCTTCGACGCTCCACCCTGAAAACTCCCAAGGACTGCCTCGCGGAGAGAAAACGCGAGTGAGACATAGATGTTAAAAAAGTGCCCAAATTATTATCTGTCAAAGCCATATTGAGACATTTTTTATATTTTTTAAGTGTTTCATTTGCGGTTACATTTTTATATCCAGTGTGCTTCAAATTGACCATAATACCACTTCTCCATTGCTCATTAAAGGGCAGTTCTGCTTTCAGGAGCGCACACTGAAAACAGACATGGGCCCATCACACACACACACACACACAAACACAACACAGCAAGCTTTTGCTGGTTGTCTCACACAACATGGGGCAATGACAACCTTTTTTTTTTTTTTAATGACTGCAAGTACCACAAATATTTGCAATAGAATCACATGTTTGAACAGAAACAGTCTGTAAAATATAAACAATTTCCTGGTTGGCAAAGGGCTGGCGCTTTCAAAAAAATACGTGGCAGCTGATTGGATGAACCCAACTCTCAACGAGGGGAGTTGGGAGGAGAGCAAAAACATTGTTTCCATCGAGAAAGGCCTTCATTCTTTCAATGAAGCAAAGCTCTCCAGTCCTCATATAATGATGCTTTTGAGTCATCTACTCGAACCTCGAGCCGCCGTTGATGTTTAGAACAAACAGTCGCCTCACACACACACACCTAAGCCACGCCCCTCGTTGCCACTAGCTCCTCTCTCAAGACACTGATTGGTCCGTGCTCCGGCTCACCGGACACATTACTTATGCATTACTTCTTCTACTATTAGTCTCACGTGATCTCGTGATGCCGTGAGAATCCAGCTGCCTTGCAAAGGTAAAAGAAGCCCCGCCCCCACATTCTCCTGGATTTTCTTGAGTTTGTTTTTTGGCTGCCAACCTCCTGAACATTAGTGGGCCATTAAATGATTAATCCAAGAAATGCTTGGGTTCATTTCAAGTCTACGATGCGCCTCCTGCTCCTCCATGCCGTTACCGCCTCGGAATAAAACATCACACTCTGATAAGGCCTCGAAGCTCCTGCCAGAAAGGAGCTAGTTTCTGGAAAACTGTTTTCAGAATTTGACATGCACATATATCTATTACAATATTACCATTGCCATTAGCATTTAATTCAAAGATCTGCAGAGACAAAAAAAAAGTATTTTTTACTTTTTGTACTAACTTTTAAGGTGAATGAAGTAATGACTATTTGTTGAACAATATTCAGAAGAAAATTGACCTTAAATCACTGCTATTATTTAGTGTTGGTGTTGCCATGGCAGCACTCCACAGGAAGCATCATTCTCATTGTACAGTCCAATGGGAGGATTGTGTCACTTAAGCTAAATTCCATGTTTCGCTTGCCCCCCCCTCCCCCCATGCAGCCCAGTTCTGACTCCATAATGATATCATGGAGGGTGAAAATAGATGAATCACATGTGAAAAACTGTGACCAAGTGCTGGGAAATACCGCCTTGTTAAGACACGGTGGTGAGAGAGTCCTCTCTCAGGAAGCGAAGCAGCCATTTATGTTCGAGAAAGGTTCGGCCCTGAAAGGAAACGTGTTGTGATAATAGCAAAAATTCAAATCAGCGGCCCGTTGGAAATCAAATGTTATCAAACGGTTTGCATCAGAGTTGGCCTGTTGGAGGTTGTTCCCCCTGAGAGAGGACGCAGGGAGGAGGGGGAAGAGAGTGGGAGAAGGCGAAAGATATGGGGAGGAAGAGGAAGAGGAGGAGGAAGAGGACGGATGGAGCACAGAACAGCTTGTTTGATGCAACTTTCTTTAATCATGCTCAGACTGCACATTAAAATAGTCTTGCGATGTTCGCAGTTTGCATCATCCACAGCTCTAATGGTGCAGTTATGAAAAACCACAGCACACATTTACTGTTGCAAAATACTGACAAAATACTTTTTATTGAACATCCTCGGACTTTCGCTGAGATAAAGCAAGTAGAACGACCACTTAGGTCATAACAGCATGTGCACCACAGCTGGTGGAAGTCTAAAATAATCTATTCATTGTTGATCAGGTTAGGTTTATGCTTACCTCACTTTGAAACTCACCATCGAGTCTATGCTTCTCACTCAGTAAATCACACATTTGTTTTTCTAAAATACACTTTTCCTTGTGGAAAGTTAGACGAGAACATCACGGTGATACCACTCTTGTATTTAAGAGTGGTGTCAAGCTTCTCATCCAACGCTCAGAGAGAAAGCGGATCATTTTATTTCCCAAAATGTCAAACTATTCTTTTAAGTTTCCTTTTCAATGGTAAAATGCAGATACCGAATTCAAATAAGAACAGCAGGCGGTGACGGACAGATGAACAGACAAACAGCTGGACGAGTCATTCCCCTTCATATGTGTGTTTGTGAAATAATGATTAAATAATTGGTCAATAATGCAAGTTAAGCTTGTAATGTGTTGTTGTTTGCATGACAAAAAGGAATCCTCTGGAAATAGGCGATTATCCCCTGACTTTGATCCTCCGTCTGATGGTCAGTACGACACCATATCTTTTCTCTGGAATGCAAAACATTCAAGGCCGGTATGAGTGTGCCTCTGAAACTGCTGAGCTCCAAGGCTGCCCAGGCTGACACCAAGGTCCCTGAACTGTGGGGTGAGTGTAGGCGGAGCCGGAGGTCGACCCTGTGCAGAGAGCCCCCTCTCCTCAAAGTCACAACGAGGGACTTTTAACTGGTTGTGAAACAGTTCTCAGTTCATTACTGAGGCCTTTAGACCGACCTACGAATGCAAGACCATCAGCTAGAAGATTGGCCAGACGGTCAGTAAAATGAGAGGTTTTCTAAAAAGGAATCTGGTGCTCGGAAACACAAACACGAAACAGGGACCAGAATCAACACAGAATGAAGGGTCCTCCTAATAGCTTTAAACTAGATGTTGATTTACCTTCACGGTCATTTTTAGGTTGTAGTTTGCGTTATTATTATCTATTTTTATTGCGATACAAAGAGGTGTTTCTAATATTTTCTCCACCTTCACACTGCATCAGTGAGAATACATGTGCTAGGTGTAATGCCTGAGTAATAGAAGAGTTAACATGGAGCACAATAGTCCCCTTTACCGTGGTCGGTTCGTCTTTTTGAACGGAGGCGCCGCGGAGCCACCCTGCATCAAAATAATCCAATAAATAGCACCATTATATTTTTTTATTTGGTTTTGAGTGGAGGGGTTCATTGTCGTAATGGCTCCAAAAGCTATTACAGAGGCCTCCCCAGCTTCCATGGAGCAACATTGAGAGGAAACACTAGTACATCAGGATATTGGCCTGGAGGGCAGGGAGGATGTTCCTCAGCCTGGCCTCTCTCTCTCTCTCTCTCTCTCTCTCTCGCTCTCTCTCTCTCTCTCTCTCTCTCTCTCTTTCTCTCTCTCTCTCTCTGCGGATCATTCTAAATGGGAGGTTTGTGTGCTTCAGAGCAGGCCTCTGGAAGGAAGCGGCTGTCAGGGAGCAGCTAGCACACGTCCACAGTGTTAAGTCGCTGCAGTGCATCAAACACCAGATCTCTTAGTGAGTCGTGATGCTCAGTGAGGATCAGAAGCTGTGGAAGAGTTCATAGCACGGTGTAAATTATGCACATTATTGTTTTTGTGTCGCAATCTGTACCTTTAAAAAAAAAAAAAAGAATGGATTTATTTGATCATATAATCTTCTTTTTGAATGACCTTATTTTCTCACTCAGTCGCAGTCGCAGTCGCAGACCAGATATTGTCTGACCTTTTCATTTATTTCCAAGCCACCTTGAAATCAAGCATATTGCAGAATTACATCTGGTTGCAATAACAAGAAAAGAAATCCTCGGAATAATCCAACATACCTTCCGTGACCGTGAAATAGAATTTGCACGTAAAGATATGAGAAGCCCAAAGGCTTTCTTTAAAGATTTGTTCCCAGCATTCAATGCTGAAAGAAAACTGAAATGTGACCATTTTGCAAGAGAGTTTTTAAAATTATTTATTTAATTTAATTTGACATATGCTCTACATATTATTACATGTGTAAACACTCAAGTTAGCCTACTGTAAAATAAATCATTGGTTGCTGGTCATGGTCTGGAAAACACCGTGTTTTATTCCCCACATCAACGGGATGTCTGTCTGATTTTGTCCGTCAGAAATTGAAATCCAGATGATGGAACATAAGTGGAGTAACACCAGTGGGCGACTCTCCGCTGATTACATTACATTACATTTCATTTAGCAGATGCTTTTATCCAAAGCGACTTACAATAAGTGCATTCAACCACGAGAGTTCAAACCCAGAACAACAAGAATCCAGAAAGTACAATTTCCTCAAGGAAGCCAAACTTTTTTTTTTTCTTCTTTTTTTTCTTCCAGGTATAGTCGGAAGAGATGTGCTGATGTCATCAGGTTCTGGAGAAGACGTCTGATGGAGTGCGAGCGCCCACGCACCTCTGCAACCGGAGAGCATCCGAACCAGGAGGGAGCCGCCGGGGGGCCGCCGGGGGCCGCCGGGGGGCCTCTCGACGTAGTCGACTTGAGTTCAAAACGTGAACAGTGTGCGACTGCAAGCGCGTGCGAGTCTCACTTTCATTGGCTCACAGTTAGCGGAGGCGACAGTTGTGCTCTCTTTAGTGTGGGTGCTTCCACGCTGATCTCATTCACAGAGTGCAGTGCATCAACTCGCCAAGTTGAATCTGAGTGAGAAAACACTTGTGAGCCCCGGTGGCTGTTCACCTCCACAAGATCGATGTTTTAGAACTGCATCTCAATTCACAGAGCAGACACAATGTCCCACGTCAACAGGCACACAAGAAAAATAAAGGAATTTACAGTTAACTCACTAGTAGTCTGCATTGAGTCCAGTTTAAGTGGATTTTGAACACTTGGGCTTGGTTTTCAATAGCCAGCTCAGTTGTGGATTCGCTTCCCAGTTGGATCCGGATTTTCTTTACTCGCAAACGTTCGGTTAGCAGGCTCACCTTAGCCAGAAGACAATATCATCTGTAACTATCTGTCCATCCATTATCTATAACCGCTGATCCTGGTCGGGGTCGTGGGTCGGCTGGGTTCACCCTGGACAGGTTGCTAGTGTATCGCAGGGCCGACACATAGAGACAGACAACCACTCACGCTCACGTTCACAACTACGGGCATTTTAGAATCATCAGATAACCTAACCTGCATGTCTTTGGAGTGTGGGAGGAAGCCGGAGAACCCAAAAAAAACCCATGCTGAAAACGTGCAAACTCCACGCAGAAGGCCCGTCTAGCCTGGGAATTGAACCCTTGCCCCTTTTGGTGTGAGGTAACTAACTAACATTTGATTTTTAATGGCTAAAATAAACCACAGCTGTTGTCTGCTCTCTGTAACCGGTGTCTGTAGTCGGCCAAAGATTGGTTGAGAGGGAAAAGGGTGTCACCTCCGATAACCAATTTTCTGTGAGAAAACATCGTCCCGTAAAAGACAAACTTGGTCTGTTAATGTTTCAGTGAATAACTTGGTCTCTTTTTTCACAGTTAGCATGGTTTTCCAGAAGTCCTTCGCCGTTACCTTGGAGGGAACTCGGTCATGCTCCTTAGCCATATATAGCCAACAGATACACTCATGGATCGCCTAACACCCCGACACACATACAGGCCAAAATACACACAAGCATGGACACACACAGACAGTAATCCCTGTGGGAAAGGCGGTAGGGGATTATGGGGAGGTTTTGGAAGATAGGGGGAGCATTCATTACCTGTAAGCGATACCACACAGGATGGAGTGCTCTGAAGTCAGAATCAGGAATGAGGAATGAGAGTATCATAAAGATACCAGAAGCCAGGAATTACTTTTTTTCCCCTCCCATCAAAACCCAGACAAAATGCAATTTCTCATCAACAGATTGATTTATATGCTTTTGAAAGTGGCCAAAATATCTTCTAAATCCATCGGAACGTGAACAATCTGCAAATAAGAGGAACAATGCCGTTCTTCAATATCAAATTCAGTGCTTCCAAGCTACGTATGATAAGAAAAAGCATTAGTAGTCAGCATCACCCCACTCCTTCCTAGAGTTTTGATAAGTGTCTGGATCACGGCCAGTTGCTTCATTAGACGGTCCAGTGTTTCTCTTGGAGGATTCCTTCGTGCTCCTCGCATGCTTTCAACTTGATTCATTAGCTTACGTAAAGCAGCTCTGAGCTCGGCGAGTGCTTTCAGCGAGGTGAACGGGGCCGCCTGTACACCGATGACTCACTGAGGACGATATCAACCAAGGAGAAGACGGAGAAATGGGGAGGGAAGAAAAAAGTGATGAAGCCATCGCTTTCTCACAGGGAAGTTTCAAAGACACTTAAGTTCTCTCCGGATGAAAACTGCGGGAGGCGACACCCTTTACCAGTTAACAAGTTGACTGAAGGAAGGAGGTCAACTGATATGAAAAGCAACAGGATGCAAATGGATCCAATACTCTGGAGACGCGACATTTCCTGGCTTTTTTTCTGGAGTCAAACAACCGCAAATGGGTTTCCTGAGTCCACTCGTTAGTGTATTTCATTTGGAATGCTTTCAGCCAAAAATGTAGTCAGGTTTTAAAAATAAATACATGATGTACACCCGTAGCTGAATGTAGTTTTATATTGAGGCTTTTAGAAAAAAAAATGTGCCGAGGTGCATTGCTGAAGTTTCACATATTTACAGGAAAGAAATGTAATTCAACTTGTCAGAAAGAAAAAAATTGTAGTTTGATTCACCGTTGGTATAAAATGACTCGGTAAACTGTGTTTTATTGGCCAGTTTGGCTGTAAAAGGGGGTTACAGCTACTTAGCATGAAGAATTAGCAACGGAAAGCTCATAAAATCAATTACATTTTACAAGTTAAAAAAACAATCTCCGTGTCCCATCGGAAACCTTAGCAGTACCTAAGAAAGTCATCTGTGGGCGGTTGTTATTTATTTTATTAGCTATGGTCACATTGCATTATTATTATTTTAACACAACCTTTTTCTAACCTTAACCAAATAGTATTGTTGCCTAAACCTAACCAAATGTTTCACAACGTTAACCACTTGGCACTGCTTTTATTATTTTTTTTTTTTTTGCAAGCGTGACACAAGGTTGACATTCAACGTGTCCCGTTGTTTGCAAGATTTACAATACAGAATTGTTTTTCTGCCGACTGGGCTGTGATCTTGAAAAACAAGCAGTTTACAAAATCTCACACCTGTTAATTAGCACCAAAAAAAATCTACAAACTACCATGAATTTTGTTTCCAGCGTGGTGATAACACACCATTATAACTGCATCTCCCGTATCTATTTCCCTCCGACCCCCTCATGGTGCCTTTCCAACTATCACTGGCCTCCGTCCGTTAACACTGGTGCCATTTAACTGTCAAGAAAAGTACTGGACAAGTTCTGTGTCGGGCCAGTGCTGCTTCACAACGCTGCTGCTGCTGCTTCCTTAAATGGTATCAAAACGCTGCGATGCATTTAGGCAAACCAGACTTTTCTGAATTGGAAAAACTGCTTTCTGAATTTTCGGAAGATTGTGGCTTTAATCTGCTTTCCTGAGTTCTGTAACAGCATTTGTAACAGTCCTTCCTGCCTTTAATGGTCCGGACTTTGGAGCTGCTCCGAGAGTAAACAGGAACAAACAAAATGAATGAAATAGAAAGACAGCGTGTTTCGTCACACTGAGAGCCACACACACACACACACACACACACACACACGCACACACACGCACACACGCACACACACACAGTTCCTCCTGCACTTTTTCATACATGCTAGAACACACACACAGACACAGGCTTGCAACCATGCTCTGTTGTATGTATGTATACACGGATAAAAGAACATTTACAAGATTTAAGGGCCTTTGTGCACCAGGGTAGCACCGTTAAAGGCCACGATCAAACGCCCTGAGTCACCTCTCCTCTCGGACTTGAACACAACTCAGAGACTAAAAGCAAGGGGCCACCGTTGTACATGTAAATAACTCAGAAGATAAACCAAACAGAAATGTTCAGACAAATTGGTTACATAATCTGCATGACCATTGAAAAATATGCCAGGAAAAAAAAGGGTGCTTCTTGCTGCCACCGATTAAAAATTTACCATGCACCAATTCTAGGATTTATATTTTTTTATTTTATATCACTATTATATGACATTCTTTATTTCATATTGCATTGCTTACTAAGTTTCCATCTACTAGTACAACCAATATTGGCATTTTGATAAAAAAAAAGATCACTGCAACAGTCACATACAATAATTTTTCATTGGGGGTATTCAAACGAGCGAAACAGCGCCCCCTCTGCTTTGCAGTAGGTAGTACATTTTTAGTGTGGTAGAAAAGGGGTCGTTCTGAAGTTGACATCCTCTGATTAACAGGTAAACAACAGGACATTAAGAAATAACCAATCACGTCACATCACAAACACAGTAAGTTCTGAATTCCCCCCGTTTTACATTTGTTAGTTTATTTAATGTGTGCAGAAAGTTAGCCAGTTGCTTGTTTGAGGTTTTTTATTTTTATGTTTTTATATGGGCTACAAAGCACGAGGAAAAGATTGTCTGATAGATCGAATAAATTGGTATTTCACTGTTGAGTGGGCTATAATATTTGCAATACCAGTGTTTCATATGAAGATAGATCAGGGATATGTGTGTTTGTCATGTTTTTAGTATTTGCCTTTAAGTCCTAAAACAATGTTTAATATTCAAAAAGTCAAATACCAAACTAATTCAGACCTTTAAAAAAAAGGAGGATTTGCTGCTTAACTCTGTTTTTATCTTTGCAGTTGACTACATTTTGGTTTCTGAACTGTTGGTGAGACAAAATGAAGCGGAAGACTTTTATTTCCAAATGGCTAAATGATTAATTAATGCACACGTTAATCGTTTCTCTTTAAATCTGTTGTCTAAATGTTATCCCAAGGTTTACCGAGTATTTGTGGTTTGTTGCACAGTCGGTGAAAGGTTGAGTTTAAAGCAAAAGGAATGAGTAGTCAACATCCTAATAGAAGCCCATACTCTACATGTGCTTTAGTGCGTAGTGTTTCCACCCACGGGTCAAATGGAAGGACCACCTGTGTCGTCCCACTCGGCCCATCGGCTGCTTTCCCCGCTGCTGTTTCCTCTCAGAGGTGGACTGGAAAAATCCAGCAGGAAAACAGGGAGTCAAGCAGGCAGATAACAAGGCGGTCGCCATGTATATAGTTTCCAATTCGACCAGATTAGCCTTTTATGCCAAGTGAAGCCAGCTGCAGCGGTTTCTTTTTTTCTTTTTGTTGTTCAGCTCAAAGTAGAGTTCACCTCCGTTTTTTATGTTCTACACGTGCACGACTTTGATTTACAGTCAGTGTTTAGAAACAGGAGCACGCGATTGGTTGTTTCTGAGGTCAGAGTTTCCCTCCGCCCGCGTGGCTTCGTCTCACCGTCTGATGAACACTGATCCGCGGAGGAGATGATGATCTTTGTTTTACACCGAGACAAATAGAAGTGACAGTGTTTTGACACTTGCAAGTCACATCGTTTTTTAAGTACCGCCAATCAAGGGCGAATGTCTTTATGATTATGAATTAAATATTGGATTAATCACTAAAACAAAGCAACCCACCACAGACCTCAATACTCCTTCATTTTCTAACAATATCCCTCTCAAAACATCCGTTTTTAGCTGTCCCACACAATAATTCCACTGTTTTTTTCTTCTTCTTTCTTTTCATTTCTAAGATGTGACAGCTCCGTCGACACATTGTGGTTCAGCTGCAGTCTGTCCTGGTACCAATTATAGTCCCTTTTGTTCCATTAAAGTCCGCAGGCGTTTTTTAGGCAAAGTGTGCACAAAAAAAAAAATGTTACATAAATGTACTTTGGAACTGGTTTTTCTTCTGGCATTTATTTTAACAAACAAAATCAATCAGTTTGTCCCAGCTTCTGGGTCTTCACCAGTTTTAGGTGGCAGTGCAGATACAGTAAATCAGTGGCTCATTTAAGCTCCTACATGAATGATATTAAATATAGTGTTACACATCATTTCAGGATGAGGAACCTTTTTTCGCCCCTATTGGTCGATTAATGAAATTGATTGGTCAATTAGCAAATAGAAAATAATCAAAAGATTACCCTTTTGTACGTCCATAAAGCTGTGGGACTTCCAATAGACGGACGGAGACAAATTGATCTATTACAACACACTTCATTCTCTGCTTTACACAGAAAATAGTTGTTTGATGCTCTATTAATGCTGTGAATATCACATTTAGCCCCTTTGAGTAGTTCTCATTGTGACAAATACAACTTTCTTAAACGGCAGCCTAATTCCCTCTTTTCCTTTCCTCCTCAACTTTCAACATCAAAGGAGAGTAAAACACACAGAGCTACACACACACACACACACACACACACACACACACACACACATTAAACTCTAGTCTTCGTCTGGCGGAAGAGTGTCCCTCCAGCTGACGTCTGGTTTACATCTGTGTGCCACTGCCATCGGAGGCCTTGCACAAAGGCGTGTGTGTTGATGTGTGCAGGTTCCCCGGTGTTCTCAACAGCGGGGGGTGTGTTTGTTCATGGTCGCAGCTTCCTAAAATCCTCAACACCCCCACCGAGGAGACCCAGGCCACTTAGATCTTTGGGTAAAGGCGGGTGACACACAAACACACATGGCTCCCATATACCTTTAAACACAACGAGATGCTATTCATTCCAGCAATATGAAACGCAGGGATATCGATGACACTGCGATAGCAGAGAGGGAGGCGTTCGCTGTCTTCGGCCCAGAGGAATGCTTTCAATATGGAAAAGCTCGAGCTTTTCGGATGACAGTTGGCACCAGCGGCGTCCTACGTATGATTGCATGAGCAGGAATTTATTACGCCTGTAAAGCTTGCATTCCGGTGCGACTGGGAGTGTGTGTTTGCCAGCATTTGCATGTGTGTGTGTGTGTGTGTGTGTGAGACAGAGAGAGAGAGAGAGAGAGAGAGAGAGAGAGAGAGAGAGAGAGAGAGAGATTAATCATATTTTTTGGGGCGACCGACAGCAAATTCATCCACGTTCATACAAGTGTGATGTTTCAGTCAGCTCAGAGGTATTCTGAGTTCAAATCCAACACATTTTGTCTCATCTCATGCCCCAAGCTAGTTTCGCTCTTTTTTTTTAATTATCTTTATTAATTAAGAAGAAGTTTAAATCCCACCCATACCATTTTATTTTCGTTTTTTTGCTGGTTGAGGCGAGAGCGAATAAGATTCCCTCATCGAGGTGCCGCACTGTATAGAAACACATCATTCTTCCGTCATCATATTCTTCTGTCGTCATATTCTTCTGTCGTCATATTCTTCTGTCGTCATATTCTTTTGATGGTGGAGGAATGAATACGTGAGATGGAAGTGCAGAGAAACAGATCATTTAAAACAGGGAAGATAAAAAAAAGGATTATTTAGAATGTTAAGAAAGGAGTGTCTGAGAACAAATGAGGAAGACAAAATAAGATTCACAGGGGAAAGAAGCACAGGACTCCATGATGAACATCAAATATGAAAACATTTTTTATTCGCTCTTTGAAGCCTTTGATTAATCAATGAGGGAGCCTATATGTTTCAAATTAGTCTCATCACATCAACTTGTGAACTGTCAACATGACTGTAGTCTTAGGATTTTTATTTTTTTAAACGTTGTTGTGTTGCTCCACATAATCGCCCTTTTGAAAAGACATCATGCTTCATCCTGCTAACGAAGTTATTGAAGTTTTCAGTTTGTTTGTAATTCCGAATTTATGCCTCAAAGCGACGCTAAACTTTGTTGTTAACATCTTTGGTGCTCAACTTTAATGAACCGGGAATGATTTGAAAAAGGACTTTAATGAAATCCGGAGCTCCTCGTGAAGCTCACGTATAAACTTATGTGTAGAAAACAAAATGATGGATGAGAAGGCTGCACAGAGTGAACGTCTCCAAGGAGGGGACTTAGTGTCTCTTCTTTACATATGAAACAACAGTAAACAGTTGCCCGTGGAGGAATGGATCGTACCCTGAGGAGGTACAGTAAAGCATCATGGGTAATCCTGCCGCTAAAAGAGTAAATGTAGCCCTCGGTAGGGATAAAGTAAAAATGACTGTGGCATATTGAACAAATAAAAACACTCATGATCGTTGTCACTTTGTAGGTGTTTTCACTCCTCAAATACATATTTTCTCATCCCCTGTGACTTTTCTTTTTTACTTCGCAGTCACTTCTCTTTGTCTCCCTATTATTTTCTGTACATTTCATATTTTCATGTATTGGCACTTCAGATTGTTGTTTGGAGCTTGGCTGTGCAGGAACTTGAGGGGAATCCTGCTTTTACTTTTAAATTCTTATATATCTTTAGGACTTTGACCACTGGCCGTTTGCGTCACATATTCAAAATTGACCTCACTTGTGCCAACATGTGAACCATTATTAGGCATAGAAGCAAGATTATTCTGTTCTTCTGATGGTTTATTGGTCACGCTCGTTTGTGTCTAAATGAATAATTGGTTTTTCCTCACATTTGGGTTATCACCACTTCTCCTGCAGTTTTGGTCCAGTAGAAACTGTTTGACACACCTTTTACTTTTACCAACTCGTGTAAGCCAATTCTATTTCAGATTCATTCTGGCCAGGTTAGTGGACCAAATGCGTAGAATTCTGGAGGTATCAATTAAACTATCAGCTTGGAAAACACACACACACACACACACACACACACACACGCACACACATGTGTGTGTGTCTTTCTTGCCCAGGTGCTGAGTCCAGAAACTATAGTTGGGATTTCTACCTTTCAAGGACTCACAACACGTTTGAATGCTCCCTTTTAAGAAAAAGAAAAAAGAAAAAGAAAATGTATTATGTTCCGAGCCCCTACTGTCTATTATTCTAATGTAATATGATAGAAAAGGGAGAGTTCAACAGTTTTGCGAGTCCTTGGAAGGTAGATAAAAGATTTAAAACGGTTGCGTTTTGTCAACAAGTCTTGAGGCCCACATCCAATGCAGCAATTACACTGCATTTAATTCAGGAAATAGTCCTCTTGTCTTCCCGCTCATCTTTTTACACATCCGAAAAGCACAATAATCAGTGGCAGCGGTTTATGGCCTAATACACACAGTATATGGACAGGACACGCTAAACATCTGTTTCAATATGGAGATAACACTGACTGATGACATAATTCCTGGCTAATGTAGATAAATAGCCTGCAGTTACAATAGCATACTGCCCCCTCACACACACACACACACACACACACACACACACACACACACACACACACACACACACCAGGATGTGGACAGTGACACATCTACGGAGGTATTGGCTTGTAGTCTCTGGTGGCGAGAGATAAGATGGGATACAGGAGATTAATGGCTGTGTTATTGTTAAAGTAGTGGAAAGTCTGGGTCACACCGGCAACAATTACCCTACTGTACTGAATAGCCATCTGTATCCCTGACTCAACTAATGCCCTCCTTGAGAATTGAATTAATTAAGTTTTAAATCTCTTTCCACTTGAGGAGGATTATACAATCAAAGTCACATTTCACATAATGAGCGCAAGGCCCTTCGTAAAGGTTAAACTGGAGTTTTACTCGAACTCCCTTTTGCTGTGAAAACGACCAAAATCAGAAAAAAAAACTACTGTCCAATTGCATCCGCTTCCAAGGTGGAAACAGGCAATTTAACTACAGAGCGAAGCCGACGGTGAGTAGTCGCCTTTGCACATTAACATCTGCTCCGGTGCTACACTCTGGGCAGAAGCGGGACTCATTGATTGTTCTTTTTGTTCGGAGTCTGTGTGAATCGTTGTTGGCTAACTGGGCCCATGTGTGTTCTTTGTCAAACAACGGCAGCCACAGGCATTCCGTCTGGTCAGCGCAGGAGAACGCATCAGGGGTTCACGTTGAAAGAAACGTGCTTGTCCGGCTCCATACCTGGCACCCCGGAGCTGCTCTCCTGTTACAGCCCGACAAATGATCTCCAAACCCGGAAACTGGAGAAGTTTGGCTTCAATGTGTTTGCAAAAAAAAAAAAAAATGAAATATCTGCCAGCACAGACGCACACATCCTCTCATCCTCGGAGGAAAACGCTCTCAGCTAAATCCAAATACCAGCAACCCAGACATTTAGTGGAAATAGATTCACATAATGCCTGGCAAAAAGCATAATGTTTGGCAAAAAGTGTGGTGTGGATGCATTCGGATTGTTTGGAAATATACTCACAGTACAATCCCGAACCTGGCAACCCAGAACACAAAGTTTTGGTGCAAAGAGGCCAGAGAGAGAAAAGCTTTTATGGAAATGGGATTAATCTGATGCCAGCAAGCCAGATACAAACTCCTGCTGGAGCTTGATGATCTGCAGTTTAAGCCCAGAGGTTTGTAGAGAGTTCCTCCTCTGAATCCTCTACGAGCAGTTTAGCCTGACGCTGCCTTCAAGTGCTGTAAGGAAAAAACAACAACCCAACAACAGTCGGAATTCTTTACAATACATAGGTAGCTAAGAGTTAGGGCATCTCCCTCAACAACAAAATGCTCCAGTCTCAGCAAAGAGTGTATAATAAAGTGAGTTAGTGAAGATAAGAGTGACAAGGGTGGATCAACCAATCAGTAAATAAATAATCAAGTTAGTCAATCAGTAACCATCAGACCACAGTATGATTGGCTTACAGCAAGTCGTCACGGCTAAACATCAACCGTCGGTTTCTTTAAAAAAAAAAAAAAAAGACTTAAAATAATTTAAGCTGACAAAACAATGTCACCTCAAGATCCATTTAGTAGCTGTTATGGAGCTTTCGATCATGTAGCATGCTCTTCATCAGCAGGAGGGAGTTCCCCCCAGTGGTTGGGGAAATGTGAATGTTCATATTTTTCAAAAGGCTTCTCATTCACGTTGGCTTAAAAGTAGATTTTAAAGTCACGTGATTTTATTTTGATCTGTCACTTCAGCGCTTATTATCGGGTGAACGAGGCAACTCAATCTACACGGTTATGGCGAGGAGAGGTTGTGGTAAGGGTTAAAAGAAACCCACTCGGATGCTGTTGTGTTCCTGGTGGTGGTATTATTTAATAACCCTTAATGTAAAGTATAATTGTACGACCTCACTATGTAAAAAGGTTTGCACTTCATTACCTATACTTTTTGGCATAAAACAAACAGGATTTCTTTTAGATTTTGGTTCCTACTCAATCATAGTAGACAAACATACCAAACCTGAGAAAGACGCCCACTGAAGCGCTAATTATTTCCATTTCCTGCCTGTATGAGTCCCTCGTCATGTATGCGCTTAATGCCTTTTTTGTGTGTGTGTCTAATAATAATAATAATGCATTTAATTTGTAACGCACTTTTCATTCATAAAGATTCTCAGAGTGCATGTGTGTGTGTGTGTGTGTGTGTGTGTGTGTGTGTGTGTGTGTGTGTGTGTGGCTGTCAGTTATGTGTTCGTCAAGAGAAGGAAGAGGTTTCTCATCCGCAGTCCGCTGACTCAGTTTGAAAATCCTTCTTGTATTTGTGTTACAACAAAATACACATCGGCCTCCAGCCAGTATTGCAATATAGCGTGACAATATCTTTTTCAGTATATTTACTAATACTTTTCCATCAGTGCTGAGGGAAATATATATCTTCTTTACCCCCAGATCATTGAACTGCTTTTTTTTTTGACAGTTTATGGCTGTCTATAAAACTGTACAACAAATATTTATATAATACAATGAATAAATCAAATGGAAGGTTGTTTTTTTTTGTGCCTTTTTATAGTGTTCTACTTTAATCTCCAGGTAAAGACATTGAAGGCGATTTTCTTGCTATAGAGTCTATCACAGAATATCCTGTTGCTAAACATCATATTGTAAGTTACCAAAGTTGCGAATCCCAGCCCTAATGCAAGTGAACTAAATGCAAAGAAAATCATTAATTAATAATCTAATATCTCTTGACTGACATTAGTTATTCTATGCTGGGGAACAGTCAGCTGCACTGATGAAAACCTCGACCCAGTACTGACCTCCGTTCAAAAAAAGAAACCTTTGTCTAACCTCCGTGCAATCAGACATCCACTTTTATTAGCTGCCAAAGTTTAAAACTGGAAAGTCCTTCACCTGCGTCTCCGTCTCTCGGAGAGAGAAGACAGTCGGTCCGCAGACTCCATCGGGTTGGAGACCCTCGCTGAAAGTTGAGTGTGTTTGGCGAGTTCTGAGTGAGCGTCATCATGCTCTCGCCCGACAGTCCTTGCAATAACATACCACCATATGTACTCCGGCATGCCCTTGAAGAGGTATGTGCAGATAATAAGGTGTAATCTAGTGATGACAGTATGCGGAATGGTGGCTAAGGACTCTGGACTTACTCGAGGCACAAAGAACAAAGAAGCCACCAGTCGGGGCAGTTAAGAAAAGAGCCCTCTTTGTTTTTGATTATTTCCAGTGTCAGCATTGGGTGAACAGATGTGTGTGTGTGTGTGTGTGTGGCTGTGTAAGTGTGTACATATAGGCACGCTTTTGTAGGGCAAATCTTTTATGTACGACCTCTATCCAACCATGAGCTAAAACTGGATATTTTCTCATGATGTGCACATTTATTTGCAGTGTTTCAAGTAAAAGTCAATCTTTTCAGGCAACTTTTGGTTTCTATGAGTGGGAAAACAAACAAACTGCATTTTGATCAAATTTGGATGATCTCACACTTCAGTCAGGGAAGGGAAGTCCCGTCAGACCTCCTCTTACTTTCTCACAGATGTTTGTAAAATTGGTCTCGGGTGGCAACTCTGGTCCTGATTAGTCAAAGAATTTGACCAATACAATTATTGTTTGCATCCACCCTTGGTTACCATCGTGCCTTTAAGCACTAAACGCTACCAACCACCGTGTTGTATAACTGGTGATGATATCTGGGACAGACTTTGCGGATGACCTCAGCTGGCTTTCCTTTCTGAAATAAACTCTGATCTCTTCATGAGTCTTCTGTGTTTGACTAGGTTACCATAAAATCATTACCAAAACTGGCAGAACTTGTACAATTGCCTGAGAAAGGGAAAGGAAGGGGAATCATTTTCATTTTCTTTCCAGTCAAAATCCAGCATCAACATTATCGCAGTGTTCCATGAGGTAGAGGGTGTTGGTCGGTATTGCAGTGAGTTGAAACAATCCTCTGCCAGTGTACCGATAGGTGCCCAGGAATGAAGTAGTTAGTTGATGCAGATGCTTGACCGTTTCCTAATTCAAACCTTGTTTCAGTTTGTTTCCAAGCTCAGATTTCCTGTCTTTGCCTTTTGTGTCTTCTCCAAAACAACCCATATGAACATCTTCTGATCTGGTGACCAAGACATCAGTGTAGGGTTAGCTGCTAGGCTAATGCAGTGTAAAATGACATAATCAGTCTTATCTATGCTATGTGAAAACCTTATTGTTTGTACATTACATCACACTTGTAATGCACTGCAGAAGGATTTCTGTTCTGTTTTTGTAACGTTTATGTGCTGGGGTGACTCACAAATACTGCACGTTTTTTAAATTATACACTGATGTAGTATTTCAGATTCATCTGACTGCTTGTATTAATTCTTTAAAAAGGTAGCCATGTGCTTATAGAAAATTGAGATGCATCGAGAATTTTTGACAGGTGAATTGGGATGGAATCGTAAGGCTGGTGAAGGTTCTCACCTCGAGTGCGCTATATGGTTCAGGTTTGGCAAATTTTAAGCTCCTGCTTGGTTAAGGTTAGGGTTAAATTATTGTCATGGTTAAAGAAACATAGACTGTCGATAGGAGACAAAACCCAACAATCAACCCCAACGTCCTCCTTGAGAGGTTGTGGGGTCATATACTGTAATGTCACACTACATCCAGCTTTGCTACTGAGTTAGAGACAGTTAGCAATCACACAAATAGTTTCATTTACTTTTAGTGTTAGAAGAGGCTTGAGGGCATGTAATACTGACAGTATTGTCATGATGCCATGAGCTACAGGAACAAGAGAAGCAACAGCCGCTGTGAGTTACATGCTTTCTACTGTGACATTTAAAAAAATATATATATATGAAAAGATAATTGCTCCACCTGGCAAGTGCACAATGGCCAAGAAACTGTACCAACAGTAACTTAGACTTCCTCTGGGAGTTTTATTTGAAAGACGAATGTGATAGAAGTTTCAAAAACAAAGTGTTAAGATCAGTCGCAGTCCACGGGGTCAATAGTCTAAAGTCCTTTTTTTTTAGGTTTTTATGTTTGTTTTCAATTGAGGCTGATGTCTTTAGCGCATGCCAGCTGAGAAATGTTATCTTAATGTCACCGTGCAATGTGACAGAAGGCGGGGAGAAGGAACATTCTCTGAGGCACTTTGTTGAGAGGTTAAATGTCCTCATTTGGAGCGTAATGAACACAATGACATCAATAGGACAACTATCATTGAATCACAAACTCTATAAGCAATAAGTTCCATTAAGATCTAAATCTAATCTAAAAGATAATGATTACATTGAACACACAGCACTAAAACCTGCATGAATACTTTGAATTGGCTTTTATCCCTAGTCGGCCCCTTTACTGACTCATTCTGTAACCCACACCTGCACCGAGCTTCATTTCACACACCATTGCATGTTGAGAAGTCAGGTTCTGTGTAAAAAAGAACATATATAAACGATTTAGTGAAAACGTGGAGTGATTGAATTAATTCATTTTTGTAAAAATCTGGCTCCTCGTCTGGAAAAGTGACTTTCGATCGACGCTCAAAAATGGGATCCGCCCACAGCTCAGACGTCTGTTGTCCGACATCTCAATGGAAACGCTGGATGCAGCGATGGAGATTATTTATGGTCCGGAGGGACTTTTGTCAGAGCAGCAAACATGAGGGGAAGAGGCCGGGGTTGTCCCGAGTCAGATGTTAAAACCAGACTTTTGGATGAGACGCCACCTTGCTTTCCACACGAGAAAAAAAAGTTTCCTTGACAAACATTTGGTCTCTAAATCAAAGTGATGTGCAGGAGACATTCGCCAACCTGGAACCATCAGCGGTGAGCAATTGTCTCCGATCTTCCTGAACATTCTCCAAATTGTGTGTACAAGGACACGCTTTTCTCCCCGAGATAACACATTGTTGTTGTAATCTCGACACTGTAGGTAATTGATCCATCATGTCTGTATGTCACGAAGCATTTTGATGCAAAGCAGAGAAGAAATGAACTTGAGAGATTTTCCTCCCAACATATACACTTTATAGCTCATTTATCTTGATGCATCAGTTGAATTTATTGTTATGGACTCTTGTATCTTTACAGTTTTTGGGGTGTTAGAACATGCTCTGTAATTTAGAATCAACTTTTTGATTGCAGTGTGTATACGTTCATAGATGACACAAATAACAGCCAAACTTGTGCGGTATAGAGCTTTAGATGTATACAAGACATGTTGAGTTTGTAAATGACCTTGAATAGAAAAATAACTGGAACAGAGAACATGCTGAATGTAATATAAACATACAGTTTTATTCACAGAGATTTCTTTTTTTTAACAGACTTCTTGACCCCGTTTTTCACTTCTAGACCCAGGAAGGTGGTGATGGACAAAAATGTTTGAACAGTGTTTGCTTTATGAGAAAAAAAAATTTGGGAATATGTTGAACTTCTTGGCAGACGGCTGGTAGTATGTGAGAACACCCGCAGAACATATTCTCCTGTCCACAGAGTGAAATATGGCAGAGGCAGGCTCATGGCACAAGGCCTGACCACGTCTCTTGTGTTTACCAGCCGTGTTTTCTTTAACATCAGTGGAAGGAAGGGTTCCAGTATACACAGTACAAATACACACTCAAGAACAGGCATGCACACACATGCACCCTTGGATTTACATAACACACTAATTGGTGTTGTATTATGGTATTTATACTGTATTGTAGTCAAATTTAATCAATCACTCTGTAAGTAGGCTGTCATCTGGCAGCCATATTGGAGGTCAATTCAGAAGTTTGTAGCTGTTTCCAGCGGGGACTGGTTATTTACATAGAATCCAGCCTCGTGTTTTCGATAGCATTTATCTAGCAGAGTGAGCATTAATGGTAAGCAGCAGGATTGTACTTTGATACATTAGCTACCTAGCCAAAACACACAGCTACACCCAGCTTGCTCCAATAACCTGAACAGAGACAGAAGAATGCTTTTTTCCCTCATATTTACCTTGATCCAATGTTCTATGAATTTTTATATCATTTGTGTACTGGTGCACAGCCAACTTAAAGTTGTCCAAAGCCTCTATTGATGCCACACGTCATTCAAGATGGGAGCTCCAAGACTCGATGACAAGGAACTCATTATCAAATCTTAGAGGTCATCAAGTGACCTCTAAGACTTAGAAGATGACAGACATCATCCATGTGACATATTTGACTTAACACACTTACAATAATGTAAAAAATAATATCGCATTGTTGTTTAAATTAATTGGTGAAGCTCAAGGTCTCGGATGGTCTCCCTGTCCACTTAAAACCTCAGTGTCCTTTAAGAATTTCTTAAAGGATTTATTTCCCTCGTATATTCGATTACATTCAGATGTTCTATCGCTCTTATTCTACTCTCATGTGCGCAGGAGGCCACAAGGGATAAATCCACTGAAAAATCACATGCGTTAGTAATCCTAGTGATGCAGCGAGCATAACTTCCCCGTTACCTAACTCTCCACACAAATACAGGCAGAGGAGGTGAAGAAAAGGACAGCGTGTGCCACAATTTTCAGCAACGAAGTGGAGTTTTTTTTTTTTAGGATGACAGGGCTCAACATGTCAACCATCAGCTTTTAGTTGCACAAACCGAAAATATAGTCAGCGTTTTGAGTCACCTTATAATTTGAGTTATTAAGACGCTATGCATTCATTCTTCTACATGAGAATAAAGAATCTCGCGAGTGGCGGCGTTTCGTTCGGCCCGTCAATGGGCGTCCGCCTCATCATGTCGTTGAGTTGCTCCCTCGTGTTGCTTCGAGCTCCCAGTGCTTCTCCGGCCGCGTGGCTCTGTGGGATGTGCTACCTTGAACTGCTGAACTTCATGTGCCTCCCAAGACTTCACACATTTCCTTTTTCGTTCAGGTTCGTCTGGTGCTTCTGTCAGTTGAATCATTTGTTTGTGACGTTGACGAGTTCGTTAAACTTTCCACCACGCAGCCGAACCTTTGTCTCTAAAAATGGATGCCTGTGCACGGACAAGTAAATGCACCAACGCAAGTGTACCGTTGTCTGGTTCTGATTCTGATTGATTTATTTTTGGCTCGCATTTTGCTGTTTGCTGTCCTTTTTTTTTATTTGTTGAAAGGTGGTTGTCATCAAGCCAGAAATTGAATGAACCAGGCATGAATAACATTCTCCAGTATAAAGTGTGGGGAAAAGAACTGGGAACTAAAACTAGGATTTAATGCCAGGCATCTTTAAAAAGTACACAAATTAGTCATGGAGGTAATGCAAGTAAATTCTGGATCTAAAATATTTGTTTTTTAATTACTTTTTGGTTCACGAAGTTTTACTTTCAGAAAACAATGTGTTTAACAATCTCCAATGATTTTTCACCCCATTAAATGTCTATAATCTACATGACTGAGACTGCAGCAAACACGGTACATGTTAAAATCTTCCTGCCTCAAAATGTAACGCCCATCGTCTTTAGGACTATTTTTCCATCTTTTTTTCCCCCTACCTAGCTGCACAGCTGCACAGCCAAGCGCTGAATGAATGAACAATATCTGGCTGCTCCCGAATCCTCCCCTGACTGACGGTTCCATTACATTCAGGCTGCTTGCATTTACTCTTTAAATTCCGAGCAAAGCACTAACACAGAATGACAATTTAACATCATAATTACCATGCAGACTGCAGCCTGGTCTCTCAAACACGCAATGGATCCTATATGCGTATACGTACCTTGTGTATTGTGGCAGAGTCAAGGACAGCCGGATCAGAAGTCAAAGTTTTGGTATTTTACAGTTTGGTGGTTGGCGCCAGGAACACCTGTAAGGATGATTACACCAGGAGACAATAATTACTTCCACTCTGGAGCAGCAAATCGAAAGATAAATGGGATTTAAAATGCAACTTGACAACAACTGGCATCTGTCACTGCTTGGCACGTTCTCTGATGCAGAATCTTAAACACCTGTAAGCACAGCCATGTTCCTAATACATTACAAGAGTGGAACATTAAAGTGGAGCTATGCATATTTTAAAGCCCGACTGTTTTGTGTTTTCGTTTTTGAGCCGGGATTTTGCCTGTAATTTTATTCTGGAAAACACAGAATTTCATTATGTGAGAACTTACATAATCACACGCGGGTGTCGTGCTTTGAAGAACTTGAGCTACACGTGCGAAGCCCAATCGGAGTAGTTTGATAGAGACGTGAACAAGCTGTCTATTTGTTTGAGGTCGACTGTGCCACTCCGTGTCAGGAAAAACAGCACAACTCCAATTTTGGGGATTAACATGATCGTGTGAAAATGGAGCAGTGCGTGATAGTCTCTGCAGGTACAGGGAAAACTGTGTGAGACTGTGTGACTCGAACAATCCATAACTTCTGAGATAAACTCAAAGGTTTGAGTTTCAAGGTAAAACTATTTGCAGTACAAAGTTTTCACCAATGTGCAGCACATTTTATTTTATTTTCTGTGCGTGCATGATCTGAAAAAACTTCTTTCATTAACCCGTCAATAATGAATATATGGGTTTATTGATTTAGACCCTGGAGGTCTAAATCCATTCATTTAAAGCTTCGCTTTCAGTTTAAAAGAGCGGCTTGACCTTGTAGCTCATGTCCCTGCCAATCACTCTGAGACTGAATGGTGGAGCCCCAGTTTGTTTTCAGTAGTTGGGCAACCTCCTTTGTTAACATTGCGTTTGAATTTCAGCTTAAAAAACACAAGAAGCACTTGTTATTTTCTGCGTGACCTGGGACACACACACGACCACGTACTGCAGCTCTACCATCAATCCCGCCCTCAGAGACAAAGTGTGACCTTTGAACCCACGGCACTCCCCCAGCTTTGTGAAGAAGCTTCATAACGCTGCAGACCCTACCTCCCGAACCTGAGGGCTGGGGCGCTTGTGTCAGTCACAGGGAGCGTGTGAAGGGAGCAAAAATGAAAAGCAAAAAAAAAGAAAGAGGTAGATGAGGGGCTAAAAAAACACAAAGAGGCCACTCTATTTTAAAAAAAAGCTTTAAGATTGGAAAAAAGCTGCGACACAAAAAAGCCATGATAACCCCCCAACCCCCCAAAAAAACTCACTGGGAAACAACATTTTTGGGAATTGATGGAAATGACCGGATGACAAAGTGAGGTGGTGACCAGCACGTGATGTTCAGCGTGTCAACCGTCACTAAGACGGAATTAGAATTAACCAAAGTCTAGCTGTGAATTAATGGACATGTAAACCCACTTCATTGAAACCCAATCTGCTCTGCAGCTTCTTGGTGTTCATTCTCCTCACAAAGCGTTTATCACTGTTGTCTGAGGGTTAATCGACACCTACGGAGGGTCAGAGGCGCTGCGAGGAATCCTGGCCTCAGATAAGAAATATTTAAAATATGAGCAGTGGAAAACGCTGCTTATCTAGCATTGAAGTTGACTCCTTGGTTCCCCTTTCCAGCTTCCTCACTCTATTCTACATTTATCAGCGCGGCCAGGCTCCATCTGCTTTATTCTACAAGACTTGGCTTTTATGTCCTGTTATCAAACTCTCCTCTTTGCATCAATTTAGGTTGCAAATCCAAGATGGAGATGGACAATATCATCACAGTATGGTTTTGCTTTGTGCTTCCCTAAAAATGTCCTATTGTAGCTGTAGCTCTGTCAGTAGGGACTTGTCTTGGGAACCTGAGAGTTGCCGGTTGAAGTCCCTGCACCGACTGGTAGATGAAGAGGTGCCGGAACGCCTCCTGGTTACCCAGGTGCCATTGAGCAAGGCACTATTCCCCCACACTGCTCCCGAGGCACTCTATAGTAGCTGCCCACTGCTCCTGAAACTAGGATGGGTTAAATGCAGAGGCTAGATTTCACTCGTGTGACAATAAAAGTTGATTTACATTTCACAATTTACTATCTTTACAATGAAATTGATTGAATTCAACTTTTCCACGACATTTCTGAATGTCTTTCAGCAGCACTTCAGTCTATTACAACAACAGACAGCTTAGGTTCACAACATGGAAATTCCCGAAAAGAAAATACCCCCACTCAGACTCAAAGCCAGGCGCTGCAGGCAGATGTGTTTTCTTTTTGTTCATTGGTGCGTTTTGATGTCAGCTGGTGCAGATCAGCCTCCTTTCTCACAACTGTCGGCTACAGAGCGATGACGGACTGGTGTCTTACTGAGTCATACCAGCAGGACCTCGGACTTGGACCCCTTTTTAATCTACGGCCACCCACAGGCTGAAATAATTTGCCCCTCCCCCCCCCCCCCTTCTGTGTTACTGTTTTCTTTGCATAGAAACACCAGTCTGTTACTCTTTGTCCCCTTGTCTCCCTCCTCACAAAGAGTGGGCTTTTAACTTTGTTTACCACCAAATACACAGACTACTATGGAGATCTCAGATCACTCACCTAAACGTGTGGGTGTAGGGCGTGTAGAGTAGTCTTGGCAACCAACAAAATAGTTTTCCTTTTTCAATTTGAGAATTGAACATTTGTTGAAGAAATGTTGGCTTTCCACACATATTTGTAATCCGCTGATTCATCACTTTTTGCTTCAGTTGTGACGTGGAAACGTCCACTTTATATACAACTCATTTGCACTGGTTTACTTTGAGTGAATGTAATTACTTTATTACATTTACTGGCAACTTCTTGGTGCGATGCAGTAAATGGGAAGTTTTTATGATCTGGATGGATGCTTTGGTGTCTACAACACAGGACTTTCAACAACAGAGACTGGAGTTTGCAAGATTTGAAAGTGTGAAAGTTTGATGGATATAGAACGATGTCCGTTTTTTTTACAATGTGATTTCTGGGTAGTACAGAGCAAAAACATTACATCACATATAATGCCGTAATTGAAAACACGGAAAAATAAGTTTATTAATACGTTTTGGAGGCAACATCCATCAAAACCAAATACGCCTCCACCTACTAGCTGTGTTTTAAAGTAGACAGAAACACAAACACTGACTCTTATGTGCGAATATCTTAGTTGAAAGCTTATTTTTGTCTAAACAGACCTCCATCATCTGCACTGACTGAGGAACGGTGACTAATCTCGGCACCTGTGAAGCAAAGTAAACACCTGCAAGCATTTTAGTCCATGGTGGGTTTTAATGACTTCCAACTAAACTTGGAAGATTATTACAAGAAGCACTTAATGCTTGTGTAACAGCCACTTCTGTACATATTTGTTGAAGTTTTTTTCTGGTATCTTTTTGCAATTTTTCTATTTTAGATTTATGTTCTTGACTTTTGCAGTACTTTGCCTATATTGTATTTATTATGTTTAGTGCATGCACTAAACACTGAGGCAAATTCCTTGTAAGTGAAACAATGCTTGGCAATAAACCATTATTCAGAGATATATAATAATAAGACCAAAGATTAAAAATGACAAACTCCACTTTTCCCAGACATTTTCTTTTCAGCGGAGGAGCCACTGATATTGATTTCCTGGTATAAAACCTGACATACACCAGACAAAATACCCAAAATACCCAAAACGTCAAAAACACCCACAACAGTTGTCGTGCAATATGAGTTGAGACTGAAATGTTGTAGTTTAAGATGATTATTTCAGCATGTCAGTATGTAGCCTAATTTAAAAAAAAATCTCCATATGCTATTAATGGTGAAAAAGTATGTCTCTGCACCAGTCGCCAAGACATGAGTTTTTGTGATTAAAAATGCAATTCTGGTTGGCAAAAAAACTCTACCTTTTGTATGAACAAAGACGGTTCTTGAGAAATTAATTTTGCACTTTGGCACCCCTAGTGGGAAGTGAGGGTCATCTTATTTCAATACCAATAACTCCTTAAATGGATGAAAAAAAGTGCCCTGTCCAACATGACTGTCAAGATGGGTAGGAAACTATTTTTTCCTTTTAATATTCCGACTCAATATTTAGGCTGAGAAAATCAGGGTGTGTAAGACACCCCGACCTAGGATGCCTTTGAATATGAAGAAGGCTCATGAGCTAAAGATATGACAGACTTGCAACAATCTTAGGAGGAATTCCGCCTGACAACAGTGCTCCTCACTCTGTGCGAGGTCAGTGAAGTGAGGATAGCTTATCACCGATGCCCCCTCCCTAAAGGCATCGCTCACTGGCCGTGATGGCTGTTATCTGTCTGAGCTGTCAGAATCAAGGTCTGAACACATCTTTATCAGCCCTCCCCTCTACCACACTGGCTACTGCAGCTAGACTGCTGGATGTTTGTCTGTGTTTGTTGTAGGCAGATTCCATTTGGCACCACTACATTATGCACTTGAGTCCGGAGATTGTGGCAAAGGAATCACTGATGACATCATCACCAGCAGAGATGTGTAACTTAACCGTACTTTTAATCCTGACTGTGTCACATATCGGAAAATCAGAGATAATTAATTACTTTTCTGGTCAGTAAAATATACTCACTGACCAACCTTTTATCTTAGTTCATTGAAAGTGCATTTATTAATTCAAATTGTGGTGTTTAATCTCTATTTGAGTAAATACATTTGTCGTGTGTGCTCAAGGTTGACTTTAAGGAAACAGCTGAGAAGTGTAGATTTTGCTCGCCTCAGGATTACATCTCTTTGCGGATGATGTTGTTCTGTTTGTTGCATCAGACTATGACCACCATCAGCAGTTTGAGAGTGAAGTTGTTCGGGTGTAATTCAGCAGCTATTAGGCACTTGTATGAGTTGTAAGCAAAGTGTTATTGAAGGAGTTCAAGTTACCTCGGAGCCTTCTAACGTGGGACGGGTGAAATGTAGTTTGAGATCAACATGTGGATTGAGAAAGTCAGCCTGAAGGCACAGCTTCCCATTTTCTGGGGACCAGCCCTCTCTCATGGTCATGAATCTTAATAGTGAGCGACTAAAATTATGATATCACTGAGTAAGCCAAAAAGAGTTTACTTCACAGTGTGCAAGGGGTCATATTTAGGGAATGTTTGGGAATCTGATCAGGTTGCCCAGCGGATGCCCCTGGGCAGGAATTCTGGACATGTCCAACTGGGAGACTTAGGGAAAGACTCACAACAGAATGGGATACAATTTCTAATTTGGCCTGGAATGCCTCAAGATCCTCCAAAAGAAGCTGGAGAACATACTTGGGTGAAGTAAAGAAAGCCTGGGACACCTTATTTATCCTGTTACCACCCTGACTTGGACCCTATTAAGCATTTCAAAATGGATGGATAAAAAAAAGAAAGCATGTAATATTTGACCACCCCTGAAAAAGGTAAATGCTTTTATTGACTGAATGCAGTTTTTTGATGATTTTACTTCCAATTAATTTGAGCATTTTTTGGAAAATAAAGTGGAATTGGCATTTAGTAGTGAGGCACTTTTACAGTCTGATTGGGGATTTGGTTGAAAGTGATAAGATGAGCTTTTGTTTTAACTGTTTGAATATTTGCTCTGATCCAATCATAACTTTTTGTCTTCACTACTTAAGAAAACGTTTTGAGTTTGAGGCATCTCCTCCCATAGGTCAAGGCCACACAAGAGAAGTGCAGCACAGGGACAGTGAGAGAAACCACACCAGTGAGGAGGAGCAGGAGCAGCAGGGGGAGGAGGACTTAACTGGAGTGTGTTAATTTGTATTTGGAGTTGTGATGTCTGAGGGGAGGGTGGATTAGAAAAGCGGCAGCCCGTAGAGAGACACGAGGAGTCGTATTTCAGCTTTGCGAGGGCCCCTTTAGTCCGACTCACTGAAGCTGCCTTTGTTTGACCGAGAACCAGAGAGAGAGAGAGAGAGAGAGAGAGAGAGAGAGAGCAAGGGAGAGGAGGAGGAGGAGGAGGAGGCGGAGAGTGTGAGGCTTTTAGTTTGTGAGTGAGTGAGAGAGAGAGGCAGAGTGAGCTCCATCTCTCTCTCTCTTACCAGGGCTGCCTCACATGAACAGGACAACTTTAGTTTGGATCTAAGCTCACCATCACTGAAGATGACTTCACGGTAAATGAAAGGCACTGTGTTTTCTATGGAGAAGTTGTTTAAAATCATCATTTGGTCAGTTGTCCAACTCTTTACTTCTGTCTTTATGCAGCATTCCCCCCTGGTCCTTTGGATTACTTCTACTCGCGCTCCGGTTCTGCTGCCGTCTCTCCTCTGCTCAGCTGTTGAACGGTATGTGCACTCTGTTTGTCTGTTATTGCTGGATCATATGTTTTCTTTTTTTTTTTTTCTTCTGCTGTTGGTGAACTTTCTGCTGGCTCATGAGTTTTCATCTGCTGAATATGAATGGGGAAACTGTTGCAATCTGGCTCTGGAAACAGATGGTTTTATATTTAGGTACAGGATGATATTATTTTGAGAAAGATGCTCAAACAGCAAAATTAAACAACACTGGTATACTTGTTGGGAGATTATATGGATTTTGAGGTGACAATATGAATTAATTAAGGAATGTCATAGTTATGTTGAAATAGTGATGCTGTAGCTTACAAAATATTCAGAAAGTCAAGCAAAGTTCTCTATTAATTCAATATTTAGGCCTAGCACAGACACACATTTAACTCCCTGTGGTATTAAAGCATTATCATAGCAATACCGACATTTTTGTCTCTTTATGCTCATGTAGATGATCATTTCAGTGTCTATATAGCAGAGACCATGGGAAAGCCTTTAGGGGTTTTGAGTTTACGTTCTGAAAGGCATATTTGCTTTAAGACCCCCACATTTGATAAGATCAGTAGGTCCCATGGGATGCTTATTGTTGCATTGAACAGGGTCCAAAGTCACTGTACATTAAACTGTTTATACTGGAAGTATAACGGTGTGGAGAGTGAAACATGGCGTTCCCCCAAACTTTTGGGAACTATTGTTTTTAGATGAACTCAATGCCATCAGACCCCATAAGGGAGATAGATACCTGCAGGCTTCTGTGCCGTATGATGGTTTGAATTATATCTCGACTGATATGTGTCTCAGGTCCCCGAAGTCTTTGCCGAGTGTTTTCACAGCTTAAATCTAGATTTTCTCTATGATGAATGGATCAATCAGGACCCGTCAACATGTTCCCAATTAGTGCCGAGAGCACCGCGGAGTTTCTTTTCCATTGCAATTGGAAACAGGCAAAAACCTCCCAACGTGCACGTTGACAGACGCACTCTGCAATCAGTAGCAGTGCATAACTAAGACAGCGGAGATGAAGTAATGCTACCGAGTTTTGAATGCGTGCGTTGGAAAGTGCTCCTCAGAGATGAAGGTCACTGTCAGTTACGTCTGAGAGCTTCATTTTATTACTTTTCATCCTTGAGACAGGCCAAATTGCCACCACTGCTGTTGTCAGTGTGCTGGAATCCAGATTGGCATTTGCAGCTATGTGTGTGTGGATATCTTGACCTATGATTACCATAAGGACCTCCAAGTCACAAAAGCAGCATTGTCAAGTCCCAGTCAAATAATTACGGGGTCTCTTTAGCTAACGTGGCCCCACGGAGGTTTAATTGTCAGAGTCTGACATTCTGAAATAAACACCACTTTGGCTGCCGGTGGCTCAAAAAGTGCAACCGCTTTGCAATAAAACCCTGTCCCTAATTATGAGACATGGGGAAATACAATCTCGTAGGAGTGAGTTTTGACTCAAAAGAAGTTTGGGATCTTTGCAGCACAGCAGAACTTGACAACGGATATGTGTGAGGAGGCGATTGGAGTTCAGTTGATAACTGACTAAAGAAAGGCGTTTCAAGTGTGATTTCATGGTCCACTTTCCTCCAATGTAGATCCTGCAGAGCCTTGCTGAGCCAGAGGCTCCGCTGTCAGGCTGTTTGTGCTTTTGCCATGTTCATAATCCTCTGCCATGATTCACTTTTTCAAGAGTGGGGGAAAAAAATTAAGTGTGTGTGTGCGCGCACGCGTGCTGGCTCACTTGCCAGAGAGAGAGAGAGAGAGAGAGAGAGAGACAGAGCACCAGGGACAAATATTTCCAGCTGTAAATATTCTTGAAAACAGAGCTGTCACCGTGGCAACATTCACATTTCTGTGCTCGATTGTTGAAATACAACAAATATAATCTGTTTCCTCAGCGTGAAAACAATACACGTTGCATCTTTCAGCTGTGTGTTGGTTACTGGTGTGTCCTGATGGTTTTAGGTGGATGCAGCTTTAACATATGGCTTAACATATTGCTTTAACATATCGCCCAGCTCCATCTGTGACTAAGCGACAATGAAAGTTGAATAATTTAGTACATGAATGAATGACTGCAAGAAAGATAAAGCCATATGCAAAAATGTATGAGTGAGTGAATGAACAAATGCGTCGACTAGGGATGCGCCCTCGCTAGTCGGCATCAGATCTATTGGTTGATTAAACCCATTATTATTGACGTCTGCTGTCTCAGCTGCTGTTGTTCTTAACCAAACTCATCGCCCCCCGATTCCCTTCCACACTGTAGCATTCTCCCGGCCCCCCGTCTGCCACCATGTCCTTTTTTACAAAATTGCGGCTTGGTTCAGAGGTCAGTCTGGTTCTCTCCCGATCAACTGGATTGGCACGCTGGAACTAGCTTAATAGCTAGCTAGCTAGCTAGCACGTATGCTACAGACTAAAGCTAAGCTACAGACTAAGCAGGCTAACGCCAGCTGGCTCCATGAATCAAACTTGCGCCAGCAAATTCGAATGGTGACTCTTCTCAGACCACAGTCCCTTTGTGTTCAATTTAAAGTGTTTTTTTAAGTGTTTTCTTACTTTTAAGACTACAGTTAGACTCGTCTTAAGTTTATATTTCGATCTAAACGTCAGGGAAATTTGTCGTTCGGAACATCCCAAGCAAAAATAAAAACAAACAATTTGTGAATTAATGAATGAGCATATGTAAGGATTAATAGTGACAACGAGTAAATGATTAGTTGAATGGATGCAAGACTGTAAAATACATATAAAAAGAATGTTATGAGGTAAATGAATAAATGAGACATGTAATCAATTAGTATGTGAGCAAATTAATTGAGGAACAAGTATATGTTCTCATTGCAGTGGAATATCTTATCAAGATGTTCAAAAAGACATTGACAAGTAAACAAAACAACAACAAAAGCATCAAAGTGGCTTTGTCCTGAGCCATCTTCAGTAAGACTTTGTTGTTCTATAGTAATGCTTTTCATTCTACAGAAGAATCACAAAAGCATGCTCTTAGATGCTTTTAATCTTTACTAATGAGCAATATGTTAACAAACATATAACATATTTCGCCCGGAGCACTGCTTGTTGTGCATACATATATGCACACATACACTTGCACATGCCTATCGGCCACACCCATGCACATCTGCTGTACACATGGTCAATATTCACAAATGATTGTGTTTTTAATTATGTAGATGGGACAACGTGAATGCCCGGGACACAGTCGCCTATTAGGGATAATGAATACGATGAATACGACTCAGAGAATGTGGTTATGGTGATTATGTCGAGGCAATTATGATGATGATGATGATGATGATAATGATGGCGAGGATGAAAGCGACAGTGGGAATGGCGAAGTTGATTATAATGCGAGTCCTTAGAGATCAGTGACGTGCATGAAGGGTGTCGCTGGATGTCACCGACACAGAATCACAGGCAGGGTGACGTTTTAGTCCTAAACAGATTCATAACTGGAACACATTTGAGCTACAGATGAAGCTGTTTGGAAAAATGTCAATTGTGAGTCACAGATTCGAGTTCATTTGAAGAGTTTGCCTCTAAAACAAAGCAGATAGCATCTTTTTCACTGTGTTATCTGACTTTTAAGTTAAACAAAGTCTGGTCTACCATCAAAGGAAGGACTCATTATTTTCTTCTTTTCTAATCTGTTGTTTGTTGAGGGAAGGTCAACTGAGTGCTTCTTTTAACTCCCCATCCCCCCCGTAGCTCAAGTTTCTCAATTCTTCAACCCCACCAACCATTACACCACCACCACTAGTCCTGAACCAACCTGTAGTGCAACCCAGTGCAGGTTTAGGTGCATCTTTTTTATGCAGGAAGTGTATACTGTACATGGCATCTAAACCTATTACTCATAAAACACCACCATAAAAACATTCCCCAAAGACATAGAAGCATGAATAATAATAATGAAAAGGGATCAGACTTTGGTCTCTGGTAGTGTAAAGAAAGACTGACAAAGTGTCTCTGCTGGTAAGATTGGACACACAACCCTGTGACTCACTTTTTGAGTTGATGCATGAATGTGTCATTAAACAGTTTACAGCCTTTCCGTGCATTACGTTATATACATGCAAAAGACTGTCGATGCTTTTTTTTATTGTTTTATTGCCGGCTTGGCTACTGCAGTAATCATTAATTTCTGTTTCTAAATTCTGGAAACCATTAGGAAAAGAAAGCTGATTCCTAAGGGTGCGAGGGGAAGAGGGTTCTTCTCCTGTGTCCAAACGAAAGCTGTGGAGAACATTTGACACATTGCCGTAGCAGGCGGTCGTGCCGAAGTGGAGAAAGTAAAACTAAACAGGAGTGTGTCGACGGACAGAAGCTGTACCTGAAACATCGCTTTCTCCCTTGTGTTCGCGCGAATATTCTGCGTACGTTTAATCTACCGCTTTATGACCATGAACCCAGCTGAACATACGATAGGTACCGGTGACACTTCGCCGATTGGCTCCTCGTTATTGTCAGGAGAAGTAAGATGACACAAGATGTGTAATCCCTTCCATTTGGTCTTGATTCTGATTGAAGGAGACCCTGGTTTGGCTTCAGCTTGATGAAGGTCATCTGGCCCTGCACAGAACAAACATGTGAAGTTATGACTCGAAGTGTAATTGAAACTCGAGCACATTAATATTCTCAGCGCTGTCCAGCAATGATTTCATGAATGAGCAAGAAAAACAGCTTTTAAAGTCGTTGGTATTTTCCGCTAATTGGATGTCCAGTTTGTTTCCATCCTCCAGATGATGTAACACACGAGTGAGTCTACTTCTATCCTGTTCATGGTTTTTTTCTTTTACATTTCTTGCTTTGGAATGCATGAGGCAGGTCTTTCCTGAGGACTGAATCGCATCGATGAACACTGAGCACCAAACCTGTCGGCAATTAAAAAAACAAACAAAGGGCGACTCACCAAATGTGAGACAGGCTAAAAGTGGCCAGATGTTCTTTTGTGTATACTGCGCATGTTGAGAGTATTATGAGGTCATGATGTAAGTATCGTTTACATGTTAGATGTTTGGCAGATGCTCACGTGAAAAGCAAATCACTGTTGGACAGAAAACCATAACACAAAATCTGCTCTCTCATGTTCAGTTATTGTGCTGATGCCGTTATCTGGTACAGTGAGTGGGCTTTTTCACTGTTTGGCTCAAGAACACGTTGGAAAAAATAAATCCCATATGATCAGGATGTTTAGGATTTGGCCGTTGTCGGATCACACCTTTCCTTTTACAAATTCATCAGCGGCCTTCCTAACCAGTTCGACGTGCCGGAGCTTAGCTGAAAACTTTATCTGCCTCATATCGGAGATAAAAGTGTCATGATCAAACAGTAAAAACTGAAAAGTTTAACAAAAAATTTCCCAGCAGGAGTGGCCACTTAATATCTTCTCCTTTTAAACTGGAAACATTCAAACCGACAAGTCTCTGAAATGTAAACAGATTTATAGTTTAATCCCCTCTCAATTAACTGTATTTATATTTGTCTGTTTGCTCTTGTGAGAGTGACACAAGCCCTCTTTGTGGCTGTTTACACTTCCACGTGTCAGCAAGCTTAAAGTGATACGAGATGTTCTGTAGGTTGTGTGTTGAACTTGTATCTGCATCCCAGATCATTCTTGTTTACTTTCACCAACTTTTATATTTGGTCCAATATGACAGCTGTTTCCATCTTCATCTGGCTTCTGATTCCTTTCTTTCTTTCACTCATGATTGATGCAGCTTGTTGTCTTTGTGACTTCCTCCCAGTGATGAGTTTTGTAGTCATTGACTTTGAACTCGATTCACTTCTTTATTTTTAACTCCTTTTGATGAGGAGACGTGACAAACTCATAAAAAAGTGCCAAAAGGAAACAGGAGACAATGTCAAAGCAGTGAAAGGATCGCTGTGGTGTTAATTTGTAAGAGATTCTGCTGACTAAACACTTTGTGGATGGCTGCTCCGCGGTCCCTGGACCTCGATGGTTGTATCTGCAAATGATCTAAAACAAACCAAACCAAAAACACTTGTGTTATCCTGAAGGGTAAACAGGAATGGCTAAATGCGTCCTGGACAAAACAAGCCACTATTTTGAGTCGTGGACGCCGTGCGAGCACAGATAGTGTTGGACGAGATGGATGACTGTCTTCAAAGCGTCAAACCAGAGGACAAACACAGGATGTGTTAGGTATTGGATGGATTCTGTGTGGTAATGCTAGATATGTGATGCCAAAAGTCACTTTGACCTCCGTCCTTTGTACTCTATGTGGTTTATTGCTGTCTGTTCTATTTTAGAAAAGAAACTTACAAGTGATATGTAATGATGTGTAATTTCGTGGGAAATGTTCATGGCGTATTGTCCACAATCTGGGATCCTTGAGATAACACATCTTTGCTTAACCTCTCAATTAACTCTTCCTTATCTTATCAGTCATCACGCATTGAATTCAAAGCTTTGGTCATCAAAGAGCTTTTACACTCAATGTCCTGGACGCTGTTTGATGTGGTCGACCGTTCTCTCTCCCGACGCCTTCATTTTGAAGTTGGGCGGAGCAGCACTTTGACTCCTGTCTCGGTGCTGTTTAAGTTTCTGCTGTATTTCCATTTGAAGCTTTTAATTCCAAAATGTGACTCATCTATATATCAGCATCTGACTTTATGTTGTTGCATATCTATCCTTTTTTTCCGCTTTGATTGCGCCTTTTATGCATATGAGAAAGATTACGAACTAATGAGCCCCTGCTTCCCCCCTCCCCCTCTTTTCAGCTTAAGGGGTCACATGACCATGCAGTTTCTGTCAGCGGATGCTCCGGGCTAAAATTGCAGAACCAAAACTGAGCATATTTAAAACCTTCAGGATCAACACTCACTTTGAAGGAGTCATGGCGGCTTCCTTCCCTGTTATGCCTTCATTTTTCGGGAGGATTTATCCATGTTGAGCATCCACACATATGTCATAGGTCATGTGATTGGGTGCATTTACACAGCTTTAAAGCTTAGAGGAGCAGGCCTGTGACTTGAGGATAATAAACGATAAGCCCCAGACCAGCTTGGAAAAGAAAAAAACACTTTCTATCCCCACAACACTCACTGATGGAGTTCCCTTGAGCAAGGCACCTACCCGCCCCGTTGCTCATGTAGAGCTATTCGCTGGCCAATGACAGACTGCGGCTGTTGACGGTTTAATTGAGTGCCACTGCAAGTCTGACGCAGGATGAAAAAGAAATTCCCCTCTGTGGCTGAGTGTTGGAAGATTTCCACACATAAACATGGTTACAGTTGTAAAGGGCTTGCTTGTGACTGAATCACAGTGTGTCCTGTGTACTACTAGGATGTCAATATAAAGTATAAACCTTCTTGCATATTTGTAGGAAATAGCTCGCTCATAGGTTGCCGTCGGACGGGATTAGAGGTGCATCAAAACTGCAATTTTCGATAATGTATGAGCACGTTTATTTTTCCGGGAGCGGCCGGCTTCCTGGTTTTTTTTTGCCCCACAGAAGCCCGATGGGTGAAAACATGGAATTTTCTGACAGTCTGGAAAGAGTCTGTCAGGGCCGGAAAGACAGTTGAAACAAGCAGGTGTCTGTTCAGCAGCGTAGAGAGAGAGAGAGAGAGAGAGAGAGAGAGAGAGAGAGAGAGAGAGAGAGAGAGAGAGAGAGAGAGAGGACACGTCCTGTCACACAGCAACGGAGCATCGGATGAGGTCACGGAGTGCAGAGCAGCCGGGTGTGGCTCTAAAACATGCATGTTAGAAATAAGAATCTCAGTCCCCCTTATTTACTTCAACCCTTGTTACATTTGTACATAGTTGTACACGGGCATGTGTGTAGATGTATGCAACGCGTTTCTACTCAGGTGTCTGTGTTTGCGCTGCAGGAGGAGGGCTCCTCTAATGAAGGGAGCAGGTCCATTAAAGCTTCCTTTTTTCTTTTTTTTACTCTGAAATCTCACCTTTACCCTCCTTTGCTCACCGATCTCTGCTTGTTTGATCGGTGTGTTGCGTCAAATCCAAGATGTTGGTGAGGATGAGGATGTTTCTCTGCCTGTGTAGTCTTACAGCCTAAGGTCACACCTAATTTGAACTCAGGTCATGTTTTTTTAGGAGTTAAGCTAATCATCTGTAAAAGCACTGCAGCGATTCAATTCAAATTCTGTAGTTTCTTGTTTATTGTTCCAGCCAAAAGTATGTGGACATCGAGACATTACACCCAAATCTCATTCCAAAAACATACACCATAGTTTTGAAAGATTTCGAAAACCTGGCTGCATATTTGCTTCCATTCAGCCATGAAAACACTTCGATGGCCAAAGTGCAGAACCTCCTATCAGCTAAATGATCGAGGAAAAGTGGGAACCACCTCCTATCTGCACTTTGTATATTTTTATTTATTCATTTATTTTTGGAATTTTGTATTATGTATTGGGTTTCCTTAACAAATAGCATTCTGCAAGAAAACTCTTTTTTTTTTTCGTATTCTCAAAAAAGTGCATTTTTCAGATAGGAGGTTTTGCTCTTCGGCCATCATAATGTGATTGACCCCTAATATTGGGCGATAAGGCCTGGCTCGCAGTCGGCGCTCCAGTTCATCCCAAATGTGTTTGATTGGGTCGATGCCAGGGCTCTGTGAGGTCCAGTCAAAGTTCTTCTCCACCAGATTGGCCAGAATATCGCTGAAGGATCAAGATTAAGATGTGCCCAAATGGTGTCCACATACTTGTGGCTGTATAAAAGTGATTATCTTATTATTTTTGCTCAGTAAATACAAAATTGTAGGTTCACTTTTAATAAAACTGGCTCAAGGTTACCTAAGGTCACAGACCGGCAGTGTTACTGGTATGGTGTCCCAACCTTGAACCTTCATAGCTGTGGTTGTGTCTCTTGTCTAGCTGATAGATGACTTCTGGTCACTGCAAACAACAAAAAAAGACTTCAAAGACCATCTTGAGTTTAAAACATGTCACAACAGAAACTCAAACTTTGCACCTTTTTTTTTTTTAACTCTTTGTCTTGTATCCGAAATTAGAACATGTTGGCCCAGACTGAAGACCGCCCGATGTAAGTCTTTTTGGCGGACTCCATTGGCGTCTTTCTTATCTCAGCGTAATGAAGGGAGAGGTCAATATCGCAACGGCTTGTTGGAAAAGAGTGAGAAACATTCCCTGAAGAGCATCTGTAGGGAGGGATTGTTTCCCAGTTGGAGGTCGGATTAGTGGTGGTGGTGTTGATGGTGGTTTTGTGGCGTGTGTGTCACTGTGTGTGTGTGTGTGTGTGTGTGTGTGTGTGTGTGTGTGTGTGTGTGTGTGTGTGTGTGTGTGCACGCTCAGCTGGCCCGCAGCTGTGTTGTTTTTGAGCACACAGTTGACCCACTAAAAAAACACTGCAAATCTAATTAATGGTTTGGTCTCAGTTGACCTTGTTGTGTCACCATCACTGGCCAGTAAACATCAGCAAACATCTGCCTTTTGCCCTTCTTTCTTTTCTCTCTGTTTGATTACGGTCTTCCTTTGTACACCTTCCTTTACGTCTCATTGCCTGATTCTATCCTTCTTATGTTTCTTTTCCTCACATGTTGTCATTAATTATCTACCTCTCTCTCTCTCTCTCTCTCTCTCTCTCCACCTTATCATTCTTTCATCCTCTTCCTTTCTCATTTATTTGACCTTTCACTATATTTGCTGGTAACCTCCCCGCAATCCTGAAAAAAATGCTGTTTATTCGACTGTGTTTTTTTTTTTTATCCTGCAACGTTATGGAGGAAATAATAAGTACTTAAAAATTAGTCAATTTCTCAACTTTGGTTTGCGGTTCACTCCTTGAGGCAGTTTCTGCTGTCGGCCTCTCATTAGCACTAACAGCTATTATGTGTGTGCATGTGGTAGACTCTCTCATATACACCACTCCCAGACCGTAAATATGTGGCACATTTCCATAAAAAAAAAGAAAAGAAAAAGTCCTCCGTGGTGGTAAATGTGCCTTTTACTAGATCAGACTATATTGCTGTTACTGTAGAATACCCGACTGTCTTTCCCTCCATGTTGCCCTTCTGTTACAGCGTGAGAGCGAACAGAGATAGAGACGGTAAGATAGAAGATATAACGCCCTCGTCATTGACTGGAGTATAGGGTTGTGGCTTCCAATCACTTGGGATTCACAGATTCACATATACAACAGACTTTTGCGAGCTGGATTCAAGAAAGGCTGCAAACATGAGCTCCAGTTTGTGTGGTCACAGAAAGGATGTCAAACATCGAGTAACACTCTGACTTGGAGGACTTGATAGATATATGTGTTTCATATGAATTAATGATGTGTCCCAAGCTGTTGATCTCTCTGTAATTATACTTGTCGATGTTCTGCAATAAAAACAAAAAGGAGTTTCCCAAAGGGATCCGAACAAACAGCTTTGATGTTTATGAGAGAAGTGTTTTGGGTGTTTTTTTAATTTCTCTGCCTTCGTTCGTCATTGCCAAAGCTGGATTTCACTTCAGCCGGTATTACAGTCCGGCTTTCAATGAATCTGAAACACTTATAATGGGCCAAATAGTGGCCAGAAATGTGATTTAGATTATTTCCCTCTTTGTATAAATAAAAGGAATTATTTAAAAAAAAAAATCAAATAAAAGAGCTTACAGATGTATGAAAGTGTCTTCTCTGTGTATTAGCTTAATGCTAGAGGTAAAACATGTTGGTCCTGTTCTTTTGAGCCTTTACTTTAAAGAGAAAGCAAGTTTCACATCTGCCCCGTTTGAAATGAGAACCAGGTTTGTGCACTGAAGTTGACTAGCAAAATAGTGCAGCCATAATCAACCATGTCAGGTAATAACATGTAAGAAATATCATCAGGCTGACATTGTTTTCTCAAACACTTGTTGATTCAAGTGTTTGAGAACATTGATCGAATGTTGATTGGGAGAGCAGAGCAGAGCAAATTAACCTAATTGTAGCTACAGTGCTCTTCTTCGTCTTCTTCTTCTTCTTCTTCTTCTTCTTCTTCTTCTTCTTCTTCTTCTTCTTCTTCTTCTTCTCCTCCTTCTGTTTTGGCCTTGGTTGAACAATGCTGTCATCAATCAGTACATCAGGCAGCACCAGACATCCCAAACTGGTGCTCAGGCCACTAAAGCTTACAGCAGCCTCTTTTGACCAGAATAGAAGAAAGAAAAGGTAACATTTAAAAAAAAGCTTTCAAATTTGAGTGTTAGTTCAACACCTATTCAGCCCCCTGAAAACTGCCCTGATGCTTTTATTACATTTAACTGGAAATCCTTATGTGTATATTTTGGCCAGGCTTTGGGGACTACCAAGAAATATGAAACTAAGATTTATTGTTCTGAAGAGATTTGTTCATCCAAATGTTTGTAACCCTTTTTAATTGGCCAAAATCAGTCCTTATTTAGTCTCTGCACTTCCAGTTCAGTTAGAGAACCCTGAGTCGTGGTGACTACCAAACAATGGGATTTAGGAACTAGAATGGAATGAAATAATCAGATGGATTTTTTACTGTGTTTACTTACCATAAGTGGTCCTGGTATGAAGCAATTTGCTTTCCCCAAAACTGCTTTTTCCCTCGTGGTTCAGTGACAAAATACCCATAAAAAGTGAATAAATCTTGTTGTTGCGGGAGATCTGTAGGCAGTAGTTTTAATGGAAAATCACGGTGGTTAGAAACATGTATCTGGCAAGCAGAACCTGAGATTATCTGCAGTGAAAGGCTGGTAAATTGTGTTTGTGGTTTGACTGGCGAACGTAGAGGTTTCTCTGGAAGGAAGATCCAGTTTGAAACTAGTCACTTCTATTATGTTGTGTTCTTTTATCAGTCACAGCTGTACAATTTCCTTTTTGGCGTCTTTGATTGTTATAAGCTGATAGTTTTCTGCTCTGATTTCTTATCATTTCATATAAAATACCTCTTTCATTAATTTATGTCAGTAGTCATGCAAACATTTTGAACTTTTATTATTACAATACAGTGCCAGTCCATTCTAAAACAGTATTTTTTAGATGTAAGGTTTAGTTTGAGAGCAAGAAACACCATTGTTCAAAGTCCCTGCTCACAAATCAGCTTGCAGCACTCAATGAAAAGTCTTGTCTCCTTTCGTTTGAACAATGTCCTGAATATCCCCTTATCAGCAAAGTCTAACAGCTCAGACAAACCTGGCAACGTGGCCAAAGGGAATCAATTTAATGTGATGTTGCGGTTGTAGGAGACTTCTGCCTTCTGCCGGAAACCCTGGATTTGATATCTCTCCCACTGGCAGCAGATACGAAACATGGACTCTGGCCCAATATCCTCACAGCAAATAACCCCAACTGGGGAATCGCGTCGCTTTTGATTCGTTATTGAGCATAACTTGACGGCGAACACTGCGTACCAAGAACTCCAATTTTGACAGAATTGTTTATCTTTTGTTTCCATTTCTTTCCTTTTTTCGCCTCGTGGGTTAGCTGAACACGACAGTGGGGACTTCGGAGTCGAGGAAATCATTATCAGAGTTTGTAGCAATTAAAGTCACCTTTTGTCAGCCAGAACCACTGAGAGGAAGTCATTTCCTCTTGTTGGTTGTGGGAAGCCAGAAAGTCACTTTTCCAACTAGATTTTGTGGTCAGGCATTTTAACACGAGAAAGACAGGATTTGTGGTTTAAAAAGACAGGATACTTAAGTAAAAGTGAATATATAGAGAGTTAATGATGTCAAATAAAACTAGCAGGCTGTATCATTAATTCTGCGAGACTTAACCACTGTATTGGCCAGATGGAAATGTCACATATATTTTTAGGACTTAACTCTGTAACAGTTTCCTTCCGTCCTTCTTTTTCCTTACCTCACCCCCAAAGTTTTTAATGGCAAGATTATAAACCTGACAACTCATCCCCTGGTCCAATATGAAGTCTGTTGAGGGGCTTCCCGTACTTCCAGTGACATTTCCAACAGATGATGCAACGTACATGTAACGGTCTGGAACACGAACAACCAGCAGGATCATAGTTATTACTATTAGAGCCTTGGTTTGTCTTGTAACCCTGGAGCTCTAAAGTGGAAGGCTAACATGGTGGTCTTTAGGGTTAGACTGAGGTCTTCCATAGTTTATGATGGGAAAGGTTTGTGGTTTCAGAAACATGTTTCTTTCATGTTCGTTGAGCAGCAGCAGTCAACTATAATTTTAAAAAAAACACGAGAAAAAATGTATTATGCATCCAAAAAATGTTGTGCTGCAGAGGACCTTCTCTGGTTTTTCTCAGCAACTAGGAGCACATTGCATGAAGGGAATTCTGTTTAGTTTGTATGAGGTTTGCCCAACCTCTAAGGATAAGTAACTGATGGATATAAGATGTCACCATCTCTCTCCGTATATCATAAACAGGCGGTACCCTCCGGTTCTGTCGACTGAAGTCAATGCAAAGTGTCTTAAAACTTCCATTCTCTCTAATGACCAGCAGGGGGCGAAAAATAAGTCAGATTGTATAGAAGTCTATGAGAAAATGACTCTACTTCTCTCTTGATTTAGTCCCTCAGTAAACATGTAAACATGAGTTTATGACTCAATCTCTAGTTTCAAGTCTTCTTCAATACAGCATGATGTTCATTTAGTAAATTATGGTCCATTTAAAGTAAAATAGTTTGGAGAGCGTTTTCACTCATTACAAACTCAGGAGCAGAACCTGCTTATCAGGCAATTTAGCTGGAATATTGATGCACACAAGATACCAAATAATCAAACTTTCCTAAAATTATACAAAACTCTGTTTAGAAACTGTAACATGTCACCTGAATAACTGAGACAGGTCAGATGAAGTACTTTTAAAAATGCTTATCAAGTTTCCCTTCACATATGAAAACATTACCTACATTGGGCCAAATCCTTTCAGAGACAAATTCCCATCACTTTCATTGTTGTCTCATCAGGTCTGCGGCGATGAGTATGACTCGGACGTAAACATGTTTATATTTCTCTGTTTCTTTGCCAAAGCATCCCAGAATAAGATCCATATAATCAGATAGAAGCGGCGTCTTGATTACAATATGTCTTTAAGTCCGTGGCCTACGGCCGCTCATCCCAAACTATCCCAACAGGTGTTTTGGTTTTTCAGCATTTGGTAGCAATTTGTATGCATTGCCAGTACAAGGAAGAGGGGCTGGAACCAATTAGGTTTGAGAAATTGTACTTATGCACAGCACATCTAGTGTTGTTGGAGCTGAAATGCACCCGATTATTTAGAGGAAGGGCTAACGCTAGAACAAATGAAACAAATACGAAGCTAAAGCACCAGCTGATACATGATGAATCATTTCAGAAAGCTTGAAACTCCATAGGCGGACCCTGATTACCTGTTTTCTTGAGATAGTTTGCGTGCAGAGGACGAGACCATGATCATGCTGTCAGTTCACCTCCCGGATGAGGAAATGAGCTCCAGGTCAGATGTTCAGGATCAAAGAGCCTGTCAGGGGGCCAGCAGGTAGTTGGTGAGGATTTTTATGGGTGCTAACAGCTACGTGCAATCTCCACTGTTATAGGAGGACAAGGAGAGAGGCCAGCCTGTAAATGTTGAAAGCTTTACACCCATGCAAGAACTCACACTTCTCCGCACATGTGCCTGCAGATGTGCGTCTTCAGACCGACCTCGTCATAACGTTTGCTTCTGGATTAGGTTACCTGAGCAATGACTCTGTAAATCAAACTTGTCATTTTGTAGAGCTCTGAGACTATTAATTATTAAAGAGAGAAAAAATGGGTTGTTTCTCTGTCTGTGTCTGTGTGTATATAGTCTCTAGAAGTAAAGATTAACGGCCTAACTTCCAGTTTCATGGCTGATTTATTAAGCAGGTTTTAGGGTTGTCAAAACTATCGTTAAAAAAGTTCAAGAAAGCAGTCAAGAAGCAGTGTCAAGTTTGGTTGAACCCATATGTTCACTTCATGTTATGAAAGACAGATATTTCTTTTGGAGAATTTGTATGTAAATATGTAGGTTTTATAGATTCACCCAGTCTTTTTTGTTTCGCTCTAAGAAATTATGTTATTTTATTGATGGATTATTGTACTCGGAAAGTTAGTCATCAGAAAATGAGTCATTCAAAATTGAAAACATGATTAACGAAGTCCTCCATTCAATTTTCGAAAGAGGACATGTGAGAGGAAATCAGAGCATTGGATTAAAAAAATTAAGGACACCAAAAAGGATGTTGTCAAGCTGTAATGGATTTAAAAAATACAACACAATAGAATCCTTTTGTCCAATGGATCTCCCTACCTGAGGAACCGCCTACTTTTTACTGGCAATAAATTAAACCAAACTGATCCAGGCCCTATTAAAGTAACTGAAATTGTCGCTTCACGTTTAGTACTTTTTGCGATTGCACCCATACCGATATATTTAGTCAACTGTCGCCGACCGTATTCTTCAGCACTGTTGGTGCTGTGGTCAAAGACGTTTCAGTACAATTCATGTATACAGTAGGAGGAGGAACGCGGTGGATCCAGTGCTCACTTCACTACAACATCAAATACAGAGGAGACGGCAGACGCAGGCCAAACCCAGTGTTTCGCATTTTTCAGCGGTGGACACTTCGAGGATGAGCAACTGGAGCAGTGACAGGATGTCAATTCGCCATGACAACCAAATATACAATGGCGCGAGTACAGACAGTAAAGCCCTTTTTTTGAACAAAGAAAAACAAAAGAAAGAAAAATTAAGTGCTCTCAGCCAGGCTGCAAACTGAGGCCAATTCCCAGCCCTCTGTCAGTAGTGAGTCAAAGAGGCATTATGTATGACTAGACTGATGTCAATAAATATGTTCTACTGTTTGTTTTGCAGTCAGTTGTCATTTTGTTGAATATTTTTTATATGACACATTTATTTTTTTTCCTCAGAGCGTGCACTAGGTACAACAAAACCTTTGCCCACTGCTGCCGAAAAAGAAATATCCTTGAGGAGACACTGCAAGTCTCACTGGCCTCTTTCCATGTCTGCAACTCACTTTAAAATGTATACTCATCGGGATGCCAAGTGTGAGAGCCAGTAATAACAAAATAATAGTGTTTATTCCATTTGTTTCACATTTGCTGTAAAAAAAATGTCAAACACTTCAAGTGAAGCGAAGACCTCATAGCTCAGATCGTCCCCACAGTTTTCGTAACACCCGTGGCATTACCTCAACATCCGTCACCGAGCTCAAAACAACGAAAAATGTTTTCAATAGGACGCTGGCATTGTGGAGATACACAAGTGGAGGATGTTCTCTGCGGAGTAATACGAACGCAGTGTGAATGTGGTGAGTAAAAATCACGTTGACTGTGAAAACAGTGTGGATGTCGCCGTCATGTGGAGCAGCAGATGGACCGTAGACATCACAGGCACTGGTGATCCTAAGGAGCTGGACCGATAGAGGAAATGCACTGTTGGGATCTTGGCTGTTTGCCTGTGTTATTTTGTATGCGTTTGTTTCAAAAAACCAAACCTCGTCTTTGCTCCTCCTTATGATTGAAGTTTCGACACCAGCGCCGACGAGGAACAGCGTAACTGTTCCTTTCAACACCTGATTACAATTTTACAAGGTGAATAAGAGCTGGCAGATCGAAGTGTTTACCCAGTGTTTGTCATTCATTTTAATAAGGGTTGTGAATCTCTCACTGCCTCTTTGTCGTTTATATACTGTATATTGCTCTCTGTAATTACATCTTCCTCTCTTTCAATCTAAACTCAATGTTTTCCCTTTCTCCCTCTCTTAATTCCAATTTCTATCTTCCTCTTCTTCTTGCATGTCAAATGCAGGCCAACTTCAACACACGTCTAGACCCTGCCGAATAGACCAATTCACATACTTTTCTCAGTTTGCCCAGACAAATAGAATTACCACTCCATGTCCAACTCCCCCAACAAGGAAAATCCAGACACTTTTGTCAACAAGTTATTAAATACACATCTGTCCATCTTTAAATGAGTACTTCTAAAAAAGGCTCGGCCTTTGTTTTAGCCACACCACGCCAAGCACTTGGGAGACAAGAGGAATTCCAAGTTCAAATAACTAGCCAATGAGGTTGACCTGGTTTTGGCCTGACAAATGATGCTAACTGCTGCTGAGTGTTCTCAGTTGCTGTAGGACACTGGGGTCAGGGATCGGGGTCATTTCCTTCCTGGGCTGAACCTGGACTGCATTTTGACCCAATTTAGCAACTAATTGACAGCTGCATTTTGAGACTGTTGGGATGCATGAAGACTCCCTTCTGTGATTTGCTCAGAGGTTTGTTGAAGGAGCATCATTCTGGAGTATTTTCCTTTGGTTCCTGAAATGTAAAGCAGTTTTCCTTCTCGGTCCAAGAGTTCTTCATTACAGCCAATGTCTTGAAGTAGCTAAAGGCAGAATGACTTTGTATCAATTAGAAATACAAATGATGTGAAGAACAGTACAGCCCAATGTCACATAGAATAACTAAAAGGGATTCAAAGAATTATAGCATCTACAGTTACTGATCAGGCCTCGGAGAAGACAAAGTGAAACTCTTGCAATTAACAAATTAACAAAACTGATATGAAAGTTGTCACTATAAGTAGAGGTCAAAATCAGTTTCTTACTTAGCATTGGGCAAAAATGTGTGAGGTCGGGCACTGATGTTAGGCCATAAGGCCCGGCTTGCATCCCAGTTCATCTTAAAGGTGTTGGATGGAGTTTAGTTTATGGCTTTGTGCAGACCAGTAAAGTTTGTCAAAACCATTTATTTGTGTTCAGGGGCAATGTCATCTTGAAACAGGAAAGGGACTTCGTGGTTGGATGCACACTATTGTCTAAAATACAATTTGCCCTTAATTGAATCTGAGGGCCTGAACCAAACCGCACCAGACCACAGGAGATGTGGACAGGGTCGTCCACTCACTGAGCTTTACAGTTGGCTGTAACTACTCAGGATGCTATCGCTCTTCTGGCATCCGCCAAACCCAGAAGTGCCAACAAACACAAAAACGATTTACATCACACAACAAAACTATTTTCCTAAAGGATTCATCTACATATTTACCCCCGTCTGTATGACTTGAACAGGAACCTTTTACAGGCACCACTCACTTAAAGTGACTGCTCTGTGGTCCATGAAAAGAGTGCATATATCTACTAAACCAACAGCAATTTAAGCTTGAAATGAGCTCACTGAGTTCAGATCATCGAGGTCGTTCTCATCTGGGTCAGCCTGGGCCGGTCAAGACTCTCCAAACAGTGTCGGTGAACCGGCGCCATGGAAGCCGCCTCACTTGAGTCAAAGAAATGGACCAGACTGCAGGCGGATTGGCCGAGGTATCGCTCTTCAAACTGTGCAGCGAACAACTCGCGCTGCAGAGCCAAGGCAGATGGTATCACTCAGACCCCCCCGCACCCACTCCACCCGCCCTCCCTCTGTAGGAACAGTTTGGATAAGCTACACAAGTATCTCCTATGTGATGAATACAAACATGCCAAACCTTCAGCTGACCGCAAAAGCCGTGGCATTCATCACTGGAAAAGAAGGAAAGAGGATCTTAAGGGATTGCTTTATGGCTTGAGGAGCTGATATGGATGAAGATGAAAAGGGTCCCATGTTGATGTTCAGCTGCAAACGTTGAGCCTTCAGTTGCACCTTAGCACATTTGCTGCTGCTGTACTTTTTCTTTGTCTCTGCCTCTTTATTTCTCACTCAGCAGTCAGAGTTTTTCCATTCCATTTATCCTCCCTTTTTCTTTTCTCTTCTGGCAGGATCCCTGACAATCCATTGCTGTGTCAAAAGGGTCCCAGTTATTTTCTTGATGAAGTTGGAAAGAAGTTTTCAACCTTCCTCTCTTTTGCCTCTTTTAATTAATGATTGATTGATTCTTTCTTTTTCTTCCACATCATTACCTTTCCTCACTCTCGTCCTCTTCTTTTCCCTCTTACACACCATTCATGACATCGATTGAGAAATCACCAGCTCATCTGCTTCCCACCTTTTCTTTGATGAAGTGAGAAAGAAGCTCTGCACTTTCTCACCAAAAGTTTAGTGTTGAAGGCTGCACATGCAGGCAGCAAGCTGCCCAAATCAAGCAGATTATTTTCGTTTTTTTTTATAGTCAGCCCATCATTCCTCTGACACTTTGGTCAGAGTGCAGTTTCTACAGCTGGTTAAACACAGCTTGGGGTAAGCCGAAACAACGTGCCGTTTACACGGAGCCCCATGACATCTGACCCCTGTGGACATCCACTTTTACCACCAGCATGCAGTTGCTTTAATTAACTGGAAGGCCGGGGGAAAGGGAGAAGCGCTTCCAAAATGCTTTAAACACTATTACACATCACTTTAGGTATTAACAGACTGGTGATGAGAGGTGCACACAAGCTCTTCTTTGGTGTGGCATTTACTTGCTCTGTCAACATTTGAAATGCTCATCTAAGGTGTTGCCTCTCTAACTGTGAGTATACAGTATATTCATTTTCTGTTTTATTTCCTTAAGAATGTCTGGAAGTAACACTGAAGTGAAGTTTCCAAACCGTATGTTCTAGACAGACCAGGTTCTGTTGTGTGATTTAAAATATATCGGGAAGAATTTCTGCACCAGTGTCCATTTTGTATTTGAGGGGTTTTTGAGTAAGCAAACTTTAAATTTGGCATGGCAATTTCTGGGAGCGCTACATACCCTCATAGCTGCTTTTAGCTTGTCTAATGTTGTGGAAATTATCTGCAAAACAAACTAAGGAATATGCACAACATAGTGTAGGGTTTAAAATGGTATACATTATTAAACTGAATGAAGGCATAGAATGAGAAATGACAAACGTTACTATTGCTTCGTACTTTATTTCCACATTAATCAGACCAAAATGGTTTTAACTGTATTGACAGGTACTTTATATGTCATTTGCGTTGATCTGTATTCTGAAAGTAGGATAAGTACATTAGGAAGCATAATGAATGCACAGGCTGGGACATGGAGGAACAGTGATTCAGATGTTTATCTCTAACTGTATACCTAAGCAATAAAGAATGCAGTTTTCAACTTGACTTGTGTTTTTAAATTGCAAAAACATGCGCCTCCAAAACTGCATGAAATTCTGATATTGTGCTGAAAAGTGACCTGAGGGGCTTTAAGTGAAAAATTAAGAAAAAAACACGGCAAATATTCTCGTTTACAAAGGTGATACTGTTCTACTGCCGACGCTGCCAAGTTGGTTCCCATATTAAGATGGAAGATAAGAATTGTGAAGGAGCGGGGAGCTGGCAGCCGTGTGTGTGTGTGTGTGTGTGTGTTGGGGGGGGTTCATACGAGACAGACAGGAGTAATACTTGGCTCCACTCTCCTCACCAACTAAACTATTTGGCCTTTGGCTCTCTGCAGTCTTGGACGTGCCAGCTTGTACGGGCACACAGAAAAAAGACCCTTATCGGTGACCCAAGTCCTGTCCAATGTTGGCTTATACGGGCACACTCCAGAGCCTTGAATCACTGGTCCAGACTCGCACCAAAACAACTTTAAATTTGCAGGGACATTTTGAATTCCTGTATTACTCAGCCAAGTCGATTCCTGTACTCAGTGTCAACCTGTGTTGTTGCCCAGTTTGAGGTTTCAGTGGAAAGAAACATTTCTTTAAGTGTAACACGACATGGACGGAGTATGAAAAGTGCAGCAGGTGGTATATATTATGTTATTCGCCAGTAACATGAAATGCCCACTCTGCATTAAGTAAATTCTAGACAGTCAGCCCATTCATTTAGAAAAAAAAAAACTAAAACATCATGACACCACAAGCTTATTCTGCAATGACCTGCAATGACCCCCATCCTCCTGCATGCTACACTTACACTGTTGTCATTATGAAGTCATTAGATGCTCCTCTTCCACGGTCTGTTGGAGTCACACTGAGACCTATTAACCCCTTGTAAAACCTACAGCAGTGCTGCCATTAAACCCCAGTGTGGCGTCAGCCAGTCTTTCCTGGCCGTCTTCTACTGTTTTTCCAAGACACAGTCAGAGCTAAGATATTTGCAAATTGAATTTATGGCTATTTTGGGCACACAAATAAGAAACACCTCTATATCCTATACTGGACTTGGTTTTCAGTGTAAAATGTGACCTACGTCATTCGACTGAACTTCTCATCGTCTTTCAACTGCTTGAATTTGCACAAAACTGCATTTCCACCAAAAGTCAGTGAAGCTCAGTACCAGCTTTCCACTGCATACATTATCATACATTTAATGGACGGTAGTCCGTAAGACCACCGGCCGAGAAGAATCTGGTCCGCCTCACTGAGAGACAACCCTGCTCTCCAAGATGGATATTGGATGAAACACAAGAATGCGCTCTGCTTACTGCTCAGCCCCTTTTACCCCGGTCCAGACCTCACTTTACCTGTCACACATAAGGCTCCCGTTGTGTGGGCAGTGTGAGAGAGCCATAGAAAGAGAGATTTAAAAAGAAAAAAGCTGCAATAAGAAACATTTCTATGTAATGCTGTCATTGTTGCAGATTCAAACTTGTATGGTCTCTGATGGCCATATTTCCTCATATAAACAAAAAATTGGGTATAGGTTTTGGCCACTGGCCAAAACCTCCAGCACACAAATAGTGAGCAGTCAACCCTTCCCAAGCTCCGCCCCTTTTCACTCTGAGCTCCAATAACAGCTTGGTACCAGGCAGAGCCTCGGTTTAACATTCCCCTCTCCTCATACCTCGACAGATATGTTACGTTTCTTGACTTTAGCAACATTACTATGTAAGTCACAATGGTCACGGACACATCACATTGTATATAGTATAGTACATCTTAAGATAGCTAATGTTAGCGAAATGCTAGCTAACTAGCTAGCGAATATCCATCAAAAGGAGTCTAATGTCAGATCACCAACGTCAACCAATTTTGCTGACGCTGCACCTGTTGTCTCGAGCTACTTAGACATCACCGCTTTTGGCAACAACTTCCTCTCCAACCTGCACAATGCAATTCAATCCCAACCACTTCACCCAGGCCACATTGGAGGTCACGGGCCAATAAAGCCAACAGAACTCTCAGCATCCTCCACGGCAAAAAAGTGGATACAACAATCACCAAGATCTTGGACACTTCTCAACTGCGCCTCAACTTCAGTCTATGAAAATCGCAAGCGAATCAATGACAAGGCCCACAGTCTGTGCAATAATACATCCCATACCCTCACATCTGCTGGGAGTCTCGCTTGGTGGTTTCAATACTGCAGCTGGCATCAATAAGAATGAGTGCGCACTACCTCATTCAGCTGCAGTGGGTACGGCCATTCGTTTCTTGGAGCAGAAATTGGCAGATTGGAGCTGAAAAGGGATCACTTGTTCACCAACAACACAAAGAGGTGTGTCTGTTTGGACCACAATCAAGGCAGCGTCTGACAAATTGCAAGTGAACGTAATTCGAAAGGAGTCTTTTGGAGGAGGTTGAGTGTGGCTGTGCGCTTAACGCGTGCACAGGCTGGAGGAGCATAGCATTCTCATCGGACAAACCCAATTAGTGCGACAAAGACCAGATTAGAAATACTCAGCAAAGCATTGTTTTCAGTCTTGAAACATTTCTTTGAGAGAATTCATGAGTTTTAAAGATACTAAGCACAGGGATTTTTATGACTCTTGATGTCAGCTCTCCATCAAGCTTATCATTTCCTCCCCTCATGTATTATTTATACTAGTTTGGCTACTGTGGAAATTCCCCAAAATTACTAAATGTTTAGGATTTGTTTCCCTTTACCAGGCGAGGTAATTGTACTTTTTCTCTTCTTTTCCCCGCCCTGGGAACTAAAAGCTTGTGTCTGAATAATCAGACCATTAAAGCTGAAGTAGTTGCCACTGGGGATCAGGGTCATTGGGGTTAACTGCGGACGTGGGCAGAGTTTTGGTCGAGTCAGTCTTGGATCTGAGACTTTTGTTGAGCAACATTAATGAAGCAAGAGCATATTGTGTGAGGGGAAACTGATGGTTATAAAATCCTGCAGATAGAATTTGGATGGGATTCGTGTTGATGTAGTTGGTTACGGCAAATGATTGCAGACAGGATTTTTCTTTTCTTCTCCAAAGAGAATGGCTTGCACATTTTTGTGGTTCGTGTTCTCAGCAGCTGCATCACGACTACTTTGTTTATTTCTCGTTAAAACTTATTTTTAAACACAATTCCATCATTTCAAAAGGTTGGATCAGGAAATACCCTGAAAAACTCCTTAATTGCTAGTCCTGATTGGCTCCTCAAATGAGTCCTGTATGTTTTTGTTACCGCCCGTTGCACCGATAAGCAAGGACCAATCGAGACTGTTAATATCTCAGAGGAGAAGAGAGTGGTAGAGAGAGATTTATGCAAATATGAATTGAAATACCTGTGGCCGTGTTCCAGCAGTGAGGATGGCGAGGTTGAAAACGACTTAATCAGATTCTTGTAAAACCATCTGGTTCATCTCACAAGCAGTTGAAATTTAAGTCACTGTAAAAGCTGTTTCCATTTTATGGGATAATCAGCTGTGCTGTGTTGTGTCCTGTTGCAAGGTTATTAGAGCGTGACCTCATGTTGGCTTTACTGTGGAGAATGGCCTTCTACTTTATGGGAACTGTCGGCACTAAACTCGGTGACAAACACCAACTAATTTAACATTGTGCTTTTGAATGCATGTTATTATCTTGTGCGTGAAGAATGGAACTCTTTAGCAAAAGGTTTTTGAGAGGTCACGACAAACTTGATTGTGTTCACATTAAGTGAGCTTTTCTGGATTCAACCAAACTGAGAACAAGCCTCTTTTATACAGACCTCTGCTGTACATTAAAGCTGCACCAGGTAACTCCCCGCTTCGCTAACCCCGCACGGCAGCTCCAGATATCTATTTGCATTTCCGAGCATATGAAGGACTCCTTTGTAACTGTGCTTCCTAAGCACTAAATACGAGTATCTGAGGTGAATTTACCATTCAATGTTGCAGCCCTAACTTGTGATTTATGCTTGAAGTTACACCCTTATTACAAAATAAAACATATTAGTTGTAGTTGTAGGACTATTTCATTTGGTAAAAAGTAGGTCCAATGAATAGCTTTCACTGTGAGTTCAGTTGATTTTTCAAGAAACCGGTTCTAAAAAGACACATTGCTTTTTTTTTCATGCATCTCAAATAAAACTCCATGCACCTCCTTTGCAAAGGAGTGAAAGCAGGGAAAACTAAAGCAAAACTATCTGCATGGCTACTGCTAGAAAGATGTTTTTCATTATGCAGATGAACCTGCTTTCACAGTATTTGTCTTCATGTGTTGCTCATGTGGTTCAGTTGCTAAGGTGCTTGCAACACCAAGGAATCTGTTTTCACCGTAGGAATGAATAAATGGGTGCAATATCAACCACAAACTGTCTGTTTTGGATCAAACGTCTCAGAGAAGCTGCATCAAATTTGACAGATCTGGTAGCTTGCTGACTTTGAGACATTCTTTATGTATTATATCGGTGTGTCCCAAGCTTTGTTTTCTGGAAACCCACTTTTAAAAAAAAGGCAAACCATCGTGACCCAATTCACGAGAGCCTTATCTTAACCTGCCATTAACCTGCCATTCTGAAGAGAAAATCGTTTGATAAATCACAACTTTATTTTATTCATGCAAGCATATACTAAATACTGAATACATGAGATGTAGCAGGCTACAATTATTAGAGCAACACGAACATGCATGCTCCCTCTTGTGGCTCAAAGGTGTGCTGCAGATATAATTAAAGTTGAATAAAGAAATCTGGGAATTGTATTTGGTAATGAAATCTCCTGCGCCCCACCTGTGGGTCCCGACCCAGTCTTTGGGAATGACTTAGTAAGATTGTCTCTTTCACAGCAGGCCTCTTGCTCCTATCTGAGCAGGACTATCACATTCCTAACATACAGGAGTCACATACGCAGGTGCTGCCTCATTATTAAGATATATATGAATCTCTCGTTTCTACTTTAACATGATGGCCACATTCCCATGATGCACTAATCACACACACACATGCATAAGTTGGATTTGTTGGAGATCAGAGAATGAGACGCTGGAACATGAGTTCTTCGTTCAGTGAGCTTAGGGGGACTTTGGGTTTCACTTTCTTCCTTGCTGACATAACTGACCATGAAAATATAGCCTGGTTAGCATGTTTATAAATCCATGAGGTTGAGAAAGATTATAAAAATATAAATTTTTGACTACAGAAAATAAAATTGACGAGCATCACCAGTAACATCTTTCCCTCTTTCCACGACGTACAAAGAATATTTCATAGTCTAAGCAAAGTGTGACGTATCCCTCAAGTCAGGTAACGCTACGCCAACACAGACAAGCTTTTAGTCTCTTTTGTCTAACAATAATACAAGTGAGGCAAAAAAAAGTGCCATTGTATTTGGCATCATCCTGAACGAGATCCATTCATGGCTGAGCAAAGCGCTGTGAGCCTTTGATCACATGGGAGAGCGTTAACACTTACATCTGCTATGCTCCTCTTAATGACTGCACGGACTTGGCGCTTTCGCTCAACACCAACAGAGCAGCTTTGTGCTAAATGGGAGGCCTGTAACCTCACCTGGACACACACACACACACACACACACACACACACACACACACGAGCGCGCTTGTGTAAGCTCTCAAGTTAAATACGCCGGCTGTGTGGTCTCAGCAATTTTTGCCCAGAACTTCCTGCTTTCCAATGCAACACATGGCTGACATCACCCCGGCGCTGTCAGTCAAACACCGTGAGCCTCGGGATGAAAGGATGCGAGGCGTCTTGTTTTGTCTACCTGGCGGAAAGATTTGAGGCCCTTTGGAAACAGAGTTAATCTGTAGTTGTCGAATGGATCAGAAGAGAGAGGAAATCCCTGTTTGACTCAAATGTACTTAAACTCACAGATCTGAGGGTAACATCTGGTTGTCTGCAGTAAGCCTCTTCATCATCAGACAGGTGTTTAAACGACTGGTGGGGTCCATAACATCTTACAAAACTACAAGCGTGGTCTTTTATGTTGAAAGTGTGCCTCACAATACGACGGCATGTCTATGATTCAAAGGAAATTCAAAGTAGCCAGTCGATTTAATCAAATTCCCTTTTTGTTGCTTTTGTGTTTTTGTCAAAAGCAAGTCATTGTTGTCTGGTAATGCCATTGTTCGCAGATGCTTCCTCTCCTGTTGCATTCTGGGGCACTCAGACATGTAATATGTCAAAGACTGCTGGCAAGAAGTAACTATTCATGCAAGAAATGGACAAATTCACATTTTCATTCCAGCACTTTTTTTTTTTCCATTTTAGTTGCCATCTTGGCTTTTATTTCCCCACCATAGCTCATTATTACGATTGTTTATTCAGAGCTGACGGTCAAACCAAGATTAGGACATCAGCAGTTTTTTTTTCCCAGCACATATGCTTTCACATAAGTCCGCGTCAATCAAGCTCAACGAGGTTGGAACAGCGGAGGGAGGGTTAAAATGATTACCCGGCGTGACGGGCCCACGGGGAGAGAGGAGAGTGTGGGTGTAAGATGTGGTGTGACCACAGCCACAGAGGATTCGCTGCGCAACATGAGAGTTTGCATCTCCACATACTTGGACGAAGTTCACGAGCCACTTCTTTTTTCTGTCCGGTCGTGCTGAAAACACACCCAATGCACTTGTTGCGCTCAGTGCAACGCCCGAGTGTCTGTGATGTGGAGTGATGGACGACTCAGGCTTGATTAAGTTCCCTTTGCTCAGACTCTCATTAGATGTGACAGCTCATTCCAAACCGCTGTGGACTGACAGCTGAGGGACTTTGGCCGAGGCCGTTTAGAGCTGTCCAAATACTGTGTCCGTCATCTCCACATTATTATGACCTTTTTTTTTTCTTTCTTTCTTTCTTGCTGATCACGCCCTAATACTGTATCTCTACATCTTAGCCAAGTCAAAGTAAAAAAAAAACTAGAACTGAGTTCCAAATGTTACACTACAGAGAACTTAGCCACACCTACGGGGGCCATGCTCCAGAACCTGGAGAACCGCTGCAGTTCTATCATTGACACCGGACTTTAAAATCATTTGTTCCATTGCATTTGCTGCACATTGTGTGTTTTAGGGCTCGATAAAAAAATACTTTTACTTTTCTAAGGAGTAGTAGTAAATATACGAGAGGAAATAAGACAAGAGCAACTGATTGGTTTCCATTTTTTAAACAATACTTTATCTTATGTCTTAACGTGAATACAATATTATTTACAATATTATCCTTCAAAACTAATCCCATTTATTGCATTTAAGCTTTTTTCAACAACGCCCCAAAATATAATTTCAACCGTCCCGAAGTCAGTGTGAACTGTCAAAAATCTTATTCTTAATTGTATTTGTTTACCTTGTCATTGCCATCTACACAATTCATTTAAAAAAATTAGGAAATCATTTATTGTTTTTAATTAGATATTAGCTTTGTTAAATAAATAAAAAATTAGCAGCATTAATTCCCTCTCTAATATAGTTTATATTGCTGTTAAAAAAAGAGTGCCTCGTGTGTTTACCAGAAGGACCTGTCTTGTTCTCTCCGTCTTGTGAGCGAGGTATGTGTGGATTTGTGCGTTGGCATGCGAGTTTGTGTGTGCTTTATTAAGTCTACCTCCTCAGGTAAAAAGATGATATCAGCAGTGGTGCACAAAGAGTTTAGCCCCGTCGGCCCTGATGTTATATTAAACACAGCGTTTTGTTCATCTTGAGTGCTGTGGGGTTTGGGTTCATCTGTTTCCACTCAAGCTGAACTGCAGTTCTACTATTGTACAGTTTAGCCTTGTATTTATCCCCAGAAATGCATATTTATGAGCAACAAACAGAGTCTATATCCTGAATATGTTCCATCCACTAACGTCCTTGTAAATGATATATGCTATTCTTATATTCTAATAACCATTGGAACCTGTGGTGCCATTTCTATTACGAAGGTCTTTTTTTCTTACAAAAGTAGAGAGGCTTGTTGTGAAATGTTAATCATTGTGTCTTTCGAGTGTTGCTCATATAAGAGTAGGGCACTGCACTCTCTGCTATTCATAACAGTCTGGATTTTGCCATAACAATGTGTCACACGGGGACTTTCTCAGTCGGAGAAACTGACCCGTTTAAGAAACAGCATTGCAGAGACGGCAGTGTTTGTGTTGACTGTTACTCATTTAGGGTTGGGCTTAAGCTTAGGGTTAAGGAACAGACATGGGAACGCTGGTCGGCCCATAAACAGACATAATGGACCTGATCACTTAAATTGGTCTTTTGTACGAATACTGTAATTTTAATGTGGGAAAAGGAGAGGATATTAATTTCATTACTGTTGTAATGTACATTTCTTCTTCTTCGTCAAAATTCCCTTACTTATAATGCAGCCATGCCCGTTGCCTCATGGTCTGCCGAAGCTACTGCAAGTGGAGACAACAAGTTTTTCTGGGGTTTTTTCGTAAAAATATTTACTTTGTCTTTGTTTCTGAGCTGCCGACATTCACCTCTTACTGATCCTCACCATTTATGCAGAAATATTTCTCATGCAGAACAAAGGGAGGAACAGGCTCCTCTCATTTACTTTGCTTTTTTTTTTCCTTTTTCTTTCTTGTGATGTTCTTAAAGTTTCTACCAGCTCAGAGCAAAAGTCAATAGAAATCACTTTTAAGGGGAATGTAAAATTAACTTTTCCTTTTACATTACATTTTATTAAACAGTTTGCAGTAGTGTGTAACATACACCGACATTTCAGGATCCGCCTTCCTCATTTCTTCTTTCGAGTAAGGTCACACAATGTGAAAAATACTAACATGGCGTCAGGTATGCAAAATGTTGCAACATTGATAGATGGTGACCATAGATTCTTATTTATTTTTTGCTTTTCATTGAAGTCCATCTTCACCCCCAGGTCTGGGCCTAACTCCGCCCACGGCATCATTTTGAAAAATACCAAACAGCCATTGTCAACCCAATGAAATACAGATTTCTACACATGTGAAAAGAAATATCCACACTAAGACCAGCATTGATGTGTTTCAACACATTACGTGTGTTTAAATCTGATGTCACTATGTGTCCGCACTAATAACACAAAGTTAAACTCATCTCCATGTATTTCACGAGCCAACACATCCTCCTCTTCCCAAGAAAAAGGGAGTTCACCGAACTGAGGCCAGTGGTTTTCCTCGGAGGCCCAGAGACTAAATCACACGGCAGCATCTTGTGCTCCGTCCACGCACCTTGAAGTTATTACTGCGAGCGCCATAGCTGGAGGACATGCACGGTATCTCCGGAGCCTTCCTCGCTTCCTCCGCTTTCTATCCCCCCATAGCCCGGTTCCAGTGCAGGTGCTGCTCAAAGACTCGGCCAAGGCTGATTACACTGGGAAGTCACACCCTGACCCGAATTACTCACAAGTTTCTCACAGCTGACGACGTCTCACACTGGGATGTTTTACATTTTCCCCGCTCTGCTCTCATTATTCACAGTCTCTCTTCAGGAGGGAACATTCAGTCAACCACATTTCTCCAACGTGATCCGCCGCTTACAAATGTGCCGCCGGGTCAATGTGTGACACGGGACAGGCGATGACTCGGCGAAGCTCTCGTGGGGTTCACCCCCCCACCGCAGTCTCAGTCTCCATGGCGATCTGTCCAGCTGTTAAGTCTCCGACCCCTGTGGAAGGAACAGCTGCAGTGATGTCACTTTCGGGCAAAGACACGGAAAGTGACACGCCGAACTGTGGGAATATTGGCCGACGCACTTTGGCAGGACGTTACCAGTGACAACACAGGGAGGGAATAATGTCTGGTGGCGAGGCAGCCAACAGGCCTCACAGGAATCATACATGGGTCAAGGAGTATTTGGAAAATATTTCTGGGAACTTGTTTTAGCTTGCTTGGATTTTACTGCGTCTGGTTAATGAGTGTGTGAAAGTTAATACAAGAACTTCCCCTGAAGAGAAATACAAGCTAAGCACTCGTACTGTTGCACTGCACCTGTGTTTATTTGTGTGTCGCACCTCCAATGGAAGACATGTAGCTTTTTGTTCTGATGTTTGAATGGACATGCTGGAAATCACTTTCAACAAAAGCGTCTTCCAAAAAGAGTGCAATGCTCTAGTGTACTGTGATGTAGTAATTACTGTTCAAAGTCCATGTTTTGGCTCTACTTCCTCTGAAACCAGACTACTGTGAGGCAACGTCAGCACTAAACCTGTAAAATCACACATCCCTTTTGTTCCGTCTTTTTTGGGCCTTTTCGTCCACGGTAAACCGCCGTTTCCCAAACGGAGCTTTCCAAAAACACTGCGCGAAAACTCCTGCCTCGACATTTTAGCGTGAATGAGGGAAAGACTGAGCTTTGGGAAATTCACCTAACTTTGCAGTTTTTTCATTGTTTTCTGACCGAAAGATGAGTAAGAAGAAGAGATTTACTGCACCCTGTGTGAATGGAGATCTTTCGGAAAAAAAAAAATACCATCATCTTCATATTTAGTTCTCTTCTCTAAAACCACACGTGTAGCACACAAAATGACTGGTTGGCTAAAATAAATACAATCCAGTATTTCTTCTTCAAAGTATCCCAGAGACAGTCGCAGCTCTAACCTACAATCCAAGTGCTCAGCTGTGGTGGAGGTTACACAGCGCAGTGGTGTGGGTTGCACTTCATTGTTATTTCTGAATTGCCACAATCTGCCGGGGGTTTCAATCCAATTAACGCTCGGGGGGAAGAAGTGTGCCTCTCTTCCTGCGGAGAGGCTTACTGGCCACACGCACACACACCGCAGTCATGGGAGTCTAACTGTTCTCAGTCTGTCTCTCTTTGCCCCACTCTTTTCTTGTCTTTGTCACTCCATCTCACACACGCACACACACACCTACACACACACACACACACACTATATAGACCTAATTTACAGGAGCTGCCACTGCGCGGCACGTGTGTATTAGTCTCACCTAATTCCTTCCAGATGTCCGGCCTCTATCCCCCGCTGTACCATGCGCTCTGAAAGAACAGGCGATTGTTCCAGGTTGCTCCTCGCTAAGGAGAACCAGGTGTGGATGGGACCGCGTGTATGTGTCTGACGGAGAGAAAAGGGCAAGAGCAGGATACAGACAGACATGCGGCGGTACAGTAGGTGGGCATTCACCGAGTGCTCTGCATGTCTGTCGGGAGGGAGAAGGAGAGCCCACGCTTTCTGGCATGCTTCAGGACGGGTGTGCATTCAGCCGTGCTGAGTGGGAGCTTCGGATGGTTGGAAGCTCCTTCTCACACTCTTGGCAAACTTTATGGGGTGTATCTAACGTGTTGTCAAACTCCAAAATGTCTCAAGACAGAAGGGAGGGCAGCTGGAACCTCACAGATTGTCCTCCGGAATGCTCACACCTCACGGTTCTGAACTCTTTACTCCATGGTCAAATTGAAATGAATATAAATTGAATATATGTTAAGGATTTTTTTTTTTGCCAAAACAAATCACAATGTAATGAAAAGAATAATCCGTTCAACTCAATAACTTTGCTAAATTCAGTCTTGAAGGAAATGAAAAGACGAGTTATAAGGTGACTTCACCTGTCACACTGTCTGTACTGTGGAATGCTTTAATTTCTAGGATAACATATCAGTCCTCTGACCCATGGCTGGATTAACCCACTGGGGGGTGGAGGGGGGGGCGAGCTGCAGGTCGACCACTGCCTCTCTATGGATTGTGTACGCTGTCACCTCCAAGTATCCGTCAAAACGCAGAGCACACGGCACACTTGGCATGGCAGCTTCGTTACGTCTCGTCTGGCCACAGAAGCCAGCCAGCGCTCTTACTGCCCGGACCTCCAGGTTTGCCGTGTATTACAGAGAAGTTGAAGACAAATTCACAAAAGGAATATGTACAAGCAAAAAAATCATTAAAAAGGCCATGAACTTGAGGTAATCATGAACAAAAATAAAGGTATTTTAGTGGTGTATATTCCCAAGTTGTCCATTGAGGGCACCTTTTCTCTGCAAACCATACAAGGACCTGGATATATAGGCCTGTAGAAAACTAGCTAAGTGATCATTCAAGGTTCTTTATTTAGAAATTAATGGATTTTCACTTCTCTTGTGAAGAAGGCTAAATGGGATCATCATTAATATACTAATTGTGGCGACTGAGCTACTGAAAAAGAGGCTTTTGACACCAATAGACCGCAAACGCATGAATTGCCTAATTCTGCACCAGTGAAGTTCAGTTTGACACCATATTGTTTCCATACGACCACATGGCAGCAATCAGTCTTCTTCTGCCTCTTTGTTTGATGACTTTTTCAGCTCAGTTTATTTTAGTTCAGGAGAGGTGTCAGTAGGCCAGTGCTACACTGGCTTCCACTAACACGGTGTCCGCGTTTGTTTCTTTTGCAGAGCGCTCTTCTCTGGGAGCCTTGGACCTGACGGAGTTGATCGGCGTGCCCCTTCCTCCCTCCGTCTCCTTTGTCACGGGTTTCGAGGGCCACCCCGCCTACAGCTTCGGCCCGGACGCCAACGTGGGCCGCCTCACAAAGTCATTCATCCCCGACCCGTTCTACAACGACTTCTCCATCACGGTCACGGCTAAGCCGACCACGCGGCACGGTGGTGTGCTGTTCGCCATCACGGACGGCTACCAAAAGGTAGGCCGCGTAAATCCCTTCATCTCCACTCCTCTGTTTTCCTGTTCCTTTTTTTCTATAACACAAACCTCTCTACTACATGTATACGGAGAGAAAGTAAATAACCGTTTTCTACATCTCTCTGTGTTTTTTTTTGTTGTTGTAAGATTGTACACTTAGGTATAGCGTTGTCCGAGGTGGAGGATGCTTCCCAGAGAATCATATTGTACTACAACGACCCAGGAACAAGGGGCGGGATCCAGGAAGCAGCTTCCTTCAAAATGGGAGACCTGACGGGGAGATGGGCGCGGTTCACCCTGACTGTACAGGGGGCGGAGGTGGGTTTAATGTCACTTTGTTTGGGCTAAGGTGCTCTGGGTGGCAGTTGATCATTTTAATGACAAAACTGGCTGGTTCTACTGATTTCTGCACTAAAATTGGGAGACAAATATTTGACATGCAGTCTGCTGGGTTCCCCTGGAATGCATTAAAAAAAAAGCAAACATTAATTCCAGATATGTTATTGTGAAAGGTTTCAGTTACTCAGAGTGGAAAAAAACCCTTTGCAAGAAATAAAGTAAATTGTGTGAACTCTGGAACCACCATGGACCGTTTTGTTCATGATACTAATATTGAGGCACAAGCATTATAATAACAAGCGATGGAGTCAGTCTTCGTCACGCTAAATCAGATACCAAACATTTGGTGCTCTGGTGAGTATTTACAGCAGCAGGATGCTGTATGTGACTCAAAATAAACAGTGGCTCAGTGATGTGTTTTTAATAGTTTATGGACAACAATGGAGCTCTATAGCACGGAGAAATAAGACATTGACAATAAGAAGAAAGCAGAATATCACCGGGCTTATCCTTCAACAGTACTCTAAAGCAAGTTTGTGTTGCCTGCAACAGAGACCGTAACTGCAGTCTCTTCCACAGATGTTCAATTTGTTTTGTTTTTTTTCGATTGCCGGAAATAAGCAGGTGTGCATGTGCCCCTTTGTCGCTCAGGTGCGTCTCTACATGGACTGTGAGGAGTTCCACCGAGTGGCCTTCATCAGGAGGCCTCAGCCTCTGACCTTCGAGGCCAGCTCGGGGATCTTCGTGGGGAACGCTGGGGGTACGGGCCTGGCGCGCTTTGTGGTGAGTCTGGATTTATGGCCGCGTGTGCACACAACTGCTCAGCTTCTGTGTGAATCAAATTCTGTTTCGCAGCGTGCATGCGTGCGCGTGCGCCTCCGGGTTTTCACCGTCCGGCCTCTCAGTCGTCGGCCCGGCAGCAGCGAGAGCTGCATTTCTGCGTTGCCGATTCCTCATCCCTGTTGGATGATCAATGGATCAATGGGTTGAGGGTGGATGTCAAACCCATTGAGAGTCGCAGAAACGAACGTGGCGTTTTGGGTGGTTGCCTGTTTTACATTGGAGACACGAACACAATAGTCTTTGTTGGCAGCTTTATGACACAAGAGACAGGGAATGGATGACGGCATGTGCTTATGAGCTCTGCCTTATCCTGTGAGAGCTCATAAATGACAAGCTGTCTGTGATTTACATTTTTTCGGGGGGGTGTAGTGGCGGGGCGGAGGGGGATATAGCCGATCTCTCATCTGCATCTCATCTTGAATGGCTTACACTCGGTGCAACTGTGAGTTTGAATGCAAAAATGATCTTTAATTGAAAAGAGTGGAATCAAACAATAGCACGGTTGTAAGGTTGGAGGCTCCAACCCCGTGCATTTGTTTAAAAATAGTACGTGTGGTCACAATGAGGACGTGTGATGGAGAAGTGCTGAGGAGATGGTAACGCTGCTTTCTGCTCTCAGTGCTCTTGTAAATGAAAATGAGCCAGTAAATGCTTCAGCACTCTGCCTCCCAATCATCTATGATTTTCTGTTTTGTAATTGTAATGCGAGGCTGTGTTTGTCCCAGTGGAACAAGAGGGATGACGAGGAGAACATAGTTTCGAGTTTTCATTGTTGTCAAGATGTAAAAATTTTAAACAGCTTAGCACATATTGTGAAACATGCCAACTTTTTCTGAATAAATCAACCAGTGACTGGGGGCTAAACTTGACGCGACCTGTGATCTTTGAAACAAAAGGCAGGCCTCTTCTATGCTGCATTGCAACCTTTGTCCTCTCCTCCCCCTCTGATTTGTAGTTACATAAGTTCATCTGACGGGCAAACTATGAGATGTCCCGTTTCCAGGACAGTGGAAAGAAGTTTCTTATTGCTCTTTTGTTCTTTTTTTCCCCTCGTTAAGATTTTTATCAGAGGAATCTGAGGAGAGTTTCAAAGGAAATCCAATGAGCCAAAGGCGAAGAAAGTGTGTTTATTCAGGATTCTTTTTTCTGTTTGTTACTGGAACAATTAATCAAAGAGGTTTCTCTGCTTACCGTGCGTGGGTTTGAAACCAACTCGGACGTGGGTGTTTACATCATGAAGAGCTGGAGTTTCATTTCAGACTAAAATCTATTTATTTCAACATCATTTAAAATCATATTAAAAATATTCTTTACCAGCAGAAGTGATTCTAACAGTAATGTTGAGGGTTGATCTCTTGGACCCATTTGTTTTCACTGACTCCAGAGGATGACTTTTAGTGACGTTATAGTGGCTTGGTGGGGTAGCAGGGATGCTGGACTTAATAATAAAGACAACAGGAAGTTGTTTTTCCCATTGGGATATAGTTCAATTTATTATAGTTTTAATTAAGATAGAATTAACATTATCATTTCAGCCCACGAGTTGTAGTTATTGAATTTTGTTAAAGCTTCGTGGGAACAAAATCATTTTTGTTGCATTTTAACCAAATTAACAATTTTGCTGAAATAAAACCACAATAATAAAACCCCACCGCTTAAAGAAATAGTCTGCAGATTCTTTTGAATTTGGAAAGAGCAAAGGTAGCTTCTTTCCCCTGTTTACGTCCTTCATGCTAATCTAATATAAGCTAATCAGCTGCAGGCTCTAGTTCCATACTCGTAGAAGCGGAGCAGGGTAGTAGTCGTCCATGCTGGGAGCCGACGCCACACTGCTGGAGGCCCAGTCCGGGTTGTTGGGCCCGCTGGAGGGAAGGGGGATACCGGAGGACCAGAACCAGAACCAACACTGTCGCTTTCGTCCACAGGGACAGGGACCGCCAGAATCAACATAAAGTTCCTAGCAGTAAAAAAAAAAAGCAGCGTTGAATCCTCTCAGAACAAATATTTACCAACAGCAAGGAAACTATATGTGGCCCCCATCCTGGAAGACATCTGACCTCAAAGTTCATCAGTGTGACACACCGCCTCCGATGTTATTGGATTGCTGATCCTCATCCGCTCACCTGCCATCAAATTATGGTTTTTTTATTCATTTTTTGGGGGGCTTTATTTGATTATGATATGCGGTATGGAGAGAGAGAGGGGGGGGGGGGACGTCGTGCAGAAAAGAGCCGTGGGTTGGATCGTAACACGCTGAGAGCCTTCCTGTCTGGCAGAAATCCCATCAACCAGTACAGCCATCATAAGTAGTGTGACATCGCCCAGAGGCCCTCTGGAGCTTTTTCTCTCTTCTCTCATGCTGAAAAAGAAGCATCTCTTTCAGTGCTCTCCTCCCTCTCCTCCCTCGCTCTCCTCAGACAAAGAGGACCCGCAGTGACTGTCGGTTTGCAGCTGTTCTCAGTGTTTGAACTGGCAGCTCCGTCAGAGATCTTCCATCTCCTCCCAGGGAGCAGTAGCTCTCTGCAGTAGCGCACTCTTACGCAGCCACACATGCTCGCAAATATACCAAAATACCTTCTCCCACACTGACTTATTCACTCCGATTTTTTTGCTTTCCTTCAGTTCCACTGAAACGCACCCCATGCTGGGTGTCGGGAAAATGTTTGTGTGTGGCTGACACCGTCTGTTTGAGTCTGTGGTCGCGGGTTTTTTTTCTGGTTCTCCCCGTGCAACTGAGTGTGTTTTGCGCCCCATAACGTTGAGAAAAGAGATCACTGTCGACGATGCTCATGTTCAAGCTGCGTGCGTGTGTTTCTCGGCACAGATTCAAGCATGCCGATTTGGAGCTGTGGAAATGATGGACGCAGACATGAAACTGCAACTTGCTTTTGTTTCCCCCCCCGTTTAGAGCTCTTTGGACGCATTATTTTTTACTGTTTTGCAGAGTTGGCAAGAAAATAAAGCTGCACTATCAATTTAAATTAGATTAAAATCGCAATATAGCCTCCTCCCGTTTTCAAATCTCAGGGGGAGCAACATTTGTTCCGAGCAAAACGTGTGTCAAAATTCCATTTTAAGTTAAATATCGTCTGGCTGCCGATCCTAATATGCAGACTTAATAAAACATCTTTGTTTGGTACAATTCCCTGCAATAAAATCACATGAAAAAGTTATCATTGCCTCTATTATTGCAAATCATACTACAATTGCAATACCAGTGAAAATAATCTCGATTCGATTTATTTATTTAAATTGTGCGGTTCTACAATAAATGATCAGCTCAAGCACCTTTGTTATAGAACAGGTGAGTTTTAATGTGCATTTTTTTAGATTGAACAGTGGAACTACGCTGAGATCTGTTAGTTCTCAATAACAGTCCTCAAATCACTTCCATAATGAAACAGTTGCGATCGGATCTCGTCACTTTAGAGGAACCGGTGACACCTTGTGGCAAAAAAAAAGAAGCTCTCTCAGCACATTGCCGGATGAAGAGCTCATGTGAAGGCGTCGCTGTAGCACGAGTTTGTGTCATAGTTTCGTAACCGCATGTTGAACTTATGAAAGTGGGATGATGGCATTGAGAGTGTTCTCACACACACACACACACACACTTGGCCAGCACCATCTAAAGTGACTCTCTGTTGCTTAGGCAACAACACTTTCCTCAACATGGTGACTGCCAGTAACTGCAGACACAGAACAGGACCTTCAGAAGTGCTTAACCTTTTTTTCCCTTTGCCATCCCCGACGTCTGAAAGCTCCTGAACACCAGTCTGAGGACACTGACCAGGCCGCGGAATATACACAAACAATATTCATTCATACCCGAGGCGACCGTCAAGGAGCTCGGATGTGTTGAGTTACGTCACTTCTCAGGCAAAGGTCGCTCCATTCTGTCTGACCAAAACCTCAAAGCATCAGTGACTGCGTCTACGTGCACGCGACTATATCCCACTATCATTCTGAATCCAATATGGGTCATGTATTCCAAATTAGGCATTACCTCGCATCTGGCAAATTTTCCACTGAAGACATGTGGGATGTGCCAATATCATTCAGGTTTTAGGAGCATTCTTTGGACACGTGTACACATCACATTTGGAGTGTCTTAATGGAGGTTTTTAACGCAGTGTGTGAAGCACCGCCTCTTTCCTGTTCTGCAAATCACTTGCAGAACGGTGGCAACAGGAGAAGTGGAAGTTATTTAAAGGGTACGTCATGGGTGCATTTTGCGTTAACCGGAGTGTGCGCGTCTGCGTGAAAACAGTAATATTATTGGAATTTTCTTTTTTGTTAGCCCTGTCATAACAGGAATATCTTCTTTTTTGGAATGAGGGCACAACGACGGAATATTTAGTTCTGCATGCAAACGTTGTCGCCGTGACTCCAGATTTCCAGGAAACATGGCTGGCCCTCTTTTGCCAGATGGACCGATTGTGTTGTCTCATGTCCAGAAATCGATTTGCTCTAGTTATTTATGGTTATTTATGGTTCTGAAAAATTCACAATTATTACACGTTTGTGTGTCTGTGTTTTGAATTAAGAGACTTTTGAAGAGCACATTTGGAAGCAGTCATCTGTGGGATAGGCTTAGATGTGTGTGTGCGTGTGAGTGTGTATGTGTTTGTGTGTGTGTGTTAGCGAGCTTTTGAAGCATGCCACTGTAACAGCCTGGCACCGACAAACCCCTCCCACTGCCTTCAAGTGTTTACATTGGTATAATTAAAAGAGTTTTACAAACCCACCATCTAAGTCCTTCATCCACAGGAACTCACATGCTGGAAGGAGCGGAAACGTTTGCGTGGCACATTCTTTTGTTTATTTTCAGATGTGTTGTTTACTGCACAAACAGATGTATCTGATTTGGTTGCTACCCCGACTCACATCCACCCGTTCCCTCTCTCGCTCTCTGTTCTTCCCCTCAATCTCTATTTCACTCGCTCCTTCGCCACCATTAAATTTCATAGTCTGTGCTCCATTTCATTAAAAACAGGTGTTTGTCCCCTGGCCTGAACTCAATATCAATAAACTTGGCTGAAATTGCCTTCAGCGAGTCTTTACTGATCTAATAATGGGACAAACGCACCGACTCTCAGAACTGAGGGAACAATTGCATGTGTGCACACACTCATGCATGCACTAAATAATTGGAAATTGGAGATTCTAAATAAAAGAATCTTCCACCTACAGATGACGTGGGGATATTTTCTTTCATTGGCATACAACGGTTGCAAACATCAGATATTTCTACACTTGTTTCTCTTATAAACAGTTTAAAGCATTTAGAACCTTTTGGGATTATTTATTTATGAACAGAACTTTAAGCCGGTGGGGGTTTGAGGGCATTTACTGGTATATTAACACCTCTGCATTGACGAGCTGATGCCAGAGTGTATCATCAGCATCATGCAGCTCCCTATCCCTCTAAAAAAAGTCACTCTGATGTCCTTAGAGGACAAAAATGTCTGCAGCTCATCTTGCAGTTTGTTTACATAATGCCGATATAGTTAGGGAAAAAAAAAACAATCAGCAACATGGATTTTGAACACTTAATAGAACAGCGATGTCCCTTGTTGAAACCAGGTAAATAGCATGTATTAATCCCATCGGGCAAACGGGAAAGAGAAAATGATTCTATCTGGTGGAAAATTGTAAAAACTACAATTTTGAAGCGAGGACTCGAGACTGAAAGCTTGACATAATAGAGTGCATTGTTTTATGCTGTAATGGCTGTGGGATCAAAAGTTGTGGTTTTAATGGGTTTCAGTCGAGACATTTTTGAGTGTCTGTGTTTTTGGCCACAGAGTTTATTAAAGACTTATCATAGGATCTGAGGTTGAACTTCCAAAATAAAAAAATGAAATAAAAACAAAACATTGCCAGTAAGTATGCCATGCATTAACACAGCCAACATGATTGAAACATGTAAAATGATTAACGTAGTAACAGACAGAAAGTGAAATAATAACCAACATAATACCTCTTGTAACAAGATTCAACATATTTGGGATTCACTCAGAAAGATCCGCCCACCGTATGCATGTTTAACCTCACAGACGTCATCAGTGCTTCCATGCTGGTAGACCTCGCTGAGCCATAGACATGATGACCAACATCTGTATTACAGTGTACCGTGTTATGTACCCCATACTGTAACATGGTGATTTAAGATTGATGGGAACATGGTCTTTGTAGGCTGGACAGTTGGGGTGAGCGTGAGACACCTGTTTCTCTGCCAGCTGCGTGCGCACGTCCGTCTGAGCGTGCGTGTCGCCGTGTGCGTGTTGTGTGTGTGTGTGTGTGTGTGTGTGTTAACATGCAGGGTAACGCACGACGGAGGCAGCGTGCTGCTGCTGCTGCTGCTGCTGCTGCTGCTGCTGCTGCGTGGGAAATCTCTGAGCTTTAATAAAACGTAATGACACGGACTGAAGTGAAATTAGCACGCAGCATAACACGGACTCTCTCCTCTTTCCCTCTCCAGGGCTCCATCCAGCAGCTGGTGTTGAAGTCAGATCCCACGGCCCCAGATGACCAGTGTGAGGAGGACGATCCTTATGTGAGCGTGCACTAACACATGCACACACACACACACACACACACACACCCTCCCCCCACTCCCACCCCCCCAAAGAGTCTGACAGGAGTGAAGTTCCTGTTGCCTCAGCATCCCAAACATGTTCAACATGGAACAATGTCTCCCTCTACTGGTGGAAAAAGTATATTACAGTTAAACCATGTGGACAAAAGTATGCGGACGGTCCTGTCTCTATACCTGTGTGTATTTAGTTCTCCTTCATGCAACAGTACATAATTATACTTGAGACAATTTTGTGCGTCCAACAATTTTGGGCTGCAGACGTTCTACTGTTCATACTGTATATATCTTTAAAATGTATTTATTACACATTGTCCAGTCTGCTAATACTGTATATACACAGCATACTCGTATCCAGACTGTTATATTTCTTTTTTTTTTTTTTATATCACCAATAAACACATTGCACTTTACTGCTTTTTTTCCGCCTTCTGGTTGGATGCTACACTGCATTTTGTTGTCTGTGCAATGATGGTACAATTTAATCTGAACGTCGCATCTCCCTCAAAGCCAGCTCCATAAAGAAATGTGTTTCTTCACAGAGACCTGACCTCAATCCCGTCTAATTTCATGCTTTTTGTCGTGGTTTGAATCGTAAGGATTAGCTGATATTTAAACATGAAGATAAACATTTCAAATGTGCATGCATTTTGCCTGTGATACCGATCAACAGCCTACTATTCGGCTCTGCTGAAAATATATGTTATTTGTCCTATATATATATATATATATTTGGGTTTCCTTGTTTTCTCTGTCTAACATTGTTCAGGGTGTTAATCGCCTGTGACATCCAGTGTTTTTGAAGTTAAAGTTGAGCTGTGTCACAGGATAATCATGACAGAAACTATGGAAACCAAAGCACTTGGTATCCAAGTGTGTTTTTATTCATTTAATTGGTTTTTTTCCTCATTCAGTTTTTCCTCATTCTGCAGCTCGACCTCAGATCCCATTGGTCCGTTTGCAGAGCATTTCATCATTTCTGTCCTTCTCCACGTTTATCTTCTGACTCCGTTCTTCCCTCCGCTCTCCTTCTCTCTCCAGGCCTCTGGATACGGAAGCGGTGATGATGCGTATGAAGACATTGAGGGTATAGACGAAGTGAAGAAGATTGTGGAGGAGAGAGAGTACACCATGGTGAATGCACGCACACGCACACACACACACACACACGCGCGCGCGCAAACACACGCACGCAAGCACACACACACACACACACACACTTTCTCTCTGTCTATCCCATTTAGCTGGGTTGGACTTGGACCAAAGAAAACAGGTCTTATCCTCGCCGGCCTGGCGGAGACTGCAACATGGTGATATGTGCTGCTCCCTGCCAGCTCTGTGCTCTCTGAAAAAGGAAAATAATAATGCAACAGGGCAGGGGAAGAGAGGCAGGGGTCGGGAAGAGGACCAGATTATTTTACTTCAAGAAAGAGTTCAATGTTTTGGGAACCTTGTCCGTTCCCTTTCTTGCTCAGAGTTGGGATGTGAGACAATCAGTAGCGGTAACCTTAGCCGAGCAGATTTCATTTGATTTCATTCTATTTTATAAATTAAACCTTTTAAATTTGGGATTTTGTTCCACTCCTCCCCATCTGAGTGGAGAAATGTGCTCATCCCTGCTTTGCTTTTAACATTGAGTTGTTTCACTAACCCTCGTATTCATGAGATTCAAACATACCGAAAATACCCAGTAAAATAATTTGGACATAGACCAGAAGGACTGAGAGCAGCTGGAAACAGTGAACCACGCTCGGTCCAAAGTTTGAAGACGTCTGCCTCTTGTCACCGTGACATTGCCTGGCAACCAGCGGAGACTGGGAGTCAATGGCCCATCCCAGATCTAACAGATCTAACCTAACAAACATGATGTAATGTGTTAATGAGTGAGCTTTTAGAGGCGCCGGGAGGCACATTCTTAGCTTCATGTCTCCATGCTAAGCTAAGTTAGTAGTCTAGTGGCTCCAGATTCATATTTAAGGTACAATCTTCTCATCTAACTCCCCGCTCGGGTTGTAACAGTATATCCATATCATGGTATACAGTGGTGTTAAAATTACCGGTTATCATACCATACAGTGAACATTTACTTATCTACTGTATTGAAAAAAATGACATAAGCTGAAGTGTGTGTGTGTGTGTGTGTGTGTGTGTGTGTGTGTGTGTGTGTGTGTGTGTGTGTGTGTGTGTGAGTTAAAGGGACAGACAGGAGCAGTGTGCTGTGGCTTACCTTCCGTATATGTTAATTGTTAGTAATTAGAAGAAATTATTTTTAAAAGCTCAAAACTGATGTTATTTTTCGTTTAGAAGTTAATTTAACATATTATAGTTACGTAACATTTTTTTTTATCAGGTTTAGAATTATCTTTGTAACTGATATTAATAACAATAATATGAGCGAATAATTGAATTATGACTTTGAGGATAAATTTAGCTACTTTTCGCAGGAAAATGGCCAACACGTCATCCTGCAAAAAAAACAGACTCAAAAGTCAAAATAATCTTCCCGACTCCGCCTTAGGAGCAGAGCTGAAGCCACGTGGTTTTTTTTAGCTTCAATTCTTCTTTTTCCAAATAATACACTAGCCCATCAATATTCTGCTGAAGAAAAATTGATTTTAGACCCTGAGTACTTAAGTTACTTACCACTGCTGTAGATAAATCCAACTATATAAGTCTCATTATTACTGAATCTTGGTCAACGCATCGTGTAATTTCTTGCACTATTTTACATTTCCCCCTTGTAATTTTTCTGAAAACTGTACTGTCGAACATTCATAATTTCAGCTTAATTGGTCACTGGAGCTGCAGGAGGTTCCAGTGCCTTGTTGAAGACACTCAGGAGGGAGATTTGCTTCATTTACCCAGAGTTCCTATCCCAACTGATGCCACGGGGGCCCAAATTAAATGCTACTCTCATTTTGTGGACGGTACCTGAAGTACCTCAGCTCTACGTCAGCATGGAGGCTGTCTTATCCAACCAGCTCTGAGCTATTTGGAAAAATGTCGTCCTCGGGCCACACATAGGAACAGTCAGAGGAAGGATTAAACAAACCCAACGCTCTTCAGGAAAGAAAAAACATTGATTGCTGTTTCATTGCCACTTATTTCCATGGATCATTCATAAAACAAGGCAGCAGGCTTTTCTGAGGTCAAGATGTTTGATCACCACAGCAGATCTTGAAAAAAAATGAAAATACTGCAGAAATAACGTTTTAAGTAATGCAGCGCTGTGAGCTAGCCCGGTGCAATGTGTGGAGTGTAGCTTTCAGTCCGACACTGTAGTTGGATCTGATGTGAGAGGAAATATTTCCCACCATCTGTGGCAAACACTGCCTTCGCTTTTGTTTCCCCTGAGCAGCTGTGTTCATGAATAAATCAAAAAAAGTTAAAAGCCCAAATATGCACACATGCTGTGCTTGTTAATCTCCCAATCTTCTGCATGGCTTTTATATAAAAACATGCCAAATGACAATGACATTTTTCACAGCCCTTCCCGGAGCTGGACCTCACTTACATCGCCCCAGTACGAGCTCCGCCCATTGAGATGTTGCTAGGTGATGGTGATGATGAGGAGGGTGTAGAGGAGCCTTCTGGACAGGAAGTGGAGATGACCACACTAAGAGGTAAAAAAAAATATATATATCTTGTTTTTAAATTATTGTATTTGGTCGCAACAAACTGTCGATTTGCCTTTTTTTTTCCTTTGGGGTGTTAAACCAAACACCTTATCCTCTGTCACATACATGCACACAAGCATGCATTTTATATGTGTGTGCTGATATGGAATTAATGCTGTGATACTTGACCATGGCTTGTAGTTCCCAAAGTTAACCAGCAGATGGTGCTAGAACAGTCTCTCCTTTTCTCTCGTCTTACCTGCCCTAAATTAAGATGTCATATCTTAATAGGTCGAATAATCATGCTAATAAAGTACCATTGTATTGTAAACATATGCATATTTATATAAAATATATATATAAAAAATCATATATATATATATATTTTCTTTCTTTTTTTTATTTTTTTTTATGGACTCACTTTGTGTCTTTGTTACAGAGAAATCATTTCCGACGGGTGCCCCGGACTCCGTATTTGACACTGTAAGTAGTGATTTTCTTGATATAACATATATTCCCATCCCTCGAGCCAAAAACCATAACTGAGAATACCAATTTGCCTCATTTGAAATTCTAGTGGAAAAATCATAAAAAAAAAGAAAAAGAAGAGCTGAAGTCACCAATACTATGTTATCACAAAACTTTTAGTTTGTTGACCAATTTATGACCACTAACGACTGCTCACTGGCTCCTTTCGTGAAGCCAAGAATACTCTGTGTAAAGGTAATGTTTGTATCACCAACTGGAGTCTCACACTGTTCCGATGCCTCGCTATGTTCCATTGAATATGAATAAATTAATGAATGAGTCACTCAGAGTTTGTTCAACGTTCAGCCCCTCCAGGTGTCTCCAGGACAGAAAGGGGAGCCAGGTCCAGCCGGTCCTCCAGGATCGCCCGGCCCTCCAGGACAAGCCTCAGGAGATGGGGAGGATGGGGAGCCGGGACCCCGGGGTCCACAAGGACCACGGGGAACTTCAGGTCCACCTGGGGCTGCTGGGAAAGATGGACAGCCCGTGAGTTTTATCTGTTTGTTTTCTTTGCGATATTCCATATTTCCATATTTTACAAACAGTGTAGCTTTCTATTTAAAGAACATCATACGAATGATTTAGCACATTCTGTTGTTTAGGTCAGTCTGACAGGTCAAAAGACAAAATGATGGATTGTTTTTGCTATTTTTGTCTTTTCTCCAGGGAAGCAAAGGTGACACTGGCGTCCCAGTAAGTAAAGTCTTTCTTACGGGTTCATTTAGTGTCTCTGGGGAAAACTGATGCAGGAATGTGCCCTTTTTCAAAATAACTAATTTAGAGTACCACACTTAATACATTATCTAATGCTAACTGCTGATCCAGCACACAACTTATGATCCCAGACTTATGGCACTAGATTGGGGTCACAGATCACGTTATATATATCCTGATATCACCGTCTGTATCATTCCTGCTTTTTACTTCTTACAACCGGAGAAAGCATGGCCTCTGATATGGTGAGAGCTCACGTAGCGTTGAGCACAGCTGTGATTGTCTTCTTCCCAGGGAGCAACTGGGATTCCAGGATTCCCAGGACTGCAGGGAGAGCCTGGTTCTACGGGAGAAAAGGTAAACAATGCACCCACTTTAATACCACGAATATGAACAGAATGTAAGTACTTATGAGACTGCTGTGTGAATCGTCACAGGCAGCGTACTTTTCAGTAATGAATCGCTAAATGTACAAATACGTCTCCTTCAGGGTGACCGTGGTGTTGGAGTACCAGGTCCTCCAGGCCCTCCTGGACCTGCAGGTACAGCAAGCAAGTCTTCCATGTTCCTGGTAGGTTATTAAACAACTTGGTCCCAGTAAAATCTGGTGTACTGTAGTTTATTAATGACACCTGATTCATAAATGATCATTTAAGTCCAGTCCCAGGCTGAAGTACAATTCTATTGGGTTTCGGTGGGGATAAAAATAAAAGCAAAAATCCATAATGTTTAATTATGCAGACGTTTGATAATCCTGTTGTTTTTCATTCATCGTCAAACTCGGTTCCGTTGTTTGTTTGTTTGTTTGTTTTCATGAAGTTACAGTGGTAGTTTGAGATATTTATTGTTGTTTCTGACCTTCTGTCATCATGTTCAATAGCATTTGTATGCACCAACATTATGACAAATGTGATTATTAAAAAGAAAAAAAGTTCTGGTTGAAGATGAAATGCTCATCATGTGAAAACAGGAAAAAACTGATACCTGGTTTGCTGAAGCATTCATGTTTTAATTATGAATCTCGTATGAACACATCTCAAATCATGAACACGACTGGATCGTAATAATGAGAAACATTGAGACATGAAGCCCTTCAGTTGTAGTGATTTGACCTGATTTGACCTGATTTGACCTGATTTGACCTGATTTGACCTGATTTGACTTGACCCGTCTATGTCCGTCTTATGCCATGTGTTCTTTAGGAGGGGTCGGGATTTGAAGACTTTGACAGCGATGCAGAGCTCATCAGGGTAGGTGAACTCTGTTTTCTCTCTCTCTCTGTGACGTTAGCTAATATTTTGGTGCGTTCGAAAACCTTTTCCCGTTTGTGTGACTGATATATGCCGTCCTGTCTCATCAGGGGCCTCCGGGGTTTCCCGGCGTCCCGGGAATGCCGGGACCCCCAGGAACCCCATCGGAAGACTTCTTTCCTGGACCACCTGGGGTCCCTGGGAAAAATGGGAAGGATGGAGAACCTGGACTGGCTGTAGGTTAAACATTATTTTCCTTCTTCCTATTTGTCATGTACATTTCATCAATGAGGGCAAAACACAAACGTAACCATGACGATGTCAACACTTCTGTATTGCATCATCTGTTCATTGTACTTCAGTAAAGCCATGTAGTGGCTCAGCTGAATGTAAGAAAGACTTAGCTGGACGACCATTTATTTTTAGAGAGTTTTTTTTTTCTTATCTTAATTTGGTGTGCCATAGTCTCTTCTCTTTCGTCTCGCTGTCGTCTCTTCAATCATTTGCATTTGCATTTGATTTGTTTGAAAGGTGCAACATAAACATAACCTGATTGACGTTCACTAACAGAGGCTCGGCCTCAGACAGTGAACTCAGCACTGCTCACCTAACTTCTGTTTTCAGGTGATTGAGGAGTGGTTTAGTGGCTCTGGTTCTGGGTCTGGGTCTGGTTCTGGTTCAGGGTCTGGTCAGGTATTAACCATTAGGTCCCATAAGATCCATGGGACTGGAAAGACAGTATTTCCCCCAACTTCATTTGAAAACCCCATGTTCATTTACTGCTTTCCTGCCATTGCTTGCTGCACAGTATTGATTTAAAGACGCTGTCTGTGTGTGTGTGTGTGTGTGTGGTGTTGACAGAGAGTACGAAGTGTGCGCATATATGAATTGTGGTATGAAAAATACAAATAAGTCATGTCCTTTTCCAAACATCCTCAAGCTACAGTAACAGCACTTTGGCAGAAACTACCGCCAGAGCTTCAGAACATGGTCTGAGCTGCAGCATCTGTTGGGGGAAATGTGTCTTTTGTCTTTAAACTGTCAGAAGCTTTTGCCAACTGTGTGAATGGACTACTCACATGTTTACAACCTTTACTGCGGCGCTGTTCTAGTGCGTAAAAGGTTTACTCACTTCAGTCCCTCTTGGCTCATTAGCATTATTCCATTTGTTCTCATTTGAACCAGTTTACCTATAAAACTTTGTTCAAAATGATGAATGTACACCAACAACTTAATAACCTATGCACAAACTGTCCAGTGAATGTACAGCGCTGATTCACATCTGGGGAAAAAAAAATAGATATGTATCTGAAATCTGAAATCTGAAATCTGAAATCTGAATATAGTCACGTTGCTCTTGCAGGGAGTTGATGGAAAAGATGGGGATCCGGGACCTGCTGGTGAGAGAGGAGAAAAGGTGAGGCTGATGAACATCACGGTATATTCCTACTATGGACTGATATGCATTGACCTACTCGGTACAGTTTAAAAAAAATAAAAAATCCTCACACACGTGAATGTGCTGCACACCAACCACGAGCTGGCTCTCATTTTGACTTGTACCATGTTCACTCTGATTTCCCTCGAGCCGGCCTCTTAGTGCTCCGTTAGCAAAAAAAACAATTACACACAAGGTGTGTAACCGCCGAGCACAAAGAGCCGGGCTCTTGATGAGGTGACCCCGCGGACTAATGAAGCTAAGGGGCCCGAGTGTAAACAGGTCTGTGCTGCGATAGCTGCCTTGAAATGTGGTTTTAAATGTATTTCATCTGTTGAACAGGGAGAGACCGGAGCAAGCGGGCAAACGGGAGCAAAGGTAAACCCTTGATGATGTCATCCTTGATTGGACAGTGAAGCACCATTACTGATATTAGTACTCGTTATATTGCTTCTTTGCATTGTACCCAAAGTGGTATTTGTACTCTACATTTGTACTCTACATTACATTTACCCATATCACCATCTCACCCTTCACCTTCCCCCACTCACACTGTTCATTCATTTATTGGCTGAACTCATTTCATCATAATTTTGATCTCGTCCCTTGCAGGGAGATCAGGGCCCTCCAGGGTTTCCAGGCCTACCAGGCTCGGAGGGTCCAGAGGGGCAGCCTGGTCCCAGGGGTCAATCTGGCCCTCCTGGGCCCCCAGGTCCTCCTGGGAGAGGCCTCGGCATGGAATTTGAGGTTTGTGTGTTTCACAATTTCATGAACGGTGTACTTACAGGAAAAGCCAAACCTGTCACATTAGCATAAATTATATCATGAGGAATTAGGAGACATTGATATATGCAGGGATTATAGCTGGATGGTTGTTCCTGCTTGGATATCTAGAAGAAAGTGTTGACCTTTCACTCATTTCTAACATCATATCTACCCAACATCCCATTCCATAAACACCTGGTCTCAACACAAAAACAACGCATTTATGTCTCATGTTGCGAAACTAGTTTGAAGTATAGTTTTATAGTTTTATATATATTGAAATATATATATTGAAATATAGAAAGATAGTTAATATAACCCCAAAAGAATGAAAAAAAAAAAAAAAAAAATATGTATATATATATATATATATATATATATATATATATATATATAAAAATATAAAAAAGAAAAAAATATATATACGTATATAATACATTCTGACAAAAACAATTTTTTTGTCAAATATTTTTTAGGACTTGGAAGGATCTGGGTTGCAGAGTGGTTTTGGAGCTATGCTGTCCAGCGGCCCACAGGTACAACTGCATTGAGTGTGTTAGCATAAAGAGAATTCTGTGCCATAATATTTTTTCATTATATCAATCATCATACAGTTTAATTTCATCAAACCATCAACAGCTATTCTAGTGACGTCTCGATGAATGTACTTGTATTTTTAACACAGGGTCCTCCAGGAATCCCTGGACTTGAAGGACCCAAGGTGAGATCTTCATGTTCACAAGTCAGGCTTAGTGATCCATTTGATTTTATTTCAAACGTCACTTGATTACATTTTTCTCCCTCTTTGCCTCTCACAGGGGAAAGATGGTTTAGACGGCTCCCCAGGAAAGATAGGGCAAGAGGTGAGTCTGCTGTCGTGTCCTGTTACGCTTTTCCAGAAGTTAGGGTTACCTCAACACATGCTGTCGGCCCAAGCTTCGTAAATGTGACCGAGTTCACGACCTCCCCGTTTTGTGGTTCGTGGTGAATCTGACCTGAGATCCTCACGTTACCTTAGCGATGCGTTAGCGACGCATCATAATACACCTGAACCTGACATTACCCATAACTTTTATCACCAAAACCAATTGGGAGAACGTGTGAAGTAGGCTGACTGCATTGTGCTGTCATTTTTACTTGGTAACATGCCGCTTAGGGAAATGTATTTTAGCCACTAGTGAAATGAAAGAAGCAGGTTATCTCTTAACAGTGATGTGTGTGGTTGATTGATGTTTCTCTGTGGTGTCTTTAGGGGGAGGCAGGCGCTACGGGACCACCAGGGTTTCCAGGACTGGAGGGACTAAAAGGGGAAGAGGTCAGTAAACGGAGAGACACATGAACAGATAAAGGAGTTCATGAAAATGTCAGCTTTTATAAATGGTTCAGACCATTTTTTTCTAGCTCTCTTGGGACTTTTGTTGGAATAGATAACTGGACTTTTTTTTTTTTTTTTTTTTTTTAAAGATAATCTAAAATCTGTTGATGGATGTAATTCCGAAAACATCTGGAAAATGTAAAAGTGTCATTTAAAACATTCTCAACTGTACAAAGACAAGCTAAAGAACATGTATTAGGAATGAGGCTATATCAGTGAAAAATACCGCCGCTAGTAACTCAATGTTTCATCTACAGGGACCAAAGGGGACCAAAGGAGATTCAGGACAAAAGGTAAAACCACATCTGACTTGGACAAACTCACATGTGGAAAAAAAAGTTTAGAGCATTTTCTGTTGCCATTTACTATCAGGCTAAAATGTCAAACTTCTTTTTTTTTCAGGGAGAGAGGGGACGGGACGGGCTCAGTCTTCCCGGCCCTCCGGGACCACCTGGACCAGCAGGGCCCATTATCAACCTCCAGGATGTAAGTGGCACCTGAGCACAGGCTTACGTACAGTGGGCTGTAAAGGGAGAGGCCAGTGTTGATAGACTTGATCAGTTTGATTCCATTGACAACATTCTCCTTCTCAAATCCAGCTGCTACTTAACGATACCGACGGCGCCTTCAACTTCTCGGGGATTTCTGAAGCTCAGGGACCCGCTGTGAGTATCAAGCAACAAGAGCTTCAATCAGAAACCTAAAGCTCTTGGAGACCCAACAACAGCATAGCACGTGACACAAAAGAGTACACAAACATGGTCATGACAACATGTGGGGAAATCATTTTTTTTATTTTGGAAGCTGTCTTAATTTGTATTTCCTACATGTTTGCAGGGGCCACAGGGTCCAAAGGGAGACGGTGGGTTGCCAGGAGTTCAAGGACCTCCAGGACTGAAAGTAAGTGGGACATGCTCGTATACGTGATATATTAGCAGACGGAATAGGGGAAACAAACATGATGAGTGCTCATATTTTTCTGTATCGACACATTTTAGCAAAAGTTAAGATAAATGCACTTTGCCTTTCCGTGTCTGCGTATGATTTTTTTTACACGTGTGTAATGTGTGTGTGTGTGTGTGTGTGTGTGTGTGTGTGTGTGTGTGCACGCAGGGTGAAAGGGGTGAGCCAGGATTGGTCATCGCAGCAGATGGATCGTCGGGCCTGGCTGGACCCAAAGGACTCAAGGTTATTTTTGTTCTCACCGTTTTTTTCTTTCGGGATGCAGATATTTTTCCTCATATCGGGTCTCACGCGAGAACCACTCGTACGGACAGGATTTCTCATATTATTACATTTTTTCTTGGGTTGGAAACACAATTTAAGAGTTACACCGTCACACAAATATCTGCAGTTAGGAGTGCTCGCTGAATCTGACGTGGTGCACTCGTACGAGCCCGATTTACGGGGGGAAAAAGTTAAGAAAAATTATGTTTCAAATGTTCTTGCATGAGGCCCGTTGTTGTTTTGCGTGAACTTCCTGGTGTATGAATGTTCTTCAGGATTTGAGTATCTGTAAAAACAGGTTACTGTAAAACAATACATTTCAATGGGACTTTACAAATCAGTTTAAATGTATAATTTGGTTGCAGGGAGATAATGGCGTAACCGGACCTGCTGGAATTACTGTAAGTATTGGCAAGGAGGAGAAAATAAATTCATTTTTCAGGTTCTTTAACACCAGTGACCCCAATTGTCACCACTGCTTTGGATGAAGGTGCAATGAACTCACTTTGTTTTGTTCCCAACAGGGGCCTACCGGACCACGGGGACCCAAAGGAGAATTCGGTTTTCCTGGTAGATCGGTAAGCACCATGAACACACCAAACATTGACAATTTGATTAAAAGGGAACACTGACTTCAGACACTTCCTGATGTTAATCGTTGGCTGTTTGATCAGGAGATTCAGATTAGAAATATATATTTTCTATGTTCTTTTCAATGGAGAATGTTTTGACTTCTAAGTCACACATTTTACCCAAATCCTTAAATTTTCCCTTTTGGAATCATTGAAGTTAATTCCAATCAACTCGCCATACTGTTTGACTTTGATGCTTTTGATTAATGTGTGTGTGTGTGTGTGTGTGTGTGTGTGTGTGTGTGTGTGTGTGTGTGTGTGTGTGTGTGTGTGTGTGTGTGTGTGTGTGTGTGTGTGTATGTGTGTGTGTGTAGGGGCGTCCAGGCATGATGGGGCCAAAAGGAGAGGCAGGAGACTCTACAGGCCTGCAGGTGAGTCACACACCTGGTTCACAATCTGCAAATGGAACGCGTAGTGATTGAGTAGTAGAATGTGATTGAGTTGATATTGCTTTTAGTTTCATCTTGCACCTTGCTTTCCCCTTTTTCTCTTTCTTTCTTCCATTTTCACGTCTTTTTTTTTTGTCTCCCTCGATTGCTCTTTTCAGGGACCTCCTGGCCGCCCGGGGCTGCCGGGTCGTCCAGGAATATTCAACTGCCCGAAAGGAGTAAGCACACACACACATTCATCAACACACAGTTCTGACACAATTCTGATTGTGTTTATTTATTGTGTGCTCACTGTCCTCTCCCTTCCCCGGGCTTCTGAAGACCGTGTTCCCCATCCCTCCCAGACCCCACTGCAAAATGACTGTAAGTTCACGTCGTTATGAATCTGTTTTATTATCACACGTTTTTATGAACATTTATTGCATTTCTAATGGCGAATCTAATATAACCTGTCACCCTCCTGCTTTGTCTATATTATAAATCATATATTCATTTTTGCTGAGGGTAAAAAAAAAGAAGGAGAAAAAAAAGCCTTCACTTTAGAGTGAAGGCTAAGCTGCATCCTAAGTGGTCATCCATCTTCATAGAACCTCAGCTCCCTCCACAAACTCATTATTTTATTTATGTATCTAATTATCCGTCTGCTGAGCCCATTCAGACGTCTCTTCTCATCACACACTCCCTTTCATTATACCTTACTCTCTTCTCACACATCTCCCCTCTGTCCTTCCTTGGATGAGTACCCTGATATTTATGTATGATGTCTAAATTCAGTCATCACCGACTGCTGTTAACATGTTTGTGCTCCATTATTTCAGCTTAATCCCAATGGAACCATTGCCGTTGGTAGGTTGGGTCACCTCTTTTTGTTTGCCATAAATTATAAAACCTGAAGTCTGTTTTTACTTATTTTTGTAGGTTGACTTGACAGAAAACTATTAGTGAACTAAATATTATCAGTACAAAAACAACCTATAACATACTTCCAATACTAGTGGTTTTCTTTTTGTTTTAAAATCAATCGCCGCGTCGGCAAGTCGTTATATGTAAAGAACTGCAATTAATTTAAGTTTGGCTCTTTTGTCTCCAAGGTAACTGTCAGACGGCACTGAAAGGCGAGAAGGGAGAGCAAGGTCTTCCTGGGATCCCGGCGCCTCCAAGTGAGTCAACACAGCTCTGCAATATATAGACACTAAAAAATGAAAAACGTAAATGCCATCCAAGAGAAAAAACATGACCTATAATGAAAAGGAAAACTAGGGTACAAAGAACAGAACAATGACGTGTGTTTTAATGAGTGAATTTAAAGGCCTGATTTTATCTTAAGAAGGATATTTAATCTCGTATTTTCTCTTTACTTCCCCAAAATCATTAGTTATAACTCCCTCTTCTGTTTTCTCTGTTATAGACGCTTTCCTTTCCAGGGGAGGCTGGGTAAGTTTCATATGGAAGGGCTTTTTAAAACATATTTTTAGTGCTTTAAATGCTTAATTATTTTACTGAGTTTGGGGACATGTCTGCTTTATGGGCCGTCGGACTTTCCCTTCAAGTCTTGTGTGTGTTTGTGTGTGTTTGTGTGTGTAATCACAGGTGGCAAGAGGTGACCAGGGCACTAAAGGAGAGAGGGGAGACAAGGGGGAGGCAGGGTTTCCAGGGCAACCAGGTAACCCCGGGAGACCAGGGCTTGTGGTGAGTGAAGATTACATGGATATTTATTATTTAGTCTTAGTTGTGTGTTTAGTTTTCATCATATCTAGCCAACCTCATACTGCTTTTTTTCGTATTAACAATATTGCATGTTGCTATAGTTACAGTTAGTTTTTAATGACGTCAGTGCTGCCTCTTCATCGTCTCGTCTTGGTCATGAAAGACAAAGATTGCTGACGAACATATTTATTCATGGCTTTTGTGAAAGAGATTAACACTGCTCCTGACGCATTTCAGGGACCCAAAGGGGAGTCGGTACTCGGTCCACCAGGCCACCCTGGGGTGCCAGGTTCACCGGGGATTCCGGGCTATGGCCGACCAGGACCGGTCGGCGCTACTGGGCCACCGGGGCCTCCAGGACCCTCTGAGTCACCCTCGAGATATAGATCAAGTACAATTCATCACTCACCTATCCCATACAATTACAGCAAAATGTGATCCTTCATAGAAATCATAGTTTACGGATCATTCTTGTAACTGATGAGATCCAAAAGAAAACTGTGATAAGGAGCTTGCGTGAAAGGTGTTGACATTTTTGTTACGACAGCTTTGACCATTGCCGGCCCGCCTGGACCTCCTGGACCAGCTGGACCTCCTGGACCTTCGAGTAACGCAGCATCTGTAAGTGAACCTGGTTCCTTCATTTGCATGATTACACACCGGGCAGCTGTTGAATCAGTATCAAACCGACATCAACGTTTCCAGAGAAAGTTACACTTTGTCTTCTCTTTATTTGTTTCTCAGCTGAAAACATTTGCGTCCCGTGAGAGCATGATGCAGCACACCGTCAGGGATGCAGAGGGGACGCTGGCGTACGTCATAGCAACAGGAAGTCTCTTCCTCAAGGTCTCCCAGGGATGGAAAGAGATACAGGTATACTAACTTGGACTAGTCTTACTTATTTATATGTTTGGTAAATCCGACACCTGAAAAAAAATGAAGCTGCAGCATACAGTTGCTGGAAAATGTTTGAATGATATGCAGGCATGTCGGAGCTTGATTGATGTAAATAGCAAACAGCAGTTTAATTGCTTTTCTGTTCATTACTTGGACGTTTGCATGGTCAGCGATGCATCGAGTGAGTTTCCTGATCTGCCTTCTTTCCGTCTGAATCCATTTACTGGAAAATATGTTTTTTTTTTTCTGGAGGCAGTGCTGCAGATCCTCGTGTTTTTGTCTTATTCGCTGGCTGCAGATCAGCACTCCAACATCACCACGGGCTTCTGGAAACATTTTTAAAGGCCAGACGGTCTCTCAATTTGAGAAGATGATTATTCAACCAGTCTTCGGCAATATTTCAGATTCAGATTCAGATTCAACTTTATTGTCATTGCACAGAGTACAAGTACTAAGACAACGAAAGGTAGTTAGCATCTGACCAGAAGTGCAAAAGAAGCAGTGAAGGTGCAGTGCACCATAAATAACAGTATAAATAATAAATTACGAAATGCCCTTCAGTGCTGAAGCACAAATGCTTCCACAGTCCTGAAACGTCACTGAAACACATGATTATTATTGATTTAACTGAAACGCAACACATTTAATGTAATGACAACATGAGCTCAAATAACTCGACATAATGCATCTGATTTACAGTCTTGATTTTTCTGTTTTGTTACCACAGCTCGGCAGTCTGATCTACCTCTCCAATAACATTATTCCACAAGATGAGGTGCTTATTGCATATTTTTATGGCTTTGTGCTTCGTAAATAAAAATGCTATCGTGGAACGTTGTACTTTATATGCAGTATTTAATCCATTCATCATCTCTTTTCAACTATTTATTTAGCCCCGGGTTTCATATCAGATAAGAGGAGACCCAATGGAAAGAATACGCTCAGTCAACGAAAGGGTGAGTGTCAATAAGATTGTGTTGTTTTAAATAATGTAAATCGCTCGATTTGGGGTTAGAATATTGAATATTCTGCAACATTAAATTTGGAGAGGAATGTTACGAAACATGAATTATTGATTATTATGTAACACATGCTTTTTTGAAACATTTTAAGACATTGTTTATACATGGTTTTCACAGCATAGTTATCTCCAACAGGAGGATCCTGTGATCGGTCAAATGTATGCATTATTGAGTGAGAGAGTGAATGAGTGAGTGAGTGACGGAGGGAGGGAGGGAGGGAGGAAGGGAGGGAGGTTGTGAGGGAGTGAGGAAGGGAGGGATGGAGGGAGGGAGTGAATGATTGAATACGTTTGTGTGAATTTGTGAGTAAGTGAGTGAGTGACTGTGCACCTCTGTGTCTGTCCACGGCTAATTTCACATTCTGCTGTAGCAAACTGCACAATATGTTTTTGTTGGGTGGTTTTAATAAAATATGTGTTACGATTTATTGGTGTCTAGACAGGGGGGGTAGCCAATTGTGGGTGGTATTCATTCAATCCCACATTACAGCAGTGGTGGTTGCAGCCACACCGGGCGTAGATCTTAGTGAAGCTTTTTAATTCTCTTTATTTGACTCTCAAATAGATACAAAATTTGTTTGTTTCTGGGCGTCTGTGGTCAAAACGCATGAAAACTGTGACAATGTATGTATGTGTTGATTATCAATGCAGACTAACCCTGGCAGGTGTCACTCAAGACTGAGGTGTTGTTTAACTGTAACAAATGATATTCCGGATTCTTCCTCGTGTAACAACAGCGATCTGTTGCCTCCTCTCCCTCCAGCTCAACCTGGTGGCCTTGAACCAGCCCCACTCAGGCGACATGATGGGGCTCGACATGGCCGACCGGATGTGTTACGAGCAAGCCAAGGCGATGGGTTTGGCTCCAAACTACCGCGCCTTCATTTCTTCCCACAGCCAAGACCTGATCCATGTGGTCTATCCCGGTCTCCGGGAAACTCTGCCAGTTACCAACCTCAGGGTGAGTCCGCTCTGCCGCTGTTCGTCGTGCAGTGATCCCCAACAGACAAATAACCTGGCTGCATCTAATCCCACTGTGTGTCTTCTTTTAGGGGGATGTGATGTTTCAGGACTGGCGGTCAATTTTCAATGGCGACGGGGGGCCAATGGATGCCAGGATACCAATTTACTCCTTCGACGGCCGAGATGTTTTAGCTGACCCCTTCTGGTCAGTTAACTTGATTGACTTCCGACTGATTGTTTGTTTGTGTCCGTCTGTTGTTATTCTGTTATTTCCTGTCACGCTGATATCCTCTGTCATCGACTTGTCAGGCCTCAGAAGAGCATCTGGCACGGCTCCACCAGCAGGGGTCTCCGAGTGGTGGACAAACACTGCGAGACGTGGCGAGCGGACCACATGTCTGTCACGGGCCAGTCATCGAGCCTGACCTCAGGTCTGCTCCTGGGCCAGCAGACGAGGAGCTGTTCCAACCAGTACATCGTTCTTTGCATCGAGACCCACAAACACCTTTAAATCTCCCCCCCCCACACACACACACACACCCCACCTCTCCCACACCCCACACCACCCCAGACCCCATACCACTCCACCATGCCAGCCACCATAAACGTTCAACACTGGGGGAAAACATTTGGTGCTACGTGAAGCATTGTTGTGGTTTTTAAAACAGAGGACCACATTTAACGCAATTTCTTTCACAAAGAGGATGTTACCCCCTTTTCTGTCATCCCTCTGTGTTATTTCTGAGGAGCGAGAATATTGTTAAGAGGCGGTAAGAAAGTCTTGACGACAGCCAAGATATAATGCTGGAAGGTAAACTAACACAAAGTCAATACATCCCTTCGTGTCGCGTAGCAATCCGGAAGGTTTCTTCTTGTATTCAACCTGGTGGCACATAATGTCAAATGCAACACGGAGGCTTATGGAGGCCGCCAGTGTGCTCAGCAGCAGTTGTACGTGTTCGTGACAATAATGCTCACATCTCAAAGAGCATGTGGTAATGATTTATCAATGTTAAAATGATACACGCAGCACCTTTAACCTTTTTTTTTTTCAAAGAAAGTTGACTCATCCGCAACAAGACGCATCTGTGTCATTTCACAAGAATCAAACCAAGTAGCTCAAATGGGTTTCCATCACATGGTCACCGAGGTGTATTGAGGCTAAAACGTCTCTTTTTCAAGTTTATTGTCTCTTTGTTGTACGAGGCTGCAGATGCAACGGCTGCAGGAGTCTGCGTCTGTCCTGAAACGTGACAGCTTTTTTATTTTTTGGGGGGGGATTTCCAAAGACTTTTGTGATGGAAGCATAAAAGGGCTACTGTCACTGTTTTGTTTACAAGTTGTCATGAATTTATAGGATTGTTTTAAGGGCAAGAAACGTGTTTGCATAACGTACACAGTCCCTCGTCCAACAGTGGGAAGACCAGACAACCAGTGTTTGCCACCAAAGTCATTTTTGATGCACTGTACTTTATTTGAAAAAGATATTTTCTAGTTCAACATCGTTTGTGTTGTAGCTTTTCATACATCTTGGTGATCTCACATCTTAACAGCTCTTTCTCTCAATAGGCTATTTAATTTAAATTCAATGATTTATTTATACCGTCACAGCACATAACCTGAAATCAGATGATTAAATTTAAGAATGTAATTTATAGTTTTTTTGTTTTGTCAAATGACTGTTTCTTCTCACTTGTTGCCTCTTTTATATCTTTTTGTACAGTTTTTTTTTTTTTTATGTTTCTAGTTTTCTGGAGAATGGTGACAGCAGTCAAAACAAAATTCCCCCTAGTGTAGTAATACAATTGAAACAAGATAAATATTTTCATCCAGAAAAAATAAGAATACAAGAAAAAGAAATTCCAAGGGGGAAAAGTCAAGTTTTTGTGTAAATATTGGTGCTTTGTTGAATAAAGTTTTCTCTTTTCATAATCTGCTCTTGTTTCATTCTCAATTCAGTGCAGAAAAAAACTCAAATACCTCTGACTATAATAGAACAGTTTACGGTTTGTTCTGATGGCCCAAATTGCATGTTTCAGCTTTCAGCATTCCAACGCATTTTCAGCAGGAAATGCACTTTACTTTTTTTAATACTTTTTTCAACATGTAACTTTTTTTAATACTTTTTTCGACATGTAACTTTTTTTTAATAATTTTTTCAACATGTAACTTTTTATAATACTTTTTTTCAACTTGTAACTTTTTTTTATAATTTTTTCGACATGTTACTCTTTTTTATACTTAAATACAAAACAAATTGCTTTGCGGTTGGCGCGAACACAGCGGGCTGTTTCTACAGCAGTTCTTTAACTGAAACTTTTAACCTCCACAGGCTTAATCAGCCACTGGAGGAGTATAAGACACTGTTCAACTCCATTACTGGGTAAATGTGCTACAACATTGAAATCAATTTAGCTGTCTAAGATTGGGGAAGAGTATTCCAAAATGAATAATGATGTGCTGTATGTACGTGGTCATTTATTAATGACCTCCGGCATCTGCTGACAGCTCAGTATTTGAATCAGAAAAGTAAAAAAAATGAACTACAGAAACCATATGATGCCATTAAAGTGGCAGTTGGGAGAAGGCAATAATGCTCAGTATTTCAACGTTATGGACATTTTAAGGCCATTGTAATGAACCAAATATCCCATGAAGTAATTGTTTTTGCCCTCTGCAGTTTCTTTTCATCTGGACTTTTAACAATGCCACATTACGTGATGCTGCTGTATGCACGATTGTTGCACCTGCAGTAAAGTTTACAGTGGCAGAGTTGTACTGTAGGACTACTGGGCCCATACAATCGTCAATTTGTATTCATACAATCACTTACTTCTTTGTGAGTTCTGTGACACCGAACAACATAAACGTATACATCAGAAGTGTTTCATAAACTTCTGTCAGTCAAAAGGCATATCTTATTGCTGCTACGAAATGGAAAGATTTAATCTTTAACTTTTACGGAAGAGAGGATTGAGCAGTGTCCACCTAAGCAAAAAAAAAAATATTTGAAAATCCACCTTTTAAATGACATGCAGAGCTACTTATCGAGGAGGTTCCACAATGTTGCCCAGAATAAGCAAGCAAGAGCTATTGCTTCAATATAGTATATATTCGAATATGAATATTCGGTGCATCAAATCAACACAATTAACTCTGAAGGCCACAAGCCGATTATATTGTCCACCCAGTGTATGCACATTCGTTTTCTCTGCGAGTCACGACACCGTTCTTGTTAACAGGATCATTTTCCCGGGAGGAAGGGCCAGCCTCATCTCGTCTAGGTTTCAAAGAGCTGCACGGGTCTTTCATGAGCTCGCTATTGAGGAAAACGTGTCAAATATTAGTCACTGTGTTTGTGTCGGATTTTGCTGCAGACTCTAGGGGATTTGAGCCGCTGTTCTATTTGACGAGTGAAAAGACGAGGCTGTCGTTCACCAATACGAGTGGTGTGACGTTGCCTCTGAGCTTCACTGATGGTATGGCCGTGTCTGAATACTGATTACTTTCTCAAAGAGCGAAGTCTTTGTATTCCATTCAGCAGAGTGTGGATGAATACAGTTAACTTCAGCTCTGAAAACCTTTGTTTTGTTTTCTTTACAATTCATTTTGTCATCAACATGACCAGAAATAGTAGTTTATGATGTCTAAATGTAAATACACACTCATTTCTTTGAGTATTTCAAACATTATCCACGATCTAAACATAAAGATTAGATTAGCAAATGAGCTGAATAGGTTAAAAGGCCACGTTTGCGTTATTAGTAGTATAATATGAACATGTGTTTACACTATTACTTTGGGCAATTTCCATGTCAACGTTGTACTTTATATCAACCCCTTCTGAAATTGTGTATTTGTTGACAAATTTAATTTGTTATCAATAACAAATGATGAATGTTATGACCCATCTGCACTCTCACAAGTGGGGTTATGTTAGTCTCTGCTATGGTGGGAAAACATTACCCACACCATGTATAATAATAATGTAAGCGACGTGGTAAAATGGCAGTAGGAAATATTCACACATGCAACATTAATCTTGGTGTTTTTTGACACTTTCTGGCCAAAATACAAATACATTATAAACCCACATGCTACCTACATGCATTATACACCCATATACCAATATATCTGTGATACACTAAAGTCAGCCAAAAATAAAGACCATGTAAATCTACCAGCTGGGCTCTCGGTCGAATCTTTCACTTCCCAATATGTTGCAGTATTCAAGGAAAATGCAAGACATGCATATTCTGTAATCTCTCAGATGAAAACAATATGAAAGGCTTTACTCTGGAGTCTTTGATACTTTTTTTTACCAGATAGCTGGACGACAGTTTAAATCCATGGTAACTGCCGTTATCTGTGAAGGAGCAAGGGCCAAACTTTTCCCTAAGGTTAAAGGTTTTGTAAACAGATCCTGAAACATGTTTCCCTTCCAAAGGGCATGGAAAGATATCTCCCCTGCAACTGTTCTCCGTTTTTCCTCCACTGATGAGTCAAGAGCACATGGTTGTAGTTGAGCAGCGCAGTGTGCTTTTTACTTTTGCAACACAGAAGTCTTTTTTGAAATCACTCTCTACATCAGAACATCTGTTGTGAGTCTTTTGAGCCACTTGGACATGAAGGCCTTCCAGGTACTGTGAGCATTTTTCTATCATTTGTGACATCCAAAACGTGATATCTTTTTTAATCCCCTGTCATTGGGTGGCCTGCTATTGCACTCTTGTTTTGGTTTTTAACACTGAACTATTCTAACTTTGATGGGAAGGTCCTGCTGGTTCTCCTCGTGACTGCGGCGGCAGCAGACGGTCAGACCTTCCACCCCGGCAAATGCCCCCAGCCTCCTGTTCAAGAGGATTTCGATGTTACGAAGGTAAAATACCGTTGACTTATCTCATGTGGGTAATATTTTTTTTGAGTTGGTCAGTTTTGAAGTGTTTTCATTCTTTCCTTTTTTGATATTAAAAGAGTATTTCGTTAAACAGAGGTGTCGTGTCTTATTGAAGGAGATGATTAACAACCGTTGTGCTTTTCTCCTCTCAGTATATGGGCACCTGGTATGAAATAGAGAAGCTCCCAGCTGTGTTTGAAAGAGGAACATGTAACCAAGCCACGTACAGCCTGCTCGCTGATGGGACGGTCAAAGTTCGCAATGCAGAGCTGCTGTAAGCACTGAGCTCGCCTGCTGCCTGAGTTAAAAACAAATGTTTTGCAGCATTAGTATTTGGCTGAAGGTTGCCTATATTCATCTGTTCATCCTTCACTCTGCCAAGTGCGCATGGATTTGGGTTTCTTGTGCCATTCAAGTGAAATCCTCATTTACACTAGTCCTACTTTTCTCCCACTCTTCCTCTCTGCACAGGTCTAATGGGAAGAGAAATACAATTGAAGGTGTTGCCAAAGTTAAAAAGGCATCTCAACCGGCCATTCTGGGTGTCAGCTTCTTTAAAGGTAAATAAACTTTGTGTTCATTTATTTTTTTCAGGAAATGTAGCTAGTAGGTTTTATTATTTTAATACCCTACAGAATACATGACATGGATCTTTTTTATCCCATACCTGTGTCCAGGTGTTGCAGATGGCCCCTACTGGGTACTCTCCACAGACTACCAGACATATTCTCTGGTGTACTCTTGTACTAACTACTTCCTTTTCCACGTCGACTTCGCCTGGATCCTGGCTCGCACTCGGGCGTTGAATGAGGATGTCATCAGCCAGTTACATGATAAGCTGGCTTCTGCTGGCGTAAACATAAACCGCCTTACAGTCAGTAATCAGACTGGATGTGAGCAGACCGGAGGTATGTTGTGAAAAAAAGGGGAACAAAGGGCTGAATACCTGTGTGGAACTGTGGTGGAACATACCAAACGGCAATATGGCATTGACTCAATGTTGCATCTACCAGACTTCTATCAGACTTAGAGTTTTAAGGTGGAGCATCATGCTGCAGCATAGTTTGACTTTTAGAATAACTCTAACAGGCTGAATGCTTGGCTCGTGGTGTTTGCTGCTTTCTAGAGAACCGCTCGCTCAAACCACTTCACACTCAACACTTCGCTTCCTTGGGTCCTGAGCAATACACCTGCCATGACATAGTTGCGTCACACACACACAATTCTAGTCACGGTCAGAAATGTGAAATGCACTCTGGTCAAAACAGCTATAGATGTATTATGATGTTTAGAAATAAAAAATATTGAACTATGTTACTATTGGAAAAAAAGAATCCGCTGTAGACTGAACTTTAGTCAATGAGCCACGCTTTTCCCGCTTTAAATGACATGTTGGACTCAGTCCCCAAAGCCCCTGAAGCCCCGCCCCTGGTGCAGAACACCACATCTATTGCTCTCCCTACAGTTTCTGTTAAAGTTTTTTTTTGGGGGGGATTTTTTCCTGTTCCGATGCAAGGGTCCTGGGACGGAGGATGTCGTACGCTGTACAGATTGTAAAGCCCTCTGAGGGCAAATTTGTGATTTTTGATTTTGGGCTCTTCAAATACATTGAATTGAACAGAGCGCTTGTTTATTCAAAGTTTAATAATACAGAACGTGAGGCGTGTCCAAATTGCACCAAATTAATCAAAAGCACTCCTTTGGGTCCCCAACAATACGCCCACCTAATGTGAGGTAGGTCCGATGAGTGGTCCTCGAGATATGCGAAGCACAGACAGACAGACAGACAGACAGACAGACAGACAGACAGACAGACAGACAGACAGACAGACAGACAGACAGACATTGCTTCATAGTTAGATGATCCTCTTCTTGTTTGAAATTTCTCTCACATGTGTTGTTTTATTCTTCAGCCAAGAGGAACGACAGACCCATCATTGGTAAGTTTATGAACACGTTGTTGACTGCAACATTCAATTTGGCTTAATCATCTTCCAACTAACTGTATTATTGTGGTTTTAGTTTTCTTAAGTGACAGCACGCTATCTGAAGTGTCGTTACCGCCTATCAGTGTTTAAACTGGTTGTGTTTTTCCTCTCAAAAGGAGTGCTGGCTCAAGAACTTAGATCCCCAAAACCAAATCAAATCTCTTACATTGCCGCCTCTTATGTCAAGTCCCTGGAGTCAGCAGGAGCGAGGGTTGTGCCGATCATGTGAGTTATCATCAAACATTTCCCTCACTGTCTCCAGTCAACAGAAGAGCTTTTTGCTCTCGAACAGAAACCTTTAACCTCCCCTTTCTATTTCTACAGGATTAACCAGACACCGGAGGAGTATAAGAAACTCTTCAACTCCATTAACGGGTAAATGTGTTATAATATTGGTCGCAGTCATAGCCTCTCTGCCAGGTGTGGATTTGTTTCAAAATGAACAATGAGATACATTTATGTGTTTTTTATAAATCGCTAACAGGTTCACGTTGCCTATGTTTCAGAAGAGTAAACAATCAACTTTATGTACAGGGGTGGAAAAATGTGTTTCAACTTTAGTCGGTCAGCTGAGATTGAGTTAAATGTAATATACATTTTTAAGACCATTGTTCTGAAGAAAATATCCTAAAAAAAATATTTTTTTTTCTCTATAAAATTTTTCTGTGTTGTCATCATGACTTATACCCTTACCATGTGACATGATTCTAAAACTATCGTAAATATTAAGTATAATGGCAGATGAATAAGTAAGTTTGAGGTTAAAATAAATAACTAATAATACATAATTAGTAATATTTAACAAAACTGGTACGACAACCTTTGTAAACAACGCTTCAAGGCAACATTAGGCTACTTCTTGTGAGCACCAGCTGAATATTATGGGCATCACGTGCAAATATAATGTGGAAACTCATTCACGCAACACCTCTAAAGGCCTCTGAACATGTTCTATTATTTTGTCCACTCCCCGATATGTATTTAAAAAAAAAAAAAAAAAAGATACAGAACATTGTTGTTTGCGAGTCGTGGCTCAGCTCCTGTGTGTCTTTGTCAACAGGGTCCTTTACCCGGGAGGCGGCGCCAACATCACGTCATCGGGTTATCAAAGAGCTGCAAAAATCTTTTATGAACTCGCCATCGAGGTAAAAGTGTCAAATATTATCAACGAGGTTTCAGTGTGTCGACGCAGGATTATTGTTCACAGACTGTATTCGATGTTTCAGGCGAACAAGAGAGGCGACTACTTCCCCGTGTGGGGGACCTGTCTGGGATACGAGCAGCTGACCGTTCTGACCAGTGGAACGAACTTACTGTCACCCACCAATACGAGCGGTGTGCCATTACCTCTGAACTTCATTCATGGTATGGGAGTGTCCTGTTCATTGTTAGGAAAAGTATTATTTTTTAATAAACATGACCAAAACCTGTTGTTTAATGTAACTATTTTATTTTTAGAACATTATCCGTGAAGTTTTTCTTTTTTTTTTCTCTCTCACTTGCCTCTCTGGGCTTTTGTTGAAATGTTGACTTTGTCAAATGTTTGGTGGAGCAATATCATATGAACATGAATTTTCTCCAAAAAAATACAGTATGATATGTATTATTTTGTATTTTGCACACACAATTTACATTATTATAATTTTTTACAGGACAACAATGGACCTTCTTTACATTAACGGCTTTATATATCTGATGAAAATATGTATATTTGTTTTTAAAAAAAAAAAAAAAAAACTAACTATGTTTATGACTGAATGATGAATACTATTGTTATGACCCATTTCCAGAACCCAAAGACAGCAGGGTGTTTAAAGGCTTCCCTGCTGAACTCCTCGAGGATCTGGCTTCCGAGCCGCTGACGGCAAACGCTCACAAGTGGAGTATTACAGTGTCGGTACGTCACTCGTTACTATTATGATGACAAAACATAATGAGTGCCACAACAATGCTTAGTACACACATATTATTGGTTTGTGGTGGGAAAAAAAGTTGTTTTACTCCTTTGAGCACCACAGAGTCATTTTTTCGAAGATCATAGAAAGCAGAGAAAGAAACAATGCACCCAATCGAACGACACTATTTTCTGTTTCTTTTAGACTCATAACACAAACAAGGAGCTGAACAACTTTTACAAAGTTATCTCCACAAATTCAGATGGAACAACTGAGTTTGTGTCAACGGTGGAAGGTAGGTACAACGCAGCATCCCTTTATTGGTACAGCAAAATAACACTGGAGGTTACTTTTATTTTTATCAGTACTTTCTCTTCCCTTTACCTCTCGCCAGCATATGATTACCCAATTTATGGGACACAGTGGCATCCAGAGAAAAACGCATTCGAATGGAGGAAGCCTTACATTCCACACTCTCCATCAGCAATCAAGACCACCTTCTACATCGCTGACTTCTTTGTCAATGAAGGTATGAGCACAGCCATTTTTTTTTTGTTCCTTGATTAAATAGTCACTTGCCGCATGATGGAGCCTTTGTGATCTGTAACATCTTTGTTTTCTCTCCTTACAGCCAGGAAGAACTTTCACAGATTTGAATCCGAGGAGGAGGAGAGCGCGGCGCTGATATACCACTACAATCCTGTTTACGCCCAGCCCGATTTGGTCTTTGAGCAAATCTATATTTTCTGATGTTTGTTTGCAGAGTAGCTTTTATTCATTTTCAACAGCTAATTTGCTGTCTCAACCGCATAACTCCCAAATGTTGGCAGATCATTCTACTTGTTTGATTTAGCATTTTCTCCTCATTCCAACATTTGAATCTGCGAGTACACAAGTTGTAAGTCAAAAATCTCAAGTCGTTATTTGTGGATGCTGGGTTTACCCTTGAGTAAAAAAATACAGAATGCTTATTGTGATATTTTAGGAATTCGGCAATGAATATTTGAATGTTCACGGTCAACATTTTTATGTCATGTACAGTTCCCAATAAAAAAATATATAATTTCTTAAAGGAGCAATTTATAACTTTCAAAGCAATAACATAGCAGCAAACAACTATTTGATATGTAAAGATATAGCGGACCTCTGCAGAGAATGTTTGTTTGTTTGTTCGCAAGCTTCTCCTTGCTTAGTTGACATTGCCGGGAGGCTGGACCGTTTGCAGAGGTGGTTCAGACCACCCAGGAGCCAAGAGAGGGTTCCACCATCGCCTGTAACGAGATGTCAGGGTTCCAATGCTAATGCTAGGAAAGGAGGCTAGACCCCCCTGGGTCTATTCGCTCCTTTTTAGAGTGTTTGATGAATAGAGGGCTGTCTCACACCACTGTTACAGCGTATGCAGCAGCCATTAATTCCTGCCACACGGGTCAGGTCAGGGGGTCAGGAGCCTGTGTCTGGTTATGTGTGCCTCCTCAACGCAATTCATGCTCAAGGCTTTGGGTAAGGGTCCCTTTGAGCCTCTGGAGCCCTTCTCTCTGAGGGTGTTCAAGACAGATCTGCTGCTTGCACCGACCTCAGCGAAAACTCACCGCCCTGTTGTTGCACCCCAGTTATTTGCTGCTTTGTGGTGACCACGTTGGGTTGCCCTCGGACCAAAACCTCCCTTTTTGTTCCCAAGAACTTAGGGAGTTATTTTAGATTTAATGTTACACAGCTGGATGCTGTTTGTCTTCCACCACATGACTGGTGAAAAGGGTGGTGTGAGTGTCAATTATGTTGCACCTGATGCACCTACATGTTCCTGTGGTCCTTTCTGAAATGGGGAATGTGGTGTGCAGGGTGTACTTTTACTGGGCTCTACCCAGTTCAGTTGCGTAGTACCTGGCTTGACTGGGTCGCCCTATTTCTCCTCGGCTTAGGTTATAAGGGCTGCAACTAAGCTTTAGCCGGTCAAGATCAGTGTGGTTGGGTCAGTTATGATGTGGCGGGGTGTGCATTAATCCACTCAATGAGTCCAGAAGAGGGTGGAGCCTGTGTTAGTGAGAACAAAGGTACTATGCTGTAGCTCTAGTTCTGTTAGCAAAGACGTAGCCCTGCGGCTCCTACGCATCGAGCTGAACATGTAGAACGATGAGCAGCGATGTGTGGTGCCTCATATACTGCTTATGCAAATTTTCAGCTGGAGAATGCATGCTCATGATAGGAGAAGCGTGTTACCCACAGAGTCCAGTAGATGGCTCCGCCCGTGCTGACAGAACTAGGGTTGCAACATCGTAACCTTCGGTTCAACTAAATTCTAGGACAGCAACAGGTGAACAGAAATGAATAGTCAAATGTAACTTCCAAAATGCTTTATGCACAAATAACACTCGACATATATTGTTTCTTTTTTCTATTTAGAATAAAATGATATTTGAATAACATTTACACATCAAGCTGACGAGACTGGGATCTCAATCACAATACTACTGGAAATGTAATTTATGCAATCCAGTAAGGAACATTCAAGATGTCAAAATTACCATATGGAGCTGAGCTATCAGGGATAGTGCTGCAAATAACCGCTTAACATGCACTGAAACGTAACACAAATGGTCATTCAAATAAAAAAAAAAAGAAAATTACACATGTGCCTCAAGAATTCATAATTTCGTATTCCGTGTTTGCATTACTTCATTTAAAAAAATGTCCCCTCTTATATACAAATGCATAATTTTGCAGGGTAGAACACTAATCCTAATGGCTTCTTGCCTTCAACCTTGAATAATGTATTTACTGATTTAAGCCGAGTGCCAGTGACCCAGCACTTTCATGAACAAACACTGCAGTTTCTTTACTGTTTTCCTCACCTACTGTACCATTCTTAAACATGATGCATGCATATTCTGTACATTCTAGCTTTAGTGTTATGTCATCAACGGGCATATTTCCAGGATATTTTTGTGTGAAACGTCAAACTCCCTTCAGCTTCCCAATCAAGTATTAGCTGTTGACAGTAGCAAAGCTATCCTTTTTTTTTTTTAAATAATTATCTATTTCAGGCTATATAATTATAACAATAGCTGCCATTTTGGGAAATATGCTTATTCACTTTCTTGCTTAGTTGAATGAAAACATTGGGCATAAAAAATGGAAGCAGGGGGAAACAACTACTCTGGCTCTGGAGACTCCAGAAAGTCATTGCTCCGAGCCACGGAATGGTCCAAGTCATAACCACCCATTAAACTTCAACCTGTAGTGGTTTTAAAACTTTGTTTTTTGTATGTGTTGAAGAAGTTACTGGTATAACTTGCTCATTGTGAGTGTTCTACCTTTGGACAGAGCCAGGTTAGCTGTTTCCCCTTGCTTCCAGTCTTTATGCTAAGCTAAGATAGCTTCATATTTATTGTACAGATACGTGAGTGGAAGCAAATTGCTCTTCTATCTCCCGACAAGAAGCTAAGCTAATAAGTTTATTTCCCAAAATCAAAACAATTCCTACAAAATTGGCCTTGTTGTAGTTTGTTCGCAACAGCAGGATGTTTTTCTGACAAAGTCAAAGGCACAGTGACTAAAACAAGTTGATGCTTTCCCTCTTTGAGACAAATATATGATAAATGATCATTAAGAAACCCATGGCGCATTTTTTTTTTTCTTCCAAACATTTTGCAAGTAAGTGAATTCTGTCAGCATCACTGATATACATAAATTGAGGCTACAAGATGAACATCGGGGCAAACATGAATACCAAAAGAAAATATATCCATAATTGCCGAGTGAATGTTTGTGTGCTATTTTACATACTGTAAGAACAATAGACACAACCACAGTCCAACATGAAGGTTCTTCACAACTTTAAAAATAGTAACATTTCCTGTATCGTCACAATTCCAGACAGCCGTTGTGAACACTGTCAACCAGTGTTCGTCTCCAGGCGTCTGATTTCCATTGATATACAAGCCCATGAGTTATGTGCTATAAGGTGTTCCTTCTCCTCACAGCTTAAAAGTTTGTGTGAAAGCTGATGCTTTTGTCTCTACTGCTTTTAAGGAGCTGGTCCATCCTGCTGAGAAGGAGTCGGCTCCCTGTTTAATCAATCAGAATGCTCCAAAACATCGTGTCAGGTCACCAGTCTTTGTTGGCTCTCTGGAGGGCTGTTGGATTTGAACTCTGGGCAGAAGGTGGGAAGATGGATGTAGGACTAGATCCGTCGTCTGCTGGAAAGGCAGTCTCAGGTTCAGCATGCGGACACGGGGAGTCCAAATGCAAATTGAGCAGGAACAGACGAGAGTTGCACATTTTGTACAACTGTGTGTCAGTGTTGTGCTTGGGCATGGGACGGGATGGAGGTTAGGAAGGCGGACGTATGGGGGGGAAGGATTTAGGGCACGCAAACCTCAGGAGGCCGAGCTAACCCTCGTCTTCGCTCTCCTCCTCCAGAGCCTCCTCAAACACTCGTTCTGGTAGCCTGAAGCATTCCTCGAAGAAGTTCACCAGGGACTGGCTGAGGTGTTGCCTTGTTGCTTCACTGTGAATAAAGTGGCCTTCATCTGGGTAGATCTGAGACACAAAGAACAGGTGACTGACACACAGTGTTTATCAGTGAGTACAAGACCTAAAAATGTCATAAAAAGTCATAGTATAGTGTATCATAAAAATTGTCAATGTACAGTATGTCACAAGCTATATTATAGAATGTCTTAAAGAGTTACTGTGTAGTATGTTACAAGTGCTATATAAATAAGCTTTATTATTATCAACCACACAAGATGTATTTTTAGATTAAACTAACATGAGGGCCCCATGTTCGATCCCGGAGTTGGGGTGTTCTCCTATCTTACCCCCACAGGCCAAAGACATGCAGGCGAGGTTTATTGATGACTCATGAATGGTTGTATTTCTTTTCTGAATTCTGAATTCAAACAAAATGTGCCTGCTCTTTAATTGGCTCTGTGAGAGACACAGCTGTACACATACATACAACATTTTTATTTTATTTTATCATTCACTTTTTAGGGTTCACTAATTGATTCAGCACTATACGTAGTATTCGCTTCACTAAGATACTCTGAGTTATCATGTTGACATGGGTGGACCTAAAGCCTAATAAAGCAAAGAGAAACCAGGTTAAAGTCCGTGTGCTCAGTAACCCCATCCTTCGGTCACTAATAAGCTCCGATGAACATTCAGCTGCAGCACATTGTATCCTAATTGGATTAGTCCTGGTGTTAATGCAGGATGCCCAAGAAGGTCTCATAATCTCATTATGCGGAATAAAGGCATTGTGAGGGCTAATCCTCTGGCTGCTGTTGGATCCCACTGGGCTCACAAAGCTCCCAGAGGTTGGAGAATAACTGAACCAGGCAGAGAAATTGGATCAGCAGCAGTTGTAATTACAAAGGAGTGTAAGTACATCCACATACCTGTAAGGTATAGTTGGCCTTCTCATTGATGAGCTGGGCGATGAATTTTGCTGTATGTTGGAAATGGACCTTTTCTGGGGAAACATAATGATAAACACGGCAAAATGTCAAAGATCCTTCTGCTTCATGTAAGATTTAGGAACTAAAAAAAATAGATGTAGGGGTTCCGAACGTCCTACCATCAGCTGTTGGATGAATAATAAGAAACTTCTTATCCATGAACTGAGATGCTCTGTGTGCTAAATTTGCCATCTGAGGAGTGATGAGACACACAGCAACAAATTAGATCAATTGAGATGCCACAGTAATGATCGCAACTGGAGTTTGAAACGTAACAATTGCAATCAAATCTTACCGTGTACGCCCTTGGATCAGGTTTAGGCAGCCCAAGGTATCGTTCTGAAAACGCAGATGCTACAGGGGAAAGATGGCTTCAATTAATCCTTTGCTTCCACGTAAAAATCTAATTAAAACTTCATTTTAACGACAAGATCGATGAGTCATGTCTGTCTTGTCCTCTGGCCATGTTGAAGGACAAACGGTACACGTTTCCAGGTTCTTCTCCATATATTCAAATATATTCACCCATCTACATATTCTTTAGTCTCAAAGCGTTTGCAGCATGTCTTCATTTGCAATTCCAAACTTAATACAGTGTCACACACTCACCCCCCTCTAGCAAAGCGAGAGAAATCAAATTGATGTGAAATCACTCGCACCGTGACGCACAGTTCCTCCTTAATTTGCAGTTTCCTGACTCTGTGCCGATACAAGAGCACCGTCTCCCTTCCTCCGGCCCTCCGTCCCGATATACACACGGTTCTGCATTTCACACATTTCATTCCTTTGGTAGCCAAGGTGAGGCTGGTGTAGTTAACTTTGTCTGGCACTGTTATGATTGGGTTCAAGCTGAATCTGCAGCACCACACTGATAAGGCGAACAATCTCTTTTTTTTTCCTCCCCCCCCCACACACGCAGAGTACACACATGTATGAAATACTCATGGAAATAAGTCCCAGCTACAGGGGTGAGGGTGACAGATTTGCAATCTCTTTTTCCCTTTTGTATGCTTCCTTACAGCAGTGCCGGAGCAGGAATGATTATGCAGATATACTGCATTTGATTATTACACACAGCCGAGACCATATACACAGAGACTATAGCTTTTTGAACGCTAGTATACAGATGCAAAACAATTCTCTGCGAACAAACAGCTTACCGTATAATTCAAAGTCGGTGATGGGCGAGAGGACAGCGCCGCACTTCACGGGGGATTGGTCGCCACTGACCAACAGGCTGGTCACGTAGCCTCCGTACACCTGAGGGGCAACCAACGTGCACGTTATCACCACTGGTGGAATGTACCGAAGTGCGTTTACTTAATTACTGTACTTAAGTACAACATTTGGGGTATTTGTACCACAATTTTGCAACTTTATACTTATATTCCACTGGACCGCAGAGGCATTTGTGCTTAATACCGCACTGCATTTGTCTTCCTTCTTAAGCTGAATAAACTGTTGAGGAATCCTCTCGAATCAGCTGTAAAATGCATCGTCACAAAGCTGACAACCGGGTGGTTTCTCTGAGCTCATGAAAAGTTGACTTTTTAAAGAAACGTGGTTCTCACAGGACAGGGACGCTATAAATATATATTTTACTTCAGTAAAGGATCTGAATACTTCTTCCACAACTGGTTATCTCAGAGCCTGAGGAACTGCACTTTCAAATAAACAAGATTCACTTTTTCACTCTTGCCAGTGTAAATTCAGATCATAGTAGAATGGACTCTTTGTGTGCACACACTGTAACCCGTTAGGTTTCTAAGCTGACACCTCAGGAACATCATAGTCCAATCTGAGCATCCTAAAGACATGCGTGATGCGTTCAGGTACACACAAAGAATATTCTTACCTTCCCAAAAGCTCCAACTCGGGTTTTGTCGACGTAGGACTCTCCCAAAATAAAACTGCAAGAGATACAAATTGGTTCTGGTTGGGAAGAACATTTCTATTTGACTTTTGTACACAGTGTCCCACCATAGCAACTGTCGCTAACGCTTACGTGTTAACAACTGTGTTTACAAGAGACTTACTGTATATTATTATACTACTACTATAACAACTACTGCTTCAACATCTAAATGCTAAAAATAAAAGATATACATTCTTAAAATAATAAGTAACGTGAAGAAATGTTTGCATGACATACTCTGATATGTTGAATATTAACGTAAAGGTTTAAACCACTCGTTTAAAACAGATTTCCAATCATTTCCAAATGGACCAATTCATTCTGATTGAGATACTCCATTTTGGGAAAATATGTGGCTTCATGTAACCACAGATATTGTTTCATAAGCCAAAGGGAACAGTCTGATGTCATGTCGGTGCATGTCAGTTGGAAAGCACCTTTTATAAAAGATGTTTAATTGTCACATAATAGTGAATTCTGGCTCCCAAGTAGCTATTTATTGTACGTTTACCGTCATCTCTGTTCAACCTTTAATGAGGCAATATGAAAATGTTACATACTCTAGTGCGTCCTTCTGATCCAGTTCCTCGTACACCCCCAGTTTCTTCTGGATCCATTGCAGCAGGTTGGTGCCCTGGAAGCCGCTGCCTCGTCCGTCACAGCGCACCACGATGGCACCGAAGCTGCTCACCAGCACCGTGGCCCAGTCCATGTGAAACTGCTCTGCCACCATCTGACCACCAGGTGTCCCATCGCTGCACACACAAACGAACGCAGGCAAACAGATCAGTGCTGTCAAGACGGCTCAATGCAAAGCAATCCCCCCCACCCCCCAATTATATCACAATAAAAGTACAAACGTTGCATAGAACGTATGATTGTGTGTCTGTTTGGGACCATGTGGATACACAGCATCCGTCTGAAAATTGCCTTTCATTCATATTTGATCTTTTTGAGTGAGTAGTATTTACTGTGTGTTGCTGGCAGTGAGCTACATTGTGCGGGGAAGGTAGAGCAACATCAGCAGTACAAAGTGGCAGAGAGAGGATGGAAGAAAGCTGAACTTGCAGAAGATGTAACTTGTTCCAAAAACGGGGGAATTTGATATATTTAAATAATTGTTAATATTGCAGATACCCTCTGCTTACTATCTGATTATTCGAGAATAGAGAGGCAGGCGGAGCACAAAGGGTCACATTCTGAAAATCAAGGATTTGAGCTGCAGAGTAAAAGACGGTTAAAGGCCCGAGGAAAGAAACGCAAATGGTAGAAAGGGGGGCGGGGCGGGTACGTTTCCTCATTCACAGTGTAATTATTATCCACCCAGAGTAGAGGACAACGCTGCGCTTATTAAAATGAATATGCCAGATTAAAACTCCAGGAAGTCTCCACTGATGAGCAGAGGCCTGCAGAGCCGGCACTGCTAATGGAAAAGACACTTTTTCCTCTGCGGAAGTGTGCGCACCAAATGCACTGTATACAAATGTGTGTGGAAACATGCGCTCGTACTTACATGAGCAGGAGCAGCGGGTAGTGTGCTGTGTCCACGAAGCCGGCGGGTTTGAGGATCTGCAGTGACAAGGCTGTAATGCAGATACAAATAGGTTTTTAATCACAAACGCAATACAGTAAAACACAGTTTCGACTAGCCCCCTTTCGTTGAGAAACTCTAAAATATATTTTTAACCTGATATACATTTGTTGCCAATTAATGATAAAGTATAACGGACGAAAGTATAGATTCTGTGACATCTGCATCTAAAAGGACGAGGACGGGATGTACAGCTGAATGTTCATTTTCCATAAATACATATGAAATTTGTTTAATTAATTTCATTGCTTTTCCCAGTAGAAAATGTAAATGCTGAAGTGTGATAAGACATAAGTATGGAGGGGTGAAGAGTCTCGTCCCCAGCTGTTGGGAGGAGGGAGCCATAAGACGTCACAGTTTACTGTACAGCGGGGACTTCCAGCCCGGAGGGTTGTGACGCCCTGAGGTTTTTGTTTTCCATAAAGTTTGCCTCACGTGGACCTAACATGTGCACCAGTGTGACTGTGGCTCTGACGAGTGATACATACTGTAGTCATCCTTGTTGATCTCCTTGTACTCCACGGTGGGCATCTGCATGGAGTCCAGGGTCAGCCTCAGGTTCTCATTGCTCTCCAGTTTATGTACTTCTGCAATGCCTGCGGACAGCACATGAATAACCAATGAGATTTTCTATATATGTCTGGACAGTAATATGGCCGGAGCTCCAAGTCCAAGTCATAGTTCTGAAAACTAACAAACAAGCCATGTCACAATATACCCAACATCAGAAAATTCAAACAAAAATTCAAACGGCTTGTTTTTTTTATTTAAAATCACTTTTATTATTAGCATGACTGTTCTGTGTTGTCATTTATATACCCAAAACCACCTATGAGCAGTTTCTATAGTTAATGGGTTTTCCTGGTGCAATAAAATATATTATTCATTTTTGATGGTTGTAGAATTATGTATGGAGCTGTGCATTAAAATTCATACAAGAAAGCTGTTCCACACAATGTCAGAGCCTCTTGTCCTCCAAAACGTTCAGCATGAACTCCAACAAAATGCAAACCGGGGGAAAAGAAATCAGACTGCACGACTGCAGCTGAAACTGTGACCGGAATTGGCTCATGGCAAACTGCATGCGTCGAGAGGTTGTCCTGAACAGGGAAGCAGCCGTACGTATCCAGCAGCTACAGCTGTTTGTGCACCACTAACTTATCGCCCCCGACTGCCATGACAGCTGGAGTCAAAACGGGATGTAGCGAACATTGTATTTTAGGATTTGTGTGTGTCAGTGGTCCAAAGGCGACTTCCACACACGGCTGCCCGTACCGACGAACTGACGGGAGGATGGAGCCTCAATTAAACCTTCTAAAAGAGAGAGAGGAGAAGAAGAAGAAGAAAAAGAGCTCGGTCTGAAATATTGACTAAAGCCATATCAGTGCGTGTCCGTAGGCATGCGTAGGGTAAATCTGATGAGACTTCAACTCTATCACTGCTCAGTGTATCGTCATAGTAACATACAATGTTGAATTGCCTATCATGGCCTCATGATACTATTAAAACAAAACAGATGCATTGGCCACACCAGCAGCACGACTGTAGACGTGGGATTGACTGCCAGTCGGTTGGTCCACTGCTTTGATCCAGACGGAAACATCTGAACAACTATTGGATGGATTGCCAGACATTTTGGTTCACATATTCGCACCGGGCTTTGAAGTAACTCCAAATATGAAACCCATCTGCAACCCAACATTAGACGGTCGGAGCAAAAGGCTCCAGGAGTCAGGTGACGTAGTACAAAGAGCGACAACGTTTCACAGGGAAGAGGATGGGGTGGATGTACGGGTCAAACAAACACACGACCTACACCCAGGGCACCACAGTCCTGTGTGAAAGCAAAAGTACCTAGTTACATAAATCATGTACTTATTTAAACCCAAACCACAAACTTTTACTAAACCTAACCAAGTAGTGTTGTTGCCTAAGACCTAAGTGATGCCAAGGGGTGTCGTAGCCCAAACGTCCGTATGTGAGGAGTCGGGAATGGGAACGTCTTGTACTTTCTGTTTAGTGCAAAAGCTAACGTTCGCTAAGACCCAAATCTTTTGAGCAGCTCTTTGGAACAAACGAAGGGAACCGAGTCGTTCTTAATAGCCGTTCTTTTTATCGTTTTGCCCAAATTTTGCCCACAAATTGACATATTGCGCCGCTTCTGCATCCTATGAAAAAAAAAAAAAAAAAGAGAGAAGAAAAAGGCTATAAAACGGAAAGGAACCCTTCAAAGAACAGTAATTCCCATCACTAACAGGCTAACAGAGCTGCCAAGCCTCGTGGCCTTGTGAATAATCATGGTATCCTGATTGCGTTGCAATGTGACACTTAATGAGCGTCAATCATCTCGATGTCAATAGAATATTAGATCCGTCAGCAAAGAACAACAAACTCCCCAGCTTGGTGGGTTACCATTGGGGGAACATCGCTGCACTTGCAAACGCGCTGTTCAATAGCTGACAACATTAAATAATCTAGGGTAATAACATCAAGAGCTCTTTTAACATAATCAGGGCTGGGACATCAAATTGGTAAAACACAGACTGTGACACACGTGCGCCCTGGTGCAATCAAATTACAGTATCCTCAGATCGACGTTGGGCAGGTCATAATTTAATGAGGACTTTCCATTGTGGGGAGTAATGTGATTACTGCCGTCATGCTGAACTCGGCTTGTCCACCGTGCACGGTTCATTCTGCACTGCAATGGAAACACGTCTGTCCCCATTTCGACAAGGTCATTTTCAATGTGGCTATTAATGCGACTGCGTACGAGGTCACTCGTCGACATCTTCAACATAATCCACAGTCTGGCGAATGCAAAACATCTGCGATTCGATGAGCGTAAATACTCACTCTCCCTGTCTTGCGTCTCACTCTCGCCGTCTCTCTGCGTCCTGTAAACGGCTACGAATGGGATGTCCCGCCCTAAGGAGGAAATAACAAAATCAGTGGAACATCGGATGCAATGCTGCATCTGCTTGGTGTTTTGTGGCAGGAGCAAAGCCTGTGTTCGCCACCGACAAAATAAGTCTGCTCCAGTGATTGCAGTAAAAACCAGAGAGGGAGAAAAAAAAAAAGAGGCAAATCTGTGCTTATTCGATTTATGCAATGCAGTGGCTGAAGTAGCTTTTTCCATATCTAGGCCACCAACAGAGGCAAAGTCCCTCATGCTAAAGCCGTATGACCTCAAAGCGGAGGGAGTAGGGGACAGCAAATGAAGTGATTGATGCACTTCGAAAATTGGGAACACAGCGCAGGGACATTGTGGTTTGCGTCTGGAGGAAAGCACAGCAGCTGATCGCTCACGTCCCTCCGTGTCTTCCTCCCACTCGCTCTCCCCTCGTGGTAACGATATCATAGCCTCATCACATAAATTCTTCCAGGCAAGCTGCGAGGAGAGGGGTGGATTACAAAGATATGAGACGCAGGACAATCGACTACCAGGGCTTTCTGGGGTGTGCAGAGAGGGTTTTGATGGCATTGTGGTCATTCCCTGTTTGAGCTCACTTCGGTGATGATCCCTTTCTAAGGTTCTGAGGTGATTGACACAAAGGTGTTGGATCAGCGATTAAATATTGAAGCTTCAAGTCAGACTGAAATCAAAGGAACATGAATAGCTTTGCTTTTTGCAGCAGCGTGAAGACAGCGCTACCACATTTTTGACATCTTTCTGATCTTGAAGCGCGCTTTGTCTGTTCTTTTGCTATTGTCATGCCCGGCACAGCGTATATAGAGCAAGGTTGTAAGGAGCGGCAGCAAGAGATGGAAGTTCTTATTTCTTTGGAGGTAAAAACTAGAGAACAGAAACCAAAGATTGGGTCATATTTTCTGCGAAAACATTTTTTTATCGTTAAGTGACTCCACCAGCGAGTGCAGACAAAATACTTGACAGAAATGTTATGCTACCTTATACTTCTACTCCACTACATGTCAGAGGGAAATGTACTTTTATTATCTTACATTTACCAGCTAAATGTATTATTTGTGTTTTAAAACAAAAAAGTATGCACGCTAAAGTATCAACAATAGATACACTTTTCATTTTAACATAAAAGTCCACTTTGTTGTTCATACTTTTGTACTTTTATCTTAGAAAATAAATATTGAAAGCAAGACTTCTACTTGTAGTATTGCTACTCTTGCTTAAGTAAATTATGTGTATACTTATTCTCACAACTGCATTAAATACATTTAGATTTACATTAAAAATACAAATGTAATGCAACAATAGAAAGGGCGTCAGTAAGCCTGTCTGCATTGTGCTTAAGATTAAGTCAATTTACCTGTATCTAACATCCTCTAAGTCTTCCCCTTCAGGTTATGAAATCCCTACAGCCATCTGAAAGTGGGAAGAACTGCAGCATTGCATCGGCAGCCTATAATTTAAAAACTGTCTAACTGGTCGGCTCATATCATTTTCTCCCTTGACGAAGCCAAATTGGACGAGTGGACTCTTTGTGAGACATTTCTTTTGTCACACCCTCATTGTTAAAACAGAGTCCTGTGTGTCGCCTTAAAAAGGATATGTTGGGCAGAGAGTAGAGAGGGAAGACAGAGGGAGGGATGGAGCTTAGTTGAAAGATTCTGCGTTAGCTACCTTGGCAGTTGAGCAGGAAATAGCTCATGTTGTGGCTGAAGGTGCCGCTGATGTAGTCACAGCTGTCGGACAACGCGCAGGACAGACAGCGGCGGTTGAATGAACCAAAGGTGTCCGCGCTGTGGTAACGGAGAAGAGGTCATTTGACTTTTTTTGCAGATTTTTTTTTGTTTTTCTATCCTCAAATGAGGATGAAATGTAATCCAAAACAACAACTGCTTCTCCAGAAAAGATAACACAGAGAACAGCCGTTACCTGTACAAATGTCTTCGCTTCGGGCCATCCTCAGTGCTCAAGAAGTATCTACATTAATAGAGAACAAAGAACGTCATGGTAGCAGAGTTTAGCTTTAAAAAAAAAGAAAAACACCAGCGATGTCCCAAATACTCACTAGAATAGTTGTTTCATAAATAAATTGATGGAGGGGAAAAAAAAAAAAAGGGCGGGGGCGATCTTTTTTAGAAGAGAAGTAGGCCAAATCTTGCCCCCCTTGGGGAAAGAGGTTTTTAGTTGACTTTTTCAAGTCACTTCAAACACTGGGAATGAGTAACTGTGTTTCTGTTTGTGTGCGCGAAAGGCACAGTGTGTACATGCGAGAGTTCACGTTTGTCAGATCACAGTTGCCTCGTGGCCCCGGAGTGTGGGTGTGAAATTATCCGGGAGGGGACGGGGATGAGTCACAGCAGGGCGTTTTTATACGCCGAGCCTATTTGAAGTGGTTTATTGTGTGGAACCGTACGAGCTGGCGGAAGAACGACAGACGATAAGTTTAGTTGCTTTTCTCTAAATGCAACATCGGTGCTATAAAAAAAACACCATGATCAGTATACATCTTGACAATAAAAACAGGGCCATTTGCCTGTCGGACATCAACAATCTGCTTCAATCTCTGTCCACGGTACTGAAGGCATTCAAAAGCTGGGGGACACAGAGACGCCCTGCATATGAAAGCAGGGTCTCTGTCCGTGGTGCTGAAACTCATAAGCTCTCAGCCAAAACATAGTCCAAGTGAGTTTCTCCAAGTTGTTTTGATGACCTTTAGCTCAATGGTATTTTGTTCAACGTTACATGTTGGAATGTTTTTTAATAAAAAAAAAGTCTTTAAATCGTCATCTTTTTTTCGTTGTTCCGAGTGTTCTGCTCACGCCAGCTATTTCCTCATGTGTCACCTTACGTTTCCTCATTAAAACGAAATAGTTCAAGTTATAGAGTGGAAATAAATTCTCTTTTTGATGCAACCTGGAGGCCTAATGACACTAGAATGAGCGCTTCCGTCCGTGGGACCTTTTCGTTTGCTAAACCACGTGTACCTACGTAAATGACTACAGAACTATGCTACACTGTTGCTCTCCGCTGTGAGCGTGTGGTGGTTTTGTCGGGCTGCTGCTGGCGGTTCGTGGACGCTCACATCAATTGGCTGTCCTCGTTATAGGCCAGGACCTGGGTGACGTCCCAGTCTCCGGATGTGATGGACTGCAGCGTGTCAGTGCTGGTGTTGGGCTTTGGAGATATAACAGAGAAAGTAAAAATGACATATCAAAGCAATAACGGTGCTGATTTTGTGGCCTATTGAATAAAACAACACAGGCTACAGATACAGTGAGTTTCTGTCACCGAGTATGATGTTTAACTGCCTTTTGAAAGCGGACTCCTACTCCTAAAGCTTATAACACACAATAATATTAGAGCCACTGTCTGGATTACTTATAAGGAAAAACACTGAATAGTAAACATGGTGATGGATGTTTGCTGACTCAACAATACTGGACACATAAACAGTCTCCTACCTGGGAGATGGACATGGAGATGTGGAAGAACTTGCCCCTGCCTCCTTGTGGGATGGCACGGGTGAAGAACAGCTTCAGCCCATCTTTGGAAAACAGAGGCTTCTCATTCTGAAGACGTGGAGGAAATTATACAAATGTTTTACTCAACAAAACATGAAAATAGCACCCAAGAAGTAGGTCGATAAATATAATAATTGTACAAAAAAAAAGAAAAAAAAAAAGAAGAAGGGTTGACACTACAGGTTAATAGGGTTTTACCGACTAGATATAACCATGGATGTTCCCAAGTTAATTATATACATTAAGACAAGATTATATACATTAAGTTTTTTGTACTGAAATGGTACATTTAAATATGCAAATGAGATATGATCTTATTAAATATGTGCATACATTTCCAGGACAAAAATCTGAACATTTTATAAAGCCAAGTTCAAACAGAGGGCATTTTAGATATCTATTTTTATCACTACATAGTTTGTAGTATGTTTATATGAATCTGGCAATGAATAATGAATCAATGTTTTTGCCTGTAGTGTTTTGCCTTACGAGCTTAATCTAACTGTCCACACTGAGCTGCAATCAGATAAGCCTATAAACAACATCTGAACTAATTCAAATTAAGACTTAAGAGAACTAACACCTTAATCAGCAACTCCAAATAAATGACATGTTTCAATATTCTCACCTGTCTGTGTAGCCATCCTTCACTTTCATCCTCATGTTTCTATAGAAACAGGTTGACAGAGTTAAAGTAAGACAACATCCCGGAATGCCTTTAATATATATATATATATATATATATATATATATATATATATATATATACACACACACACACACACACACACACACACACACCTTTGTGCAGACCCCCGTTGTGGCCTCACACAGTGTGAGGATAGAGATGTTCTGGGCTCTGTTCAGCCAGTTGATGGCCAGTTTGGTGGTGGTGGCCCATTTCACCATGGTCACGTAGTACTCGCTGACAAACACAGAGGAATTATTAAATACTAATTTCTTCGTTTATATTGCAAGGTCAGAAAATCAGCAGCGTCAGAGAGCAAACGACAAACCGCTTTGACAAAAAAATTCGGAAAATTTCCATTTACTTACAGCCGATTATGATATAACTTTAAAATCGGAGGAAACTTTAATGATATCTTGCGATAAAACTGAGATATGAGAGCAGCATATAATGAGCCACAGTGAAGGAGGAGTTAAAGACCGGGAGTAAATACGAACAGAGCAATGGGGGCATTAAACGTAATGGAAACTAAACTTGGGATCACATTAAGTGAAAATGCATCACTGGAGAAATAAAAATGCACACAGAATCTTTACAGGACACAAAGGAAATTAAAATGAATACAATGAGAGAGATTACACACACGAGAGAACATATGAATATGGATTCGATATGTAAATTTGCAAAACAAATGCACGCGGTGTCCAAATCTGCATCACTTGACCGACTGGGGGAGACTGACTGGTTGACGGATTGCAGGCCTCACCCCATCCTGGGATCATCGGGTCTCCTCATCTCGATGGTGTGAAGAGGGCCGTTAAGGTTCACGACATACAGAGTGATAACTGGGTTCTCCTCGCCGGCCTGAATGGGACGAGGAGCGGGGAGACGATTGAAATTATAGGACGAGAATATATATATATATATATATATATATATATATATATATCGAGAATCTGAAGAAACTATCATCTCCAAAGTGTTTGAGGGTTTAAACTGTGCACCTTCGGGTAGTGGTACTCCTTCCCCATTGGGTACGGCGTGCCCGTGAACATGGGCAGCTCCATTCTGGGCACCAGGGTGTCATTGATGGTGGCGTATGCTAACCTGGCACCGTCTGGAGACCACCAATGGGCAACGTGGGACTGGAAGATCTCCTCTGGAAGAGTCAGAACAAAATGGCCATCAACCATAATGACAGTGAATAAAAAATAAATAAAATATAAAATAACTCAAAAAGCAAAGACACAAGTTAATTATATGGCTGCAGGCCAACATAATCATACTGCTGCTGTTTATCATGGTTAGATACGGTGTTATGGGGAAAATGTCTTATAAAATGTCTAAAAATGCTGCATCATTAGTATTAATCGTTGTATTGCGTTGCTCTGTGTTCACTGAGACTCATTAAATTCGTCGTGCATGAATGCTGGAGATGATGACATGATTCATGGATGTAAAGTTGAGCAGTTTTTGATTTCACCGTAGTAAAAAAAAAACATGCAGTTTAAGCATCACAGTGTCAAAGTGAAGATAATAACAGTTCATCACAAACCATAATAATATAATATCTGTTAAATATATACAAATGAAGGTTTATATAATTCCCCCCATAAAAAGGATAATAAATCTCCTAAAAACATGCCCCATCAGCATTACTGTATCCTAACTCTTGCCTGACCTGTTTGCTATATTTGGATTCACTCACTCTGTATTTCTCTCTTAAACCTACACAGAAAACACAGAGTACCAGATGTTCAGGTCATAAATCACAACAGCTTCTAATCCCAGCACAGCGCAGCGACCCAAAAAGAACTCGGGCCAGACTTCCTGCAAAAGAACCAAACAGCAATTTCTCACCAGGTGCAACTACACCGTGTAGTTCACTATGTAACTTTGGTTGTTGGGTTGTCCATTACCTCTCTCTCTGTGTGTGTGTGTGTGTGTGTGTGTGTGTGTGTTTGTATGTGTGTGTGCGCGTGCTATTTTCAGCAAGAAACTCACATCAACTCATTTCAGACTTGCGACCGAGGCTTCCCCTGAGACCCTCCGTGTGTGTGTGTGTGTGTGTGCAGGTGTGTGCATTTAAAATGTCGCAATCGCACACACACTGTTGTTCAACAGACAGAGGAAATAATGGGAGAAAAAAGTAGTCCAGGCCCTCCATTTGACACACACACGTACACGCACACGCACGCACACACAAACTCCTCTGTCAACAGACAGTGAGTTATTAAGAAATTATGCAAATGAAAGCTCACTGAGGGAACTTTTCTTTTTTGACAACGTGGAGCCCGGCCGCCTCGATCCTGCTTCATTATTATTAAAGTCGGTGGCGACGACGCAGACGGCGCCGAGACAGCTCCACTTATTGCTGCAGCGTGCCACCAGCTACATTTATAGCAACTTTTGCAATTAAAATTTCACTAATGCTGTTTATCTGTGGGACTGGGTGCTTGCTTCGGGGAATTAACAGACATCAACTACCAATTAGCATTTTCATTAACCGCGCACGCTTGGTGGAATGACTTGATATGCAGCGTCATTTGAGAAAACACCCTCAACACAGACGCTCGTCTACATTTGTTCTCTAATGCAATCTCGCAGAAGTAATTGCCCCCGCGGTATCTCGCCACTGCTGGACACTGCTAAGATATAAACGCCACACATCTCCGTGCCAGTGACATGAGAAGAAATAGGCCTAATGGTTGAATTTAGTCCAGTTAGGCTTTGCACGTCCCGCCTGCCCGTTGTGTCCACCTGCACCCAGCTGGCACAGCTCAGTGGGGAATGATTGGATCACACCGTCTGATGATGAACAGAGCGGCACAGGACAGCATTATGCTGCATCTGCAAATGGTAAAAAAAAGATTCTCCCCCGCACGGCTGGTTCTGCCCGCTGCCTGCTGACTTCACCAGCAGCAGCTTAAAAAGCTTTCCATGTGGAGTGGAACCGCCGGTGCTCTTCGCCTCCGCTCGGCTGGGGGACGCCCAGTCACCTTGGCTAGCCAAGGAGAAAGGGGCTCGGTTTCGAGAAGTATCCTGATATGTGCGCAATAACAAAGGAAAGCGAAGGGACAAAGGGGAGAGGAAGTGAGGGAGTGTAAGTGAACTACTTCTGATGAGCCAACTCTCATTTCCTTTCTCTCGAGTGATGAAATGGTGTCTCTTTCTTTTCCCAGTGATGATTACCAAGGTGAGCTGTCAGAGGCCCATCTCCTCCCTCCATGTTCTCCAGCCTGCTGCGCAGACTACATTATTCACTGCATAAAGGACATTATTAATGCACGAGAGTCAAGTGGCGAACGGGAAATAATGAGCGCGGATACGGGCAGACTGAACTAATGAGGAAAAGAGAAAATCAAACCTTGCTCGTGATATTTAGTTAATCTCTTGCAATTAGAAAAAATACAGAAAAAAAAATGTGCCTATTACACGAGCCATATGGTAGTATTGAAGCATGAGGCGTCCGTGTGGACAAAATGATCAAGTAGACAGCTCCTGTATGAAATATGTCCGCATGTTTCCAACAGAGGGCAGCAGTGTCACGTCCCCCAAACCACAAAGTAGAGCAGCTCAACAGCACAGAGAGGAATGCAGCGTTTTACTGTCTGACTTTGGAGTCTGACTACTTTCCTCTTGTGTTCTGAATACTCACAGCTTCGTGATCCACCCCACTAATCGACCCTTCGGTCACCTCGACCTCAAGGCAAAACTAAATCCTGGCCTGGATTGTGAAACATTGTTTTATTTAACTGTCGTAAGAAAAAAAGAAAAAATAATAAAGAACATGGCAAAATCCTGGGATCTATCAAATGAAAGAGTCACCAGTTTGTTCAAGTTGAAGTTTGACAGCAGGGACACGACGTCCTCTCGACTCACTGGCAAGTTAGATGACACGACGCTCAACAGTTTTTCTACCCAAGATGCTGAGAGCAGTGCAACTTAAGTTGCTATAAATACTGTACACTGTTTCCGCAGGTTCCGCAAGTGATAATTGAGCAAGAATAGAAAAGCACATGAGAGAGAGCGAGGTGAGATTTAGCTGAGCGTCTTCAGAGTCTGCACTTTGTGGCTCCAGCCAAAGATAAGAGTGGTAGATGATGCTGGAAGGAATGGTTTAATGAAGGCTATTTTTCATCCTGTACCCTATTTTTACCCTTCGCTTGATCCGGTCTGTTTGGTATTGTGTGTCGTGACCTGTTGCCGGGAAGACAAAAGGAGGAAACGTGAGTGAGAGTTGGAGAGAGGAGTGCCGGTGCTGTCAGAGTTCAGCGTAGCTTAGTTTTATCGAAAAATTATTTTCAATGTCATGGCAGAATATTTTGCTGATTTCAACAATGTGGACGCCGTGCAAGATTTCAGAAGGAGACTTCTCTGAGTGAGACTGAGTGAGACTTCTCTGAGTGAGACTTCTCTGAGTGAGACTTGGTCGGACACAGAAAACAAACAGACCGGATCGAGGAAAGACAAACACTGTATTTCTCTGTGGGGTCCTTTCCATAATGTTGTCAGACACAACAAGCACTTTTAGTGGACGTAGTAGTAGTAGTACTAGTAGTAGGAGTAGTAGTAGTAGTAGTAGTAGTAGTAGTAGGAGTAGTAGCCCTGAGCGATTACATTGTAGTCTACCATCTGCAGCTTTCTCCTGTCAGTACTGGACCAATTTCAGAAGCTGTTGTCCGTGTTAGTCACTCAGATGCAGAAAAACATGGGAAACATGAGTCCAGGTTGAAAAATACAGAAGTTACGCTCTAAGCAAACTAGAGGAGGAATGAAAAGCATGTGAGGATTCAGGCCCTGTGAATACATTTACCCTGCGATGGTAGCAGATTCCCTCTCGGGTGCTAAGCCTTTCCAAGGGGCCATCCATCAATTGTAAGCATAAAATTGTGTTTACTTGTCATAAGGAGTCCTACTCTGCCTTTGGAAGCAGTTGTGTAATGTATTATGTGGCTCTGGAGGGGCATTTCCAAAGTTAAATCCTAAAAGGTTTTAGTTTTATGATACAATGGGCAATAAAACTTATTTATTTCTATCATGCACATATTTATGCTCCATTATGTCGACAGATAATTCAAAATGCAAAGCCCCAAGTGTGTTATCTATAATGTTGATGAAACTGTCATGCACACTTGACTTATGTCAGCACAATTTAGTTTACTCTAAAATCAGTATCCTTCAATGACAGCATCACAGAAGCAAATATTGGTATCTAGCGTCATAACATTTCTTTCACGCTGAGAAGACTGAAACAAATTTTCCCAATCCTGAATTTTTGTCACATTCTCCCGGCAATGTCACTCAGATGCACACAAAAAAAAAAGTTCTCCAAAACTATTTCCAACTGTGTGTCTCACATCAGCTCCAGCTTGTTTTTCGCAACTCAAACTTTAAAAACAACATTTATAGTCCTTGTTTTATTAATCTTTCCCCTCTTCCAGCGCACGAGTGTTGATTATGTGCTTCCTCCGGGCCCCGCAGGCTCGGCCACAAACAGAGCGATAAACAGACACAACCCCGCGAACAAGCCTCCCGACGCAAACAGTCATCTCGCCAAACATCTATGGGGCAAACATGACTCGAATCAAAGCGACGGCGGCTTTTTATCTCGGCGCGCCAGAGCCCGATGAACAGCTGTTTCCTCGGGCTGCGTCGCACTGCAGGATGTGTCAGTATCAGCGCAGCCTCAATAATCACACAGCCGACAGATGACGGAACACTTGAGACTCTCCTGAGGCGGTTTGGACTATTACACACAGCCAACGGGGGTTCAGGCGCTATGTCTCTTTAATTCCATTTCTTCTCCTCTCTCGTCTTTCTCCGTCTCTCCTGCATCATGCACGCTACACGAGCAGACACACGCGCACCCGACTCCGCACACACACACACACACACACACACACATTCGTGGATTAAGACAGCAACGCAGGCCAGAGGATATCCAAGCCCGGGAGATTATTTGCCAACCTTTCACCCCTCAGCATCAAATCTGCCACGCAGCGACAGCCAGAGCTTAAGACCTCATTTCTCCTCTGCGGCAGTCTGAGCCTCAGCTTGACCTTGGCCAGAGCGGAGCCGGAGTCATTAGCATGGAAAATACTCTGCCTCGCAGTCCCGCTGATGAATGTAAACATTACACAACCTGGCGCGACTCCTAAGCTCCCCTGCAGATGCTGGCACCACCACTGGGCCAAAGCCAAATCTATTTACAGGCTTATGGACTTTAAAAAAAAAAAAAAGAAAAGAAAAGAAAAAGGGATTTGTCAATAGTAGAAATGATAGTGACTTTTGGCATATTAGCAAAAATAATAGCAGATAAAAACAATCAATTCATCCTCATCAGCCACTTGGAATGCATTTTGGCAAAACATCGTGGATATGGACATTATATATGACGCCATGAGAATTAATGCGCTGCTATACATCCACTCTTTTCAAAAGATCTCGGTGAAGATATGCTTTCATTTCAGCCACAATGGCATTAGTGAGGTTTGCCACTGATACGGTCTGGCTCACAGACTGTGTACTGGATGGGGTTGAGGTCAGGGCTTTGTGCAGGCCAAAAGAAACCAACGTCTTTATGAACCTGGCCTTGTGCATAGGGGGCATTGTCGTATGTCGAGACAGGAAACAGAATAAAGTCTGGACACCATGGAGAACATCCCCAGACATCAAGGATGTCTCAGCAGCTCTTGAGCCATCAATAAAACCAAAGCAGTATGTTTTGAGGGGAATGCTGTTTTTTTTCTCAGTGTTTCTACTTTACCCCAATCTCTTTTCCTGACTTTGTGATTTGCAACATTTCTGACTTTTAACAGCTTTCATAGAAAGGGTTTGACTTCATTCTACCCTCATTGATTTACACTCACGGTACACCGCGCTAAAACGATGCACACTAAATACAACAGTCGTGCAGTAAATTAATTTCATTGGAGTTGAATCAACTTCAGCATTATTTATCCTACACTTATTGATACATATGGGGTAGACAAAAAAATAGAAATGCCCGTCAGTATAACCCCATACAAGTCAATGGCAACACAAACTACAGCCTCTAATCAGCATGAAGTTGAATCAACACCTCCAACACACTTTTAACTAGATCTAAACAGTATAATCTAATAATTGGTTTAAGCATGTTATCTTTGGATTTTGCCTTAACTACATTAATACTGTATCTGAAGTCTAATTATTTTAAGTTACTGAATGCAACTTCATTTGAAAACGATGTCTGATATATTGCATTCTTTTGAATTGAATAATTAAATATTACACGATAACGGGCAAACAAATAGAGTAAAGATAAGCACCAAATATTCTACTATATGATATCTAGAGACAATAAAACAGACTGGAAGAATATCAACATGCCACCACATGGCGCTATCTATTTGGATAGTTATGTGCAGACAGGAACAAAATACAATTCTGTTGCTCTACAATTCCTTTTTATCTGAACATTATGAAGCTGGTCCTGTGTTTTATCTCTCAGTGAAAGATTTATCCTGCAATAATGATGAGTGTAAATTACCAGGCCTTCAGCGGCACATAAATACGAGTCAGGGGGGTTCGACACTGTAATAACGCTCTGATTAATGTTTAAATGCCTGGGAACGGATATTGCTCTTGAAGGATGGATGTGGTTTCAAATGTCAGCTCGGCTAATGCGGAGATAAGAGGAGCCGTGGGTTGGCAAAATTAAATAAAAAAAACAAACCAGTCGCGAAGCTGAAACAGCCACACAGCTCTCGCCCCGGTGCATCGGTGACCTCGGATAACCTCTGTGTCACAGCTTCTAAATCCTCATGTGGCAGCCAGTCACACCACCCAACAGATATGTATTGTTTTACAGTGTTACTCGAGGATTAACATCTCGCCGCGTGTCAGGGGCTGTCTCTATTTCTGCTATCTCTATCTCTGTGTGCTTGCCGCTCCCCATCTCCCTCTCGCTCCGTTATTAAAACGCAGTGCCACTGGAGCAGAGAGTGCACCCAGCGCAGCGGATGTAAATTCATTAGTTGAGAGCCAACACGGCAGCCGTCACATTTTTTTTTTTTTTTCACTGCGAGGCACACAGGTGAGCTTTGATCGGCGGAGTTGACGCTCTCAGAAGCACCATGACATCTGTATCAGAGTGTGTGCAACACGCGCGCCAGCGCTCAATGAATGCAAATCCACCGATGTAGGACATTCATTCATTTTCGGTGGCTGACAAGAGTTTCCACTTTTAATTTACCTGCAAGAAACCAAATGCGACACGGCAAAAAATACTAATGTGGATGGAGCCCCAGGGGATCAGACTGTCTCGTGTCATTACTCGCTAATACATACAACAACCGCAGTGAGTGTTCACATTAAAGTAATGGTATAAAGAGGGAGAAACTAGAGGGAGGAGAGAGGTTCACTTCACATATTTCCCATATCCGTCATCATGACGTACGTCTTTTTACCTTTGACGACACTTTAAAAAGAGGCTTTGTCTGCATGCGATCCCTCGTCGCATGTTGAATATATGATTGGTGAGTATAGTTTCACCAAAGAGAAAAGTGAGAAAAAAAAAAGTGTGTTGTGAAAGTACGCTTGGTCTTCTTTCCTATCCTATAAATTACGCTGTGATATATATGGGAAGTTTTTCTCACGCTGTGAGACACTGGCCAGTTGATTAGAGGAATAGGTCGTAATTTTGGGAAATTGACTCTCTTCCTGAGAGTTAGACGAGAAAATTGATACTACTCTAATGTCTGTTGGTAATGTAAGGCTCTAGCCAGCAGTGCTTAATGTAGCTTAGCATAAAGACTGGAAACAGCTAGCCTGGCTCTGTCCAAAGTTCAAACGATCTGCTCACCAACACCTCTCAGGCTTACCATTTAACACGTTCTTGTTTGTGAAATCCGTACAAAACCCAACGTGCATAAATTACTATTTGCAGATTATCATGGGGTTATGTGGGAGATTTAGAGCCAGGCTAACTGTTCCCACATTTCCAGTGTGAAAATCTTGCAAAAACAATGCCATGCCTCTTAGGGTAAGCATACAGTACATAGAAAAGTCCTCATGAAGTCAAGATGTAACTTTAAAGGAGCAGTTCAACATTTTGAGAAAAACAGGAAATAGAAGACGGTCACCTTAGTTTAGCATACATACGGGAAGTTTTCGGCACGTATGCTAAGAACATGAAAGTTGTATCAAACTTCTCATTCTCATCTAAATACGTGCAAGTCAAACATTTCCTTGTCTTTTTAGCCTTACCTTCATACAGCCAATCACTGAGCCCATTGAAGATGACGCCCTCCTTGCCGGTAGACACCAGACGAATGGAGCGGTTGTCAACCCTGGAGCGATAGTAGATGTTGTTCTCAAAAACAAAGATCTACATGAGCCAGAGAGACAGAGAGAGACAGAGAGAGACAGAGAGAGAGAGAGAGGAAGTACATTATGTTAGCGTGAAACACATCATATTTTGGAAAGGCAAAACAATCCATCTTTAACTATCTTTAAACTGGAAAACCCACGACAAGAGCTTCTCCCATTTCAGAAAAGCATATAATCCCTTCACGACTGACAGCCTTCCTACAGGGAATTTCATTATCGTGAATGAGCCGTTATATTATTATTATTAGTATCAACACTCGCAAGAGAAAGCCTGAGGGCAGTTTGGGATTTATACCGACACGTTATATGGCCGGTGGGAGACCTGGGTTAGAAGTTATGCCATAACAGCTAAAATCAACCTGGGGGTTCAAAACACACACATGAGCATTGTGCTTTTTAACCTGTCACACACAAGAGAGTTCACATATTGGCAATGACACCTATTTTATATTAGTGGGACACCAAAGATTTTGACAAAAGGAAAAGAGAAAAAAAAAGTCTTTTCAATTTCTGAAAAGATGGTTCTGAAAAGATGTCAAACCTTGGGACCAAATTCTGACTTTGATGCTCTCCGCTACAGGCCTGCAGGGCTTTCAAGATAACTGAAGGTCAACTCTTTCATTACAGAGAATAATAGATCATCAGCAACCCACAGTGAGCGTGATAGGGCGGGTGGCTCTTGGGGCTAGAATTTTAAAATGTTACAACCTTAATGCCATGCTGAAATCAATCTCAGGCTATTACAGAAAAGGGTTGCTCAGGATCTCAAGGATTAGGGAATCGGTGGGCCTCGAGTTGCTATCATGGTATCAGTTTGTCAATGATTCTACTAGAAATATTCACACTGAGAAGTCTAAATGTTGGGACGGAGTACAGCAGGAAATCCGATACTGTAGCTGGCAACGATTACTGAATGTTGATTGTTTTCTTTACTTCTTTCCACATTGTAAAAAGGATCAACACCACACTAAGAATCTACCACATGAACTAATTCAGCACTTTTACTATACAACATGCCTCAGCATTGAGCATACACACTGGTATAAAAACTAACGAGCCGGTTAAAAGTTTCTCCAGCGAACCCTGCATCTCTTTAAAGGTAACACAGAATCTGTCACAGTTAGTTGTTCGTGAGGAGTTTTGAGCTGGGGGCCCATGTGGTTTGGTGTCACGTTGGAGCAGATGGAGTCCCTGTATAGCAGCTAATGTAGGCCACAGCACAGAGAGAAGACCTGGCCCTGTTCTCTGAAGGAAGGTAGAAGTCAGCCAATGATGGCTGGGATCCACATTCATCCTCAGCGAGAATATTGGCGAAGCGCGGCCAAACTGAAAGTTGGAGCTAATTTAACTTTCTGCGGCAAATTGCTGTATAATGATACCAGCAGCCAATCAGTAAACCGACTCCTTTCACTCCTGCAACATGTTGACCTCTGCTACAAAGAACGTCTTCCCATCTGAAGCAGATGGACACGCCTCCTGGCTGCAGAGAAAACGGAATTATTGCGGCAAGCTGCCGCACTTGCTTGGTGTCTTAGGCTTAGGCATTAAGCTTATTTAGCGGAAAGCCTGTGTTACCAAGTGATAATATGGAGATTGAAAGATTTGAGTGGAGTAAAAGTGGGGAAGGTCATTATATATATAGTATATATGCATTATATACTAGGGACAAAAGGTGTTCATAGGTGAATCGGACAAAGTCTTACAGTTCGTCTCTTTTTGTCTCGGCCTCTTTCACACACACACACACACACACACACACACACACACACACACACACACAGAAGATTAGCTGGGAACAGGAAGCTCCTCCATTCACTGTGGGATTTGCTTCCCACAAAAAAAAATGTACGGAACTTCTTTGTGCAGATCCATGCCTGGGGTCCATGCAAAATTAAGATGCCACTGATTTACTGACATACACTGGCTTTTTAGCGTAAAAGATTGCTTAACAAGTGGCTGGACAGCTGTGTTTGGGAGTGTAAATATGGGCATGGATGTGCTCATTCTCCATCGGAAAGTAATTTAATTTAATTAAATACATAAGGGATTTGGGAACAGGATAGCAGGTGGGCTGATTCATGTATACTGGATGCCTAAACATGACAGTACACGCCTCGGCTTGCACACAACGTTCGCTTGTTTTCGCTGATGGACATCTCTAACTTCAACCTCCACCTCTTCGACAGAGGACATCTGAACCTTCAGGGAAACCAGCTGCTGCTCCGTTTCACGCTAACATAATTCGCCTAATGGAACTAAAACCACTTCATGACTAATGGTGGGAAACTTGAGGCTATATCAGTCTAGCGACTGTGTTAATTAATCCACTGAGGAGATAACAGGTAATTAATAGCATTGTGCTGCAGAATGTTATCACTTTCATTCTGTCTGCCCTGCAAACCAACAGACTGGAGCTCATTACTGCACTGACAAGTTCGACTGTGATGATGGAGGCGGAAAATGACTCATCTCGGAAGAGTTGCAAAGGACCACTGCGTCTTGTGAGTCAAACAATGGCGTTTAACTTGAAATGTGTTTACTGGGAAATCTCGGAGAATCATGAGGATGATTTGAGGGACGAATACATTTTTTTACAACTTTCAAGGACGCAAATGTACACCATACCATTGACGTGAGGACAATTCTGCCTCCGAATTATAAAAGTCATCTGAGTCCTGATTTGGAGGCTGGATCCTCTAGAGTGAATATGTCCTAATGGTCCAAGAAGGCCTGTCCCACATCACATTTTCTTCCAAAATGGCCAAAAATGCAGCTATCTGTCCAACAAATTTGGAGGACACAACCTTTGAAGCCTTTGCAGCCCTTAGTATCCCATCCTTCTGTTTGAACTTGTCAATTGGTCTCTGTAATGGAGCTCTTAGGTAATCCTGGTCAGCTTGTAAAGGCAGAGAATGTAACGTAAACCTGTCGTATGTATCAGGTGTTTGTGATCAGGGGGGGTCATCAATAATCTGTTAAATCTATCACATGAAGTGGACCAATGAAAAATTCACTGGAGGACGCAAATGATGGAAGTCAGGCATTAACTCCACCGTTCATTCTGCTGAGCAGCCTGTCCATCTTGTGAATCAGAGGCTGTTACAGATAAATGGAAGTTATATGATCACATTTGCCATTAAACTGATTCCCTGTTTGCCGGTTGTCAATTGTGTGTGTAAGTGAAATGTCACAACTCCGACTGTAACCTCAGGTACGAGGGAACTTGTTCCTTCATTACACTGAGGTTTACTCAGCCGTTTAAGGTTAATTTCCTGAAATATCTGACTTTGTGATTTGACGAGGGACACTTGAATGCACCATTAGTTTTGTTTTATGGGCTTGACCCACCTTCATGGGCGGCATCCGTCAAAGGACCGACATTCGTATAAAGATCGGCATCTGCACAGGATTGCCAAAGACCTCAAAGCTGCTCTAATCAACATTTTTCTTTTTTTATATTAATTAACAATAAATGAAATGACTACATGTGTGTTAACGGTGTCGGTCTTAGTGGTGAATACACAGAGAATTACCACTCTGCAGTTCCCCTCAGTTCCACAGAGTGTTTTAGCTTCTTTTATGCTTAGTGTTTTCATTTAATTAAGATCCATTAATGCAGGTTTAAACATAGAAAGCACAAGTAGCTTTCACACTCCGTTCATCACTCATTCCAACTCCTCCCTTTAGGGGGCCGTTATAAATCCCCCTAAATCATTCATACTATCTTCCATTAACTTTATAAAGCGGCATTAAAAGACAAGTTTCACCAGCTACATGTGAGACAATACAGATAGTTTGAATCTTAACTTTGAACCCATCATTGATCAGCAGGCAGAGATGAGACCAGGGACCTCATGGATTATTGCAGTTCTTACCAGTTGCTGGTCCTGGGGTCCCCAGCCCGCGTACTGCAGCTGAGCATTTCTGACTTCTGGGGGGTTCAAGTTCCACGTCGCCCTGGGGTGCACAGACAGAGGAAACAATGCAATCAGATAGGAGTGCGGACAAATGTACACAGTGACTGTCTGCTCCCGGCGCTGCTGCAGGAGAAGAACCAGTGTAGCACATCTGAGAACAAAGGTTTAAGTGTATCCATAAATACCCGGAGCTCTATAACAGTGTCACCTCTCCTTATTGGGAAAAGTGCTGCACAGTGCAGGCGGCAGCATTAGAGGTGCCGCTGCATCTATGTCTTTGTCTAAAACTGAGGATGAATGAGGTCATTAGCTGAGGTGTTTTTTTTTTTTCTTCTTTTTTTTTGCACATCACCACGAGGTGGCAGCACACAAATGGACTTAAGTGTGAGAGCTGCTGACAGTGCTGTAATACTGTGACCTGCTGTGGATGTAATTTAAAAAAAGGTAAATAAGTGAGGTGTCTATGAACTGGGCAAAATGGCCATAACATGTATCGGCAGCTGATCAGTACCAGTTGATTAAGCGCTAACAAGTTCTCGCTTCTCGAAAATGTCTGTCATGATTTTGTGTTGTTTGTCAGGAGCGAGAATGAACATTTCCACGCGTTGTTAACACAGAGGAATTAAGATCAGAGAGGTTGAATTGCAGCAAAGAGTGTCGACTTATTACGCTTCAGTAATGCATGTTCCCTCCCCCGGGCATCTGAACCGGTCAGATGTAAGATCTAGATGTCACGGCAAGCCCATTGCCACCTGCCGTTTGAGGTCACACATTACTGATTAACCCTTTCACTTCACAGAATGGTGGAGAACTTGGAAGTAAACAGGGCAGCTGATGTCGCAGGTGCTTTGTAGGAGGGGAGTTGTTAAAACAGGTGGGAATGAGTTGCTCTCAGAGTCACAGGCAGCAAGGTCGGGCGAGACATCGAGGGACAAGATCACGAAATTCAATATCAAGGGAAACACGCCGGCTTGGCGCCTACTTACGGAGTATCCAGACTGCAGATAATGTAGAAGGCCGTGTAAGAATACTGGTACACCTGGAAGAATAGGTAGCAGGAAGGATTCACGTCAGCTATCTTCACACAGAAACAGGTTGCAGTTTCACCTTGACATCCATTTTATATATATATATTTATATATATATATATATAGAATATTTTCACTGCTTTACCATAAATATATTTATACAGGTAAAGCAGTGAAAATATTCTTGATATAGCGTACACCTAAATGTTTTTATGTGGCTAAAATAAAATAAGTCTCTCTCTCTCTCTCTCTCTCTCTCTCTCTCTCTCTCTCTCTCTCTCTCTCTCTCTCTCTTTAAAGACATTAAACTCCATTAGCAAAACCAGTCATTTCACCTCACAGAACACATGATTATACAACCACACTTAAAAAAATCCAAACGTACCATTCCAGTTATTTCCAAACTAAGCACAACTAACGATGACTTAGCTAGTGCTAAAAGAGAATAATACATATGCAGAGCGCAACCAACCTTCAAACTGAATTCTTTTTTCTGTTATTTTTGTAAAAATCAATGTGGATGTCAGACTAACTAAATAGTTCTGTGAAAATGAAGTTTGTAGAATCAGAAAAACAATGTTAGAAGTTGACAAAAATTAAATTTCTTTCAACATCTCTAGCTCTGCGATGAAATCTAGAACATAGACAGCATCCATTATATATCAAAAGAAAAGGTTAAAGAGTAACTTAGCACCCCCTTTAAAATGACTTCCAGTGGTTTAACGAGTCACCTCGCTGCATTGATGCACAGTTGTACTCTCGGGTGGGTCAGTACACCGTGACATCACTGCTGGGTGTGGTTTCACATGAAAGAGCCTTGACACTTTCAACCAGAGAGGGCAGAGTACCACTTTTTCCGACCTGCTGTAAAGTTACTCTTCAATTACTCTCTCCACGTCACCGTATTTGGCACTCTTCTATTTATTTGGAAGCTGCTACAGCTACACATTAAAAACCTATAAAAGATCGCTAGCACTCAACTTTTCATCTTTAAGTATTTATGAACATTTCTTGACTTTCTAGATTTCATTCAATTCACCTTGTGCGTGCTACAAATGCAGACCTGTATTAACTCACAGCCAACGCGAGACACACACTCACACTCGAATGGAGGACGGTTCGTTTGTGTGTTAGTATGCACTCGCTGTTCATTACGAACGCCCGCGATCCACACCACATGTTACGGAGACGAGTGTGCGTTATGTGCCGCTACGGTGAGCGTACAGCAGCAATGGCTGCCATCTATCAAGGCGATGGGAGGTTTGGATGGAATAATAAATGCAAACAAATGCAGCGAAACACGAGGGGCATCTCTTGTGCGTCTAGTGTGTAATATTTTCAGTTCATCTCAGGCAATAACGCAAGGTTATACCTCTCCCAGCATCTTTCACTCAGCAACGACAGGCGCAAAGCCTCCATAGTGACTCAGCGGGCGAAGCAGAATGAAGTAAACACACGTGCATCAGCTCGCAAACGGAATTCAATATGTCTGATCTACTTATATACAATATATTAGGAGCTGAAGCGCTTTGACGCATATCGGGGTGTTGGCAGTGCTCATGTAGTCACGGGACACTTTATTCAGAATTGCAGAGAAATGACGAATCCCCAGCCAACACTTCCTGTTCCTCCTGTCGATCTCATCTCCCTCCCTGCGAGCCCGTTTCAGTGCCGAGGGGTTTGTTTGTGTTGCTGCCTCCTCTCGCTACAGTTCCGCTCGGCTGTGCTGGCCCCCGCCGCAATCGCTGACAGGCAGCGGCGTGCGACAGGCCTTCACAACCCGCCATGATTACTTTCTCCACCCCCCCCCCTCCCTTTTTTCTCCCCTGCCTTTGATGCACTATATGAGCATACACTCCCCCCCCATCCCCCTCTCACACCCACTCCCCCCCGCCCCCCCACCCTGGTGGAGGCAGCTGACATATTTGGCTGTCAGTTTGCTAATTCAAAAAACAAGCAAACAAATGAGAAGCTCACCGGTGCAACGTTGTAGGCCAGCAGCACATGCTTCATGTCAGGAGACACCTCGTACTTGCTGGCTTTGTACATTTCCTGAGAAGCAAAGGCAGATGTAAGAGTGGGGGAAAAAGATAAAAAGATGAGACCTTTAACCATGCGTGGTATTTTTTCATTAAACTAGTCCTTAAATGACTGCGTTTGACGGATTGCTCGGCTCCTGAAGCAAATGGGAGTTGCATTAATCTTTGCAATAGGGCTTGGCAATTTGATGGCGGACATAATGTTGTGTGTCGTCACCCAGGCGGCCGCAGCACTGATGCTACATCACCATTTCCATCTCAATGTTACCCCCACATGCCCACGCCCTACGTTTTAACTATGCAGTTCACATCCCTCAGCAACAGTGGATCATTTGATTAAGCTTTGTAATAAAAAAAAGAGCTTTGGGTGCTTTGATTTGCTGACACTAGAAAATGTTTAATCTAATTCATGGGCAGCCATGGTCAGTTCTTTAGTCCTGTGATTGTGAGGAAGTAAAGAGAGAAGAAAAGAAGACAAAAGACTTACAAACTTCTTGTTATGCACCAAGATGGTCTCTTCGCCGGTGTCGACGTTGAACTTGACGACGCCGCCTTCACGGTTACGGTATAATAGCTCATTGCCTGCAAGGAAAGGGAGAGAAATAGAGCATTTGACCTTCAATGTGTCCTGTAATAGCGCATTCTAAAAGTCTGCAGAAATTCAACAAGATTACCCTAATTACACAAACATATATAAATATACTGCCCTTTCAAAATAAGACAAAATCATTGCTGAGAAAACCACCATGAGAACCAACCTCAAGAGTGACATCAGGTAGAGAGCGCAAAAGATCACTGACATCTAATAAGTCAGTAGTAAAACAAACATTTCAATTGTCTAGTTTCCTGCATAAGTATTCTGTGCGAGAAGTGGTGCTAGAAATTAAAAGTCTGGTTCCAAAAAAATAAATGAACCCTTCGGAAATGTTAAATAACTGCGTGCTTGATAGAAAAAGCAGATCTTCAAAGTTAATGAAGTTATTATTGTTGAGCATTGATGACCTAATTAAATTTTAGTGGCTGCTTCTATTTATCACCTTTTTAATACAAAAGGCATATAACATTAGGCTTGTTGGAGGGTTTTATTAATTAATCACCTACTCAGAAAGTGCAACTTTTATCAACAAGTACAATAGAAAAAGAATGGGTCACCAGGTTGCATGCTTGGTGGATTCAAATACAGAAGCAGGGCTTGGATAACAAGGCTGCGCAGTTATTTGTATAACGGCGGTGACGTTTAACACAACAGCGTCTGGGTCTAGTGTGACGAGTAACATAAGCATCGAGCAGCAACTTGTTGAGGTCCTCTGCTTGGTGAGTAAGGAACTCCTGGACCTTGTTGTTTCACCAATTCACTGCTATTTTTTGTTGCTGTGGTTAGTTGCTAACTGGTGCTAGCGTTGTTTTTTTTTTTAACATGTTGTCAAAACGTCACACTGGTTCTGCCGTGCCCGCTGTCCCTTTAACACAGACGCTGGTTCGGCTCTGTGACTACCTTCGCTGCCGCCTCAGCGCCGGAAGAACTATCTCCCTCCATTCTACCTCTGTACCTTTCATACTGAACAGCAAGGCGGAATAAAGGTGCAACAGTCCTGCCTTGAACATGTTGTGTGGCTAGTCCCAGAGGCTAATACTTGGTTAGGCTTCAGAAAAAATTGTGGTTGTGGTTACAATAAATATGCTGGTTACATTACTGGCGTTCGTAACGTGCGGAAGTTACCAAAAAGTTTAAATAAGTCAACGTTGTCTTGGTTTCAGATGGGACATAAATAGTGGTCTCTTGTGTTTGTTTGACCTGTCTGACCTCCCATCCTGACCGACACAGACTTTCTCACCCTCCAGTTGCTCTGACTGTCAAATGAAGATGCTGATGGGTTTACATTGGAGTTAATTAAAAGCTTGTTGTGTCCCACACAGACGCTAAATGTTGCCTTGGTGCGTCGGTATCAGTCGCCGTGGGCCACTGACCAAGAGATTTGAGAGTGACAACGGATTTCTTATAATAGGAAGGGATTTGAGGAAGACCTTTGATAGGACTCTATAGTCCTTTGCACAGTGCACAGAAAGGGAGAGTGATATTTTTGCCCAAAGGTAAATGCTGGGTTTAACAACAGTTTTCGAGAATCTGACCTATCCGTGTACCCACCACAGCTTTCAATGCGCATGACTACAAAAGCCTCCATAGTGAGTTCAGGCAACTGCAGAAAACCCTTGAAGGGAGCCATTATTTCAAAGATGTAGGAAAGTTCATACAGCTTCTCATCCATCAGGCTTTTATCAGGGAAGGATAAGTTTAATACAGCAACTGCCCCCTTTCACCTTCAATCTCTCTGTGCTCCTTTGTCTTATTGCTTTAGTGATCCATAGGCGCACGAGCAACCACTCCATTTGGCGAGGTAATTAGAACCCAGAGATTGTTATGCGGAGTGCTTTCTATCGGCTAGCATATCTAATTGTCCATTAGAGGTGACAAAATTACCATCACAATGGCTTTAATTCAGAACGTGCAGGGAAGAGCAGTTTCAGACATTTCAGATTGGCATAGCCAAACGCCCCCTCAACAGCTATTGCCTCCTTGTTAAAAACCATCGGCATACTAACACGGGTATAAAATGGACTCCTCCATGGAAATCTTGGTGATAAATAAAATATTGCTTATTTTCAACATGCTCCATTATCTCAGTTTGACTCTGTTTGGCATCTCGATAAACGATCTACTTTTATATATGAAATGGTAATCGCGGGCGAGGGGGCTTGAATGCGTAAAAAGAAAGACACGATGGTGACAAATCCGTGGTCAAAAAGATTGACTGGACTTTATTTTGCTTCGTGACTCACTCTGTTTTCATAGTCAGGCTTCAATTTAAAGTCAGAGACCTACATCTCTTTAAGACACCTTTTTTATCTTCATTCCTCACTGAATCACTGATTTCCTTTATCCACACGCCCCAAGACACCTCAGATGTACTCTCAAATCCTTCCCATCACTGCCCCTTTCTATGCCCTCCTGCTGAGTTCATCATTTTAGACCTCATCATCCCTCCTTCACCTCTCCAACTCTTTGTTGTCTGCTTTTTCAAAGGCCTAGAGCCATCTATCCTTTCACAGTACCCTAGGCATTATGTCTTCCCTTCAATCTATCTCTTTCTAGCACTCTCTCTTTTTCTTTCCCGCTACTTTAACTCGCTGTGCATTAGCCCAGGGCGCTGTTTTCTGCTCTGATCTATACCTTTCCATGGCAGTATGTCTTATTAATACAGCCTCCTGCCCTGGGCACAGCCCTAACCCAGCCTCACTCCAGGGAGGCAGAGGGAGCGCAAGGAAGAGGGAAGAGAGGGAGGCAGAGATACGAGGCAACACACTCAAAGGAGACAAGATCAAAATTGGTATGTATCAACTCCATGGACTTTTCTTGATATAAGTATATTTTCTTCACAGCCTTTTATCTGTAAAACGGACACTTGTATAGGTTAATTCTTGTTTATTACAACATAAGTCTAATTTTCATAGTTGTGGGCATCGTTTCAGTAAATTATAACACTTTGCTCTCATCAAAGTCACCCTTTAGATCTGGAAACACGGCAACATCATTACAGCAAAGTCAGATGGAGCAAGAAACATGAGCAGCCAGACACCGACAAAGGTTGTTAAGAAGCCAAGCCTATATTGTGAATATAGTTTGTGATGGAAAATGTCCACTGGGCTAGTACTTTTCCACTATGACTTATGCTTGTGTGCCGTTCTCACTGACAAGACCATGTACTCAGTTTAGATAAGAGGAAGGGGCTGAATGGGGGGGCAGATAGTTAACCGGAGAGGTCAGTTAGACACTGTTCTGCCAATATCTTAGTGATGACTAATCCTACACCCTTTGTTCGCTACTGTCTATAAGCAGCACACACTCTATACACTGCGTTCTTCCTCCTTCAGACTGCATTGCACTCTGTATGATGATTGAACCTCTGCGCAGAGAATAAACACTCCAAAGACACATTTTCTGGTCTCGGTGTTCCTCATTTCAGCATTATAGGACTCACTCTGTATTATTAAATACTTTTTCCACCACAAGTTTCTCATAAAAAAAGCAACAACAACAATGACAGATCTCTGTTTATGTTACCATTAAATATGCAGGCAGGTTTGACGGTCTCCCCGACGAAAACTAGCTTACTTTTTGGTAAAATGCCCGAAAAGAGTTCAAATTCACAATTAAAAGTTTGAAAAATAAGTTAGCCAAAATTGATGCACCATAACCAGAGATATTATCATTTATTTACTCAATGCATTCTAGGTGTGTTATGATATTAGCTTTAGCAATAATTTCAACACATTTTTGGGAGAAAGAATGGTAGGGTGGGTCGTCACGAAATGAGGGTGGGAAAAATAAGTTGCGCTCTTAAAGGCGGTCTCCTTTTCTTCAATGCTTTTGTCCATTTTAGGAGTACGTTTTTTTGCTAGTAGCTGAATGCCTTCATTGTACAGTAGGCCTCATTAATGCTTCAACCAAGCCTTTTTGCCCCATGTGCAATATGACGGCTTAATTAGACTGACAGATCATTGCAGCAAGACAAGTTAATCGGCTACCACTTCAAGGAAATCCACTCCAGTTTCTTGAAGTGGAATTACCTTCTACTGCACTGTAACTGTTATACAATGTTGCTCATTCTACCGTCTTCTCATTTTTTCCAATTCTTGCTATTCCCACTCAACCTTCTCTCTTGAAGGCACAACTGTGGTCACATCATTCATCGCATTCAGTGTTCTCCTGAGTGCCTTTAGTTCCTGTTCAGATGGTTAAAAACACTCCTAGGGAGCACTGTGAGAGTCGGCACTTTCTGAAAGAAAAAGTTGTAAGAGGCTGATCGATTGGATTAGTAAGAAAGCGAAAGAGGTTGCGGTTATTTCTTTGTCTCACCGAATATAATTCACCTTTGGAGTAAACACTCAAGTCTAAACTGTAGACTGATGGAGCAGATTACCTTGAAATATCCTCTCGTCTTTTGCATGAAAATAGAAACCGTTAATGGATGAATTCTTAATACATCAAAGTAAGAATGGAAATAATAGCTCAACGTCCTTCACCACAAACCCTTACCTCCACATAATACATCTCTGTGTGATTACAAAACACACTTGGGTGAATTAATTAGGTCGTTTCATTAGCTGTGAGATGAGGCACGGATGCAGTGTTGAAGGTGCTCAATACGAGACTCGTATCATAACCAGTGCCTCCACACGGATCTCAACATGGCAACTAGAGCTTTAACAATAACCACAACATTGCAATATCGCTATTGACGAGCCAACCGCAGGGGAGAGCAAGCGGTTCATGTTTTTCTGTTTTTTAATTCTTTGCAATTTGAGCACTGCATATTTACACTTTGTTACAAAGGCGACGAGGCATTGAACAACGAAGGATTAATTAATAAACATGGACCAGCGGGTCCTCTCTCACAACAAGGCCGACTGTGGCTCAGTGGTGAGCAGGGTTGTCCTTCAATCAGAGGATCGGCGGTTCGATCCCTGGCTCCGCTAGCCCATGTCGATTTGTCCCAAGATCACAAATTAACCCCGAATTGCTCCCGTAGCTGTGCCTACTGTGTTTGAATGAGTATAAATGTTAGTAACTATTCATTCTATTCCTGATGGGCAGGTGGCACGTTAGCCAGTGTGTGAATGACGTCATGTAGTGTTAAAGCGCTTTGAGTGGTCAGAAGTACAAGTACAGATCCATTTACATGCTTCAGCCTTCCCTTCGTTCAGAGCAGGTACTCTACCTTGTGCCGACACTTTTACTTCTGTGAATATTATATGTACAACCAAACACAACAAAAGCATATCAGCTTAGAAAAGCTTTGGACCTCATTGACTTCATTCTCTGCTCAGGTAGACATTATTCCACTATATCTTTACAATTGAAAATATTTGACTGCTGTTATGTTAATGCTCTGAATATCGCATAGCGAACCTTAAAATTTAAGATTTTCCTTGTCGGTAACAGGTCATTGTTCTGTTCTCAAGGCTCCAGATGAGGACCGGTCTTATAAAAGCGACACAAACTACTGGGGAAGAATTATGGTGTCCGTCTGTGGCTAAATAAAATGAAGTCTCCAATGCGGTAATTCAGTCTTAAATCTTTGCCACCCATTGGCTTTGATTTAATGTGAAATATAGGTTCATAAAAAATTCAATACGAGTTCTAATTAAAAAGCTCCCCCTTATATATTTCAAGTAATTTAGTTTCATTCGTCGATTGTTGTTGAAAGGGAATTCCACATAATACTGTGTGTGCGTTTTTCTCTACGGTTGCAGAGCTGTACTGGCAACACCGCATTTGAATTACATTTTTGAGCAACTTGATGAATGGACATGCAAATAGATGAATGGCAGAGCTAAGAAATGAGCAGACATTTTCAAGTACGAACCTTCTGACAAACTATGAAACCACCCACGGCTACTGGCAACCTGCTGCTGGCCAGTTTTCACAGTGGAAGTCATTTATGTTTATCAGGAATGCCAATCAGCGTGTGCCTGCTGGTTTCATTACTCACCGCCTCTCCTGCTTCTGAGTTCACCATTAATGTTGAAAAACATGGCACATTGCACATCCATTTCTGTTTCACGCTGCTCACCTTCTCAAATATAGATTATGTTTTTCTCTATCTCATTATTTGGTTTATTTAGACATTCCATGCCTTAAAGCACCAGGGGTCCGAGCTAAATTCTAATCTTAAAAGAGCAAACTATTGACAGACCTACATCACACGTGCGCTATGTTCAAAGGACGGCACCCTTCTCACTAGACCCTCAACACCAGGGTCCTGGAAATAGCTTAAAAATCAGAATACCTCTTTAATAAAGATGACAGAAATATCTTTGATGTTCCACCCTCCGAAAGTAAAAAGCCTGCCACCAAAACCTTTAAATTCACTCCTTATTGTGGACTTCAGAGCACACTAGGACACAGAATTTGCTGATAAAATCCCCTTTGGCATAAAGCCAGGCACACAGGTCAGCTTGCGTCAGCTTTGAAATCTGTTTTTTCTTTAGGAATATTGCCTCCTTTGAATTCAAGTATAGGTCAACAGAAACTAAGATGATTGATTGCCACTTGAACGCAGAGTGCCAGCAACAGACACACCGGCCAGGGCTGGATCATGGTCCTGTGAGGTCCTTGGGCACGTTTTTGAGACCCTCTGGGGAAGTCCGAGGGCTTGCTCCCTTTCGAGATCAATCTGGTGCACTTTGAGAGCAAAATCAAGAGGCTACATCCAAGAAGAACGTTGTGCTCGGAAACTATTTTGTGCTTTTGAAAACAATCTAATTATAAACACATTAGTTGTAAAGATATGAACGGCGATGACAAAAAAAGTCAGACCCACAAAGCACGGTGTATGAGTCGGGGGTCCGTGTTTCGAGACGGGTCGAGGAGCGAACCCTGTCCCTCCTCGCAGTGAGAGGGCACACAGCGGACAATACGGCCCCCGGGGGAAGCGGCGAGGTCCAGGCGAGAGGTCCATCATCCAGCCATGACACAGACGAAGCAAGAACAGCTGCACAATGATGTCACAATAATTAGCAGCTCCAGGATTTGCTGAGTAAGCGTATGCCCCAGTAACACAGGCGCATTTAAGAAGCATAAACAAATAATGACTTTTAAACATGCCGTGATAACATCATGGATATGTGCAGGGCCCCGTGGGCCCTTCACCGTAAGCCAGAAAAATGAGTTCGCTCATCTGGTCTTCCAGATAGGTCACTGATGGCAGTATTACGACAATAAGAGCACGCTTAAAATGAGTCACGACCTCAAGATTGAAGCCCACCTGTCCCAGACCATATCCCTAGAAGTCTATTACCCCTGAAAGCAGTTGAGTAGATCATTTGCTAAACATTAAGTCCTCAGAAACTCACCTTGCTCATCTCACTCCGTGTTCCCTTCCAAGATGACTCCCAAGGGAGCATGCAAGTGTTCTCAGAAACCCTCCATCAACTTGCAGAAAAACCCCATGTGCTTTTTTTTTTAATAACCTGTAACCTCAATTGGCGATTAATCCTTAAGTCATTGTGTCATCGTTGATGTGACTCACTGCTTCCGAGGTGACGGTCATTTCATCACCGTCTGCCAGCTGATCATATTCTCCTCATAAATCCACAATCTCCATTGCTACTTGAGTCACCAGCCATGTAGTCCGCATGTGCTCTTACTCCATCCTTTCTTCGTGGGCATTAGTGTAGCAGTGATGGGCTTCCTTGTGCTTGCATGCCTAACTTGAAAATATCCGCTCCTGCTCATAGCAAGTAAGATCATTAGGGAAGCTAGTGCCCACCAAATAACAATTCAAACAACAATAACCACGGCATTAAACATCATAGCAGTGATCAGACTCTTGTTTGACCAACAGGAAACGTAATTTGAGTCCAATTATGAAAGCTCTCCAATTCCCAAACAAATGGAAAGAAACAACAGTTCCTTCTGGCTGCATAATCTAACCAGTATAATACATTTGGAAAGATACATCAGACTCCTACACTATGATGCAATCTTACCAGCCCTCATATCACACCTTATGATCGAAGTTCCCTGAGTTGTAGCCTTTACTTATGCACTGTTTAATTTATCTAATGAGCTGGTGAGTGAGATACGGTTCGGGGAAGAGGGAAACAGGGGAGGTTTATACGAGGTGATATGTTCCCATTCTTAGATTTAGTTTTAATTAATGTCTTCTATTTAGTAAATACATATTTAGTTTATCTTTGTCAAATTTAATTGGATGTAACTCTTTAATTTATTCATATTCCTCCTTTATTATATTCTCTTTTTGGTTTACTTATCTCAGCTGAGAGGATCAAGCGATCGTCAGCATGTGTGCGTCCGCTGTTGAGTGTGCACCTCCGTGTCTGTGTAATGGATGCATGCTCAAGGACCTCTTGTGGTTGTGGTGACTCACACTTTCTCAAAATGCTTTGCATTGCCTTTTTTATACTGCCATTGACTGCTGACTCCTCACTCACCTTTCTAGTGTTTGATACTGTTCTCAATATGCAGTCCTGCACCTTTTATGTCATTAGTTTCTGTATCTGTGAATGCAAACGAGTGTGGTTCGTTCCTGTGAATGGAAATTAGCATTGACATAAAGGGCGTGCTGGACGTATAATCTTTGGCTCAATAAAAAAAATATATATATTTGAAAGATTACTCCCAAACCATGTGGATACTTCATAAAAAAATAAATGGATGTGTTGTAGAATCGTTGGAACGAAATTATCCAGCGGGCCTCTTGCTGTGAAGGGATGCTCACAGCCTTTCTGCTGTGTTACACAAACACAGCTAAGCTAGGAATTCTCAGCGATAAGACTGCGAAAGTGAATTCAAAGGATTGTAAGTCCATTTCACGGCTTGGATGTGAATGCCATGTGCAGTCGGCATTATAGGGATGTGGATTGTAGAAACACATACTGGATATCCAGCTGCAGTCGAGATGTGTCTGTCTAAACAATGGTAGCTACACTGAAATATTACATCATGCATTTAACGCCTTAACAGCACTGCTAATAGAACTGGGAAACCACAAGTATATCACAAGCAAAGACTAAGGATGACACATTTTGCACTATTTGCAGCTGCTGTAAGGAGGACAAAACATGACTACCCCTCTGTGTGTCTTTGTGCAAGCATCTGTCTGTTTTTCTCCGTGTGTGTGTGTGGTGGTGCGCTCTTGTTGTTAATTAACACCATCTCTGTCTTTTCTCCGCTCTGCAGGGAGAAACCGACAGCCCAATTGATGCTTTTTAGGCAGGTTTGCTTGTTACAGCAATGTGGGACTGTGGTGCCGTGAGACTGAACTGGCAGGCTGGAGAACATTGCTAAAAGCATGGAAATACTACGACTGCTGCTCTAATAGAAGGAAAAAACTGATTTTAAAACGGGCAAGAGATAAAAGAAATAGTATGCAGAAATAATGACATTAAAAAGACTATTATTCAGGAGTAAACACCACAATGCCAACTAACAGAATAACCTTAATTAGTTAGATAGTTAGCAGATAAAAAAGGTGAAGTCCTCGAATTCCAAGCTTGCAGGTGAAGCACTGTTAACAATGGGGCTTTGCGAAATAACGGGGTTTCAAGCTGTGGTTTAAACACTCATATAGCCAGTTGAAGACCTACAGGCAAGCCATTTCAAAACCTTGCAGCATTGCCAGTAAATGCCCTGAAAAGTCATGTTTTCTGTTCGGCCCCTTGACCCTACAACTGCAAAGACCTTCTGCAGAGAGTTCTTGAGACTGAGCTGTGGCTCTTCAAGAGCCAGTGTACAGCATTTAGTGTGATATATTGGCAGAAAGGAAATATACCATTAATAAGTACACTTTCTTTAGTGTGTAATCACCTAAAAATAAAAATGAATGTGTTTTAGTCACCTTGGAATGAGCCATTTATATCTACATATCTTCTTCACGGAGTCTGCTGTGATGCATTGGCATGTTTCTTCAGTAGTCCAGAATGGACAAACCAAACAATGGCACTCGATAGGGCCATTCACATTTTTTGCATCGGCCACTGTAGTTCTCCTACACACTTGGCACACGGGATAAGTTTTGGCGGATTTCAATCTGCATGCTCACCGCTAGATGCCGGCAAATCTGGCCCTTTAACAAGTATAAATAATCTGTACCATTCTGCAGTAAAATCTAGAGCTGAGAGGCCAAAGTGAAGGGAATTTACTCCCTATTGAAATTCTGATCAAAAGCTTTTCTGAGAATTCTGCACCATGTGGAGCTGTGCCATTGCTTCTTCATGAAAGGAAGCAACACAATACAATAATGAGGACGAGAGTCATAAAAAAAAGTAGGTATCATTTTCTCTGTGTCACTGTGAGAAGGAACTAATTTTGGCAAGGTTCTTCAGTCAGACAAAACATGACTGAAATAGCTGTTTTCTAGTTTTGGTTTCTCAAAACTTGGATCAAAGATGACATTCAACTCTTCAGGTGTCGCCTTGACGTTAGTAGCTAAGGAGCTACGAGACTGCTGAATCTGCCATGAGACACAATGAAGCAAAAAATCTGCTTCCCTTCTTAGGCTCTGCATCAGAGGCCTTCTTTCTATTCCTCCCTGGGAATTAAAACACTGAACAACATCAGTATATTGTGACAGCTTGATTCTATCAAAGGACTAGTTGTCGCACCACTTCGGCTGCTTTCTGCTGGTTGAAAAGGGACGACAAAATGGGAGTTTGTGCTTGGACATCCCCCCAGATTACGCTCGCCGTGGAACTGAGCCATCTCCAAAGGGGATAAATGCACCTGCTGCTTCACATAATGTTGCCGTTTTACAAAAGCTGATTGTCTGTGACACTGAACGAACACTGCGCACTAAAAGGGTGTGTGGGCTAATTTGCTCCGTCTCATTGGTAACAAAAAGATCAACTGCAGAACTCCATTAACAAATAGCATTCACATCATTACTCATGTTGTGTCACAGGAGCAGAGCTATGAAAAGTCAATAAGGGAGCGAGACTACTGGCTAATCATCTCCAAAGTGACTGCTTTACATACACATTAGAGATGAGGTTGAGAAGAGGTTGTGCATCATTCAGAAACAAGGTAATTCTGACATGCTCACACGCGTGGACACGCACACGGACGAGAACAAACATCACCAGCCTTCACTCTTATCTAAATGACATTCACAAGTCCCCCGTTTTAAGGCCGTCCCACGATCGGTCAACTTGCTTTGCTCCCCCTTCACCATATTTAACAAACACCAGCAAGACAAGAGGCATCCTGGAGGGGCAAACAAGAGGAACGTGGTCATTAAAATGGCAAGCTGCTGCTCCGAGCGCCTGCATTGTGTCCCACAGGGCCGGCTTCACCTTGATGGTGTGAGAATGATGTTGATGCTGTTCGATTCAGACAGAATAGTAAAAAAAAAAAAAAAGGGCATATCGATGGCTGAAGAGCAAAACCTCCTATCTGAAAAATGCACCTTTTTGAGAATAAAAAAAAAATGTGTTGTTTTCTTGCAGAATGCAATTTGTTAAGGATACCCAATACATAATACAAAGAAAATACAAAAATAAGAAAAATATACAAAGTGCAGATCGGAACTTATTCCCATAGGAGGTTTTGCACTTTGGCCATCGATATGTGAGATATCAGCGGTGTGCAATTACCTAACGAGGGAGACTTGTAGCGATGGCCTCAGAACATGACCCGACTACTGATGCAGAGTGCAGGGTGAAGTAGTTCATGCAGATGCATCGCATAATTATTTTCTGTTGCTTTGTCTGTGCATTCTACTGGCTTTGGAAACAGTGTACTCTCAATTAAATGACTGAGATCTGGGAACAATTCCGACTGGGCAAGAAACAAGTAATCAGACAAGCCAGATTAATATAGGAGAATGATCCCAATGACTCCAATGCACTGAGGTACACATATTTAATTATGGAGACAAAACCATTGGTATTCTGTTGTCAGTAAATCACCCAAATGCACCATGACTCTAAACACACAGCTCTCTGTTTGTGGCCAGCTGGCAGCTGCATCAAAGCACTTATACCCACCAGTCTTATATCATTATATTCAGCTTGCTGAGACAAATCAGTGGCTACCTCATAAACCACTGTGGGGCCTTCCATTCCCCATGTATCTGCCTGCATAGCATGGAACTCTTCAGTCGTATATTAAACATAGCCTCTTTAGACCCCCAGTAAAACGGACCAGAGAGGCAGTGATGCTTTTTGTCTGAACACGACCTCAGCCAAACTTAATTGCAGGGTCGGCCCAAGGATTTTGATGGCCCTAAACAAAAAAAGAAAATGTGTCGTTTTCTTGTTTTTCTTGCACTCTGGGCAAGAAACAAGTAATCAGACAAGCCAGATTAATATAGGAGAATGATCCCAATGACTCCAATGCACTGAGGTACACATATTTAATTATGGAGACAAAACCATTGTATTCTTGTTCTCTTGCACTCTACGGTGACTCACTATCGCCTCTTTAGCATACTCATTTCAGGAGGTATCTGTGCAACTTCTTTGACATGTCGTCAACACTGTAACCTCTTCACATTCTGTTGATAATGTAAATTTTCTGAATGTCTTAAATTAACATTCTGGCCAGATATTGCCCCTTTAGAAACTATATGATCGTTTCTTTCTTTCTCTGATTTCAATTAAATTATATTTCTGTATACTCAGATCTCAGCAAGTGACTTAATGAGTACAATGTTATCATAGACACTGAGGGAATGATGGCCAAAACTACTAAAATAAAACCCAAGTTTTGGGCCAAATTGACCTTTAGAATCATGATCCATTGACTGCGCCGACAGGGATTACAGTCTCTGCAACCATCGTGAGGATCAGCTAAAGCACCTAATAATACAATATATCCAAGTTAGTGCTGGTGGCCAAGACATGAGGAAGCAATTTTTCCTGGTAAAAATAGCCAATATGTGATCATTAAGGCTTCTTGAGGTTATATTCAGTATGTCTCCAGGGAATTGATTGATAGGTGGAGACAGCCAGGGGAAGGGAAAACATAAAACTAGGCTAAATTAGGTTTAAAAAAATAAATAAAATTCAATTTCAGTCCCCAACCAACCATTACCGCAAATCCTACAGACAGCCCTGAAAGCAGGTTGGTCGAGCACCGGGTCTGGTAGGAATGACACACTAACGTAGTCGAAATGATCAGCTGATGGATCACTCCTCCTTTCTCTCCTTCTTGTCAGCAGTGTCTAATGATACACTAAAAATACCTGCAGATCAAGGATTGAACTGTCAACAGTCCAAAAAGGAGGAGATGAAAGAGCGGACTGCTTTCTAATGACAAGTCTTGTTTCATGGCGGCTTCTGCTGCTGTAGGGATTATTACAAAGCACCTTTCTCGACACCATCTCTCTTTTCTTTGATCGTCTTATAAAACAGCTTCAGGTTAAGGGAATATCTCGAGTAAAACACAACCACAATTCGCGATAATGATCTTTATATAATTCAACCGCTAATAGAAATATATGCTCCTAATCCCCGTTCGAGCGTTTGCTGAGAACACAACAGATGTTACCTTCCAGATGTGTACAATACCACCACAGTTCGGGGAGGTTCACCCGCGTGTGATTGATTTGTTTGCAACTTTTGTGGGTCGCAGATAGGGATGGCGACAATTCGGCCACCTGAGAGATGTCTCCTCCCGAAGCACACATGAGGACCTGGAGCTAAAACACACCCTGAAATCAGACCGTTACCCGGCTCATCGTCTGAGATTCAGAGGAATGCCGATTTCCTGTGACTAATTTAATAAATATGTGTTTTCAGCTTTCTAATCAGTCAATAACAGAGGGGAAGGCTTTGCAATTTCAGGATATGAGATTTAACAGCTGTGCCGCTTCTAAGAGCAATCTCAGATGCTGTGATTGGAGGAGACAGCTATGTTGTGCACGAGAGAAGACAAAACCCGCCTCATTAATCCTTCAGCTGTACAGATCCCTCACATCGTGGAGCTGTGATCATTCCATTCAATGCCGCGCCGAGACGCGTGAGGCTGCATCAAGTCGGTGTTTTACCTTGATGGAAAATAAAGTATGTAATTTTATCTCATTCGCTCCCTGTTGTGCTGTCAGTGTTCATACTGTCACATCCCCGCTGTTAAAAAAACAAAAAAAACAAGCGTTTGAAATTGGCTGTGATGAATTGTAACAATAGCAGCATCAACACACTGTCATTGATCACAGACCAAAAAAAATGAGGACTGTGGTTGCAGGTAATTGGGTAGTTATTGAAGCATATGGAATAAATCGTTTGGCATAATGTCAGATGGCAAGGACACAAACACACACACACACACACGTACAGCAACACACAGTTTTGCAAAGATGAAGGAGGGACAAATGGTGTAAAAGAAGACAATGAAAATAAACATAAGTTTAGTAAATATTTTGTTTACAATTGGAATTGTGGTGTGCTACACATAATTTGTTAAAGCTAAAAAAAAAAGACGTCTCTGAATGAGACTTCTCCCAGCAAGAAACATAGTAAAAAAAAAAAGAAAAAAAGAAAGTAAATATATTTTTTTCATTTCTCTGTAGGGTCCTATCCATAATGTTGTCAGACACAAACTGAGCCTGTCAGGGGAAACCCTTCCAGTGGACGTACATCGACGGTGAGCAAGCGATTACATTCCAGCTTGTTTTGCGACTGCAGCGCTCTCCCTCAATACCGGACCAAAATTCTCCCCATTAGTCACTTTGACGTAAAAACATGGGAAAATGTTTTCCAGTTTAAAAAAAATACCTGTTCCCATTTCAGCTAATTGTGTCAAGTAGAAGGCAGAGAGAAGAGAAATGCATTGCAAACAAAAGTCCCATGAAAACCAAGTATGTCCAATATTCCCTTCTCTTGCCTTTTCTCCAACATTTTGATGCATGTGTTCAAATCCCATTCTAATTCAATAAACTTTGCAACGGACCTTTGCATATAATGGGATTACTTACTGCTTATCCATTTGGCGTTAGGGTCGTGAACCTTGTAGTCTTTTCTGAAGATGTCTGCAACAGTCACCTTGCCCTTGAGAGCCAGGTGGTCATCTTCACCTGCAAAGGAAAGAACTCAGGGTTAACATTCATAAAAAGAAAACTGAGAATCTCCTTGTGTTGCAATAAAGTTATAGAAACTGCATAACATCTTACACTGGTGGGTTTTTATATCATATATAATGTCCTCTTGACACTGTTTCTTTTTAATCACCAACCCTGTCTCAGCAACTTTTTTCTGCAGACTTGAACGGTTCACCTTTAAGAATAAAAACCGTAGCTGAGACAGAAAAATACAGAAGTAAAATAACAAAGCAGAGCATTGCCGTAACTCCCACAGGGCCCTGATCAAGACTAGTGCGGCTTCTGATCATCAGACCAGACGAGCATATTTAAAGCAGATGCCTCCCGCAATTCATTTCAGCTTAATTTCATCCATCAATGCTCATCATATCCTCTCCTGCGACATAATATGACTCATTTCACCTCCAGATACATGGTGGGAGGATAAAAAAAGGCAAAGACAATATACCGGGAGCTTCTCTGTGTCTTACAAGAGCATTCTAAGCCTGAAGTTTCATTTTGCTAAGTTTCAGTGTAACATTGCGCAGGTACACATTCACAAGACATGGCAGCTGATGGACACATTGGTTGGTAAGAGGATCAAAGCTGCGATGTATTAGCTACAGCACTATCTTCCTAATGTGTGATGTTTAATACCTCTGCTAAAGCTGCCGGCGTCGATACTGCAGCTGTCATTTTATATGTGAGGTAACATTTATTTTGGCTGAAATGTTTGTAGAGACCATCTTGAAGTGGGACCACACCTGGTAAAAAAATAAGGTACCAAATAAAGTACTTTATTGGTATCGGTATCGCTTTAAGGGTACTGGTGTTAATACTGGCCTTGCCATTCTTTAAATGTTACCAGGCCCCAATATCCATCGTGTGAATGGAAGCATTTAGTTTCGTAAATTTGCCATTTATTTCTATCAGACGCCACAGGAGTCCAGTGTAGCCATCCTTTTTTAAACGCTTTGTTGGCATCTCGGCTAGCTGAACAGACAACTCCGACAAATACAGCGCACTTGACTTCACCACTTTACAGACTGTAAGGGTTGTAGCTGCTGCGGTATAAGGCTGATCACACAAAGCATCAAATCGATGAACGCGTGCTGTGATTGGCTGTAAGTAAAGCCAAAGAAATAGTTTTGAACAAAGTTCTAAAAAAAAAATGTCTAGAACTCGGTTAAAAAAGGATCAAATGCAGCTATAGTTTGACTGGAGAAGTGTTGATAATACTTGATACTGGGTTATTTCAGTTGATACCTTAAAAGTATCAAGTACTGATACGCAGCCCTATCCTCCGGTATCACAACTGCTCTATTACTGCAATCAGTATCAACAATAAATACATCAATCAGTCTTCATACAAAAAACAAAAATCCAATTGTTTAATGCAAATGTGAAAAAGAACAGAAAAGAAATAAGAAAAAAGTACAAAGTTATAGTTGTAATGTATCAAATAAAAGTATACCGTTAAGAATTACAGCATAGTAATAAAATAAATTACTGGAAGAGGTACAAACTCTATATGAGGTTTATTTATTTTTTGTGATGTTTTGTGATTATTTTACTATCAGTAACACACATATATTGGGAGAGACGTTATGCAGCAACATACAAAAGTGGACCAGAAAGAGGTTTGAAAAGGACCAGGAATACGGGTTTCTTCAGTAACTTTCCTCTTTCCAGGGTTAAAAAGCCTGAGCATCAGCACATACACCATTATGTGACACTTTACACTTTGTCTATTGAAACCCAAAATAATGAAAATGCTTTTAGGTGAGTGTTAGGTGAAGGTGGTCCATAAGGTGGGATGTTTTTTTTTTATCAAAAAAAAGACCATACTGGCGTTTTTGCATTTTTAAACTGACAATGAAATATAATTGCATACAATTTACATTGCGGCAGACCATTTGAAATATATCATACCGCACTCTAGGTTCTCAGACTAGTAAAAGCTTTTGCTTTCACCACACAGCCAGTAATTTCACTTAATGTAGGTCAGGCATTGTATCTAATATATGTATGATCATGGAGACATGAAAGTTATGGCTGCCTGCTCATGTGTTTTCCCTTTTACATAAAGTGTTCAAAGCCGACATCAGCTGGTAACACTTTATTCACAGCTACATTTTAGTCAAACAATAAGCAATTGTACAATGTGCATTTGAAAGCTTTTTGGATTAAAAAGGATAATATTTGGCAACCAAATCTATGTTCTCAGATGCTGAAGCTTCAAAAGTATCAAAGTGACTTGTGCTTACTTATCATGCAGTCCTAGCAACGGCTTTATCAATAGATGAAAATCAAATACTTGGATGTGTAATGGATAACGTACTATCTCGTAACGTAATATCTCAAAGCAATTTAATTTGTATACCATAAATTAGACAAAGAAAAAGAGGTTTCAAACAAGGTCGAAAAGATACATTAATCAACCTGCTAAGCCGTGGTATGTTTGTTAGATTAGGCTGACGGAGGTGACATTAGTTTATACATTTGGTCATAAACCAATGTGGTGGACTGACATCCCCATCCCTCGAGCCACAACGCTAGTGTGGCTAAAGACTATTGGTAGCAATGATATCTTACAAAAAGATAACGTGTCATTTTTGTGTGCGTTTACCTACAAATGGGCAGCAACACGAGCTATCGGTGTGCAAGTGAAAGCCCCTGTTGGTGTTTAGGTGACAAACCTACTTGGTTTGGGTTAAAATAATTACAGAAGTGGCGTTATTTAAGTGCGGAAGTTATATGGCAAATAAATCAAATTCTGGTTTCACACAGGACATGGACAGCGACCTCCTGGGCAAAAGTCTGGTGGGTTTTTTTCATGGGTATCCAACACTACCTCCCCCCTACGCAGACTATGTTGCACTTTATATGTCACCTGTTTTTGTAAGATATGCTCACAATTACTTGGATTATACGAGTTGATTATGTAGGTTTAATGCAAAGTGCACTATTATTCTTATGTGTAGCTACGAAGAGTGTATGAGAACAGCCAGAGTGGAATATATTCCACAAGCTTTATGGACCGCTTTCTGTGGCAGGCTTCAAAGAAGAACCATTATCCAACATGGCATATCATACTCACATTTGCAAACCACTGTGACCTGAGACAGATGAAGTCACAATGATTGATCAAAGTGGGGCTCAATGTGAGTTACGCAGGACGCTCATGGACAGAGGGAGAAGACAAACTGAGTCATTAATAAGGGAGAGGTTTTCTAACTGCTATAGCACCGCTCAACCAAAGATAAGAGCTGCAGATGTTTCTTTAGCAAAGCTTAACTGTGACCACTTCCTCTAATTTTAAGCTGACACATGCTTTGATCCGCGTGTCGCAGCTGTCGGAGAAATCATCTTTAAAGAGCAGACGGATGGAAGAGGGGAAGGTTCAGACACAGTCTGGCGACGTAAAATGACACTAAACATCTTCCTCTTGTCATGTTAACATCGTCACATTACACACACAAAAAGAATGGTGTCAACCTTTTTGGATTAGTGTGAGATCTCAAAAACTGGACGCAATCACACGAGTCTGAGATCAGAGAAAAAAAATAGGACCAAGGAGCAATATTCACACTTCAATGACTCCGAATGTCTCAAGAGGATCTAAAATATCAATCACAGATCATGGAGAATAAGTTCTCTGATCCACACTATCTTGAAACTTTATATGCTTTTCATCTTCAGGCATTTAACTGAGAAATATTTGAACAGCAAGTGTACGGTTTAAAGTAAGAATTCTTTAACGGTTTTCTATATCAAAGTCAAAGCATTTCTATTGACTCCACATGGTGACGGGTGAGCTGGCGGCAAGAAGCCAACGGTGCCAACAGCACGGACGGTGCAAACAACGGCAACCAAGTTTATCTTGCTGTTTGCTAGAAAAGTAGAACTATTTAACTACCTATAACTATAATACAAAATAAGGCGTCATGAAAAGACTTAAAAAGTAACACAAAATGTCTCATAAACAGTATTGAATAACATAAACTGAAGCTAAAATGGAATAAATCAGAGTACAATGAATAGAAATCATAGTGCAAGAGGTAAAACTTTACAGTGTAAATCAAACTTTTCTCCAATCCTATATGTTTTCTAGAGAATTAACACTTTATTTTGAGTCATTTGTTTTATTTCCAACAGTACTCTGGTATTTATCTTTATTGTTAATTATTCATCTTGGCCCCTTAGATTCATCTTGCGACTTAATGCGGGTGTCCCGATGTCCAGGTCGGGAAACACCGAAAATAATTGATTAATCTGCTCGATGCAGGGCTTACACATCTTGGTTTGGCTCACATAGAAAACACTGGCTGGTGTTAGGATTGAAAATGGGCGCTTTTTAATACAAGATGCTCTGGAAAATACTTCTTCTCTGCATCTTTTTCCTTTTAAAACAATACTCTACCAGTGATGTCATGAATCTAGTCCCACCCCCCCGTCCTCCTCCCTCCCCCATTTAGCCAGTGCAAGTCCACGTGAGATCGGTGGTGTCTGAGAAAACATCTTTGACTCAAGGGTAAGGAAAGAAAACGTTTGGTAAAATTCACAGTTCATCTTTATGTAACCATTCAAAGTGGTTTGAAATTGCAAGAACACAACGATGACTTGCATCATTCTCCCGAACTTGTGCGTCAGCTGGGTGTGAACAGCGCGCCGCATATTGTGCCTGGCAGATGGACGGGCACCGACTGATTCTCAGTTCCTCCCCGATTTCATCATGAGGGACAAAAACACCTTTGAAGGCATCTGCTTGCGGCCTCACTTGAGTTTTGAGCGTGATTATCAGAGTCACCAGACTGTGACTAGAGACTGCGAGGGAACATTATAGTGCACATAAGTTGCAGCCTCGCGTCAGATGGCGAGGCTTAGAGGGGATAAATGGTGATTTTTTTTTAATGAGTTATGATAGCCAGATTCATGGATTTACCACAGAGGAAGTTGCGGGAAAAATTATACACGTGATAATTTACATACAAAATTATATCTTTATATATATATAGCACAATCCCTTGAAGGCAAATCCATTTTCTGTACTTAAGTATGTCCTTATCTCACCCTCACAGAGCGCTGTGATCATAGGCAGAAACTTTGAATTAGTCTGACAAAAGCCAACCGCCGACCCCGGCAGGGTCAGCCCACATGAGCCGTTTATATGCTAATGTCACACCGCCTCTTTTCAATACAATAGAGTTTTGATCGAACATTGAACCCGACAATTTGGAAGATAATTTGAGTGTCGCTGTGTGACAGGCAAATACAGTAAGTCAGCAGTGTTGGCTACAAAGGAGAAGCTAATCCTTTCTAATCATATTGTGCTTTTGCAAGTATGCCATTCTAAAATGAGACATTCGTCACCTGAAAAGTGACTACCTTTGAACGGGAGGCCAATACAGAGTTAAAGGGGCAGCCGGTATTGGACTAATATTCACAAGGTGAACAGAAACACGACTCTGAATGAATGCTAATGTTGTTCTGTGTCTGCTGGATGATTTATTATGTTTGCCAACATGTTCACCATATCAACTTCATGAGGTGAGAATATGTCAGTAATGTGACATAAATGTAACTTAGAGTGAAATAGACAACAAAGCAGGGTATGCTTTAGGGGCGTGGCTTCATTATGATTGATGGGTGGTTTACGCAGCGTTGTCCGGTCTGGGAGTTGTCCTTGATTTTAACTTTGAACTTTAAACCTTTCACTTTCTGTTTTCAGTTCATGGAAGTTAATTGAAACTATTTAAATTTAAAACTTCGTAGAAGTAAGTTCAAATGAATTGTTATTTTTGTTTTAGTATCGCCTTAGCAACCGATCAGTGACTAAAAAGCATTCTTTAGCATATTTTATACTTAATTAATCGGGGCATCCCTATTTGCAACAGTATTCAGACTTATGTCTTAGGAAATGAAATTCAGAATTGAACAGTATAAATAAAAAATAAAAATCCAAATTACCAAATTTGTTTTTTTGCATTGTATAACTTTGTATTCCTGAGATCTTGTCTATACGGCTCAGTAAGTTGGTACAACAAGAATGAGATGCCACGGAGTCAGAGCATGCAGATGATCAGAAACCTGTATTACGTTAGAATCATACATGATATGAATAACTCCTGCAGTATATTCGATGTCATATCTCAAATATGATCAAAACTCGGCTAAGAATAAAAACCGGGATACTAGTGAGCGTCGGCGTACAACGCATCGTTCAATGCCACAGAAGTAGCCCTGAGGGGGCTCGAACGTGGCATCGGCTCCATGCAACAATCTGCTTGCATTCAGCTGCACCAAACGGATTAATGAACCGGTTATCTCCGCACACTTCCAGCTAGATGTCACTCTGTCAGTCGGCCCGTCATCCCTCAGTCTGACAAATACCCAGATGCCAATTGTGAACATCTGACCCGGTTGTATTGATGTGGAGAACAGACCAACCTCTTAGCAATGTGGAGCTATCCGTTACAGCAGACACAGGTTGTCAAGGAAGGAAACGGGGAGCAAAAATATGTGTGTGTGTGTGCGTGCGTGTGTGTGTGCGCGTGCGTGGGTGCGTGCGTGTGTGTGTGAACAAAGTGGTTGTCAGGAGCAGTTAGAAACTGGCTGGCCTGTCTGGCAGGGGAGCATCCATCAAGAAACCCTCTTAACTGAGTGGAAACAACATGCTATCTCATAACTCCTCACATGAGCCGCGCTGCTACAGTTCACAGTTTTGAGGTGCCCTTGTTCCCAAAATGCTTCACCTTGATGTGTTAAACTACAGCAAAGTAAGTTGTTCTGAATAATTGCGGAATTTAGCATTCTAATAGGAAAAATTTACCATACACTCCTGGGCCCATTTGCACTACAAAAAAAAAGAAGCTAAATTTCCCAAATGACGTGTCTGTAATTAAATCCTTAACTTCCTATTACCATAAAAAAAAACTGCTTATTCAAAAGGTTTTTCTAAATCAAGATTAATATTTCTTCATTATGGTACATTTACAGTACCTTCCTTTAATTCTTCTTTCCAGAAAAACGGCAGATTGTTTTTAGTCTTTGAGAATAAAACATAGACACAACTGCCTTGGTAAGATGTTTGTTGAGGTGCAAATTATTCTTATTCCAACAGATAAGTGGCCAAGCAGTCTTTGATTTACAGCAGCTAGTAAAAATCTTCAATAAGTGTACATTTGTGTTGCGAGTACCTGAGAATCAAGGCCTTCTTCCCACACTCACTATTTTGGTCAAAATTATCCAATCAAGTAGGAATCAAGATTTTGAGTACAAGCCAAGTCATTGTAGTTTTTTTTTTTTCACACACACTTTTTCTCGACAGGAAAAAAAGCTAAATGAAGCTCCCCTACATTCACGTGTGCATACAAAGATTTGTGACTTTTACTCAGTTTTAAGAACAATCTATTATGATTTCAGTTATTAAATCGACACCACTGAGATGTGCATCGTGCATCAGGTGCAGCGATGCACAAAAAAGGGATGATATTCCAAATACACTTCATGGCTGTGATTTTTGATCAGCTAATTCCAGAACCGCGGGCATTACTGTGCTACGAAAACAGCCTCCACTCCTCTTGGAAGGATTTCCAACAAGATTGTGGAACTTGGCGGCAGGGATTTGCTCCCGTTCAGCCACAAGAGCATTTGGTGAGCCCACTGATGTTGGGCGATGAAGCCTGGCTCACGGTCAGCGTTCCACCTCATCCCAAAGGTTTTGGATGGGGTAGAGGTCAGGGCTCTGTTTTTATTTTGTGGACCTGACTTTGTGCACGGGGGCATGGCACTTAAATAGATCGACTGTTGCCACAAAGTCGAGAGCACACTAAAGCACCAAAGACCAAACCTTCGATTCCAAAAATGAAGAAAAAAGAAAAGAAAAGTAGAACAACTACAAGTTTGAATCTTTCGAGTACAATTCACCTTTCAACAACAATTGTCTATATTACTGCACGTGGCTACTTTTTCATCAATTATACAAGCGGTCGAATGTATATGAAGTAGCTTTTTATTCAGAAAGTGCTCGAAAAATCAGATTACAACAGTCTATAAAATAAAAATCGGCATCTTTTCAACACCAGTATCTGTGTGAGCCACCTCGGTACATAAACATTGTTGAAACAGAGCAGCTAATGTTGGTGGCGACGGCAACAAGTGAGCCGAGTGTTTGAAAGCCGCCTCTCTGCTCACGGAGTGTGTACGCGCAAAGCTCTGCCCTCAGTGAAACATCGGAGGAGAGAGAAACTATGCGTGACAGTAGCTGACAGCAGAAGGCACAGAAGCCTCACACTGAGCTGAAATGAAACCGAACTCCTGATTATGTTCTATCCCTGCATCGGTGCAGAACCGTCCAAATCCGCATCGCGGTGCATCCTAGAACAGCGATAAGTCCACACCTCTTATAAATACTCAAAACTTCCAAAACTGCTAAGTCTGCTGTTTTCAAAAAGCATTTACGGGTTATTTTGTGTGCTGAACGTCCAAGATTAAATATACATTACAGCACATTTAAGGGTAAGCTTTTCTTTTACACAAAGCTATTATTTTGAGGGTAAACTAAAATATATTTGACTCTGTAGCATCCTGGGATTCAATTAGCCGTTCCTTCCCGAATATAATAACCTCAAGAAGGCTCAAACAAACCGCTGTCCTTGAGGAACGATACATTGAGCTCCAGTATCCTGAAGCTCACTTCGGTTGGCCAGGATACCTAATTTACCCACACTGACTTTCAAAACTGCATCTTATGAGGCCAGAGCATATTCTAATAGCTCCAAAGACTTAAAATATACCAAATATCCCGTACAATCAGCTCATTTTAAACGGGCAGTCTAATAAAGGCCTTGTCAATGTTGCTGCGGGAACCCGGCTTGTGTCGAGACTTGGAGCGGAACAGAGGTTCTGCTTGGGCACGCGGAGCCGACGCAGGGAGGGGACGGATTAGGTTGCGAGCTACAAGCTGGAGACACCACCTGCCCGCCTTGTTTGGCAGCGGCACACGAAACAGCTCCGGTTCATCCGAGTCCATAACAAACGCCCCGGGACAGGAACAGGCCGCAGCCAGGAGGTGGTGACGTGGCATTTACAGGCCTCGCTGCTTTGACACCTGCCGCTGCGCCGGGTGATATTTTTTGGGGGACTCCGACACCTGTCTAGATCTCACAGGATTATGTCGAAAAGACACAACACTGAATTGGGTTTACGACGGCAAACCCCCGCTTTGCCGCTACGGCCCCCGGCCTCCTCCGGAACATGAAGCGCAAGATGTCTCGGACAGAAATTCATGAACAAGGGAAGAGTGATCGCTGTCTTTGTAACTGAATTATAGAGCACACACACACTGGCAGTTGTATTGACTGATTTGGCTCTGGTGGTGCATAAAACCATATCAAGGAGCCTTATGAGACTGAACACAAACAGATGGCCTATTGATTAAACTTTCATGTAAATGTGCCGACAAAAAAAACAACAACCGTGAAGGTCACTCGTAAACGAAACTAAGATGCCTTAAAATAACTAAGGAAATTGTAGCAGTCCGGGGAGAAAAGAAAGTGTGTGCCGAGAAAAGAAGGACTAAGTAAGGGAGACAGATGGGGACTGCGTTTATGAAGAAAGCTATGTTGTGCAGGCCGACTTCAATGAGGTTCACTGACCTTCACTTAACGTGTCCGTTCACAGCGAGAAAAAAAAAAAAAAAGCGTGCCCAGATGACTGGGACATTACAGTTGGTGACACAGCAAACACTGCGTGAGAGTGCAGACCGCAGACCACACACACACACACACACACACACACACACACACACACACACACACACACACACACACACACACACACACACACACACACACACACACACACACACACACACACACACACACACACACACACACACGCGTTACTGTTTGCACATCGCTTCTGGTGAGATTGATTGTGAAACCTCACGGGCATGTCTGTGCATAATAATAGGCGTGTGAACGGGGCGATGTGTGGTGCGTAGTGTAGTGAGGCCCCCCCTCCCTCGGCCTGCAGCGTGTACCTGGTGTCAACAGGATGACGGAGGTGACGATCAGCGAGCAGATGACCAGAATGACAAGGAGGGCGATCGCTATTCCCTTCCAGTTCCTCTGCGGAGGGTTACTGCCCACCAGCTCCTGCAGAGAGACACAGAGAGAAGGAGGGGGGGGAGGGGGGAGGGAGACACGGTCAGAAACAGTGATTACTGTGGGAGCGAATCGGGGCGCGACTTAGAAAAGACGAGGACAGAATGAAAGAACAATTGAGGAGATCAATGTGTGCGTGGCTGTGAGAAAGGAGCAAAAGAGAGAAAAGAGAAGAGAGAAAAGAGAAGAAAAAAAAAAGAAAGAAGAAATAATCAGAGGTAGTATAAATGGCAAACTCGTGAAAAGGAGCGATGGGGGTGTCAGTCAAGGACGAACGTGAGTCAGTCGCAGCATCTCGGTTCTCAAGGAGACATGGTAGCACCAGCAGCAGGAGGAGGAGGGGGAAGGGGGGGGGGGGTGAGGAGGAGGGGGAGAATTCTTAATGAGCCCAGCATCAGTGGCCATCATCCTCAAACGAATGTGACAGATAAAAATGGAGCCCAGGACACGTTGGTGGATTGCATGCTTGACAAAAGCTCGGCAACAGCAGAGAGAAGAGTTAGGAAAACGATTGAGAGTTTTAAGCAACCGTGAGGGGATTTCTTCTCTCTTTTCTTTTCTCTCTGAACGACAAATCCACAAACAAATAGACGTATTGCATTTCAATATTGTCATAAGTGAACACTCGAATGAAGGTGGCACAACCGCAGGATATAAAATAAAAACAAATTGGGGGGCGGGGGGAGCACCTCTGCATGAATTTAATAAAATTGGGCCAAATGTTTCTGACACACGGTGATGTGAAGCACGTGGCTCGGTCCAGCGAGAAAGTTAAATGAGCACAAAGTTTCCACAATATATTACGGTAACAATCAGAGACAGTCCAGTCAGCAGCTACGGAGGACTCTGGGTGTCCTCCAAACTTCCAGCTCAGAGCGCCTTTGCACCCAGAGTAAAAAAACTCTTCAGACAAAGCATCCCTGAACGTTTCCTACATCAGCACCACTTGGTCTGGGCTCGCACACAGACACAAAAAAAACTCCCACCAAACCCACAACCAAGGGGGGACTCTGCAGAAAGAGGCCAGAGCCCAAACTATTAGTGGAGGATTAATAAGTTCCTAATTAGTTTACAGAGGATGAAAAGCGCGACGCAGAGCGTGTACTCTGGGGACCTGTGGCTGGAGCGTTAATAAACACACACGGAGGCTGTAATGAAGCTGAATGGCTGAGCTACTGTATGAAGCAAACCTCGTCGTGACCTCGTTCCCACCTTAATTGACGGGAGCCCAAGACATCATTAGCCGGCAGATAAGAGCAACCGGGGCCATTTACCAGACTGCCCACAACCCATATTCATTACATTAGTTAGTTAGAGCCTGGGACAGCCCCAGGGCCTCAGCCGGGGCCTGTGTGTGTGTTGTGTTGTCTTTCGGTGTTGCTGGTTCCTGGTTGGTTGGAGCTGGAGGCCATCAAGGAATTGGGGGCAGTTGGCCAGTGTTTCCAGTCTGTAAGAGCCTCCCCCTTCCTGGGACTCCTGTGGGCTCCCTCCCACCCTGGCACCACCTTGTGCTACGTAGGACTTCTGATTTGATGTAGTATTACCCGAGTTAACTCGGCAGTATGTTTCTCTGTCGGTCTCGTTGGAAAGAATTCACATTTGGTTACATTTGCTGAATTTAACATTAAGTAAAGTTTTTTTACTGCTTAATGTGATATCTAGCTTCTACAAATCCGTCAGCAGAGAGTACCACAAACATTTAAGATCAGTGGATCCTGGGAGTTGACTTCTATCCTTCAGTTTCATGCACACAGACTTTGTGCTTTTAACTTTTTCACAATAAAGAACCAGATATCTCACAGTCATGCATCTTTTTGTAACAGGCGGAGGAATAGATGTTAAGACAGCGGGGATCAGCGTCGATCACTGCAAAATGAACAGCTCTATAAACATAAACGACAAACAAGCCCAGTTATGAGTTTTGTGTGTGGCCAAAACTGGGTATCGGTGCCAATGGGACCGATCTATTCAATTCTATGTTTACGTCTGAAGACACGTGCACTTTGCAACACCATGCATCAACAGCACGCAGGTAGACTGCATACAGTAGCTGAGGGAGCTAAGAACAGACATGCCAGCTGTTTGGTACTTCACATTTGCTACGCCAACAAGTTCTACTGGTACTTGAAACATCTGCAAAGTCAATGTTTCGAGTGGTGGCAGTAACATCACAAGATACGGCACAACCGACTTAATCAAGCACCTCCAGATCCATCACGCCGAAGAATTCGACGAGTTCAACCAATCAAAAAGGAGAGGACGGTCCTCGAGTCAAGGCTGGTGTTGCCTTACACAGAAAAGAATGATCATTTCCACACAGTGAGGTATACAGCTTATTAATTAAACACTGGTATCAGATCGGTGCTTGATATCGGGCGATACCCAAAGCCCAGTTATTGGTGTTGTATCAGAACGGGAAAAAAGATGGGATCGGTGCATCCCTAGTTCAGTTGTTTCTATTGAGCGCGGATCATTCCAGAGATCAACTGATAAAACACAATGTTGTGGGTGATGAGCCGACAGTCTACAATGCGATTTATTTTTCACTCTGTGCTGAGCCATCTCTCTGGAACAATCGTTATGTTTTTCTTTTCCTGTCGACCTAAAAAAATCCTACTGGAGATTTTATGAGCGAGTGGCACGGGGCCCACCGCGGATTGTTGCCGGTCGATGCAGTATGTGACTCAGTGGGACTTACAGTATGGAAAATGGAGACGAAAATTGGAGGGAAAAGAACTGCTCTACAGAGAGCAAATACTTAGGTGCAATAACAGGATGTAAAGCGAGCATGACGGAGTGCTCAGTGTGCGTAATGAGCAATAAAAAGAGCTGAAGAAAGTCCCCACGCAATGCTGAGCAATGACTGTTTATTACGTGTTGTATGCACTGTCGATAACACAATCGCAAGCTGGGCACGATTCCATCACCGAGTCTTAAATTGAATAATCGTATCTGTGTGTGTGTGTGTGTATGTGTGTGTGTGTGTGTGTGTGTGTGTGTGTGTGTCTGGACATGCAGACTGTCGGGGGCAACCTAAACTACAGCTGGATGGACGCACACTGTGTCGTGAAAGCAATTTGCTATTTTGTTCCATTATGTGTTCTACAAGAATCGACGCAGCTGCTCGGTGGAGCATCAAATCTCACAGCGTGTCTCAGAACGACATTTCCAGGTGAAGATTTTATCTTAAAATTCAACTCAACCTTTCGTACTGCGGCGCAGAGGTAATCTTAGAAAAAAATTAGTGACCTTTTCTACTTAGACAGTAGGTAGACAGTCTGGGCACCTCAGATTTATTGTTGTCTGGTGGGATTAATAAAAAAAAAATAAAAGTGCTCAGCTCTGCTAACAAGCAAACCCATGAACACGCTAACTGTAGAGACGCTGCGAGTCTGCAGATCGCTTCTCTTATATCCTCTCTAGGCTCTGCAACAGGAACATCCGGCGTGCTGACACATCTATTGCACTCCTCTAGGAAGACTAAGGACTCAGTGTCAAACTCCATTTCCATATAGAACAGCATCTCTGTGGGAAGATATTGACATTGGAAAGTATACCCCCCGTGCCCTCAAAAAAAGAAAAAAAAAAATGCAAATCCTTTAGAGGAAATCCTCTTAGAGCAGCATTCTTGTGGGGATCCATACGTTACTGAGGTTGAGGCACACTAATAGTTAGACCGCAAACGATTTAGAAAACAGAAACCTCACCTAGAAATCATTTAACTTCTTTCCCATCCCCGTGCTCGGAAGGAATGCTAACTTATTCAACCTGGGTAAGGGTGCAGACACAGGCCGAAAACCTTGCCTAACCTTCCCGATCGTGCCCCTCTGATCTGTAATTATAATAATGATTGGTCTAATTAGCCACACCTTATGTGCTGCAGTAATGACGGTGTGATTACATGTGACCACGGCGGAGGAGAGACGAGGTATAGGATGAGCAGCGAGGAGACAGGCATCTAGAGCTCGCGAGGAAGAGTAAATAAATAACACGTTGGAAAGGCTGCAGGGAGATTCACTGACAGGCAAGTGTTGAGGCGTGACCAAAACATGACAGCGAGAGAAAAGGGAAGAAAAAAAAGTACGGGACACTGTCGATGGATCCAGGTCCAAACTCGAATAAAAAAAAAAAAAAACAAGATCTTGGTGTTTTCTTGTCCTCAGCAGCTGTCATGTCAAAACCTGCGGAGCATGTACAGGAATCATCAATGTTGATTCCTCCCCGAGAGCGTGAAACGCAACACCGTGCCAATAAGTCAGAGCCTCGGGAAGTTAGTCCAACACTTTTTCAAGAGTTTTAGAGATATTTTGCCTTTTTTTGTTTTGGATCATAGAAAAAGGCTGAAAGTGCTGCTTGCTAGTTTCAGAAGCAGCACGATGGCCGAAGAGCAAAACCTCCTATCTGAAAAATGCACTTTTTTGAGAATACAAAAAAAAAAAAAAAATTGTTTTCTTGCAGAATGCTATTTGTTAAGGATACCCAATACATAATACAAAATACAAAAAAAACAACAACAAAAAAAGAAAAATATATAAAGTGGAGATAGGAGATTATTCCCATTTTTCCTGGATCATTCTGCAGATAGGAGGTTTTGCACTTTGGCCATCAAGCAGATGTTTATATTTAGAGTCCTGATCACGTTACAACAATAATGCTATATTCAAATTTCAATTTCTTAAATCAGCGCCTTCACCTCAGAAGCTTTCCATCACGTCAGGGATAGTTCATTAAGATGTGATGATTTCTCTCCCTGTGAAATTTGAAAACACTATTACAGCAAACATAAAAGCCATTCAGTGGCTTCAGCTCATTCAAAATGTAGCCGCCTACATTTTTCACTAACAAGGGCATAGTCGCTCTCCGTAATATGGAAAGTAACACAAAAGAGAGACCGGAAAGACGGCTATTCAACTTTAGTGTCTTTTTATGAGAACTCTATAATAAAAAAAAAAAGGTAAAAGATTGAATCATAATCATTTTTACTGCAAAGAAATATGGAAATACTTTACAATGGATGGGGATTTCTTTCAGCCCTGAACAATGTGCTGCATACAAGCTCCAACAACCTCCACCAATATAGTGTGGGGCAGCCTGATTGTAGGCTTGGAGGTGAAGCCCAGGTTCAAAGAACCCCGCAAAGCCCTTGTTGCACCACTCACAGCTGCTCATTACGTTTATTGCACTTTAATAACTGACGCTGACCATATCATGTAACTTTATTTGGGAATTGTTCTTTGGTGAGAACAGAATCTACACAGACTCTGGAGCAAACGTTTGAGTGCTGGCATGTTTCTGCAAAAGCAAAAGCAAAGGCATATCTTTTATAATATTGTTTTAATAAATGTTTTCATTATTCTACAAAGCGTTATGGTCTTTTGACGACAAACACTACACCAACTCTTCAACGCTGAATAATTAATAGCATTCCATACATCTTTTTAGTGCCATTTTATATCCACTACTTATTCATTTTCTGCAGAAGTACCTCCACTTCAGAACTATTATGCTATCATAGTTTTTTTTTTAATATATATATATATATATATATATATATATTTGGAGTCTAATGCCACACATTCTTTGGACTTTTGTTTTGCCATTCGTGACATAATTATCTAATTTTTTCCTTTCAATTTCTGGGTGTGCACACGGCCCTGCAGTCTCATGTCCCTTCACGGCAATATGCAAGGAGTGTGTCTATGCTAATTATGATTCAACTGGCACGAGCTTTCAATTTCCGAACAATTCTTTGGTTTAAGAACACGTCACGAATCTGATGTCGACTTTTCTTAGGGCCCTTTCTTAAGAACAAATTAAAGAAAAAGCTTCGGAATACATTGGTGAATGAGGTCCATTAGCTCATCTCCACTGCCTACCTGTTCATTACAGAAGGAACTTTAAGATTCTGATCTATAAAACTCTGATTATATATCTGGCATGCTTACAGTTTATTAACCATGATTAATTCCTTGGGTCAAAAGACTGCCATCTAATTCTAAATATGGAAATAAAGCATTCACTACCCAAAGCACCAGCATCAGCACTATCCTCCTTGAGCAACAAATAGATTCTAAGCCAGAAATAAAATTGTACTAAATGTATCGATATGATGGCAAAAAAAAAACGGAAACTAAAGTCAATTTTGAAGAGGAACGAAAGTAGCCATTTTGACTAAGAACAAGCCATGAGAAAGGCTGTGTAGCGTGAGTAACTGCTCCATTTGTGCTACCTTTATGAGACGCTAAACTGGAAATGAAGGCTTGGCCCATCTTCCGTTGCCGCTTTAATAGCTCAAGCTAAAAGACTTTGAGCAGGCGTATAAGCTACATGCGCTCTCACCGGGGATGAAATGATAATGCCTTTGGGCTTCAGTATTAGTAATGGTATAGGTCATTAATTCTGATTCCCAATGAACGCGCTACAAGAGCTAAAGCATGCAGAGTATCTGCTTTATAAATAATAATAATAATGGCCTGTGTGCAGCTGCACGTGTGCATGTCTTCCTTTTTTTTTCCATTTTCTCTACGTTCATGCACATTTTCTATCGGTTCAATTGTACGATACAGAAAGTCAATGGTGTTACCTAAAATACCACATGGCCATTGGGCATGCGTCATAGTGCACGATACCGGTGGAGTTGTGGGAAGACAGAGCACAGGGGACTTATAGAAAGCCTGAAAACGTCATGGAGGCACAGGGAGGGAACAACCTTTTCTTCTGCTAAAATGAAAGCAACAGAGTGCAACGAGTCAGTCAGATTTTAATTCATGCACTTATTCCGGAGAGACGCGCAGCCAGGGGTCCAGTGGCTGGCTCGCTCGCTCACTGACACTTTGACAGACACAAGACGGCGCATGCTGTCAACAGAAACCAGTTGGCATCTAAGCGGATCAAATCTGTGACCGCGTGTCGGCTGCAGACTCTCCAACAACAGATGCAAATTATGAAACAATTAGAGTCTCTCAGCATGACAGGCCTGATGTTGCCTGATACAACGCCGAGCAACATAAGTTGATAAGACCAACTGCTGACATGAGGGCCGACAGACAGAAAATTAAATTAAAAGATGCGTTAAGTTTTTGAAGAATGTTTGCGGTTTTAATCAAATTTAAAAAAAATTAACAGTAATTATCTGGCGAAACTCTGGAGTGTCATCTACATGACTATAGCATTCCAAGGTTGAACGATATATCAGGATTATATTTGATTACACGGATGCAAAGCATAGTATAGTTGTAGCCGACGCATGCGTAGTGAAAAGGTGATGCGCTATTGTGCAAAAATAATAAGGGTTTGTAATTAGTTTGTTGTGTTAAATGAATATTGAGAACTTGAAAACAATTATTCGATACACTTTCTTACATTCTTTAAGAGGTTGGATGAGAATGACCACAGGGGCTACAATTTAAACTAAAACTAACAAAAGAGAACACCTGAAGTATTAAGTAATAATTATATGCAAACACAGATTGTATACTCCTTTTCAGCACCAACATATGTAATTTTGTGAGAAAAAAGAAATAGAAAAATGTAGTTTATCTTCATGAAATGACAGTTGACTGGTTTGGATTGATAATTATATAAACATATTCCATGCTTGTAGTTGCAATTACTTTGACTTCCCTTCTTCCTACCTAAATTCACAATGAGAAAGATGTCATTTCAGCCCATTTTCAAAGAGCAGAGATGTGATTGTAATCCTCAAATAGAGGGATTTGGAATCTTTGCTTCCTTCATCCCCCTCAAACGAACTTCATTTTTGCAAAAAAAAAAGAAGAAAAAAAAAAGAAGACGATATGAGCAGATTAATCTCAAATCCAAATCCTCTCTGATTGTTTAAGTGGTTTGAAGTACAGATGGGTTTTCTAATGCGCCCTTTTCTCGTCAGACTTCTAATCTTTGAGTAAAAGACTTAAAAATCAAGCGCCTCTTCCTGCTCTCTGCCTCACAGGTCGATAAACATCGGCGCCAATGTGATTGAATCCAAACCCAATTGGACAATTTCTTTGTTATCATACAGCGTGGAGCGGCAGTGGGGCTGTCCATAAACAAGCTGTATTGTTTGTTACTCATGGCAGGAGAACTAATTTCCAACTGGCCTATGTGTGTGTGTGTGTGTGTGTGTGTGTGTGTGTGTGTGTGTGTGGGAGTGTGTGAGTGTGTGTGTGGGAGTGTGGGAGTGTGTGAGTGTGTGAGTGTGTGAGTGTGTGAGTGTGGGAGTGTGTGAGTGTGGGAGTGTGTGAGTGTGGGAGTGTGTGTGTGTGGGAGTGTGTGAGTGTGTTGTTCTTAGGCATCTTCCGCCTGGTTTGTTTGATTTGCGAGTGAATCTCTTCCAGTCCATTAGAGAGATGGTGGGAGGGCGCCACCGCCAGCTGACCTCTCGCTGCAGAGTTTGCACTAAATCACATGTCTGTAAAATAGCACATAATACCCTCTGCCAGAGGATGAGTCAGTGAGCGCGGGCGGCACAGAGCTGCTGTAACACTGTGGAAATAAACCTGAAGGAATGTTTACCACGGTATAATTTGCAGATGTGATGAAAAGTCTACCTGGAGTCTGATTCTCCACAACCAGTTTACCATCGCCAATCCCATGACTGATACTAAATGTCTTTATCTTTTTCCGGGCCCGTCTCCTAGAAATGATGTTCCCATACAATGGCAATGCATTTTGAATTATGTTTCTGTGGAAACATATTTCTCCTGGATTTACGCAGGTTTTGGATGTATCACGTATACGTTTCAAATGAGTGCAGACAGCAGGTCACGGTGGTGGATGAGTAAAAAAAAGAAAAAAAAAAAAATCAAATACATATGTTGTCTAAACATAACCAATAGTGTTGTTGCCTAAAAGTAACCTTGTACTTTTGGTGCCAAATCTAACCAAGTTTATGTTGCATTTCTGTTTCATCTTGCATTTCTGTTTCATCCACATTTCAATTTCATATTTTATGCCCAACCATGAAGTCTTCATACCAAAACATTCATTTTGTTGCCCCGAGCCAATGGATTCATTTAGTTTAATTTTGTTCAAATTTACAACGTTAACCATGGGCATAAAACTGTTCCAAACTGCAACCGTAATCCGGGAGAAAATATGTTTCCCCTGAGGTAATTGTAAGTGCAGTTTGGTTTCCGAGGGAAAGTAATTTTTTTAGATGACAGGGTTTGACTTTACACTTGATTTCTGAGGAGCTATAGGCACATTGCCCATTTACATGAAAGCAGCCTATCCACAGTGGCAATTAATCACGTAAACGCCATGTTTTCCCTCGTCACTATGGAAACTATGGAAATGAGAGTCTTTTTTAACATTGAGCATCCCCTATAGCTATAGATAAACATGCATTGTGGCATGGCTAAACAAGGGATGCGGCGCACACACACACACACAGGGGAAAAGTGTTTCCGGCCTGGCCCTCATGTATGATGCATGAATATGTATTTTTCCATTTTGTCAGCCTGGACACATAAGTGTTCTGCGGGAAACGAGAACAATACAGAATAAAGCCAGAGTTTCTCCTCATTGCATCACTTTTCCTGTGGCAGTGTGTGTCGACAAATCTGTCAAGGGAAGCTAAATGTATCTACAAATGTTACCGTAGCTCAGCGGAATCAAAGATTTACCTTCATCTCGAGTATAAATGACTGCTAGATGAGGGGGTTGGGGGTAGAAAATGATGAATTGTGTGGACATCCTTCTTCCCTACCTTTAATGACAAATTACTAGTCAAAGGTAGCAACAGGAAATGCTCCGGCATAATATTAGCGGAGTATCTGAAGTCATACCTTTGTGTGCAAATGTGTGATGTGCTGACTCCCTGAGGCACGAGCAAGTCCCAGACCTCGGACTTAAACTGGATCTGTATGGATCGTCAGTGACAAACTCGAAAATAAACTGTGTGAGGCTGAAGTCAATAGCATCGCTTTCGCAGTCTTTTCAGTCTCACTCCACTTTAGACAGATAATCTTAAGTGGTAAACTAAATGTGTGTAAAATTAAAAAGCACAAAGGCCATTGTTTGTACATGTTGACACTCTCACAGTGTTTTTTTGTTTTTTTTTGGTTTGGTTGGGTAAACCTTCCACAAGTCACGTACTCATTAATTCCTACTGACACAGAATGTACACACAATGTTATGTTCTGCAGGTAATTAGTGGCTAATTCTTCTGTCAACTTCAGTTGTACAAAGAGTGTTCTGCTGTCGCTGCCTCATCAGTCGAGTAGGTGCTCGAGAAACAAAGAAGCAAATGTGAAAAGGATAACTTGGCAACACTTAAATGACTCGTTGGAAGTGCCTGGGCTTCATTCAATCAGCGCAGGGCTTTTATCAGGCGGTTTTACAGAACGGTTAAAAGTGCAGCATACTTATACTAGATATGCAAGACAAGATGCCAGTGTCTTAATCAATTATCCAATGAGAACAAGATTGTAAATGACCAGCCTCCAAAGGATGCAGCACACCCCGCACAGAAATCTCCCTTCTCTCTCTACCCGTGATTCCTCTCTCTCTCTCTCTCTCTCCCTCTCTCTCTCTCTCTTCGGTCAAATAAGGGCAAAAAAGTACACAATAAAAAGTTGAATCAGCAATAAAAACTACCACACAAACAATAACAGAAAGTCCACACACCTAAACAACCAAAAAAGTAGTCTGTATTGTAGTCTAATAGCTTTTCAAAACCAATAAAAGCCAGTGCACAAATAGATCCATTTGGCCACTTTCCGCTCTTCTACTTCTAAACAAACGTTTAGAAGCGAGAGTCCACACTTTTCAGCCTCGGTTATACTTTCTGCGAGGACAGTCGCACGGATATGAGCCGACATGGAATCGTGATCCTCTTAAGATTTTGGAAGAGCTAACGGTGGACTGGTTGGTTTGACGACGTTTTGTATTCTCATTTAGCCACTCGTTAGCGACAGCCTTTTTAAAAAGACACGTAAATGCTTCAAAATTTACTTGAGAGTTAATCGCTGACGTATTTTACACCGTAGAACAAAACGTTAAAATTGTCTCAATTCTTACGTTCAAATGACGGAAAAATGCCGACTCATTTCCTGTTTCTTGGGCCTCATTCGCGCTCCACTCTGTTGGCACCTCTCTGTACCCGCTCGAGTTAGTCGGTGAGCAGCGTGTTTGCCGCTCAGGCTTCCTTGACAGCGTCTGACTAACAAGAAAGTCATCTGAGCCGCTGTGGAGGAGCGGGGTTGGGGAGAATACAGAAAACCAGAAAAGAAAGCCGGGCAGGAGGATTCCACTGCATGTCCCTCGGCCCACACCCAGAGCGATTGGTATTCACTGCGGCCCGGCGGCGGTGCTAGTGTGTGCTGCATCTCTCAGGATTCACTGAAAAGTATCTTTCCTTCTGTTCTTATCTATCAGCCTTCATTCCATAACGCAACACTTCGTCGTGCCACTCCGGCAAAATAAATTGCCGTCATGGAAACAATATGCACCGGCAAACGCGCTCGCTTCCTGGGAATGAAACGCCCCACAACCCACTGCTTCCAGGCGCAGGGGTCTAATAAAAAGAGGCTGCTGCTTCTGTTGATGTTTACCCAGGCTAATGTATTCTGGCCTGCTGTTTTTTATCGCTTTCTGCGACAAAATGTGAACACTCATGTAGAAAGAATAGACTTCCAGCCTCTTATCGCTGGCATAATGTTCAGCTGAAGTGCCCTCGCGATGAAAAATGTCTTTTCCTTTTCAAAAAAGAAAAAAAAAAGAAATATATATTATTCAAAAAAACACCTGGTTTCACCTTTCCTCTTGCAAGAGAATAACATCAACTGCTTGGGGCAGCTCCTTCACTTGTAAAAACAGTCACTGTTTCTCTGTGGGAGATATGAGAAGCAGGACATTGATGGGTAATTTTGTGTATTATGACCACTACAGCGTCCCAGTGACTGCCCAGTGGATGTTCAAATACACCAGGTTCTCCATAATAGCCCAGTGGACTCCAAAAAGAAAGAAAGAAAGAAAAGAATTAATTCGGAATAACATATCAAAATCTGTGATGAAGTCTCCGGGTGCAGCAGTGTGTACACGCGGGGCATTTCCATCCATCCATCAACTTTGCTTGTGCGGCCTTTTGTTGCGTTTCCATGGCAATCAACCCTGTCAAAGCCACAGAAGAATTATTCACCGCTCACCCTCTATCTGGCCACCTGTTGTTACTGCTGCAACCCAATTGTTCATGCTATTCAGCTGGAATTGGGAGAGTGTGCTTTGCATGCAACAGCCACTTATTAATTTATCAACAGAGCTTTAAGTACTATATTTATCCAATAATTGTCTTCTTTTGTGCTGAGCATTCACTTCACCGTACAGCTACATGTCACATGAGCATGTGTACTTCATGTGCGACTGAAAACAACTCAATCTGAAGAACATTTTGTTTCTTCTTTTCAGGCTATTGCTGGACTCTGAGCAGTCATTACAGCCTTCTGCACTCAAGAGAGGATGAATGCACATATAGTACAAGGTGCTTTTTGTACGTGCAGTATGTGTGAGATGTGCTTTGAGCTCATTTGTGCCTTTGTATCCGAGTCGTTCATACGTTCCTTCAACAAAATCACAAATGGCTAATTGCAGTCTGTTTAAAACTATACAGGCTTTTGCGCTTGCGTCACTAATTGCCTAGCAACCACATCTATTGGCATAATGGTCCAGCGAGCAATTAGCAGTGTACAAATAATAGCAATTCAAGGTCAGTGCAGTTCTTGTATAACAGAGACATTACGTGTTCACAACTCAATTTCAACTCTTCAAAGCCTCTGTTGACACGAGACGTGACAAACTCCAACATGGCGGAAAAGTACATCACAGAGCGGACGTGTCCATCAGGAGATTTCATGCTTGTTGTGGTTTCTACATAACCACTGTGATAAAATGGCTCAGGGTTCATGGATCATTACAGCTGACCCAGGGGACATTTGTCTGATTACTGTCTGGCTCATCAACTTCAACAGCAACAAAGATTAAAAACTCAACAGTGACGTCTTTTAGGAGACCGTATCCCCGTTAGTCTGAATAATCCACAGGCGTCTGAGAGAGATATCTCAAAACCTCAGCGGAAAACTAAAACTAAAACTAACTGCCTGGCCAGATATCAGGCAGAGGAGAATTTTTTTTTTTTTGCCATTGTCGGCGGACCAACCCATTCATGCCTCTCATGGCATGAGTAGTTCTCCAGCAGCGTTCCGTTAAGTTGGTTACCTTGCTGAGAGGTTGGAGGTGTGCAGCCTGTTGCCTCCAGCTCTTTATCTAACAGCTCACAGTGGGAGCCCCGTCATGTTCCATTGCTGCAAAACAACGCTCAACCTTAAAGGCCTTAAAGCTCACCTGCTGTTAAAAAGAAAAGCGTGCTTTCTTGACCCATTCTTTGACGAATGACGGCGCTAACCATTGCAATACAATGCATTCCCTGTGACTGCTTAACAATTAATGCCACCCCGTGTTTTGTCAGGTTCTACTGTGTAGCAGCAGCAACAGGAAATTATCCCTTTGCATTATTAGCAACTCAATACGGCTGTATGCCAGTGAAAAGTTAATAGCGATCAAACGTATAACATTACAAACAGCCACGCTGGATTACGCGCTGCATCGCCTCCTGTGAATCCAGATGGCATCTGTCTTATCTGCTTTCTGCTTTCAAAGCCACAATGTGTATTGCTAAAAAGCAAGTATCTGCTTGTATTTCTATTTTAAACACACATTGAGGATGTTTGTATGACGTGCAGCGGGTTGTTTGCATCAACCGAAAAACAAGGTTGAAACTGCTGGCCAAGCGGAGTAAGGCTACAACAAAAGCAGGATGTGTTGGTGCCTCTGCCTGTGGAGGGTTTATAAATGCCGGTTCCCTCCGTCTCAGGATACATTTGAAGGCTCATCAGGTTTTCGTGGGCATGAACTTGACTGACTGAGAAGGAGACGAGTAGGACTACAGATACACTTACTGCTGCCAAGAGGCAAAAAAAACAGAAGAGAGGAAAAAAAAAAAAAAAAAAAGAAGTTCTGTAGTGTAACTTTTAATCTCGAAAACGTATCTTTTTTTCCTGCCACACACAAAATTCTTCTGAGGCTGTTTTCCTGATAAGCCTCCTTTGATCTTACTGGAACATTACACACACACACACAATTAAAGATATCTTGATTGTGAGTATGAAACGCCTCCTGAAGATTTGAAAGGTGGTTGCACAAAGTGAGCGGCGCGCGTCTTCATGTAGAACACGGGCTGTAGTTCCTTTTTTGATTCAAAGCCGCGAGAGAGGATCGCGATCGCGATACCTTTTCACGCAGGGAGTAACAAAAGAGTCCAGCGAGACGTATCGAACCACTCCTGCGGCAAACTGTCCATCTCTACGCTCAGTATCTTCCAAACACATCACGAATCAAATCACACAGTTTCTTAAAAATGTCTCAAACCACTGCCTAATCCTCGCGCGCCAGCCTTTGGATTGCACAGTTGGGTTGGGCTCTGCTGAGTGCACCACCTAATGAAGATACATATTCTAAAATGGTATCTGGTTGTGACAACGAGCTGTCTTCCGTCTGGTGTTTTGTTTCTAGAGAAAGTAGTTGGAGTGACGGGCTCAGGGGCCAATCGGTAAACGATAGTAGACATTTTGAGAGTGAGCTAGACAAGAGAGGTTCTGACCAACGGAGGAGCAGCCCGAACACGGGCACACCAACGAACTGCTTTTAAAATTGATGCAGAAGGTTTATGCTTGAGGTTTAACACGCCGACAGCATATTAGCTATATATTTTTGCCCAAATTATGTTGAATCCTGAATTGTACTTTTTAGACACTAGTATTAAGTCTGGCCAAATAATACTTTTAAGATTAGCATACTGATCCATTCGCACATGGACTATAATAAGATGGATATGGGTGAAGAAAATGGATAACAAAATGACTGTTTTACGTTCACAATTATTATTAACTTTTTATGTGTAATTTATTCATTGTTTTTTTCACACATACACAATCATATACATAAACGTGTGTACTATATCTAACAGATTCCCCCTTAAATATTGAATAATTACACAAATTTAAATATCACTATGACTATACAGTAAACTGATAGCTGAATTAACACAATTTGGTGTTCATTTGCAAGCTAAGAAACAAAAACAATGATTCCTGTAACAGCTCAGCTTTTTTGTAATGTTTTTGTGATGTACCGATTGTATTGATGTTTCAGATTCGGCTTTGTCAGAATATGTTTTATTGGAACAAAAATATGTCAAACTAAGTGTTTTATATACAATGCTGGTGGTACTCTATGTGAAATAAGTCAATGTTGGAATTTGGTAATCTGTGCTTTTCTTTTTGTTGCAAAGATGAAAAGGTTGTTAAAGAAAAGAAAAGAAAAAATTCACCTTTTGAAAACTGTGAAGGTAAAAGAGGCAGCTAAAGTGCAAAGAAGTTTCTTCACAAGCTTTAAAGGAAAAATGTACATCTACAAAATATGTTGACAGTAGCATACACAATATAGTAGATGTCTCGAGAGGTAGAGCCAATCACAGACCCTTTTCTTTGCTTGTTGCATGCTCACCATCCTCTAGCTGATCTATCATAGTACTGCTGATAATTACAAGCAGTCAAAATAATCATACGGTTCCAATAGCTCACCCACTCCCATCAATACCGTTTAATACAGTTTCTCCACATTGCCTTTCCGAATACAAAGCTTGACATTTCAATCGTGCCCGGCACTCCGGTTGCCGAGCAGACAATTACTGGCAAGGAGAATGCGCTGAAATACGGATAATTCCCGAGCAAGAGCCCCCAGTGAACCAGTCGCTGATCCTGAAAGAATTCTCAAGGTGCATCAAAACTGTCGCGGCAATCGTCGGTGGAGGCATTGGGCTCTGACGGACACGCTTCGTGGGCCACAGATAACGAGCCCTGATACAGAGGCTCGAAAATTGTCAGACTGTCAGGCGGTAGAGTTGACCAGATGCAGACGGAAGACGGTGTGACTCACACGACGTAGCACTTCCACACATACACGTGTACCTCAATTCCAGCTTCACCTTTATTTTGTTCTCCTCCTCGTGGGTATTTTATTTGAAGAGAAGCTTCATTTGCATAATTTGCCGGGAGATAATATGTATTGCAAAGCTTAAGACACACGATCGAAGAGAAACACACACATAAGCACATTAATAAAGTACAACAAAATGCCTTCTAAGTGTGATGCAGCGTTTTTTCTTTAAATTAACGTCATGAGGAATCAGGTGGGAAATGTACCAAGAGACAATTGATTTTTCCGTGAAAAAAAATGCTGTGCTCCCCTTTCTTCCTTCCCCTATCTCCTCCCTCCTCCCTCCACCTTTCTGCTGCCTCCACCTGAAAATAGCCCAGAGAAAGTGCTCTCTTCTCTGACAAGCAAGGAGCAGTTTGCTCTCCTGTCAAGCTACAGTGGAAAGAAAGGTCGATGGAGTGTCTCCTACGAGTGTGTCGGAGAGAAGAAAAATGTGTGCATTAGTGTCCGCGGGTGCATCCAATCTGAACAGGGAGACAGAAGCGGTGGTCAATCTTTTTATAATGAAGATAATGTGTCAGTCAAGTATTAAAGGTACGCTCACAGTGTAAGAGGCTCTGAGACTCTTCTCACCAGATAACCAATTTGTTTAAACGCTGACATAATAGATCAATAACTATTTTGAAAAATACCCTTTGAGCGTTACATGACATTGCTACTTCTCCCATTATATACATTAGACAGAGTGCTTGATGTGGGAGGCGATTAGTGCAGCTTAGCATGAACATTAGACGCAGCCTTTTTTGGACTAATTGTCCGGCAACCTCACTGCAACAACAAGTTTACTTTAGAAAGTCATGTGAACCGGCCGTTGTTAGCCAAAGAATAGTTACAGCGTGTAATACACCCTTAATTAAATCACAATAATATATTGTAAAATTTATGTTTTTGCACAAATTGAAAAGAAAGTGTTAATGTTAAGTGAGCTTTAGATAATTTAGTTTGTGCTTTTTGTGAGTCAGGCTAACTGTTAGCCCATGCAACTAGTCTTTATGCTAAGCTAACGCTGAGCTGATTGCCTCACGTGAACAAAGGTACTTGGTTAGACTCAGGAAAAGGTTGTGGTTTGGGTTAAAATAACTGTCTGTTACGTAAAATGCACATGTGGTAACTTAAATCAGTTAGCACATTAATCAAGAGTTACTCAACAAAACTAAGGTAAAATAAATCACGTTGACTTGGTTTCACACGGGACACCAAAAGTGGTCTCCTGGGTGAAAGTCCTGTTTTTTTTTTTTTTACCAAACCATCCACCCAGACCTCCTTCCTAAATGGACTCTCTCACTACATGATCAGTTGCTCTGACCACCTAATACTGACGTGTATGGGTTTACACTGGAGTTAGTTGAAAGCCTGGTGCAAAGGGTGCTTCGGTATCAGACGCCGAGGGGCATTGACAAATTGGTATTGAGAACGGATTGCATTGTCATGTAGTAATTCTTCTGCAAAAAAAATGATGGAAGTGTTTATATTTGGGTGCAAAAAGTGTGTAGCTTTGACAAAATAGACTACGATTCACATCTTGTTTTCAACCATGATCTCTCGCTAACATTAACCAAGAGGTTTTAAAAGCAAAATCTGCTCTAAGATGCTCTTATTTTGAAACATCCCTGCAGTTTATTTTGAAGGCTGAGAAACACTTTAGTTAGGAGGACTCTTTTGTAAACATAATCAGAAGGATCAGAAAGATTTTATCGATGATGCACTGCTAAAAAGTGCCTTATGTCTTATGGTTTGATACTCAGGAGGACAATGACTTTCTGTGTATATGCTACACTCACTGCCCATCCGTTGTTAGTATTACATGCAGTATATAATCACTTATAATGTGTACTTTTGACTCACACGTAGGCTATTGGGAGGATGAAGAAGAAGCTTCCATGGCAAAGAGCCATTTCTTGCTCTCTCAGACTGAAGTGCTATACTGTAGCCTCAAAAATATATCACCAGACATCTAAGAGTCTCTAGTCATTAGGTTGGGGTGTGTGACTCACCTCTTCCCCTCCTTTACTACAATAAAAAGTAGCAGAGGGTTGGGTGGAGAATTGCGAGCTAGGTCATGAATTGAAGTCAGGAGGGTAGAGAAGTAAAGCTACAGTTGGAGAGTCTGAGACAGAGTTTTGCACATGCCGTTCAATTACAACGAAGCCGGCGGGCATGGTACGCGCCCATGTGTGCGCGGGTGTCAATATGCACAGAAAATCAGGCTAACAAGGTTTTAGTTCATGCGTAATGCTTCTTAGACTGGAGTCAATAGTGGATGAAGTAAATGACTGGAGGGTGAAGCTATCGATTCTGCTTTGTCAATTTGTCATCCAATTATGCCAGACTGCAAAAGCACTGTTCAAACTTACAGCGGAGGAGTTGTAATTCAATAAAGGTACGTTTACTTGACCTAATACATTTAAAATTACAACTTCATGTTGGGGCTTAATCACATTTACCTTTGGCCATCCCTAATTGCTTCACATTTGGGTACATATGTCAGACATTATCACTCATAACACCAGCCAGACATGGTTATGAATTTATCCAAGTTTGGTTGACATCTACAGCAGCTCTAGTACTAATTAAATAGACCTTATGTAAGTTATTGTAAAAAAAAAAAAGAATACAAAAAAATCAAAGCTTTATTCCGAGTATGCTTTTCAAAGATGTGATGATCAGATTTGATAGATATTTATGTTTTAAAAAAAAAAAAAAAAAAAAAAAAAAAAAAAGAGTTTAGTAAATTTTCTTTAAACCAAAGACATGAGTGGCAAAATGTATTTCCTGCTGTCGACCATGGTGACGTTTATTAGCAGGCAGTTATAAAGGAATGAAGTGCTTGGCACCTCCTTTGAGCACTGCTGTGACAGCGCCGTCACAACAAAACCTGCATAATCATGGGTGAAATGATAAAAGGTGAACTTTTAAATCCATCCAACTGTCCCTGTGAGCACAAAGGCTCGCTATTAAACTTATTGGAGAGTTGTCAACCAGTCGTCAAACTTACTGCCTGAGAGGAACAGGGTAACTATTTCTCTACGCACAACAGTAACCATCGATCTCATAAAGATGGATTAAGCCCTTGCAGGATAGCTGTCGGCTGAATTTCCAAACTGTAGGAAATGACAAAGTACAAACTGGATTCTGATACTGAAATATTCCTTACACTCAATAATGCGTTTTTTGTTGTTTAAAAAAAAAAAAAGGCTGTTTCATAACTGACAAGGTCCGTCGGTTATGCAGCATAAAAATGCAGAGAGCCCCTCACTGAAGTGAGAACAAAGCGGGAACGCTGGTGGTCACTGTAATGGTTTTGTAGCCATCTCATCAAATAAGTGCAGCACCTCTACTGATTTAGTCCAGTAGAAATTTAGTTTGGTCATGACCTTGAATGAAAAGGCTCGCACTAAAATCTAATAGCTTGTTCAACCAGCCAGCCCACAAGCCATTCTCTCAAAATCAATGTTGCCACTGCAATGGGCGGGAAAGAACATTACATCCAGCCGCTCGGAATCGCACACATCTTCCCTGTCGCCTCTCAGGTCCGTGTGGACAACACACCTTGTTTTACCTCCCAGACGCTGTCTGCATTCAGGCAACGCTCGCGGTGAAATCACTGGCAATAAAGTGTGAGACTGTTGCGTCGTCACGCTCCTCAAAATGGCAGCGAGAAATTGTCCTTCTGAGCGCAAATGCAATTCCCGGCACCTTGTTTTAGGTTTCGAAGCATGCAATTTTCAGTTTTCTAAAAGAGAAAAAAAAAAAAAAGCATTCTCAATTGCAGGCGGTGTCATCAAAGAACCCGTCATTCAACGGCGATGTAAGTGTGAGGTTGAGGATCGTTTCTGACAACGACGGGAATGTTTCAGGCGTTAAAGAGCACTTTGCACCACTCAAACAGTGCAGTAATACGAATACTTTATTAACACCAGGATATGTGAAGGAAGGCCGATTGTCCTACAAAAGCTCATGTTGGACAGCTCAAAAGAAAAATGGAATTAGTTTCTTATACTGAAATGTTTCTCCTTTGAAAACATCAAAAATAACATTATACAAGCATCCAGCGTACCGTCTCCATTCTCCTATGAATATATTCTGCTCATGCTTCGTATTTAACATCCTTAGTTGAGTTCTGAGCAAATAGCCATGACACCAGATCGCAGGCTAGGCTTACTTTAAATGTCCGTCCCGCCATGAACTGGAGAAGACTGGATTCAGGCACTATGTACCTTATGTACCAACACAGAGAGACACTCATTCCTCTGCGACTTTAAAACTTCACAAGCTGATATTTCTAATAATAATAATAATAGTTGTGATTGTTTTCAATGGTTGTTTTGTAAATGGATTTTCCTGTCGTGATCTTGTGAATATGTAATTTGTGCTCAGGTCCCTCTTGCAAAAGAGATCTTGATCTCAGACGTCCTGGCTAAATGGAGGCTGAGGTGTCCCCACCGAAGAGGAGGAAATGCGGTCTTTTATGTGAGCTAAAACAAAAAACAAGGGAGGCCACATGACTCCCTGGGTGTCTGCTATCAAGCGGGGCAGCATCAGAAGGGCTCAAGTCATTTATGCATTTTTAAAAAGGGGATGAAGCAAAGACTCCTGAAATAAAATTTGGTAATTTAATCTCACTGAGGGAATGAGGTTGCCTTGAAATCTGATCTTCTCCTGCAAGGCTGGCGACCGGAGACCAAATATAGGCCCCGTGCTTCGGTCGTAATTGGGAGCCTTATTGATTTCCGGGCCTGTCGTCACGCCTGAGGTGACCTTTTGTTTGAGAATAATTGCTCTATTAGAGGGTTTATTCAGGCACCTGCTGGGTATCTCAGACACTATTATTGTCCAATAAGAATCTGCAGGCAGTAAAGCAGTGACCCTCTTCTGATATGTGGGGTGGACGGAGAGAGTCTGACGTTCTGCACTGCAGGGGCTTATGATCAAATGAGAGCGTGAGCTCAAACGCCGCTGGGAAGCTTGATACGGTTAGAAACTATATGGACGCTTTATTTCAGAGAAGTAGTAATAACCATTCACTGTTCAGCGCAAACTATTGTAGAATTGTTTATACACATAGCAAGCGAGAGAGACATACCTGACTGGTTGCTATCAAATATCCATGTAACCCGTATAAGAAAATACTGGGTACAGCGTCATGAAACCAGCATTTCCAGCCCTGTTCTCAACAACTTTGATTATAAGCGATCGCGTCTCCCACTGCTGAGAGGAATGGAGCCCCATTAAAATGTAGCAGGAGTTCTCTTGTGGGTTCATCCCAAGTGTGATCGGAGTCAACAGAGAGTTTGAAAGGTTTACTCAGGAAACTTTCTCAGACTGCGGTTGTGCTTTTGGGTGGTTTCGCCTGAAGCACAGTTGTCCCACTGCCTCATCCAAGAGAACTGGAAGCCAACAGGAAGTCAATAATAAAAATAAAATAGAGCAAAAGTATAGCGTTTCTCTGAACATAACTATTCTTTATTTATACTATTGGGTCGAAAAAAAAAAGCATCAGTCAAACTATATACTTTTTAAATGAAAAGAAAGTACAATAATACGAATATGAGAGCATACTTACAAAGTCATATCTTGCCAATATAACGTCTTATGACATGCCTGTACTGTGCGTCGCGATTCAAGCAATTACATCAATTTAATCACAATATTTTCCATGTCTAGATGTGGAAAGGCAATAAAACGTGCACTTCAAATGTGAGGTGGAAGGGAAATTCAGCTATTAGGGGGAACTCTAATGAGGCTTGTAAGTCACATATATTATTAATCCTTGTGCCTTTAAGGTGCAAGATACGGAACTGGGAGCATTTCGATGGCCTCCCAACATCGCTCAACATGGCAACAGCGAGCTGAAGGCTCATAGCTAACGGTGCTAACGGCGCTAACAGTGCAAACAAAGGCTAAAGTGCTGACAGAGCTATCAGTGTTGGGACCTGAAGGGGGAGCCGGAGGGCAGGTGTTACGCTTTCGCAACGACGCGGTCGACAGGGACTGCCATACGAGAGCAGGGCAGAGCGCCGGACGTGAGCTGACCAGTGGGGCACGCTCACGTGCACAAACACACACAAATAGCAGAAAGGTACAAAGTGGCCACACTGAATAGGCAGTGAGCGTTATTTTACACAAGAGCATGCTGATATCAATAAATCAGATCAATCAACTGGTAGTTACTGTCCTCCTACAGTCGTGCCGCTATTGTCTTTCCCATTTTTAATGCGCTGCCTTTGCAAAAGCCTTGATGATTGAGGGTTGATGGAAGTTTTGGTCCAGCTGCTTTTGGATGGCGCGTTTTGAGATGGGAAAGGAGGTTTGTGGTGTTTCCACCTTTAGTCCTGACTTCATTATTGCCAATAGCTTACAAATCAAGTTCACGTTAAATTCAAGTTCTCTGGCTCTCCTTTGTCGTTTGCTTTAAAACCAAAGAATCACCTTAATGGGCGCATTTGCATTATTTTTGCTAACGAGAATGGACATCTTTCCTGCTGGAGTTGGGGCTACATGGGTAATTATTAGGGCTGTACCGAATAGTTTGAAGTGATATTCATAACTCTGTCAAGGCAACAAAATGCACAAACACGATATTTGTCTATCAATTCTCCGAACGATCTTTTGTGCTTGCACACCTGGCGCCCCTCCGAGTGAAAGGGAGCCTCAAAATGAGCTACATACAGCTTTATGAAGTAGTACAAACAAACCGTAAAAATCTATATGCCAAAAAACCCAATGCTATATGAGCAGGAAATCTCAAACATCCACACTGCAGGGGATCTAACAAAAGGGCGTGAATACTCCCAGGCTCAGTGATTTCATCCTCACACACCCATATCCTGTCACGCACTGACACCCAACTAAATTCATTATCTGCAGTGTTATGAATGCATTTCATCTTAAATCACAACATGTTTCTCATTGAATACAAACCTACAATATTACATTTCATCCCCAAAGAGCAGATGTCACAAAGACTATATTTCATGAAGATTACCTTTCATAACCCTTTCATACCATTCCATGACAGTTGACATTCAAATTATTATTATTAGTAACGTATCATCGTAGTCCACCGGCTTCCACATTCTCTTCCCCTCTCTCTCTCAAATACACACACGGTGAGAGTCACAACACTGTGTCCTTGTCCCTGTAATTGTCTTAGCCCTCAGTCCAAAAGTCAAAATGTACTGAAAAAAGGAGGATGTAATCATATTTAAAATTCACAGAATGTTTCAATCAGTTTTGTTGGCGTTTAGCCTTTTTAAAAAACAACATTTTAACTGCGGTCAAAACGGTTTACTCTCCAACCCGGATCTGTATTAACGGGGCAGTCTAAATTACATTTTAATAATCATATCAGATGTATGCCAGCAGGTTGTTTTTTGATACGCTACCAAAAAAAAAAAAACGCTGAAGCATAAAGAAAGCAAGAAGGAAACAGAAAAATGAATCTGAATGGAGCGGAAAAAGCATAACAGGTGTTGCATAATTGGATATTGATCTGCTATTGCTGACACGTGAGGACCATTATTGTGACCATCCAATATTGCGTTGAGCAATAATCTCATCATATCGCCCAAGCTTCCTAGCGGGTCAAGGGGAAAAAGGCTGATGAACAGGAAGAGTTAAGCTCTCCCTGAGTTTCCGTTGAGGAAGCGTCCATGTCCATTTGTCATGTATTCATTATGTCCTGGCAGAAACAGTTATTACTCACACTTGGCTTTTTGGTGTTGAGCCATCACTCTTTGCTTGCTTCTTTGCTCACAGTACAGCTACAGAAGCTTTTTCATAAACTCACTTGACATAGCTAGCGCTTGTCACATTTAAAACATATGAACATTCATTCAAAGGCAGCACCACAAGAAACATGAATTAAAATGTGCATTGAAGCTGCATTGGAAATCTTTGCGCTTCCAGTCAGCGTGAACAGAGGGGGGTTAGCTACCATTCAATGATCTTTATGCACTAATGCTCTCTAATGCATCCTGTCACCATTAACAGACATCGGCATAAACTTTCTAAGTGTAATGAAATTGATCTTCAACATGTTTTTTGTTCCCTATTGGGAAAAAGAAAATCAGTAAAGCTCTAAAATGCTCTTAACTTATTGAAGCCAACCGTTCTGTCTTGCAAGAGTATGTCATCCAACCCAAATCCTACCACAATATAAGAATACACATGATTTTATCTCCACAACTGAAAAATGATAGAAAAACCCCACAGAATATTTCTGTGTAAAAACGAAGGCTCGTCAGAACACTTTGGACAGATATTCCCAGGGGGATTCAACAAATTGATCTGTTTAACCTTTACAGCAAGCGTTAACCCTAAATTGACAGAAATAAAAGCTGAAATTGAAATCAACTTTAAATAGAGTTGACCCAAAGCTAACCTTAAAACGGTATCTTGAAAACAGCCTGAATAGCAGTGCTTCACTGCCATTTTAAGTCTGTAGACCATTATAGACCACAAACAACCAAAACCAAGAGGAACAGGTGGTAGATTGAGCAAAGCTATATGTGATCTGTGTTAAACCACCAAGGGACAAGGAGTGCGCCAGTCAGCCAGAGTGATCAAGCAACAGAAACAGGCGCCGTGTTCACACGTAAAATAAAAGAGCTAGACGGGAAGGTCAAAGAGGCACAGAGACAAACAGCCACAGGGACAGAAAACCATGTTTGACAGCGAAACCTAATGGGAGCTGTCCATTCAGCCCCACACAACCACAACACAAGGCAGAAGGCTGGCGATTATGTCAGGCCTAGAGTAAGAGACTATACTTTATTTCTTCTGGTCTCATGGGCGTCCCGCAATTGTGTCCTGCTTTAATTCGTATTTTTTTTCCTGTCATTTTGCGGCACACTGGTTCTTTTTCCAAAAGTCATAGAAATCTCCACAGGTAATTTGCTACTTTGGCTTTGACAAGATCCTCTGACATTCGGTTCCGTTTATTGGCCCTGAAGCTTGTGTTTGAAACCTTTCACAGTAGGCATCAGATACTGGGATGAGTAGCTTGAGTGAGTCTTTAAATATGTGAGCTTCCAGCGGGGAAAGGCACCTGAGAATCTTCACCCGCATCTGATCAAAACAATCTTCTTGTGTTTTTACCTCCTCCTGTACTTTTGGAACAACACAGTATACTCATCATACAAACTGTCCATGTGTACGCCTGTCTGTGGCAAAGGAAGAACAGCTTTGTTTCTCTGCGTTTGGCATGGGCTACCGTGTATTCAATATTTTAGATTATTTTTTCTAGAGTTGTTCAGTTACCGATACCATCAAAAAAGTATCAGAAATACTTCTGACCAGCCTAAAATGCTGTTTTGGGTATCGGCAACTATGCATGCTCACGCACCAATCTGATATCCCGTTATCCTATCAATTATCAGAGCTAGCGAAATGTAATTTGTTTAGCTATATTTTACACTGGAAAATCTGTCAAAATAGATAACAAAAAAGCTCTATGGCATTCATTCCCTGTACGTATTTGTTTAAGTTTTACAAAGGCTTTAACATGAGCCAGGACATACAACAATGATCAATGATCAATCATATTACATCCATACATAGTTCATTATGTAAACCGATATCAGCAGATGCACACGTTCAAGTATCTTAGGAATCTTATCGAGAAGGAAAGAAATGGTACCAGAACATCCCTATCCTTTTTAAATTATAGCGGCGTGCAAATTTCAACATTATACATGAAAGATTACAATCTTTAACATGGATATTAAATATAAAAGGTATTTTGAATGAGCGCCCTGAGGTCAGAGAGGCCAATAACTTTAAGAAGCAAAAGTTCTCTACTCATAGTGGATTAACTCAGGTAAAACAATTACTGATAATTTAGATATCTTAGAAACTCAGGGGTCAGTGCAGCTGATAACAAATGTGTGTTAAAAAAAAGTCCCTAAAAATAGCCTTTTAAGGTTACACCCAGGGTTATGGGTTTTTGTACTTCTTCTTTGAAAAGATAGCAAATTACTTAGGGATAGACTTGGATAGAACCTGTATTTCACTGATATATGCAGGTAGAGCTTATAATTCAATGGCAATTGACAGCACCCTGAGGATCACTGGAATGAGATAATAAACCTCGGAGTACAAACCCAGGGACAGTGCGGATTTCTAATATCCTACTTCTAAATGGTAAAGGAGGAAGATTCAATCACGCTGTGTAACCGCCACTTAGAATCTTTTAATATCTCTGCTTGTTTGTAAAATGCAAATGAATGATACATTTTGCGAGGGTGATTACTTACGTGGGCCATTGCTTTGTGGAATATTCTTCACTATCAAAACAAGCAAACCTCATAGATGAGTCTCTGTTTTTGTCGTCAATTTGTCAACATGCACATTCCATCGGGGCGAGAATGGCAGCATTTCTACAGAATGAATAGATAATGGAAACACTTTAAAAATGTGCGTGGGGCCGACTTTCTGTCGTAATTAGCATCCGGCGTGGCATGCCAATTCCAGCAAAGTGCCAATGTACCACATTCCAGCAGAACAATAACCAAATCAAAAGCCCCAATCAAGCTCCCCGCGGTGTTTGATGTTCGAAACAAAGTCGGACGCCCATTTGCTGGAGCACTCCGGAATTAGGCCCGCGTGCTCTCACATTAGCCGAGCATTTGATTCAATTTCAGCCCCCCAGTCAACAAAGGGAAAGCATAAACAAGATGGTGACAACATTAATGAATTAATATGACTTCCCCTCAGTCATTTTGTCTGTTTTAATCCATGCGAGTGCGTTGCCTTTGTTCAAAGCTGCATGCTGAGCCACAGCATCTCCATAGAAACTAGGCTGCCGCCGGGCATTTGGAGTGTGCCCAGCAAATGTCATGATGAAAGTCACTATTTCGGGCCTGGGCACTAAACACGAGGCAAGTAATGGCTGCCAATATTTTGAGCGTGGAAAATCAGCAGGGGGTTGACATTGTCGCCTCTCACCAATTCCCTTCCACCCAGACTTATTTCTCCATAGCCGGAGGAAGCAGGAGGCGGGACGCGTGCCAGCGGTTCGGCAGACCAGGAACGAGCCCGGCGGCGCGACCGTCAGACGGATGACAGCGACGCACGCTTCTCAAGTAGAGAGAGGCGATATCGCAGCCGGGCCGCCTACTTTCACGCTCCCATCACCTTAATGTGACGAGCTGTCACATTAAAATCCTCGAGTTGGTCAATTTGGAGCGCCGTCAGTATTCCGACGCCGGCGAGAATAATTGCTGCCATAACAATAACACTAAAGGTTCGAGGCGATAAATGTCAGCGGGAACACTGGTTGTGAGACTGGCCCAGGCTCTGAGAGAGGGAGCTCGTTCCTTTAGGCTTGTGCAAGGCGGAGAAGCCAGATGCCAAGATTTGTACACAGCCTTTAGCCTCCTGCGGGCTACTGAGTGGCTCTATGTGCTGCCTCATCGAGCTATTCGCTTCGCCAAAGGAAATGGGGAGGAACTTGTTTTTCATTTTCAAGGAAAAGACACGACGCGGCAAAATGAGGATTTTAACGACCTATACCAGACGTCGAAGGCAAAGTCTGAAACCGGAGCTTAAATAAGACAAAGTTAATGACATTCCAAGCTCACCTCTGCTATGTGCATCACTTTGAGCTGTCACACTCCCTCTCTTTCCCCTCCACCCCCTCCCCTCCGACACGGGCATAAACAACCCCGAGCAGCATGTCCAATGAAGCCGGAGCACCAGCTTCTCCTCATTCGCATCTGAGCCTACAGGCAATTACCTGCTTATCGTTCGTGACTCGCGCTCGCTCGTCTGAATGTTTGTCACCGACGCGAAGGTGGCGCCGAGGCGACAGCGGGGGACCCGAGGGGGGCCGGCGTCGAACCTGGCAACGCTCAACGTTTCAATTAGAGGCTCGGCGGAACATGGCGGCTCCTGATCGCCTTCCTGCTCCAGAGCTCCCGGGCCCCTAATTACAGCAGGTCGATGAGGCCAGAAAACACGGCTCGAACGGACCGAGGCGAGGCGAGGCGCAGATAAACACACGCATACGAAGACAAGAGCGCGAAGACATTAACTTACACACTGATCCAGGCGCGCTTTAGCTGGCGCGCAGACACAGATACCCGCTGACACTCCCCTGACAGCCTGAAGCATGATTAATCGCACTTTCTCACTATTCTCGCTCAGTATACAAAATGTACTTGCAACCGCTGAAGGGGGAGATCCATTGTATAAGCTCCTGTCGCATTCCTTATTTTCTTTCATCATCTGGATTTTATGAAGTGTTATTTTATGTCTATTCAAATAATAAAATATAGTAGAGACTGGTTCAAAATCCTACTGAAGTTTGTGTCTAAAAATGTGTACGTACTGTATATATATATATAAATATATATATATTAATTCTGAAATTAAGTGTTTCCAATGCAGGTGGCTTATTTACCTCCTTCTGAAACTGTGCTATTCACCTGAATACGATGGCGAGAGGAACAAAAGGCTTTAAAATTCTCGGCGAGACTTCATTTATGGAAATGTGACCACTTGGGTTGATATAGAAAAAGCTGAGCAGAGTTTAATGGGATCTATATGCATATCCTGTGCCGATTCTCATAGCTGTGGGACACAATTACAAAACAACAAAGGAAGACACCTGACTGGAAAAATGCTGACCTTTTCCTAAATGAGGCCTTTTTACACACTGTTTGGAAACCCCTCCTGAGATGTGTTCAATCAGGTGCACACACACACACACACACACACATACACACCACAGACCTGATGTCGACACAGACCATTAGCGAGATGGAGGATTCTCATGACATTTAGTTTGACCGTTGCTCCAAACACTGAATATTTATTGCTGTATTAAAGACCCCACTTCCCCCCCCCTCCCCCCTCCTTTCTCATGTTATAAGTCATTTCGGCAAAGAACATTTAAATCATGACAACAATCATGATGAATCGCTGTGGTTGCTGCCTTCCAATCACACCTCTAATCACCACTTCAGACCCCTAACATCACGGCTCGATTGTTCATAATTGCCCTTAAGATGAACTATGGCACAAACATTCAGGGCATTCAATTCTGCACTAAATCCATCTCCTGTTCCCTCTTATCAGCCAAGGGCACTCGGCAAACAGGAGGAATTGACCTATTATCTATTTGCATTCCGAAAGTGAATCTTCTCGTCACTCTTTGCTTTTCCAAACCTATTTTGACCTCGCTGCTTATCTCTCTCATTAAGAAGTGGCTGTGCTGCAATGGCACGGTGAGAGAGAGGGGGGGGGAGCGGGGGGGAAGAAAAAACAAAAGAGCTTAAATGTACGTGATAATATAGCGCATGACCTGACACCATGTTTGAATCACCTGGGGAGAAATCTGTGCGCAAGTGAGGAAAGCATCACAAATGTGTCGGACAGATAAGGTGTCAAATCAAATCTGCGCATTCCCCTAAAGGAAAGTAATATTCCAGTATGTCAATCTGAGTAGAAAGCAAAGTAGCTAGAACCTGGCAAGAGAACCACATTATGCAGAGGAGATACAGGGATGAGCTCTATATAACCTCATCCATATGAAAGAAAACTGCCTTTTGGGAGGTGGGTTTAAGTTTATATTTTTGCACTTAACATTTTCAGCCTTTTGCTAACACTCTTATGTTTCACTGAGGGAGCAGCTGGTTCAGACTCTACGTAAAGCTTGGTGACAACTCTGGATGGCAAACTAGATTTTTTTAGATCCTTTTGTATTTAGTCTCTGGCGCGTCCATTTACTCCTCCTGGCTATTTGTTCTCATGATTGTCCATCATTTGATTCACTAGAGAGTTTTGCATTGGGGGAAATGATGAACCTCCCTGAGTTAGCTATCTCAGCTGAGTTGCCTTTGGGATGAAACGTTCACACAGTGTTTTTAACAAAGATCATCGACTCCTCGTCTCGTAACTGTCTGCAAAGTGGAAGGTTCAACACAGCTAATAAGATACCTTATCTTCCACCGTCTTGTGAGTGCCGTGTGCTTTGCACAAAGTCACTATCAAAGATCACCAGCATTGAACACTGAGCAAAAAATAAGTGCAGACAGGGTTATCCATCTTACCTTTTCTTTTTTTAATAAGGGAAAATCTGTATAAGTCGGAAGCCACAGAATAATTATTTATATTACCTGCCTATCAATTGCTTCCAAGCTCAGTAAAGACAGATAGTATTTGAACCGAATTTCTCCCATTTGTCCTTGAACATTGAAGTCTTCAAAGACGTGCGGACCGGCACCAACGGAAACGCCTGCTAGTTACTAAACCTTGTCCCCACGAATGAATCCGCTAATCGCGGCCTTTCCGTTGAAATTAATTGAGTTTTGCCATTTTAGAAATAATCCGCATCTACTCTGGCCATCCTGTTGTGGTACTCACCGGCTGACCAACAGGTGACCTTGAAACATGTTTTTGGCAACACGTCTCGGGCAGTTTCAACAATAGACCACTCATCACATCACGAGTAAATTGGCTCGCGCATCGACACTGATGTCATTAGACGAGCTGATGAGCAAGTGGCACCACTGGATCAACAGATACAAACGCATAGACGCACCAATTTGCACTGAAACGCCATCACTGCTGCGTCGCACACACTGCAGGCCAGTTCATGCAAAACCACTAGAGCCATAGCAGGTGCCTCGCAGGTGATTCTTCGTCCTCCCACTGTGTCTCGTGTGCAAGTTGCTACTTTAATTAACATCTGCTTAAGCACTTATCACTTGAGCTATTCATCAGCAGGCCACTGAGGCAGCAGTTCTTCCACAGCGAGGTGAGTGAAACTAAACACGGCTGATTAAAAACCCACACTTGTTTTCTCAACGCAAACAGCAACATGTTCAAGTCGAGTCTCATCAATTCCAAAAAACTTTTGAGCCTTCTTGTCTGGCTTTTCCCTTTCCGTCGATATTTTGATATTCAAGGGAGCGTCTTCATATTTTATGCTTGAATTTATCGGCTCATAGTTGACAGGCGGCATTTCAAATGAACAACATTTTTATCAAAGTTTGACAAGAGTACAACAAGTACTTACTTACTAGAGTCATGACATTGAGCGAATCGAGGTTAGGTCTTAAAGTATCTGAGAACAAACTTAAGAATCTAAAGGGGGTGAACAAATATGCTACTAGCAAGTCCTGCACTTTTGTGAGTTGGGAGGGATTTTCTACTCTTCTACTCCTGAACTTAGAGTAGTTTCCACTATGCTGTGGTCCTGGTCACGTTCAACTCCACTGTGGGCCTGCTGGGGACGTAAACAGCCTTCCCTGCTACATATAATGATGCAAGATACCTCGAAATGACCTGCGGGCAAAGAGCCTAGTAGGCATATCCCAACACATTCTCACTCTTTTTAAGTTTCCTTTTGCAACCAAACTATGTCGTTAGGTCGAGGCAACAAATCCACTTTGTTTGGTTGTAGGATAAGATCGTTGTTTGGGTTAAAATAACTATGTTTTTTACGTAAAATGACTGATTCTTAGGTAACGGCCGTTAGTAAAGTACATCATTTACATAATGAAACTATGGTGAAATAAGTCAACGTGTGTCTGTTTGACCCATCCGACCACCCTTCCAGCCCAACCTATGCAGACTATCAAGCTATTTGAATTAAGTCAGACGTCCAGTACCGACACAAATTGGTTTAAATTGTTGCCGTTGGAGTTGAGCCCGTTTTTTTTTTGCATACTCATGTATCAAAAATGTGTCGCAAAACAATACCATTTGAAAGCAACAAAAAGATACTAAGTGAGTAAGACTTTCCATCCTAACCCATGCTACGGCTTGTCTGCGATTCATTCCTTTCTTTGGCCCTTGGGTGCCTATTCTCTTCAGGAACACCCAGAGGCTGCTCGGCTCAGCTGTTTCTCAAGCTGCTGTCCCGATCTGAGGTTTTGGCTTTGGTTAACAGGGCAGACCTTGCTTTTCAGCTCGGCTCTCGCAGTATCCAAGTCTCCCCCTTTAGTATGCATTACCCGCCACTGCTTTGCAAGTTCGTGAGTCACACAGAATGTGAAAAAGCTGTAACTGCTTCCCCATTAATTGTTGGGTGCTGCGATCCAACTGACTGTGGGAAGTAACTGAGAAATCTGAACAGGGAAAAGAATCCCAATTACAATCACTCACAGCACATAAATGTTTACGGAGCCAGCTGAGTTTTGAGCATGCTTTTTCCCTGGACACAAGATTTACTCACAGCTGTTTTCATTTTGTCCATTTCAAGCACTGGAATATAATTTGAGCAAATACTTTGTGCAAAATGTACACTTTCGGCAATCACAGTACTCTTTGTTCCAGCACTCTTTGTATATAGTCAAAGAAGGGAGTATTTTTTTTACCACAATAAAAAAGAGCTACTTTAGCCTTAATTTAGTCCAAATTGTCTTGCCTCTGACAGTGCATTACTCCACCCTTCCCTGCCTCGACCTTTTCACACCTTGAGTACCTCCACCCTGTTGCAGTAATGAGTGCTAGTGGTGTGTCGCTCTCTGTGTGCTGTGGCGAGCTGATTACTGTAGAGCTGTTGCTATCTCGGGTGAGCTGCCCTCTATCTCCGTCCTCTGTCCCCGGACCACAAGCCCGGCCAGCACACCATCAATCAGGAGGCCACAACAGGACCTCACGTAATCACAGCGGCTGTGCATGTCTGTGTGTATGTCTGCGAATGGCAGTTGTAGTGTGTGCGTGTGCCTGCCTGCCTGGCTGCCTGGCTGCCTGGCTGCCTGGCTGCCTGGCTGCCTGGCTGCCTGGCTGCCTGGCTGCCTGCCTGCATGCATACATGTCTATGTTACATTGGCGATTTTACAACGTGATATGCTTGAAGCAATTTGTCACATTGCTGCAGCTTCACACCTCAAGAAAATCCACTGACAGCCCCCATTTACTATTTACCGGTGTTCATCCAGGGTTGCTGATCCAAGACTCTATAGTCTGTAATTTTGAAAAAGGATTAATTCAAAAATGTCCTTTTTCAGTCGAGTGCTGACACTATTAGTCGATTACTCTATTTAAAATAAATTGTTTATAAATTATTATATGAATCAATTATAAAGCAAAAGTAACAAACAGTCTGTTCGTAATATTTGAAGGTTTAACACGGTTGGTTGGACAAAACAAGCACTTTGAAGATGGGATTGTGGAAGTTTTGAGTTTGGGCATTTTTCACTGTTTTCTGACGTTTTGGAAACGCTGAAAAATAATTATCATCTGCAGTCCTATTTCAGTCTACAGAATATCAGAAGATAATAAATTACCGTCAGAGTAGACTTGTCACAATAACTGCTTTTGTTGGACAATATATATTGTCCCTGAAATAATTGCGATAAACAGTATTATTGTAATTTTAAGACACTGATATAATGAATAGCATAACAATGCAAGTAAACCCTTTCAAAGAGAAAAGGATTTCTAATTCTTAAGACTATTCTGACATTGATAGTGAAATGTGAAAAAAAATGAATCCACACCATAATAATAGATAAAATGGACCTCGCTGGCTCTATAAGAGCAATGTTCACCTGGGCAACGCCCTGCTGTATATTTTGGCATCATGTTGGTTATAAAGTTGGTGATATTTTTCTGTCTGCATGTAAACACAAAGGGCAATATCGAGATCAGCAAAAGATGATTGAGGTCATGTCCATGAGTTGTACAATAAGTCAATACTATGAAAATGATCGAGGGTTTGTCCATAAATCGTAAAATAAGTCGATAACAAAAATGATCGAGGGTTTGTCCATAAATCGTACAATACGTGATGTCACCTTGACCTTGACCTTCGACCATCAATCTCTAAATCACTACATCCTCGAGTCCAAGTGGATGTTTTGCCAAATTTGAAGAAATCCCTTCCAGGTGGTCCCGAGCCAACGTTTTCTCGAGAACGGACGGACGAGTTGAAAACACGACGCCTGTGGCCGCGGCTAGAGACACGCGGAGACACAAAAACGGGCCAATCATCAGCCGCTTACGTGTACTGGTGTGTTCCTGCGTACACAGCCGGTGTGCAAAGATTTTGCAGGGTGGGACTGGCAGACCTTTGGTTGCCTTCTGAGGGCGTGACTGACAGTCTGGAGCTAAATCACAGCAGGTAGAGATCGTCTGCTTAGCAGGATAAAGCCGAGTGCCCCGCTCACCTCGGTAGACTTGTGCAGCGCACAGGTGGAGGCTGACAGATGTCGCCTAACTACAGTTTGTGTTGACAGACGGACTCGGAAACAAGGAAACTTGACAAAACGAAACCTTGTTCTCGCACGTGACAGCCGACTCAACAGGATAACGGCAGATTCACAGGTAGAACCGACTTTCAAGGGCTGAAAATGAGATGGTACGCAAGGTAAAGCCATTATAGTGGCTCGAAAGTAGTTTGCAGTTTTAAAGCAAAAATGAAATTGTGTAATATGACGAAATGGAAACAAACAGAGCGGTGATGCTGTATAGAGAGAGTGCTTGAGCATGTTGTTGTGGGTGATATATTTTTACATATTAAAAAGGGAAATGTACCATTTCCGAAAGTTGGAGAAGTTAAATGTATCTCTCTTGTAGTCCATAAACTTCCCAATGCCGATGGGAACCATTTTGAAAGAATAAAAAAAAGCTGTCAGCCAGTACAAATTTGCATTATTGCTCAAATCCACCGGCTCCACGCTGCAGGGTGAGATGCATTATTTGTCAACTACGACAACAAGTAAACAGAGCACAATAGAAAACGATTGTTGTTTCTTTTCTTTTTTTTGGATCATGAAATGTAGACGTTCCAAAATAAACTCCACGGTGTCCTCTGTGATTTGGGCAAGTCCGTGAGCTTCTCGGGTGGAGGGATGCTCCCCATCATCATCACTGACGGAGGTTGCAGAGCCACGCTGCGCCACACTGACATGCAACAGTGTTTCCAGCCTTCACGCTGGACAGACAGTTGAGCTTCTCTTAAGAGGTCAGACGCGTCACAGCCATGTATTAGGTAGGTGTAGAAAAAACAAACAAACATATGACACGACGATTCAAATGCGATTTTAATTGTTTGTGGTCCTTTGTTTTTTCTTTTTTTTCTACATAACGCACAATCTGAATCAAGTTGGGCTAATTGAGCTGATTTGCGTGTCCTACCGCAAGGTGAATGGCACACGCACACACGCGCACGCACGCACACAAACTGCTCGTTGTCGCTCGTGCGTAAAGTCACAGAATAATGAGCACTGCATAATAACGATGACGATAACAAGCGAGCGCGAGACTGTTTAAAAATGAATTAAAAAAATCCTCCAGTCTCGAAGGGACTGACAACACGGCGCCGGCTATCACTTCCAATTGACTCCGAGTGCGAACGCGTATTAGGAGCGCAGGTTACCACATGATTGTTTTGTAACACATCATTATACAGGCGGTCAAAAATAAAAAAAAATAATTAAAAAAAAGTCACCGCAGCGTTGCATGCAATTACTATTCAGAGTTGGCCAACCAAAAGCAGGGCGACACGGGCTCCACGTTGGTGTGAATGTGCGAGGGCGAGAGGGGGGAGAAGGGGGAGAGGGGGGAGAGGACAGCTCGTCGGTACCTGTTCTTGCTGGTGAGCCGTTTTCGGCGGTGCGCTGCCTTCCTTCGCCGTGGTCATGATTCCCCTACAGCTGGGAGGAACTGTTATTTCCTCGGCAGGAGGAGGTATTAAAAAAAAAAAAAAAAAAAAAAAAAAAAAATTACAAATATACAGATAGAGGTACACCGGTGCAGCAGAGAACCGGCAGGAAGAAGAGGAAGGAAGGAAGAAGGAAGGAGAGGAAGAAGGGGCTTTTTAAGGCGCTCACGGGCTGCGTTTGCAGCGGCCAAGGTGCGAAATAACAAGTGGTGGGAAAAAAAAGGATGGACGCGCAGCTCGAGATGAGGGGGGAAAAAAAAGGCAAAAAGATTCTCAGTGGAGGCGAAAGAGGAGAGGAGGAGGAGACAGCAGAGAGAGAGAGAGGGAGAGAGAGAGAGAGGGAGAGAGAGAGAGAGGGGGAGAGAGAGGGAGAGAGAGAGAAGCCGAGCATCTCTTCTTTAAACGTTTGATGCAGGACTCTGCGTGACCCATTCAATATTCCACAAGCGCGTGCACCCACCCACCCACACACACACCACACACACACACACACACACACACACAGTTTGTAAAGGAGTGGGGGGGTTGGGGGGATGGAGAGGGGTGGGGGGGTGGGGTACGTGTTGCAGAGTGAGTGGATTATCAATTAAAAATGCACGTTGAAATGAAATACTGAAACTTTAATGCTGAATTCATGAGGAATATAAGCTCATCAAATATTCATGCGCAACCAGGACATTCTAACACTATTTCAATCACAGTCTCACATATTTATGATTCTCATAGTTTAATCACATTCACTATACAAACGTCTGCCTCATTAAATGAGGCCCCTTCATCTGCCAGAGACAATGCTATGGTAAAGCTGCTGTTAACTGGATGGAAGCAGAAAGTCTTTAGTCTTTTCTTTCTTTTTTTTTTTCTGACAGTATTCCTGCAGCATCTTTTGGACAGATGAGCGTATGCGTTATGTAACTTTCTTGCTGCGATGAGAAACAAAACAGGAATGTGCTGCTGCACTGACGCGTCAGCAACGATACGGGGACACTTAGTGGCTTGAATGTAATGTAATTGACGGATTCAATTTTACAGCTGCAGCAGAAGTAATAACACCGAGTCAACAGCGAGGATGTTTTGAAAGGACGTTTAAGACACCAGTGGCTATAAAAATAAAATAAAAGTCATGAACGCGTCGGCGAAGAAGTCGCACTAAAGTGGAACTGCTTTTTAATAAGGTTCAGATTTTGAACTAAATCTTTGAGACTGAAATATAATTAGCATATTCAGTTTACTGCAGCCGCGCTGAAAGGAACCTCTCGTGTCATCTACATTTCACGATAAGAAGCAGACGTGTTTTCACGGGCCTGTTCAGTTAATTACATCGAGAAAAAGAATTGTACAATCCCTATTAACACACCGCCAGCAAATTACTTACTTTGGTTTTCTCTGAGATGTACTTAATGTTAATTAATACCTCGTTCTCCAGTTTGACTCTTTATATTGCAGGTGTGCGACCCAACGTGCCGCACTGTTAATTAAAATAAGGTGGCAGCTCGGTAAAGTCAATTACCCTGGAATCCTGAATGGATGTCTGCGGCGTCGCCTCGTGTGATCGGCGGAGCACAACGGGCGGGAAAAAGGGTCTCGTCCTTCAAAAAAGAGCAGCCTGAAAGGATCGAATTCCGGCCTCGAGCGAGATCTCATTGTGTTGCTTTTGTTTTGTGGTTCACTGTCGCTCACTTCTCTGCATTTGAACGAACAATTTTCACAGCCCCGGAAGCCAAAAGTTGCAAATGGGCTCATTTTGTTTTGCTACTCGGGTTAGGGTTGTAAGTGCATGCTAGTAGCTCTCTGGTGCTTTGAGCTAAATGCTAAGTGTCAGCATGCTAACATCCTCGCAATGTTAAAAAGCTGATGGTTAGCAGGTAAATGTTAACCCTATTTATCATCATATTTTAGCATGTTACCGTGCTAACATTTGCTAATTGGCACTTAATAAAATTTTTGGGGATGAACCCGTTGGCATCATTACTAAAAGCAGAGCAACGGACCACACGCTAACCGTCTGGGTTACACATTTCACTGAAAACATAAAAAATGTCAACCTCATGGTGTTGATGGAGGAAAACATCACAAGGCCCCATCTTGTGAGAACTACAACTGTCTGCAAAAAAGTTTGGAAACTGACCAACCAACTGAAAGACAGTACAACAGTCATTGAGCCACAACGAAAGAGTGGCTACAAACCCAGGGAGGGGGGGTCGAGTGAGTCGCAAACTTCTATTGTATTGACAATAGATCTGCAATGATGAAAGATGCTGGTGAAATAAAGCCACCAAACCTTAATGGCTGCTGTTGTTTCTGATACATGAAAAAAAGAATGACAGCCCACCTACTGTTCACAGCACCATCCACTTGTGGCTCAAAACTACATTAGCAGCCTCCTCCAACAACTCAGCCTGTGTTTACCGTCAAGACCGGTGATGTATGAAACAGAGACGGCTTCTCAACAGCCAATCAATCAGCCCCCGAACTAACGACGGCCGCTCATGGGCCAGAGCCCTATTGGCTGATGACGGATTCTATGTGGTCTGACCGCGGCAGCCGAGAACACAATAACCACCTCATCGTGGTCGTGTTACGGGGCGAGTCCACAAACCCCACGTCTCTCGATGTTGACAAATGGACGTGGGACGGCAGTGATGAATGCTCCCGGGGGGGAGGGAGGAGGTGGGTCTGGGAGGAGGTGGGTCGGAGGGGGAGGGGGGCGGGGGGGTTCTGTTTAAATACACATTCATGAAAAATCCGGAATTAACTTCGTGATTGTGCCAACCTGCCCAAACCAACTGAGCCGTCCACTCACTCCTGCCTCGTCATTTCAGTGATAACGCCAAGCAGCCGACATAATGAACTCCCCGGAAGCTCTTTTGCCCAATTTAAACTTCAACCTAATCAATACAAGGCATAATCTGAAAACACAATAAAGCGACGCAGTATTTTGGCACTGATAATAGGTCTGTAATTACTTGAAACACAATCACGGCTACTGGGTGATGATTACAGATAATAAAACATAATAATAATTGCTATTGTCACAGAGGCATCTCCAATTAACCCTGCAAATTTTGCGTCTGGCATTTATAGTTAGATTGCTTCAATGCAGCCGAGAGATGGACCGATTGACTCGGAAAGGTCTCTGATACTTAGTTACATGCGCATCCTTGTTAAAATAGCCTCCATAGGCTGAGAAGACAAAGGAGACGGATATGAATTAGAAAAGTCAATGAAGTGGAAGCTCTGAAAAGTGAAATGATTCTCCGATCCTCCAAATGGAGGGGGATGAGTTGAGAAGGAAAGCGCTGCTGGTCTGACAGCCACTATATAAATGTTGCACAGATTGAAGTCAATTTCGGTTTTCTTCCCTTAATTTAATTTAAGGAGCACAAACCAAAGCAAAATCTGTCCAAAGCTTTTAGTTCCCTCAAAGCAAACAGTTGTATCCTCGAGTGCTCTGCGGCTGTACAGCTTTTTAATTGAGATATTTGAAGACCTAAGGCGTTAAATCCCCGTCAACCCCACTGGGTATGAGAGGGATCGCGCACATTACATGAAAATCTGGTGGGGTTTTTTTTTTTTTTTTGTTTTGGTGAAGTCTGTTGTTGAAATACCAGGAAGTTAGAAATCGCAGCCAGGCCCGAGCGGGACAGCGCAGTGTGTTCTGAGAAAAGGCTTAAAAAGCTCAACCAGCAAAACTTTGGCAAATTAATTACATGATTATTTTAACCAAGCGTATTGTGTTGTCTTCAGTGTCTGCACACACATTAATACAACCCGGTCCCTATTTGGTTTTCAAGCTTAAGCATGCAAACGTCCACAGCCGTAAAACGTGTCCCAACACACCCATTTGTGGAGAAAATGGAATATATAAAAAAAAAATGTATTATATAAAAAACGATTTATAGCCAGCTCCACTCTCCCAGAACATATTCTGTCATTGCGAATGGCCAAAGCCATCCATCAGTGTTGCATTAGTTCCTATATCAAACCCTTCTATGCAACAAGCCCCCCAGTGCAAAGAATAGCCAGGGGAACAAGTGTAATGGGATGTTTCAGAAACAAAAGTTGTCCAGCGCTATAGAGCCCCCCCCCCCCCCTCCCTCCTCCCACGGCTTGTTTTGATTAAATACTTTAAGGAGGTTTCCATTACTGTGTGGGCTGCAGTGTTATTTCTTGGAACGTGAATTTTGATGCGGACAAATCTCCCGTACTACATGATGGAGGACGCCTGCTCTCCAAATAAGAACAAAATCCCCCCCCCCCCCACCCCCTACCCCACAGAGAGAGGTCGAGGATGGATAAGTGATTATTGCCGTTGACACAGAGCAACGCCACAAGGTCTGGGATTCACACTCTGAGACTCCTGGCGCGTCGTAGGACTGTGTGTGTGCCTCAATTTTTTTCCACTCCTACTTGTCTGACAGATGATGGCGAGCATCGGGATATTGGGGGAGGAAAAAAGTAATTGCTTTTTCATCCCTCCTTCTGCTTCCTCTCCCCGCGAATACTCAGTGTGAGGTCTTTACATAAATACAGCTCGGACGCATCATCCTGACAGAGGGGGGATGCATCAGGATGCAGTTTCTCCTCAATGCCGGGAATACAGCACTTCTTTTTTTCTTTTTTTTTTTTGCCAGGTGTGACTCACCAGCCTTCTCGCCACTCAGCCATGAAATGTCAACAGATCCCGATTCCAACCGGCAACCGTGCCAATGACGTCTGTGCTGGGGAACGAGTTTTCGTCCTTATTAGCATGCTCTCTGTGTACAGTGCACCCTCTCGCCTGGAGAGTCAGACCGACCCTCAAAAACCCGAGCCAATCCGCTCTTCCAATACGTACTTGAGTAATAACTTTACATTTTTTTTTTTTTAGATGCATTTGCGATACTTCTTGGTACGTGCACGCTAAAGCTTCTGCTGTAGCACCGAGAAAGTGCATATGTGCAACCAAAGTACTGTATGTGTGCAGTGGCATTTATTATTATTCCGTTGTTTAAGTTTCACGAGCCTATTTTTCCTCCCCTTGAGCTAATACACGCTAATGGCATATTCTCAACAGGTGTCGCGTGGCCGTCCCCTTGTTGTTAATGGGCTCCGTGGTCATGGCAACAGCAGATGCCTCATGCATTAAATGGGGTTTCGTTCAGGATGGCTTTAAGTCAGCGTTTCGTGTTTTTGTACATGCCTGAAAGAAAAAAAACAAGCTGACTGTGAATAGCTTTTGGAAATAATCTTCAAGGCTTTTAAGACAAAAAAAAAAACAGATATAGATGGAACAGATAAAAGATTTTAGTATGCAGAACATATCACCCCACCCCTCCAAAAAAAAGATATAAAAGCAAAGCAATCAAAAAAATTCTAACATGCTCTTTGAGAAGACGACAAGTGGCTGATTCAGCACCCCTTCAAGGACTAACACTTCCTGCTACACCCAGGATAATAGCGCGCCTCCTAACAGCACCTGCTAACACATTTAGGGCCCCGCTAAAAGGCCACATTTCAGCACCAGGTAAAAGGGGACAGCTCCCGATACAGGTCCAGGCCCCATCAAAAGCCTCTCTGTGCCGAAATAGCATTTCAGCACCACTTAATGGACAGCTCCAACGGCGCATTTCAGCACCACATCCTGAACTCCTTTCACCGAGAAGAGGGGGCACGGAGAGAAAAACACCAGCACAATGCGATGCGATCCCCCCCCCCCTCCCTCCCCCGCCCCCTTTGTAGAAGATGGTGAGTGCAGAAGCCTGGAGGAAATTATCTTGAGTAGGCATCACATGTCATTAGGCGCCCGTCATTAATATAAATTGATGCGGCTGGGGAGAATCCCTTCTTGTATGACAGCTGTTAATAATGACACGTCATTATTCTTTATTGCGGAACAATTTTCTATTCTACAGGCTGACAGTTTCACCAACGGTGAAGTCGCAAAATATATGTTTTCACCTCGTATTGTTGCTTCCGTATTAGTGCAATTGTGGTTCGCAAGCTGATACTGACACATCAGAGGCCAGTGGCAAGTTATACAGCAACATGTGTGACTATGCTGCGAAGACATAATACAGCATATATACATGCATATATAGATGTATATGCTACACGTTAGGAAGCTTTTAACATGTTGTAATCTATCCTGGTAATCCCTGATGAACTGGGAAGTTAGAGCCAATTCACGAAGAGGAGACACTACAGGCGAATAGGGTGAATAATTACGAGATATCACCATGAAACTTCCCCAGTTCATACTTACGTACATTACCTACATACTTAAGACATTTGTTTTTGTACTTTACATTTTCTAAAAAGGTATGTAAAAATACGCATATGGGGCATTATCTTAAACATGCGGTTATTTGCATAATTCTCCTGAACAAGAATCCGAACATTGGATGAAGGTAGGTTCAAAATGCTTTTTCAAAATACATTTTGAGAAACTGGCTTTTAATGATATTTTAAGGATTTTTGGAAAATTCCATTCATTTTGAAGACACTGAAGGTGAACAAGATATCACCATGAGCCTTCCTCAGTTGATTACTTAAACGTTTTCTACACGTTTTGTGACATTGGATATGTAAATATGCAAACGAGGCATTATCTAATGCTAACTTTTGGTGAATTTAGGAGAAATCTACAGACACAAATGGACAAAAACAAAAGCCCTTTACCAAAGTCATCTTATCGGGTTGGCACAAGATGCAATTTAAAATCTTGGGTTTCGATAGACCTCTCTCTCCTTGTTAGTTCTGTTGCAGGGCATTGCTCTCATTAGTACCTGGAGTTCTGTCACCTTGTTTAAAGCCCTGCATTACTTTGCACAACTCCAACAGGGTAAGTCTCATCAGCCACTATCACTGCAAACACCGGCGTGGACACGCAGGGCCAGGATCAAACATTTGGTCTGCAAAACCAAAGCAACATGTAACTACAGCTGTTAAATAAAAGCAGAATTAGAAAAGTACCTCAAAAGTATGCTCCATTGCACTGCAACCTGCATGTTTTATACGGGTTGACTATTACAGTGTTTCGGGTAGCACAGAAACAAAAGTGATGAGCAACTTTTTCTGTATTTCAGTGGTGTCAAGAGAGAACATTTTGTTCCCAATGATGCAGAAAACAGAGGGCATTTCATTCAGATAAACAACATTTAGGTCTAAAAAGTACATTTGGTTGCAAAATAGCGCCTTTTTAATGATTTCATAACAAAACACTTATCTCAAATGAAGGTATGTCTGGCACTGTTTTGTGGGGAATGGGCAACCTCAATCAACCAAACCAAAACAAACCTACAAAAGGGACATTCGCTGCCTGAGGCAAAAGGTTTCCAACCTGGGGGTCAGGACCCTTACAATGTGTCACAAGAACGATCTTAAGGGTCACAAGAAGATTAACTGGATCGGGGAGCAGAAAAAAAAAAACATGTATCTTAAGTTAAGATCTTCTTTTTTACAGTTTTTTCTAATCTTTTTGCCCTTTGACTATTTGGATTGTTGTACCTCTGAAAATGTGATGAAATGAAACTAGAACAACCAGCGATGAGGGGTCGCGAGGAAACGTTTCTTCATTTTAACGATACACAATTCAAATGGGTAAGCGACACATTTTGCCCTCGTCGCAATTCATTTGTTGTTCAGTATCTATGATGGAATAAAAAAAAAGAAAGTGGTTTACCATTAACGTAACGTAATGGGGTTCAGAGAAAGCATAAACAAAGAAAACAACACACCCTGCCTCCCAATTATATGCAGCAGGTCCGGCGTCATGGCAGAGCGCTCCAATAAAGCGAATTCAATAAACAGTAAGCCACCAAACTGTGCAGTTCAGCAGTTCTGCTTTCTCTGTCTGAATGAGAAATAGAACTGTGGTGGAAGCATCTCTTTTATTCCACCGGCATTAAGATAAAACCCAGTTTTCTCCAAAATGACTCACGGGCTCAACGGTTGAGAGTGACGTCTGTTTACCTGCAATCGTGCCGTGCCTCAATATGGTGCTGCGTTTGAAGATGTGGCTCAAATGAATAGACGAATCCATAAAAACAGCAAATGTAATTTAAAAAAATAAAAAAAAAAATGTAAAAATACTTTTTACTACGAGAAGTCGTGCGTATTACCCACGACTGCATTAGTTGAGCTGGAGCTTCCGCGTGTGATGCTGTCTCTCAGTCTCCACACCGTGATGAATCACAAGTCGGGGGAACATTTGTCACAGCGGGCCACATGTCCTTTCATCACACCAGGTCTCTCTCCCCTCCCCCCCCGTCCACTAGGTCTCCCGCTCGCCTCTTATTCCTTCAACCTCCATGGTAGTTTCATTCCTCACAGAAAAGCTTTGTTGTGAATTTGTCACTGCCGGAGCTCCCGGGCTGCGTTAGCCATGCCCTTGGGTTTCTAATAGGGCCAGCAGTGCACGGCGGCGCCCAGATAGAAGTGGAGCTCGGAGGGCTCGCTCTCTAACCCCAGCCAGAAGAAGAAGAATAGACGGCGAGGTGGCAACGCTTCTGACAGGTACGACACCGGTGCCACGGGGAACATTTGAATACTGAGACTTTACGGAAATACGTCACACTGAAGGGATGTATAGTGCGCGCGAGCACTGTAGAGAGACGAATGAAAAGCAGACTACAATGGATCTCGAGGGGGACTTGGCGATGCCCAGGGAGGGAAACACTGTAATTGGAATCTTCTTTTATATACGCTGGTACCCATATTCTACTTGACACATCCCTCCGAGAAGCACAGCTCACAAAAGCCACCCTCAATGAGATATTGCGCCTGTGCCTTGTTATTTCACTCCAGAATAATGCAGCGGAGGCCGCGCAGCGGCGGGAGGGAAGTGGGGATCTGAAAGCAAAGCCGGGCACTCAGGTTTCCGTCTGCATCCCGAAAAGGCAAGAGTCAAAACAGATCTGCACCTTTACATTTAGAAGTCAATCACTTCGCCTGGAGCTTTGAAGATTGAACAAATCGGCCTCGATCGCAAGCCGATTCAAGCGGTAATTACAGAAGTAAAAGTATTCCAGATATATGCAGCGTACACCCGTGGAGTATTCTTTCGTAGGAGGATGAGGTGAGGATGATTTGAAATATTAAAGGCGAGATTGCAAGCAGGGGGATACTTCCTTGAAGCAGGCAATAAAATAACTCATTAAAACTTCTCGTCTCCGAAGACAGAAGATAAGCAACTGGGTAAGGAGGGCGGATTCTGACAAAGACAAACCAAATAACCTCGACGGCGGTGATTCCTTATCAAAGTCATTCTTTTTATCAAGCTTTCTCTGATTCAATGTCAAAGCCCTCTACATATCAGTAATGACGTGGATTTCAATAACAAGTTTTTTTTTTATTATTTCTGGATGGAGTTGCAAAGTGCTTATGAATTTGTGTGCAAAGGCATACTCAAAATGACAAAATGTCTATGGAGGAATTTTGTATTGTAGATGTTGAGCTCTGAAAAACTGAAAAGCCTGCTCACATATAGACCCTGAACTGAATACCAGTAAAGACTAATGCACAGACTTACTCAAAGCCAATTTCAGGTTTAATCAAGAATTTAAAATGAATAAATGAACTAATCGTGACGACTTTACATTCAGACATTAAGAGCGAAACATTTAAATAGGGTGTCTGCGTGTGTGTGCGTCTGTGTTTTATGTCTTTTATTTTGTTAAGATTATGGAGGTCTGGAAAACTTCAAACACAAAACTTGGTTGCAAAAATGTGGAGACGCAGTGGGCGGCAGTTCTACATACCAATACAGCTGCATGTGGAGAATGTGTTGTACGTACGACATGCTGTTTATGAAGGTCTTTTCACACTCAAAGCACAAAATGGATTTTCATAACTGGGGCTGCATGGTTAAAGGAGAAATACACAAATTGATCCGACGGTAGATAATGATGTATGGATTTACTTATTTATTTGTGTTGAAACCCATTGACCATCAAAGAAGAAGGTTATGTCTTTCTTAATGCATTACCACCTTTATGGACTGTAACACGCATCTGTGACTCTGTTTTTTTTTTTACTTGACGTGTGTTTTAATTTATAGTTCATGTTGGATTTGACCCATTATTGATATATAGAGCGATGGTGCCTGTAATGGCCAGACAGCTCGGTGAGTTTACCTTCGTGTTTTGGCCCACCGCTTGTATTGTGTTACATCGCCGCTGGTCTTTGAGTCCGAATGAAGTCTACTGACGACACTTTACAGCCCGGGTTGGCGAACAGAAAGTTTACATTTGAGATGGCTTTGCTAGATGTGTGTTAGTGTAAAGGTGAAGATAACGGAGCCTTTCTTAGTCTCACCTTATGTCGGGTGTTTACCGACGACCTCCCGAGCATCAGATGGACGACCCCAACCCTTAAAACGTACGCATGAGTTTAAAGCATTCTTGTTCTTCATGTTGCCTGAAAAACAATCCATATTAATTTTGTGACAACAGTTTATGCGATGATTAGAACGCCTCCCCTTTTTTCCGCGGGAAGTTGTTTTCCAGTGTTAACAAAAAGTAATGAAAAGCTTCTCAAAGCGGATGAAAACGACCTCAGATATTATCTGTATAATCTTTTGTAAAGACAAAGTTATGTTTGAGCATTAAACTCTACGGGCCTAATGAGGTCCTAACACACGTTTAGCCGGTGCTTCTGCCTGCTGGATAAGATCAGTGTGAAGTCCTGTTTGCTCTGATGAGTAATTGCTGTATAGTTGCCCAATATAATTGAACACAACGACCTGCTTTGTTTGCAGCAGGAGAGAACACAGGGGAGGTGGTAGAGGAGAGAGGAACTCTGACTGCCAGGAGCCAGTTCTCTCTCTCTCTCTCTCTCTCTCTCTCTTCTCTCTCTCTCTCTCTCTCTCTCTCTCTCTCTGGCAGTGCTCGTCCTCCCATCAAGCAACAGGCCAGCTGCTCGATTGCCTGAGGTGGACGACTTGACCTTCCACTGTTCCCCGGTAAGGGACACAAGCTGCGGAAGGATTTCCGAATTGGCCGCGGCAAAAAAAAAAAAAAAAAAAGGAAAAAAAAACCCCGCCTAACTAATTGACTTGAAACGGATTCGTGAGCAAATGCACTCTGCGACAAATATCACGCCTGGCAGGCAGGGCTCCGCAGAGCGAAGGGTGAGTCTGTTAAGGACAAGAACAAAGCGTGACATCGGGAGAGAGGAGAACAAATGAAGGACTGATAGCGAGAGGGGGAAAGAAAGGAAGCTTATGGTAGCAAATGTACTTGTTATCAGGGTCTTATTTAGTAATGATGAATGCATGGAATTCATGGGCAGACTTTTTATTAGGATAAAGGTAGTTTATGTTCCAGCGTGAGGACCATGAAAATATAAACGAGTCGGATGAACCGGTGCTTTTGCTTTCCAGATTACAGTGGACTTCTCCATCTTTCTGGGCCGCTGTGAATGCATGAATGCGGCATTTAAATCCAAGGACGATGAACAACACAAATGTAAAAACACAACACGGCCAAAAGTCTATGGAAATATGTGATCATTGAACACCTCCTTTGAAAGCTACTGGCATTCATATTCTGCTCCACACTTCAGACTATCCACAATATGTTGGAACCTGGCAGCAGGGATTTGCCACAAGAGCATTAGTGGCCCTTGATGTTTGGCAATGAGGCCTGGCTGGTAGTCCTGTCCTCCTAAAGGTGTTGGACGGGGTTGAGGTCAGGTCCCTGGGCAGACCATTCAAGTTCTCCCACAAAAAACTGGGGAAACTATTTCATAAGCATAGTATGCTATGCTGTAGATTTAAGATTTCCATTGATTGGAACTAAAGGGCCGAGGCCCAGGTTTAAAAAAAAAAAAAAAAGAGAAAAAAAAGCCAGACACCATAATTATGTAGACGAGATGGAAGTTGACAGTATGGAATATAAAACATACTGCAAAGAAAGAGAAAAAGAAATCCAAAAGCTGCAGAAACAAGGAATAGACAGGGAAATGAAAACACACCAAGCACAAGCATTGCAAGCAAAGATGAACCTCCCAAACGTGAAGGTTAAATATTCTCACTTCTGGAATAAAAGAGACAGCTCAAAAACATCACTTAAATCAACAGCAACCAGGTCTAACGAGAACCAGAGGGAATACTAAAGAAAATGCAGCATATGCGGAAAATCGATGGCCGATCATACACCTAACCGGTGTATCCTCACGGATTTAAGTGTTTGCAGCTGATTCTGTAAATACTGAGAATACACATTCTGGTTTTTACAAATGAAATAGAAGATACCTGGGAACATGTGTAGCAGTTCCTCTGTTCACCAGCACAGAACAAAGAGTACATAATACAATTGTTTTGGTAAATAATGGTAGAAAGAGAGTAAAAATCGTCCCTCAGGTGAATACAGGAAACCGACAATTAGTTTGAAGAATATTTTCTGTCAGTTCTTGCGGCGTGTGCTTGAAAGCAGAATGACACAGTACGTTTCACATCAAAGGGCCTGGCAGGTCTGAGCTATCAGAAGGGAAAAACAAAAAGAATTGATGGTCATAAATCATAAACTCGTATTTGGAATTAGAATGACAACTTTGGCTACATTTGGACAGCTCTGCCAGCCATCTGCCGAGAATGACAGCGTGGAAATACCAATGTGCGGCTCGTGTCAGTGAGCAAGGTGTACTTCTGGGTGGTGGTGGTTGGGGGGGTGGGGGGGGGCGACGACGACAGTGCACTCAGACTGTCAAATCAAAAGGAAATCAAAACAGGGCATGGTCGGTTGATCAAAGTGTCAATGAAGACCTGTGAGACTCCGCCGCTTCCCGCTGAGCAGAAATACAAGCTGTTGGAGCGAAGACGTGAGCATCTGGGGAGGACAGGCAAGCCTTCAGATAAATGCTTTCCACCTACGATACAGAATGATGGCTGGGGAGGAGATGGGAGAGATTAGGCTGATCTTGTGTATTATTTATCACATGAAGGGTTCAGATTCCATGCTGCTGTGCTTTCATTAAATCATACTCATACACTCTTTAGCTATTGCTTTCTCTCTACAGGAAAACGATTTGGTCTGCAGTTCAGTGAAATATGAACTACTGGTTTTAGCATCATTCCTGCAGTGAATTCAACATTCGAACAAATCCTGATTTAATGTCTCACCTAATGCCCTATCTTGTAAATCCAAAGGGAGAGCGGCTAGAGGGAGATAAGCTCATTTTGTTCCACGGAGAGGCACACCCTGACTGGAGCACCTGGTCTGGTGTGGTGAAATATGCATGGATGGATTCATAAACGCGCCTTCAGGTGGGAACAAGGGGTCAGGAGGCCTCAGTAGAGATGGACAGTTCATATTTCTTGTTGGAAAGTCAATCGAATGACAGCAGAAAGATGCAAAATGACTACAAACGGACTCAAAACCACAACAAAGACAGTCAAAGGGACCACAGAGAGATTCAACATGAGCAAACTATTACAAACAACTGCAAAAAGACAAAAATGACTACAAAGAGACGCAAACAACTAAAAACTGGCTCTAAAACGACTACAGATGCAAAGCATCCTAAAACACATGCAAAACACCCACAAACAGATGCAAAATATTAAAACAACCACAAAGAGACTGAAAACAAATACAAAAAGACTAAAGATAACTACAAAAACTATCAGAACAACTAAAAAAGGACTTAAAATAACTACACAAAAAAAAACTAAACTATGACAAAAAGTTGCAAAATGATTACCAAACGACTAAAAACAGCATCTTTGAGTCTGTGAGTTCGAGTTCAGCTGCAAAATTAGACACAAACTGACTACAAACACTCTTCTATGTCTCTTTCTATGGTATGTAGGAGGCGTGGGGGGTCTGTTACGTATCTGTGCCCAGGAGCCCATCGTCTCATAATACGCACATGGAAATATGGCAAAAAATACTTTTATGTTCTGACATAAAAGCCAGATAAACTACTCTCCCTGGCTGGAAAGACTTCCTCCTTGATTGCTCTGACAACGACAACTTATCATTCATGCAATTATGAAAGTGCCATTAGGCAGCTGTGGTACTGTAATCAAGAAAAGAAAATCTTCCTCGCAACCGAAGCCCAAGTGCTGGTTTGAATAATCGGCCAGGGCTTGTGTGTTGATTCAGTGAGACCGCTGAGGCAGGAAGTCCACCTCCCACTCCCTCACTCACCCTTCCCCATCAAATGGATGCAAAGCTACAGCAGGAGAGCAATAATTGGTTACCATTGGTGCCAAAAAGAGAGAGTGCCTCATGGCGCTGTTGGGAGGCGTTTGGCCCCATTGTACGTATCATACCCTAGACGCCCGGGCTGCAGCTGTGCGAGACGATCAGAGAGGAAAAATATTTTTTGGAGTAAACAGAGGTAGTGGATCAGCTCTCAGATGACAACTGATGCGTTGGGTTCACGGTTCTCTGTATAGAGAGGCGGTAAAAAAATAAAATAAAATAAAAACCTCCTTAGTGTTAGCGCGAGAATGTAACATGGATTTAGGCGTGAAGCAAACGATAAAGTCAAAAGAAATCACATGTGAAATCTTTCGTTCAGGACCGGCAGTCCTCCCTCTGAACTCTATCTGTTTGATTCGGCTCGTCTGAGGTCACCGCGTTATCACCTCTCGCCAGTTTCATCGCCGGGCCATTACAGCTGTTGGCCTTCCCAAATTCTTCTGTTATCTGTTGCAACACAGTCAGCAGCCGGGACCTAACACCTTTAGTACATGCATGCTCACACTGAGGAGGGGGTCGGGGGGTTCATTGAACAGAAGTGACCATATAAGTGACGTGGCTTTGGTAGTGGTAGCAATCTGTCAATCACAAGGTAGCTCTAAATTATACCAAGCTTTATAGTCTACTTCACTTTAAATGGGACCATAATTTAATAAATGAACATGCTGTATCGGAGAAGACTCAAACCTCGAGATTGAGACTATAAATTCATGTTTACAGTGTTTACTAAGGTAATAAATCAAGAGAGAAGTAGGGTCATTTTCTCATAAGCTTCCATACAGTCAGACTTCTCTTTTAAAAAGGGAGTGAGCTTAAAACTTGTCCAAACCAGCTTTCAAGCCATCTGCGAGTTAAAAGAGAAACAATTTTTGGTGCAATTATTCCTTCTTCAAGTGATCCCAATTCATGCAGTGACGTGAAAACACGTGCACAGCTTTCAGTCAGAAGTACCTCTGAGAGTGAGCCCAAATTAGTCCGAAACAAAGCCCCACAGAGGTTTGATCTGTGCCAAACACCCACTCCTCTCCAGAGGACGCTGACATTTGATGGCTGACGTAGAGCCAGAGGACTCTAAAGCACAGCCGTCCACACCGAATACTTTGTGGTTTTGTAGGGATTAGGAAAAGGCAGTGTGTCGTTCACCATCCTCTGCTGAAGTCCCTTTAGTTCTAATGTTCCTGTTAAAGCGCCACGTCGCCATTGTAAACTAAACACTTTGGAGTGTCATGCCCCTGTCCCACAATATGTTCCCTAACTTTCTACAGCTTGTCTCATTTTCATACAACAGAGGGCCGTTGAATAGACAAATGTGCCATTAGCGTCGCAAAAAAAGAAAGAGGCTTTGTCATCTAAACCATTATGACATGAATATTTGATTAAAACATAAAAGGTTTCTTTTGGGAGTTAGCCTGGCCATGCATACAGAGAGGAGATTTAGGTCTCCGTGTGGCAGCACACCACAACGGGCCGAACTATTTTAAAAATCGGCATAAAACCAATGTATTCTTTGGTGCTCATCAAATATTAACAGAGCTGCTGCTAAATCTTATAATCTACACTGATTACTGCGGCGTAGAACCTTGAAAATATGTGCAAGTGTGTAATGCCTAATGAGAGCATAACAGCAGAATTGGGAAGTATTCATCAATTTCTGATGTCCACATCTTGTGCTGCTTGCTGTGTGTCTGGTGTGTGTTTTGATTGAAAACATAATACACACTCCCAAGAACATCTTGCATCTCAGAAGTACGCTCGCGTGAAGCAAATTTCCATTTTTTTTAATTTTTTTTAAATGAACCACGGGAGGATCAACACGCAGCGATCAGAGGCAGTTATTAGTCGATGGAGGGAGAATGAAACTCACACTCATTATTATCGCGGCGCATGCACAAAGAATCCCATTAGTGCTTTGACAGAAAGGAGAACAACCCATTTGGGTGTAGACATCTCAAAGGGAATTTCAGTTGCTTAACAACGCGCATGTCATTTTTTGTAGCTTTGTCCATCATTCCTGTTGGTTATGATCACATTCAACTCACAAACATCATTGCTCAGATATTGCCCCACACGGCAACTATTACAAAACCCCAAAAAATCCAACTTCTTCTAAATCAGTCAAATCTGAACTCAAAGACAGGCCACATGGATTTTTGAATTCAGCTTGACTTACACTTTGTGAGGGTAGCATTATCACAGATGCTCATTGCAAATTAATTTACAGAAATCCGGTCCAAAAAATGACACAGCAGAACTTGCCTGAGACACTTCAGTTTTTAGGTTTTCTTTATTCTTCTAATCCAGTGATAGTGCTCTATACATCCAGGGGTACATTGCAAACAAGAAGTGCCAATACCCAATTTGGCATACTTTTAAAATTCACAATTTTAAAAACAACAGGGCTGAAGATATCAGCCACAGCTCCCTGAATCCATTATACTTCCTGTTTACATCCCCCAAAGACGTATGGGAACACATGACGGAGAAAATCAATTAATATCAACTTTCATTTTTAATGCTGTACAATCAATGTAATTCAAAAGGAGAGCCCACAGCCAGAAACATAGCACACATGTACTAAAAAAACACTCCCATTGGCCTTTGAGCAAATGTCCCTATTACCTGCATTTTGTGTAAATACATACCAATGGCATACTGTACACAGCCTGAATGACTCTGCCTGCTCTGCTTAAAGGTTGAAGAAGTTGCCCTCTAATACATTTCTCTGCAGTGACCAGAGTCTCCTGTTGATGAATAATAAAAAGGGTTGCGCTGATCCTATTCTTCCCTCAGACTTCCGACTCTTCTGACATTTCACTGCAATATCACTCTCAAGAAAGCACAGCAGCGGTCTCTCTGCAGACATGCACACTACACAACGGAGTCACCTCCAAGTTAGCTTTCATTATGGTGTCACTTACAGGCATTTTGAATTCATTTGCTTTTGAGAATTGAGTCTGCTAGTCATGGATGTTAGAACGGATGCGTGCACAGAGGAAGTTTCTTAAGGCGGCGCAGGCTTCTTCAAAAACACCTTGGCAAAGCAAGTCTGGCCAAACAGCGTGGTGCTACTGTGTGTGTGCAACCGGGCGATCAAATGTCACTGACAGGAAGAAAATAGATTCAAGCGGATGAAATATATAGTTACTGTTACCTTGAATTACATAGTTCATCATCATTAAATACCGCTAGTATCAACCGTCCGTCTGCATTTTCCACCGTCCCCAAAGGCTGAATATAAGAAGTGGACGTAGTCATGGTGACGTCAACCGTTGGTTTGTGGACGGCTGTTTTGAAGCCTCGAGTTCAGCGGTTTTGCCGTCGCCATCTTGGATTACGGCCGTCGCCATGTTGTATTTTTTATTATCATATTTAGAATGAGGAGGAGCAGCGTAGAGACGCCATACGACCTGTCAATCACATTCAGCCCGCCCTAAATCGTACTCCGCTTCATGGTCTACTTGACTCTAAATGGACCATAATTTACTAATTGAACATCATGCTGTATTGAAGAAGAATTGAAAGTAGCGATTGCGAGACCATAAACTCAATAAAATTAAAATCAAGAGAAGTAGGGTCATTTTCTCATAGACCTCCATACAATCTGGACTTCTTTTTGCAACCTTTAGCTGAAAAGTTGAGAATATTTTATGCTTTATGGGTGTAGAAAAGCATGATACACATCGCACATTGTACACCAACGTGCCGGACTATAGGGAAACAATGTTATTGGCAATGCTTCTCCTCGCTCCTTCTAAGTATACCTGTGCCATGATGAATTCAAAACAGCTTTCTTTCCATAAAATTAAGCTACTGTTTATTAAGTCCAACACTTTCTGCACAGATGTGCCAAATTAAAAGCCTTCCAGTTTAAAAGGGCATCACCACTTTCCGGGCACGATTTTAGTTTGAAATATCTCCCGAAAGCCTTGACAACGACCTGGAGAACTGCAAATTAGAAATGACTAGAATTAATGAGTGAATGTGAATTTTCTGTTTAAAAAAAAAAAAGACATTCAAAGCAGCAGATAGGTGAGTGTGACATGATGTTGTACTGACTGAGGAAATGGTCAATGGTCTTATATTTTAAATGTATTATGTGACTCATAATAATTGGAATAATTGGTGACTCATAATAATTGGAATTAACACAATAGGCCACATATTGATCTTTGCTAGTCTCTTCTGTGTTCCTTATTCTTTTATTATACAGTTTTATGGTTTTGAAAAAAAAGCACTACGTGGGATTTAATGACCTCCATAGAGGAAAATAGTAAAATCAGATGTAGAACAAGTACATTTTAAGAGCAGGGTTTGAGTCAGAAAAAATAGAAAGTTACAATGCAGCCAAAAGTGGAATCTTAAAAGGTCTGCCTCCTCATTATAGCTCCATCAATACCCTCAGACACATATGGGTTGGGCTTCTTTATCCGACCACATCTTCGGAGTGAGGTTGAAAATACAGTGTATATAAATACTGTATGAGGCTATAAAGCACCTTGCCTAAGTGGGTCATAAATTACTTGTACTCATTAATTCTCAGTGCCATACCAGCTGAGTTATGGCCTGTAGCTCAAAACAGGAGAAAGGACAACACCCTGTGACCCGTACAGCAAAAAAAATATGGATGTTTCAGGAATACTGGTGGTAAAGGATTCTGGGTTCTGTTCTGGGTAACCGTGGACCATGTGACTTGGAGAAGGCTTATGACCATGTCCCTCAGGGAGTCCTGCAGGGGGTACAGTAGGAATGCAGGGTACTGGGGTCGTTGCTACAAGCCATCTGGTCCTTGTATAACCAAAGTGAGAGCTGTGTCCGTATACTCGGCACAAAGTCAAATACATTTTTCAATGGGTATTTCCGGTTTACCCTGTCAGTGATTTTCATGGACAGGATCTCAAGGCGCAGCCGGGTGGAGGAGAATGTCCAGTTGGGGACCTCAGAATTGCATCTCTGCTCTTTGTAGATCTGTTGGCTCCATCAGACTGTGACCTGTGAGTGAATACGGGAGCGTTCAAGTATCTTGGGGTCTTTATCACGAGTGAGGGAAAAATGGATCGCTAGATGGACAGGTGGTTGGCGTCAGCAGTGATGCTGGTTGGAGAGGAATCTGAGCCGGAAGGAAAAGTTCTCGATTCACCAGTCCATCTATGTTCCGACCCTCGCCTAAAGCCCAAAGCCACTACCCAGAAGCTTTGGGTAGTAGCCGAAAGACTGAAATCCAGGACACAAGCGTCCGGAATGAGTTTCCTTCAGCTTCAGAGATAGGGTGAGGAGCTCAGACATCCGGAGGTAGCTCGGAGTAGAGCTGCTGCTCCTCGTGTCAAAAAATCTAAATAAATTGTTGCTTTGAAATTTGGTACAGACCTCTCCGGATGATTGGTAATCTCATTGATGATCCTCCGACTTCACACCCAGCTCCAACACCAATACTTCCAAGTCCAATACTTTGGTTTATAACCAAATACCTGCGAAACTAATGGCATCAGCCTCTACTGCACTTTGTGTTTAAGCATGCTGACATGTTAAACTATGATAATGAACATGGTACACGTTAGCTACGGTCACAACCAAAGCAGCACAGGCCAAGAGGTTCAAGCTCAGATCAGAAGTAATTATACAGCTGTTTTTTAGTACACCACATGATCCGCCAATTTATTTTAATTTGTAAGACTTGTGAAGTGCTCCATTAAACCACATGAAATAAGTCAAATAAAAAATAAAATAAAACATTTGTTTGTTCTCCTGCTCTGAGAAAAAAGTGGAAAACCAAAGTCACACTGAAATGACATTTGCTCCAGATTCCTTGCAATCAGACACACAATACCTTCCTGTCAGCTCCACACCTCCGACAAAAGATTGAGAGAGTTATGAAGAAAGAGAGCTGCAGAGGAAAGACGAGGGAGTGGAAGGCATTGATAAATGAGGAAAAATGTATTGTTCCCGTTTCATGGGTTGATGAAAAAAGACAAGACAAGGTACAAGGCAGACTACTCTGCCCTCTGCTACAGTCACATTACAGAGAGCAGCAATGCATAAAATGCAAACATCTGGGGAGAAAAATGGCCAAAATACAAGTTGGAATTGCAAATCAGTGAATATAATGTTCATCTGAGGGAATATTAGTCCCCAGCCTGATTGTATCAGGCTATAAAAACTACATTTATAGAGCTACAGTATATCTTAAAGTATTTTTTTTTCTATTTTAGCCAAGATGAGAGGGGTGTTGTAGCAGACTGGTAATCTTTCCTTAGAACCCAAATATTCTGCCTCCAAGTCAAGCAATGATTTCAAAAGTGTTTTACACTCACAGTATGATGAGAAATTCTCACGAAAGGTGGGCTGGCCGGTCTCCCGTCAAGAGATGGAAAGCGGTGGGGTGGGTCTGAGCAGCGATGCTACATTTAACTGAGCTACATGTCGGTTGGTTGCATTCATCCAGGTTTCTCTACCGGTTTCCCCTGCCCCTCCCGTTCTTACATTCTCCATCTACAATGAGATGTTGTCAAACATTCAGCAAGTCCAGACTGGACTTTTTGAACTCTGGAGACTTTTTACCGCTTTGCTGTACTTCAGTTAATCAGGGTAGTTAGGAGCAATGCCAGCTGCAGTTATTGCAAACAATAACTGCACCAGGAGCAGAGCCCTAATTTCTCCTCCAAAGTAGCTGTGGTTTCCTTGGGCTGAGAACATATACACAAATCAGATATAAAAGTGGGAAATCAGTTCAAAAAGGTGTCTAGCAGAGCAAAACACAAAGGACAAATTTAGAGTTCGTGCCAAATTCATTGGACTCTCCTAACAAAATGAAACTGCAGTCTTAACACCAAGCAACCAAATATGTTCAATACATGACTCAGGTGCTCAGGTGGGTTTTGGTAAGGAGACCTTACTAAATGGACAATTTGATTTGAAAGAAAACCCAAACTAGTCAAAACGTTTCTAGTTCTCGATCCACACAGATTGGCTGCTGAGGGGATTGAACTTGTGACCTTTCTGTTATAGGACATGCAATCTAATTGCACAGCAGCCCTGCAGCCCTGCACACATGCTGCATCAACACAGTTTTCCATGTGGTGTGCTGACATGACAAGGATACAGAATATCAGAAGCACTGGACAGAATGAACATTCATGGTTTTTCCTTTTCCTGTTCTTCAGGGAGCCATAAAAGAGAAACTGCACACGTAAACAAAACTGTTTTTTAATGTTTCTCAAGGTAATGATGGGGAAAAGCCTGCTTCAAATATTAAATTTCAATAAAAGGAGGCACTGAAAACTTTGATGACGCAGAAGTGACCCGCAGGCTGCTTTAGCAACTTTGAATACAACTGAATGCAAAAGCAGATTGTCCGTAGGATATAAGCGAGATCGTCTTTGATTGGTGGAAAGGGCACGCAGTGGGGGAGGGAACAACAACTGCTCTCGGCGATTTAACGCAGAAAACTGGTCTGACCCAGAAATGGCTTGTATTCAACCTCAGTGACTTCATGAACTTCCAAAGGAGAAAAAGAGACTTACTGGATCAGCAAGATCCTCATAATAACAAATGCCTTGTGAGATGATACTTGATCCGACAAACACAGAAAGGCCTCCAAACATCGGCTAACACAGTTTCAGGTTCTGATGGGGAGATTTACGTGTCCTGATGAGAAAAGGATGTTGTGGTGCATTGACTGAGAAGAGTGGAGACGTTTTAGTTTCTGTTAAAAAAACAAAACAGAAGACAGTGTGAATGAGTGTGGGCATCACAGGCAGTTTGAAGTCTTTGCTGAGCTAAGGCCGAGTGTAATCATGGACTGTCCAATCTGTTAGTGGGAAAAGCCAAGTGAAGGCTTGAGCCATGTAGTCTAGTGAAAATATGTGGCTTGAAGAATGTCCTGTACTTATATGGAGGACATATTTAGAAATTAAAAAGGTAAAAAAAAGACTCTTCTACGAAGCATAGTTAAATAGTTGCATGTCTAAAATTAAAAGAGAAAACTGGAGATTTAAAGAGGCATGAACAATTCATAGACGTGTATTTTGCTTTCTGAAGGGCAATTGAATGCTTTGAAAAAATATATTGTAAAAGGAAATTGAATAAGAAAATCGGTAAACGGATGTTGTGAAATTGCATCAGCGGGAAATAGAAAGTAAAATTGGATGAAACGGACAAGTTGTTTGTTTTCCCTTTTTCTGGGAAGAATTACCCTCAGAACATTTTACTTTGAGAAATAAAGCAAAAATATTTCAACAATCAGATACTTATAATAAATATGTAATAAAACAAGTAAAGTAATAACATTGAAGCCTCTGGGGACTGAGACACTTGTTTTCCTATCACTGGGGCCGAGACTAAAAATGTGAATAAATTCAGCAGTGTAAAGGTGCGTTCACACCAAACGCGGTGCGAATTTTTTCGCGCGACCAGATTACATACAAAGTCAATGCACAGACGCGAAATGGTTGCGAAAAAGCAAATTTTCGCCGGGCGGCGAATCGCACGGCGCGAAATCGGGCAAACCGCATGGCACGAAATCGTGTGAACTCGGCGAATGACGTGACGCGAATAATTCGCGCGAGTTGAAATTTTTCAACTCGGGCGAAAAATTTGCGCGACGCTGAGTTGCAAACACCAATCAGCGTTGAGAAGCTCCGCCCGTCATCACCGCCGTTGCTGATCAGAAACTATGGAGGAGAAGTCGATAGTCTGGAAGAGGAAGTCCTCCAGACGCAGCTCCTGGAGAAGCTGTGTGACTACGGATAATGTTATGATCCCAGACATGAGGGCGTCTGATGTTCCAACGTTTGTGGGACTTCCACAACATGTACAAAGCAGAACTAGTGGTTATTTCTTCCACGGTGGATGGGAGAAAGGAACTATTTCCACGGAGAAAAGCCACGCCCCCTCTCCGGCGGTGCGTCGAGTGCGAAAAAGCGAAATAACCACAAATAGTCCGGCGTTGCGAATATTCGCAACGCTTTTGGTGTGAACACACCACGCGAATGACGCGACGCGAAAATTCGCGTGTGAACGCACCTTTAGGCAAAACCAAGTAATCAATTCCATTTATTTCAGCACAACATTTGGCCATTTTAATATGTAGGTGATGTCACATGATATCATAAAATGCTATAAGACAAAGAAGTCAAAGGAAATAGCAAAACATAATTTGTAAACTTCAACGATTTATGTGTGTAGCCCAATGTTCAGGTGAAGAAAAAATACTCTCTTGCACAGACAAACACAACGATTTACAAATACATATGCCACAGCATGGATCTCTCCAATCACGTTTTCAAAAATCGGTGAAATGCCATTTTGCAACCGTCCTCAGCGCGGTTTACTGAATAACGAAGCCTTTGACTGGTGAGGAGTTAAGAGTTGCTCGTATAGTCAGCAATAGATAAATTAGTTGATAAAAAAAATCGAACCATCTCTTCTATTATCTTTCAAAAGTGTAACACAGTATTTCCTTGAAGGATTAGCTAGCCTCTGGATGGATTATAACAACAAGTGACTAAAATGTACGATGCCGTAGAGTTTTTAAAGCAAAGACATTATTACAACTATGAAGTAACTACTTTTGTTAGTGTAGACGACTGTCGAGACCCCCAGAGAAGTCTACAACATACGGAAATGCAAAAACTACTACACAATACATCACTGCTACATCACTGAGCACCAGTCTTGGGTTTCCCCAAGTAGCCAAATACCCTTTTATTGAAGCTGAAAGCAGGAAACCACATGTGTACTCTTGCTTTCGAGCAAGACACAAAAACACCAGGTCTGCATAATATTGCTTCTTGTCTGAAGACAGGTTTCACCTTTTTTTTTTTCAGCCCCTGAAAAAGGATTTATTTGGTTTGGGTGAAAGCACAAAGCTTCCTTCACACACACACAAATGTTGGAGGCCAGAGATTTTCAGCACAGCATCGGAAAGTATTCTTTAGCGGATTGTGAGGTTATTTGTGTCCCCATTTTGGAAAATGCAGAAATTCTTTCCCGTGAACATCTAAAACGAGCTGAGGAGATCCGAGCTGCCGATCAGAGCCAGTTGTTGTGCAGCGCTGCCCTGATTGACACTCGACAGAGTGGAGCCAAGTGGGGTGGAGAGCCACAGTACAGATCAAATAGTGGAGAGTAGAGGTCGACAGTATGAGATGGGGAGAGTTTAGTCTGCGCACACATGATGAGTGATGGAGATTAAAGCGATGGGAAGGCTCCTGGGCATTGGAAAAGCGACGAGATTAAGGTTGGCTGGAGGGAAAGAAAACAGAGCGATGGAGAAGACAGGGATCAAGACACACTCCTGATTTAACGCCAGGTTTCATTCTGAGGAGCCGCCCAGTCAAGTCGCCCAAACCGCATGCATCTGTATTCCACGCTCGAGCTTGAGCAGAAAGAGTCCATCTTTACCCTTTTAAAGCCACCCTCCTGGGGGAATGCAGTATTGACTAGCTCCAGCGGGTGCTCCGAACACCCTGTGTAGCATTTTGGTCCTACCACCAGACAGCATCGAGTTTCATTAGGCTCTCTCCCCTCTCGGGATAACCTTTAAAGAAATGGACAAACTTTTAAGGCTGGCTTTTCTCCGAGGCGAGCCGGATCTGAAGGATACTTTTCAAAAGGGACCAGAAGTTGGTCTTTCACCAGCTCATTAGACTGTTTTGCTGGGAGCAATAAGGACAATTATTTATCAGCGAGATGAGACAGCGACAGCTCTATAGACAACAGTGACACTTTTTTAATGACATTTTAAAGAAATTCAGAGGAAATGTGCTTTCTTTTAAAAACACCACTAACTTAATAGCTACCCTTCCCCTCTCAAATGGTGTAAAAGATGGAGACATAAAGCAAGGGCAAACATGTCTCTATTTAATCTTAATCAAAGCTCCAGTATGCATACATTTTGATAGTTTGCTACATTCTGTGCTCTTCCAATCGTTCCCAAAGCTTCGAGCGGAGTTCTGACTCCACAATTAATCTCACAAAGCTCTTCAGCAGCGATGCACTTCATATTCTCTAACAGGTTACATGATCCTCACACTGCATACAAAGCGTCTTAAGCTTTTTCACTCGCTGCATCACGCACACACAAACTGGCAGAGGCTCATTTCCGTCACTTAAAATCAGACTCACCCTCCACAATCTCTTGGCGGACTCCACCCTGGAGGGTTTCCTGCGAAGGCCCAGCGGGGTCCCCATCGTGTGATCGAACATCATCATGAAGTCGCAGTGTCCCGCTCGCTGCCCGCTCGCCACTCGCTGTCCCGAGGACGCTAGAGCTGCTCTGCAAAGGAGCCGCTGTCTGCTTTGACAGCACACCAGCCTTTTCCCATTTAAGCAGCAGCTGCCACACCCAGAGCCATTACACCGGGTGCTTCCCAGAAACTGCATGCAAAACACAAACAACAGCCAGTCCCTCTGTCTCCAAACCCTGCCGCACGGGCCGCACATTAACGGGCCCCTAATGGAGGGCGGAAACCGTCACGGCTGAGATCAGCTTTCACTCTCTGCTCGGAGGCAACCCTACGCCAGGAGAGTCCTCACAAACAGCAACCTGACTTATTCAAATTGCATGAGGCCTCCTTATCGGCGTCACAATGCGATTAGACGGATTAAGCTAATAAGCGAGAGGAGTGCCGAGATACAGATTCAGCAGGAGTGTGGAAGGGGTGACGGAGGGTGAACAGATGTAATTCAACACCTCCGTATGAGAAGCCACGGAGGGAACAATCAGTGCTAAACTGTTTATTCAGCCATTTCAGCCACTGCACGGTGGAGTGCACCGACAGGTAAACGGCTGATTTGAGATCACGAGCCTGCAGGCGGGAGTGTCGGCATGCGCAGAGGTTTTTTTTCTTCAAGATAGCTGTTACAGAATGGAACGGTACCCGTATTTACATTACATTACATTTAGCAGACGCTTTGATCCAAAAGCGACTTACAATAAGTGCATTCGACCATGAGTACAAACACAGAACAACAAGAATCAAGAAAGTACAATTTCCTGAAGAAAGCCAAACTACCAAGTGCTATTTGTGGTGAACCGTTCGGTACAGGACATTCGGTTTGGTCAAAGTAGTCGATTAATGTCGGAAATTCTGGAGTTTTACCCAGAAACCTTCGGCAGTTGCGCTGCCTATCGGCTTGAGCACGTCAGTCGACTTTGCCGGGGTCAGTCACGCTCAACGGACAACGATTTCCATCAAACTGTATGCCGACATTGTTCGATCGAAGTCGGGTATATCTGTGGATAGTCGGACACATTTCAGTCATGTAATCCACGAAGGAATCAACCGGATCCTTCAGTGCTCAGGCAGCCTCCCACTGCAGACCCTGTCAAAGCAATGACTCATGCTACGGAGTGCTTATCGCTGCAGATGTGCGACTCAATGGTAAACAATGCCGAAGTGAAGCATATGGCCAAAGTGTTTTGAGCCTGTTGTGCCTGCCCTGTATGAAGCAGCCAAAACTACAACCCAGTCCAGGAAGTGTTATCATCGAGTACAATCATTAAGATGCGGCATTACATTTACATATCTATTCTTTTTTATTTATGTTTTCTTATTGACCAGGATTTGAGTGTTTTAACTGTTACAGTAAGAACTGTAGCCAATGTTTTATTTTTTAAATAATTGAAAAACATTTTTTTTATTATTATTATCATTTTAGATTTCCCCCCCGTGTACCTAAAACGTACCGAACCGTGACCCCAAAAAAAACGAACGTCAATTTTAAGCCGCAAATGTTTTGCATCGTTCCACCCCAAATTCCTGTAAGCTTCAATCACTGCATGTACACAGAATATGAAAGTACACGGGATCAAAGGCAAATTAATCATGCTACGGATAAATGAGCAAGTAACAAATACATACAAATCTATCTTTTACACCAATTTTACCATAAACTGTCGCATGAAAGTGATACATCATCGCCAATACCAGACCTGAAATAATTGATAAAACCGTCGTGAAAGCAATAACTTCCTTATCAAATCTTCTTTTTTTTTTTTTTTTTTTTTATCCGGTCCAGATGCAGAGGAGATGATTCGTCTCAGCAGACGCCTCATAATAACAATCTCATAATAACAATCTCACCCTCGTCAGGAACAGACCTTTCACAATGGCAGAGCCAATAAAATGTGACAAATCTGCTTTTGATGTCCACTGCAATCGTGATTAAGTTGCCCACACGTGTCAGAGATGAGACACTTCACATTTTCCAAGAGCTTAGGAGGTGCTGCACACCTGTGTCAAGTGAAGGCTTGTGTGCAAATTTGTGGCTGTTTACACAATTGCAATAGTTGCCCACTTGGGGACTACTTGATTGTTGTGAATAATGAAAACCCACACATCCACTCAAAGCAGGGATTTGCATCGGCTGCCTACACACACACACACACACACACACACACACACACACGCACACACACTTAAAACAATATTGCTTATCATTAAAGCTAAAGCTGCCAATTTATGAGAGCCTGGATATCATGAATGCACTGCAACCCCGTTGATGTGTAAACACAGTGCAGATTGGAATTTTGAATATTTTATCAGCGACGTCCGGCCCAGAGGCTACTCGTGACATCAATAAAACGTGCACTAACCGGTTTGCAATAATAATATAACGCCTTTAAGACAACAGCGAATGCACATTTATGCATTGCCTGTCTCTTAAAGCGAAGACCATCAAAGAAGCAATAACACTTACGCCTGTGACAAAGTCTCTTGAAACTCTGCCACTAAACAAATTACATTGCGTAAAATGCGGTCTTTATAGGCTAACGGTGCTCATTTCGGGGAGTAGACAATATGTGACAGAATGTCAACCCACTTCAAAAGCGCAGCCTGTAGGCCTAATTCATAAAAAGCTGTGTGCTAAATTGACTCAGTCAGGATTACAACCCTGAATCTAAAGCTTCACATACCTCTGTTTACCAAAGCAAGCTGTTGCAGCTATAGGATTAGTGCGTACTGCATAATGTACGGCAGCTAAATCCGAGAGCGGCAAGGTTGTTTTGGGGGGAAAAAACATAGTGTTTAATTTATTAAAAGATTCATTTAGTGCATATGGTAATAAATAAATAAAAAAATAAATAAAACTGGCTGTTTTTGAACCTCAATATTAGGGCAGAGATGAAAACCAGATAAGTTTAAAAGGAACGCTACGCAACCTTTGCTCAACAGCAGCCTCTGTGGCCGCAAGTGGTCATTACAGGATAATGATACACTTCCTTCATTGAACGCGATCCGAGATTACCCATGACATGCTATGACATGTTAGAACGTAGTGTAACAGAAGCACAACAGAAGCAGAAGCTATTAATTAATTAATTAATTCATTCATTCATTCATTCATATATATCCCGTGTGTTTCACTTAATGTACACATTTTATCGGGGAAACTTCTCTGGACTGACTGAGCACTTGGCTCCTGCATTTCTGAAAAGGTTGCATTGACGTACAGTGCAGTATTCATCAGCCGTGTGTATTATTCAGTCTGTGTCCAACAACCACTGTTGCAGCCCGAGCCGAGGCCTTCGCCGCTCAGCGCAAGGCCGACAAACAGTGACGGATAAGAGCGGCGCAGGCTGCATTCTGCAGCTGCTACGTGGCTGACAGCGCCTGAAATGGATTACTAATGGATCAGATGGAGCAAAACAGACAAAGTACTGCAAGGCGGTGTGGGAACGCTGGGGAGGCCGAGCCTGTCACCTGTCCATTTGACAGGAGGGAGGGAGAGGGAGAGAGAGAGAGAGAGAGAGAGAGAGAGAGAGAGAGAGAGAGAGAGAGAGAGAGAGAGAGAGAGAGAGAGAGAGAGAGAGAGAAAGAGAGAGAGAACGAGAGCGAGAGCGAGAGAGAGAGAGAGAGAGAAGAAATAAAGATAGGAACTTCGTGAGAGAGAGAGGAAAGTGGACAGGAATGGAAGGAGAGTGCAAAAGAGGAGGGAAGAGGAAGGAAAACAAATAGGAAACCCTGAGAAAGTGACACTTCTGACAGACTCAGAGGCAGTGCAGTGAACTCAGCCTGCTGGGCCTTGGGAGGAAAATATCCGCTGGGATGGAGAGGAGCCGTTGGGTGTATTTTCATCCAACCTGCAAACACGGCGATGCCACTGCGGCATCACCCCCCCCCCCTCCCCCTCCACCCCCCTCCACCCCCCTCACCCTACAGACGGCAACACGGACACCGCAGCTCTAAGAAACTGCCATCAATGTCACGTCCGGGGCTTCATTTCCTGTCAGATCAAAGGTGACGAGGGAGCCGCGTCCTCAAGGCCAAACACACGGATTCAAAGAAGACTTCAGAGCGAGAGCGCGGGACCGTTCTGTACACACACACACGCGTGTGCCTCGGCGTTCTCCCGCGCTGCTTTGTAGATTGCGCTGACGCAAGCCAAACGCCCCCCCACACGGGAGCGTCAGCACTGGAGTGATCTAACTCCTGCGGACCCGAGTTGCACAGAGCTCGTTTACAAATCCCCAACCCCTGGTGTTTTTCTGTACCACACAGACGGCATGCTACAGCCATTATTATTAACAGGCTCATTTGAAGGACTCAAACCATCGACAGCAAAGGGATTTAAATGCAGAATCTCGCAACTAATTTGACCTTTTCAGAGAACGGCATCCCTCCGTCCCCTAATGGGGCCCATTTGCCCAGACCCATTTTCTGGATTTGCGCTGCATGGATGCCGACGATAATCAAAAGCATAGCATACGTTTTTTTTTTTTTCCTCTACTCATTTCCAACATTCCGGACAGTCATTCAATTCAGTTTGCTGTAATTCTTTATCGTCGCGATCATGTTATTGGCCGTGTGGTAATGCAGTTGCCAGAGGGAACCATTCTGCCAACTGTCCACAGCGGTGCTTTCAAGGGCACTCCGACAATCGAGTTTGAGTTAGCCGCTGATAGGGTTGTATCCGTGGACGCTGTTATCGGAAAATAAGACCCTGAACTTAAGGCGAACAACAAGCACTCTTCCATTAAAAGGCAACAGCTTAGCAAATGCTTGCAGGCCAAAACTGTTATCGGTTTGGACAATGATTAATAGGACGGATACAATTTATTAATATATAATTAAAACAGCAAACCTAACATTGTTTAAAGGCAGAATGCACTGCAGCAATTTACATCTTATCAATGTGTGTTCATTACAGAGTTCCAAAATACTTTGTTCTTTTAAAAACAAATACAAATCAATTTCTTTCACGAATTTTCGAGAATGACATTTCTTTTTTTCTTCACAAATAACGTTTTTCTTTGTAAAGAAATGGTCAGATCTGATGATATTTAAAATTGTTTATCTGGCCTCGGTAGGCTTTTTTTCACTTGTTTGAAGAAAACAACAATAATACCATTTATTTTCCAGTGTACGAGGAAGCATATCATTGGATGAGAAACCTATGTCCTTCCTATAAATATGATATATATGTTTGACAGTGAAGCACTTTCTGTTGCATTCAACATACGCAAGACAGTTAATGGACCTCCGGCATAAGCTGTTGTCCGCTTTTCAGTCTTTCCACAACATCCAGGAGTCCATAGATAGAACATTAACTCATTCTTTTCACAAATAGCCTTCAGTCTACTATTCTATCAAATGATTTTCTATTTCTTTTGTCCAAATAAAGTTATTTTTCCAGGCACCTCCACTCTAAGCACATACATCTCCTCAGACACAGAAAAGCAATATTCTCGGTTGAAAATAAAAAGGAGGGCTTTTTTTTTTTTTTTTTTTTGTCCATTCACTTCGGTTCGTATCGGAGAGTAATTCTTCACACACATACAGGGAGGTGAATTTGTCGTGGGCCCCTGCTCACGGCCTCTCCGCGTCCTGTAATGGCAGTATGGATTGAAAACAAATACAAAGGTGTCGAGGTAATTTGTTAAGGGCCGTGTCTCACAACGGGAGTCCTTGTTTTTACATGTAATTGTGTACGTGCGGACACAAGCTGTGAGAGCTAGTCACGAGGGTGGTCGACATCCAGAAATAGGGGTATTCAGTTGGTTGCTATCGGCAACCTCACTGCTCCATGTCACTAACTCTTACGCACTGCTCCTTTAAAATCAGCACAAGAGCATATTTATAATGTTTTCCAAAATGTGAAGCATTCGTTTATCAATGCTTTCCTCTTACATTTAGCCGTTGTCTGCGTGTGTCTTGTCCTCAATGGACTTTCTAAATGTTGGACTGTGCGAGAAAAACAGCATGCAAACAAAGAGAGAACATTCAGACGCCTTCCAAAAACAGTTGAGAACTGAATGTGCTTCCCTGTTGCTGTGGTGTGCCAGGGCGGGGGGGATGGGGATGGCGGGGTGGGGGGGGGGAGAGGGAGGGGGAGGGCGGGGTAGGGGGCCAGAGAGAGTTCTATCGTCTGTCGAATGCGATCCCTTACAAAAATTGGAAGGATGATGCGGTCCGACCCACTTGCCAGACAGATTGTGACGTTGGACATGTTCAATGACAATGTTTTTCAATGTATTAATGTATTAGTCCCATAATTCCTGCACATAACGAACAGAGTTTGGTGGAGGTTTGTATTTGGCTATGTACACGATTATGTCATGGCTATAGGGCTCGCCAAAAAACTATGATTACGGTGTGAATGGATACTTTGAGCCCAGTTGAGGTGCAGTTATCCAAGAACAAATCTCAAGGCCAGAGAAAGTGAAATAAAACCAACATCACAGAATGTTCCCTGAGTTAGAATGGATCAGACAAAAAAGACCTTTATAATATTGTATAAGTCTCCCTCCTCTTGGAACAATGTATCAAAGGTGAATTTGCATCCTGTTTTAAAGGATATATTTACATCTGTTGTTTTTACTAGTTCTGGCAACACGTACCCTTTTATGCAAACCAGTCTAGTCTGAAACCATTTATTTAGTTCGTATTTCATTTATTGGTATAAAAATGGTTTTCTGCTGTGGTTATATAAAGGAAATGTAAATATCAGTTGGGTGTTGGAAACATCACATTCTTACACTTCACCTTGGTACATGAAGAATACACAACTTCCTGTGCTGTTGCATCAAGCAAAAAAAATCAAAGCAATTTGAGGGGTACTGGGCATCTTAACTAACTACAGTATACCTTTTAGTATTCTATCACTACGGTTACACTTCAAACCTATACGTATAAGATTTGGCAGCATTTAGCGGTGAGGTTGCAGATTGAAACCAGCTGAAACTTCTCCCGTGTGGAGAACTATGGTGGCCAGCACTAAAACAGGGAAGGCCAAATCCTAGAGTTTTTTTCTGTTCTGGGTTTTGTCTGTTCTAGGTTTCTATAGAAACATTCTGCCTAGATCTATGAAGAGAGGTCCACTCTGTATTTAGAGATAAACGGCTCAGTATAAAATAATTAAAGAAAACATGCTTATTAATGTCATATTCCATTTCTGCCAATAGAACCCCCTTAGTGCTTGACACTGGCCCTTTAAACCGAATAAGACCTCGAGGTGGCGGCTGGGTCTCTGCCAAAGTACCTGCTGGTAAATTCAACCAGCATAACAAGGTTTAAGAACAGAGCTGCGACTCAATGCAACTAATTCCAGCCGGGACACAGAGACCTGTGAGCTCGGTCCACACAGCCACAGACCTGAGCCCGTGTCGGGGACAAGAGACAAGGTTGCTGATGCAATGTTACGCTTCAGTGGGCCGACGCCATTCGACAGGACACCGGGTCAAAAAGGCGAGCAATGAGAAGGAAGAAAAAAAGGGGGGGGGGGGATAGATCAGAAGAGGAAGGGAGGGGGTGTTGCCGATGGTGATGGTGATGGTGATGGTCGGGGTCTCGGTTCTATTGAGGAGCTCTCGACAGGTCAGTGGAAAGGAAAGGAAGGCAATTCCAGTTTGTGAGGAGTTCTGGAAACAACTCAGTAATGGATGAAAGGATAAATAAATACCGGCCAACACAGAGGCTCTACAGACACAAAACTCAATTTGTTAACTCACACTGTGTGTCAGTGAGTGCTACGACGCAGTATGAACCTACTTGAGTATAATTTTAACGAGAACAGAGAGAGAGTCTTCTAAAAAAAATATATATATATATATCAGATTGAATGATGGATTGATGGGCTGTATTATTCCTATAAGCTCGCGTGGACTCTTACCTGCAGGGCGTTGGCTGTTATTTCCTGCCCTCACTCGCGGCCATACTGTGTAATCAGAAACGTGCTCAAAATCATCAAGGACAATAGAGGCAATTAGAGGAGTCTCATTTAGATGTTCATGATTTGCTCGTAATTGCAAAAACACGTCTGCGTTAGAGAACAAAAGAGGAGTGAGAGACGGAGAAGAATGATCCCCCCCCCTCCGTTAAAAATAGCACAAGCTGATGCGTAGGCTGAAAGCATCACCGCCGCTTAACGATGAACAAATGCACATGGAGAGAAGTATGAAATGAGAGTAGCAACATGTTTAGATGTCAAACAACAGCCCAATGGGAAACTCTCACATGATACTCAAGCAGTGACACTCAATCCTTTTCCCTGTCTGTGTAGGATTTCAACATGTTGTCTCTTCAGACGCCCCGCATTAATAATGCACAATCACACTCCGCTCCATCACAGGCAGACTGCAGAGCTGCCATGTTCAACTCCGTAGCAACCTGACAATCAGAGACATTCCCTTTCCTATTTTTAACCCGCCTCCGTGCTGCGGAGGGTAAACTGCAGCCCTTCTGCGTTTCAACATCAAAAAAAACAAAAAAAACAACATGTCAGGGCGCCCCTGAGATTTCGGAGATTAATGTCGGGGCGGTTAAAAGCGTTTCAGCCGGAGACACCTGGCAGAATGGATTCACCAGAAAAAAAGCAAAGTTTGGAGGAGACAACAGAGGAGCGCTTTCTTTTTTTGTTCCCGAGAAAATGAGCGGAGAAATAACAGCACCAAGGCATGCTTTGTTCAGCTGTGGATTGCTCAGCGTTGATGTGGAAACCTGTGTATCTGCCACCGGTCATTGCCCGCAAGGGAACTCTGCCCTCTGTAGTGCGTCTTGTGGAATGATGATTCGTCTGGGTGCTGAAATGAAGGCGCCGAGTATTATCGACATCATTGTCTTCTAAAGAAAAATCTAGGCATCCATCGTATCACTTTTCTACGTCTGTCTGTCTGTCTGTCTGTCAGTCAGTCACGTTCCAGGAAGCGGTCCAGACCGATGAGTGGTCTGCTGTCTGAAAACCTTGTAAGATGACACCTACCTGAGCCATTCTGTTGCATTGCCTGTAATAACACCCGGCTCAGGAGGTTTGAGCTGTGTTCACGAGGTTCGGGAGACACGACGAGATTATTCAATGATGCAACGCCTGTTGTGATTTTTCTGCGATATACTCAGTCCATCTTTTTCCTCTTGCTTTTCGCTATTTCTTTCCCACTTTGTCGCAACGTTCCCGTCTCGGGCCATGAAATCGATATATCGCTAGCCAGTGATGAAAAAAATAAATACGCTGACGCCTGCTGCTACTGTTAGTTCTATAGCAGCCGCTGTTCCATAGCAACGGTGTGTGCAGGTAGCCAACCCACGAGGACTCATTCTATTGTGAACTTTACTATTTAATTAATGAATGATTTATTAATAAAAAAACTATATTTAATTTAGAATGTGTCCATAACTTTTATTTTTTCCCATACTTGAGGACCGTTTTGGAAAAGCGATCAGTGCAGTCCGTGATATATTGTGATTCCATCACACCCAATAGCCGTTGTTCGACCCGATGCGAAGCTGCATGAGATTGCCAGAACACATCCCAGCAACCCCCAGCAGGTGTTAACAGCTACAACGACACAGCACAAGCAAGCAAGCAGTGTTTAGTAAGAACTCAAAAAAATACAAATTGCACAGCACTGAAACTTTACAGACGTCAATATTAATTGCAATTTTCTGAAACTTTAGTGGAGATTAATTTAAATGCTGCTTCTTTTTTTTTTTGCTGCTGCTAGCTGCTAGCTAGCTACTGCTAGCTACTCAAGTTGTTTGCGAAACAGTGGATTCAAGGACAGGAGGAGACGGGGATCGAACTGTCAACACTGAAGCTAATGGGGTTGTCCATTACCACCCAGAGTTGTTATGATACTGATACTTCTCCCCACGAGTAGGAATTTTGGAATGGCTGAAAGTTGAGATGTTCATATTATAATAATGCACCTCTTCAGGCAAATATATATTACACGGAGACAGGTAGAGTTATGTTTCTGGTAATGTAATTGTACCACCCAAGCTTAATCAAAATGTCTTTTGGCTGCCTAATTTTCTATGTCGCTATGTTCCTGTTCTTCAGTGACAGTCGCTCTGAGTCGACGTGTTGAGCAGAGCGTTGTTTGTTCACACAGATCTGATGTGGCTCAGGGACAGGTGTCGGAAACCACCTGAAAGTGAGAAATGAATGCTAATGCAGGAAGTTCATGTGCTATTTAGAAAGGGGACAAAGTCACGCTTCCAGAGCTCGCTCACATACATTTGGGTATCCGGAGAGCCGACCGACTGTGAAATATGATGACCCAGTCGGATTTTGCCCATTAAAGCATGCAAAAATGCTCTTGTAGAAAGCCAAAATACAATTATGAACCTGAAAATGAGTATGATACGTCTTCTTTAACACTCTTAGATTTTTCATTTTAGACTATTGAGCGACCTGCCCGTGGCGAGTTCTGTATCCCGGCTCCTTTAAAGATGGATTTCTTTATGTCTGCTGAAAGTTGGAGAGATGATTGAGTGATGTTAAGGGACAAAAGCAAACAAACATTCACACGTGTCATCAGTAAATGCAGAGCAAACTAGACTAATAAGTTCTTCTAGATAACTACTGCAGTTTGTTTCAGTGGATCTTTCCTTTAATCCGAAGCCTTTACCTAATAATGAGAGCATGAATTATTACCAAAACTAAACCCTGCCATTGCTGTTGCTACTTCCTCCATTTGCCTCCTTGACCATGAGGCCCGGGAGTCGGGTGATGCACCTCCTTCCATCCAGCTGTACTGATCAGGCCTCCGCTCTGATCCTCCCGTCTGAGCAGGCCGGGTCACACCCCTCTCTTTACTGTCTTTCGGGCACACTATTCATCTTTTATTACATAAAACACGATTCAATTATCCGCTTCTGGTTTTGATCAAGTGTCTCTCTGTTGGCCCCCTTTGCCTTTAAGGCAAACGCTCGATCTCGTCCGTCGCCGTGTCCCTCCGTCCCTCGGTCTCTGTACTTTCCATTCATCATCCCTCATCCCCTCTGTATCATTGATATAACCTCGCTGTCTATGACTGGCCTCCAGTCCCCGCAGACACTGCTTCCAGAACCAAACGTTACTGGCACCTTGGAAATGATAGGCCTCACTCTGAGACAGGAACAGGACAGCCTCTAGTGGTGCACCGCCGGCACTTCAAGCGATGCTTTTTTTTTTTCTTCTCTCTCTCAAACCTCTAATGCAGCTGAGAAATACCGTCTGATGTCAACATCCCCATAACACACAGCTAAATTTCATATGCAAGTGAGCGGTTTCCATTCATTTCAAAGGGTATTTTCAACATTTAAGCACCGTCAAATGTCAGAAAAGCTATAAGAAGACTATTTTTGGATCCCGGGAGCTCAATATGTTTGACGGATTAGCTTTGATTCACTGCAATATGCTTTAACTTAGATGAGTACTCTGTGTCAAATCATCTGAAACAGACTTATATATCAATTTTTAAAGATTAGGAAAAAGGCACCGGTACACATAAGGGCCGCATCTCAAGCTCGAAACCAAACCTGCAGAAGTAAAAACATGCCTGGCTAATTTTAGATCTTCAGAGCGAGAAGCCAACTTGACTCTTTTGGGAGGAAGACCACAATGAGGCCAGACCTAACTGCATCACATCTCATATGACAGTCAACTCCCGAGTTAAGTTGTAATGCACCACCAGTCACACGTTCCTATTTAAATCACACGCGTGACGTGCACCAGCAGGAACGTTGGAGTCATTTGCCTCGCTGCCTCGTTTCCTCCCTCACCTGAAAGAAACACTGCGTCCAGTCATAAATAATGACTAAATCAGCGGTCCGGTTTTTCTGACCCACAAAAAGGGAAAAGCAGCACGGCTCTCAGGGCCCGTGCTCGCGAAGTTTGTGCGTGTGCACACAGCGATGTGCACGTGTCAGAGAGACGGATAAGAGCTCTGCTTGAAGCCCAGGAGGGGAGCGTTTCGGCTTTTTCCTCCGGCTCCTCTCCCTCCAGTGACGAGGTCGGATGTGAATTCATTTTACGCCGCGATGACGTTTTTAATGCCCACCATCTATTATCGTCAGCTGGCTGCCAGAAACGGCAGCGGCACCACAAAGAGGAATGCAGCACCAGTTGGAGACTAGCAGACGTCAACAGCGAGCCACGTGACGCCACCTTGGTATTGATGGATGGCCTTTGTTATTTTATCCGAAGCTTTTTCCTCCGTTTACTGAGCATCTTGCTTCTCCATTTCTACAAAGCACAGGTTCCAGGAGACTAATGGCGACAGGGAAGAGACCAGAAATGTTGTTATTTTGGTATTTTGGTGTAGCCTTCGGAGGGGACAAATTTGATTCAGACTGAAATTATTTTGCAAATCCCTTCAGTGAGTGGTACGGGATTATCTCATGTTGCTAACCCTCCCTCTGTGCATATTTAATCATTTCTAGACAGAGATTTAAAGCGGAAGCAGAGGGAATATTTCTGCCACACTTTTAATTAGAGAGTCCCTTTCCTGCACTTCTGGACATGTTGTTTGTTTAATGTAACGGTCCCACCATTATAAAACCATCTCTGCACATTGCTATGCATTATAGATATATGCATGCACACACCTTCATATATTATATATTAGAAACAACTTTGACAGGAAGACATTAAAAATCCACCGCAGTCTCTGTCCCATCCAAGTCACGTGACTTCCTTCCGGCCCGCCGTGATTGGCCTTCGCCGCGATGACGCCAACAGCGCCACGCGCACTTCCCCCGCCCTCAACGTGTACCTGAGTCGGTCGGCAGGAGCTTCCGGGGGATAAATAAACCATAATGCCGTTTTACACCCCGCTGGCTGCATAATTCATCATCTGGGGGGAAATAGCGCACATACGAGCAGCGTCGTGTTCCATCAACATGAAGTGTTCAAGGGTTTGTTGATGAAAGGGAAATTACCTCGATGGGGAAACAGAGCTGGGGGGTCAAAGAGGCTCGTCACTGAAGATTTAGACCGTAATCAAGTGAAGGCTCAGTGCTGTTATTGCTGACTGGAGACAAGAGGAAACAATTAAGTCTGCTGTTTTCTGATTGGACAAGCATCGAGACCAGTTATTTTTCTGTAATGAGATACTGCAGGAAAAACATTTGCCACACACACACACACACACACACACACACACACACACACACACAAAACACACACAACACACACAACACAGATATACACATGCCACCCCACGTTGAGTGTGTGGACTGATGACTCTATCCCTGAAGTGGCATTATTGATCACTCACTATTTACTTATCAACACGACACGTGGAGGTATTTAGCTAATCAGAGAGACAAGTAGCAGTTCATCGTTCTAGACTAATTACGAAATAAAAAAGAATGAAGAATTGAGAAGACAGACAGACTGTCTTAATAAGCACGTGAAAATTTTGCGGGGTCCAAACCAGCTCACCATGTTTACTTGTGCTGCTGCTGACTTCAAACTGGGTAAGTTGAGAACAATAATGCCCTACAAACACTATATTTGCATCAGACCTCAGTGCCAAGTCCAGTATTTCATTAATTGCATCTGAGACGTCACTAAATTAGTTATTTATGTCGTCAGTTATATACAACGGCATTAAAATGGCAAAAGGACATTTATATACCGTCGCTCTCATCTTCCGACCACTTAAAGCGCTTCACACTCCATCTCAACATTCACCCATTCTCACACACACACACACACACACACACACACACTCATTCACACACTGATGGCAGAGGCTGCCGTACAAGGTGCCACCTGCTCATCCGGATCTGATCTAATCCTCACACACACACACACACACACACACACACACACACACACACACACACACACACACACACACACACACACACACACACACACACACACACACATGGCAGAGGCTGCCGTACAAGGTGCCACCTGCTCATCCGGATCTGATCTAATCCTCATTCACACACACACACACACACACACACACACACTCGCACGCCGACTGAACAGCCATTAAACAATTACACAAATGCACGCGGAATGTTTACCCACGCAGCGGGGTATCCTGTCGTACGGTTACGTTACGAGGCGCTCGGCAAACGGTGCACAAGAACCCAACTGAAGTGATTAGGTCTGACAGAAAACAATGAATCAGCCTGTGTCGCAAAGTGCTTCAAGTTAATGAAAGACAAAGTGGGCCGTCCAAAGAGGAGGAAAAACGAGGGTATTGTGTTATTTAACTGAATCCGATCACAGAATGCATTATTGCAGAATATACATTTACAACGTCCATAGGAGGCTTTTGATGATATACAACATTTAAACTGGTGAGAATAACACGGCATCACTTTCTAGGAAGCCCATGTCTATTAGTTATTGTAAACTTATCTTATAATGCGTAATAATCTGTTTGTAGCACGATGTGATTATATAGTGATAAGTATCCATATTCTGTATATCCATAATTCTTTCTAACAATAATCATACCACATTACAAAGACTTTTATAATTACTTATACCATCAAGTATCATAACACTTAGTAGTAATTACGTAGTTACGTAGTTTCTGGCCACTCACTGACATTTTCCCATAGTCGTTACACATTATAATCTATTTAAAATGTATTATAATGTCATGATACGTTACTTTTAGTGGTCACTGTTTGCTTTAAAGTAGTAAAAGTAAAAAAAAAACACACAAAACAAAATGCAAAATGTGTTTTTACTTGACATAAAGCAAACAATGACCATTTAGAGTAACTAATAATCAAATTCTAATGCACTATAACTGTGATTAAGATGCATGATATAAAGCATTACAGCTATAGGAATAACAATACACTATGAACCTTGCAAAAAAGTCAGTGAGGGACGAGCAACTGTGACACTTGACCTCATAGGTCATTATTACAAATGCTTTGTAATTATTTATAGTGCTTATAAATAAAATTATACAGTGATATAAGCCGATTATAAAGCATTATAAGTAAGATTATAATGCATTATAGACATGGGTGTCAAAGAAAGTGTTGCCAACGATACAAATTTATATTAGTAAGATATGTATTGGTTATGGCAATTAAAATAATACACATTTGTACTAGTACTGGAAACATACCTCCTCCATATCCTCTTTCAATGCAAATAAAAGGCCTGATAGTGTTTTAGACAGCACTGAGAGAATAGAGCCATCACTATGCTATCTCTTCTGAGAGCAATATGGAAAAACATTAAAATTAGAAACATATAATATAAGAAACAGCTAATTTGTTATCTGCCCTGTGAAGGGAAAAAAAATATTCTCATGACTTATTCAAAGCCCTATTACATTCCAAAATAACCTCTATATCTGCTGACGGTGACTAGGAACATAAAAGCATATTCTGCTATTTATTGTATATTTACTTCTCTGTTCTTCACCAGTATTATTTGTGTTATCAAAAAACACAAATCTGAAATTGCCTGGCTTATTAAAAGGGCATTTCAGGGCTCGGCTGTCTCATAATCCTTACAGAGAAAAATATCCTCTTTGTGGTGTGTGTGCATTAATGTACAGCGGTGGATTTATTCCCCCCATCCCCTCCATTTTCCTTCTTAATGCAAAGTGCAGGGGCAAAGCCATTAGATGGCAGAATAAGTGAGATAAGTTGGGAGAGTGTAAAAAAACAAAAGTAGAAATGTGGGAAGACGTGACTCAAACCACACACACACACACACACACACACACACACACACACACACACACACACACACACACACACACACACACACACACACACACACACACACACAAAAAACCTCACCTCTCTGTGCGTAAGAGGTCTGAATCTTAGTAATGCTCACCAGATATCCCCTGAGACTCATTACGAACGCGCTGATCGCACCAGACAGAGACGGATGAAACAGAGATGTTTACGCTTGTAATGGGGTCTGTGGAGGAAAAGCAAAATCACACCACAGGGACGGAGCTTTTATGTTGAAAAGTGAAAATCCATCTCCCGCTTCTTTTTTTTTTTTTTTTTTTTTTTTGGTCCGTCTTTTTGGCTGGTTTAAATGCCGTCGGAGAGAGGAAGTCCATAATTAATGAAGCAGAAATGTAAGATGGCTTGGAAGGAGAGTGGGGACCCAAAGGCTTTATATAATATCGCTGATAGAGTTGGACGGGACCAGATGAGGGTGAATGGCTCAAGTTCACATTGAACTGTGAGAGTCATCAGATAAGATCATCAGTGGAACTTACTTCAATGATCATAAATGCACCCCAGTACCCAGAGTAGTGGCAGATAGCATGGGCCTGCAGACTGAAAGCTTTTTTGTGGAGGGGGACGGGGACATATTTGATTAGATTGTAATGAGTTGTTTCACCAGACGGGAATCACCATCAGAGAGGATTTCAGACTAAGATCTCTATCAAATGTATTGAAAGAGAAGGATTAATGGAGAATAAGTCAAGCTCATGCTAAACAAAGGCAATAATGAGTTGCTTTAAATGCATTGTCTGTTTTAGGGACGCTAATTCCTCTGCTAAGAGTCCCCGTACACTGATCAGTAACCAGTAATCATGCTCGGAAGTTTAAATTAAGCAATCTGATACGTTAATGTTGTGATTCCGAGCCGCAATTGTTTGCTGCTCCAGCATCACTTTGGTCTTGGTGACGAGGAATTTAAGACACTGACTGCAATTTTTGCAATTAACCAAGCGGCAACCAAACCTGCAGTTCCTAAGATGGCCACTTGAGGCTGGCTTCAAAAAGGAGCCAATCCACATCGACCCTAATGTTAAAATGCCCAACTTTACAGCAGAGACCAACATATTTGCAGCCCGGTGCTACAGATAATACTCCCGATCACTCGTACAACTCACCTTTTTGAATTACATGAATGCTTATAGTTATGCATAATTATGGGTGCGGACGTTTTGAGAGGTGGGTGTCGTACCAGGTTGCTAGTTGCTAGCTGTAACACCGTCACGTCAGGAGGACTATGTCCATATGTTATACAATCTATCCAATTAATATGTCTGTTATGTATTTTCTGACGATTCAAATGTAACTTGATGTCTCTGAGACCAGGAAGAGTTACGACAAGTGGGGGACTTAAGGTGGGCAACTTAAGTTTCACTCATTTGAAACCTGGCACGAAAAAAAAAAAGTGTCCTCTAGCTGTCCTGCTGAAGGACACTTGGCTAACAGCCAAGTGTCCTTCAGCAGTACAGCGAGCCCCAAACCTGCACCCAAATTATGCCTGATCCAGAATTAGCCAAATGTCTAAACTGCAAATATGTGACTGTGATCTCGGTGAGAAACCACACAGCAGAGCAACACGGCCGCGGGGTGCTGGAGATGACAGGGAAGAGGGGGAAAGAGTTGGGGAATAGGAGACCCATGCGGCTAAAAGAATGAAGGTATTTAACCGACACTTTTATCCACAGTCACTACACAGCGAGGGTAACGAAGCCAACATCTACGAGCAAGCATTAATAAGCGACACAATATGACAACAGAGAATGTGCTGCAGTGAATTAAGGCTTTTGTTGCAAAATGAGCCACTCGCTTGGCATTCTAATTGGTTACTAGGAGCCGTGTGTGACGGAGAAGTGCTGTGCAGGGAGGGAGGGTGAAGCGGCTGAGGAGAAAAAGGGGGTGGATAAAGTTTTGAAGTGGCGGCGCGGGGCTGTGTAGCGGGTCCCCCATGAGGGAGGGGGGAGGGGGGAAGGGGGGAGGAGAGGATGAGTGAGTGGATGAGCTCTTCATCCCAGTGGGCTCTAGTTCTCATCCACGCAGCATGATATAAATGTCACCTCCGCCAGACTCTCATTAAGTCCACACAGCTGGATAGAAGCCAAAGCTTGGATTGACATTAAAAAAAAAAGGAAGGCAGGGTAAGAGTGCTCCACAGATTATACAGAGTATATGTGTGTGTAAGCACCAAATGAAGAATGGAACGGAGATCGCATCATCACGCCCGACAGTCGGGACACAGGCCGGTGTGTCCACACCTCTCTCCGGTCTGAAGACGCTCGTCTTCTTCTTCTTCTTCTTCTTCTTTTATCCCCCCGCCCCCCCCCCCCCCCCCCCTGCCACGCTCTCGGGTTGATGAATAGGGACTGTACATCACCGTTTGTATTGATTTCAGATCATGTCGGAGTTCTCTGCACCAACAAACACAAAGGCGGGACCGCAGGTCAATAAATCAACCTGGTGTTTTATTCATGTGAACCTCAACCAGAGTTTTACCTCCGGCGGCGCACCGTGCCGCGCCACAGTCCGCTGCGCAACACAAGCGAGCGCACTGGCTGGGACACAGATGTTTGGCTTAGAGAGAACCTGGAACATGAAAGCGCACATGCATGTATAGAAATATAACCCTTATAGGCGGAGATTACCAAAGAAAAACACAACGCCGTTGAATTATTATTCTAGCTGCAGTCATTCACGCAGCAGTACATCCTGGACGAGCTATTAAAGTTTTTTATGTGCCTTTCTTTATTCTGACCTTTATGCTTTAATGAGTCTGAAATGAGACAAAGAGTTATATCTCCAGTTAAATTCTCTAGCTTGTCCGTAACATTCTGTGTGCAGAGAGAGCTCAGGGCTCGGAGCGCGCACTCACACGAGGAGCAATGGAGTTCCACCTCTTTACCGAGTCAAGTCACCGCTCCGTGTTCGAGATTAAAGGAGTTTAAAAGGTCCGAAAACGCTGCTCAGTTTACAAATTCAACATTCTATCGGAGACGTTATGACTAAAACTGTTACAACTACCAGTTACCAGTCTGCACTTGGTTAAAGGCTTCATGTTTACCATGCTAGACAGCCGGCTTGTCTATGTAAATCCCACAGCTCACGCTATACATCGTTTGTGATTCCTAGTCACTAAAAGTTACTGTTACTACAGAGGTAATAACAATAAGGCCACATTTCAATATGTAGGCATCTGTGAAAAAAACAAAACATGCTGAACGTCTCAGTGATCTGATGCGACCAGCCTCCTAAAGCTGATTTATGTCTGTTTACAACTTGAGTGCTGCAGAGGACACGACGACGACACTGAGGCTACTCAACTCGTTTATTGCAGTTTATGTTGGAGTGTAATGTCCACGGCGAGCGCAGAGTCAATTTGTCTTTTAGTAAGTCAGTTTCCCATCACTTAGAAAGAATGCAAAGTTATATGTATGAATTTCCATAGAGAGCAGCACGTTGGAGGCGTGTTATATTTGTGAAATGGAGGCAAAAACGATCAACTTGACTTCACAGTGGCAAATGCCTGCTTCCCTCACTGACATTGCAAACAACAGTTTGAAGTAATTAGAGTGCTAACGAGCGGCTTTTTTTAAATTGTTTTTATTAACAACAGCAAATATCATCTTATCTCATATCTGGCCCTCTACAAGTGTAGAGTGTAAAAACGCAGAGCAACCCTCACTTCCAATGCGGACCTCGATACAAACATCCAGTACACGTTGGGTCAATCAATCCAGTTTGACGTGGCTTCATCATATGAAATGCTAGAAAATGTAAATCAAGCTACCGGACAGTGGTATCAGTGTATCGACCTATAATATTTCACATGGCTTGCTTTTTGGCTTTTGCGATAATCCACTAAACCAGGACGAGCACTGCACAGTCAACGTGACACTGGATTACGGCTTCAACCTGCAGTTTCCTCATGCAAAAATGTAACAATCTAGTGCAGCGAGACCGGAATTTCAACTCGCTGGCTGGTTTCTTCAGTATTCCCAGCTCACTAGAGGTACCCTGACACCTCGGTCACCCCCGAAGATATGCGACACAATTGGATTCATTACTGTTTGCTCTTGTTTTCTGGAAGTCAAATGAAGCAAGGACCCCAACTTACCCCAGGTCAAAAAAACACAGACCAGAAAAGTGCTGAGAGGAACAACAGCAGAGGGACAGTGGCCTTCATCGATCTGAAAGCCACCGAATCTAGAAGATCCAACAATCATCTGTAACCAATTATCCTTAACAGGGTCAAGAGGGGCTTTAGCCAATCCCACGTTGGACAGGTCGCCAGGCAACTGATCTAAAAGAGTACCTCTCAGGTGCCGAGTATGATAAGCAGTAAAAGGGAACCTTTCTGTATCGCAAAATGTTTTGCCATCTTGGATGTGAAGACTTTGAACCTCCATTTTGCTCAGTTTTGCAGATAGAACCATGTGACTCAAAGTCACACACGGGAAGCAAATAACACTCACAATCACGATGGCAAGGATCCAAAAAAAGGTCAGCGTGTATTCACAAGAACAGACAACAGCCGGTTCTATAATTCTGGAGTAAAACAGACAAATAAAAACAGCCCCCCGTAAAAGCTGAGTTACTGTTCCAGCACCACGGAGAGCGACTCCAGAGTGAGTCACTGTTTCAGCACCACGGACAGCGCCGCATGCCTGCAGGTGCTCTGGACGGCCAAACACGGATTATAATACCAAGGTGACCCTGCGGAAATGTATGACATTCCTTCCACAAACAGTTTACAACACGAACGGCTGAGATGTCTGCTGACGGCAAACAGATAGTGAGCATATTTGGAGAAACAAAAAAAAAAAAAAAAAAAAAAAGGAGAGATAACGATAAGGTGGCTCCTAGGGAATTTTGTATGACACGATTTAAACATTATTGCCACTCATTTCAAGTTAGACTTGGATTGAAAACAGCATCGGGACACGCGCACGTCAACGTCTAAAAGTGACGTGCCATGTGAGAGATTTGTTAGGTGACGAGAGAGCGCCACTGAGCGTGTGCCGCTTTTTCGAGGGACGCAAATGGCGCGTCACTCACTGACAGACGAGCCAACCAATTGATGCAATGACGCACAAGTTTGCCAAGTTTGCCTTTAAAAAAAAAAAAAAATGTGGGGACTTGTAATGAGCAGCGAAAGGGGGCATTGGAGTAGACCCGGTTCTTTCATGACTGTTTAACATAAACGGGCCCGCATCGTGCCATTCCACCCTCCCAAAACCAGCTGGTCCTATAACGTGTAAACCGGACAAGCAAAGGGTGACGGCAGCGTTAGGTTCCTTACGTCCTCGTCCTCGCAGTGCTCCTGGTACTGAAGCCGGGGTCGCTGGCTCTCCGCCGGCCTCTCCGCCTCGACACCTTGCCCGAGGAGATGGCTCGCCTCCGGAGGGTTGGGGAAGGATTTGTTTGTGTTGATCTTGCCGGTTAATCTCTGATACAGCGACGCCATTTCGACTGTTTGTCACACACACAGAAACACACACACACAGAGAGACAAAAAAAAGTCTCTTTTCTCAATCAATAAAAGTCCAAGTTAGAGGAGGCCAATGAGGGCGGGATGAGGTAATTCGATTAGACGATGCTCTAGTTCAGTTGAAAAAAAAAAGAAAATAATTTAAAAAAAAGAGTCCAAGCTGTGTTCAGGATTCAGAGCACGTACTTACAAGGCTCACTGGTCGGGTTTCACCGATGCTGCAGCGACGCGGCTTCCGCACTTTCACAACTTGATGCAAAAAAACTGGAGAGACTGGATAAAGCTCTCAGGATCCGGACCCGTAAAACGGAGTGAGCCAGCCTCGGCGAGATCCCGACTCCACTCTTTCCCCTTCCTCGTGCTCGGGAAGAAAGTGACCGCTGACAAACGTTGGGGGACTAACAGGTCTTTGCATCAGGAAGGAGCGCAGAGACCTGCTGCTTGTGCCTGAACAGCTGCGAGCGACGCGACGCGACATTAACAGATCGGATATCGGAGGTTTTGCGGTGGAAACTTATCATGACTTTGCAGATGGAGAGGAGCTCAAGTATCTCTATTAGTTTTTTGTTTTTTTTCAGCAGCAGTGCCTCCATTCGGGTCGACAGATGTGTAGTGCGGAGAACAAGAGTGCCCCCATGTGGGGAAAGAAGAACAGGGAAAAAGTTGACGTGCATGGTACTTTTTAATGGTTTTAAATGGACAGGGAATGGGAAATAAGAAGATTAATGAATCTGACATCACGCAGAAAGATTTTCCACATTTAAAATCTTGTTTTCTTTCTTCTTTTCCCGTAGTTTCATGTGACAGGTGACACGTGATACTTATTCATTTTCCATTTAAAAAGGTAACTGGTTTCCTTTTACTAATTCCACTAACTCAGCCACGTACTGGTGGGGATAAACAGTAAGGACGATACATAATACATGTCAGGCTAAGATAGGTCAAAGTAAATAGTCATCTGTGTGTGGAAACGAGTAACGGAAAACTATAGTTACATTAGAGTTTCCAGACATGGAAAAACATGTTGCTAAAGCAAGGAATGGAGTCCAGATAGAGACACAAGGCAAATGAAAATACATTACACATTCAAAAATACAGAAAGAAAAGAAGAAAAAGTGCTAACTGTGAGTTTCCGGATGGCCTGATACCACACCGTCCATATTTAGATGTAATCCCATCAGAAGGAGTCAGAATCTGTAATCTGATTTAATTTGTGTATGGCCTCCATCACATACACCTCCCTCCGTGTACCCAACAAGCTGAGCATGCTGGGAGTTAAAAACACAGTTTACAAACAACAAGTAATTCACTCATCGCAGACGCTACTACTTTGGGGAGAAGCTCGAAGCAAACATCCCAGCCGACGTAGAGCGAAAAAACATCTCACACCTGCTCAGATTTACCTTTCAATTAAGCCGACTTCCTAAACAGATTAAAACACACCCCGCCACTGCGTGACGCGATTACTCAGCTGCAAACCCGCAAATACAGATAGGGCAGACTCCAGCTCCGCCATGCTTCTGCAAAATATTTTACCATTGATTTCCAAGAAAGGTTTCATGAGGAGGAGGGAGAAAAAAAAAGGCTGCCATGTGTTTCTGCACATTAAATCCATCTCAGACTCTGGCAAATGCAATTTAATTTTCCAGGCACTGTAGTGATGTGATTAAGAAGGAGAAGAAGAAGAAGAAAAAAAGTCTGGGTAGCAAGATTTGTCAAACTGCAGAAAATCCTGAGAGTACTGATGCAGTACATTTTAAGGTGGACTGAAATGTGGGTGAACATCTTCAAACAGATGTTAATAATGTTAAAGAAAAACAGCAACACAAAATCAGGTAACTCACTTCCTGGACCAGCAGTGTGGTCTGTCTGGGGCCTCCTGCTATATCAGGACCATCGTATCGATTGAGACCGTAGGAAGCACTGAACGTGATTATTTCTGCGGCTTCCCCATGAAGAGTTAAATGCAGCGGGCTCTCTGACGCCTGAGCAGATCAGCCCTGCAGCTGGGCGGCAGAGGGAAGAGCTGTGTGGTTTAATCCCTGCCGGAGTCTTCCATTGAAGGACGGGCTCATATCAGCCGAGTGGGGGCGTCGGGAAAAAATAATAATTCCGGAGAACGAAAGCAGCAAAAGAAGTCAGCATGCTGAAAACAACCACTGTACACCTCACTCACCAGCACCTGATCACAAAACAGAAGAAAGAGAACATTTTAGAATATCTCTAGCTGAATTTTGTTCGGCCAACAGTTCTCACTGAGTTGTCGGGTAATATTCTTGCTAAAATGTAACTTCCCCTTATGATGGGGATTCCTGGAGGCCAGGGAATTGTTTCATTTGTTCCCACTTTCACACACACAGCTTAACCTCTAAAAGACAATAACTACAACTCAAACACACTCAGATGTCCAATGGTTCATTTAGGAACAGTGGACAAAGGCTGCCATCTGGTGGATAAATGCAGCAGAATTTGTGTATATTTAATTCTGAATTTAAAAAAAAAGATCACTGTGCTGCTGAACAAAAAACATCAGTGTTGCAGATTGCATGCTAAAAATTGTAAGCACGGCCACGAGTCCACATCGGCGAGTGCATCTCCTTGCGTTGCTTTTCAAGCCTGGACAGGAACTACTACCACTAATCCTTTCCTCCGTCATGAATTGAAGGTAGTGCGGAGGAAGCTGCCACAGGAAAAAAAAAAGGTAGCAGAGGGAGTTGTCGGGTTACTGGCCGCAGTATTTCCAGGAGTTGTGTCACTGCCAGTACTCCAAGTTACAGAGCTGCCAGACAGCAATTAATGCGGCCGAAGGGAGGCGGTCAATCATCGTGACGAGCATTAAGTTACACGAGTTAAACAAGAGGGTCGATATCTTTGATGTTGGACGGCGTAAGAAAAAAATGATTGAGATTTATTGAGAACAAGATTTAAAAAGGGTAATTTCAACCAAGCTGAAAGAAAATATACTGGATTTTCTTCCCGTAACATAGTTGTTCTCAGTTCGCCCCTTTGCCCACACCCCGTGAAGCTTTAAGTCATCTTATCCCACACTGATACTGTCAGATACCATCTATTGTGTATCTGCTCGTTCCAACTCTTTGAAGCTGTTATGTTTACACTGAGTGAAATACTCAAAACCAAGAATCCGTGTTTCTTTTGTTTGCACAATTCCATTAAGTGGCAATGTTCATGAAATCCTTATTCTGGGTACTCCACTAGAATTTTAAAATCAAAAAATGTAGTTATGTGGGCCTGGTACACTAATGTTAGGCTGCACGGGACCAGAATATTGCGTTATGATAATAAACCCTCAGAACAATGGATTTAGTATTAATATCTGGAGGTCCTCTCAGGGCGGGCAGGACTTTGGTGGATGGGTGTTTTGTGTGAAACCAAGAGTTGAGTGATTTTCACTGACAACGGCATCTCATGATGCTAAGCCAATCAGTCAAATTACGTTATGTTTGGAAAGAATAGTTTTTTTTTTTACAAGCCTACTTATTTGACACAAAACCATGATGTTTATTTCATACCCTGACTAAGTAGTTTTGTTACCTAAAGCCAACAGCAATTGTTTAACTTTAACCACGCACCAACGCTCTGTGTCATGATACTACGCAAAACAAGCCTCATCACACTGACGGCGGTGGCTTCTGCCCAAGCAACAGAATATGATGAGTAGGGACGCCATGCAGATTTGGCTGAGTTTCTGTTTTCAGGATACAATTGAAGTAAATTATATATTACACGTCAAAGCATTGAAAAACTTTTTATCTACAGAAACAAAACAAAAAAACGTTGCATTACTGTGAATAATTGACAGGCTGTGAAAGGTTTTTGTTAGGGACTGTTTTTTTCAGTAGAAAGTAGTTCAGGTAAAAAAACTAAATCTCAAACCTGGACAAAGGTGCCTGGGTGAACTGATCCTTAAAATTAATAAAAAAAAATAAGGGGAACTCATATGGTGTTGCCTCTCTAATTAAAGGAGCAGTGTGTAAGATGTAATGGCATCTAGTGGTGATGTTGCAGATTGCAACCAACTGAACACCCCTCCCTTTCCAAGCATGTTGGAGAACTACGGTGCCTTCAGGTAACATAAAAAAAAAACCCGCAAGGCTCTCCTAGTGTTTGGTTTGTCTGTTCTGGCCTGCTGTAGAAACATGGCGGTGCAACATGTCGGCCTCCGGTAAGAGGACCCCGCTCTCTATGAAGGGCTCATTCTGAGCTAATGAAAAAAGATTCAATGTCAGGTGATTATACGCTAATGAAAACTGACTATATTAAATTTCTTCTGAAAAAACTAAATCCTACATACTCAAATGCTCACATATGCTACTTGAGTTAATTAATCCACCTGGAAAACTTGAAAGATAGATAGTACTTCTCCTTTTTTTCTGTTAGGTATAAAAGACAAGTTTGACCTTGAAGAAGAAGAATCACCAGCGTTGAAGCTGTGATGGGAGCAGGCGTTCACAGCGGGAGCAAAAAAGGTTCAGGTGAGAGAGAAGAAGAAGAAAAAAAAAAAAAAAAAAAAAAAAAGGAGCGAGAACTCATGAATTTATACCGCGGTGTCACATTTCTCTGTTGCGGTCCGTTTCTCTCCGAGAATACTATCATAAACCTCCACCTTCAATCCCGAGCTTCACAGAGGGGGAGGATCAATCTGGCCATTACTCGGGACACTTGGGTCTGTTGGACTCCTACTTTATGACAAGAGAACCCAATTTGCAGCTGCAGTCGTTTTACACACCCTTACATCTGTCCCTAAGTATCGCCGGGATGTCGCAGCAGCAATTTAAAATGCGGTGGGGTATAAGTCTCACATTCTCGGTACCAGGCTGGGTTTCAGCTACACATTGAAAGCCTTTTCGCTTCTTCTATGTGTGTGTGTGTGTGGGGGGGAGAGGGGGGAGCTTGTGGCCGCTGGCTAGAGGCTTGTTTTGAATGACAGGGGGAGATTGAAGGTGCTGGAGCTCAACGCCGTTGGACTTAAAATTAAATGGCCAAATTAATAGGTGCTGTCACTTGCCGCTGTGAAACCACCTACCGGCCTCAACACCAATGCGACAAGTACCTTTTTTTCTTTTTCTTTTGATGGACACCTCCATCTGCCCAATGCCACCGCACCGAATCTCTCAGGACGGATCAAAGCATTACGAAGGTGGAAAAAACAAACAACATTTTTTTTTTTTTTAAATGACAAATAGCAAGAGGGGAGTAAAAAGTTTTTGACAAATGGTATTTTGCTCATTCTACAGTTTTATGACGTGTCTGTATCAAGTGTGGAATTCTCCGGCAAAGTGACATGGAGCATGGCAAATTGAGTCCCAATCCTATTTGAAATGGGCCAGATAAAGTCCCCAGGAAATTCAGAGGGACAGAGTGGGCTGAAGGGAAGAAATAGAAAAAGAGCCTGAGGTTGTGAAGCGGGCGTGAGCGGGCGTGAGTGTAACGGTTGGTGAAACATCAAGCACATACAGTATAAAGTGTGAGAGGCACAAAGGTAATTTGCGGATGCAAGGCTAGGAGTGGAGATTTTTAAAGAGAAAATGCATTTCAGTTATCTCAGGCTTCTCTGTTGACTTGGATCCCATTTCCCAAATGGGGCCAGCAGAATAATTTCACGTATCGTGGAGATGGCGGTCCAAGTAAAAAAGTCGGAGGATTTTGTCATTCTGCCAACAAATCCAGTCCGAAAAGTCCCTAAACCTAGCAAAAAAAAATGAAAAAAGTCATCAAGCCGGCAACCCTGACAGCCCGTCCCCTTCAGGCCTCCCTCCAGAGACACTCGGCCCAAAATTATCAATGTGTTCGTAAACGACGAACACGGCTGTTGTTAGCGCTCACAGCTGTCAAGCTAGCAGCTTGCGGACGAATCCGGTGATGCGCAGTGAGAGCACAGGCCGAGCGACACGCAGGTAAAGGTCGACAGGCAGGCAGCGGATTACAGTCCCGTGACAGCCACAGATACCAGACGTGTTTCTTTTTTTTTTTGTCAGAGCAATTGATTAATTGATTTCTCAGAATGTAAAGAAAAAACAATCCTAAAATAGATTATCCACACTAGCTTTTCGAAATGTTAGGATGCTAATACGCTAAGCTAAGGTCATGACATGCTAAAAATCTGCATGCATTGTCAATGGGAGACTGTTAGCATGGTGATGTTAGCATTTAGCTTCAAAGTAAGCCTCACTGAGACCCCAACGTGACTGTAGTCTCTTAGTCTTGTCTCAACATGCAGTTTTCAGTTTTATTTTGCAGTAGTGCAGCTTTAAGTTAAGCTTATTCCACACAGTGTAATATGTTCTGTATTAGCTTGCTCTAACATTTCATTGAAGCCATATAACATTTACACTGACATTTGATTTTCAACTCCAAGATACTTTATTAATGCACATTCATCCCAAATCCGGTCTGAAATAAAGTATCTTCAAAACTATTGAAATTGAAGTTTTGAACAATGTTTGCCCACCAGTGGGCTCTTGCTTATTAAGAGGTTTTAATACTGTACCAGTCACTTCATAGAAAGATACATCAGGTGGAAAGCATGACAAAACACTAAGAATTTAGGCGCCCACTCGCAGCTCGCTCACTTATTACTCTGTCGTTTTTCTTGTTGTTTGGCTTCATGCACCGCAGACTGCAGGCATGCACACGGACCTCGAACTCTATGTTTATTTGTAACTCCAGATGTACTCAAATCATAACTGTGAGGTTATGAGGTTTACAGGCAAGGCACGGCCAGGTGCAAAGAAGAAAAGAAAAGTCGAAGAAGGGAAAGAGGGGGCGTGAAGGAAGTTTACATAAATGTTCCTCACCTGGACTGCTGGCATTTAAACTTGCCACACACGTACAGTGTATATACACACACACACACCTCGAATGTACGATGGTGAGAAAGCTTCATTATTACTACAACAACCTGCTGTCGTTATCTGATGGCTTTTTAATTTGTTTTACCAGAGTATTCCAGTCACATTTTTGACTCGAGGCCAAGTGAACTGGCCAGGACGCGTTAGCCAGGACTTCAATTAGCACAAAACAAAATCTATACATTCAATTCCACATTAGTCATTTCTCCACTCAGCTTTTTTTATGGGGGGGGGGGGGTTTGGTATTCTGGCTTGAAAAGTGAAAAGGTTGCATGAATGACGAAAAAAAATAGAAAACTGTGGATTTAAAGTAATTATTGATTTATTTGAAGAGAAGTAGGACTTAAATGCCACAGAGGAGCTGTGCCAGAGACAAATGTCCGCATAGAAAATCACTTATTCATATCCCAGCCTTTGCTGCGTGTTGCAGTCAATCATCTGTCATTTCAGAAAGAATCAATACTAAATCTCGTCCTTTTTTTGTAATAAATCCCCCCTTTTTACAGAACTAATCTGCCACATAGCACAAAAATATTTCTTCACGCTGTACGAAACCTGAGAGGAATTTGTAAGGTAAACCAATTCAAGTGTTTATATCAAAATGCCATTAAAATACATTCCTACACTCTGCTACACACTCATCCCCCGTTCCTTTACAGAGCACGTACGTAAAGCATCTCGAGTGTTTAAAGTGAAGAATTTCCATCAAGGATAATAGTTCATGAGCTGGAAACCATTTTAATGTAACAGAGGGATTGGAATTAGGCACATTAGCTGGTAAATGAGACATCTTCACATTGAGTAGTGATGTGTGGCTTCTGCCTCGGGAGGTACGAGGGGAACGTGGGGGGAGCTTTGTGTTAAAGCTGGGACATCTAAACCCTCAGACGGGCCCTGGCTGCTGCTGCTGCTGCTGCTACTGGAAATGTGACTCAGCCGTTGTGCGAGTATCAAAGGGCTGACCCCGGGCCCTGGGACCAGAGGGAGGAGAGCCCTGGATCCAGTACATCACTGTTAAAGTGCACTGGTGGTGACTATAGTTGATGAAACAGTGCATCCTGAGACCGGGGGATTCAAACTGAAAGGCGACACAGAGAGAGGATGGGAGGGTGAGGCCTGTCAAAATATGAAGCAGCATGAAGCTTGAAGGCAAGGTTTGAATTTTCTTTTTTTTCTTTTTTTCAAATTCTGTGTGAGTGTCACTGAATCGAAAGGCAAAATAAAAGACCTAGCTCAGCTGATTTTGACTATGATACCAACTGTAAAAGAATACACTACCCTTTTTCTAAACTATACCCGTTGCTGATATCTGATATTAGCGCTAATAGAACAGCTGCAGCTGAGATATATACCTTCATTTTGGCAAAAAGCACACTCATGATAATGTGTAGCAGGCATCACTGTGTCCTCCTTTAAAGGAGACGTATCATGCTCATGTTCAGCTTCATACTTGTATTCTGGGTTCCTATTAGAACATGTTTACATGCTTTAATGTAAAAAAAAACACATTACTTTTCTCATCCCGTCTGTCTGAATAAACCTGTATTCACCCTCCGTCCTGAACGCTCGGTTTTAGCTCCCGTCTCTTTAAGCCCCCCTCCTGAAAAGAAAAGCCCCGTCTGCTCTGATTTGGCTTGCGAGAAAAGTACGGTGCACCTTTGCAAAGGTAGTTTTCAAGCCGTGGGTGGATAACTATCTGGATACTCAGATCGGGGTTCTTTTTTTTTCTTTTTTATAATGAGCCGAGATGTGTCACAGCATTGGGGAGCCAAATCTGAACATGTTTTTTGATGGCAGCCCATAAAAAAACTGACTGGGTTGTCTTATTTCACAGGTAGTGGGTTGGTAGGCACTCCGGATCTGAGATTTTTCTGTATTAAAGCTGACTTCCTAAGTGTTGTCTCGCTGGAACTCAACAGCAAATATGGCCTTGGTGTTTGTTGCCTGCTTTTTATTTGAATCAGCCATTGCATAACAGGGAGTACACACCAGCTATGAAGTAGCTCATGCTGGATTTCTTTGAAATAGAAATATGATGGGAAATGTGTTAATTCCAGTGTGCAGGCTCTTTAAAAAATAAATAATAAAAAATGAAATGGCTCCCCAAAGACCCTGATCTTTTTGAGTTTTTCAAACAAATGCACCTTATTTTAATTGTCTTTTCTTTTATGTTAAACATTCCAATATATGTGGGCAGGTAGTATTTGAAACTTCGTCTTTTTCTATACTCCAACAGTGTCTGCTCCTGCCTTCTGAATGTTCTAGCTAATTCAATTCAGGGTTGATAATCTTAAGAAACCAGCAAAAGTATGCTAGATACAAAAAAAATTATCCAACTCAAAAACCCAGCCCAGTTTTTCAAACTCTTTTCCAATGAAAGTAGCTCGCAGCACTAGCTCACAAAGTTGCTAAATCTAGCAAGAACATTGCCAAGCCGGCAACACTGACAGCCCCTACCTTAAGGCCTCCCTCTAAAGATCCCTCTAAAGATCCCTCTCAGCCAAAATTATCATAATGAACATAAACAACGAACATGGCTGTTGTTAGTACTCACAGATGTTAAGCATTTTAGTTTTTATTGATTTCTGTCGGGATGTAATGAGGATTTCAACACATATAAAAAAAAAATATACAAAGCCTGATCCGAGCACGTGCAATTGATTACAGTTAAAAAAAAAACGTCATTAAGAGGTGACTTTAGTGGTGTCTTACTGTAGCTACTTCGCTTGAATCATATTTGTTATTCACAGTTTACTGCCATAATTGCACTGCAGTCATTTGTATTACAGAACCAGTTAGTTGTTGTTACTGGGTTTAAATTGTTGAATTTATATTCCAGTCTAGTGAACCACCTCGCAACCCTGAAACTTCAGTGGTTTAGTCCAAAACTTCTTATTTATCCTCCAAGTAATCTAAAACTCCAACCACCAAAACCACTGCAACCAGGGCAACTTGACGGGTGTGTTGCAGCAGCGTTCATGCCGTCCCAACTGGATCTCATGGGAATGCGTATAAATACATTTAAAGACATTTTAAGGACATTCCTCATGTCATGATAACGTCATTTTACCCCACGTTTCTTTTACCATGAAACAGCAGCAGTTAGGTGTGGGCAACAAAACCACTTAGTTAGGTTTAGGGTTTAGGAAAAACATCATGGGCTTAAAATAAGTACCAAAAGTAATTAAAATATAGACAATGTAATGTGAGGACACACCACATACATCACAAATGTAATGTCAAAATAACTCGAACACGGATCTCCTGGTCGTTCTCACTTTTTATACGATGTCACTTGCTATGAGTGATGCATATTTGTGCGTATGCTTTTGCATTTCAGCAAGTACAGCCTACATGGCTTAAAATTACACACAAAAAGCAAGAACGGAGTTTTTATTTTTCGACTAAATGACTTACACATCATGTTATTCATGGGACATTTGGCGAGACCGGGCTGGTCATCCCCAAACAAGCACACACACACACACACACACACACAAGCACTGAAAGAGTCACTTCCTGCCCGAGCCGCTTCCAATCAGACCCACTGATGTGACACAGCGTTGATGGGCTTCCGAGGGTTCAAACGAAGGAGGCGAATAAAGTAGATAGAAAGATGGGCGGAGGGAGGCTGACTTGACGAGACAGGTGGAGAGCCTGATTTAACGTCTACCTTAGCCAAGTCGCCTTGAGGGATGGTGAGTGAGTTATAAAGGAGAGCTCCGGGGACAGCGCTGGCCCCTTCAGAAAAAAAAAAAAAGAAAAAAGCAACTCCTCTGTCAATGTACCAAGACAGTCACAGTCCAGTGGCCCGACCCGGCTGGCTACTCATCTCCACTGACAGAATGGCCAAGATGTCTACTTCGACCGTGGATTAATAAAATGAATATCTCCATCAGAATGAGAGTGGCATTATGAGAGTGGCAACAAGTCAGCTGGAATATGACAAAAAGAGCAGGATAACAGGCCAGTTTAGAGTGAATTCGCGTCATGCAAACCACATGGGCTAAACACTAAGCTGCAGTCGCAGCCAAAGAGCCGGCTCAACGGCATGCACACTACAGTATGATCGCAGCTTACCATTTTGGAGGCGGTGGTATCGATCTTCTGGGTGGCAATTAGCATCGACATGGCTGAAGTGGCAACAAAAGCTCCTCCAAACACTCTTCTCCTCCTCTCCTTTCCCCCAGTACGGAGAAGTCTTCTGGACAAGTGTTGAATGAGTGGGAGGCTTCCCCCTGAAGAGGGAGGATTAGTGGAGCCCTCTTCCTCGAGCCCGAGACCCCCCCCCCCACACCCCTCTGTCAGCTGTCTAGCACACTCGGAGCACACTTCCACGTTGGCCAATCAATCAGAGAGCGACAGGGATTCGTCCCGATGTGCAGTGATCCATTCACCGGGATGGGTTTTGTTTTGGGAAATGTGTGCTCCCCCAGCTTCACTCGCTCCGGCTGGCTCTCTCCCGCCACTACTCCCCCTCTTTCCTCCACAGCTCTGCCTATCCCTCTTTGACTTTTCGCAGCCTCCCAATCTTTCTCATTCGACTCTGCTCCCCGAGAGGGTTTATCAGTCTTTGCCTTTCCAAGACAAGTCGTCTTCCCGAAGTCCCACTTGTAGTAGCTGCAGTCTCTCTCTCTCTCTCTCTCTCTCTCTCTCTCTCTAGTCTTATCCCTACCTTTCTCCCTCCCCGCTAAGCTCTTCCCCACAAGAGGCTGGTTAGTTTCTCTCTTTTTTTTTTTTTTTTGCAGGGTTCAGCACCTGCACTAAATTGGACATATAAACGTAATCTGTCGGGCTGGCCATGGGAGAGGCATCTGCCAGCAAACACAGCCCAACAGCATTCTTTACATCTCCATCGCAGCTTTAGTGAGGCAAAGGTGTGTGTGTGTGCGTGCGTGCGTGCGTGCGTGCGTGCGTGTGTGTGTGTGTGTGTGTGCGCACGCTTAGAGTTGGCAGGTAGGCAAAGAGACAGAAAGACAGAGGGAGGGAGGGAGGGAGGGAGGGAGGGAGGAAGGGGGAAATAGAAGGACAGACGGTAAACAAAAATGTCTGTGCTGATAAAGTAGCCGAAATGCAACAGCATGCATGGATCAGAAGCAACTACATACTTACAGAAGTTGTTATGTGATGTTTGCATGAATCAAGTTATTGGATATTGTCTTCACTGCATACTACAGCGTGTGTTTGCAGGTCTCCAGCTGACGTCCAGTCTGCAGAACAATTTAATCAGCCCATGCAATAGGCTGTATGAAGCACCGGTGATGTATTCGTGCCACGAAATTGCACCTCGTAAATAAGCCTCCGCCTCTCTGGAAGATGGGTCCAGGGCACGGTGCAAGACCAATCTAAATTTATGTAGCATTTATAGGTACAGCACGGTGAGCCAAAGTGCCAAAAAACGGAACGACCAGTTGTACGATAGCCCAACGCCAGCCGGGCCAGCAGCTGGTAAATGAGAAGCAGGGAAAAGACTGCAAGAGTGGCACCGGGCCGGGGTGAAGAACGATTGAGCCATTTCACTCAGGGCGGCACAAACTTTTCGTGATAAGAAAGTTGTGGTGGTTTCCCGTGAAGTTCAATTTGCTCGGTCAAGATTGGTCCAACTCTTTTGGGGGGCTTTATTTAGTCGAGAAAAAGAGAACAGGAACAACAAAGCGGCTGCCACTCGTGAACACCTTTGAGAGGTTGACACAGGCTACGTCACCTCTGCTTTCTTTTTGTTGCTGCAGAAACAAGCAGTTCAGGTAGCCGTGGTACGGGTTGGAGAAAAATAATTCAGGAACTAAGTTCACTCTGCTGAACAACATCTAATCTAAAAAAAAAAAGTATTACTCAAATAATAGTCGGTACCCTCATGAGTTGGACAAATTAAAGGCGTAGAATTAAGTGAATGTTGCTTCATCTAATAGCGTCAGTCTAACTTTTTGTGTGTATCACACTACATGGAAGTTAAAGGAATATACTTTTTCCTGTAAGGTGATACAAGGCAAAGGATAGATGTGGTTCTAAAAGGTTGACGGCATACCGGGACTAACAGCTGGAAATAAGAGTTTTGTAATACATCAACAAAGACACTGTATTGGATGGGGATCGATCACATCCAATACCCAATATATCCATACAGTACAGGTCAGTATCTGTGCCAGTGCAAACTGTCTGCTTGGACGATTCATGCATCAGGAGAGAGTGAATGAGGTCAAATGTACTTGTTTTTTATGATGTGTGATAATAAAGTCTCGGCAAAAACTATCTTCGGCTCTTTTGACTCTACGTGGAGAATCGTAAATCGAGAGGGGTAGCAAGATAAACCCCCCCATGCAGTCCAGAAACTGGTGGTGGTGGTGGTGGTGGTGGTGGTGGCTGATGATTCTGCGGAGACTGGTGATGGCCTGATTGTACTAAAAGCAGAGAGAGAATCTGATTTTAAAAAAGAGACAGCAGCAAGACAGATGTGCTGTTGAGAACATGAGAACAGCTGATAACACAGCAACAGCAAGGAAATCATGAGGGAGCATGCATGAGAGAATTGAACGGCTACGGGTCTAAACATGTAAAAGAATAGTCCTCCTGCTTCATTTCATACAATTTTGTTCATTTCACAACCATGTTAATAAAAATAAAGTTCATATAAAACTAATTTGCAACAGCAAATGCTTTTGGAATGAAAATAAATGCTGGCTGGATTATGTCTTTTTGTAACATAATGAGGAAATGTTAATAAAAGGGTCCGGGTATGTCATTTGTTTTCCACCAAAATATCCAATCTTGTGATACAATATCCGCTCATAGCAACTACTGCATTATTAAGCATTTGTATTGGTATTTTAAACCACTGGCAACACTTGATTAAGGTTCGGGAAATATCAGGGTCTCGGTTTAATACAGAACAAGTCAACAGAGACTTGAGGCGCAATGCGTTTAACATTTAAGCAAAACTATGATCCATCCCAAACTTTAACAAAAGTCCATATTTAACCGAAACCTTCAGGATGCAAAGTCCGGCCTTCGTACACCCAACATCTACCAGACAAGAGTTCTTGTGAACGACGCTCAACACTTTATGCAGATGTTTCACAAACAAAAGTATGTGAATGAAATCAGGTAATGGAAGAAAACGATGCGACCTAAATTGCCGAAGGGCTTTTAATGTGAAACTAATTTTAGGGAACTGGAAGAGGTGTTCGGTTTGCAGTGACATCAAAAGCAGCAGCAGCAGCAGCAGCAGCAGCAGCAGCAGCAACAATAACCGTGCGGCAGGAGCAGATTGGAAAACAAATACGACCCAGGTGACATAAAAGAGAGGAATTTGGATAGAAAAGCCTCCAATAAAAGCCAGGTTTTCTATTCAGCTGAGGGGAAAATAGTGAAGCTATTATATGATCCAGGTATAAAAACCTACTTTTTAAAAAACCCAGCAGGCCCATATGGTCCATCTCGAGACCTGGCTCAGGTGCAGGCTGAGCAGTTTTCACCTTGATGTGAGACGTTTCACATACAGTCCGGCTTGGATGTAAATTGCTTGTATTTTATAGTTTACAGATTCAACAGACCATGTTATTCGTCGCATTCCATTCATGAAAACTAAAGTAACTAAATTAGCTCGCTCACTTGATTTCCTAGTTGGACTATGTGCTTGTGTATCCAATTATGGTGACAAACAAACAAACAAAGCATGTAATGAAATGTATCAATTGGACATCAAATGCTGCCTGAGGTGGGTTTTTTTTTTGGACGATCAGAAAATATTTGATCAGTACATGAATTTAAACTTAATCCTTTTCTGTATTTGTGTTTGAGATTAACACATTTGCTTATTTCAACATGATTAGTAATCATTTTTAATGATTTATTCAGTTTTACAGGACAAATGTGTGTCTCCGCGCAACCTTATGGTACAAAATCATCAACAGAAAATGCAACAAAAATAGCTGAACATAGACATTAAAGATTAAAATGAATAGATAGATAGAGGGCAATGGAGAGACACAATCTGCAGTTGATGGAGCGTCCATGGCTGACAGAGTATCAAACACAAGTCTGATATTGTGCCTGGGCTGTTAACTAATGCCTGGATGAGGACAGGGTTCTCCACCTCAACCCTTTAAACCCATTTATTCCATTATTGAGCACTGACTTTTCAATTCCCCCAGATCACAAGAAAGGAGCGAGGAGACAAAATGAAAAAAAAAAGAAAAGTCCCCGAGGTCTGAAGAAGCACTGAAGGCAATTCCAACATATTGTCTCCAAAGATGAAGCTGGTTGGAGCCGGAGCCAGCCAGGTAAGACTGCTCCGCTCGAGGAAAGAAAACGGAGCTGGAGTGAAAATCCTAAATCAGATTTTCCAACGATGAAACAACGGTGAAACCCGGAGCGAGATGAAACCCAGACCGGGCCTCTGTGTGAATGCCTTTAACATGTCCAACTGGCAAATTTAACCCGAGCGTCATTTGGTGGAAAACAGGAAGCAAAACACATTTCTCTAAGTCATCCCGGTGAAAAATGACCATGATGTAGTGCAAATCCATTTCAGAAGAGCTTTCCATTTTTTTGATTAGCAAGCAGTTCAGCATTTTGCTAATTTAATCTGGCCTCTGAATTGAATTTGTATTACAGCCGTAGTTAATAACTTGACATTCAGCGTACAACTCTGTGCTATTTAGATAAGTGATGGGCCTTCTTTGAACACCCACATGCTTCCATGCCAAATTGCCCCATTGCTCATAATAAAACCTGTGTCTGAGAGACTCGCCGCTGTTATATTTTAGTGGAATTGTTATTAATAGGACTATCAGAGTATGCCAGGTCCATATGTAGAGATACCATGGAGCAAAACAGAAGAATCTTTGGGGAGGTTTTGAGGAAGTCTGCGATGGCATTTGTGTAACGGCTTGTGAATAAAAGATGAAAGTTGTGACTTGGCTGCAAGTTTCTTCTCCCTTGTGGCTCATCTCAATTACTATAGAGGCGGTTGAGAGGGGAACAAAGTCAGTAAGTACGCTGTAAAGAGAAGAAGATGTGGAACGCTCAAGGAAATCCTTTTCATTTTTAATTATCGAATGACACTTCATAAAAAGAGACAAAAGCCCTGAAAAATTGTTCTGCCACAATATGGCACAGATTTTCCGCAACAACAAAACAAAAGTACTCCAATCTCTTCAATCAATAACGGCTGGACACCAATAACCTCCGAGCAGATGAAGCTCTGTACACTCCTGCTCTTGTGTTTCGAGGGAGGAAGATTCTGTCCTTCATCCTTTTGAAATCTCAAGGCTCGTCCTTTTTGGCTTTACTTATTATCTCACAAAAAAAAAAAAACCACTACTTTAGAAAGGAGCAGAACAGATTAAACTTGTTTGTACATTTTGTTCACACAAAAATGTACCATAAATTAGACCTTGCCACAACAAGCGCAGCTCAGAATATGCTTCTGGTAGTAGAAAATTGAGTAAAAGAGAAGAAAACACAAAGAAATGTGCTAATCATGCACATTCCTCAGAGTAAAAGTGTTTAACGTAAACACCTAAATATTGCTCTTTGTTAAAAGACCATTGTTTCCCTGAATGTTTGCATATTAATGTGGTTTTACCCCTAAATACAATAAAAACTAAATACACCTCTAAAACGAAAACAGTGACAGTGACAAAATCTCTCTCTGCCACACATTTTGAGTGTAACTCATTTGCCAAAGAAAGAGACGAAGCACACAATAAACAACATTTTATCAAAGATTCATTTAACTGACGGCATTGTTTTTTTCTCCAATTTTCTATAGATATCGCGATACCGATTTATTTATTTTTTGGCCACGATTACGGTTGAGGAAAAGAACGTGGTTGGCGTTAACTGGACTGACCATCGACTCACTCGACTAGCGAGTGATTAGCGACTCACGTGGCTACCGACGCTAACAAGTCAGGTGACCAACGACTGACGTTGCCAAAATAAGTGCAACGTTGACTTTTAGTTGCACGGGGGACACGGACAGCGGCCTCCTGGGTGAAAGTACCCGCCATTAGCGGACTATCGCGCACTTTGTTTCACGTCACTTGCTCTAAGCGTTTAATAAGGATGCAGGTGGGGAGTTAGTTAAAAGCCCGATGTATCCCGTAAAGACGCTACAGGACGCCGAGGGGCACCGACCAAGCTCTGGTATTTGACGAGTCGGGAGTTGGCCTCTCATATCGGCGGCTGATAACGTGAAGAAACCGACAGTTTCTAACTGCAGTAATCTACGATTCCTTTCTGACTTCTCGCAGTTAAGAAAAACGTGTTCCCCAATTAACCTTCACTTGTCAAAGTAAAGCTTCAGCGTGAGATGCAGCGCCTGTGAAACAACAGCGGTGACAAAATATTAATTAAACGAGACGTCTGCAGAGAGAGATTAACGTAACTTAATACGGCATTCAGCAAAACAATCCGTCCTGGTCGGACCCGATGAAGGCCGACGCTCCCTCTGACTAATCACCTTTTAAGATGACTTCTACCTGACGCAAAAGGGCAAAGTAATTCACTGACACCACAACTTAACCAATCGCTCACCCGAGAGGGTGTTTTAACCAAGATGCTGAGGCATTAATCCAAGGCACCTCCTCCATTAGCCTCAGTTTGTCAGAAGTTAACTGGCATACAGTTAATTTCCTGCACGCTGAAGAGGTACAGGGATGGGCAGAGAGCGAATGCTTCAGGTCCGGAGCTTTATACCGCTCATAAATACTCACCTGTTAGTTGGGGGATTTAATTCCACCCACAAGCCTCGATGGAGTTTACAGGTTTATAAGGAGAAGGGATGAGTCCAAGGTCAGAACCGTCCTCAGCCTGACCATTGATCCGAACGCCAGGCCAATTCAGCTGCTCATGACTGATGTTGACTTCAGCCAAACAAGTATTACAGGCAGGAGAGGCCAATATGGTGACAGATGTAGGAGCATGTGCGCTGCGTTTTTATAATGTGAAGGCTTGTCGTGCGGCGTCTCAAGGTAAATGACAGCAGGACCGGGAGGGGGGGGGGGAAATGTAATTTCCCCACAATAATGTCCCCCCACCCCCCCCCTGATGTGCTTTCCTACATCTGCTCTCCTTCAGCATCAGATCAGCTGCACGCTGGACAGATAAATGGATTTCATCCAACTTTAAAGAGGATTAAATACTCTCAAAAAAATGGTTAAGTTTGCTCAGCAGTTTAGTGTTCAGAGGTTTAAGTTATTTTTTATTTATTTTTGCTGGAAACTCATGATATTAACCAACCAAGGCAAACGCTTGTGCTGACGGCACTGTGTGTGTGTGTGTGTGTGTGTGTGTGTGTGTGTGTGTGTGTGTGTGTGTGTGTGTGTAGTTTGAATGACTTTGTCTCCGTCTTTATTCTTTCCATCCTTTTCTTGTTTTATTTCCTTTCATTAGAACCATCTCTCAAAAAACTATCAATTTACGAAATGTAGAAAGAACCTAGCATAAAAAACACTCAAATTAAATATAGAAAATAGAAAACCAATGCTCACACTTTAAAATTGAAGATGTATCAGAACTTGAGACTTGTAATTTTTTTATATTTACTTTAAATCTGAGGCAAAATTTATTATTATAAGATTTAATAATTACGTTTTATGTATTAAACATTTTTAATTTAACGTGTGTAATATGTTTCCCCAGTCATAATTTACAGATACATATTCACATTTATTTGGCACCCTTGTCCTCTTGGGAAGAAAAAAAAAAAAAAAAAAACTTTCTCTGAAAAATGCACCAATTTTATGTAAAATGATTATCTTGACTATTTCATGGACACAATTGGCCATGTGATTGTTTTTATCGTCAAAGTGCAGATGAAGATTTTTGATTTAACGCTCCAACAAAGAATTCTGTACAAATGCAAAAAAAAAAAAAAAACTTGGTCTCGTCTGTGTCTAGATATATATCTAGACTGGAGCCAGGTCACCGTATCGCTGCTTGCAGCTATAAATTTAATCTTGTAGCTGTCGCCCTGAGACCATGACCTTATATCATAAACCCACAGAACCTTTCAGGGCTATCTTCTGGCCAACAGCAGCGCAATATCTATACATCCTGGAAGGTGCGCTACAAATCCTGGAAATGAAAAATATAAAGGAGCATCCCATCCTCCGATACCTCCAACACCAGGAGTAATGATTCGACTACTACTACTACTACTACTACTTCTATTCCAGCCGGTGTTTGCCTGCTTGAATAAACAGTAGCAGCTGACAACTTTTTGTATTCAGAATTTATCGGTGAGGAAAAGTGAGCGATAAGACGACTGGAGCTTTTACCAAAAGCGGAAACAAACAACTTACTTCAAATGCATCTCACAACTTAAAAGTTGTACAAATTATGTTCTAGAATTACGATCATACCAAAAGAACAATTGCCTTCAGATTTCTAATTCGTGCAAACTGGAAAGTCTTGACCAAAGCTTTACTCATTTTTAACACCGACACCGCAATCTGATTTGTTTCGCTGTAACCAACCAGATATTAGCGCTATTGAAAACGTGTGACACATGTGATGAACCGTCATTTAGATTGGTCTCTTCTTGTAGGAAAAACTACGGTCAGTGCACCAAACAACAAAAAGGCCCCAGAAGTATAAAGGGTTTCACTAGCAACCACTTTTTTTATTAGTTTTTTGTGGACTTTTCCTTTAAAAATGTTATCAGTTCCGCTTCTTAACTGATTCGGTGTGATTTAGAAAATCCGCTACACAATGTCAAAAAGGAAGAGCTGAGCCTTTGAGAGTACAGAATATGTTGGCGCATAGCATAACAAATGTGGTTCCGCTCCGCGGGTCCGATCTTGAGGGTCAGGGGGGAGGGGGGGAGGATAAAGAGATGTTGTGTGAGCAGGGAGCACCAGCGAACCGCGGAGATCTCAACCACTGCACTGCTGACAGGTACAAGTGGGAGGAGGGGGGGAGGAGGGGAGGACGGGGGGGGGTGACACTCAACGGAACGTAACGGAGTAGGGTTGGAGGCGCTGCCAGTCAACCATCCCCTTGTTTCCTTGTAGACAGGTCCAGATGCCCCCCCCACACTCCCCTCCTGTCCTGATTGCGTTCTCCACACTTCCCCCCCAGAGATTAGAGGAGGGGTGGGAGAGGGTACACAAACGGGGATACGCTATGGTGGACAAAGAAATATCACATCCCCTCTATCTCTTCTCCGCCTCTGTGTGCACAGCGCCATAAGCACCAGGGGGATATTGAGACAGACATATCCCTCCTAGATGAAAGGGGCATTTCAGTCACACAGGCCCCGAAGGTAAACGTGGTCTGGGTTAGCAAGCGGCTCCTCGTTTATTGTGGAGAGAGAGGGAGAGAGGGAGAGAGAGAGAGAGAGGGAGAAACAGAGAGGGAGAGAGGGAGAGAGGGAGAGAGAGAGAGAGAGGGAGAAACAGAGAGGGAGAGAGGGAGAGAGGGAGAGAGAGAGAGAGAGAGAGAGAGACCATAACACCACTGAAAAGCAATAAAGGGCAACTGGTCTGTTCACACTTCTAACAAGCCATTTGTGGCTCCACCGGGCCATAACGACATATGCTTATTTGCTATTGTTTGTGAAGCCCTAACAAAGTTTGTCCCTGTAGAGGTGACTGTGGTTCTCCTACATCTATTTTTCTTTTCGCAGCGCAGCAGCGGCAAGCATTTCATTTGCAGATACGAAGCCCCGTCGCCTCTCTCTCTCTCTCTCTCTCTCTCTCTGGCCTTATCATCCATTATTTGTGCGAGCGATTATGCATGAGATAAACCTGACAGTTTGAAATCTCTCTCTCTCGCTCTCTCGTCCGTCCCTGTGGGTTTGCATGACAGCACTTACATCTTCAATATTTTGTTAAAGCTGAAGTCATGCACACTATAAGCTGCTGCGAAAAAAAAAAAAAAAAGGCAAATATTTGCCAGATCCTGTATATGAAAGAGCCCTCATGGTGCATTTATTTAAGCAATCTGTAATGCTTCACTACATGGGATTAGCTATTCCACCTCTTTCAACCTGCAGCCTTTCCGTCTCTCCTAATAAGGACGGATACACGCTGCAGGAATAATACACCAAAAGTTTAGGACACGATTCCTCTCCCCAGGTGTTACTATATCTCAGTAATATATACAACAATAAACGGAAGACAAACAGCGCCTTCCCCTAAGGATAACCGAGAGCCGGCGCAGTTTGACAAAAACTCCTCAGACAGCAGTCGCCGCCTTCAAAAGAGGGCGTTTGTTTTTTTCCTCTCAGCGCAAGAGAGACGTGCAGAATCTCAACGACGCATTTGTCATTGGACGCCCATGGTTACGCCCATGGTTACGCCCATGGTTACATCCACGGTTACACGGCCGTTTCAGCCACGCAGAAATGTTGATACATGTCCCCGGGGGGGGCGATGTGGCTTTCGCTGCCGCGTAAAGAGAGAAACACATTTTGCTCAATTTAGCGACGAAGCAGCACAGCCCTGAAATTCATTTCCTAGACTGTGAATAGCAATGAGTGCCTTAGTTACAGTGGAATCTACACGGAAATAAGAGCTAATGCTGCAATTACGTTGCAGTCTAAAGTGGAAGCCAATTAGTGCGCCATACACTAAAGTGAGGATTTAGCTGTAAAAGCGTCACTTCTAATATTGACAGATGTTTTGTTTGTGCAAGTCCACAGTTTCCAGAAATGCATGAAATAGGTTCAAATTAATGAGCGTCGCCACACTTTTTCTTTCTACGTGAACAATTTCGGTCTGATACAGCTTAGCAAGTACGAGTGGATTAAAACAAGGGAAATGCGAAGTTAAAATGTAATCACCATGACAAAAACATTTTGACAGGAACATCTGTTGAAAACTGGAGTATTTAGCACATGAATACCCAACAAACATTGGCAGAAATACTCCATTTGCATTTCCTACTTAAAAATGCATCAACATTAAGTTCATTATGCTCAAACAACTTTCTTCTTCTTTTATTTCAGCTTCTGTTCAACGACATGAACTTTTTTTTCTGAGGGGTTTTTCTTCTTTTATTTTTTTTTCCGTCGGTACGTCCCCTGAAATGTCAGCAATTTTCCGGGAAGTTGTTCTGTGTTGCAGAAAGTGGCATGTCCAATATATACAGCGCGGCTGATTGGCCTGGGACACAAACACCCGCAGTAGAGGCAAACTTCCCTTCACACATCATCTTTTGTGTTCGTATCCCACCAACAACCCTCAGAAAAACAGAGTTATAGGAGCACTCGCATCAATCAAACCTTAAATTACATGAATGACTGTTTAATTGCCAATTATTATTCAAAAGTTATGGCCTGTGTTTTTCTCTTCATTCGCTGGATGTTTCTCAGGGCTTCCTACAGTATATTATCTATGAGGAGCCAGATGTGCGTGCAAGCTATTTTCACAGCAGTGTTTCAGAGGGCACTAATAACCGCTTTCCTGGTAGTTTTCTGTTCCTTTTTAATTCTAATTGCGTTTTAGGAGGAGGAAGAAATTGCAAACTTGGCAAAAAAAATTAAAAACAGACATGATATGGCCAAAAGTAAGTGGACATGAATGTTTTGGCCTTATGAGACGCTTTAAGTTTCCATTTAATTGTGTACACACACATCATACTGTATGAATATATATATGATTAATTGTGCTACCTTGCCATGCTACAATTTGCACTGCAGTAAAGGCGGGCTGAGGCTGAGGGAGCGAAGACAGGTAGGATGTGGTCGAGATGAGGGAGAGACAGGCAGAGGGAGAACGAGAGGCCAAGACTTCGCATTGATGCATTTCACTGCAGTGCCAGCTGAGAAAGATGGCTGCTGTCCCTGGCATCACTCCCTTTGACTTTGACTCAGAAACACACACACACGCGCTAGTTACTTTTATAATGAAGTACCCTGCGAGTTCAGAGCAAATATCTGAAAATTCCCGCAAAATAAGATGGTCAATCAGTTCCCAACGTCAATTGACTTTCATTCTCTTGCGATTGAATATGATCATTATCAGTCGCTTTGGGTGAAAATGCTAAAGATATAGCCATGTCTGGTTTTGGATGCATTCATGCTGAACGATGCTGTTTAGCTGTGAAACACATTGACTTCCTGTGACTTGTTTCATAATCAAAGTAACGCCATACGTATTCTGTTTCATGCTCTTAATGCAGAAGGACATGTAGGGTCAGCATTGGAGGTTACTGAAAAGGGATACCTCACCCACAAAAAGATAATTTGCATATAATTTAAATTAGTCTTTAGTGAGGATGCATGGGTTTGTGAAGTAGTAAACATACGAGTGTATAAATGAGACTCATACTGTTATGATATAGTTTTGCCGTTGTTAAACGCAGCTAGCTAGATAGATAGATAGATAGATAGATAGATAGATAGATAGATAGATAGATAGATATAGACACAGGTAATTTTAAATTGTAAATACACTGGATGAATATTGCAGAAATGTCCCCATGAATAGTATCAGAAATGGGGTTTGATTTCATGAAAGTGTTAACAACTGTAACTTTAATCAAGAAAAACAAACCTGGTTTCAGCCTTTAAATGTGAGAATTTGCGACATTAACATCAGATAAAACAAAACGTATATGTTTTGTTAAAATTGCTGAAATTGTTGAAAAGCCATTAATCAATTAATTGTAAAAATGATTAATAGATTAATTAATAACTGTTAGTTGCTCCTGGAGACATGTAATGGTGAGTGGCAGCTTGAGTATTCAGTAAAAGTGGCGATTCCCCAGTCAGTTACCTTCTTACCACTAGCTAATATGGAGAATGACTGAAGCATTACAAGCTACTTTTGTTCCATTACACATTCGCTGTCATCACAACATCTAATATTCCACACATCCACGCATTTTTTAACTTTTCCTCCTAATTACTTTCCTGTAAACTTTCCGGAGAGGCAATTATCTTCTTCTCTCCACCTCAAACACAAACACAAACACAAACACAAACACACACACACACACACAAAACACACACACACTCTAAATTCTAGAGGCAAGCTTTGATCACCACTACATTAGCTTTACATTAGAAACAATCATTAGGGGGACATCATCCCACGACCAATTTGCCTTTCGGAAAATAGTAGTGCTTGAGTGTGCTGCAGCCCACAGAGGACCAATGAGCCACACCAAACTTGATTAGGCCTCAAAGTAATGTATCGTTCCTCCTGGCCAGGGCTTTGGAGATGAACGACTCGTCTTCATGTTGAAAGCGTCTCCGAAAACTGGAGTGGACTCGTTTTTGAAAAATCTCTTTGAGAAAGTTTGCTCTGGCAGAGAGGAATGTGTCAAAAGATAAATGTGTAATGAGTTCCACGTGTTCGGTCCAGGCTATGGAGAGAGTTCCCAGGCAGGTGTTTCAGGTTTGATTTTCAAAAGGCTTTTAGGTGTGAGACGGTACATCGCACCGTTGCAAGTAAAACTTTAAACATGTTTAGACTGCGCCGCTTGGATAGATATTGAAAGACCTGACAATTCTTTACTTGAAGGTGTTTTGATGCCCCGGCTGTGAAAAAAGAAAAACAGATGCTTGGACAAAAAGGGATTAGCTGAAGAAACCACATCCCTCCCACCAAGTCTCATGTGCTTACACACGTTCATAGTATAAAAAAGAAAAGAAAAAAGAATCATCTTTAATGTGCAATGACAGACGATAAATAAAGTACACCTTAAGAAAGTCGATAAAAGGAAAACCTCCCTGAGCCTCGGCGACATGCACCGTAGTTGAGGTGGACCCATTTTAAGATCAGAAAGCCTCTTCATCACCGGGCCCCGGCACGAAACAGCTATCAAATCTACATCACGACATCTTTATGAGAGCATAAAGGCTGCCATTTTGTGGCTCGGGGTAACTTTCAGGGAGCAGATGGGAGTGAACTTTAAACTCAGCGGGGAGCGAGCAGCAACGTCCAGCTGACAGTGGGGATGGCCTGCCTGATGTTTGATTAAGAGGCACGTTGACCTTTCCGAGGCTCCAGGGGGCGCTGAGACACGCGCTCACCTGACAGCCCGCGAGTCGGAGCCTCCTCATTATGGCCCGAATCTATCAATACACACCCCCGGAGCTTTTTCTCTCTCGTTCGCCGAGAAAAATTAAATGCCACCGGTTTGTGGAAGACAGGTACACGCGTCGAGGAAGATATGTGGAAGGGTAAGTGTAGAGTATTGGAAGGTCTTTTATGGGGTTAGGAGGGTAAGGAAAAAAAGAGAAAGGATGGGGGGAGGAGAGATGGGGGGGAGGGGTTTATGATGCAGAGTGACTACAGCTACATCTAAATGCAGTTACTGTGAACTACATTAGAAAGCTGAGTGTCTCGCTCTAAAACACAGATGAGTCAATAACCTGAAGCTCGAATTACTCTCATACGGTCTATGATAAACAAATCGGAGCACAGCGCTGATCACTTTACCTGAGATTGTAATTGATGGCCAGGAAGAAGCTGAGGCGAAGTCGATAGGCCGTGATGAATTGGACCTGTACAGCGTTATTGGGTGTGCGCCTCGACTGTTCATGACAAATTGGCCATGTCAGACTCGAGGTATTTCGCTCACGATCAATACATACTGACAAAAACGCTGCGGAGGCCAGCTTCACTTTATAATCACAGACACAAGACAGACAGAGACACAATTTAAACTTAAACTTCAACACAAATTAAAGTCACAAAGACTTTCTTTATTTTTTTTTAACACAGTAAATTACAGTTGTTCAGATACCCATGTTGGAAATGCCTCCTATGCAGCCTATAATGCGGAACTAAAACTAGAACTACTGTTTTGGTTCAGTCTCACCGCTCTCATCGCTGGGCTTCCAGGAACAGCAGCAGGCAGCTGTTTTCAGTTTTAAAAAATAAGCAATTGCAAAGTGATAGTACTGTTCCTTCCCACCAAGCAAAGGACAGACAACGTTAGCGACTTAGCGACGTAGTGGAGCTTTTAGCAGCTTTAGAGCTGGATATTTCCCCCGGGAGCTGGTGGAGACAAAACAGGGATTAAGATAGAGTGAATATTAGATTTACTATCGGGCACTGTTTTCTAAAACGTTAACCATAAACTTAGAACCAGTTATTTTGTCAATGTTTAAGGCTTGTTGTCCCCAAGTGGACTAAAAAGTCTTAAAATGCAGCTTCAAGCTAGAATTACCAGCTTGTGGTTATATGCCTCCGCCAAGCAGTCAACTTGCAGTTTACATCCATGTCAAATTAATTTGTCCCATTAGACATTTGAGTGAAATTGTCACAATTCGAGTGACATGAGTTCTTGAGTTATGGCCCAAAACGTGTTTCGTGAGGTCAAGGTGACCTTTGACCGCCTAATTCTAATCCCATTCACCCTGGAGTCAAATAGTACTTTTGTGCCATATTTAAGAGAATTCACTCAAGGTGTTCTTGAGATATCACAAGAATGGGACAGATATGAAGTCACAGTGACCTTTGAACGCCAAATTCAAATAATTTCATCCTTCAGTCCAAGTGGGGAATGAAAAAGAATCTAAACGTCTGCATGACATAATCTACTGCAACAGAATTTTTGATAAAACACTCAAAACTATTACAAAAATAAATAACCTTGCCATGAATTAAGAAAATACGTCACAATTTCTACTGAAGAACATTTTAAGTGTGACGTTTACGAGTTGGATAAGGTCATGGAGCGTATATTTCCCAAAGCAGGACGGTCAAGAGAAGAATGAGAATGCTTTCGGCTGCATTATTTGAGGAAAGATGTCGCTCCTCGCTGATCTCCCTTGACGCTTGATTCAAAGTAAGGGAAGCTATCACTTAACATCCTGGCACAAGCCAAAGTTGACTCTTGACACCGAAACGTTGGTATTCCGCCCAGTCATAATTCAGCAGCCACTGTTAATCTTCCATCCGGCTCTATACGACCTGCATCAATATGCCTGTGTACACGTATGAGTGTGTGTGGACATGGACACACACACACACTTGGGCCGTACTGTACTGCTGGGGTGGATACCTGCCAGTGAGCATCTGCCCAATCAGTGGGGTCTGGCAAACGAGCCCAGGATGCTACTGTAATCCGTTAATTTGGCTTCACTGAGCCGCCTGTGCGAGACTCAACAGCAGTGTGTTTGGTAGCGGTTCACTGAATGCGAGTGGAATATACAGTTTACACATTAGATTATCATAGTTGAAATACTGTATATCATAGGCGCATATGGTACTAGCAACTGTAGCTAACGGTATTGATCACAGTCCCTTACAATCAAGTCAACAATCAGCTTACAAAAACACATTTTTGGGGTTATTTTCCTTTACAGTAGAGCTTTGTGAAACACAGTAAATCAAGCACGCCTTGTAAACCAAAAGTTACACGGACTCACAGTAGCAGCTTTATGTGCCAGAGTTTCGATAACCTCACCCCTGCAAAGTTACAGACTCTGGCAGCAGGGGAGGGGTCATGATAAATCTTGAGAGAAAAGTATCTGGCTACATTGAGGAGGCATTTCACCTCATCTTGACTCAATGTATTTGGCAAACTTGAATAACCGCCGGCTCTCGGATGCAAAAAATGTTTATACCCGTCAGACGTCGCATCCTGGGTTCTTTCACGAGTGTCTTTTTGCGAGTATCCCCTCTTTCGTAAGGAACCGCATCGCAGCTCACTTTGAAGACGGCTGAATCGGGGTTTTTTTTCTGTTTAAGAAATCAAACAAAAATTCCCCCGGTGTGTGAATAAAAAAATAAGAATAATCAAATATGCGTGGCATGATTGCCCTCGGTGTTACATCTATTGTGGAGAGAAAATGGCAGTCCGTGAGGCATTTAAGAGGCCTGCAATTAATTCAAATGAATCCCTAACATCCATATCATAATTAATAATATAGCCGCTACACAGAAGGCGTGGGTGCACAAAAGTTAATTTCGCAGTGCGGAGCGTTGCCCCGGTGCACTGTGAGGTAATATTCTTCTAATGTTTAGGGAATACACAACATTCCCCTCCACAACAGGTGCTTTTTCATTTTCTGTCTGGCTAGCTTTAATGATCTCATTAGACAGCCACTCTAACCGGGGAAGTGCCCATGGCACCTCTGCCACACAACAGGGAGTACAACAACAGCTCGGAGCAGGGAGGCCGGGCATCTGTCTGATGTCACAGCCGTAACAGAAGCTGCTTACTTACAAGATGGACAAGAGTCTGAGAGCGTACCAGAGGAAAAAGAAGAAAAAAAAGGCTAATTGAATTCCCGGTGTACGGCCATGCACAAAGCCCTCCCTGAGAGATGTGAGTTGTACATCATTACCCAGAATTCTAGCCGGCAGTTCCCCCAACTTCCTCTGCCAGGAATCAAATGGCACAGATTAATCATAGATCGCCTGACGGCCAAAAGGCGGAGAGAAAAATGGTCCAATAGGCTGATAGTCAAGCTTTTACAGCAGACAAATTCTGCAGCAGCCAATCCAACACGTTCTCCCACCAATGTTGGGATCTGGTTAGGTTATTAGCAAGTATGACAATTAAAACTATTAATAGTAATAAAAGTATTAATATGTATTAATAATAACAACGGGGCCCCACACTGGGATCAGGGACCAATAACCAAACTGTGGTTTAAGTCTCAAAATTGGTGTTCACTCAAAATGTCAGTAGTCAAAGTACTTATGATTTAAGAGAGCCCCTGAATTTTGCTATTGAGGCTTTCAGGGGTTCTGAAGTGTCCACCAAGGGGTCTGGGAGCCCCAGAGACCCCACGTTTTTTCACACACTACTTCGTCAGCGTCAGAGTCAGCGTCTGTGCGCTTATATAGGCTCGTAACATGCATTGTGTCTTTTCAAAATAAACTTCCGTCCGAATTTAGTTTTAGGCATCAAAACCACTTAGGTTAGGTTAACATCCGCCACGCTCTTGTCCTAAACCTAACGAAGTGGCTAGCGACTCACGTGACTAATGACACTAGCAACTCACAAAAATAACGACTCATGCGGAAAGAAATCTTATTTTTGCACGGACAAGAACAGCAGACGAAGGTCCTGTGGTTTTTTTCTATAATCAGGAAAGATTAAATATGAAAATATTTGATATATCATCCACTGATGCTTAAAATGGATCTAATAATTGATTACAAATTTGAGTCATTTTTCATGAGAAAATGTCAAAGATTTGCATGTTTCTGTTTCTCAAAAGATAAAGATTGGCTGCTTTTCTCTTTTTCAGATCATTGTTAATTAAATATCCTCAAGTTCAAGTTGGGGAAAAAAAAGGCATTGGAAGACTTCACCTTTAATGAATTGTGGCAGATTTTAACCCTAATTTACATAATCGATTCCCCAAATAAAACGGCATAGATTGAGCAAAGTCAGGAAACAGGAAATCCCATATGAAGGCTAATATGTGCCATGTGCAAATTCGTGACAGGATGATTTTTCACTTCCACTCCGGTCGTCGGTGACTTCACCGTTTTAAGCTTGGACGATTCTGCTGCCGTCATAGATTCTATTCTACAGTCCGAGTGAGGAGGATGTTTACTCCCCCAGTCTGACAGAATGCGGCTAATCTTGGCAGAATTATGGCAGAATTGTTTTCCTCCAGCTTAGTTTTTAATAGGTTTCCAAACTCCCTCATCATTCTGGACTGTGGGGTCCAATTTGAAAGTCAAAAAAACTTGGCATTGCACCTTTTTTCCTCTCTTCCATCTGCCCCTCTGTCTGTCGGCCTCTCAGTAATTTTTCTTTTTGCCTCTCTACCATTCACATCATGTTTACCTTGTTTCCCAGACTATCGCTGCATTAAAACACAGATCACACATAGCACACTTATCTACAGCTTATATCTACACACACACACACACACACACACACACACACACACACACACACACACACACACACACACACACACACACACACACACACACACACACACACACACACACGGTGGTAAACACTGACGTGATGTAGTGAGATGTAGCGATTTCAGACAAATTGAGTCGTCCGCTTGCTCATTCTGCGCACACAGTCTGCCTGTGAAATGCAATTACACTCAATGCCATGAGTAAGTGGTGGAAACCAGCTTATCATGTCAGAGTCCTAACGAGAGCTACTGAGGGAAATCATCATTAATGCTGTGCAAAAACACGGACACAGCAGAGTTCCTCTGCAAGGGGAGGAAACGGGCCTTCATCTTCTTCTTTCATCATCTTGCAACCCTCCTTGTCATTGTAGGTCGAGATAATTACGGTGAGAGAAACCGAAGCTGCGTTTGTGACACGCATTATACTGTACACGCGGAGTCACTCCAATACGTAGACACTTCTCGGACTTATACAACAGGCCGGCAAATTAGCATCTAATTGCAACGCTGCCCATTTATTATGCGACGTCTGCTGGTCCAGACCCCTGTCGGAACATTTCCTGTTCAAGAACGGAGCCAAACCTCGCTACACCAGAGAGAAAAGCAGCCAATATCAGATAACTCGTCCCGATTTTAACGTGGAAGCTCCTTTTTTTTTTGCACAACCCATGCATCAACTGTGCTCAGTCATCAGGGCCCATACTGGGGATTCTGGATGTTTTGCCCCTTTACCTACAAATTGCACATATTGTTGTGCACTTTCCAACGTACAACATATGCTTTGAGATTAATTGTCTCTCCTGCAGGCGGTTTCCAGTAATTTCAGTGCAGTGTAAGAAAATCAACTTGTAGATTTGAAGCCTCCTTGACATGGGCAATGCATCACGCTGAATGTTTCTTCACCTTTATTTTTGTCAAGGTTATGCAGTCTGAGAGGGAAAACCTGCACTCTTTCTGCAGAATATCTATGTCGACAGAACCAACTCTTGTTTTTGGCCTCTGGTTCATTCTAATACCACTATTCCATCATATACGCTGATTTCAATTATTCCATTATTTATGATTAACATGTGGAGATAATCATTTACAGGGAAAAATTTGACATTCACTGGAGTATAAAAACTGACACTTTCCCATCTTCCCTGACAAATCATCGCACATTCTAATGATTTTAAACATCCAGTGGATTATTGTAAATGACAGTTAAGCTTCTTGTGCATTTCAGCCCACGCAGTCTGTAAATAGCTATTAATATCTAAAATCGACCCTATCCCTGACAGATCAGAATTTTTGAAAGTAAGAATCAATACAGCTTATTTATTAATTTCCATTATCTCCGCCAAGAGAATCATGCGTGTGCGTCTGTGAGTGTGCACCTCTGTGTCTGTCCACGGCTAATCTCGCATTCTGCTCCAGCCAACATAATATTTTGGGGGTCCAGTTATGGCTGCATGCTCAAGGACATCTTATGTTAACAGGAACTCCTGCCTTTTTTATACTTATATTGGCTGCCTGCTGACTCCTCACTCACGACTCATAGCCGGACCCCGGGCCGGTTATGAGTAACAGCTAACAGAGCTACAAATGTAGTCAAGCGTCTGAGATAAAGCAAAGCAGTGCCCAGGTCAGGCCCTTGGTTTGCTTGAAGCTGATCATCATCTTCACCGTTCCTGTCCTGCTTCTTTCCAAAGTCCACTACCAGCTCCTAAGTGTTGCTGAGTTCAGATGTAGGCTGTTGTCCTGACACCAGCGGATACGGCCTTTTCATTGTTATCTGTGATCGAAAATGTCAAAAACTTAAAAGTTGGATGTGTCTGCAAGTTCATTTCTTGCTCCACAAAACCAGATTACATCTTACAAGCTCACTCTGTCATGTTTTTTTTTTTTCTAGTTTGAAAGACCAATAGCAGCCCAGCTAATGTTTTATGTGGGATGTCAATCATCTAATAGGACAGATTACTTGAAATTACTTTTGTCTTAAACAAAAGTATCCATCATTAGCCTGCCAGATCACAACGATAGAGGAGAAATTGTGGGCTGGCCTTGGAAGAATTGATTTTCATACTGCAGTGAATTTTTTGGAAACTTCTTTGGCGATACAAATATCTTAAATCATATGGTATTGGGAGGAAACCGGTCATTAGTACTGCAAAGTTTATATGGAACCATGCAAATCAGTGGTATAGTCCTTTATGTCCTTCTCCACCTTTATATGGGACGATGGCTTTTACCTGGGTTCGCAATTCATGAAGAGTAACTGCAACTCATATGTTGCACATTGTTCATGGAGCGCACTGCCACTATCTCAGCTTCCCTATGATGAATAACTACACATAAAAACAGAGAAGGACGAAATCAACACCACTACTGGAACAAGCCCAATTACTTCATCTCCACATAGAAGACAAACTTTGCAGCAATCAGACCTTAACGAGCGCGGGTCCTCAATCTCAAGCATGCAAACAATGTAAGGATGGATGGGGCGGAGTGTATGAAATATTCAGCCACTGTATACTCATTATTTCGCTGAAGCACTCAGCATGGTGTAGCCTGGCTAAGTGGTGATTGATTGCTCAGGGCCGGGGAGAGGGTGCAACAGACAGCGACGACAGATACTGTATGCACAAGGAGGGGCGGGGGTGGGGGGTGAGAGGGTTTGGGGGGGGGGGGGGAGGATGCTTCTGAATGTCTCAAGGACATTGTGGGACATTTCCGCAGTAAAAACAAGACAACACACACAGTGAGATGCCACTGTAACAGGTTTAGGAATTAAATTACCTCTGTGGTGTGAATACAATGAATGGAGCAACAATAAAAATAAGTGCACTTACCAATATGGGTTTGAACGCCAGTAACAGTATTTTTGGACAGATCTTCAGGCTCTCTGACTGGCTGCCTTCCGTGCCAGAATAATACAATTACTCGTTGTTTTCCCTGGCATCTTACTATTGGCAGGGTGTAAAGGCAACTGAAACAGACCTTCATATAAGGCTAAGACTCAGACTTGAAACTATAACAAAATGGTTTTACTACTATTTGCTGGTAGTTGTGTTTGATCCTGTCTAGAAGAGCTAATAAAAGTAAAATAAAGTGCCTTTAATTGAATAATAACTGGTCACAATAGAACACAAGTAAATAGTTCAATAAATGAATACCATGATTAAGAGGGTTAACTGATCACCATCAACACAAGGTGCATTTGGACAACGATTAGCTTGGAAAATGAACTAAAAGGACCAGATATTCATAAAAATATCACTGGTCACTCTTTGTGAACTCCTCAAAGGCAACTTCAGATACATGGACAGCTAATAATACAATAACAGTAGCATTGAGTTCACATTCATTCACCTGTACTGTCGATCGATTTGGATTTAATTTGTCTATATGTCGCATGCACAATTGAAGGGAAAAGCTCACAATTTAAGGGATAAAGTTTATTTTTTACTCCTTGAAGAGAGTTTGATGAGAAGATCAATACCGCTCCCTTGTTTGTTTATTAAATATGAAGCAGGCAGCAGCTGGTTAGCTTAGCTTAGCATAATGACTGGTAAACAGCCATGATGGCTCTGTCCAAAACAAAACAAAATATTTTCTTTTTTGTTAATACAGATTAAACACATGAGATGCATCATGTGTTAATCAGTAAGCTGACTGTTTTCCACAGTTTCAAGTCTTTTTTGTGATGCTAAGCTAACTAGTTGCTGGCCGTAGCCTTATATTTACCAGACACATACTGTATGAGAGTGGTATCACTCTTCTCTATTTATGAGGGCGATTAAATACATTTCCAAAAATGTTGAAGGACTCCTTCCTTGCACCTGTACTTGCCTCAAATAATAAATTCACACTTTCAAAATTGAGCCGCAATTTTGTTTTGCTTTTCTTGGTTTCAGAGCTAAATGTGTTCAGATGTTGTTTGCTTTCAGCACAGTCCCTCGTTGCTACTCAGGTCACATTGAAAGCCCCGTGAACAGGCTCCACAAAGTGAGTTGTCTGAACGTTAGACATTTCAACACCAGACAAAGTGATCCTCAAATTACTGGTATCGATCAGCCGCTCCGTCGACACCCAATTAAAGTCATTCTGTGCGCTTTCTTTAACTCCTCTTCAACTCCCAACTAAAAGCGCCAACAGGTGAGTAATTGAAAACAACAAGAGTGTTTTCAGGAGGCAAGATGACTTCACATGGGTCAAACATACAAATCCAACTAACTACCCTTGTCATATGATTTCAACTCCTAAGCTGCAAAAGTTGATAACTCCAGCCATCTGCCAGGCTCGCTTGACTGCTCGACAAACAAATGCAGCCAAAGGGGAAACACTCCGTATGATGGATTCCAGCGTGCCTAATGAAATGCTGCTGTTGTGAGCTGGCACCGCTGAAACACTGTGGCCCGCATAAAGGTCACTATAAATCAAGTCGCTCAGTGTCAGCCGCCCACGTTTCTGATTTTGCAAAAACCTGACCCCAATCAAGTACATAAATATCCCACAAGTATCCACAGGGACACAATTCAAAATAAGAATTCCCACTTTACAAGAGGCTCTGTGCACACAGCGCCGAAAGCAGTTGTTGATCTGCAGGACTTGAATTGTTTGATAGATTAGCGTTTAAGTAATTTATCAAGCTAATGCCCAAAGCTGGATTTGGCTTTGTGTAAATTTACTGTAAATCAAATATAGTTGGGTTTTTGAATGTTGGCCAGACAAACACCAATGGATCTGGTTGGACTAGTAATGAACATTTTTCATTATTCTCTGACATTTTATAGATAAATCAATAAATCCATTAATGAAACAAATGGTCTAACGGTTATTTGGTAATGAAAAAAATAATTAGTTGCAGCCCTCTCAAGCTTCCCTTCTCCATCAAAGCGCTTTTACGATGCGTCTAACACCTCACTACAGACCCGGTTTGATATTTTTGAAAGCCTCAGATTGCAGCACCAACAATGTCAGAAGAGTTATGATGGTAATGCTGACTCACTCACTCACTCACTACAAGACGGCGGTAACAGGTGCACAGATACCAGATGTCTGGAAAATCATGGTGCAGGGTGCAGCAGGCATCGCACT